>OZ026520.1:52097064-53432064 GCA_964019695.1 Loripinus fragilis
ACATGAAACCCTGCAAACCAGTTTTCTTGAAAAGATGATAGTTATTACCTCTGTTGGCATGTCCATTTGTAAAGAATATAAGATCTGAGGATGAAAAATTAGTTAATTGACAAGAGAAAAAACAATAAACTCTGTGAAAGTACTTGAAGAAATAAAGTGAAAATCCCACCTATGTGGTAATTAGCCCTTTCCCCTGCTAATTGCAACTATTGTAGCCTGGTTCATTATAACCTTTGCAAACTGTTTGGATCAGATCAGGCCCGACAAAATGTCGGCCTGATATGATCCAAACTGTTTGCCACTGATGGTATTTATGAAATATTTTTCTGAAAAAAAAAAAGATTTTAAATTATAAATTGACAGATGACAAGAAAGCATGAAAATAAACCAGCATGCTAAGAGTTTGGGGGGATTAAGGGAAAAGGAACACATCTGACGAAAATGAGTTTGTACTCATTTGACAGCTTGTTTGAAGATTTTGCAAGTACAGTAAAACCTTTGTAAAACGGCCACTCAAAAATAGACAAAATAAAGATCTTATTGACAAATGGTAGCTTAATGAAGGTTGAAAGTATTGCAGAATGCTCCTCTTGGAGCATTCTGCAATACTTTTGACCTGCATTAAGCAATAATTGATATTTAAAACTGATTTTTGGTCTTTTTGAGGGTGGCCATTTTACACAGGCTTGCTGTACTTCTCCATGACACTTCCACTCTCATAGGAGCCACCCTGCCTTGTAAACCAGTGGTCGCAGGTTCGATACTCGGCTTCTCCAGTCTCTCCGATGAGACTTTTAGCCATAGCTCTGTTTCCATATGACCTTAGCTGTTGGTGGGAGGTTAAACACAAACACACAACTCTCATTGTACCCACAACATTATTTTAGTTTTAATGAGCTTTTGATTGTTTGTGTTGATGCTCTACATCCCAGTCAACAATTTTTTGGTCATCTTTGGATGATTTCCTGTGATCCTGGATGAACCAGTACTAAGCAGGATAAAGTGTCTTGCTGAAGGACACAACGCAGTTCCTCTGGTTAGTCTCGAACTTGCGACCCTTTGATCCTAAGTTTAACACTCTACCACTGAGCCAATGCCCTCCTCATTTACTGAGCTGAAACATAATAATTTGAGCCGCGACATGAGATTTCCAACAATGTGACATTTTGACAAGTGTATAGACTCAGACAAGCCTGAGCAGCCCCTTTTAAACTTAGAAACTCCAAATGATGCTCGGTCATATGCCTAAGAGTCATAGAATATTCAAATGATTATAGCAAAGGCTCTGATCAGACTGCCCTTAATTTTGCTGGTCACACATACCACATTTGTTGGAAATCTGTGACGCGGCTCCATTATTTTAGTTCATCTGAGCCAAAGTCTACCCTATCTGAGGCACCTGTCTGCATGTCCATAAAAACTGGTATTGTTAAGCCGGAGCTAAATTAAAGGCTCAAGGGTGAGCAAATAGTCTACCCCACCTGTCTGCATGTCTGTAAAAACTGATACTTGTGTATTGGAGCAGAAACTATTAAAATGTTTCTGGAGCGAAGAGGGACCAAATTTGATGATAATGATGTGTCTTAAAAAAGTCCAAGAAACTGATACGCTTATATTGGCTGTCAAATATAATAACATCAGTGACTTTTCCCTCATTTACCTTTGATTTCAGATAGATGAAACAATTATAGTTGTAATATGTCTGGTAATAACTAATTAATGATGTCTGATGGCATGGAAGAGACAGAAATGAAAAAAAATAATCAAATAATGGCATAGAAGGTCAAACTTGACATTCAATTCAACAACTAACAAAATCCACCTACCGGTCAAAGACCAAAAGACCGGGTTGAGGACTGTAGGTATGTTCAATTCTGTCAGTCTGTCACATTCTGGACAAGGGTGGGCCAAATTCATTATAACATCACATGATCATTACCCTGTGTCACACACAACACTTAGCTACCAACTCCCAAGGTCAAGGTCACAGTTTTAACTCAAACTTTGTCAGAAGCTGTTAGACTCAGAAGCTCGTGTCCGGGCCATGTTCAAGCCAAATTCAATATAACTACATGATTATTAGCCATAACACGGAGGTACTTAGTCACCAACTCCCAAGATTAAGGTCACAACTTTAACTCAAACTTGGTGAAAAGCTGTTACACTGTATCCAGGCCATATCTCTATATTCTCTTCTCATAGCACAGAAATTTGTCAAGCATAACATTTAGCACTAAATCTCAAGATCGAGGTCACAACTTTTAACTCAAACTTGGTCAGAGGCTGTTACACTCATAAGTTTGTGTCCGGGCCATATCTCCTGCAAGAGTTGTCCAAACTCATCATAACTTTACATGATTATTAGCCATAACATGGAGGTGTGTCATTTACAAAACTTAGCCACAAACACCCAAGGTCAAGGTCACTAATTAGTTTCAAACTTGGTCTTGTGTCTGGATCATTTGTCCCACATTTGTTTGTTATCACAAACACCAAAATGATAATAGCTCACAGCATGAAGCCGTGTCAATGCACAATACCTGGTCATTTAAACCCAAGATCAAGGTCACTTTTTTGGCATGAAAGTACTACTGGTCAGCATCAGTTTAATAAAGAATTCTGTATCTGAGCGACATCTCCCACTTTCTGAAATAGTTTTGGTATGATTGTTACAAATACCATTCTCCTGGGTCATGCATATACCATGTAGGTGGGTGGGGGTAGTTTTTCATACCCTGCCACTTAAAAAGGTGTGGGTATTAAGTTGTACCCTATGATAAAAAAAATTGCGTTAGAGTGTCCATCTCTCCATCACCACTTCGTTTCTACTCTCTATCTTGAGCATTTTTGACAGATTTTCTTCAAAGCCTCACATATAAGAGTTAATATTGGGGAAGAGTGGTTTAGGATTGTAGATGGGTAAGTTTTATCAAGTTAACACAGAGTTATTGTCCTTGATTTATGTTGAAAATTGGTTTCCATGCCCTATCTTGGGCATTTTATGGACGATTGTCTTCAAACTTTGTATATGAGTTGATATTGGGGAGGACTGGTTTGGGATCATAGATGGGAAAATTTCGTTAAATAAGCACAGAGATGTATTGCCCTTGATTTATGTTGAAAATTGGTTTCGGTGCTCTATCTTGAGCATTATTTGATCAAATTTCTTCAAACTTTGCATTAGAGTTGATATTAGGAAGGAGTGTTATGGGATTGAATTTCGTTAAATTCTGTCAAAAACATACAGAGTTACGGTCCTTGATTTGAAAATATGAAATTTTGTATACAAGATCTAGGTTGAGACAACTGCATTTAATTTTTCGTAAATTTTTAACTGAGTTATGGCCCTTGATTTATGGATTGTCTTTGTATTGAAAATATTTCTTGGGGATGTATTTTACACTATAAACTTTCAGATAAAACAATTAATTGGTTTTCTTCTTATTTGTTGGACAGGAAGCAGAAAGTCGTCATAAATAATATTGAATCAAGAACTGAGAATGTTTTGTTTGGTGTGCCTCAAGGGTCAATCTTGGGTCCATTGTTATTTTTAATGTTTATAAATGATCTACCACTATATACCAATAATGTCTCTACCGATCTTTATGCGGACGACACCACATTGTATATGATTGGTGAAACTCAAGATTATATTGAGCAAAACTTGCAGATAGCTTTACAAAATCTTTCTGAATGGTGTAAGCTCAATGGAATGTTATTAAACACAGAAAAAACCAAGGCAATGTTAATTACCACCTCTCAAAAACATCTACATCTTCATAATGACATTTTACATCTAACTTACAACAATGATGTTTTGAACTCAGTTGAAAATGAGAAAGTTCTTGGTGTTCGCATTGATAACAATCTAACCTGGTCTATTCATATTAATTTTATTGCTAAGAAAATTTCTTCAAATCTATGGCTATTATCCAAATTGAAGGACTATTTATCCACCGAACACAGAGTACAATTTTACAAAACATATATTCAACCCCACATTGACTATTGTTCTACAATATGGGGAGGAACATCTCAATATAATCTAAACAGAATTTATAGGTTACAAAAAAGAGCTGTTAAAATCATTGTAAATTACCAATATGATAACATTGCCAACAGTATGGATGAGCTTAAAATTTTAAACATGTATGAACGCATTTTCCTCAGGAAGGCTAAATTTATGTTTAAAGTTTCTAAATCCGTCCTACCCTCATATGTAAGTCAAATGTTCTCTTTTCGACCTTTTAATGAAACGCTTCAGTCTCTAAGATCAACAGGTGCATTGGATTTTTATACTCCAAAGCCAAAAAAAGAAATTTTCAAACAAAGCTTAATTTATTCAGGTCCAGTCATTTGGAACAACTTACCAGACTGTTTAAAAAATTTAGAAACTGTTGACTCTTTTCATAGACATTGTATTAAGTGGATGAAATCCAGTCTATCTTTCAATCTTTGAAACTGATATAATTATATGTTCATATGAACATAATTTTGAGCGTACAATTGTGAATATGTTTTGTTCCCCACTTTTTTTGCTAAATGTGTTACCCTCTGAAAATAAAGACTATTATTATTATTATTTATTATTATTATTGAAAATATTTGTTGGCAAGGCATGCTTTTGCCTGCAGCACCGCATTTTATTTAATACTGTATGGGACTTGTGTATTGCATAGCAATAAAACATGACCTCTTTTTCTTAATCTTAATGCTGGGATGTGTTTCACAATTCATGGGCTCCTGGACCCAAGACTGAAAAAAATGTCAAAATCCGTGTTTATATCGGTGATTGCATGCATATCAGAACTCGTCATGTCTCAATAATAGCTTTAAAGTCCTGTGAGACAATGTAACGTGACATATTCACATCTAATGCCATTATCCTCTTGCTCCAAGTTCATAAGACAAGTATATTCCAGGAAACTAATAATATTGTTATGATCAAGAAGATTTTTTTCCCAAGAGCATAAAATTTATCTTGTAGTTAACCCAATGTTGGCTGGCGCTTGTCCAGCTCAAGAAATATTATATTCGGTTTGTTTTGTCCACTACTAATAGATGTTTCCGAACCACTGTTGAACCACTCAAAAGTCACCTGATAGTGTACAATTGACCAATGCAAGGACAACTTAACATGTGACATAGCGCCACAAACAAAATCGCTCATGTTCAGTCTCCCACAAAAATAATCGAGGTTTACCTTACAGTTAATAGATTTAGCTCTTTGCACTTGGGTAATTTTTCATGTGTTTTGTCGTCTGCTATTTTTTTGTCTCATATTTGTCTTTTTCGAAACATTCTTTCAGGAATACCATCAGTGTCAAACAATTTGGATCCAGATCAGGTTGGATGGTTTGTCAGGCCTGATCTGGGTACAAACTGTTTGCAAAGGTTTTCAGCAGATGACACTAGTTACAAACAGAGAGTTATATAGTAGGCATGGTTTTTGGAAAGGTGAATTACAGCTGAAGAGACTGAAAGAATTTCTAGCGATAAGGCGAGCAATCTCCCTAAACGAGTCGTTCGTTTTATTTTGTTAAAATAACGACTGGAGAAACTAGGCACATTCAACAAATATATATAGACGAGCCGCGGATGCACCATTGCCCCCAATTTGTATATATAAAACGGGGTTTCCTTCATGCATGTAATAACTCTACTTCTTATTGAATGATAATTTATTTCGATCATCAACTGTGCTTGTTATTCAGTAACATATATGGGAACTAGACCAATAAACAGGGAACCACGCTATGTACAGTAAAACTATTTATACAGTTGATGTACAAAAAAACGACCATCTTGCAAAGTGGTCTATTTTTGTCAGATATTTAATGTCTTCTTTCGCTTATACAACCCCTTTCCCCCCCTAGACCCAAAAAGGCCATTTATATATGTTATATATTTGTATAGCGACATTTAATTGTCCAAAGGGCATCTTGGGTCTAGGGGGGTAAAGCATCTAAAAACAAACTAAAAGACGCCAGTTTCATCTTTTCAATGACACACTCACAATTTTAAGTATATTTCGTACGCATGCGCAGAAGAAATACCGCAAAGTTTTGGAAATGAAGGACACTTATATCCTTAATATTTTAGCACTTTTACTTTTTGAAAACCTGCAAAGGATATACTAAAACTATCGTATAAACGGCACCCAGTCTAAAGACGTAAAATGAGGGGTGGGAGTAGAAGGCGCAAGTTTTCACGGCTTTGTAACTGATGGATCGCTTTGAAACCTATTTCGATGCTTTCTATTCATATTTTACTACCGAAACAGTCCAATTTCAAAAATATTAGGGCAATTTGAAAATTTAGGTTTTGTAATCATGTCAACTAGGGAAAATATACGCCTTATCGCTAGAACTCCTTTCCATCCATCTCTCTGTACAGAAAAAAGCTTGCCTCACCGTTAGCGCGTATTTTAATGAACAACACATATGGGCCTCGTCGCCAGAAAACCTGTCTTCGGGAGGTCCTACAAAGCGAGATTCAAACCAGCCTGCTCAGCTACAGAGACTAGCTAGAAAGTTGAAATTTCACCTGTAACAAAATTACATATGATTCTTTCCAAATAGCGAATAACAAAGGTGCTGATCAGCCTGCACGCATGCGCAGGCTGGTCTGCGCATTTGTTTTTCGCAAACCCCCGAAGACAGATTTTCTCCCGTCGAGGTCCATATATAGGTACACCCTGCCTTTCGCTTATTTACTGGGTTGTTAAGATGTTGAAACAAAGGTGAACAAAGTTCTGAAAATGAAGAATGCACAAAGGGGAAATGGATACTTTTAGGGGTGAAAAGACCAGTGTGTGTGGTTTCAGTATTTAGTGATACCTCAAGTATTCCTGTCTGTCTATTTCTACCACTTGCAGACAATTTCTAACCAATGCATCTAATTGTTGATCATCATATGGGCATCTGTTGAACCGATTTGTAGATATATAGAACATCACCGATCTGGCCATGAGGAAAAAGCAAAATAGTAACCCAAGCTTAGGGCACTATAATCCGAGGGCAGTCCATAAACTATGGACTGGCCTGAGGGCAGTCCACAATCTTTGGCAGTGCCCGAAGCATAAGTTTCTGTCGCTTTTAGTTCAATGAACATCTTGATACCTAATGGTGGTTGGAGCCGCACCGGCATCACTGCATTGTGTCCTTGAGCAAGACACATTATTCCTTGCTTAGTACTGGTTCAACCCAGGAAGACCTGTTCTGACATCATTGAAAAATTGTTGACTAGGACGTAAAGAATCAAATCAAACAAAAGAACACCAAATGGTGGTCAATGTTTAGTATTATACTGTAATTGTTAGAACATTTTGAACACTTTTCTCTTTCTGTTCTCAAATAAAATGGCGGTTAGCAGGGCTGGAATTCACAAAATGCTTGTCGAACACCCTGATCAGACTGCAAAGGTTATCAGCAGAGGACAAAAGTTGCAGTATTATAGACATTAAAACAATTGGTCATCACTGCATGATATCCCAGAATTAGTTCAATTTTTTTATCTTGAAAATTGGTCATCAGAATTAGTTCATATTTTTATATCTTGAAAATTGGTCACCACTGCATGATTGCATAATTTAATAGATTTTTCTTCAAGTGTAACACAGATCATCTTTCCATTCATTGTTTCACTGATCGTGACGTTTGGATCTCACACGAACAGTGCTGTCAACTTAATTTCTCCTCGCGCAGAAATAGATAGTTTTTCCCATTAAAATGATTGTTTAAATGGCCTAAGTCCATTACAATGGCTTCAAATTGCGAGTTTCCTGAATTGTTGACAATTAGAGCAGCCGAAATTATACACGAAAAGTAATGCCTTATATTATCGGTTAGGTTTCCAGTTGAGACAATATGCCACATAAAGTAAAAAGGACTTCATGTTAAATCTTCTTGCTAGCAGCGACTTTTGTCATCTGCTGATAACCTTTGTAAACAGTTTGGACCCAGATCAAGGTTGACAGAACATCATCATCACCATCATCATCATCATCATCATCATCATCAACAAGATCATCATCATCATCATCATCATCATCATCATCATCACCATCATCATCATCATCATCATCATCATCATCATCATCATCATCATCATCATCATCATGGTAATCGATCACCATCATCAATCATCATCATCATCATTATCATCCTCATCAAGCGCACATTATTTGTTTGTAGTTCTCTATTCTCTTTTGAAACAGTGTAGACCCAGATCAGCTGGCTTCTGAGGAAGCCAGCTGATCAGGATCCACATTGTTTTTACATCAATAAAATAATCTATACTTAAGGAATAAAGAAACGCAACAGACAAAAATATATTTTTTGCGTGTTTAAATGACGGTTTGGTGAAATCTCTTTTGAAAATATCTTATTGAGTATTTATAGCGTGTGATGAAATACCAAAACGTCTTTTTAACGCTACATTTTACGCTACAAAATGAAAACATATAAAAACGTAAAATGTGACGTTAACGTCAAAATAAAGATCAAGAAACCCCGTCTTTTCCATGTTTTGTTATTTGACGTCGACTTGACAATGTGCAAACCAAACAAACGTCCAATCATATTCCAAATGCAGTCAAATATTGCGTCAAAACACGCTACTTGAATGGCAAGATACACAATGGTAGTGAATAAACGATAAACGTCACTTAGAGCCGTCGGGTTTGGGTCGCTGGTGAATATACGGTATAAGATAAACCTAGAGACATCAGAACATGCTTTCTTGGGAAAAAACTGACTTCTCAGATACCGTAGAAATACGCTGGTAAGGTGTTTATATTGACGTTAGCCAAACAAAACACGGCATAATGCAAGAGAAAACATCTGATTACATGCTGAGAGTGGTCACCAAGCTTGTTAACTGTAACCTAAACTTTGTCACTGGACCATTTTATCATTAGAAAAACACACAAACATCATGGAAACCATTAAAACGTAGGATGTCGAATTTTGACGTCAGAATTGAGGTTTTTTGACGTCTGAAGATCTCAAGTCATAATTCTTGAACAAAACGTCCTTGTAATGAATAAATCTCAAACAGAAACTAAAGTTTACGCGTTTTACGCAGTATTCAGAGTTGACGTTAATGACGTTAAGCCGTTTCAGAATCCTACAGAAACGTCGCCATTTGATCAGTTCCTTGATCCGCAATCTATGCCAAGACTTTTTAAAACAATAAACCGATGGTTGATTCAAACTTTGCTTTTATTGACCCTGTTTCAGCAATTTTCTACGGGGGTCAGGCTCGTTACGTGCATACCAAAATGATTACGTAATCGATAATTACGTTGAACCTGCTGTCATTTGACGGACACATACTGCTCCTATGGATAAATATCATTTGCACTTAAAAATTGCATCATATTGTATGTTTACAATGACTCGAAGTGTTTGTTGCGTGTCTTTATTCCTTAAGTATATATTAGTGATGAAAATGACTGAAAGAAAAGAAGAAGGCGAATTTCAGGAATCAATACAATCAAGTATCACAACTGACCGGATACACCATATGGGAAAGTGACAAAAACACAAGGAAACATCACACACAAGGGAGCCAAGAGGTCAGCCCTTTCCCAGGTGACCACAAGGCTGCAAGGAACAGACAAGACAGTTTATTTGTTTGTTTGATTTGATTCTTTACGTCCCATCAACAATCTTTCAGTTATTCAGGGACGGGTCTTCCTGGGTTACAACAGGAGAATTGAAGCCAGGCTTGTGATGATGTATCGCATCACCCATGATCTTGTAGACATACCAGCTGCACAGTACCTACACCCAGCTACAGTTATGCACATTAGAGGCCCTAGTCAACGCTACATGCCACCATTCTGCAGAACTGTTGTGTACCGCCACTCATTCTTCCCCGCAGGAATCCACCTTTGGAATCAACTGCCAGAGCATGTCGCCACCGCCCAGACCTTGGAATCCTTCAAGGCGGGCCTAGCCGACCTCTACTAGCTTCATACAGAGACAACTGATTTTAACCGTTTTTATCTGTTTTTAACTGCACCCGGTGCCCCTCAAAGCACCCTTGTACATAGTTAATATGCGACGATGCTCCAGAGAGGGCCCTGCATATCACTAGGAAGAAGAAGAAGAAGAAGAACCAGTACTAAGCTAGGATTAATGTGTCTTGCTCAAGGACACAACGCAGTGACGCCGGTGAGGTTCGAACCTGGTGCCCCTCGGTCTCGAGTCAAGCACTCTACCACTGAGACAGTATATAATAAAGACAACTATGAAACATAAATAACAAAAAAAGATCCACAAAAGAAGTCAGGCCCCGAGGTTATAAAAAATTCCTTGCTCAACTCAGCTGAGCACGAAATTGATCCTGCTTGTAAATGTTAAAATGCCAACAATTGTTGACATTTTAACATTTATTAGCATGATAAATAAAGCATTTGACAGTTTGAAAGCAAGAAAATTCTTTAATTTTCAGCATTTTAGTTTTTATGAGCAGTTAAAATTTCATGCTCAGTTGAGTTGAACATGAAAAAAGTTTATAACCTCGGGGCCAGAAGTTCATATAGTGTTAGCAGATAAACTACTAAGTGTATGCTTATAGGGGCATGTGCTCTTAAAATGTAAAATATGGTATTTATTTTTCAGAATGCACTTGCATCCATGGGACATGTAACCAGGGGCCTCTGGGCAATGGTCTTTGTGACAGTGTGGTTGGCTGTTGGCTGTCGTCAATGTATTGGGGCCAGAACTGTGAGAAGCACTCGGTGCCATGTAATAGAGATACCGTTTCCTTCTGCCATGCCCATGCTCTCTGTATACATAGTGAACAGGAAAAGGAATACAGGTAATACTGTTGTGCCAACCAAGAGTGACAGTGACGTAATACTTTGTTTACAATTGCTAAGTAAAACACTAACGTGTACACTTCACTTGAGCTAATGCGAATCGATAAATCATTTGTGTATTAATCCTATCCTGTCTGGTCTAACCTTCACTCAGTATAAAGACATATAATGAGGGGTGGGAGTATAAAGTGCAAGTTTGCACGGCTTTGTAAATCATTTTCCAACATCGCCCAACCTCAGCATAAAGAAGCATTTGGTGGCTGTTCATTTTTATATATCATCGCTAAGAAATCAGTGATAATGAGTGAGAGGATTAAAACACAAGTGATCTATCGATTCCAAGTCCCTTATATGTTGTAAACAAAACATGACGTCACTGTCACTCTTGGCTGGCAGGCCAGTAGCTTTTAATTTGTGCATAAGCCCATAAAGCTTCACTCACTCAAATCCAGTTCGAGATATTGTAATAAAATTTGGCAGGGTATCATCAGATCAAGACAGTGTGTTTTGTGCATGAATGCTTCCTAGTTGAGGTATCTCTCTTTAACCCATATATGCCTAGCATCCTTTTTGTGGGACATAGGAAAACAGTGCAAACCCAGATCCCTCTGATCAGGGTCTTCACTGTTTGCGCACAGAATGTTCTATTAAAATTTGAATAAAATTGAAAAATACCACCAAACAACCCTTAAAACCGAAATGGATGGGTCTGATTGAGAGGAGTGGGAACATTTATTCAGTTAAATGGGTTATGAAATTAATTGGGCTTTCATACATTTTTAGATATTTTGATAATATTTGGTAGCCAAGAGGCTGTGAAACATACAATGATTCTGTCACACAATTTTTTACCTGATATAGCATAAAATTTATCTTATTTCCTTCCATCAATTTAAACATGTGTTTTGGGTGCTCAAGAGAACCATCTCATTGAGACGTCATCATTGAGACATTTTTTTGAGTACCCCCTCAACATATGCTTTGGTTGAAAATGAGAAAATTCATTTCCAATTAAGCATTCTCACACCGGGTAGGCGGCAATCGAAAATGCCAATACTATCGAGGATCGTAGATAAAAATTCAATAGAAACAGTGTTTTCAATTGCCATTTGTCGCCCCACTGGTGACAAATGGCAATTGAAAACACTGTTTCTATCGATTTTTGAACCGCATTCGTCGATTGTTGATTAAGTTTTCAATTGCAGCCTACCCAATGTGATTCTTATCAGGAGGAATCTATGTCCTAAACATATCTCAGCCCTCTTTTTAGGTTTTTCGAAGCAGCAATAATTATAAAAAATATTATCTACAAATGTTTGGTGGTGCTGTTAGGAATACTGGTTAAAAAGTGAAATGTCTACAATTGAATCTTTATTTCATAACTTAATGTTTGGTGCATGAAACTGCCTGATAAACAAAACATTGTTAATACTATGACGCCTATATTGCCCTGTTTCCTGAAGATAAGCTCTGAAATGATCCTTGTTATGATAAAACCTGGGTTCAGGGTTTGAGGCCACTTTAATCCTTTACCTCATAGAGATGCCTTTGAGTCTTTTGCAAACAGGGCAGACCCAGATCAGGCAGCTCTTGTAAGAGCTGCCTGATCAGGGTCCACTCTGTTTTGGTTATGAATGTGATTAGACATAATCATCCACTCGTGGACCTGACAAGTAATTTCTTGGTTCTATGTACAAACATTAAAGTTTATTATCCCCCGACGAAGTCTGAGGGATATAGTTTTGGCGTAGTCCGTCCGTCCGTCCATTCCATCTGTCCACACTTTTTGTCTGTCCGGAACCATATCTCAGTACCTCTTGGTCAGATTTGATTCTTTCTTGGTACAAATGATATGTACCATAGACTCGATATCTTATAAGTTTGGTCATAATCGACCCCTTAACACTTGAGTTATTGCCCTTGTTTTAGTTTAGGCAATTATAAGGCAAAACCTTTATTAGTTTTTTTGTGTGATGATCTTCACATTTCATTCCAGCTATTATATTTAACAACTTCTCACTATAGACCATGATTGCCAAGTGCCTGTAGATAGGCATGGCAGTGTCAAAGTTTTACCCCACCCCCTTTGACCCCACCTAAGGGGAAATTTAAATATTTGACCTTTGACCCCACTTAAGGGGTCAAAGGTCAAATATTTAAATTTCGCATAACTAAGGCAATTAACGATATTTTTGCTGAAATTTTGCATGCAGGCAGAGCAGCAATAGATATGAAACATATCTAACAGGATTTCAGTTTAAAGGCCTGGGTCCGAGCACGTAGCGTGGACTTAGGAGGTGGGGCAGAGGCCAAAATTTAATTTTTAGCTCACCTGAGCTATTGGCTCAGGGTGAGCTATTATGATCATTGGATGTCCGTTGTGTGTAGTCGGTCGTCAACAATTGCTTCAAAGGACATCTCCTCCTAAACTACTGGCTGGATTTTGAACAAACTTGGTAGGAATGATCCTTATATAACCCTCTTCTAAAATAGTTCAAATGGTTCCGGTCAATTGCATATCTAGGTCACACAGGCTAAAAATAGATTTTCAAGATGAAAACTTTAAAGAATCTTCTTCTGAAACTACAAGGCCTAGAGCTTTGTTATTTGGTATGTAGCATCACCTTGTGGACCTCTAACAAGTTTGTTCAAATTATGCCCCTGGGGCCAAAAATGACCCCGCCCCGGGGGGTCACATGTTTTACATAGACTAATATAGGGAGAAACATGAAAAAATTTCTTGTCTGAAATCATTAGGCCTAGAGCCTTGATATCTGGTATGAAGCAACATCTAGTGGACCTCTACCAAGTTTGTTCAAATTATAACCCTGGGGCCAAAAATGGCCCCACCCCGGGGGTCACATGCTTTACATAGGCTTAAATAGGGAAAACATGAAAAAATCTTCTTGTCTGAAACCATTAGGCCTAGAGCCATGATATTTGGTATGTAGCATCACCTTGTTGATTATGCCCCTGGGGCCAAAAATGGCCCCGCCCCGGGGTCACTTATTTTACATTGGCTTATATAGGGAAAAACATCTAAAAATCTTCTTGTCAGAAACCATAAGGCTTAGAGCCTAGATATTTGGACCTCTACCAAGTTTGCACAAATTATGCCCCTGGGGCCAAAATGGCCCTGCGACAGGGACATGGTCAGCTTTCTACAGATACCTATCTGTAAGCTTTTAATAAAAATCAGGTGAGCGCTTTAGGGCCTCTTGGCCCTCTTGTTTCAGAATATGGTCATATTATCAAATTAAAGCTGACGACGCTGGCAGCAACATGATAGCAAATATTTTGCCCACAGACACACCCTCGACCCAGGGGTTGGGGTCAAAAGGTCAAACTATATCTTTTCCTGATAGTATTCGAGTTGCATATCAAATTAAAGGGAATTGAGCACAGAGCACCATGAAAGCAAATATGCTTTCATTACACACACCATCGACCCCTCGGTGGGGTCAAAAGTCTATTTTTTTCTTTTCTAAAAGTGGTCATGTTGCATATCAAATTAAAGTGGAAGAAGTGCAGACCTACATGCAAGGTAACACTTTGAATTTATGCACACCCTTGACCTCTGGGGTTGGGTTGAAAGGTCAGATATTGAAATTGTGTAGATGTATGTATATTTTTTTTATTAAACTGAGCACTAAAACATACTTGACAGGTGTTTGTTATGATGTAAATAATACTGAAGGTGAACTTGAGGTTTAGATAAGTGGGATTTATGTTTTGTGATTTACTAACCCTTCGTTGGGGGATATAAATTTGTCAAATTTGACTTGTTTATATAATTATTCATAGTGGGTGGAGCCTAGCATGAATATTCATGAAACCAATTTGCTTAACCTTTGTCCTGCTGAACCCTGATTTATCTTTTTTGACAACACTGTAGACTCCAGATCTGCTGGCTTCTTATGAAGCCTAATGATTGGGATTCACACTGTTTTCCATGGTGATTGAAAATACTTGCTTACAATTGGAAGCTGCAGGTTAACAGGAAATTTTCAATATCTAGTCTCTGTAGCTGAGCATGCTGGTTTAAGTTTTTTCACATCTAGGCCCAAAATTTAAATCAAAACTTGTGCCCTTGAAACTTTCATACACTTAAATTTGATAGGTCTATATGTCAGGTCAATACGGTGTGGCACTTGCAAGGATGGTTACTCTCTTTTTTGCTTCCTGCTTGAATTATCTTCCTTGAATAACATTTAAGGCAAACTGTGTCATCACCATCATCAATATCATCATCATCAGCATGTAGATTAACATGCAGATGCAGGAGCGTCATCCACATCAGTGGGCTCCCTTCCTTTTGTGTGCACCATAAATTTGATATCCTTTAAGATATTATAACTGATTGCAGTAGGCACTCAGTATTAGCTCATCTAACATTATAATTTATATTACTGTATAAAAATTGGTAAATTTGTAAACAAGTTACAATTTTACGAACAAGCTTTACTTACCATTCCGAAGATACTTTTGAATTCTTCCCCATTTATCGATTCATTAACCCGCGAAAATGTTTAAATGCGCATGCGTCAACTATACATCTCTTAGCGCATGCACTAACAATTTAGTTTTATCTGGCGGAGAACAGAAAATCTCCACCAAACAAAACTGAAAATTTCCCAGGGGTGGAAGGTGGGAAGCCGGAATGGTAAGTAAAGCTTGTTCGTAAAATTGTAACTTGTTTACAAATTTACCAATTTCACTTTACTGCGCTTTACTTACCATTCCGAAGATACTTTTGAATTCCAGATTCCAAAGCAGTCCTTCAAACCAGGAGGCGTGTGGAAATTTCTTCGTCTGTTAGTTCATATATATACAGTTAAAAACCTCTTCTTGAGAATTTTATACACCTAAAACACTCTTCTTGAGCAATCTATAACATGTACAGTATATCTAATCACCAATGTTGTTTATTTTATTCTTTTTCACTTTTTTTTTTTTTTTTTTTTTTAACCTTCCTTTGTCCAGTATCTATCATTTATTAAAATGACAATCCTCTATGAGTATCGGATAACTTCACCCCTTCATAACTGGTATTCCACTTTGAGTATACCCAAATCACCGATCCAATCTGATCACACAATCCACATAAAATGAATAATTGTACCAAATATAGAAATGATTTCCAAATGGCAACCCGCCAGATTGAAAAACCGTGTTCCAATTAAAACAGCTGTATTATTATCACATATTTACATACGTTACTTTATTGCTTTAACACTTCCACATCTAATTTTCTCAAATAGAACTGTGTAAATGTAGACTCTTTGCTCCAATCAGCTGCGTCCAAAATAGACTTCATAGAAGCTCCTTTATAAAGAGCCCAGGAAGGGCCAATTGCTCTTGTAGAATGTGCTTTTACTTTCAATTTTTGATCATCATATGCCATTCTTATAGTCTGAACAATCCAATTTGAAATTGTCTGTGTAGACACAGCCTGATGAGGTTTATTGAGAGCTAAGAAAATTTTCCTTTCCACAGTTCCATCAGAACTAACTCTTAACAACTGAGTTTTCTTTAAATACCAATATAATGCCCTCTTTGGGTCTAAACGATAATTCTCCTCAAAAGCAGGAACAAATATTTTAGATCCAAAATGACTTTCTCTGTCTTGTTTTGCCAAACCATGGCGAATAAAAGTGATTCCCTTTTTCTGTACACAAACTGAGCCTTTCCCAATTTTCAAAGACTGTAGATCACTGCATCTTCTGAAAGTAGAAATAGCCATAAGGAAGATCAGCTTAAAAGTAATGTGTTTCAAGGAAGCCTTACTCAAAGGCTCAAAAGGCTGTTTCTGTAACATATTCAAGACCAACTGTAAGTCCCATTCTGGTAGAATTTTGACTTTAGGAGGTCTTGAATTGAAAACCCCTTTCAGAAGTCTGATTATATATGGGTGTTGACCTACTGGGGTATTATTTATTGGCTGTAATACCGCCGAAAGCATCGACCTATAACCAGCAATTGTCCTGTATTGTAAGCCATTATTGAACAAATCTGTCAGAAAATCTGCTACCTGTACTAAAGAGGCACTATAGGGATCAATTTGTCTTGTACTACACCAGCTACAGAATTTATTGAATTTACCAGTGTAGTCCCGTTGAGTACCTGACCTCCAAGAGGCTGAAATGAGCTTTCTAGACTTGTTAGAAAAGCCCTTCTCTTGGAAACTTCTGTCGATAGTAGCCAGGCATGCAGACTGAATACTTCTGGATTTGGATGACTGATTATTGTTTTGGGCTGTTGTAACAGGTCTGGCCACAGAGGTAGTTTCCTTGGACATGCTATCAGGAATTTTAGAAGGTCTGGGTACCAATGCCTGCGAGGCCATTTTGGTGCAATGAGAATAATCTGACAGCGAAACTGTTCCATATGTTGCAGTACTTTGGGTATGAGACATATTGGAGGGTACACATATGCAAACATTCCTTCCCAAGAGTTTGACAGAGCATCTATTGCCAATGCATCTTGGTGTGGAATCCAAGAACAGAAGACTGGAGTCTGTTTGTTCTCCTTGGATGCAAATAGGTCTATCAGGGGTGTCCCCCAGATCTGAAACAGTGTTTGTACTACTACTTTGTGCATTTGCCATTCTGTAGGTCGTACTCTCACGCGACTTAATTGGTCTGCCAAGATGTTCCGAGCTCCCAATATGTGCGCTGCTTTTAGATGCATGTTGTTTTCTAGTGCAAAATTCCACAAATCCCAGGTTCTGTAGCACAGAGGTGGCGACTTTGTGCCTCCCTGTCGATTCACATATTGACAGACGGTTGTGCTGTCGCTCCTTATCAGGACATTTTTGTTCTTTAGGACAGGTAGAAAATGTTTTACAGTTAGAAATACTGCTTCCAACTCCAGGAGATTGATATGAAGTTCTGACTGGGATTTGGACCATGTTCCCTGAATAAAATCTTTGCCCACATGGCCCCCATAACCGTGTTTTGATGCATCCGTGGCTATGGTTATCTGTGTATGAGCCTGTTGCAAAGTGCGACCCTTCATGGTGTTGGCTGGATCTGACCACCACCGAAGATGTGATTTTAGATGTTGCGTAATGGGAACCACAACTTCTAGGTCCATTGATGCTGGACGCCAAAAAGCTAACAGATGTAATTGTATGGGTCTCATGAAAAGTCGGCCATTGGGAATTAATTCCAGACATGAAGCCATTAGGCCTAGTAGATGAAGAAAATCTCTTGCTTGATTTTGGCCCGAGAGTAACCTTTGTATTGCTAAATCTAACTTTCTTAATCTCTCTGGAGTTGGAGTTACTATTCCTAGCTTTAAGTGGAAAGCACCCCCTATGTAAACAATCTCTTGTTTGGGAATCAGTTCTGATTTCTCTTTGTTTATTATAAAGCCCAGTGCTACCAGAAGATTCAGGCATTTCTCTCGATCTTGCACCAACAGTCTTTTTAGTTGATTCAGAGCCAACCAGTCGTCTAGATAAGACGCTAGTCTGATATTCTGAGCCCTTAAATGCGCTGCAATCACTGAAATTACCTTGGAAAATACCCGAGGCGCCTTCGAAGGATCGAAGCATAGGCATTTCCATTGCCAGCATTGTCCTGCTATGCAAAAACGGAGATATTTCCTGTGTTTCTGAAATATTGGTATGTGTAGATATGCATCGCTCAGATCCAGAGAAATAGCCCAATCGTTTGGTTTCACCAGGTTTATGACTTTTTTCAATGTGTCCATTTTGAAATGTTCTTTCTTCAGATACCTGTTTAGGGGTCTCAAATTTATTACTGGTCTCATTTTTCCGTTCTTCTTGGGAACTAGAAAGAAGGTGCTGTAGAAACCGCATCCCCTCTCGTTTGGAGGTACTTTTTCTATAGCATCTTTTCTTAATAATTCTGCCACTTCTGCATTTAAAATATCTAAATTCTTTCTGGGCACTATTGTTTCCTTCATCCCAGATTGAGGGGGTTTCTGAATGAACTCGAGTTTGTAACCCTCCTCTATTAAAGATAAGACCCATTGATCGTCCGTTATTTTTTTCCAATTTTCCAGAAAAAATCTGAGACGACCCCCAACTGGTATCTGAGGACATTGTTGTATCAAATTTACCTTTGAGTCATTTCCTCTGTTTAAGAGGAATCCGAAAGGAATGACCTGTGTCTTTTGGTCCCTTCTTGTAGCCATAGCTGGACTTCTTGTCATCATTGAACCGACTATATGCCGAGTATGCTGTTTTAGGCTTGGATTGAAAAGCTGTCTTATTGGACAAATCAGTCCGGGATCTTTTGTTGTTCCAAGAGTTCCTGTTGTCAACAAACTTCCGCTTACGACCACTGTCAGACCTAGCTTGTGCTAAGTCTGGAACCAGATCACTCAGTTGTTCTTTCTGCTCTTTACGCTTTTGTAGATTACCTTCCAAGCCTTTGCCAAAAACTCCTTCACCTGATAACGGCAAATATAAAACCTTGGCCTGCACATCTCTCAAATTATTCAAGCCTGTATCAGAAGCTGCGGCTTTCCGACGTACGATATGATGAAAAGCACCGGCACGGCCTACTTGATCCAGGGCTTTTGTAGACATGGCAAATATATCTCTGACTGACTGAATAGCACTGTCAATATTAAAATTATCTGACTGAAGTTTATTCAAAAGAGATCCTAAAGCTTGTTGCATATATGAAACTGCTATAATACCGTATCTAGCAGCAGATTGACCTTGAAAAGCTACACTTTCAATTGCTTTCAATGGCTGAGTTGCTAAAGTTCTATTTCTACCCCAAGCTTTCACTGCTTTAGAACCATGTCTCTTACTTAACATCGGTTCCAATAAATCGTCTAAACTAGGAACCTGTAAAGTTTGTAAAGAACTGTCATGTACTGGAAAAACAGATCTATATTCATCTCTGAAAGCAGATAATCTTTCTGGATGTTCACAACGCCATGTTTTAGATAAAGTGTCAATTTGAGCCTGGTCAAGACAAATGCCGGTTTCACTGGATTGTTTCAAGCCAGCCTCTTCCCCGAATAAATGAGCAAGATTATTCTGAGATTTTTCAGGGGTATCTGACAAATATTGACAGAATCGATTCGCTTTCCTTGCCTCTGACAATGAAAGCACCGAATCTGTACCAACACTTTTACATGACACTGAATCGTCATTATCTGAAAGTAGACCCAGAGAATCTTTTTCTCTCTGAGCTGGAGTTAAAGACAATGTATCGTCAGGATGATCTTGTCTCAAAGTAACAGGTTGAATGGCAAAATCTGAGTCAATATCATTTTCCAGTGATATGAGAGGTCTGCGCGTCCCTATAGGTCCGGCTTCCTCAGAAACAGGTCCACTCAACCCAGCTGGGTGGTCATCCTGTAAAACGGGTCTCTGGCCAGGTGCAAGCACCCCAGTATCCCGTTGAGAAGAGCTTGGGTTAGCTAAAGTTTGTACCAAGTGTAAAATAGAACCCAGCTGTTCGTCCATTTTCTTTTCCAACAGGTCAATACGAGAGTCTACTGAAACTTTGGATTTAGTGCTCTTGTTTTTCGAAGCAGAAGTCGACGAGCGAGACTTTGACGAACTTTTCTTGCTAGGAGTTTTGACATTAGCACACATGTCACTGGTGGCAGTCGCCATATTGTTTACATTTTCAGAGTCGGACTCCAGACAAACTGAGTCAAATTCCCTCATAATGTCCACCGCTGAAGCCGTTTTCACTTGCTTCTCAGACATGAGGACAGGTGGCCGTAGCCAACTTACCGACCTTACTAAACACAAAAAGAAAACTAAGAAAAAATAAAGTCTTCTTTGTTTCATTCGCGAGTGTTCTCAGTATCGATGTTTTCTGTTCGACGCCAGAGGAAAAACTAAATTGTTAGTGCATGCGCTAAGAGATGTATAGTTGACGCATGCGCATTTAAACATTTTCGCGGGTTAATGAATCGATAAATGGGGAAGAATTCAAAAGTATCTTCGGAATGGTAAGTAAAGCGCAGTAAAGTGAAATCAGTGCTGCAGGCTTTTAACAGTCATGTTTGAATGGGCACAAACCCATGTATTAACAAATTTTTTTTTGAATGCATTTCATATGCGGAGAATACACGGATTTGGTACCTTAAGTACAAGTCATTCCAGGCCACAACTCTAGAAACAAATGGAAACACAATAAGCAAATAGAGTCTGCCAAAGGTCAATACTCTGTCAACTAGACACAATAAACTATAGCCAGGGGTCGCGAGTTTGATCGCAGCCCGGTCCCATACTTTCGTGGAGATTGATCATGAAATAATTTGTTGAATTTATTATACAATTATTGACTTATGTTGAGGTAGACATGGAGTGTTATTGAACAGTAAACGTCATATTGACTGACGCGGAGCGGAGGTCAATATAATTAAGTTTACTGTTCAATAACACTCCATGTATACCAAAACATAAGTCAACAATTGTTTTATTATATAATAAATGTATATTATGCATTTCCTGCCATTAAGACCATTAAAACGTTGACGTTACGGATGGATCATGCAAAATTACTTGACGTTCTGACGTCACTTCCCGTAAGCCAGTCAATATTACCTCGTGCCGTGTGCTTTGCAATGTCACGTCCGGCAAACCATGCAATATGTAATTTTATTGACTCGAGTGGATATGCATCTGGGCCAATCAGAAGATGTTTGCCTATAGATTATATAATAAACAATAATAGTGATCAAACATTTGTTTTTTCAATGCATTAATGTTTGCTAGGTCCCAAGGGGCATGTTACAGCCGAGGGCGTTGCCCTTGGCTTTTAACATTTCCCTCGGGACACAGGGAACTTAATGCATGAAAAACCATGTTTGATCCCCATATTCTATATAATTCTTTGTCATTTTTTAAGAGCTTGTCGTTGCCATCTCATCTGATGGCTAATCTTTGTGAATTTGGCAAAATTTTAATTTTGCTTTGAACGTTTGCAATATTCAGCGTTTTGAACATGTTTGAAAAGCACCATCCTTATAGACTAGACAAGCTTATGATTGCCATTGATTGGAGTTGTACAATTTATAGTTAGAATGAATGGGATTTTTTTTACCAAAGCATTTTTAGCAGCAGACAAAGCAGCCTCTGTGTGCATCTGCAAGATACTATGCTGTATGTATTTATCAGGAACTGATAATGTCCCATGTTTGACATTTGTTTAACATTTATAAGCAATCCTGTCTTCAGATTAGAGGGAGCGTATTTTGCTTATTTCTCAACCAAATCATATGTTGTGGGTACTCAAAAGAACCGTCTCAATGAGACGGTTCTTTTGAGCACCCACAACATATGTTAAAACTAATGGATAAGGAAAAAAATCACATTTTCTGCTAATTTATTTTGCATGTCTGGACTTAAGGAAGATATATCTCCTAATCACTCCTGCATGATGTTGTGCTGCTCAGGTAGCAGATACTGTTGATTTTTTATAATGCTGCACTTGTTCCTATCTGATAAAAGTATCAGAAGAGAGGGTATGGCCTGGAATGAAAATCATAAAAATAATATTAAGTGATTTAGGATTATATAATTTATCTAAAACACCCAAACATGCTAAAAAATGAATATGAGACGCGGTGGTGTAGTGCATTAAGACCCCTCACTTGTATCCAGGGGCCCTTGTTTGATCCAAGGCCCCCTAGTCTGTCGGATATGACTTAAAGCTGTGGCCCTGTCTTCTGAGACAATTTCAACCACTGCAAGTTGTGCTTTTACATTCTCACGGACATTATAACGACAAAACCATAAACCTACACGGCCAAGTGCTGGTTATTGCCAAAGAAGTCACAAAAAGTCTTTGTTTCAGGGTATTTCTCCAGATACAGGTTTGTCTATGTACTCTTATGGATTGTCTCACTGAGATGTTTTCAATGAGTGTCCATAGCATGTGTTTCATGGAAAAGTTAGAACAAGAAATATCTTTTAAAAAAGATAATTGTTAAAGTTTGCAGCACGGCAGTTTCTGTGATTCAACTTATTATGGATGCAATACTTGATTTCAGCTTTATACATGCGTTGTAAATACATCTGACAAATTCTGCTCTCGAAATTTCATCCCGAGTCTTTGGCATCGGTCCAGCTTTTATTCACACCAAGCAATTAGTGTGGTAATAGCCGCCATTATAAAAACAACGACATCCATATGAGGGATCTATTATTATTAGCTCACCTGAGTCATAGGCTCAAGGTAAGCTATTGTGATCATTGGATGTCATTAATGCACAGTGCGTCATCAGCTGTGCATAGTCCATCGTCAAAAATTGCTTCATAGCGGATATATTAAGGAGTTAATCCATATAAGTCTAGTGTCCTTTTTGTAGGACAAAGGCAAACAGAACAAATCCAGATTTGACGCCACAGAACATGATTTCTGATCAGTGACTTCTGATCCACTGTTTGCTTACAGAATGCTCTATCAAAATCTGAAAAAAAAAATGAAAAGTACCTCCCAACAACCCATGGACAGAAGTGGACTGGTCCAATTAATAAGAGACAGAGATTTAATTAGGCACATTTGGGTTAATGAATGAGAAAACTTGTTGCGAAAAAGTTATAAAATGCTCGGCAAGCTTCTAATTTTATCTCTTTTCCCAACTCGTTTAATTAATTCAATAAAAGTGAGCATTCATGTAAGATCCTGTATCTATTTTCAGCTGCATCTATAAACCTGTCAAAATCTGAATAAAAATGAAAAGTACCTCCCAACAACCCTTAAGACAGAAATGGACTGGTCCAATTGATAAGAGACAGATATTAGGTTTAGCATAAATGGATTAATGAATGAGAAAACTTTTTGTGAAAAAGAGGTAAAATGCTCCGCAAGCCTCGCGTTATATCTCTTTTCCTCTACTTGTTTAATGAATTCAATAAAACATGAGCACTGATGTAAGTTCCTCTATCTATTTTCAGCTGCATCTGTAAACCAGGTTACCGAGGTAGTGGTGAAGACTGTGTAGAAATTGATCTGTGCGTAGAGAAAGATAATGGTGGATGTGATCTCCAGGTATACCATGTGCGGATCCATAGGGGGGATAGGGGGTCCAAACTACCCCCCACCCCACCCTACCCTGAAAAATAACAGTTATAGGGTTTCTTAGCAAATCTGATCCAGATCCCCTGAAAAATCACAAAGCTACCAAGCCAGCATTTACTGTTGGGCCATCATCGGCCCGCCAGCGAAACGCCATTAAATGACGTTTTGCTGGCGGACTGATAACTGCCTGCTTTTAGTGATATTTGGGTCCTGGATCCTCTCTCCCCTTATCAACTAAATAAAACAAAAAACGCCAGAGTTGGACCCTCCCTGACAAAACTTTCCTGATCCACGCATGGTATACTATTACAGAAAGGCATTGACATAGGCAGCAACTGATATAGCAATTTAGTGGAAATAACCAGATTTCATTTGGGCTTCTGATAGACATTCATCATACCACCATATAGCTTTCGACTTAATCTGTGCATGCTGGGTAATTTTTAGCTCACCTGAGCCATAGGCTCAATGTGAGCTTTTGTGATTATAGGATGTCCATCGTTTGTTTGTCTGTCATCAGGTGTCTGTCAACAATTTGTTATAGACAACGTCTCCTCCTGAACTACTGGGTGAAATTTCACCATAGTTTACAGGAATGATCCTTGGATGGTCCTCTTTCAAAGTTGTTCAAAGATTTCATTTCCATGCAGAATCCTGGTAGCCATGGCAACCAAGAGGAAAAACCTAAAAAAGCTTCTTGTTAGAAACTACTGGGTTATTTTGAAAATAATTTGGCACAAATGGTCCTTGTGTGACCCTCTACCAAGATTGTTCAAATCATAACATGGTCCCGGGGGGCAGGGCCAGTTTTTCCTGTGTGTGTATATAAGGAAAACTTTTATGAATTTTCTTGTCAAAAACGACTGGACAGATTTAAAAATAATATGACTCAAAAGGTCCTTGGGTGACCCTCTACCAAGATTGTTCAAATTGTATATATCTGTTGAAAAACATGGCATCCCAGGGCGTGAGGGCCCTCTTGTTTATGCTTTAGTTGTCGTCAGCTAACTTTTTTCAGAATAAACTTTTCAAAAAATTCTTTCAGGAACACTATTAGGATGTCAAACGGTGTAATGACGGTCCTGATCTGGGTCCAAACTGTTTGCAAAGGTTTATCAGCAGACGATAAAGTGCCTCTACAAGCAAAGAGTTAAACTACCTCGATATAATTTAAGTCTCTTTGACTCTCATCTTGCATCATTTTGATCATATATTAACCCTTAAAGCGGCAAGAAAAAAATACATCTGAAAATGTCGTCTGCTGAAGTTGTCTGCTGCAAATAATTGCCTAGAGCATTACTGATGAATTAAGTATAGAAGCAAACGGCGTGGACCCAGAACAGACTGCTCGTATATAGGAGCAGTCTGAACTGGGTCCACACTGTTTGCCATAGAGACTACTTAAACATTTCAGCAGACGAGAAAAGCAGACGACTTTTGTTGCGATTGGCGCAGTAAGGGTTAAAATGTCCAAATGTAGAAATATTCAAAAGCAGTAATTATTGGTAATATTTCTGATCTGAACCTCCATCCAAAGTCTGAATCCTCCGCTATTCTTTCATAGCCAACAAACAGGCTAAGGCTGCTTTTGGCCCGCCAGTGAAACACCATTCAAATGGCGAGCCAACATAAGCCCACTTTATTATGCTGACTGAGTTGGTACTAGTTCTTTTGATTTTAGGCCACTTGTGTGAAGACGGGACCCGGTGAGAGAAACTGCACCTGTAACAAAGGATGGACAGGAGATGGTTCCTATTGTTACCCTGCATCATCTTGTAGTAACCATGCAACATTCTTGACAGATTTTCGAAAAAAATAAGGTATGATATTTCACGAGAATCGTCTGCCAGCAGACGATTCTCATGAAATATCATGCCTTATTTGTTATTTTTGAAAAAGCAGCAAAATTTGAAATTGTTGTCTGTTGCAAATTATATGTGATGTGTTATGGGTTAAAATATCCCATTTCTGGAACTATATTTTGGCTAGTAACTTATCGCATCAGCAAGCAGCTATGGCTCAGACAGAAATAGCAAGTCAAGAAATACCACAATCACAAACTGCAGACAAACCTATGGCACCGTGAGGAAGAGCCACACAACAATCACAAGACACCAGGAAGACAAACTTAGCAAAGCAACCAGCTCTCTCTTCCCGATCAAGATGATTGCAAAACTAGAATGGACTTAAAGTAATGCACAACAAAATAAGAACAATTACAGAATCCCACAATGAGACGAATCAAGTAAGTAAGTTAGTGTAAGTTAGTAAGTAAAGTCTTTTTTTAACGAGGGTAACAACATTTAGCAAACAATGGTACTAATCTTCCATGAGGCCCT
Organism: Loripinus fragilis; assembly: GCA_964019695.1. Taxonomy (NCBI): domain Eukaryota; kingdom Metazoa; phylum Mollusca; class Bivalvia; order Lucinida; family Lucinidae; genus Loripinus; species Loripinus fragilis. The sequence continues at coordinate 52,123,263 of OZ026520.1, forward strand.
CATATATGATACAAATATATGTTACAATAATATACAATTTTTTACAAAAATAAATAAATAAATAAAATCTTTTTTAAAAAAATTACAGTATATATGATACATAAAATAACAAAAGTTCATGAGAATGACAATTTTTGTAATAAGTACATGAAGAAATGGTAGCAAAAGAGAAAATCCACATGAGTTACTTCAACATTTCACAATATTTTAATGCTGAATTTATCTTCCAATTCATCCCATGAATTAGGAAATAAGAATCAGCACACCACAGGTAGTCTATACACTGCACATCTGTAAATAGTTTTAGAATTTAGTTTCCATTTTTTTGGTATTACAATTCAAATATCTATACTTTATAGTAATATTGCAATCTTGAGACTGCACATGATAAGAGTAGAGTGACATAGACTGGTATAACGGATACCTTTTGGTATAGGAGCTTTTATTGTGACGTACTTCAGGTTCTATAAATAGATGCCGTCAACTGTGTATTGTCTAGATAGGGAAAGCAGTAGAATTTTTAATATTTTCCACCAATTTTAAGTTCCCTTGTTACAATGTGCTATATATTTTATATAAATGCGAATTGTAAATGCATCTTGAATGCATCTAGAAATACTTCGTCAAATAATATTAACATTTATCGAGATAATTTGTCTGTCGTTGTGTTTGAAATGAATGAAACGGAAGCCGTTAAAACATATTTGTAGACTTCTAAATTCAATATAACACAACAAGAATTTACCATTTTTTAAGGCAACTATTTTAATAATTAACAAACTTTTGTCAATGACACACTTCATTTATTTTCTTTAAAAATTGTTTGCTGTGTATTGGCTCAGTCTAGCCAGAGCCGTCATTTCCCGCAAGCACAAAGTATGGAAGTAGAGAAAAACTCTTTCTAAATCTCAGACTTCTCGCCCCATTAGATAGCCGTACATGCATGTTAAAACAAGGACTGTAAGTACATGTGTATATGCAATTAGTACCAAAATCACGGAGCTTTTGTCATGGTCTGTAGATATGCATTTTGTTGACCATAATCCCACATTTTGAAACTGTGTGTTTTACCAACACACATCATAGCTTTACCTGTATTCCTCTGATTCATTTCTGTCACTTTTAACACCTTATGATAGTTCAATGTGATTGAAGTATTAGATGGGGGTACTGTGTGTTGGCAACTCCTTTTACATTTTTCCCCACTCTTGCATGTGAACTAAAGCTCACTATAAACTGTGATAAAAAAAGAATAAATTTACATTTTGAAAAGAGGTTATTTCCTCTAATTATTATTTATATGTCCTTATTTCAGCACATCTGTGTATGTAATTCTGGTTACCATGGTGATGGGAAGTCATGTGTTCTAACAGATATGTGCAAAGAGCACAATGGCAAATGTCATCCTAAGGTAAATTTTGTTAACTCTCTAAAAGCACCTCCAAAAATATACAGAAGTCTGAGAAGAGGAATTTCAAATATAGGGATCATATAATTTTTTGAAGCAGTAACGTTCGAGCCTCACCGGCGTCACTGGGTTGTGGTCCTTGAGCAAGACACATTTATCCTAGCGTAGTACTGGTTCAACCAAGGAAGACCCGTCCCTGTTTAACTGAAAGATTGTTGATTGGACTTAAAGAATCAAATTAAACAAAAGCAGTAACATTTGCAGGGTCCTGAACATGGAGGGGGACGGGGGTACTGAAAACTTTTTTTAGTCATTAACATATTTTACAAATGGCCGTATGGACCTCCCTCAAGAAGCAATTGGACTGAAGGGTCCAATTGCTTCTTGAGGGAGGTCCATACCAGTATTTCTAAGGAAATATAACAACTTGTGATTTTCCAGAGGGGGGTTCAGACCCTTTGTCCTCCACTCTGGATCAGCCCATGGTGAAGAAGCTGTTTGAACACGAGATCACTAGACAAAGTGTTCAAATTTCATAATGAGGTGAAAAACTTTGTGATAGTATACTTTATTTTTGTGGTGGGGATGGGGGAGGGGGGTGGTGGTTCGTATTTCATGAGAAATGTCTTCATGTGAATATCACTCTGCAGAATATCAAACCTTAGTTGATTTTAACTTTTAGCATGCTGGGTATTTTTGCATACTTTATTATTGTTGATTTTAAAGTTCTTTCAGGAACATAGGTGTGTCAAACAGTTTGGATCCAGAAACTGGGTTCAAACCCTTTGCAATAAGTATCAACTGAAGACTGGCAGTTGGGGAGTTAACCTTTTCCTTCATGAATATTCATGCTAAGCTCCACCCACTATGAATAATTATATGAATAATCTTTCATTTTGGTACATTGAACAAAGAAATTAGTTGTCAGGTCCACCAGTGTAAGATCTGATATATCATATTTACATAAGAAAACAGATTAGACTCTGATCAAGCAGCTCTTATCTGCCTGATCTGGGTCTGGTCTGTTTGCAATCGCATCAAAAGGCATCTCTATGGGGTAAAGGGTTAAGGCAGAGAGACAAACTTTAAAATGTCATCTGCTGAAAATTAAAAGCCATGCTTTAGGGGATGAAATAGTTATTTTTGTAATTACCTTATAATGGAATTATTTTTTTATGGTTGATAATTACTAGATAATGGTGGATTTACCCATAATTTTCTGTTTTCTAATGAATTTTGGTGTTGCTTTTCTCAAATGATTCATACCAGAAGAAAACCGGCTTTCTGGTTAATCTCCCGCCATGAAGCTGTGAGCTGACAGGGCCTTTTCCAGCTATTTTGGGAAAAGGCCCCTGGCTTGAATTGGGAAAAAAATTGTGGCATTTTGGGAATTTTTTTGAAGTGTTAAACAGTAAAAAAAAAACAGTTAAAAAACCAAAACACTTTTGCATGGTTCATTCATGTGTAAATGAGAGAGTTATATCATGCAAATGTATATAACCAGCTGTTCTGCTTTTGATACTTTTGTAAGATAAAATGTCCTGTCCCCACCTCTTGATCTGCCCATGCAGTTAGAGGTCTTCAGTTTGAGCCTTTAATTTTGTGTCCTGTTCATATCTCCTTTATCCCTGGAAGAACTGAGCATTGACGTCACTTAATGACCATGTGCGTGAGTTCCAATACCACCAATTAACAGTCCTCTGGTGACAGCCTGGGGTAAGATAACATGGGTAAGATAAGAATTTCTGACCCAGGATAAAATATCAGGTATCCTTATCCAGTGAACAAGAATATTCCATTTTAGAAATTCATCATTCTAGCAAATTATTTTTCTGCAAGGCACAAATCAACATGGTAGTTAAAAGCAGCACCATCAAAATATTTTCTCGTTCACTCGATTGGAATTTCTGTTGTTTTTACCCATTTGAGAAATTTCTATCTCACATACCCGTACCAGCCCTAGGGAAAGATAAAAAAAATGAACAGCCTCACGTCGGCGGCATGCTTGCAGCATGTCGTTCGGCGATGTCATTGTAATGTTAAAATGACGACACCAAGCTGCATTTCAGCGTATTCAGGATGTGCTGGAAGTCTTTGTCATGTTTTTCCAATGTAAAATGAGGTTTTTAGTGGTGAGCGCGAAAAAGAATCCATTATTCGTGTGGGGATGGGATAGAAAAAATCTGTTCCTTGTGATCACTGTTTGTCATCACTCGGCAAGCCTTGTGATGCCAATCGGTGATCCTCGAGACGGATTTTTCCATCATGAAGGATTCTTATAGGCTTAACCCTTTTCCTGCCACTCACAACAACTGTTGTCTGCTCTCTCATCTGGTTAAATAATTGCAAATAATATATACACATTATCATAATAGTTACTTGATCTGGCGTAATGTATCACGTCGAGTGGGTGAGGTCATACCATCGGATCACCCGAGACGCGTAGCGTCGAGGGCGATCCAATGGTATGGCCTTTTTTTCTGACCTTTTAACCTGTTTTGATCTTTAATCCCAAAGAAATGTGGGAACGTTGGCCATAACGTTACGTTTCTTGACGTCACGTCAACATGTGTTCCGTCTCTGGTTCCATGCTTTGCAATTTACTTTACGTAACGTCGCCGCAAAAGCAGGTAACCGACGTTAGCCTCGTTTTAAAGGACAGTGATATGGATTCAGAAAACCTCAGTTCGTTGATCCGGCTTTCTGTATCAGATGGCCAGAAAACAGACAGTTCTAAAGTCGTATCAGTTATAGGTATATAATAAAGACCCAGATCAGACTGCTCCCTGAGGAGGGTTCATAATCTTTGCTTCCATGGTAAAAGTATTCTGAAGTGCATTTGAATATATACAGCAGATGTAATAAGCAGATAACAGTTTTTAGGATAAAATATATTGGCAGGATTACCGTTGGCTCTTAAAGGGCCAATCACGACTGCAGCAGACGACAAATTTTATGACATCTTTCCTAATTTTTCAAAATTTTAGATATGATATTTCGTGAGAATTGTCTGCAGACGATTCTCATGAAATATCAGGCCTTATTTGTTATTTTTTAAAAGCAGCAAAATTTGAAATTGTTGTCTGCTGCAAATTATCAGCGGCACTTTATGGGTTAACAGAGAATTAATTACAAAGCATGATAAGAAAGCCATTAAATGGCTCCATAAAAGCCATACTATATCTTGTTCTGCATACTATATTTTGTATGACGTCATATAGTAAAAAAAATCGGTCACGCTTAAAATTGTATATTTTAAAAAGAAAATTCCAGTTTATCTCATGAATATGCCATTTATTTCATCTCGTGAAACGAGAAAAAGTATATTTCATTCATTGCTTCACCACTCGTGAAACTTGCATTTTTCGCTTCACTCGATGAAATAAAAGGCATATTCATTCCAAAAATTTGAATATCCTCTTTATATTTCATATTCTGATTCATCATTATGCGAACTCACATGTTGTAACTATGAGAAACGGTGTTGATCCTGATCAGCTGGCTTCTTCAGACTACACTGTTTTCAATAGAGTAAAATATCTGTTTTCATAATGTTTTCAAAATAGTTATTATAATATGACACAGCAATGTAAGGGTAAAACTAAGTTATCTGTTCCTTTGGACAAGTAAATTTTTTTTTGATGAGTACATTATGGCCATTTACTTGTCCCTGGGCAAGTATCAAGTTTTGCTATTTCTGCACCCCCTAAAGTAGGTAAAGCAAATTGTATACCCAAGTCACTGAATACCATAAAACATATATGGTAAAATATGATATCTAACATTTACTACCCTTCTGGCAAAGCAACAAAAAAGCATAGCCTTACGTCAATTTGTTGTGCATGAAGAGTAAAGTCTTTCTTAGGCAATAGAAGCATGAAATCTATCGTTTTTCTAATCTGGTGTAAGGAGCTTTGTTGTCTGCTTCCTCGATACTTCAAATTATTAGACAAGTTTTGTTGATGCCCCTTGACTAAATTAACCAAATTAAGCTTGTGACGAATATATAGGTCAGTCATTTAGAAAATTGAAATTAGAAAATCCATGTCATTGTTTTTCACTCATGTAAATTTAGCTCTGCTGTAATATTCAGAGAGACTTTAATAATGTCCATTTTTAGCAAACCTGGAGTGAGTTCAAGGCCAACTTGTTGTCCATTGCCTGTTTCACAGGTTTAGGTAAACAAGAATTTTGAGCTTAAAATTGTTAATATTTTCTTATCCATCAGTTTTAACATATGTTTTGGGTGCTCATTGAGACGGTTCTTTTGAGTACCCAAAACATATGTTTTGGTTGTGAAATAAGAAGATGAAATATCTGTTATGCCCTCTTAACAAAAGGCCTGCTGTTCATCGTTAACTTTTCACAATTCCCCTGAGAGGTACATTTACCCCCAACAGGAGCCCACTGGCTCAGTGGTAGAGTGCTTTACTCAAGACCGAGAGGCCGCGGGTTGGAGCCTCACCACTGTCACTGCATTGTATCCTTGAGCAAAACACATTAATCCTAGCTTAGTACTGGTTCAACCAACTTGGTGAGAGGCATCAAGGCAGCATGGAGAATCAGAATTGTTAAACTTGTTCCTTTTGGATATCGAAATTCTTAAAGTTACAACTTCTTTCGAGCAATATGTCAGATTGAACTGAAACTTGGTGAGAGACATCAAGGCAACATGGAGAATCAGAATTTTTAAAATTGTTCCTTTTTTGATATCCAAGATGGCCACTAATAATGGCAGCCATCTTGAAATTCTTCAGGGCCAAGCCCTCTCCTCCAGTCTCTTAACCCTTTGTATACTACTGGATTCTTCCTTCTGGTTTGATACAATTAGCTTGGGATAGTCCATTGTACATAATTAGGGGTGTCTGGATATATATATATTTTTTAAATATTGTATTCGGTTGTCTGAAGATCTTTTTTACCTTTACAAACAGTGTAGATCCTGATGAAATGCTGCATTATGCTGCATTTCATATGGGTCTTCACTGTTTGCAAAAGTACTTGTATAGGGGTTCCCCAAATACAAAGGGTTGATTGGCACACTGGCATCATATGATCTTAACTGTTGATGGGATGCTAAACATATAAACTCATTTGGGTACCCCTGTTATTTAGGGCCAAGTTACAATGAATTCCTTTGAGCGTACCAAGACAATGATTTATATTAAGGCCAAAACTCCTAAATGGTCTTCTGACCAGTCTATTTGCATGTATTTGACATTACTCTTGGCTAGAAAATGGTTAATTAATTCCAGCTAAATGCTATCTGGTCACAGATTTCTTTGTAATAAATATATTTGGTGCTGCCATTATCTTTTATCAGCTGGAAATTATGCTCATTTATTGGTAAGCTTGTTATCCTCTGATAAACTATAAAGACAATGCAATTCACTTCCATTTCAGGCTCTGTGTGTTTTCTCAGGTCCTGGACAAGTGAACTGTACATGCCCGTGATACCTTGTGGTACAGCAGTCTCTCTTCTATTGCAGGCTCTGTGTATTGCCTCTGACCCTGGACAAGTAAACTGCATGCCCAACAGAGCTTGGGTAAAATAGTCTATCTACAGTCGAACTTTGGTCGCTCGAACTCGCCTGTCTCCAACACCAGGGATCGCTTGAACTCGTTCGTCGGTCCCGGCAATTTCCCCATACATTTAATAGTAAAATTCACCCCAGGCTCGAACAGCGATGGCTCGAACTCTCGAACTCAAAGCACGATCCGCAGGGCGGTATTTTCATGTAAAAACGCTATGATGGCTCGAACCAAATGAATCAGTCACACGCTTAATTTAAGTTCATTATTATTTTCATAAGCACTCCGAGACAATGATGATTTTGCACTTGGGTTACCTAACTGATGAGCGGAACGTGTGAAGCAATTAGTGGCAATTTAATTGATCAAAGATTTGTGTAAGTTCTCACTTGTCACCACTTAGTAGGGCGGACGAAAATGTTTAAAGACAAATAATGAGATGTTTTGTAATCAAGAATTCGCATGTCAAAATGAGAAAAACATGCCTGGCTGGATAAAGACAGGCATCAGATTGTGCGGCGGTACAGTCTGATCCGCATCTTTGTTGTAAACATCCTCGGGAGTATGTCATTTTTTTCATGTTTTCATTTGTTGTTATTAATTGAAACTTGCACATTGTGAATAAATAATAAGAAACAAACTTGTTTTTCTTTTTCTTTTATTGTTCTAAAGGAAACGATAAACAACCGCACATAAACTGCAGCGACACATAAACAGGAACATTCGCCCACAAGAAGACAAACGGTACAGCTAACTCGATAGCAAATGCACCGATCAGCCTGCGCATATGCGCATGCTAATAAATGTATTTACTTTAAACAGGTTCATATGCAAACAAATGCGGCTTATCATTTTAATTCTAGCGTGCAAAGGGTTATTGATCAGTGACAGGTGTCACGTGCGCTTTGCAACTTTGGTCGAAAAAACGTGGTGTCAGTACACATGAACCAACTTGTAAATTGTCAGGCTAGGTATCGCCCGAACACATGGATGGGTTGAACTCGCACCGACGGTCCCGACGAGTTCGAGCCATCGAAGTTCGACTGTATAATTGCAGGCTGTGTGTGTTGCTTCTGGTCCTGGACAAGTGAACTGTACATGTCCACTAGAACTTGTGGTACAGTTGTGTCTCTTCTATTGCAGGCTGTGTGTGTTGCCTCTGGTCCTGGTCAAGTAAACTGCACATGTCCACTAGAGTTAGGGTACACAGGAAATGGTTACAACTGCTATGGAAATATTATTATGCAAATTATGGACCACCCACAATTGAGATATGTTGCCAATCTTCTACAGGTATTGATATATTTCACCCTTTTCATTCTGATAGAGAATACTAGGTGAGTGTCTTTTGATATAAAGCTTACCAGGCAAGGCTTTGAGAATGCTTGTTGAATTGCGAGGCTTGCTGAGCCATTCTCAGGGTGCATTCTCGAAGTTGAGCCTGGTAAACCTGGTTTTCTATTTATCAGTTAACAAGTTGGATAAGTAAGTGAGTATGCTTTTCTTCATGAATATACATGCTGAGCTCCACCCACTATGAACGATCATATATATAAACTTTCATGTTTGTACATAGAACAAAGAAATTACTTATCAGGTGTAGGATCTTATCATATTTCCATAAGCAATTAGAATAGATCCTGACTAGGCTGCTCTTACAAGAGCTGTCTGAGTTGGGTCTGCTTTGTTTGCAAAAGTGCTAAAAGGTGTCTCCATGAGGTAAAGGGTTAAGATCAGGAAATGCCACAATCACAGAATGCAGATCAACATACTGCATTGTGAGGAAGAGGCAATAAACACAGACAGCCACAGTACAATTGAGCTGCGACATGTGATTTCCAACAATGTGTCATTTTGACAAGAGTAGACTCATACGAGCCTGTGTAGCCTCCTTTTAAGCTTAGAAACTGCAGATGCTGTTCAGTCAGTAGCTTAACAGTCATAGAATGTTCAAGGGACTAGCAAAGGCTCTGATCAGACTGTGCGTATGCGCAGGCTGATTTGAGGCTTTGCTGGTCGCACATACCACATTGTTGGAAATCTCATTTCGGGGCTCAATTACTAATTCCTATTGAAACCTATAGCACTTATGATTTTCCAGGGGGGTGTTCAGAACCCCTGCCCCCCCCCCCCCCCCCCCTCTAGATCTGTGTATGCTTGTATGCACAATAGAATTAACTCTTTCAATGACTAGTGGTGCTGGCAACTTTTACAAATAGTTCAGACCCAGATGCGGCATGAAAAAATGTGGGTCCTGATCTGGATCTAAACCTGTGTGATACTCTGATGGTGTTCTTGAAAAATATTTTTGAAAATTAGCCAGTATACAAAGAGCTATACAGTCCAGTCCATTATAACAATGCTATGTTTGGGGTACATTAATTGTTATACACTGAAGGACTTTAAAAACGCAAAAAATGAATATTATTATTTTATGGTCATTTTCTTATAATTCCTTTTTAAAACTCCATGGTAAAAATTTTTTGGAGACACAAAATGGGTACATAATATCCATGAGATGTGTTATTGAGTAACTGCACATGTGTTGTTAACCCTTTAAGGGCCAATCAAGACTGCAGCAGAGGGCAAATTTTGGGACATCTCTCCCAATTTTAGACAAAAATAAGGTATGATATTACATGAGAATCGTCTGCCAGCAGACGATCCTCATGAAATATCATGCCTTATTTGTTATCTTTGAAAACGGGGCAAAATTTGCAATTTTCGTCTGCTGCAAATTATAGGTGGAGCTTTAAGGGTTAATGATGTATTTCTAGGAACTGGAGCCGGCTGATCTAGATCTGTGGCTGGACGATGACTACACAGTGTTCACCCCTACTGATGCAGCTATTCATGCCTTCTCTCAGAAAACTAACACTCAGTATTGGTTATATGTGTTTATATATTTCTAGGAACTGGATCCGGCTGATGTAGATCTGTGGCTGAACGATGACTACACAGTGTTCACCCCTACTGATGCAGCTATTCATGCCTTCTCTCAGAAAACTAATGCGCAGTATTGGTTATATGTGTTTATATATTTCTAGGAACTGGATCCGGCTGATGTAGATCTGTGGCTGAACGATGACTACACAGTGTTCACCCCTACTGATGCAGCTATTCATGCCTTCTCTCAGAAAACTAATGCCCAGTATTGGTTATATGTGTTTGTATATTTCTAGGAACTGGATCTGGCTTATATAGATCTGTGGCTGGACGATGACTACACAGTGTTCACCCCTACTGATGCAGCTATTTATGCCTTCTCTCAGATAACTAATGCCCAGTATTGGTTATATGTGTTTATATATTTCTAGGAACTGGATCCGGCTGATCTAGATCTGTGGCTGGACGATGACTACACAGTGTTCACCCCTACTGATGCAGCTATTCATGCCTTCTCTCAGAAAACTAACACCCAGTATTGGTTATATGTGTTTATATATTTCTAGGAACTGGATCCGGCTGATCTAGATCTGTTGCTGGACGATGACTACACAGTGTTCACCCCTACTGATGCAGCTATTCATGCCTTCTCTCAGAAAACTAACACCCAGTATTGGTTATATGTGTTTATATATTTCTAGGAACTGGATCCGGCTGATCTAGATCTGTGGCTGAACGATGACTACACAGTGTTCACCCCTACTGATGCAGCTATTCATGCCTTCGCTCAGAAAACTAACGCCCAGTATTGGTTATATGTGTTAATATATTTCTAGGAACTGGATCCGGCTGATCTAGATCTGTGGCTGGACGATGACTTAACAGTGTTCACCCCTACTGATGCAGCTATTCATGCCTTCTCTCAGAAAACTAACACCCACTATTGGTTATATGTGTTTATATATTTCTAGGAACTGGATCCAGCTTATATAGATCTGTGGCTGGACGATGACTACACAGTGTTCACCCCTACTGATGCAGCTATTCATGCCTTCTCTCAGAAAACTTACGCCCAGTATTGGTTATATGTGTTTATATATTTCTAGGAACTGGATCAGGCTGATCTAAATCTCTGGCTGGACGATGACTACACAGTGTTCACCCCTACTGATGCAGCTATTCATGCCTTCTCTCAGAAAACTAACACCCAGTATTGGTTATATGTGTTTATATATTTCTAGGAACTGGATCCAACTTATATAGATCTGTGGCTGGACGATGACTACACAGTGTTCACCCCTACTGATGCAGCTATTCATGCATTCTCTCAGAAAACTAACACCCAGTATTGGTTATATGTGTTTAAATATTTCTAGGAACTGGATCCGGCTGATCTAGATCTGTGGCTGGACGATGACTACACAGTGTTCACCCCTACTGATGCAGCTATTCATGCCTTCTCTCAGAAAACTAACACCCAGTATTGGTTATATGTGTTTATATATTTCTAGGAACTGGATCCAGCTTATATAGATCTGTGGCTGGACGATGACTACACAGTGTTCACCCCTACTGATGCAGCTATTCATGCCTTCTCTCAGAAAACTTACGCCCAGTATTGGTTATATGTGTTTATATATTTCTAGGAACTGGATCAGGCTGATCTAAATCTCTGGCTGGACGATGACTACACAGTGTTCACCCCTACTGATGCAGCTATTTATGCCTTCTCTCAGAAAACTAACGCCCAGTATTGGTTATATGTGTTTATATATTTCTAGGAACTGGATCCGGCTGATCTAGATCTGTGGCTGGACGATGACTACACAGTGTTCACCCCTACTGATGCAGCTATTCAGGCCTTCTCTCAGAAAACTAAAGCTCACTATTGGTTATATGTGTTTATATATTTCTAGGAACTGGATCCGGCTGATCTAGATCTGTGGCTGGACGATGACTACACAGTGTTCACCCCTACTGACGCAGCTATTCATGCCTTCTCTCAGAAAACTAACGCTCACTATTGGGAGAAAACAGAAAATGTCATCACACTCTTAAAGTAGGGTTTACTATCTTACAAGTTTTAAGTAAAATTAAGCCAAAAATTCTGAAATGTATAATTAATTTTTTTTTGTAAAAATGACTATTGATTACTGATTGACTCTTTGCCTGCAAGTGCCATCTGCTGATAACCTTTGCAAACAATTTGGACCCAGATCTAGATTGACAAAATGTTGGTCCTGATCCAGATCAAAGTTGTTTGGCAGTCTGATAGTGTTCCTGAAAGATTTTTTTGAAAAAGAGAATTTTGGAGAGAAAATATCAGCAGACAAAAATTATGCAAAATTATCCAGCATGCAGAGTTGAAAGACTACATTTTCAATAGTCATGTTGGGTATACCAAATCCAGACTTTCCTATATTTTAACTCTTTCCTTACTAGAAGCGATTTTTCATATGCTGATAGCTTTCGCAAATAGTTTGGATCAAGATGAGGATCCAACCTGTATGACACTCTGATTATGTTCCTGAAAGAATTTTTAGAAAAAGAAAAATTTTGAAAAAAGTCATGAAATATTATCCAGCATGCAAAGAGTTGACCCCTTTAAGCCTAGCGTCCTTTTTGTTGGACATAGACAAACAGTGCAGACCCAGATCAGAGGAATGTGGCATCTGATCAGGGTCTCCACTGTTTGCTTACAGAAGTTTCTATAACAATTTTGATAAAAATGAAAAATACAGCCTGACAACCCTTAAAATGGAAATGGACTGTTCCAATTGATAATAATGGGGTATTACATTTGGCTTAAATGGGTTACAGTGACGTCCCCTAACATTGCGCGGCCCCTAACATTGCACACTAGCCCAGGTGACTATGCCACATTTAACCAGATCAAATCTATTTTGGTTTTTAATATTAGGCTGCTTTTGGAAAGAGAAAAACAGCAAAACGTTTTCGCTTTATGCTTTCACTGCTGAACTGGGTGTATTTATGCAAAAAATGGAAAATGTTGTTAAAATCTCTCTGACCATAATTTCAAATGACACATGCTTCAAATTATTTACTTTGAATCAAGTTATTGAAGAAGTAAATTGTTGAGAACAACCTGGTGTTACTTTCCCCGGTATATTTTGTAAAAGTAATTAATAATAGAGATGTTATAGAAAATTTTGCAGAAAGTGCGCAATGTTAGGGGACTATTTTTGTTATCTTAAAATAGGAGTGTTGTGCACTTCAAATCAAAGTTGCTGCGGATCGAGAAAACATTTTTCATTTTGAACTTCACGCAAATAATGTATAATGATTACTTTATTTAGCTGTGAACAATTTTTAAAATTTGTTTCTTTCTTATAGTATCCAACGGAAGTCAAAAGGCTTAAGTGCGCAATGTTAGGGGTCTACACCGTAATGCCTTGTGGTCACCTGTTGGGAAAGGGCTGACCTCTTGGCTCTCGTTTGTGGTGTCTAACTGTGAGTTTGTCACTTTCCCATTGGTATCCTGGGTCAGGTGTGGTACTTGATTGTATCGATTCCTGATCTTTGCACCCTTACTTACTTTAATCTCTTCCAACATTGTTGCTTGTGTTATTTCAGTTACCACACCCTTCGTAACATGTCAAACATTGCCCAATGGTTGGCTCTATCATCATTCTACAACAAAGTGGAGACCATGGCTGATGGATTTTTTCTACACATATATAAAGAAGGACAGGTATGTGGACATATTCATTCCTTCATGATACATAGATAAACAATTTTTTAGTGTAAAATTGTAAATATTTTCTTACCTATCAGTTTTAACATAGGTTTTGGTTGCTCAAAAGAACCGTCTCATTGAGACGGTTCTTTTGAGTACCCACAACATATGTTTTTGTTGAGAAATACGAAAATTAATTTTGACTAAAGGCCTGGTCAATATTTAAAGGTAAATTCTAAATTCTGTATTTAGAAATTCTTGTGTTATAACCAGTCTATCATTGTATTGTAGATTGTAATGGTATCTCCAAGAAAAGACAGTTCCTTCAGGGCTAGGGTTCTTGTGTCTGATCTAAAGGCAACCAATGGTTACATCAACATCATCGATCAGGTCAGTTATTGAAAATTTCCTTCTAGTGTAGTCTGCTGATAACCTTTTACAAAACGTCAGGCCTGATCTGAATCTGGATCCAAACTTTTTGTGTGTCTGATGGTATTCGAAAAAGTTGATTTTGAAAAAATTCAGCAGACGACAAAAAGTACTGTTCCTATACCAGTATCTAATGACCTAGAGTGAATAAAGAATTGGTAACATGACATTGTAACTTGTTACTGCCTTCTTTAAAGGCAAGACGATGGATGTGATAGTTTGCGTTTGGCACAAGATATCATCACTTCATATTTACATTTTCGAAGCAAACCTTTATGAAACTTTAGATTTTTGCAACTGTTCATAGACTCATGAATTAAGCAAAATTTGATTGACAGCTTCCAAACTCACCTGCCCGTGCAATACCCTTTGAACATCGAACTCATTCGCCAGAAGTGATACTGGTGTTGTGATTGACAGCCAGCCACACCTGATCCGCACATGCAAAACAAGCCTCTTGTTTGCTTCATTGGTTGTCCGTGTTCACGCTGGCTGTTCAGCTTTTCAATTTTACACTCCAACTAAACCGTTAATATGATTATATTTTAAATACAAAACTGTTTTAATTCCTAAATTTAAAATATTTTTATATTTTAGATATTTTTTAATAAAATGTAAATATAAGCAATAAATTCAAATTTTGGAATCATGAATACTTCAGGTCTCTTGCAAAGTTAACATGAAGCCTGAACTTTGGAATGTTCATGGATTTATGAATACTTCGGGTCTCTTGCAAAGTTAACATGAAGGCCGAATTACTTTGCAAGAGACCCGAAGTATTCATGGTTCCATGAACTTTCCAAAAATTGAATTCATTTCTTAAATGATATAACATTATAAGTTGAGTGATGTAACACCAGGAGGATTACACAGGAAATATTGTTAACATTTAAGCACTTGGTGATCTTACAAATCTCTCAGTCTTCTGGCTAAAATATACCTTAAATATCAACAAAAAGTACAGTATCTTTGCAATTCAACTTTATTTTTTGCATTTTTATTGTCAAAAATGACCATGGCATATTTTTCTACAGTTGAATAAGGCTCTTACTTCTATCAAACCAACTCCATATAGATACCAGAACTCAGTGACGGAAAAAAATCTGGCATTCATACTGCAAATGAATAGAACATAACAGAACCTCTTATCGTAACAGCATTCAACTCTCGTTGTTGGCTGCCACAGCGGCCAACGTTGTTGGCTGCCACAGCGGCCAACAACACATTGGTTGGTTGCTATCAATCAATGATATGAGCCGCAACATGGGATTTCCAACAATGTGGTATGTGCGACCTTCAAAGGCTCAGATCAGCCTGCGCTTATGCGCAGTCTGATCAGAGCCTTTGCTAGTCGCTAATATTCTAGGACTGTCAAGCTATTGACTGAACACAATTTGGAGTTTCTAAGCTTCAAAGGGGCTACTCTTGTCAAAATGCCACATTGTTTGAAATCACATGCCACAGCCCATATATTTTCAGGTGTTGGAGCCCTATCTTCCAGAGTCACCAGATAGCTATCCTGATTTAGAGACATTTTTCAACACATCCTCACAGTACAGTATCTTTGGGTCATGGCTTAAGGTAATCCAGTTTTTACTCTTTGCATGCTGGCCAATTTTGCATAGCTTTTTAGCTAAGTGGGAATCATTTTAGGCCTGATTTATTTTCAATTAATCTAAAGAAAATTGTCCATTTAAATTTTAAACTGTTAATGTTCTGTATGCACAGTGCAAGTTTTAAGATCAGAATTTCTAAAGCTCAGGATTTTGGAAATTTTGAACTTTCACCCCTGAAATGCGACCAAAAAGGAATATTCAATGTTTAATATGGGCCTCGTTGGAGAAAACCTGTCTTCGGGGGTTTGCGAACAACACAGGTGCAGACCAGCCTGCGCATCCGCACAGTCTGATCAGTGCCTTTGTTATTCGATTTTTGGAATATTTCATATGTACACTTGCTACTGGTGAACTTTCAAATTTCTAGATTGTCTCTGTAGCTGAGGAGACTGTTTTGAATCTCGCTTTGACGGAACCCCCGAAGACAGGTTTTCTCGCGACGAGGCCCATATAATGATGGGTGGGGTAGAGTGTTATTGAATCTCAGAAAAATGGACACAAAATAGACTGTGTTTTAAGCAATCTGATTGCTTATATCACTGTCATTGATTATGGACTCCAATTAGCATGCTATATCGGCACTCTAGTGTACAAACACTTACTAATTTAACATGTCGTTGAATAAGATCGAACAGTTTCAGTGAATCCCCTCGCATTCAGAATAGTAAAAAAACTAGAGTATATGCCATTCAGAGTATATTAGTGCTGATTCAGTTTTTTTTTAATTTTCAGGAGAAGGGGCTGATCAAAAAGCTTGAGGAAGATTTAGATGCATATACTCTGTTTGTTCCCAGTAATGAATATGCGAGGACAGTTAATGTCACTGTTGTGAGTACAGGCCCTGAGGTTATAGACTTTTTCATGCTCAACTCAGCTGAGTTTGAAATTTACCATGCTCATAAATGTTAAATTGCCAACAATTGTTGGCATTTTAACATTTATTAGTATGATATATACAACATCTGAGAGTTACATGTAGAAACCAAGAAAAGTCTTTATTTTTAAGCATTTTAGTTTTTATGAGGAGTTGAAATTTTATTCTCGGTTGAAAACAACATGAAAAAAGTTTTATAACCTCATGGGGCCAGATTTTTAGCTTTCAGAGCTCCAGACAGAGGATTTTTTTTTAAGTTTTTGAAGAAATGCCTGCCTGTGTCCATTTGGTATGTTGGTTATGCTCCCCTTAACTATTAGACTAGGATCTGTGAAATAATTGGAAGCGTTTTTATTGGCTCATCAGCAATGAAAATTTTCCACTTTGTGTCGTCATTCATTTTGATTATCAGACAGGTTATAATCTTAATCCTACTGTAAAAGCAGGCAAGAGTTGCATAAGGCAAGCACTTTTATTCAGCGCTTTGTGGCGCTTTTTTATCAATATGCAACGAAAAGTGCTTTTCTGTAGTTGTCCATTGTGGAATGATAGTCATCACATTGATCATGGGCATAAACACAAAGTGCCACAGACCGCTTTGTCTATGCAATGATTTGTTTTACAAAGCATTTTACGCGAGTCAGCTCATAGTTAGTCATGTTACACTATGAAGTGCTTTTTTGTAGCACACTTTTGAATAGTAGTTTCTTCAAAGCGCAACGTAGCGCTCACGTTATGCAATGCACCTCAGGTAATACTTGGGAAAACAAGTCTGGGATATTAGAGGATTCCAAAGTATAAGGACAAATTGGTAAAATTTACATTTAATTTTCTTTATTTCTGGTTGTTGCAATAGAATACAGGAACAACACCAATCATTGTTAAACTTTACCATATGAAATCACATCTGGGTGAGTAAGTGAGTGTGTTTGTGTTTTACTTCCCACCAACAGCTAAGGTCATATGGAGATGGGGCAACAGCTTAGATCCCGTCTGGGAGTGATATAAATTGATAAACCACTAGTGGTTCACAAATTTAGTAACACTATGTAATGAGGTCCATGACAACATGGTGTACATAATAAAAAAGATCTTAGCATTCCAAAGTATATTTTGCAGTTTAATGTCATATGGTAGATCTAAATAGAATCTAACATTCATGCTCCTATATTTGAGCCGCGACATGTGATTTCCAACAATGTGGTATTTTTACAAGTGTAAACTCAGATGAGCCTGTGCAGCCTCCCTTTAAGCTTAGAATCTCCAAACGATATTCAGTCAGTAGCTTAACAGTCCTAGAATATTCAAGCAACTAGCAAAGGCTCTCACCAGACTGCGCGTATGCGTAGGCTGATCTGAGGCTTTGCTGGTCATACATACCACATTGTTAGAAATCTCATGTCGCGGCTCATTTGCAAATTTATTAAAATTGTTGCAAAGGTTATCAGTGGATGGTATTGGCAGGTATAGCCTTAATTCTAATGCATTTGATTTTGTAACATGATGTCTGATTGGAAAACGTCAAAAATTTGCGACAGTATATCCTGCTATATACTGTTGGAAAGAGTTTGAAGGCGTTATTACATCACATTTCATTGGATGATGTGTGGCTTGCAACACTCCGATTTGATATGAAACTGCGATTTCTAAAGTGCATTAGAATGGGGATAACCATATCCAAAATTTTCATTTGGGGAGGTATATTGTCAGATATACTTCCGGAAATCAAGTTTTATGGCTTCGCTTGCGCGTCACCTAAAACTAAATTTCCAACAGTAAATCTGACAATATACTTCCCCAAATGAAAATTTTAATATGGTTATCCCCTAAGTAACTTGCTTTCTTTCACAGACAACAGATTTTCTGAGATACTACATTGTGCCAAGGATGTTAATGACGGCCTCTATGGATGATGGTGATACATTGGTTACAGACTTAGGCATTGATCATCAGTTGATTATTAAAGAACATGGTTGGAAAAAGGTAAGGGCTACCTTAGTGTAATTTGGCCTCATCTTTTTAACCCTCTATATACTAATGGGTTCTTCCTTCTGGTTTGATACAATGAGCTTGAGACAGTCCACTATACATATCTAGGGGTGTCAGGTTCTAATGTTAAAAAATATAGTATTCTTTTGTCTGAAGAACTTTTTTACCTTTAAACAGTGTAGACCCTGATGAAATGCCACATAAAGCCAACTTTTGTTTAAAAATAACAATGACAATATGCCAATCTTAGACAGAAAAGATGCATTTTTTCAGGGTCTACACTATTTGCTATATCAAAATATTCTTCAGAGAAAGAAATACAATTTTTATTTGAAAATACTAACCTGTGACCCCTGGATATATACAATTGACCATTCCAAGTTTATTGTATCAAACAGAAGGAAGAATCCATCAGAGCATAAAGGTTTTTAAGGTTAATACCGGACAGTTGAATCTCATTCATTTGAAGTCCGAATCTCATTCATTTGAAATCCGAATCTCATTCATTTGAAGTCTGAATCTCATTCATTTGAAGTCTGAATCTCATTCATTTGAAGTCTGAATCTCATTCATTTGAAGTCCTCTGGACCAGAGATTTAGTTTTGAATTATCAGTTGTCGGAATTAAAGGTAGTTAGTCATTGAATAATATATTAACCTGAAAAATGATTGTTTTCCGTATTTACTTCAATTTATTTTTTATTAAAAACAATAATTCTGTTGTAACCTTTGCAAACAGTTGGGATCTAGATCAGGCCTGATGTTTTGTCGGGCCTGATCTGACTCCAAACTGTTTGACACTCTGATAGTATTCTTGAAAGAATTTTTCGAAAAAGGATTTCGGAAAAAATCAGCAGGCAATAACTAGTGGGCAAATAGTTAATAAGATAAACTCTTGTTTCAGATGATGGTTAATAATGTACCAGTTACCTCCCCTGACATCTTCACACTTGGTGGAATAGTTAACGTTATAGATGGATTGTTGCATCCAGTGCTACACACTTGTAATGAGACAATCAAGTCGGTGGAGTATGTAAGTCAGTTTGTATTTATCTCCCTTTAGATATGACATCTGTCAATGAGAATGAATTATGCAAGAAGGCTACAAAACATGGAGTATGTAAGGCTGTTTGTATTTACCTCGCTTTTTCTTCTCACCAGTGTCAACCAAAAGCCTTACTGTTGTAATGAGACAATTAGCTTGTGATTTGTTTTTTTATCTCCCTTTGTTGCTCATCAAAATAAGTAATGTAATGAGACAGTCATGTCTGTATTAATTGACTTTTCACTTACTGTAAAGGCGGCAACTTTAATATTCATATCTGGGCGTGGTTTGGCTATTTCATCTGCTAAACAAGGGAAAACAGTTCTACTTATTATTTGGCAAGAATTAATAAGTTGTTTGGGCCGTGCAAACATGCGTGCATTTCGTGAAAATCTTAACAATATACACACTGAACTCACGTTTACTGTTCAGTATTAACCCCTAATGCGCATAATCACAAAATGTATGTTTTTTGTGGTCCACTAAAATATTTGAAGCCTCATAGACAAACAGTGTGGACCCAGATCAGACTGCTCCTGTAGGAGCAGTCTGATCACAGGAGCAGTCTGATCTGGGTCCACAATGTTTGTCTCTATGCTTATGATAAATAGACATTTTCAGATGCAGTTATTTTGCTGGGGTTTTAAGGACTAAATAATGTGTTTTTGGGTCTATACTGAGGTAATTGCGCATTATGATACAGTTACTTTTGAATAAAACCACACATCATTTTCAAGCTTTTACGTATTTCTAAGGTTGACCAGTCCTTATATTACGCATTCATGAGTTGCCACCTTTACAGTAACCAAAAAGTCAAGTAATAGTTGTATTTACCTCCCTTTTCTTCTCACCATTGTCAACCAAAAGCCTAAAAGTTGAAATTTGTGGTTTGTTTTTATTTGCCTTTGTTTCTCATCAAAATCACAATCATCATGTCTGTGGTTGTATTTATCTCCCTTCTCTTCTCACCTCGTTCATCAGTTGTTACTGAACCACACCCAGAATGTCACTCAAAAGTCACCTGATAGTGTATAACTGACCAATGCAACGTCTGCTTAGCATGTGACGTAGTACCACAAACATAATCGCATGTGTTCAATCTCCCACAATCCGTGGTTTACCTTACCCTCTTTGCATGCTGTGTAATTTGACATACCTTTTGTTGTCTGCTGATTTTTTTCAAATGATCTCTTTTGGTAAATTCTTTCATGAATACCATCATTGTGTCAAACAGTTTGGCGGACAAATTGTCGGGCCTGATCTGGGTCCAAACTGTTCGCAAAGGTAATCAGTAGACTACAGTAGGCACGGTTTCATGAATTAAGATAACTGTTGTTTTGTTTGATTTGATTCTTTACATCCCATCAACAATCTATCAGTTATAAAGAGACAGGTCTTCCTGGGTTGAACCAGTACTAAGCTAGGATTAATGTTCTTGCTCAAAGACACAAGGCAGTGATGGCGGTTAGGCTCGAACCCTCTGTCTCGGGTCAAGCACTCTACCACTGAGCCACTGTGCTCCCTGAATCATTTTATTGATGTCACGAGATACATGTAACATTGAAACCGATATCTGCCCAAGGATTTGAGAAACAAAAGTAAGGGAGTAGAAATAAATCCTTTTTTCATGATCTTGAAGATTTCTGTGTTCGACCTTTGCTTTTTCTATGAATCACTTTGGTCAAAATTTTCATTTATCTCATTGGCTGTTATTTTCACGGAACTTTTTGATAGAATTAAAGAGAAGGCCCCTCAGCATCAGACAAGGTAGCAAATTTTCATAAATTCGAGCACCTGTGAGAGTAGGTGTGGTTTCGTGAATTAAGATAACTGTGGTATTGTGACATTTAAGTCTGTGACTGGACACTAGTTGCCTGCCAAAAACTGTATATCTTGATTGGAAGCCAGCTGATCAGGAGCCACTACTAAAAAAATTGCATACATAAAATGTTGTTTCCATATATAAAAACTCAAAAGTCACCTGATAGTGTACTACTGACCAATGCAAGGTTGACTTAGCACCCGACATTGTTCCACACACATATCACACATTAAATCGGATGTTTACCTTATGCCCAGGTCACAAATTCACTGACTGGACGCCGGATTAGCCATGGATGTACATTCGTGGCAATCCGTATTGGTCCGTAGCTTTCCGTATTGCATCCGTAATCATATGTAGTAGTACTTAATCATACGTATATAGTGCATCCGTATTGGACTACGGAAATTGGCATTTCCAGGGTCATCCGTGAGATTTAATCCGTAGTAGAACCAGCGAGGTGATCCGTGAATGTGTGACCTGGGCATTACAGCTAGGGAAAATGAAAGAGAAAAAAATAATCAAAATTTTAGAACATTTACTACAGTACTGATTCTTTTATCATGTCATATTCTAAAAAAAACTCTTTTGTTTCTGGTTACGTCTCCAATATTGTAAGGGTCGGTAGGTAGGCAGCTTTTTTTTATAATAACCTTTTTGTATGGAAAACTTAAAACATCCTTAAAAATAGTCTAAAAATAGTTTTTAAACTTCCAAAAGGCTTCAAAAAGCTTGAGTGGGCCCCAAAACAATAGGGTCGGTAGGGTAACTGAAAACAAGAGATTTGAGCCTTGGCATGAGATTTTCAATAATATGGTATATGCGATCAGAAAAGGCTCAGACCAGCCTGCGCATACGCGCAGTCTGATCAGAGCCTTTGCTAGTCACTTAAATATTCTTTGACTGTTTAGCTACTGACTGAATTTTTTTTGAAGATTCTAAGCTTAAAAGGAGGCTGCACATGCTCGTCTGAGTATACACTTGTCAAAATGTCACATTGTTGGAAATCACATGGCAGGGCTCATTTATTTTTATTATTTATTTATTATTTATTTCTTTGGCCTTATGCTTCAGGGTATTTGCCATGAGTGTGGTAACAGCTATTTATGTCCAGGAAATTATACAGCTTATCAGGGTGGTAGTGAACAACGATCATGTTCCTTCAAAATTAGACATTGGTATTCAAGTGATGTAAGTCGTGAAGGATGTCAGGGGCTTTGTGTAATCAACAAGGTGGTAAGTATCATGTTGCTGCTTATTTTTGTTCTTATATGTTTTTTATGATTTGGTGGCAAACATAAGTTGAAAGCACAGTAATTCATTCTATCATATGGCTATAATGACTTCAGTGCTTTCCCTTTGTAACTTTTTGTCATAGAAATGGACCATGTTATAAGTAAAGAGACAATTTTACAAAGGAATTGGTCATTTTCCTATAATTCCTTTATAAAATTCCATGGTAAAAATGGTTTTGAGTATACCGTAGTCTAGATCAAGCTTCAAATGACTGCATTTTTTCCAAATCATGTTTGTACATTGGAAAGGCTGCAGAAATTAGATAAGAGTGTGTAATTGAAATTTAATTTTCTTATTTATCAACCAAAACATTCAAAAGAATTGTCTCAATGAGACAATTCTCAATGGAACAAGTCTCAACGAGACGGCTGTTTTGACCAACTAAAACAAATGTTAAAAATGATGGGTAAGAAAATAATCTCAATTATTCGCTCCAAAATTTTGTTTATCTTCAGCATTGTTTTTTCTCAAATAAATGAAGATCACTTACTGTAAGTTTCATTTGTTCTTATTTCAGACAGAAGGTTGTTGTGCTGGTTACTATGGCCCTGACTGTCAAGGTAAGAATTGATATCTGGGCCTTGTCGCGACAAAACCTGTCATCGGGGTTTCCGACAAAGTGAGACTCAAACTAGTCTCCCCTGCTATAGAGGCTAGCTAGAAAATTTAGATATGATATTTTCCAATAAGGGAATAACAAAGGCGCTGATCAGTCGGAGCAGATGCGCAGGCTGGTCTGCATCTTTGTTGTTTGCAAATCCATGAAGACAGGTTTTGTCGCGTCGAGGCCCATCTCATTTCAGCTTTTTCACAAACAATACAGACTTACTGCACTCCTTTGATAAATAGCATTAGTATAATATAAACTTTGATGTCTTTCAAGTAGATGTGATAGTGCTAGCTACATCATCAACACAACCTCATAAGACTGACTGCAGCAAATACTTCATTTGTCAAGATCAAGTCGACAAGTTGATGTTGTATGTGAAAATGGAGGATTCTGGTCTAAATACATTTTTTTAATTGTATACAAATTTAGGAGATGTATAGCCTTTTTAAGCCTATGGTAACGTGATGAAAATGAGAAAGGGCAAAAAGAAACTTTGATATCTCTATTACAAACTTTATAGGATTTTCCACTAAAATCTGATGTAAACAAATGAAATTTTATGCAATGACAACCATACAAAGGACAGTTTTAGTTTGATTGGCATACGTCGTGGACGTCAGGTTTGATGTCCCCTTTACTATCCTAATGCATTTCTTGAAAATCATTTTTCATAACTTCAAACAACCTCAAATAGTTTTTTTTCTAAAACTAATAACAAAGTCATCTTGAATACCATGTAATAATAAGTTAAAATAAAAATCTGATAAGTTCGTCCCTGGTTTGTGTGAACTAGTTCTACTTAATTGCATAAGACTTTTGCATGAAAATTCATAATTTATGAAGTTGGTATACACTGTTAAGGATGCAAAATCTGCCAGCCACCTTGAGACTATGTCCTAAATCGTGAGTTTTCTAAGCCTGAATGGCAATTTTTGAGGCAAATTAGTATGGTTGACTGCAAAATAAGTGAAAATAAATAAAGACAACATTATGGCTTGCAAATGTATGAGCTTAAAATAATTCAGTTTAAAATAGATTGCAATTTTTGAAAAAAAAAACAAGATGGCAGCCACTTTATAAATGGTGACCATATAAGATTTCAACTTTGATAGCCATCTTGGATGGCATGTTGATGCTCTTTGTTTATCCAAAGCCATTAAATCAAATTGTTCTTGAAAATCGTTTGCATAAATTCAAACCACATGCTTCCAATTCTAAATGAAAGCAAATATTATGTTATGATTTTTAAATTGGTAGCCATCTTTCATACCATGTTGGAACAATAAGCAACAATAACGCCATGCTGATAAGTAAGTAACTTGTTTAAAAGGACTATTTCTACTTGCTAGAAGTAATTTTCATCAAATTTATAACTTTGTAAAAGTTCTAATATACAACTGTACTTTTTAGATACAAAAGTGGCGGCCATCTTTAAAATACATTCTCAATCTTGGCTTTTTTTTTTAAATAAAAGGTGATTTTAAGGTATTTAGATATTTCTGAAGGCTAATGAAGTAAAATTTACTAAAGAAAACATGATGTTTGCAAATAAGTAATGACATTATAATGAATTAGTTGAAAAAGGCGGCCATTTTGAAAAAAAAACAACAAGATGGCGGCCATTAGAGGACATTTTCGGCATGGCACTGACCCTTAATTTCATTGTATTGCTATTAACTAGCCATGTACCAAGTTTCATGCTTTTATCATAAAATGCACGATTCATCTTAAAATTGTTACATATCCGCCCCACTAACTGGCTTTCATCATCACTAGACAGTCAGGTATTTTAAGAAGAAGAATGACATAGGTCTGAGGTCCATCTCCAGTAAGAAATATGAACCCTGATCAGACTGATCCATATGGAGCAGTCTGATCTGGGTCCATATTTTTTGCAATATAGGCTACAAAATTACATAAGCAGATGAGAAAGCAGACGACAATTGGTGGGATAGGGGTTAATAATATTTGTTGTATTTTTAGAATGCCCAGGTGGCCCAGAAACTCCATGTAATGGTGTAGGACATTGTGTAGATGGTAGCAAGGGTAGTGGGCTATGCGTGTGTGACAAACATTTCACTGGTATTGCTTGTGACAAGTGTATTCATGGATGGACTGGACCAAATTGTGACATAGGTAAATATATCCCAGTTACCATATAGCAGCTGGCCACTATCGATCCAACAGCGAAACGCCATTTAAATGGCGTTTCCCTATTGGGCCAATAATGGCCTGAGGGTGTATGCTAATTGGGACCTTACTATTTAAACGTTTTTAAGTATTTGCCTGCTAGGGATGACTTTATTACCTGCCTCGCTTTAGCGAAAGCAGGTCTAGTAGTGGGTCCCTCCGTCCGTTTGTCTGTTCATCTGTCTGCAACACTTTTGGGGTGCCTAGTTTATGTAATCTGTAACTCCAACAGTTTCATTCCTTTATATTCAAACTTTGCCTAATGATTGTTTATACATTGAAGATGTGCACCAACTATTTTGTGCACATTTGATAAATATTTTCACATTTTTTACGGGTGTTGAACTTAGACATTTTTTCCATCCCAAATGCGTAGGGGGTGTATTGTTTGTATTATCTGTATCTCCAACAGTTTTCATTCCTTTATATTCAATCTTTGCATAATGATTGTTCATACATTGAAGATGTGCATCCCATATTTTGTGTTCATTTCATGATTTTTTTTTTCATTTTTTGGGGTCTTGAACTTAGACATTTTTCTGGAAAATGCTAAGAGGGTGTCTGGTTTGTGTAATCTGTAACTTCAAAAGTTTTCATTCTTTAATATTCAAACTTTGCATAATGAATTTTCATACATTGAACAAGTGTACCTTGTATTTTGTGCAAATTTGATATATATTTTCACATTTTTTAGGTCTGTTGAACTTAGATATTTTATCCATCTGAAATGCTTAGGGGATGTCTGGTTTGTGTAATCTGTGACTCCAACAGTTTTCATTCTCTCATATTCAAACTTATTATGTTATGATTGCTCACACATTGAACATGTGTGCACCCTATATTAGGTGCACATTTGATAATATTTTTGGATTGTTGAACTTAGACATTATTACGTCTACACCACCATTGGATTGCTTACGTTGTTTATTTGTGTGTAATCTGTAATTCAAATAGATTTCATTCCTTTATATTCAAACTTTGCATAATGATTGTTAACACATTGAAGATGTGCACTGGCAATGCAGGTCCAGAGCAGAGTTTGGTCTTGTGTTCCCCATAATTACCCTCTAACAAAACTCCACAAACAGTCCTGCTCAGCTCGGCTGGGTTACACTCTTCTGAACCAAAATTTTTTTCATGAACCAGGCCTCAGGTGAGCATTCCAGGGCCTCATGGCCTTCTTTAGCTGACCTGAGCCATAGTCTCAAGGAAAGCTTTTGTGATCCTAGGATGTCCGCCATCTGTCCATCATTGTCTGTCAACAATTGAGCCTCGACATGAGATTTCCAACAATTTGGTATGTGTGACCAGCAAAGCCTCAGATCAGCCTACGCATACACACAGTCTGATCAGAACCTTTGCTAGTCACTTGGGTATTCTATGAGTGTTAAGCTACTGACCGAACAGTGTTTGAAGCTCCCAAGCTTAAAAAGAGGCTGAACAGGCTTGTCTGAGGCTACACTTGTCAAAATGCCACATTGTTTGAAATCACATGTCATGGCTCAATTTACTTTAACTAATATCTCCTCCAAATCCATTTCACCCTAAGTTGTCCCTGTTCAAAGATTTCCATTCCATGCAGAATTCTGGTTGCCATGGCAACCAAAAGAAAAAATATACTTTAAAAATCTTGTTACAAAGTATAGGATGGTTTTGAAAAAAAATTGATACAAATGGTCTTTGGGTGACCCTCTGCCAAGTTTGCTCAAATTGATCCAATGAAAAAAGAAGGGCCGCTGTTCAACCAAAAATCAGCAAACAGAAAAAAGAATCATGAAATAGTTCAAAGCATGCAAAGAGTTTAAGCAGGGACAAAATTTGAAAATTGAAAATGTCGTCTGCTGCTAAATGAGGTGGATCAAAGTGTAATCATGAAATGCAACAATCAGCAGCGAGTCAGTTTCCACAAAGAGTGGTGTGAAAGCAACCTTAAAAGTAAGTAATGGTGCAAAGATCAGGAATCGATACAATCAAGTACCACACCTGACCCAGGATACCAATGGGAAAGTGACAAACTCACAGAAGACACCACAAACGAGAGCCAAGAGGTCAGCCCTTTCCCAGCAGGTGACCACAAAGCACATATAAACAGACGCGCACAAAACATAGCAAACACAAGACAGAACAAAAACATAACAGATCCACAAAAGAAGTACCGCCTTGGAACGGTCAGTAAAATATTTTACTGGAGGGCTTAAACCGGTTTAACGGCGCCAACCTCACCCTTAATTCAGATGTGGATCAAGACACATAGATATTTGGTTTGCATGAAAGACCCCTAACTTATCAATGCATCATCTCCTAAAACATATAAATCAAGATATAACAAGGAGATAAAGCAAGGATAAGGACTCAACAGTAAATTAAACTGAATACCGGAGCAAAAGAAATCCAACAGGTAAACCCCGGTGGGCCCGACAAACAGCCAAAGCATCAGGCCCCTACCATCTCATCAATAGATAAGTCTTTAAGTCGGAACCATCATAGAGTCTGAAGTCCGACCCACCGGCGTGCAATTAAAGAGGAAAGCAAAGTTGCCAACCGTGATTGGGTTGACCACCAAGCATGCAGTCTGTTGCAATACATTAATGTTATAGCCAATCTTTTTATAATGGGAAATTATTTTAATGAACTGCGCTGAAAAATTATTAGAGCCAACAATCTTCTTCAACTTATACACCAAGTCACCATAGAAATCAGGTTCCGAAAGTCCTTGGCGCAAGAGAGATTTAAGTCCAACTTGGAATTTAGAAATCAAATCATAGTATCGTCTATAAAATTTTGAAAATGTTTTGCGAAGTTTATGATACCGATAGCCTTGTTTAAGAAGTTTCTGAGTTAACAATTTATTGCGAGTGTTGAAGTCAGCAACATAGCTAGATGCTCTAGCAAAACGAATGAGTTGAGAGATATAGACTCCATAGGATGTAGAACGAGGAACATCACCATCTAAAAATGGGAAATTGACAATTTCAAAATCAAAGTCGTCACGTTTGTCATAAATTTTGGTAGAAACAATATCATTAGAAATTGACAAATGCAAGTCTAAAAATGCGGCTTCGGTATCAGAGGCATTGGCTTTATTAAGTTGGAGCTCTGAAGGGTATATTTGACTAACCATATTGTCAAAATAAACATTATTAATATTTAAAATATCGTCCAAATATCTGGAAGTAGTGTTAAACGCATCAATAACATCAGCCTGCTTATCATCAGAAAGTCCCTTTCATAACAAAACAGGAATAAATCTGCAACCAGGGGAGCACAATTAGTGCCCTTTAAGCGCCAATCGCAACGAAAGTCGTCTGCTTTTCTTGTCTGCTGAAATGTTTAAGAAGCCTCTCTGTCAAACAGTGTGGACCCAGATCAGACTGCTCCTATAGGAGCAGTATGTTCTGGGACCACCCTGTTTGCTTCTATACTTAATTCGTCAGTAATGTTAGGCAATTATTTGCAGCAGACGACTTCAGCAGACGTCATTTTTTGTTTTCTTTTTTTAAGAACAAAATAAGGTTAGATATTGCCAACGGACAATTCACATGAAATGTCAAACTTTATTTTGTCCAATGATCAGGAAAGATGACACGAAAATGTTCTTTATCTCCATTTTGATTGGTTAAAATTTGATTTGAGCTGAATTGTGATTGGTTCTGTATGGTTAAAATTTGATTTGAGCTGAATTGTGATTGGTTCTGTATAGTTAAAATTTGATTTGAGCTGAATTGTGATTGGTTCTGTAAAGATCCAACTAAATCTTTTCAGATATGTTTGGTTGTGGCTACAAGAATGGTGGTTGCCACCCGGCGGCTGTCTGTCTCCGTAAAGATGATGGTACCATATCCTGTAAGTGTGGCCCTGGTTACCGTGGTGACGGTAAAAATTGTACTGGTCCTTGTGAACTCAATAACGGTGGTTGCCATAGAAACGCGGACTGTATGTACAAGGTATGAAATTTTATTTCTCTTATTTTATTTCTTTTCATTTGTGCTTATGGATCACTTGTGACATTGTCTTGTATGAAATAGCCACCTACCCTTTATCCTTCTTTTACTAAGGAGTTATGGCTCTTGGCTAATGTCAGATTTCAGTTCTATTTATTATCATGTGCTGGGGGTAACATGCAGTGTCGGGACACCCCTGGAAAATCACGTTTCCTTAGAAATTCTGGTACAGACCCCTCTTGAGAAGCAAGTGAGGCCAAGGGGTCAAATTGCTTCTCAATGGAGGTCTCTGTTAAATATGTTGATAATATAAAAAAGAAAAAAAGTCAGGATCCCCCCACCCCTCCTGTGCTTTGTCAATACCTCTTAAACATACTTTTTTCAGGCTGCTGTAGGGATCAAGTGTTCATGCAAATCTGGATTTGTTGGTGATGGCAAGGATACCTGCAATGGTGATGTTTATTCAACTCTTTTAACACTAAGTGAAGCATCACAGTTTGTAAAAGTAAGTGAAGCATCACAGTTTGTAAAAGTAAGTGAAGCATCACAGTTTGTAAAAGGAAGTGAAGCATCACAGTTTGTAAAAGGAAGTGAAGCATCACAGTTTGTAAAAGTAAGTGAAGCATTGCAGTTTGTTAAAGTAAGTGAAGCATCACAGTTTGTAAAAGTAAGTGAAGCATCACAGTTTGTAAAAGGAAGTGAAGCATCACAGTTTGTAAAAGTAAGTGAAGCATCACAGTTTGTATAAGTAAGTGAAGCATTACAGTTTGTAAAATTTGGTGAAGCATTACAGTTCGTTAAAGTATGTGAAGCATTACAGTTTGTAAAAGTAAGTGAAGCATCGCAGTTTGTATAAGTATGTGAACTATCACAGTTTGTAAAAGTAAGTGAAGCATCACAGTTTGTAAAAGTAAGTGAAGCATCACAGTTTGTAAAAGTAAGTGAAGCATCACAGTTTGTAAAAGTAAATGAAGCATCACAGTTTGTAAAAGTAAGTGAAGCATCACAGTTTGTAAAAGTAAGTGAAGCATCACAGTTTGTAAAGGTAAGTGAAGCATCACAGTTTGTAAAAGTAAGTGAAGAATCACAGATTGTAAAAGTAAGTGAAGCATCACAGTTTGTAAAAGTAAGTAAAACATCACAGTTTGTAAAAGTAAGTGAAGCATCACAGTTTGTAAAAGTAAGTAAAACATCACAGTTTGTAAAAGTAAGTGAAGAATCACAGTTTGTAAAGGTAAGTGAAGCATCACAGTTTGTAAAAGTAAGTGAAGAATCACAGTTTGTAAAAGTAAGTGAAGCGTCACAGTTTGTAAAAGTAAGTGAAGCATCACAGTTTGTAAAAGTAAGTGAAGCATCACAGTTTGTAAAAGTAAGTGAAGCATCACAGTTTGTCAAAGTAAGTGAAGCATTGCAGTTTGTAAAAGTAAGTGAAGAATCACAGTTTGTAAAGGTAAGTAAACATCATAGTTTGTAAAAGTAAGTGTAGCATCACAGTTTGTAAAAGTAAGTGAAGCATCACAGTTTGTAAAAGTAAGTGAAGCATTGCAGTTTGTAAAAGTAAGTGAAGAATCACAGTTTTTGTAAAAGTTAGTGACACATCACAGTTTGTAAAAGTAAGTGAAGCATCACAGTTTGTAAAAGTAATTAAATCATCATAGTTTGTAAAAGTAAGTGAAGCATTACAGTTTGTAAAAGTAAGTAAAACATCATAGTTTGTAAAAGTAAGTGAAGCATTACAGTTTGTAAAAGTAAGTAAAACATCATAGTTTGTAAAAGTAAGTGAAGCATTACAGTTTGTAAAAGTAAGTGAAGCATCACAGTTTGTAAAAGTAAGTGAAGCATCACAGTTTGTAAAAGTAAGTGAAGCATCACAGTTTTTGTAAAAGTTAGTGAAGCATCACAGTTTGTAAAGGTAAGTGAAGCATCACAGTTTGTAAAAGTAAGTGAAGCATCACAGTTTGTAAAAGTAAGTAAAACATCACAGTTTGTAAAAGTAAGTGAAGCATCACAGTTTGTAAAGGTAAGTGAAGCATCACAGTTTGTAAAAGAAAGTGAAGAATCACAGTTTGTAAAAGTAAGTGAAGCATCACAGTTTGTAAAAGTAAGTAAAACATCACAGTTTGTAAAAGTAAGTGAAGCATCACAGTTTGTAAAAGTAAGTAAAACATCACAGTTTGTAAAAGTAAGTGAAGAATCACAGTTTGTAAAGGTAAGTGAAGCATCACAGTTTGTAAAAGTAAGTGAAGAATCACAGTTTGTAAAAGTAAGTGAAGCGTCACAGTTTGTAAAAGTAAGTGAAGCATCACAGTTTGTAAAAGTAAGTGAAGCATCACAGTTTGTAAAAGTAAGTGAAGCATTGCAGTTTGTAAAAGTAAGTGAAGCATCACAGTTTGTAAAAGTAAGTGAAGCATCACAGTTTGTAAAAGTAAGTAAAACATCATAGTTTGTTAAAGTAAGTGAAGCATCACAGTTTGTAAAAGTAAGTAAAACATCACAGTTTGTAAAAGTAAGTAAAACATCACACTTTTACAAACTGTGATGCTTCACTTACTTTTACAAACTATGATGTTTTACTAACTTTTACAAACTGTGATGCTTCACTTACTTTTACAAACATCATAGTTTGTAAAAGTAAGTGAAGCATCACAGTTTGTAAAAGTAAGTGAAGCATCACAGTTTGTAAAAGTAAGTGAAGCATCACAGTTTGTAAAAGTAAGTGAAGCATCACAGTTTGTAAAAGTAAGTGAAGCATTGCAGTTTGTAAAAGTAAGTGAAGAATCACAGTTTTTGTAAAAGTTAGTGACACATCACAGTTTGTAAAAGTAAGTGAAGCATCACAGTTTGTAAAAGTAAGTAAAACATCATAGTTTGTAAAAGTAAGTGAAGCATCACAGTTTGTAAAAGTAAGTGAAGCATTACAGTTTGTAAAAGTAAGTGAAGCATCACAGTTTGTAAAAGAAAGTGAAGCATCATAGTTTGTAAAAGTAAGTGAAGCATTGCAGTTTGTAAAAGTAAGTGAAGCATCACAGTTTGTAAAAGTAAGTGAAGCAACACAGTTTGTAAAAGTAAGTGAAGCATCACAGTTTGTAAAAGTAAGTGAAGCATCACAGTTTGTAAAAGTAAGTGAAGCATCACAGTTTGTAAAAGTAAGTGAAGCATCACAGTTTGTAAAAGTAAGTAAAACATCACAGTTTGTAAAAGTAAGTGAAGCATCACAGTTTGTAAAAGTAAGTAAAACATCACAGTTTGTAAAAGTAAGTGAAGAATCACAGTTTGTAAAGGTAAGTGAAGCATCACAGTTTGTAAAAGTAAGTAAAACATCACAGTTTGTAAAAGTAAGTGAAGCATCACAGTTTGTAAAAGTAAGTAAAACATCACAGTTTGTAAAAGTAAGTGAAGAATCACAGTTTGTAAAGGTAAGTGAAGCATCATAGTTTGTAAAAGTAAGTGAAGAATCACAGTTTGTAAAAGTAAGTGAAGCATCACAGTTTGTAAAAGTAAGTGAAGCATCACAGTTTGTAAAAGTAAGTGAAGCATCACAGTTTGTCAAAGTAAGTGAAGCATTGCAGTTTGTAAAAGTAAGTGAAGAATCACAGTTTGTAAAGGTAAGTAAAACATCATAGTTTGTAAAAGTAAGTGAAGCATCACAGTTTGTAAAAGTAAGTGAAGCATCACAGTTTGTAAAAGTAAGTGAAGCATTGCAGTTTGTAAAAGTAAGTGAAGCATCACAGTTTGTAAAAGTAAGTGAAGCATCACAGTTTGTAAAAGTAAGTAAAACATCATAGTTTGTAAAAGTAAGTGAAGCATCACAGTTTGTAAAAGTAAGTAAAACATCACAGTTTGTAAAAGTAAGTAAAACATCACAGTTTGTAAAAGTAAGTGAAGCATCACAGTTTGTAAAAGTAAGTAAAACATCATAGTTTGTAAAAGTAAGTGAAGCATCACAGTTTGTAAAAGTAAGTAAAACATCATAGTTTGTAAAAGTAAGTGAAGCATCACAGTTTGTAAAAGTAAGTGAAGCATCACAGTTTGTAAAAGTAAGTGAAGCATCACAGTTTGTAAAAGTAAGTGAAGCAACACAGTTTGTAAAAGTAAGTGAAGCATTGCAGTTTGTAAAAGTAAGTGAAGAATCACAGTTTTTGTAAAAGTTAGTGACACATCACAGTTTGTAAAAGTAAGTGAAGCATCACAGTTTGTAAAAGTAAGTAAAACATCATAGTTTGTAAAAGTAAGTGAAGCATCACAGTTTGTAAAAGTAAGTGAAGCATTACAGTTTGTAAAAGTAAGTGAAGCATCACAGTTTGTAAAAGTAAGTGAAGCATCATAGTTTGTAAAAGTAAGTGAAGCATTGCAGTTTGTAAAGTAAGTGAAGCATCACAGTTTGTAAAAGTAAGTGAAGCAACACATGTTGTAAAAGTAAGTGAAGCATCACAGTTTGTAAAAGTAAGTGAAGCATCACAGTTTGTAAAAGTAAGTAAAGCATCACAGTTTGTAAAAGTAAGTGAAGCATTGCAGTTTGTAAAAGTAAGTGAAGCATCACAGTTTGTAAAAGTAAGTGAAGCATTGCAGTTTGTAAAAGTAGGTGAAGAATCACAGTTTTTGTAAAAGTTAGTGACACATCACAGTTTGTAAAAGTAAGTGAAGCATCACAGTTTGTAAAAGTAAGTAAAACATCATAGTTTGTAAAAGTAAGTGAAGCATCACAGTTTGTAAAAGTAAGTAAAACATCATAGTTTGTAAAAGTAAGTGAAGCATTACAGTTTGTAAAAGTTAGTGAAGCATCACAGTTTGTAAAGGTAAGTGAAGCATTGCAGTTTGTAAAAGTAAGTGAAGCATCACAGTTTGTAAAAGTAAGTGAAGCAACACAGTTTGTAAAAGTAAGTGAAGCATCACAGTTTGTAAAAGTAAGTGAAGCATCACAGTTTGTAAAAGTAAGTGAAGCATCACAGTTTGTAAAAGTAAGTGAAGCATTGCAGTTTGTAAAAGTAAGTGAAGAATCAGTTTTTGTAAAAGTTAGTGACACATCACAGTTTGTAAAAGCAAGTGAAGCATCACAGTTTGTAAAAGTAAGTGAAGCATCACAGTTTGTAAAAGTAAGTGAAGCATCACAGTTTTTGTAAAAGTTAGTGAAGCATCACAGTTTGTAAAAGTAAGTGAAGCATCACAGTTTGTAAAAGTAAGTGAAGCATCACAGTTTGTAAAAGTAAGTGAAGCATTGCAGTTTGTAAAAGTAAGTGAAGCATCACAGTTTGTAAAAGTAAGTGAAGCATCACAGTTTGTAAAAGTAAGTGAAGCATTGCAGTTTGTAAAAGTAAGTGAAGAATCACAGTTTTTGTAAAAGTTAGTGACACATCACAGTTTATAAAAGTAAGTGAAGCATCACAGTTTGTAAAAGTAAGTAAAACATCATAGTTTGTTAAAGTAAGTGAAGCATCACAGTTTGTAAAAGTAAGTAAATAATCATAGTTTGTAAAAGTAAGTGAAGCATTACAGTTTGTAAAAGTAAGTGAAGCATCACAGTTTGTGAAAGTAAGTGAAGCATCACAGTTTGTAAAAGTAAGTGAAGTATCACAGTTTTTGTAAAAGTTAGTGAAGCATCACAGTTTGTAAAAGTAAGTGAAGCATCACAGTTTGTAAAAGTAAGTGAAGCATCACAGTTTGTAAAAGTAAGTGAAGCATCACAGTTTGTAAAAGTAAGTGAAGCATCACAGTTTGTAAAAGTAAGTGAAGCATCACAGTTTTTTGTAAAAGTTAGTGACACATCACAGTTTGTAAAAGTAAGTGAAGCATCACAGTTTGTAAAAGTAAATGAAGCATCACAGTTTATAGCTAACCTGACCCATAGTCTCAAGATGAGCTTTTATTCGTTGTCCATTGTCAGTAAACTTTCTATAAATGACATCCCCTCCTTTACGACTGAGCCAAATTTAAAATAACTTCACACAAATGTTTCTCCTAAGGCCCTCTCCCAAAATTGCCTAAATGGTTCCACACTGCTGAACAACATGTTCCGAATTCATTACAATTTTACAGAAATGTTCCTCATAATGTGCTTTCACAAAATTTTCCAACCTGTTCCACTCTTCCAAGCAAGATGGCAGTTAGAACTCTAGATAAGAAATATCTTAAATCAACATCTCCTGAATCACTTGTCCCAATTCAAAATAATTTCACAAAAATGTTCCTCATAACACACTATGCAAGGCAATAAAAGTCCAATGGTATGATGTTTACTTGAAAATGCATGCAACATAAACAAGTCAAAAGTGAGTTAATGTTATCTACTTTTTGTTATACTGTAGAACATATTGAAAGACACATCGATGGAAAACTGTTCAGCATTATTGAAAGAACCACTGTATATTTGGTTCTCTTGAAACACTTCTATACAGGGTTCGCACAGGCTTGAAAAGTACTTGAATATACAGGACTGTCTTGAAAAGTCCTTGAAAATTGAAATTGCCGTGAAAAGTACTGGAGAATTGCCCAAAAGCCTTGAAAAGTCCTTGAATTCTACTATTTTCTGTAGGACTTAGTACTGTTGATAGAGACCTTTAGATCAGTATAAAATGGTTGTGCCTTTATTTGGTGCAGCATATGCTGCACCAAATATAGGCACAACAATTTAATACAAATTCTCCAGTACTTATGTCTCCATTATCTCAGTCTAGCATTTCTGAAGTAGAATTTGAACACTTAGATCAGTATTTTTCATTGATTTTAAGTCCTTGAAAGCTGTTGGAGAGGCTTTAGAAGTCCTTGAAAAGTCCTTTAATTTTACTCATACTTTCCTGTATGAACCCTGTCTATAGAATAACCAGTAGAGTAAGGGTTAAAGTACTGTTTCCTTGTTTCAGAGTATTCGGGTTGCAAATGATGGCAATGATACTTTAGACATGATGCAGGGAGATGGCAATGCTAAGGTCTCTGTTTTTGTACCTGTTGACAAAAGCCTAAAGAATAGGGTAAGTCCGAAAGTTATGGAAAGATCATTTTTGCATTAAAAGCAGCGCAACAAACTATTTTTAGTGTGAAAAATCTGTGTTTTATAATTTTGTGGGTGGAATAAAAATATGTCTAGAGGATCAATGTTTTGAACTATGTGTGATCCCATGGGATGATTTTTTCTATCCCATCCTCACACAAATAATGGATTCTTTTTCTTGCTCACTATCACTTTTTTATTTTGAAAAACAGTTACCTGATTATGCTGAGATGTGACTTAGCATGATGACATCATTTTAAGATAACTATGATGTCACTTGACTTTTGACAAGGTCTATTCCATTTTTATTCGCCCATGGCTGTTCACTTTTTTAGCTCACCTGAGCCGAAGGCTCTCTGTGAGCTTATAGTATGGGACTAGAGCCGGCGTCCATCCGTCTACACTTTCAAACATGAAAAGCTCTGAGACCAGCTGTCCTATCAAGATCAAATTTCATCTGGAGCATCATTGGGGTGAGGGATTGACTGCATTAGGTTTTGGGCAAGATCGGATCAGAACTCTGGTTTCCATGGAAACAGATATCTCCCATAGGGTTATAATGGGGAAAATCTTGTGACCACTCTAGCTCCTTTATTTTTGATTGGTTCTTCCGTATTCTTGCAGGTAACGAGGACAACCATAAAATCTCATATGGGTTTCCAAATTCGGCAAGATCGGACCAGAGACTTATGAATTAGCTGCCCTTGAGCGTCTGGAAAAATCCTCATAGACTTATAATGGGAGAAATGTTGTGACCACTCGAGTACCTTCATTTTTGGATGGACTTCATTCTTGCAGGTAACAAGACCAACCATGAAAGCTCGGATGAGTTTGAATTTCAGCAAGATTCCATCACTGACTTTGGAGTAAGCTGCCCTTGAGCCTCTGAAAAATCAATGAATAATGTTGTGACCACTCTAGCGCCTTCATTTTTGATTGGATCTTCTTCATTCTAGCAGGCAACAAGGAAACCCATAATATCTCGGATGGGTTCGAAATTTGGCAGGATCCGACCAGGGACTTATGAGTTACCTGCCCATGAGCGTTTGGAAAAATCCCCATAGACTAATAATGGGAGTAATGTTGTGACCACTCTAGTGCTTTCAATTTTGAATGGATCTTCTTCATTCTTGCAGACAAGAAGGACAACTATTAAAACTTGGATGAGTTTGAATTTCATAAAATCCCATTATAGAGTAAGCTCCCCTTGAGCATCTTATAAATTGATGGATAATGATGTGACCATGTGATCTAGGGTCTACATTTTTGATTGGATCTCCTTCATTCTTTCATGTAACAAGGACAACCATAAAAGCTTGGATGGGTTTGAAATTCAGCAGGATCTGACCAGAGACTTATGAGTTAGCTGCCCTTGAGCATCTTAAAAATCCCCATGAACTTATAATTGGAGAAATGTTGTTACCACTCATCGGCCTTCACTTTTGATGGGATCTTCATCACTGGCAACATGGACACCCATAAATTCTCTGATGGGTTAGAAATTTGGCCAGATGGGACCTTGGACTGTGGAGTTAGCTGCCCTCGAGCGTCTGGGAAATCACCATAGCCTGATAATGGGAGAAATGTTGTGACCACTCTAGTGCTTTCACTTTTATATGGATCTTCTCTTGCGCCATGATTTTTCATTTGATTTTTTAATCCTTTGAGGTTATCAGGACATGCATTAAAATTTGGATCGGTCAGATCCCTGGTGATCAATGACTACAGAGTAAGCTGCCCTTGAGTATCTGATAATATACTTTCACCATTTTTATTCAGATCTTTTTAATACTTGCAGATAAACAGGACTGGCATAATATCTTGTGATTTTGAATTAGTTCCTGGTCACTGTTTCAAGTTCAGAGTTACCTGCCTTTGAGCTTCATAAATTAATGTATCTCCAAACATTATGCTGGCTCCCAGGTGAGCGATCGTTGCCCATTAGGCTACGTATCAGATCACCTGAGCCATTGGCTCATGGTGAGCTATTGTGATCATTGATTGGATGTCCGTTGTCAGTCGTGTGTCGTCAACAGCTGGGCCTCTACCAAGTTTGTTCAAATTATGACCCAGGGTCCAAAAATGGTCCCGCCCCCAGGGTCACATATTTTACATAGGCTTATATAGGGAAATTAAGAAAAAATCATCTTGTCTGAAACCAGAAGGCATAGAACCTTGATATTTGGTATAAAGTATCATCTAGTGGATCTCCACCAACTTTGTTCAAAATATGCGCTTTGGGCCAAAATTGGGCCTGCCCCAGAGGTCACATTCTACATAGGCTTATATAAGGAAAACAAGAAAAAAAACTTGTCTGAAACCACAAGACATACAGCCTAGATATTTGTTATGTAGCATCAGCTAGTAGACCTCTACCAAGTTTGTTCAAACTATGCCCCTGGGGCCAAAAATGGCCCCGCCTCAGGGGTCACATGTTTTACAAAGGCTTATATAGAAAAAACATGAAAAAATCTTTTCTGAAACCAAAAGACCTAAAGCCTTGATATTTGGTATTTAGCATCCTACTCGACCTCTACCAAGTTTGTTCAAATTATGCCCCTGGGACCAAAAATGGGCCCTGGGGGGCACATTTTTTACATAGGCTCATATAGGGAAAACAAGAAAAAAACTTTTGTCTGAAACCACACGACATAGAGCATTGATATTTGTATGTGGCATTTCCAAGTGCATTACCTAGTGGACCTCTACCAAGTTTGTTCAAATTATGTCCCTGGGGCCACAAATTGGCCCACTGCAGGGGTCACATAGGCTTATATAAAAATATAATTTGGTCATGTTGCATATCAAATTAAAGGGAATTCTGTTGGTCCTGACCTGGGTCCAAACTTTTTGCAAGACAAAAGTCCCTGCTAGCAAGGAAAGAGTTAAATAGTTTATATTTTAGCAGTTTTTCTCTCTCTTTGTAGTTTTTGAACAAAGATGAACTGCAGCACCACATTGGGGTCAGCAATAATAGTATAAAGTTAGAAAACAGTATTGAGAATATGTACAATATCAGCACTTTGGCAGGAGATATCATCAATGTCACACTGGATAGTCAGTCAAATAAGGTAAGTTTTATAATTCACATTTCACTAGGGTATTTTACGAGGGGCGTTCATTTAATTGTGGCACTGGAGTTCTGCAAGGCACATTATGATACTTAATTACCAATATTTCATTCATTTCAACCCTTGGAAGTATTCTCCCTTGATGGAAACATGTCTGTCTACTCTTGTAATCCAGTATTTGAAGGCAGAAAAGGAGGCCTTTTGTTGCACACACTGTAGTCACTGAAAAGAGGCATATTAGCTTTGGTAGCAGCCATTTTTGGCGGATGAGGACCATCATTTAAGTCAGTTTTACCATCTTAAAATTTCTTATGTCACCTGAAATTTAACTTTAGAACACTGCAGAATGATGTCCTGACAATTCTTTATATGTCTGTGAACTTGAAATTGCCAGACTCGTACAAACTTTAATATTGGCCTGCCTGACCTTTAATATTGGCCCTTATTTCAAAACTTGCTTCAGTATTCAATTTTACACACAGTACTGGTCTTTGTATATAATATGCAAGGGAAAGCTTATCATGTGGGGCTAATGATCTGAATTATTTAGGACCTAGCCTTCCTATAAATGAGGGTCTGGATGGGGGGATCTGGTATTCACTATTCATTAAAAATTTAGCTCATTATTCATCTCATTAAAATTTTGGGTTATTCATTAAAATAGACCAATTATTCATTAACAGTACAAAAGGTGACAAAGAAATCTGATTCACTATTCATTAATTTTTTTCTTCAATTCATTAAAAAAATAGGATTATTCATTATTTTTTAGGCTCTCAATATTCACTTTTCATTATTTTTTTGGCTCATTATTCACTATTCATTATAAAAAAGGGCCGTTATTCACTAATCAGTATACCCCATCCAGACCCTCATAAATTCTAAAAGAGATAAGGCTTGACATTTCATGTGAATTGTCTACCAGCAGATGATTCACATGACATATCATGTCTTATTTAATTTCTTAAAACCAGGACAAAATTTGAAAATGCCATCTGCTGCAAATTTCCTGTGGTACATGTTTTAAGGGTTAACTTGTACTTTTATTTGTTTCTTTAAGTTTCTGGCCAATGGAATCCGAGTGTTACAAGCTAACATTGTTTGCACCAATGGAATTATTCACCTGATAGCCTCCCCATTCACAAAGCAGCCAATGAGAAGCCAGAGGGCGGGGTCAGCTCCTCCAGTTGTACCCATAGTGATAGTTGTTGTGATAATCCTTATAGCAGCTGCCATAGTGATTGTTGCCGTGATGATTTACAAGAAGAAAAAGGCAGGTTACTGGAGCCTCTTTCACAAATGGGTGCCGAAAAGGACAGACAGTGTAAGTATTATAAGGCTATTGGGTCAATGTTAAGGTGGCACCTCATGAATGTGCTACCTTAGACAACTATAGGTAAAATCTGAAATTGAGGCATTATTTTATTCGAATGTAACTGTATCATCTTGCGCCATAACACCCCAGTAAAGGCAGAAAAGACACAAAATATATGACCCTTAAAGGCATATATTCCAGTCCAATCACGGTCATTAGTGGAATACCTAATAAGGGACAGTTTCAGTATCTCAATGGATTTAAGGAGCCCCGAGGGGGGGAATTACCTGTATCAAACAAAAAATTTCTCACTTAGATAAATATCAATATTTTATCAGAAAAAAACCCCTATAAACCCTTCATGGGACCACTTTATTGCCCCCTGGAAGGAGGTCATAATCACCTCATAAAGATTAGCCTTTGATCTAAATGGAAAAGCCCCCAGGCAGTGGTACCAGTATTATTGCCTCAGAATTTACCTCTTTAAAATGCCAGCAAAATGACTGCATCCAAAAATGTCTGTTTATTAGTTAACATAAGGATAGAGGCAAACAGTGGATCCAGATCAGACTGCTCCTACAGGAGCAGTCTAATCTGGATCAACACTGTTTGTCAAAAAGGCTTCAAATATTTCAGCAGATGACAAAAGCCTTTTTGGTGATATGCACTTTAAGGGTTAATAAATGTGAGTTCAGTGTATAAACAGTCAGGATTTTCATGAAATGTATGCATGTTTGCGTATTTCAAACAACTTAATAAGACTCTTTAACAATTAAAAATAGAACCCGATATCCCCTATCAAACAGATGAAATAGCCGAACCACAACCAGATACGAATATTAAAGTTGCTGCCTATACAGTGACCCAAAATCTTTATAATAATGACTTTTTAGCCATCTTGAGCAAGAAGTGCTCCGTGAGCTTATGGGATTAGTTAACTCTGCCTTCTAGTGTGGTCTACTGATAACCTTTGCAAACAGTTTGGACCCAGATCAGGCCCGACAAAACGACAAATACCATCAGAGTGGCAAACAGTTTAGATCCCAAACCGTCGAGCCTGATCTGGGTCCAAACTGTTTGCAAAGGTTATCAGCAAATGACACTAGTTTGTTAAGAATTTAAAGTTCAGAGTGGCAAACAGTTTAGATCAAGATCAGGCCCTACATTTTGTCAGGCCTGATCTGGGTCCAAACTGTTTGCAAAGGTTATCAGCAGACGACAGTAGTAGGTGAAGAGTTTAAAATTCAGAGTGGCAAACAGTTTATAGTAGGTGAAGCATTAAAGTTATACAACCTGAATATATATAGTTGTGATACTCATGTAACCTTTTTAGGACCAATGGAATTTTCCATCTAGTTTGATACAGTTAAGTCAGGATGGTCCATTACATAAAGGAGCTCTAGCGATAAGGCGTATATTTTCCCTAGTTGACAAGATTACAAAACCTAAATTTTCAAATTGCCCTAATGTTTTTTAAAATTGGTCTGTTTCGGTAGTAGAACATGCATAGAAAGTATCAAAATAGGTTTCAAAGCGATTCATCATTTACAAAGCTGTGAAGATTTGCGCCTTCTACTCCCACCCCCCATTTTGCGTCTGTAGACTGGGTGCCCTTTAGACGAGAGTTTTAGTAAATCCGTTGCAGGTTTTAGAAAAGTAAACGTGCTAAAATATTAAGGATATAAGTGCCCTTCATTTCCAAAACTCTGCGGTATTCCTTCTGCGCATGGGTATGAAATATACTTAAAATTGTGACGTTTGTCATTGAAAAGATGAAACTGGCGTCTTTCAGTTTGTTTTTAGATGCTTTCCCACCCTAGACCCAAGATGCCCTTTGGACAATTAAATGTCGCTATACAAATATACAACATATGTAAAGGGCGTCTTGGGTCTAGGGGGGGGAAAGGGGTTGTATAATCGAAAGAAGACATCACATTTCTTACATAGACCACTTTGCAAGATGGTCGTTTTTATTGTACATCAACTGTATAAATAGTTTTACTGTACATAGCATGATAGGACGACTGTTTACCTTTTTTAACGGTGTGGTTCCCATATATGTTACTGAATAACAAGCACAGTTGATGATCGAAAGAAATTATCATTCAATAAGAAGTAGAGTTATTACATGCATTAAAGAAACACCGTTTTAAATATACGAATTCGGGGGCAATGGTGCGTCGAAGTCTCGTCTATATATATTTGTTGAATGTGTCTAGTTTCTCAAGTCGTTATTTCAACAAAATAAAACGAACGTCTCGTTTAGGGAGATTGCTCGCCTTATCGCTAGAAATTCTTATATTGAGGGATCACAGGTTATAATTTCCAAAACATATATCGTATTTCTTCCTCTGAAGATTGATTTTGCCCTGGCAAACAATTCAGACCCTGATGAAATGCCGCGTTATGTAGCATTTCATCCGTGTCTTCACTGTTTGCCAAAGTACCCGTTTTTTGTTTTCTGGTCTTCAAAGGGTTAAAGCATCTTGAGATACATATGGGCCAGTGCAAGAGATTTTCGTGTTTATCACATGGCTCAGACAAATCTGCACATATTTGCAAACTTGCCAAAACCTTCGCTGTACAAAGTATGTATGTATATGAAGGCTTAGACCAAAATAGACCTCTAGCTTAGCTAGAAACTTAAGCAAGGGCATTTGTTAGGGACATATGTGTGTGCTCGTGTCATAACCCCCCCCCCCCCCACACACACACACACAACTTTTGCCGTCTGCTCCTTGTCTGCTTATGTTTTAAGGTAGCCTATATAGCAAACAATATGGACCCAGATCAGACTGCTCCTGGAAATAAATGTGACAGCTCTATCTGA
The DNA here is from genome assembly GCA_964019695.1 of Loripinus fragilis. Taxonomy (NCBI): domain Eukaryota; kingdom Metazoa; phylum Mollusca; class Bivalvia; order Lucinida; family Lucinidae; genus Loripinus; species Loripinus fragilis. Next base: position 52,166,798 of record OZ026520.1, read on the forward strand.
TGTTTTTTCAATCATTTTACCAGCAGAGAAAGCTCTATAAAGACATTAATATTATTTGTATGGTTGATTTTTTTTTCAGGAGGGCGATTCCATTTCTCAAGCACGTCTCCACTTCAGCGATCCCGACAGTACCAGTATCGGTGATTCCTCACAAGGAAATGTGAACTTTGGCAACCCTTTGTATCAAATAAATGATGATGATTTATAGACTAATATAACAATCTGCTTTTAACTCTTTGAATGCTGGGTAGTTTTCATGCTTTTGTTGTCGTCTGCTAACTTTTTTCAAAGGTTTTTTTTTTTTTCAAAAAATTCTTGCAGGAATTCTATCAGAATGTCAAATGGTTTGGATCTAGATCAGAACAGACGTTCTGTTGGTCCTGATCTAGGTCCAAACTGTTTGCAAAGGTTATCAGTGGACAACGAAAGTCACAGCTAGCAAAAAAGGAGTTAAAGACTATTTAACACTCTGCCACAGAGATGATTGACATTTTTATAATTAACCCTTGTCCTGAAAATGTTGTCTGCTTTTTACGCCTGCTGCATATATTCAGGTGCACTTCAAACAAGATTTTATCATAAATGTGAACACTATGAACCCTGATCAGACTGCTGTCTTGAGAGGAGACTGATCTTGGTCTGTATTGTTTGCAATGTAGGCCACCAGAGTACATAAGCAGAAGAGAGAGAGCAGACCACAATGCTCTAAACAGCGAAAGTAAACATGCAAAAGTATGTGCATGAAGTACTGGTTAACCACTTAGTCAAGCTTGCCCAGGAAAAAAATTGGGTTAATTGACCGTCTTGACATGACCATAGCTGTTGACTGGGACATAAAACCACAAACCAAAACATGCCAAAGCAGACAACATTTTCTTGAAAGTTAGGAAAAGGGTTTAAATTTATGATGTTTGTTTGATCATGAAGAGTCATAATGAAGACTTAAAAAAAATGATCTTGTTGGGATAGTCTCATTAAGACACTTCAAATGAGCAGTACACGTCAACAAATCTTTTCATGGAAAAATGATGATATTGTTTCTTTCTGTCCATGTTTTATGTCCCATTCAACAAGTTTTCAGTCATGTCAGGACGAGTTTTTGTCTTCCTGGATTGCAAATAAAAAGCAAATAAAAAAAGGCACTGATCAGACTGCGTGAATGGGCAGGTTGGTCTGTGCCTTTGTTGTTAGCAAATCCCCGAAGACAGGTTTTCTTGTGTTGAGGCCCACTTTATGGGCTGTTTATTCTCTGATCTTATGACTTCCAGCCAATCCAGTGGTGCAGTTTCATTATTAAAGCGCCACCTATCATTTGTAGCAGACGGCAATTTCAGATTTTGCTGCTTTTTCAAAATAACAAATAAGGAATGATATTTCATGAGAATTGTCTGCTGGCAGACGATTCTCATGAAACAACAAACCTTATTTTTTTGAAAATTGGGAAAGATGTCTCAAAATTGTCGTCTGCTGCAGTTGTGATTGGCAATCTCATTAATAATATGGACACATCGACATGTATATGAAAACAGTAGGTTCTGATCATCTGGCTTCATCAGAAGTCAGCTGATCTAGATACACAGTTTTCAAGAGGGTTTATAATTTTGAATAAGTTATTTGCACAGTGGACTTAATGGGTCAAATATGGTATTATCATTTTTGGTTTAACCCATTGTATTCTAATGGATGTTTCCATACAGATAAAAATGATAAGGACGGGATTGTCCATTGTATATTTCAGGGGTCACAGGTTGTCTTTTCCCAAGTATGATATAGTTCTGTCTCTGAGGATTGTTTTTACCTTAACAAACAGTGTAGACCCAGATGAAATGCCGCATTATGCGGCATTTCATCTGGGTCTTCACTGTTTGTCAAAGTAGTTGAAAGTACCCCGTTAAGGGGTTTCCAGTATACAAAGGGTTAAAAGCTCATTATTCAAAATAACAGGGTAACTTATACATTCCAAGAAATGTCTCCACTTTAAAGCTGCATACTCTGTAACTATGAACATTTTTCGAAAAACTTTATTTTCTTTTTAAATCATTTGTAAAAGTAGAATTAAGCTATGTTTTCACAATAAAAATGTTCAGTACAGCTGAAAACTGCATGGAAAAGTGAATTATCTCATCAAATAGGTGTGTTTTTCTCTTGTTGGTAATTATTTGCGTCCCTCCAATAATTCTAGACCGTTGAATTATAACATAAATGCAGTTGTTTTGATAGTGAGTCCTTGTTAAGATTTACGAAAATGGTAAAATGTTTACCTGAATTTGAGTGTTCTTACTGTGTTCTTGAAAAATAAAAACATTATTTTTAAAATTAGAAGATCAAAAGTTACAGACTATGCAGCTTTAATAACATAGTGTCAATATCTGTGATGCAGAAAATTTGACACTCCAATGAATGATGATGATTTATTGACAAGCTGCAGCTTCCCAGTAATAAGCAGAGTGGAAAACAGGCTGGATCTTGATCAGATGGCTTCATCAAAAGCCAGCTGATCTGGATCTACAGTGTTTTCAGAAAAAGGATAAATCCAAGAGCAGGGGGCATTTATTTTTTGAATTTGCTTTTGTACGTTTTTACAGCTACATGTTTAATTGGTATTCTTATGTATTTACAAGAAAATGAGTTAATCCATGTGGAGTGTTTGATTATTACTGCTATTTCAGGGTCATACTGGCAAGTTTGAGTAAAATTCAAGGACTTTTGAAGGACTTCTTAAAGACTACTACATTTTTCAAGGACTAAAAATTATGAAAAATACTGATTTAAGTGATAGACTGAGATCATTGATAAATTAATTTTATACTGATTTAGATCTCATCAACAGTGTGAAGTCCTACAGAAAATAGTAGAATTCAAGGAGTTTTCAAGGCCTTTGAGTGATTTCCAGTACATCCTCTAAAAGAATCTCCTTCAGTTTTAAAGAACTAAAAATTATGAAAAATACTGATTTTAGTGTTAGAATTCTACTTCAGAAATGCTAGACTGAGATAATTGAGAAATTAGTACAAGAAAATTGGTATAAAATTGTTGTGCCTTATTTGGTGCAACAATTTTATGCTGATTTAGATCCCTATCAACAGTGTTAAGCCCTACAGAAAATAGTAGAATTCAAGGACTTTTCGAGGCCTTTGAGTGATTTTCCAGTACATTTTCAAGTACTTTTTGAGAAAGTCCTCTAAATTCAAGTACTTTCAAATGTGTGCTAACCCTGCATATGTACACAAGACTGAAAGATTGTGGCACCTTATCATCATCATTTTATTTACTAAGCCTGCCCAGGAAAAAGTGTGGTTAAGTCAACTGACCGTCCCGCAATGACCATAGCTGTTGACATGGGACGTAAAGCAACAAAAACAAACAAACAAACTATTGTGTCCCAATGGAGGCATTGTATTAAATATGGGAAAATGTGATTCCGTGTTATCTTATTTACAAACTCATTAGTTCATTACCTACACTGCAAATTCCTATTTCTTTGTAAAAATTTGGGAGCCACAACATGAGCGTTATATCCAAATCTGTTATAAAAAGAGATTATCACAGGGAGTTTCACACAAAGTTTTGGTTATGGCCGGAAGTATCGACCCGAGACCCCATTATCAGCCTAAGAGCTTTAGCTCGAGGGCTGATAATGGTCGAGGGTTGATACTGAGCGTGATAACCAAAACCCTGTGTTGTGGTCTGTTTATCACATACTCAAATCACCATTTTAATACATTTGACTTTCACACAAAATTCAGGATTTTGGAAATTTTGAACTTTCACCAATGGATACAGCAGCATGGGTATTTATTGGAGGCTTTTGCACATTGACCATATCTACATTAATTGCTGGTTCCAGGTCAACAGGTGGTCAGTAATGGAAAAACAGGTACAGTAACCTGTATTTCCATTACTGGCTGCCAGTAGACTGGGAATCAGCAATTAATGTAGATATGGTGAATATGCGATGAGTACCAAAATCTTGTGCTGGCCAATAAATTATTTCCAACAGTCTATAATAATCCTTATTATATAATCTATAAATAAACATATTCTGATGCATGTCGACTCCAGTCAATAAAACTACATATTGCATGGTTTGCCTGACGTGACGTTGCAAAGCACTCGGCACGAGGTAATATTGCATGACTTATGGGAAGTGACGTCAGAAGGTCAAGTAATTTTGCATGATCCATCCATAACGTCAATTGTTTTAATGGTATAAAATGGCAGGAAATACATGGCATACATTTATTTTATAAAACAATTGTTGACTTATGTTTCGGTAGACATGGAGTGTTATTGAACAGTAAACTTAATCATATTGACCTCCACTCCGCGTCAGTCAATATGACGTTTACTGTTCAATAACACTCCATGTCCACCTCAACGTAAGTCAATAATTGTACAATAGAGAATGAATCCAGAGAAAAAACAATGCCTACTCAGTTACTTTAACCTTTTCCTTCATGAATATTCATGCTAAGCTCCACCCACTATGAATAATTATATAAATTAACTTTCACATTTGTACATAGAACAAAGAAATTACTAGTCAGGTCCACCAGTGTAGGATCATATCTAGTCATATTTCCAGAAGCAAACAGAGTAGATCATGATCAGGCAGCTCTTGCAAGAGCTGCCTGATCTGTATCTGCTCTGTAAAAGCGTTAAAAGGAGTCTCTATGGGGTAAACGGTTAATACACTAGTGGACAGAACAGGGGAGATTAATGTCCGATCAGTTAACTCAGTCCATTAATAAAGCCTTTTTCTGTCAATTCATTAGCTTCTTTTACAGGACCAATAAATCTGCCATCAGAAAATGAATGCACACAGAATGTGAAGTCCATTCTAATCATTGTGTACATTTATATCTGTTTTCTTTTAAAAACAGGTGTACAAGAGGTGTTTCATGTTTATTTGAACAAATTTGAAAATGCCGTTACTCATTTATTTCTCGTTATATTGTTTAATAATTGATTTCCATGGGTTAGTCTTATCTCCAGAAATACGCAGTCTTCAAGAAAATAGTTCTTAATTTTTATTTTCTGGTTTAGAACAGTCTCTGAAGATGAGTAGTCAAATTTTAGGCGTTTAAAAATGCTGTCTGAAAAGAAATGTACTAAATCTTTCTCGAACAATTTCTCTTAAAGATATGAAGTTTTTCTCTTGAAACCTTTTATATATTGTACATAGATAATTTAAGTATGTTCTGTTAGAAAATAAAGCATTCCAGTTTTATATTTACTTTTTGGAAGCGACTTGAACACCAAATTTTAGGGTTAACAGTTTCCATAGCAACACCAAATTGTATGCAAAATACTCAGATGCAATATTTGGTGACCAGTTTTATCGGTAATAGATACTTAAAATATCTAAGAAATTGAATCGACTGTGAGTTTTGAGAATTTGCTTTTCAAACTTCTTTCAAGATACATTTTATACATGAGATACCCATTTTGGGCACTTTTATGGAAGAACTTATTAAGCCCAGTTTCCAAGCAAAACAGGCACACACAGGCTGTTTCTCATTTTAATAATAGACTGAGTGTTCCTCTAAACTTGAAAGAAAATTGCACACTTAAATACGTATTTTCTTACAAGACACACCCTTTTTAGCTCTTAAAATCACTTAAAAGGCGGTTGGAATTTATTTACGGCCACCGTGTTATGGCTATGCTTTAAATTGCCATCTTGTCTATTTGGAAATACCAGGGACACGTCCGTTATGTATGAAAAAGCAAAGTTTGTTTGTTTTATTAATATACAACCGAAAAAAGTGAAATTCAAATCTGTTCAAATAAACATGAAACAGGTCTCGTACAAAGATATATGCATTGCTTTTAATTTGGAGTAATTAAGACACGATATTTCTTGTAAACATCACCAATTCAAGACAAAAATAGTCACTTCATCCAGTTTCTAATTGCCCAAGTTAAAGGAGCATTTTCATGTGCCAAATCACAGCTCAATTCACTTGTAAAGGAGTGGTTGTATTCAGTCTGTGTCTTTTCACAATAAGTGTTATTTTCTCTCCTGTGCTCACAGCCTCGTAGACTTTTCCTATTGCCTCAAGTTCAATCTCTTTACCATTTATTACATTTGCCAAATCACAGTTCAATTAATTGTTTTCCAAGGCTGCAGTAGCGGATCCAGAAAATAAGAGAAGTTAACCCTTAAAGAGCCATATCGAAACAAAAGTCGTCTACTTTTGTGGTCTGCTAGAATGTTTTATAAGCTTCTAAAACACAGTGTGGACCCAGATCTGACAGTGCAGTCTGATCTGGATCCACACTGTTTGCTTCTATACTTAAATTAGTCAGTCAGTAGCATAAGGTAATTATTTGCAGCAAACAACCTCAGCAGACAGCATTTTCATTTGTATTTTTGTCAGCGCTTTAAGGGTTAATAAATTATCAGGTAAAATTAACAAATTGACCCCTAACCTTTTTAAATTTGAACCCCCTATCAAGAAATCCTAGATCCGCCCCTGGTGAGTAACTTTTACTGTCAATGTCTGTCTGTGTCTTTATATTAAGTGTCATTCCTCTACTGGGTCCAATGCCTCAGAGGCATTTCCTGCTGCTTTAATGTCTTTACCATATGGGCCTCGACACGACAAAACCTGTCTTCGGGGTTTCCGACAAAGCTAGTTTCCAACCCATCTCCCCAGCAGTGACTAGCTATTTTTGTTTGTTTGACTCTTTAAGTTCCATCAACAATCTTTCAGTTAAATGGGGACGGGTCTTCCTGGGTAGCTAAGATAGATGTGTCTTGCTCAAGGACAACAAGGCAGTGACACTGGTTAGGCTCGAACCCGCGGCCCTTTGGTCTCGAGTCAAGCACTCTACCACTGAGCCACTGCGCTCTCTACAGTGACTAGCTAGAAAATTGAAATTTCGCTTGTAGCAAGTTTAGATATGATATTTTCCGAAAAGTGAATAACAAAGGTGCTGATCAGTCTGCTCGGATGCTCAGGCTGGTCTGCCCCAATGTTATTCGCAAACCCCCGAAGACAGGTTTTCTCGCATTGTGGCCCATATATTGCAGGTACAAAAGTTACCCTTAAATTCACAACATAAAATGCATCTGAAAATGTTATCTGCTGCACATAATTGCCTAACATATCGGAATAATTTAACAGGCAAACAGCATAGACCCAGATCAGACTGCTCCTGTAGGAGCAGTCTGATCTGGGTCTTCACTGTTTTGTCAAAGAGGCTTCAAAAACATTTCAGCAGACTACAAAACAGGCAAGATTTGTTGTTATAAGCGTTTAAGGATTAATTGAATTGCAAGGGTGTGACTAGTAGTGTCAATGTCTGTCCTCTTGTGTCAGCATCTTTACCATATATTGCATATGCCAAATCACAGTTCAATTAATTAACTTACAAGGGAGTGACACGTAGTTTCAATGTCTGTGTCTTTTCACAGTCAGTGTCATTTCCTCTACTGTGCTCACAGCCTCGTAGGTATTTTCTGCTGCTTTTACATCTTTTCCATTTAATACGTATGCCAAATCGCAGTTCAATTAATTCACTTGCAAGGGTGTGACTCGTAGTTTCAATGTCTGTCTATGTCTTTTCACAGTTAGTAACATTTCCTCTCCTGTGCTCACAGCCTCGTAAATGTTCCCTGCTGCTTGAACATCTTTTCCATTTATTTCTAGAATCACATCACCAGCCTGAAGTCCCGCTCTAAAATAACAAACACAGGTACATTTACTCTTTCTAGCTAGCAACGACAAAATAGCAACAACTTCCATCGTCTACTGTTAACTGTTGTAAACAATTTAGACCCAGATCAGGACCGACAAAATGTATGTCCTGATCTTGATCCAAACTGTTTGACACAGATAATGTTCCTGAAAGAAATTTTGGAAAAAAAGATAATTTTGAAAAAGCCAGCAAACAACAGCAAAATTAAGATAAACCTTTGCAAACAGTTTGGACCAAGATCAGGACCGACATCCTCGGTCCTGGTCTTGATAGAAACTCTTTGACACTCTGATAATGTTCCTGAAAGAATATTTTGAAAAAGATAATATTGAAAATAGCCAGCAAACAACAACAAAAGCATGCCTTTTACTGCATGCAAAGTACTGCATCAGGGCTATAGTCAGATGCAAAGCATGATGGCCCTAGATTGCTCACCTAAGTCTGAGACCTGGCTTACTGCACATTATAACAGCATCAGACTTACGCGATTCAGCTTCGAAGATGCCGACTGTCTAATGGTGGTGGAAAGCCAGTGCAGTTCTTGGTGTTCAGTAGCGCTATAGACTGTGAAACCACGGCAACCAGGAAGGCACTTTTGTAGAGGGCAATATAAGCATGGGTGAGTTTTCAGGATTATTCCTGAATTCAGGATTTTTCAAAATGCTGAATTAGGCAGAATATAATAGCTTTTCTGATATATATACAGTTGATCTAAAGACAATTAAGCATTTAAACTTGAAATATTAATATTTTTAAGGCATACTGCGAGCTTTAAAATTTGAATTTCAAAAGTTCAGGATTTTGGAAATTTTAAACTTTCACACATGTATAAGGAACATGGGGTATCATAGCTTTGATCAATGAGAAATCATGTGTAATTTTTTTGTTTGGGAGAATGCAATGGTTTGGGCAATTTGGAGGAAGGCTTTATTAGAAGTATTTGGGTGAAATTATTTTGAATTTCAGCTAGAAGTTCTAGTGGAGATGCCGTTTAGTTATTTTTTTTATTTTTCGCTCTGGTAGCCAATTTGTTTGGTCAAGCAAAACCAGCCTTATGAGGAACATTTAGGTGAAATTATTTGAATTTGGGACATCATTTCAGAAGACATTGTGTATGGATTTTTCAATTTTTAGAAATGGCGGTCATTTTGTTCGACGGAATGGAAAGGTTTGCCAAATTTGGTGGCAGGACTTATGAGGAACATTTGATTTCATGTTTAAAATTTGGGTCAGCAGTTCAGAAGGAGTTGTCATTTGAAGATTTTTCTATTTTTAGCTCTTGTGGCCATTTGATTTTGTTTGATGGTGCAGAACTTTTTGGTAGAGGGATGTATGAAGAACATTTGGGCAAAATTTATAAAAATTTGGCCAGCAGTTCAGGAGATGTTGCAATAATATTTTTCTATATTTAGCAGACTCAGGTAGCCCTGCACTGGTACTGTTTGGCCTTTTTCATAGAATGCTTTATTAGGAACAATCTTTTGGAAAAAATTAATTCTGAAAAAAGTCCGTAGACAACAACAAAAGCATGAAAAATTACCCAGAATGCAAAGAGTTAAAATGCAAGCTACTAACCTGTAAGCTGGACTGTCGAGTTTAAGACTTTGTACAATAACGCCATGATCACAGTCAGGTGGAAAGCCTGCGTACTGCTCCCTTAGGGCAACAACAAGATCTGGAGTCAAGGTCAACATCATGATCCCTACATAGTAGCAACTAACCTGTAAGCTGGACTGTCAAGTTTAAGACTTTGTACAATAACGCCATGATCACAGTCAGGTGGAAAGCCTGCATACTGCTCCCTTAGGGCAACAACAAGATCTGGAGTCAAGGTCAACATCATGATCCCTACATAGTAGCAACTAACCTGTAAGCTGGACTGTCAAGTTTAAGACTTTGTACAATAACGCCATGATCACAGTCAGGTGGAAAGCCTGCATACTGCTCTCTAAGGGCAACAACAAGATCTGAAGTCAAGGTCAACATCGTGATCCCTAGATAGTAGCTCTTCTTAGTCTCACTTGCTCCGCTACCAAACCAACCAGACTTCTTTTGTGCTGAAAAATAAGGCCAAATAAAAAAAATACTTGTGTTTAGGGCAAACCAACCCTATCTATATTTACTGGTGAAACCCTGAATTTTTTTCAGGTTTTCTGGAAAAAAAATAATATAATTTTATACATTTTGAAAGGTGAAATTCAATATGCATAAGATTATATATTTTCCAGGAAAAAAAAAATATATATATGAGCCAAGATCTGACAAAAGGGACCTTCTGGCAATAAAAGTCAAAAGTGAGATATTTACAGAGAAAGAAAGACCTAGCTGTTGTGAACAATTACAGAAAATTTGAAGAGATTATCTTTACAAATAACAAAGATATGAGCGTTTAAACTGGTATAGATGATGCGTTTTAAACATGACGTCACTTAATGTTGTTAATGAAGTTCTGACGTCAACACCATTGTGTTAACATATGATGCTAATACAAAGACGCTAGGAGCAATATTTCAATAATGCTCCATGTTTCTGTATATTTGATGTGTATGCAAATGCATAGACTGCACAAATCGCCCACATATGCACATCCCATGTTTACAAAACCATTTGAAATGAGGTACCCTATTTTAAAGGAAGTATGTAGTCCATATGCACAGCTGTTGCCATGGCAACATACATAACTCATATCACTTAATTTTATCAGAACTGTTTGCGCCTTTGATCGTATTACATGTTAGAAGCAATTTGACTCTATGGATCTGTGGCCTGTCTGAGTGCAAACAGGTTTAAATTGATAACGCAAGAAGAAGCAGTCGAAATATTATATGAAAAAAAAAAAAGAAGCAAAACAATATGGAACAATTATTTAATGATAGAATCTACAAAATTGGAACCAACAAACTTAGTTTAATTGAGTCTGTTCAGAAGGGTCAACTCTTTCCTTAGCAGTGGTGACTTTTGTCGTCTGCCAATAATCTTTGCAAACTGTTTCAATCCAGATCAGGACCGACAGAATGTTCTGGATCCAAACAGTTTGACAGAGTGCTCCTGAAAGAATTTTTTGAAAAAAAAAACTAGTTTTGAAAAAAGTCAGCAGACAACAACAAATGCATGAAAAATTACGCTGCATTCAATGAGTAAATGAAAGTGCAACAACGTGTACACCTCTAGTACAGTAAAACCTGTCTTAAGCGGCCACTCAAAAATAGACAAAACAAAGGTCTTGAAGACAAATGGTAGCTTAATGAAGGTTGAAAGTATTGCAGAATGCTCTCTTGGAGCATTCTGCAATACTTTTGACCTGCATTAGCCATAATTGGTCTTGAAAACCAATTTTTGGTCTTCTTTTTGAGTGGCCGCTTAAGACAGGTTTCACTGTACTGATTTAACAGTGTAACTGCTAGCTAAAATCACAGCTGAAAATGTCATCTGATAATGCCCTCTGCTGCACTATTTTGCTTTTGTTTGTTTGATTTGATTCCTTACCTCTCAGACAACAGTTTTTCAGTCATGTCAGGACTGGTCTTCCTGGGTTGAACCAGTACTAAACAAAGGTCTTAATGCAAAATGGTAGCTTAATGAAGGTCGAAAGTATTGCAGAATGCTCCCTTATGACCTGCATTAAGCAATAATCAGTCTTGAAAACCAAGTCTTCTTTTTGAGTGACCGCTCAAGACAGGTCTTACTGTAATACCTTTAGGAGCATATGCTTCAGCCCTTTCCACAAACTGTTTGGCATAGTCTGATGGTATGGCAAAAGAAATGCCATCTTTCACTGTCCATGTGTTGATGCCTATTGCCTCACCAGCCTAATAAATAAACAAAGTGTGATATCAGATAAAAATAGATTAACCCTTTACCCAATAATAACCCCTTTTGATGCCTTTGAAATATCATGTATTTGAAAATATTATCAAAAATGGAGCATTTGCTCTTTTGGAGCAAATGCTCCATTTTCCATAAAAATTTCAAAAGTATTCAAAACTTTACTTAAATTTTTTACTTGAGTTTTTTCAATGTTGTCTAAAAAAAGAAAATAATGTCATGATCAAACTAGAAATGTGTCAGTGTGACACAGATGCCACCGCCCGCGGCCATTGTATGAGAGTAAAAGTCTCCCAGATATTACTGATTCACTAATATTGACAAAATCTAGGCTGGTTTTGTAACATGTCAATATGCCGACATTTACAAGATAATTTGTCAAATTCCATCCATTCATTCTTGTAATAAGGAGCAGAACAAAATTCTAACGAGATTTAAAGGCTATATTCTGCTATAAATTTGCACCAAATGATGCATAACAATACCAACCCAGAACTTGTAAATATCTATCATTTTGAAATTTTTTATCAAATTCCCTTCAATTGAGCGATTTGAAATTCTGACATGAGTCAAGGGCAATAACTCTTTTATAAATTTGCATAATTGACGCAAAACAATCCCAACCTAGATTTCATCAAAATCAAAGTGTATGCAAAAAAACTTATTAAATCCCATCCATTCATTGAGAGGAAACAAAATTCTGACTAAGGTCAAGGGCCATTACTCTGGTAATAATCGGTGGATTTGATCTTTAATCAAACTTGACCTGTGTTTTATGATTATATACCTGTGTATGAAATATTAATCCGATAAAGCAATGAATTCAAAAGATACAAATGTATCTACCAAAACCATTTTTCTTATAGAGATCAAGGGCCATAACTCTAACAAAAATCGGTAGATTTCATCCTTAATTGAACTTGATCTGTATTTTATGATTATATACATGTGTATGAAATATGAATCCAATACATCAATGTTTTCAAAAGATATTGCCAGGAAACCATTTTTTACAGAGATAAAGGGCCATAGCTCTGGCAATAATGAGTGGATTTTATCCATAATCGAACTTGACCTGTATTTTATGATAACATACCTATGCATGAAATATGAATGCAATACATTAATGTTTTCAAAAGATATCGCCAGAAATCATTTTTTACGGAGATAAAGGGCCATAACTCTGATAATAATTAGTGGATTATATCTGAAATCGAACTTGACCTGTATTTTATGATTATATACCTGTGTATGAAATATGAATCTAATACACCAATGTATTCAAAAGATATTGCCGGGAAACCAAGTTTCATATTGCGATCAAGGGCCATAACTCTGATAATAATTGCTGGATTTTATCTGAAATCGAACTTGACCTGTATTTTATGATTATATACCAGTGTATAAAATATGAATCCAATATACACATGTATTCTAAAGATACAGCCCGGAAACCATTTTTCGTACATACGGGATGGGATGTACGTACGGACGTACTTACGGACAAGGGTGATGCTATATGCCCCCCCCATTAAAAATGACGGGGGGCATAAAACAGACTGTGAAGTAAAGGATTAAGGTAGATGCCCTAAATTTTTGAATACAAGTTGTCCACCAAAAAGGCCAAGACAAACAGTGCAGACTCAGATCAGAGTGGACTGCTTCTAAGAAGCAGTTTGATCAAGGTCCTCCCAGTTCGTTATTTTGGCATGCATTTTGTGAATTTCAGCCCTGATAACCAGTGTTTTAATTTGGAACAGAAGGAGAAAAGTGTTTGAAATTTTAGAAATTTACCATACCAGCTTCACGCAAGATGATATTGTTGGATAAAAGGTCGGAAATTCTGCTCTACGGCCATGCGACGATATACCTTCCTAAATGAAATTTTTGAATACAATTATCCTCGCTCTAATATCTTTAAAAAGACAGTGAAAATGTAGTATGTTGTGCTTACAGCCAGCTGCATAAAACCACTTCCCAGCCAATGAAAGGCAACACAATAATATGATGTTGAGTTTGTGACAGCAGGTATTTAGTTGAGAGTGCATACCCAAAAATTAATTTACTTATTTGTCAACCAAAAAGTCTGTTGTGGGTACTTAAAAGAACCATCTCAATGAGATGGTTGGTTCTTTTGAGCATCCAAAACATTTGTTAAACCTGATGGGTAAGAAAGTATTAACAATTTTACACTAAAAAATTTGTTGATCTAAACCTATGTAACAGCATATCCCAGGATATACTTTCACAAACTCATGGTTTTATCCAATCAGTGATTGCAATTACATTAGAATGAGATTTGTACTGATTGATACAAGGGTATGAGTAAAAATCACATTTTAAAACATGCACATATAGCTGCCTAGTGGGGCTAGAGGTCTTATTTTTGTTATAGCCCTCATCTGCTTCCATACATTATGCACGTGAGCAGGGAAGGCTCTGATGAGGATTGCCCAGAATGTGCAACCTCATCTAAGTACGAAAGAGGACAAAGATCAGGAATTGATACAATCAAGTACCACACCTGACCCAGGATACCAATGGGAAAGTAACAAACTCACAGTAGACATCACAAACGAGAGCCAAGAGGTCAGCCCTTTCCTAACAGGTGACCACAAGGCAACAATAAACAGACATGCACAAAAGCATAGCAAACACACAACAGAAATAACATGAATGATCCACAAAAGAAGCACCCCTCGGAACGGCCAGTAAAATATTGTACTGGAGGGCTTAAACCGGTTTCATGGCGCCAACCTCTCGCCCTTAGTTCAGATGTGGATCAAGACACATAGATGTTTGGTTTGCATGAAAGACCCCTAACTTCAATACTGACCTATATGTAAGATTCAAAATCCAATGTGCTGTCATAGAATTGGAATTTGCATTTAACCCTTTACCTCATAGAGACGCCTTCCACACTTAATACTGCAAACAGAGCAGACCCAGATCGGGCAGCTCTTGTAAGAGCTGCCTGATCAGGGTCAACTCTGCTTGCTTATGGAAATATGAATAGATTTGATCCTCACTAATGGAACTGACAAGAAATTTCCTTGTTCTACATACAAATGTGACAGTCTATTTATATAATTATTCATAGTGGGTGGAGCTTAGCATGAATATTCATGAAGAAATGGAATGTGAGAATTACAAGGACATGAGCAATTACCCCAAACACCATGAGAAATCAAGAATTTTGGATTGTATTTGGTAAAAAGATTTGTTTGTATATTACAATTACATGTATACATTTTCACTTCACTCTATGAAATAAATCTTATATGCATTCCAATCAGTAAACTACTACTTTCACTGATCACAAAACATAGTAAAAGAATTTAAATAAAAACCTGGTCTCAAGGTGATAAACTTTTTTCATGCTCAACTCAAGTGAGCATGAAATTTCAACTGTTCATAAAGCTAAAACACTGAGAATTAAGATGTTTCCTGCTTTAAGACTATCAGATGTTGTATTTATCATGCTTATAATGTTATAATTGTTTGCATTTTAACATTTATGAGCATGATCAATTTGATGCTCATTTGAGCTGAGCATGAAAAAAGTTTAATAACCTCAAGGCCTGTTAATCACTTGTCTGCTGAGACTAGAAATATAGCAGGTTCAGACCTCACCCCAGGGGACAAAAATATTTGAATATTGCACTTGCCATGCAGGACAAGTGACTTACAACTTTCATTCATCCTGCAAACACAAGCACATGTCCTTTAAAAGCGTATGCAATAAAGAACAAATGTGAGTAATATGTAATATGACTTCCTCCAGTAATTCTTTCGAAAGCACTAGTCCTGTACACTCGCCCTACAGGACGAGCGCTTTGGGAAGAATTGCTCATCCTTTCTAGATTTCACTCGTAATTACAAGCCAAAGAGTGGAATTTTTGTCCCCTGCACCCTACACCCTAATTACAGAGCAGTACTGAAACTGACTGAAACTTACTAAATTTATCAATGGTCCACCAGAATTCCCTACCTGAAATTGAAACAGAATATAAACCAGAGTAACAATATAAAACTCCTGATAAAAAAATACTAGAAATCTGCACTGAAGATTTCAAATCGGTATTATGCACTCTATATAAACGCCATAATATTTAAAAAAAATCAACATCATATGGATGAAAACTACAGGGGACCAATCAGGTGTGTAAAATTCCAATTGCCCGCTCGCATTTGTGAGTAAAATGTTATACAGGGCAAGTAAAAGTTTTGACAATTTGTGTAGTACTTTTATAATATACAGCATCTCAGAGAAAAATTGGGCACCTGAAGGGCGAGCAACTTATTTGAAAATTTTACACCCCTGCCAATCCTGCTATTTTTTTTTCAAGTTTTCTAGATAAAATTTGATTTGTGCAGATGTAAGTTGATATCAAGATTACAAATTGATATCATGTGCTCTTATTTTTTTGTCAATATACATAATAGTTATACCATGGGTTGTCTGCCTGTACGTGAAGATAATCCACAAGCTTTAGCGAGTGAATTATCTTAGGTACAGGTGGACAAACATGGTATAACTTTTTTATACCACCTATATCAGTGTAGACCCTGCACATCACAAGATATTAAATGCTGAAGTTGGTGAAGGTGGTATAATATACAGTTATTTCATGCCTGTTTTGTAGTATAGTCAAAACTATTACCCCCAGGTGCCGTGGACGACCTGATGCGCTATTGCATGAGGCCGAAGGTCTCCAAAAACACTGTTGAATCCTCCTGTAAATGGTTAAATTCAGGGACTTTTCAAGGCCTTTGATTAATTTTCAAGGACTTTTCAAGACAGTCCTGTATATTCAAGTACTTTTCAAGTCTGAGCAAACTCTGTTAATACAGGAGAGCATTACTGAAGAATTCAAAACAGTATGTGGTACTCCAGATAGATATAGATATAATAAAACTCTCCCACAATCTAATGAAAATTACAGGTTTGTTTTTATAATTTACGACCTAGTCACCCACACCCTCCTCAAAATCAGTCTTTGATGAAAAAATTTACAGTAAATTAGTACTAAAGATTTAGAATCCGTATAAAGTGCCCTTGCTACATAATGATAAATATTATAAAGTTCTGCATCATTCTGATGAAAATTACAGAAGACCAGTCTCAGATAAAAATTATAGAGCTTCAGTACTGAAAAATTCAAATCAGTATCATGTGTTTGATTTGATTCTCTATGTCCCAGCCAACATTTTTTCAGATATTGGGACGGGTCTACCTGGGTTGAACCAGTACTAAGCAAGGATTAATGTGTTGCTTTTAAAGGCTACAATGCAGTGAATCTGGAAGCATCAACCCCTCGGACTTGAGTCAAGCACTCTACCAATGAGCAATTGCACTAAAAAAAATCAGTATCAAATATTCCTGATAGATATGATCAAATTCTTTATCATACTGATGATTTAAGCAGTAAAATGCTCTTCACCAGGGCTTACCCTAGCTCAGAATTTGCTGTAGCCAACACTTCAGCCAAATGGTAAACGTTGGAGCCAAATGAAATTGACTTTAGCCAAGGTTTTAGCCAGAAAGTAGTATCAAGTAGTTGGTTGTTCTGTATTTAACTCTTTGTCAGCTAGTGGCAACATTTGTAATATGCTGATAACCTTTGCAAACTGTTTGGACCCAGATCAGGCCTGATCCAAACAGTTTGACACCCTGATGGTATTCAGCATCCAAAGAGTAAAATATGAAACAATAATAAAGAGTGAAGGCATAATAAAAGCAATATTGGAAAATCAGCTGATCAAAATACACTTTTTCGCAAAAATGTATTTTTTGAACCACCTAGAGTGTACTTTAAGCCAATGACTTTTATTTGTAGCCACTCTACATCTTAAGTAGCCAATGGCTACAATGGCTAATGGCAGGGTGAGCCCTGCTTCACTAACTCTTTTTGGATCTTCCACTGCAGGACAGTTTCATTACCGTAATAGCAGCATCAGTCTGGATATAGCCTATATTATCTCTTGTTCTGACACCAATCTCTGCTCCAGCACGATGCTTACTGCTCACTATTCCAACAGTAACTGTAAAGTTGAGAGATAATGGACACCCAAGGGCAACAACCCATTCGCCTGCCCGCAGACTGGAAGAGTCACCCAGCTTAATGACAGGTAAATCAGTCTGAAAAAGGCAATTGGAAACAAGATACATACAGTTACAGAAATAAATGGATGATGGTGAATTTGATTGCCAGGTTGTAGAAGAATCATGTTCAAACCAGGAAAAAGTTTGATCAGAAAGATGTAAAATCACACACTACATTGTATAATCATGTGTTTCATCAGTTAAATGAACTATATAATACTAAATCCAGTTTTGTCACATGATATTTTGATCAAATTGTATACAATTGTACATTCAATCAAGTTTTGTATCGGGATAGTATGATCAGCTCAATGGACTACATACAATCAAGTTTTGTCACTTGATAGTTTTATCAGTTACAAAGTTCATTCAAGAATTATTGTTTTCAGTTACTGAAGTACTGGTTCAAGTTTGCTCTGGAAAAAAGTGTGGTTAGTTCAACTGGCTGTCCTGAAACGACATAGCTATTGACTGGGACATAAAGCAAACAATCAAGTCTTGACACTTTGACCTGATGCACAATATATAATTATGCAATTGTCACTGAATAGTTTGAACAGTTAAATGAACTATGTACAATCAATTTTTGTCACAAGGTATTGAGGGTAGTTTTATCAGATGTAAGGTTATAACCATGGAGTTGTTAGATGAGCTAAAAGGACCATGCACAATAATATAGATGCCATTGGATAGTTTTAACAGGTAAATGAACAATGTACAATTATGTCAATTTCACAGATGAATTTTATCAGACAAATGAAACATGAAACATGCACAAAGATTTTGAAACATATACTTACCGCATTTATCTTAATTGTTGCAAGATCAGAGATCTTGTCAACAGCATGAACAGTGCCAATAAATTCCCTGCCATTTTTCATTTTCACAGTTATCTGCCCATTATCTCTCACCACATGGGCATTGGTTAGAATAAGGCCATCTTTTTTCACAATAAAGCCTGAGCCTTGTGATTCTTCATGGAAACCATGGCGAGAGTATCTGTAAAATAATCGAGCCCGCCCATTAGACTGATTAGAGTTTAAATTGAACTTTCTTTCCTTACTAACAACAAAAAATGTTGTCCCCTGATAACCTTTGCAAGCAGTTTGGACCCAGATCAATAGAACATTGGTCAATACATGTAATGTAATTGTAATCATTGCTGAAAATATTTTAGCTGTAATAATAATTACTTTTAAATACTTTTTATTTACTTAGGAAATTTGCTCACTCCTTGAAATTTACTGACAGTGATGACTTAATTCATGCAGATTATTGGGAAAAGGGACAATATATAAATAAAAGCAGTTAAACTTTAAAGATTTAGTCACTTTTAGAATTTACATCAATTATATTCTTACAGATGTTTGAGATAAGCATACATAGTGCAAAAAAGAAGAAAATTCAGATTAATTTTTTTCAAAGTTATTTTTTTAAAAACTGCAATAACATGGTATCTAGGTGTAGCGAGTTATATCCCCGCCCGGTCCCATACTTTCGTGGATATTGATCGTGAAATAATTTCTACGGTCATTCTACTGAAATATTCAAGAAGGGTTGTTGTCAGTTACAAGCAAAAGTATGTGCATGAAGTACTGGTTAACCGCTTGTTCAAGCCTTCCCAGGAAAAGTGTGGTTAGGCGATGAACTGACGTCCTGCCATGAGCATAGCTGTTTACTTGAGACGTAAAGCATCAAAACAAACAAATAACATGGTATCTGTACACTTTTCTCCTAAAATTTGCTCTGGCTGCAAAAAATATTACTTCTTTCATTTGCTGGAGGTCTTTAATAAAGATAGCTACCAGAATACATATGTATGTGCACAAGTGACACAATACATTTTTGTGGAAAAATGAGTTGCAAGTGTTGTTTTTTTTTCAATCACACTAAAAATTGCAATGGCAGCACCAGTTTCAAGCCATTTTGAAATTATGTTCCCTCAAAGATGAAAAAGGCCTTTATTTTCAGGAAATCTCGACGGAGTACTTTTGCAACAGTGAAGAGCCTGATGTGATGCATGATGCTGCATTTCATTAGGGTCTTCACTGTTCATAAAGGTAAAAATATCATCAGAAAAAGAACACATTATTTTTTTTGAAAATAATAACCTGAGGCATCTAGATATTACAGTGGACTATCCCAAGTTTATTTTATCAAACCAAAAGGAAGTGATCATTACAGTAAATCTGTTAACAATTTAAAAATTCGATCAAGATTACATCCACAAAGTCTACAGTTTGGCTGGAGAATGATTTTGCAAATGTTTGGCAACACCTGCGCTGAGCATATAAAGCATTATTTCAGTGCTTTTTTAAAAGTAGACAAATCGGTCTATTTTAGATCAATATGAACTATAAATAGTTCAAAATATCAAAATAGAAGTGTTCCCAACATGTTAACATTACTTGTATTCCAACATACAACTTTTTCTTTCCCACAGGTTGGTACTGGGGTATGTTAATGGGTAAAACAGCGGAAACTCCGATCTGGTGTGCCAAAATAGGTAACTGGACATCTCGGCCCCTAACAAACTCTGCCCCTAACCAACTCGGCCCCTGCCAAACTCGGCCCCTGCCAAACTCGGCCCCTAACCAACTTGGCCCAAAAATCTACTTATAATCATTAATATATAAACAATGAACATATATGAGTTAATATATTCCAGATCTTGTAATACTGTACGATTTTATTTAGTGCCCTGACTCAAACTAGCTCATTCAGCTTTGGGACTCACAATCACCCAATATGCGACCAGCGAAGACTCAGGCGCAACTGGGCATCTAGAGGCATTGCCATATGCCAAAAAAAATATTGTTTTAACCCTTAACCCTGCAGTCATGACTCTTGTCGTCTACTCACCTCTTCTATCGCTCATTTTTTTTACAGAAATAAGCTCTTCTGAGACACCACATAATGGGGCTTCTGGAATGGGAATGCACTGTTTGCCTATGTCCCATAAAGTCATCACGCAAGCTAATTGTTTCTAGTTACCGAATTGTTTCATACTCATTACGCACGCACAATGAGAATGTGAGTTTAAGCACGTGTGCAATGAAACAATCCAGCCTCCTGAAACAAATGGAACAATGTTTCTATTGGGGGCCGAGTTTGCTAGGGGCCGAGTTTGTTAGGGGCCGAGTTTGTCAGGGGCCGAGTTTGTCAGGGGCCGAGATGTCCCGGAATCCCAAAATATACCTGGAGACACTTCCTTACCTTTTCACACGCAGAAAAACCACAGCTGGAGATGCAATGTCAACAGCATCAGCGATATTATAGCGAAAATTATTAGATTTATCTTCTGTACTAGCTTGTACTTTTGGGAATAATTGAACTTTTGAGATACTATTTGAATATGTTGAATACAAATAAAGCCCTGCTGCTGATCCTGTGATTCCAAGGCCAAGGGTAACATTTGTCATAAATCTATTAAATACTCCGCATTTCCAATGTGTTCTGTTGACAAATGCATTATTACTGTGCGATCTTAAACAAAGGCGGGATATATTTTGTTGATTTTGTATATTATGACTTAAACACTTAAAGAACTTAAAGTTTCTGTTTGAAAGCCTTGAAAAAGTCATATTCATGGGCGCAGCCATTTTGTAAAATTTAAATAAGACATGTTTTCGTATAAAACATTAGTCTCAATTGAAATTTGTCATTGATTTTACGTGATCTAAAAATACAATATATAATTATAAACTTCGTATGTGTTATTCGAAATTAGATTAGTGAGGGAAAAAGCGAAAAAAAAAAACAAAAAAAAAAAAACAAAAAAAAAACGAAAAACGTCCCCAAGAAGAAACGTCCAAAAAAAGGAGGCAAAACACGAGTCGTGTCGGGGTGTTGTGTCGGTGTAGCTCGAGTGAAATCACCAATACACATTCACACAGTGATTATAGTGCACAACCTACA
Organism: Loripinus fragilis; assembly: GCA_964019695.1. Classification (NCBI taxonomy): domain Eukaryota; kingdom Metazoa; phylum Mollusca; class Bivalvia; order Lucinida; family Lucinidae; genus Loripinus; species Loripinus fragilis. The sequence goes on from OZ026520.1 coordinate 52,188,354, forward strand.
GGTCGTGCAATTATAGGCTTTATTTATTAACAGACTTTTTGGATAATCGAAAACAGGCCGTGGTAATCAATGGAATTAACTCAGAAAAAATCCCAGTCTCCTCTGGCGTCCCACAGGGCTCTGTTCTCGGTCCAATCCTCTTCCTTGCATACATAAATGACATGCCTGAGCAGGTCAAATCCAGAGTCAGACTTTTCGCAGACGACACTGCCTTATACCTCGCAATCAGCTCAACTACAGAAAGCGAGGTCCTACAAACAGACCTAGCAAGTCTCGAACAATGGGAAAAGATGTGGGATATGCAATTTAACCCCTCTAAATGTCAGGTCCTTCAAATCACAACAAAGGCAAAACCCCTCAACACCAAGTACATTCTACATAATGTAGAGCTGGAAAGTGTCCCAGCAGCAAAGTACTTAGGGGTCACCATTGCGGACGACCTCTCATGGTCCAAACATATTGACATCACCACAAAAAAGGCAAACCAAACTCTTGGTTTCCTTAAAAGAAATATCCGGGTCCATAATAAGGACCTTAAATCAGTAGCATACAAAACTCTTGTAAGGCCTCAGTTGGAGTATGCTTCAACAGTATGGTATCCCCACACCACAAAAGATATAAATAAAGTGGAAGCAGTCCAAAGAAGGGCTGCAAGGTGGGCTACAAGAGATTATAGATACACCTCTAGTGTCACTGCTATGTTGAAGGACCTAAACTGGCGCCCCCTTGACCAACGTCGCATTGATAGCCGACTCGTGATGATGTATAAGGTCACATATGACCTTGTAGCTATCCCTGCATCAGACTACCTTGTTCGAAACACCAGAACATCACGACACATACATCCTTTAGCATACAGACAGATCCAGACTCTCAAAGACTACTACAGGTTCACATTTTTCCCTAGAACAATTATCCACTGGAACGCCCTACCTGCCAACATACCGACCCTTCCCACCCTGGTACAGTTTAGCGGTGCTGTCTGCCAGGTAATTCATGTGTCCCCCTGAATACCAGCTTCTGTTTTATCTTTTACCTATACTAACACCCATTCTCGCACTGTACAAACTCATCTCACCACCTTTTCTATCACTTTATTTCAACTAACCCCCTCAGCACTTGGTATTCCGGAATACCTGTTTGACGTCCCCCTCGGGGGTTAAGACGTATCGGAAGATAGATTGATAGGTGATTTTTGTCGATTAGGCAAATATTTTATCGTAAGCGATTAAGTGGCCAAAATTTTAGGGCGTATCAATTTTAAGAATGCCCAATTCAAACCCTCTTATAATTAAAATATTGAGGGCCCACATAATGTTGTAAATACAATAATACTTTTTCTACGCAACAATACAAGCTACAGCCAAGGAAAACAATTAGACCGAGCCATTTGAAAGTAAGTGATTATGATCAGGAGTTACCAGAATCACACACTGCAGATCAACATATGACACCTTGAGGCAAAGCCATAGAACACAAACAGTCACAAGAGACCAGGAAGACAATTAAAGTAAAGCAACCAGCTCTCTCTTCCTTGTCAAGATGAAAGCAATACTAGAAAGGACATCAAGTAATGAATACCAAAACAATACCAAAACACTGAGCCCCCAAAATCCAATTGGAGGAACAATAAAGAATGAATCAACAACAACAGAACCACCCTTAGAACGGACAACAGCCTAAGCTACCAGGAGACTTAAATGCATTTAATTGGCGCTTAGATTCTATTGTTGATAAAACGCAAAAAAACTTAGCTCGCATGAATGCAATGCATCATCACAGAAAAAAAAATATAATCAAATAAATACACTATAATGAAACAAACAAAAGGGTTCAAGGCTCACAGCTAGATAGTCAGAGCTAAAAACAACCTCCAGTTGAGCCATGGTGGGCCCAGCCAAAGACAATCATCAGGCACCAACCAAGCGATGAAAGCTTTACGTCAGGAGCGTACAATTTAAGAGGAAACAATAGCTGACCTAGAACGGGCACTAAGTAATGCATAGCAAAACAATGTTCAAACACAGAGCCACAACAATCCGATTTAAAACGTGTTTGGGTTTACAACTCGGCATGCAGACTGTCTTGTTCTTGTTTAATTATCTTCTTCTTGGTACCATAAAAAATAACGGCTATGATATTTTACAGCGAAAACCGCCCAGCTGCTACCTCTTTTGGTGTTAACTCTTTGCCTCCTAGTGTTGTCTGCTGATAACCTTGGCAAACAGTTTGGACCCAGATCAGGCCCAACAAAACGTCGGGCCTGATCTGGATCAATCTGTTTGACACTCAGATGGTATTCCTGAAAGAATTTTTCAAAAATAAATGATTTTGAAAAAATCAGCAGACGACAAAAAACATGATAAAATTACCACCTGGGGGGGGGGGGGGGGGGGCAAAGAGTTAACAGTGTACGCGAGAATTGCGTACATATCGTATACACATGTGTGAAGTCACCATTAAAGCGTGCATGCACAGCTATCTAGTGGGTTAGAGGTCTAAGGTTTTGTCTGACACATTCTCTACTTCCATACTTTGTGAATGCGAGAAGCCAAGGCTCTGGCGGAACTGGATGAATGCTAAGGCTCGCATGAGCCATCGCTGCTCGTCAATGCGATAAGTACCAGACTCTCTTGAGCTGGCACACTTGTGTTTGTAGCTTGGATGCCATACTTTGAGTATGCGAGAAGCGAAGTCTCTGGTGGGACTGCAAGAATGCTTAGGCCTCTATGAGCCGTCGCTGCTCGCCGTTGACGTTAAAATGGCGGGTTCTGGTTGACGTTGGTTTCCATGACGCCAACGTCAGTCAGAGCCCGCCATTTTAACGTCTAGCCGCTACAAAACGCTTTATAACGCTCCAATTCTTTTTGAAATAATGAAAGATCTAGGCGTTGTAGATTTTCAAGAACTGTTAGGAACACACGCAGTAAGTCACCGTTTATTTTGAAAGTGAAACAAACCCTCACACTTTTTTTTTCTGCCAGACAGAGGGCCAGAACATGCAAACACACTAACACTATATTAATGTACAAGAAGGCGTTCAACAAACTCCATGCAGCACAACGACAGTTCCTGCGAGCTCTGAATGATCTGAATAGAGAATTAACAAAGAGCTCTTTCAGTCCTTTCTTGTGAATTTATTTCAGTTCATTCCAGTTTGGCAATGATCTCATTGAGGAAGAGCGATAGCTGCAAACTCTCACTTCAGTGTATATGAACCTTGCAAATTCATATCTGTTCATGTACGTCTTTCTCTTGGTACCATATTCAGGCTGCGATCTGTGAATGTGTTAATTTCTTCTTATTATCTATCTTTCTTCTCGCTTGAATATGTACCTTGCTAGTTGAATGATCTCTGTTCTTGTTTTATTATCTTCTTCTTGGTACCATAAAAATAACTGCTATGATCTGTGACTTTTTCTGGTCAGATTTGATAATGGGCCAGTGCACTGTAAAAATAAGTGTACTTTACACCACCGGATTCAGTGGCAGCTGAACTGCCACTCATTTTGGTGTAACATTTAAACTGCTTTAAAAAAGCTATGTTCTATTCGATTGTATCGATTTGGAGAGTAAATACAACAATAACAGGTAGAAATGCTTTAACATTTATCACTGGAGAAATGTTGGCCACAAGTTGTTTTAGTAGGAATGTAGATCAGCTCAGCTGCCACCTATTTGGAGTTAACTAACACTTGTTTTTACAGTGGAAACAGCCCAGCTGCCACCTCTTTTGGTGTTAACTTACACATATTTTTACAGTGAAAACAGCCCAGCTGCCACCTCTTTTGGTGTTAACTTTCGCATATTTTACAGTGAAAACAGCTCAGCTGCCACCTCTTTGGGTGTTAACTTACACATATTTTACAGTGAAAACAGCTCAGCTGCCACCTCTGGTGTTAACTTACACATATTTTACAGCGAAAACCGCCCAGCTGCCACCTCTTAAGGTGTTAACTCTTTGCCTCCTAGTGTCGTCTGATGATAACCTTGGCAAACAGTTTGGACCCAGATCAGGCCCAACAAAACGTCGGGCCTGATCTGAATCAATCTGTTTGACACTCAGATGGTTTTCCTGAAAGAATTTTTCAAAAATAAATGATTTTGAAAAAATCAGCAGATGACAAGAAACATGAAAAATTACCACCCAGGGGGGGGGGGGGCAAAGAGTTAACAGTGTACACGAGAATTGCGTACTTATCGTATACACATGTGTGAAGTCACCATTAAAGCGTGCATGCACAGCTATCTAGTGGGTTAGAGGTCTAAGGTTTTGTCTGACACATTCTCTACTTCCATACTTTGTGAATGCGAGAAGCCAAGGCTCTGGCGGGACTGGACGAATGCTTAGGCTCGCATGAGCCATCGCTGCTCGTCAATGCGATAAGTACCAGACTCTCTTGAGCTGGCACTCTTGTGTTTGTAGCTTGGCTGCCATACTTTGAGTATGCGAGGAGCGAAGTCTCTGGTGGGACTGCAAGAATGCTTAGGCCTCTATGAGCCGTCGCTGCTCGACGTTGACGTTAAAATGGCGGGTTCTGGCTGACGTTGGTTTCCATGACGCCAACGTCAACCAGAGCCCGCCATTTTAACGTCTAGCCGCTACAAAACGCTTTATAACGCTCCAATACTTTTGGAAATAATTAAAGATCTAGGCGTTGTAGATTTTCAAGAACTGTTAGAAACACACGCAGTAAGTCACCGTTTATTTTGAAAGTGAAACAAACCCTCACACTATTTTTTTTCTGCCAGACAGAGGGCCAGAACATGCAAACACACTAACACTATATTAATGTACAAGAAGTCGTTCAACAAACTCCATGCAGCACAACGACAGTTCCTGCGAGCTCTGAATGATCTGAATAGAGAATTAACAAAGAGCTCTTTCAGTCCTTTCTTGTGAGTTTATTTCAGTTCATTCCAGTTTGGCAATGATCTCATTGAGGAAGAGCGATAGCTGCAACTCTCACTTCAGTGTATATGAACCTTGCAAATTCATATCTGTTCATGTACGTCTTTCTCTTGGTACCATATTCAGGCTGCGATCTGTGAATCTGTAAATTTCTTCTTATTATCTATCTTTCTTCTCGCTTGAATATGTACCTTGCTAGTTGTATGATCTCTGTTCTTGTTTAATTATCTTCTTCTTGGTACCATAAAAAATAACGGCTATGATCTGTGACTTTTTCTGGTCAGATTTGATAATGGGCCAGTGCACTGTAAAAATAAGTGTACTTTACACCACCGGATTCGGTGGCAGCTGAACTGCCACTTATTTTGGTGTAACATTTAAACTGCTTTAAAAAGTAATGTTCTATTCGATTGTATCGATTTGGAGAGTAACTACAACAATAACAGGTAGAAATGCTTTAACATTTATCACTGGAGAAATGTTGACCACAAGTTGTTTTAGTAGGAATGTAGATCAGCTGAGCTGCCACCTATTTGGTGTTAACTTACACATATTTTTACAGTGAAAACAGCCCAGCTGCCACCTCTTTTGGTGTTAACTTACACAGATTTTTACAGTGAAAACAGCTCAGCTGCCACCTCTGGTGTTAACTTACACATTTTTTACAGCGAAAACCGCCCAGCTGCTACCTCTTTGGGTGTTAACTCTTTGCCTCCTAGTGTCGTCTGCTGATAACCTTGGCAAACAGTTTGGAGCCAGATCAGGCCCAACAAAACGTCGGGCCTGATCTGGATCAATCTGTTTGACACTCAGATGGTATTCCTGAAAGAATTTTTCAAAAATAAATGATTTTGAAAAAATCAGCAGACGACAAATATGAAAAATTACCACCCAGGTGGGGGGGGGGGGGGTGGGGGCAAAGAGTTAACAGTGTACACGAGTATTGCGTACTTATCGTATACACATGTGTGAAGTCACCTTTAAAGCGTGCATGCACAGCTATCTAGTGGGTTAGAGGTCTAAGGTTTTGTCTGACACATTCTCTACTTCCATACTTTGTGAATGCGAGAAGCCAAGGCTCTGGCGTGACAGGACGAATGCTTAGGCTCGCATGAGCCATCGCTGCTCGTCAATGCGATAAGTACCAGACTCTTTTGCGCTGGCACACTTGTGTTTGTAGCTTGGATGCCATACTTTGAGTATGCGAGAAGCGAAGGCTCTGGTGGGACTGCAAGAATGCTTAGGCCTCTATGAGCCGTCGCTGCTCGCCGTTGACGTTAAAATGGCGGGTTCTGGCTGACGTTGGTTTCAATGACGCCAACGTCAGCCAGAACCCGCCATTTTAACGTCTAGCCGCTACAACACGCTTTATAACGCTCCAATTCTTTTGGAAATAATGAAAGATCTAGGCGTTGTAGATTTTCCAGAACTGTTGGGAACCCACGCAGTAAGTCACCGTTTATTTTGAAAGTGAAAAAAACCCTCACACTATTTTTTTTTCTGCCAGACAGAGGGCCAGAACATGCAAACACACTAACACTATATTAATGTACAAGAAGGCGTTCAACAAACTCCATGCAGCACAACGACAGTTCCTGCGAGCTCTGAATGATCTGAATAGAGAATTAACAAAGAGCTCTTTCAGTCCTTTCTTGTGAGTTTATTTCAGTTCATTCCAGTTTGGCAATGATCTCATTGAGGAAGAGCGATAGCTGCAAACTCTCACTTCAGTGTATATGAACCTTGCAAATTCATATCTGTTCATGTACGTCTTTCTCTTGGTACTATATTCAGGCTGCGATCTGTGAATCTGTAAATTTTTTCTTATTATCTATCTTTCTACTCGCTTGAATATGTACCTTGCTAGTTGTATGATCTCTGTTCTTGTTTAATTATCTTCTTCTTGGTACCATAAAAATAACGGCTATGATCTGTGACTTTTTCTGGTCAGATTGATAATGGGCCAGTGCACTGTAAAAATAAGTGTACTTTACACCACCAGATTCGGTGGCAGCTGAACTGCCACTTATTTTGGTGTAACATTTAAACTGCTTTAAAAAGCTATGCTCTATTCGATTGTATCGATTTGGAGAGTAACTGCAACAATAACAGGTAGAAATGCTTTAACATTTATCACTGGAGAAATGTTGACCACAAGTTGTTTTAGTAGGAATGTAGATCAGCTCAGCTGCCACATATTCGGTGTTAACTTACACATATTTTTACAGTGTAAACAGCCCAGCTGCCACCTCTTTTGGTGTTAACTTACACATATTTTACAGTGAAAACAGCCCAGCTGCCACCTCTTTGGTTGTTAACTTACACATATTTTTACAGTGAAAACAGCTCAGCTGCCACCTCTGGTGTTAACTTACACATATTTTACAGCGAAAACCGCCCAGCTGCCACCTCTTTGGGTGTTAACTCTTTGCCTCCTAGTGTCGTCTGCTGATAGCCTTGGCAAACAGTTTGGACCCAGATCAGGCCCAACAAAACGTCGGGCCTGATCTGGATCAATCTGTTTGACACTCAGATGGTATTCCTGAAAGAATTTTTCAAAAATAAATGATTTTGAAAAAATCAGCAGACGACAAAAAACATGAAAAATTACCACACAGGCGGGGGGGGGGGGGGGGGCTGGGGGGGGGGCAAAGAGTTAAAAGTGTACACGAGAATTGCGTACTTATCGTATACACATGTGTGAAGTCACCATTAAAGCGTGCATGCACAGCTATCTAGTGGGTTAGAGGTCTAAGGTTTTGTCTGACACATTCTCTACTTCCATACTTTGTGAATGCTAGAAGCCAAGGCTCTGGCGGGACTGGACGAATGCTTAGGCTCGCATGAGCCATCGCTGCTCGTCAATGCGATAAGTACCAGGCTCTCTTGCGCTGGCACACTTGTGTTTGTAGCTTGGATGCCATACTTTGAGTATACGAGAAGCGAAGGCTCTGGTGGGACTGCAAGAATGCTTAGGCCTCTATGAGCCGTCGCTGCTCGCCGTTGACGTTAAAATGGCGGGTTCTGCCTGACGTTGGTTTCCATGACGCCAACGTCAGCCAGAGCCCGCCATTTTAACGTCTAGCCGCTACAACACGCTTTATAACGCTCCAATTCTTTTGGAAATAATGAAAGATCTAGGCGCTGTAGATTTTCAAGAACTGTTGGGAACACGCGCAGTAAGTCACCGTTTATTTTGAAAGTGAAACAAACCCTCACACTATTTTTTTCTGCCAGACAGAGGGCCAGAACATGCAAACACACTAACACTATATTAATGTACAAGAAGGCGTTCAACAAACTCCATGCAGCACAACGACAGTTCCTGCGAGCTCTGAATGATCTGAATAGAGAATTAACAAAGAGCTCTTTCAGTCCTTTCTTGTGAGTTTATTTCAGTTCATTCCAGTTTGGCAATGATCTCATTGAGGAAGAGCGATAGCTGCAACTCTCACTTCAGTGTATATGAACCTTGCAAAATCATATCGGTTCATGTACGTCTTTCTCTTGGTACCATATTCAGGCTGCGATCTGTGAATCTGTAAATTTCTTCTTATTATCTATCTTTCTTCTCGCTTGAATATGTACCTTGCTAGTTGTATGATCTCTGTTCTTGTTTAATTATCTTCTTCTTGGTACCATAAAAAATAAGGGCTATGATCTGTGACTTTTCTGGTCAGATTTGATAATGGGCCAGTGCACTGTAATAATAAGTGTACTTTACACCACCAGATTCAGTGGCAGCTGAACTGCCACTTATTTTGGTGTAACATTTAAACTGCTTTAAAAAGCTATGTTCTATTCGATTGTATCGATTTGGAGAGTAACTTTAACAATAACAGGTTTTAATGCTTAAACATTTATCACTTGAGAAATGATGACCACAAGTTGTTTTAGTAGGAATGTAGATCAGCTCAGCTGCCACCTATTTGGTGTTAACTTGCACATATTTTTACAGTGAAAACAGCCCAGCTGCCACCTCTTTTGGTGTTAACTTACACATATTTTAACAGTGAAAACAGCCCAGCTGCCACCTCTTTTGGTGTTAACTTACACATATTTTTACAGTGAAAACAGCTCAGCTGCCACCTCTTTTGGTGTTAACTTACACATATTTTTACAGTGAAAACAGCCCAGCTGCCACCTCTTTTGGTGTTAACTTACACATATTTTTACAGCGAAAACAGCTCAGCTGCCACCTCTGGTGTTAACTTACACATTTTTTACAGTGAAAACAGCCCAGCTGCCACCTCTTTGGTTGCTAACTCTTTGCCTCCTAGTGTCGTCTGCTGATAACCTTGGCAAACAGTTTGGACCCAGATCAGGCCCGACAAAACATCGGGCCTGATCTGGATCAATCTGTTTGACACTCAGATGGTATTCCTGAAAAAATTTTCAAAAATAAGTGATTTTGAAAAAATCAGCAGACAACAAGAAAACCATGAAAAAATACCACCCAGGGGGGGCAGGGGGGGGGGGACAAAGAGTTAACAGTGTACACGAGAATTGCGTACTTATCGTATACGCATGTATGAAGGCACCCTTAAAGCGTGCATGCACAGCTATCTAGTGAGTTAGAGGTCTAAGATTTTGTCTGACACCTTCACTACTTCCATACTTTGTGAATGCGAGAAGCGAAGGCTCTGGGGGGACTGGACGAATGCTTAGGCTCGCATGAGCCATCGCTGCTCGTCAATGCCATAAGTACCAGACTCTCTTGCGCTGGCCCACTTGTGTTTGTAGCTTGAATGCCATACTTTGTGTATGCGAAAAGCGAAGGCTCTGGTGGGACGGCAAGAATGCTTAGGCCTCTATAAGCCGTCGCTGCTCACCGTTGACGTTAAAATGGCGGGTTCTGGCTGACGTTGGTTTCCATGACGCCAACGTCAGCCAGAGCCCGCCATTTTAACGTCTAGCCGCTACAACACGCTTTATAACGCTCCAATTCTTTTAGAAATAATGAAAGATCTAGGCGTTGTAGATTTTCCAGAACTGTTGGGAACACACACAGTAAGTCACCGTTAATTTTGAAAGTGAAACAAACCCTCACACTATTTTTTTTTCTGCCAGACAGAGGGCCAGAGCATGCAAACACACTAACACTATATTAATGTACAAGAAGGCGTTCAACAAACTCCATGCAGCACAACGACAGTTCCTGCGATCTGAATAGAGAATTAACAAAGAGCTCGTTCAGTCCTTTCTTGTGAGTTTATTTCAGTTCATTCCAGTTTGGCAATGATCTCATTGAGGAAGAGCGATAGCTGCAAACTCTCACTTCAGTGTATATGAACCTTGCAAATTCATATCTATTCATGTACGTCTTTCTCTTGGTACCATATTCAGGCTGCGATCTGTGAATCTGTAAATTTCTTCTTATTATCTATCTTTCTTCTCGCTTGAATATGTACCTTGCTAGTTTTATGATCTCTGTTCTTGTTTAATTATCTTCTTCTTGGTACCATAAAAAATAACGGCTATGATCTGTGACTTTTCCTGGTCAGATTTGATAATGGGCCAGTGCACTGTAAAAATAAGTGTGCTTTACACCACCGGATTCGGTGGCAGCTGAACTGCCACTTATTTTGGTGTAACATTTAAACTGCTTTAAAAAGCTATGTTCTTTTCGATTGTATCGATTTGGAGAGTAACTACAGCAATAACAGGTAGAAATGCTTTAACATTTATCACTGGAGAAATGTTGACCACAAGTTGTTTTAGTAGGAATGTAGATCAGCTCATCTGCCACCTATTTGGTGTTAACTTACACATATTTTACAGTGAAAACAGCCCAGCTGCCACCTCTTTGGGTGTTAACTTACACACATTTTTACAGTGAAAACAGCTCAGCTGCCACCTCTTTGGGTGTTAACTTACACATATTTTTACAGTGAAAACAGCTCAGCTGCCACCTCTGGTGTTAACTTACACATTTTTTACAGTGAAAACAGCCCAGCTGCCACCTCTTTGGGTGTTAACTTACACATATTTTTACAGTGAAAACAGCTCAGCTGCCACCTCTGGTGTTAACTTACACATTTTTTACAGTGAAAACAGCCCAGCTGCCACCTCTTTGGGTGTTAACTCTTTGCCTCCTAGTGTCGTCTGCTGATAACCTTGGCAAACAGTTTGGACCCAGATCAGGCCCGACAAAACATCGGGCCTGATCTGGATCAATCTGTTTGACACTCAGATGGTATTCCTGAAAGAATTTTCAAAAATAAGTGATTTTGAAAAAATCAGCAGACAACAAGAAAACCATGAAAAAATACCACAAAGGGGGGGGGACAAAGAGTTAACAGTGTACACGAGAATTGCATACTTATCGTATACGCATGTATGAAGGCACCCTTAAAGCGTGCATGCACAGCTATCTAGTGAGTTAGAGGTCTAAGATTTTGTCTTACACCTTCACTACTTCCATACTTTGTGAATGCGAGAAGCGAGGCTCTGGGGGACTGGACGAATGCTTAGGCTCGCATGAGCCATCGCTGCTCGTCAATGCGATAAGTACCAGACTCTCTTGCGCTGGCCCACTTGTGTTTGTAGCTTGAATGCCATACTTTGTGTATGCGAAAAGCGAAGGCTCTGGTGGGAAGGCAAGAATGCTAAGGCCTCTATAAGCCGTCGCTGCTCACCGTTGAGGTTAAAATGGAGGGTTCTGGCTGACGTTGGTTTCCATGACGCCAACGTCAGCCAGAGCCCGCCATTTTAACGTCTAGCCGCTACAACACGCTTTATAACGCTCCAATTCTTTTGGAAATAATGAAAGATCTAGGCGTTGTAGATTTTCCAGAACTGTTGGGAACACAACCAGTAAGTCACCATTAATTTTGAAAGTGAAACAAACTCTCACACTATTTTTTTTTCTGCCAGACAGAGGGCCAGAGCATGCAAACACACTAACACTATATTAATGTACAAGAAGGCGTTCAACAAACTCCATGCAGCACAACGACAGTTCCTGCGATCTGAATAGAGAATTAACAAAGAGCTCGTTCAGTCCTTTCTTGTGAGTTTATTTCAGTTCATTCCAGTTTGGCAATGATCTCATTGAGGAAGAGCGATAGCTGCAAACTCTCACTTCAGTGTATATGAACCTTGCAAATTCATATCTGTTCATGTACGTCTTTCTCTTGGTGCCATATTCAGGCTGCGATCTGTGAATCTGTAAATTTCTTCTTATTATCTATCTTTCTTCTCGCTTGAATATGTACCTTGCTAGTTGTATGATCTCTGTTCTTGTTTAATTATCTTCTTCTTGGTACCATAAAAAATAAAGGCTATGATCTGTGACTTTTCCTGGTCAGATTTGATAATGGGCCAGTGCACTGTAAAAATAAGTGTACTTTACACCACCGGATTCGGTGGCAGCTGAACTGCCACTTATTTTGGTGTAACATTTAAACTGCTTTAAAAAGCTATGTTCTTTTCGATTGTATGGATTTGGAGAGTAACTACAGCAATAACAGGTAGAAATGCTTTAACATTTATCACTGGAGAAATGTTGACCACAAGTTGTTTTAGTAGGAATGTAGATCAGCTCATCTGCCACCTATTTGGTGTTAACTTACACATATTTTACAGTGAAAACAGCCCAGCTGCCACCTCTTTTGGTGTTAACTTACACATATTTTACAGTGAAAACAGCCCAGCTGCCACCTCTTTGGGTGTTAACTTACACATATTTTTACAGTGAAAACAGCTCAGCTGCCACCTCTGGTGTTAATTTACACATTTTACAATGAAAACAGCCCAGCTGCCACCTCTTTGGGTGTTAACTCTTTGCCTCCTAGTGTCGTCTGCTGATAACCTTGGCAAACAGTTTGGACCCAGATCAGGCCCGACAAAACATCGGGCCTGATCTGGATCAATCTGTTTGACACTCAGATGGTATTCCTGAAAGAATTTTCAAAAATAAGTGATTTTGAAAAAATCAGCAGACAACAAGAAAACCATGAAAAAATACCACCCAGGAGGGGGGGGGGACAAAAAGTTAACAGTGTACACGAGAATTGCGTACTTATCGCATACGCATGTATGAAGGCACCCTTAAAGCGTGCATGCACAGCTATCTAGTGAGTTAGAGGTCTAAGATTTTGTCTGACACCTTCACTACTTCCATACTTTGTGAATGCGAGAAGCGAAGGCTCTGGGGGGACTGGACGAATGCTTAGGCTTGCATGAGCCATCGCTGCTCGTCAATGCGATAAGTACCAGACTCTCTTGCGCTGGCCCACTTGTGTTTGTAGCTTGAATGCCATACTTTGTGTATGCGAAAAGCGAAGGCTCTGGTGGGACGGCAAGAATGCATAGACCTCTATAAGCCGTCGCTGCTCGCCGTTGACGTTAAAATGGCGGGTTCTGGCTGACGTTGGTTTCCATGACGCCAACGTCAGCCAGAGCCCGCCATTTTAACGTCTAGCCGCTACAACACGCTTTATAACGCTCCAATTCTTTTGGAAATAATGAAAGATCTAGGCGTTGTAGATTTTCCAGAACTGTTGGGAACACACACAGTAAGTCACCGTTAATTTTGAAAGTGAAACAAACCCTCACACTATTTTTTTTTCTACCAGACAGAGGGCCAGAGCATGCAAACACACTAACACTATATTATTGTACAAGAAGGCGTTCAACAAACTCCATGCAGCACAACGACAGTTCCTGCGATCTGAATAGAGAATTAACAAAGAGCTCGTTCAGTCCTTTCTTGTGAGTTTATTTCAGTTCATTCCAGTTTGGCAATGATCTCATTGAGGAAGAGCGATAGCTGCAAACTCTCACTTCAGTGTATATGAACATTGCAAATTCATATCTGTTCAGGTACGTCTTTCTCTTGGTACCATATTCAGGCTGCGATCTGTGAATCTGTAAATTTCTTCTTATTATCTATCTTTCTTCTCGCTTGAATATGTACCTTGCTAGTTGTATGATCTCTATTCTTGTTTAATTATCTTCTACTTGGTGCCATAAAAAATAAAGGTTATGATCTGTGACTTTTCCTGGTCAGATTTGATAATGGGCCAGTGCACTGTAAAAATAAGTGTGCTTTACACCACCGGATTCGGTGGCAGCTGAACTGCCACTTATTTTGGTGTAACATTTAAACTGCTTTAAAAAGCTATGTTCTTTCGATTGTATCGATTTGGAGAGTAACTACAGCAATAACAGGAAGAAATGCTTTAACATTTATCACTGGATAAATGTTGACCACAAGTTGTTTTAGTAGGAATGTAGATCAGCTCAGCTGCCACCTATTTGGTGTTAACTTACACATACTTTTACAGTGAAAACAGCCCAGCTGCCACCTCTTTTGGTGTTAACTTACACATAATTTTACAGTGAAAACAGCCCAGCTGCCACCTCTTTGGATGTTAACTTACACATATTTTTACAGTGAAAACAGCCCAGCTGCCACCTCTTTTGGTGTTAACTTACACATAATTTTACAGTGAAAACAGCCCAGCTGCCACCGCTTTGGGTGTTAACGTACACATATTTTTACAGTGAAAACAGCTCAGCTGCCACCTCTGGTGTTAACTTACACATTTTTTACAGTGAAAACAGCCCAGCTACCACCTCTTTGGGTGTTAACACTTTGCCTCCTAGTGTCATCTGCTGATAACCTTGGCAAACAGTTTGGACCCAGATCAGGCCCGACAAAACATCGGGCCTGATCTGGATCAATCTGTTAGACACTCAGATGGTATTCCTGAAAGAATTTTTCAAATTAAGTGATTTCGAAAAACCCAGCAGACAACAACAAAAAAAAAAAACATGAAAAATTACCATCCGGGGGGGGGGGGGGGGGGGGGGGGGACAAAGAGTTAACAGTGTACACGAGATTTGCGTACTTATCGTATACGCATGTATGAAGGCACCCTTAAAGCGTGCATGCACAGCTATCTAGTGAGTTAGAGGTTTAAGGTTTTGTCTGACACCTTCACTACTTCCATACTTTGTGAATGCGAAAAGCGAAGGCTCTTGGGGGGACTGCTGGACGAATGCTTAGGCTCGCATGAGCCATCGCTGCTCGTCAATGCGATAAGTACCAGACTCTTTTGCGCTGGCCCACTTGTGTTTGTAGCTTGAATGCCATACTTTGTGTATGCGAGAAGCGAAGGCTCTGGAGGGACTGCAAGAATGTTTAGGCATCTATGAGCCGTCGCTGCTCGCCGTTGACGTTAAAATGGCGGGTTCTGGCTGACGTTGGTTTCCATGACGCCAACGTCAGCCAGAGCCCGCCATTTTAACGTCTAGCCGCTACAACACGCTTTATAACGCTCCAATTCTTTTGGAAATAATGAAAGATCTAGGCTTTGTAGATTTTCCAGAACTGTTGGGAACACACGCAGTAAGTCACCGTTTATTTTGAATGTGAAACAAACCCTCACACTTTTTTTTCTGCCAGACAGAGGGCCAGAACATGCAAACACAATAACACTATATTAATGTACAAGAAGGCGTTCAACAAACTCCATGCAGCAAAACGACAGTTCCTGCGAGCTCTGAATGATCTGAATAGAGAATTAACAAAGAGCTCTTTCATTCCTTTCTTGTGAGTTTATTTCAGTTCATTCCAGGTTGGCAATGATCTCATTGAGGAAGAGCGATAGCTGCAAACTCTCACTTCAGTGTATATGAACCTTGCAAATTCATATCTGTTCATGTACGTCTTTCTCTTGGTACCATATTCAGGCTGCGATCTGTGAATCTGTAAAGTTCTTCTTATTATCTATCTTTCTTCTCGCTTGAATATGTACCTTGCTAGTTGTATGATCTCTGTTCTTGTTTAATTATCTTCTTCTTGGTACCATAAAAAATAACGGCTATGATCTGTGACTTTTTCTGGTCAGATTTGATAATGGGCCAGTGCACTGTAAAAATAAGTGTACTTTACACCACCGGATTCGGTGGCAGCTGAACTGCCACTTATTTTGGTGTAACATTTAAACTGCTTTAAAAAGCTATGTTCTATTCGATTGTATCGATTTGGAGAGTAACTACAGCAATAACAGGTAGAAATGCTTTAACATTTATCACTGGAGAAATGTTGACCACAAGTCGTTTTAGTAGGAATGTAGATCAGCTCAGCTGCCACCCATTTGGTGTTAACTTACACATATTTTTACAGTGAAAACAGCCCAGCTGCCACCTCTTTTGGTGTTAACTTTCACATATTTTTACAGTGAAAACAGCCCAGCTGCCACCTCTTTTGGTGTTAACTTACACATATTTTTACAGTGAAAACAGCCCAGCTGCCACCTCTTTGGGTGTTAACTTACACATATTTTTACAGTGAAAACAGCCCAGCTGCCACCTCTTTTGGTGTTAACTTACACATATTTTTACAGTGAAAACAGCCCAGCTGCCACCTCTTTTGGTGTTTACTTACACATATTTTTACAGTGAAAACAGCCCAGCTGCCACCTCTTTGGGTGTTAACTTACACATATTTTACAGCGAAAACCGCCCAGCTGCCACCTCTTTGGGTGTTAACTCTTTGCCTCCTAGTGTCGTCTGCTGATAACCTGGGCAAACAGTTTGGACCCAGATCAGGCCCAACAAAACGTCAACCTGATCTGGATCAATCTGTTTGACACTCAGATGGTATTCCTGAAAGAATTTTTCAAAAATAAATGATTTTGAAAAAAATCAGCAGACGACAAAAAACATGAAAAATTATCACCGGGGGGGGGGGGGGGGGGGGGGCAAAGAGTTAGCAGTGTACACGAGAATTGCGTACTTATCGTATACACATGTGTAAAGTCACCATTAAAGCGTGCATGCACAGCTATCTAGTGGGTTAGAGGTCTAAGGTTTTGTCTGACACATTCTCTACTTCCATACTTTGTGAATGCGAGAAGCCAAGGCTCTGGCGTGACTGGACGAATGCTTAGGCTCGCATGAGCCATCGCTGCTCGTCAATGCAATAAGTACCAGACTCTCTTGCGCTGGCACACTTGTGTTTGTAGCGTTGAGTATACGAGAAGCGAAGGCTCTGGTGGGACTGCTAGAATGCTTAGGCCTCTATGAGCCGTCGCTGCTCGCCGTTGACGTTAAAATGGCGGGTTCTGGCTGACGTTGGTTTCCATGACGCCAACGTCAGCCAGAGCCCGCCATTTTAACGTCTAGCCGCTACAACACGCTTTATAACGCTCCAATTCTTTTGGAAATAATGAAAGATCTAGGCGTTGTAGATTTTCCAGAACTGTTGGGAACACACGCAGTAAGTCACCGTTTATTTTGAATGTGAAACAAACCCTCACACTTTTTTTTTCTGCCAGACAGAGGGCCAGAACATGCAAACACAATAACACTATATTAATGTACAAGAAGGCGTTCAACAAACTCCATGCAGCACAACGACAGTTCCTGCGAGCTCTGAATGATCTGAATAGAGAATTAACAAAGAGCTCTTTCAGTCCTTTCTTGTGAGTTTATTTCAGTTCATTCCAGTTTGGCAATGATCTCATTGAGGAAGAGCGATAGCTGCAAACTCTCACTTCAGTGTATATGAACCTTGCAAATTCATATCTGTTCATGTACGTCTTTCTCTTGGTACCATATTCAGGCTGTGGCAAACACAACCAAAAAAATACACAATATTGAATTTTAATGTCAAAGCCACATAAATATAATAATTTTAAGTCCTAAAGATTCCTAAAACTTATTAATTTTCACTTATCTTTCACCAGTTCAATAATTGAGTGTCCATCATTTTGTATCTAACGTCCTAATAACCTTGTTGTCAACGTTAACTAACGTAACGTCATTTAACCTCAAAGTC
This sequence comes from Loripinus fragilis, assembly GCA_964019695.1. NCBI lineage: Eukaryota > Metazoa > Mollusca > Bivalvia > Lucinida > Lucinidae > Loripinus > Loripinus fragilis. Next base: position 52,206,059 of record OZ026520.1, read on the forward strand.
ACTTAATAGTGTGCTTAATTAGCAAGGATAATATGATTTAATATAAAACAGTTTTATAGTATCAAAAAAGCAGTCTTGCAGCCATATCAATACACATATAATAAATACATTAATAAGAATATAAAAAATATAATTTAGAGTCTAAATTCGCGGAATTCCGCGACACTTCCACCAGAACGACATTTATTCATCTCTTAATTGTTCACTGATTCTTTGTTTTGCTTTATTAACAGCTTGTCTCTTTGGTCTCTGTATGCTTACATGTTCATGATCAAGCTTTGATATGTTCACTGTGTCATTGTTCTTTTCTCTTGAAACACTTTGGCTCTCATCTCTCTTTAGACAATTGGTATCTGTGTCCTTTGGCTGGCATTCTATCGGGTACAATAAACTTAAAGGCCGACCCAATATTTTCTTTGACGGCAGTAAAATCTTAGCGGATCGTATTTGTCCATCTCTGCTTGGTATCAGATCCTGAATACGACCCATTCTCCAACTTCCCCTTGGTAGATCGTCTTTGATGAGAATAACGTCACCAACATTAGCACTGAATTGTGAATGTGTCCTTGGTCCTTTCAAATTCGTCTGTGATCGTTCCCTCAAACTTAATAAATAATCATCTCTCCATAATTTCCAGAAATTGTCTACATGTTTCAGTCCCCTTTTCCACATTGTAACCAATCTTTCAGCTGAGGTTGTTTGGGGGTTATAGTCAGTGTCATTAGTATTATCCTGTCTGTAAGCTGTTGATCCTATTTTGGGATTTAATGATAGAAAATGTGCTGGTGTTAATGTCACAAATGAGTTGATATCATCCCCTACATATGTCAATGGCCTTGAATTGATCACAGCCTCTGCTTCTTTTAATATTGTGAGAAGCTGTTCAGATGTCAGACATGCTTTTCCTAATGCTTTGCGAAGTGATTGCTTGACCATACCGACTAGTCTTTCATAAAACCCACCCATCCAGGGTGCCAGCTCTACATTAAAGTCCCAATGAATATTTTGATTTGTTGCATAAGAGATAACATCATCCTCTGTCAATATTTCACCCCACAAATTGTAAATAGTGTCTGACGCAAGTTTAAATTGTGCAGCATTGTCTGAAATGACCTTCTTGGGATGACCATGTCTTGCTACAAACCTTCGAAACCCTAGCAAAAATTGTTGAGTTGACATGTCATGCATCATTTCAAGATGAACTGCCCGAGTCACTAAACAGGTATAAAGGCATACCCAAACCTTCTCTCTAATTTTATTCCTTTTTATGAAAAGAGGTCCAAAATAGTCAACTCCAGTATATGTAAAGGGTGGTGATTCTGATACCCGTTCAGCTGGTAAAGGTGGCATCACTGGCATTTTATATGGCCCACTTTCATGACGGCGACATATTGTGCATGATCTAAGAACCCTTCTGACCGCTGATCGTCCCTGAGGTATCCAATACCTATGCCTTATTAAGCTTAACGTCTGAGAAATTCCTGTATGAAGTGACTCTTTGTGGTATCTCTCAATTAGTAAGTCTGTATATCCATGACCATTCGGCAGCAGAATCGGGTGTTTTGCATTTTCACAAAGTTCAGCATTTTCCAATCTGCCACGACACCTAAGTATTCCATGAATATCTATGTATATTCCTAGCTGGCGCTGTAAGTTGTTAGATTTTGACTTTCTAATTGAATTGACAACTTCACTATACTGTTGCTTCTGAACATATTTTGTCCACAGTATTTCGGCAAGTTCCATTTCATTGGCATTAAGAGGACCATGCTGATTTGTCTTCTTCCTCAATTTGTTGACAAATCTCAAAGCTAGTGCAGTCACTCGCCAGAGTCTTGTCACAGATGAGAACTTTTGAAGATTCAAATTGAATGGTGCATTTATGAACTGATTGGTCATAATCTCAGAATGATCCTCCCCAGCCATTAGTTTAGCTTCAAATAAAATATTTGCTTTCCTAAATTCAGATTCTGTTTGAGATCTCACCTCATCTGATTGGTCTTCATAATTCCACACTGGCCAAGCCTCCCTTGTGTTAACCATCCAGTCTGGACCATGCCACCACAATCTGTTGTGTTGAAGCTCACAAGCTGATGCTCCTCGACTCGCAATATCCGCTGGGTTTTCCTTTGTTGAAATATAGTGAAATTTTATGTCCTTATCCTCTTTCATTTCTAATATTCTGTTCTTACAAAATGTTCCTAATTGCCTTTTACTACTGAGCCAATTTAATACACATTGAGAGTCTATCCATACATGTTTTTCACTTATATTTACCTTTAGTTCTTTCTGTACAAATTTTAAACACCTTGTACCTATGAGTGCTCCTAACAGTTCAAGTCTTGGTATGGTTATTGGTTTGTTTGGAGCTAACCTTGTTTTTGAAAAAATGAGGTCGATTCTTCGGTCAGTGGTTGTTTCTTGAAACAAATATACTGCAGCTGCATAGGCATACTTGGATGCATCGCAAAACACCAATAACTGATAGTCCACATTCAATTTTCCTCCTTGTTCCAAGCCAATGTATCTAGGGAAATGACATTCATCTAATCCTTTCATATCTTCGCACAAAAGGTCCCACTTTGATATGTCCTCATCAGATAATTGTGTGTCCCAAGAAATGTTCTGATTCCAAAGGTGTTGTAAGAATACTTTCCCTCGAAGAATGACTGGGCTATATAGGCCCAATGGGTCATAGATGGAAGCAATTTGTTGAAGAATTGTTCGTTTAGATACTTTTGAGCTTACTTTGATTTGGTGAGCCAGTGTTAATGTATCCTCTTTTACTATCCAAGTAAGACCCAAGATTTTCATACGTTCTCTGTTGGCCCTGTCATATATTGGTATTTGGTTCAGTACCTCATCACTGTTCGACATCCAATCACGTAGATTCATTGAAGCACTTTCAAATATTGTCTTAGATTTTGAGTAAAAGTCTTTGGCTTGTAATATGGATTGTGTCCCTGTAATGACATTGTCAACATATATATTATCTCTGATGTTTTGGGCTGTATTAGAGCTAAAAAATTTGAGATGGTGATCAATCGTTGCTGCTAAGAGAAAGGGACTGCATATAATGCCAAATGGTACCCTGTAGAAGCGGTAAGCTTAAATATTGTTCTCTACATTTATTTTATCTTTGTCCTTTAGCCAAAAGAACCTGGTGACATCTTTTGCATCTTCCTGTAGGCCTATTTGTAAAAATGCTTTTTCTATATCTGCCACCATTGCTATTTGCTTCATCCAAAATCGAAGTAAGATGCCTGTTAGGTTTTGCAGCAATATTGGACCCCTGTAAAGACATTCGTTGAGACTATTGTTTTCTGGTTTTGTTTTAGCCGAAGCATCATAGACAATCCTGACTTTAGTAGTTACCTTTGTGGGATTAATTACAGCGTGATGAGGGATGTAATGTTTGAGTGTACAGTTTGATTCAGTTCTCACCTTTTCAATGATGCCCTTCCTAAGCTGATCTTTGATTATGTCATCATAATTTTGTACCAAATCCGGGTTGTCCTTCATTCTTCTTACCAATGACTTTAGGCGCCCTACTGCTAGTGTTCGATTCTCTGGTAAATTTGGTTGTTCAGTTTTCCATGGCCATGCTACTGAGTATCGGCCATTTTCATATCTTAGTGTTTCATTGAACTTGTTGAAGGCCACACTGTTGTCTGAGTCTACTGGTGAGTCGGATATTCCAATTGATTCTAGCCTCCAAAAATCTTCAAAGTTTGGTTTTAAAGGAAGAGATTTGTCTACTTCAGTATACATTGATGATTCTTTGCGTACTTCAGTACCATATGTCATTATTAGCATACTGGCCTCTGATGTTTCATTTCTAATTTCTGATGTCCTTCCTGATAATATCCACCCGAATTTGGATCCAAGCATATACAAACCTGCTTGCACCTCAATCTTTTGTGGTAATATGATGTCCAGGTAGTAATCATTCCCGATTAGCAACTCAACGGAAGATGACTCTGTTTCCTTAGGTAAATCATCTGCGAGTGGAAATTCGCCCCATAGATAATCCCAATTTCTGAATGACTTAAGATCAACTGGACGTCTTTGAATAGATCCAGCTATTTGTGGTACCACATTGGCATTTATTTGTAGAATGCTACCGTCCTTCAAGACTAAGTCGAGTTTGGTTGTTGGCGATCTGATCCTTTTGGGCTTTTCTGAGCCAAAGGTCACAAGCATTATTTCATCTGCATTTCCTATTTTCAAGTCCAGTTTCTTTGCCAGAGATTCGGTTATGTAGGTCCTCTGACTGCCAGAGTCGAGAAGCAATCGTATATTGTGCCTATAACCATTATTTGTGCTTTTAATGTCAGCTTTTGCAGTCTGCATTAAGACCATTTCCCCTGATGAAATAAGGCTGTTTTCTGTGTTGACTAATCCATCTTCTATTGGTATCTCATCTGCTAATTTTGCTGACTCTGTGTGTTGTACCAAATTTCTGAGGGCATAGACTCCTGTGATGATGATTGATCTGTCTGCAGTAGTAACATTTACTATCCCTTTTAAAACACTCACTGGCATTGTGACCATCCCTGAGACAAATATAACAGCAGCCCTTTATTCTCTGTTTCCTTGATTCCATGGTTGTGTATTTCGGACATTCATCACTCCAATGATAAGCATCACAAAATCTACATCTGGTTGAAAGGGTTGTTCTGTCCTTCCGGTTATTGACTCCTTGAGATCTCTCCATCAGAGCTTCTGCTGAGCTTACCATAATCATAGGTTTACAAGGTTCCCCAGTAGATTCTGTTTTTGTTGTGTTAAACTGTTGTTCAGCTCTCTCTCTGACTGCAACATAATTTTTGAGAAGTTCTCTCAACACCTTTACTGTCCATTTGTTGCAGGTTCCTTTCTGCATCTCCAGCTGTATCAAAACCTCTTTGGGAAGTTTAGATGTTATCATGGAGATGAAAACATCTTGGTTGATATCCTGCTCAAGGGCCTGTAGACTCCTTAGATGTTTTTCAATTTGGTCATACAAGCTGCGTAGTCCTCTTGGGTTGTTTGGTGCTGGCCTTAAGTTGATTAGTTCAACATAATGTGAACTAATAACAGTTTGCAAGTCACCATATCTCTCTTTAAGTATGTCAATAACAACAAAATAGTTCTCATTTGACAGTAGGATTCCCGAGACAGAGTGTTTTGCTTCGCCAGATAATTTGCTTAATAAATAATTTAGTTTTTCAATGTCAGAAATGCTTGTATTTTTGTGTACTGATGCCTCAAATGTTTCCCAGAACTCAGTCCATTTTAATTTATCTCCACTAAATGAAGGAATCTCTAATATTGGCAGCCTGACTGAAGCAGATTTACTAGAATTTAACTGTCCAATACTTATCTGTTGTTGTTGTAACTGCTGTTGTCCAAGGATAACCTGCTGCATCTGGCTAGTCATCTGTATCACTTGATCAAACTTGTCCTCTGTAACTGTAACCGATGAAGAGTTATCTGCTGGTGATCTTTGATCTGAATTTTGAATGTCCACAAGTTCATCTCTACAGTCCATCACTGTAGAAATGTAATCCCAATCTTCCTTGATCAGTTCCTCAATTTCTTGTTCACCATCCCGTCCTTCAATTGCAATTGATAATTTCTCATTTGCCTCTTCCAATTTTGTAATGAACTCATTAAGTCTCTTGATACAGTTGCTCACATCCCTCATGTGACAACTGGGCTCCTGCTCTACATCCTGTAACAAGCTTTTTCCCTTTGCCAGCTCCTTAGCTAGCAGATTCCTAAATCTGGTCCTGTTCCCTTTTAAAAATGATAAAGACATTTTCTGAGTCCTTGATCACTAAGTCTGTCTGTTCCTAAGTGCAGTAGCCTTTGTTCCCGGGTTTCGGCGCCAAATATGTGGCAAACACAACCAAAAAAATACACAATATTGAATTTTAATGTCAAAGCCACATAAATATAATACTTTTAAGTCCTAAAGATTCCTAAAACTTATTAATTTTCACTTATCTTTCACCAGTTCAATAATTGAGTGTCCATCATTTTGTATCTAACGTCCTAATAACCTTGTTGTCAACGTTAACTAACGTAACGTCATTTAACCTCAAAGTCACTTAATAGTGTGCTTAATTAGCAAGGATAATATGATTTAATATAAAACAGTTTTATAGTATCAAAAAAGCAGTCTTGCAGCCATATCAATACACATATAATAAATACATTAATAAGAATATAAAAAATATAATTTAGAGTCTAAATTCGCGGAATTCCGCGACACAGGCTGCGATCTGTGAATCTGTAAATTTCTTCTTATTATCTATCTTTCTTCTCGCTTGAATATGTACCTTGCTAGTTGTATGATCTCTGTTCTTGTTTAATTATCTTCTTCTTGGTACCATAAAAAATAACGGCTATGATCTGTGACTTTTTCTGGTCAGATTTGATAATGGGCCAGTGCACTGTAAAAATAAGTGTACTTTACACCACCGGATTCGGTGGCAGCTGAACTGCCACCTATTTTGGTGTAACATTTAAACTGCTTTAAAAAGCTATGTTCTTTTCGATTGTATCGATTTGGAGAGTAACTACAACAATAACAGGTAGAATTGCTTTAACATTTATCACTGGAGAAATGTTGACCACAAGTTGTTTTAGTAGGAATGTAGATCAGCTCAGCTGCCACCTATTTGGTGTTAACTTACACATATTTTTACAGTGAAAACAGCCCAGCTGCCACCTCTTTTGGTGTTAACTTACACATATTTTTACAGTGAAAACAGCCCAGCTGCCACCTCTTTGGGTGTTAACTTACACGTATTTTTACAGTGAAAACAGCTCAGCTGCCACCTCTGGTGTTAACTTACACATATTTTACAGCGAAAACCGCCCAGCTGCCTCCTCTTTGGGTATTAAATATTTGCCTCCTAGTGTCGTCTGCTGATAACCTTGGCAAACAGTTTGGACCCAGATCAGGCCCAACAAAACGTCGGGCCTGATCTGGATCAATCTGTTTGACACTCAGATGGTATTCCTGAAAGAATATTTCAAAAATATATGATTTTGAAAAAAATCAGCAGACGACAAAAAACATGAAAAATTTCCACCCAGGGGGGGGGGGGGGGGGCAAAGAGTTAACAGTGTACACGAGAATTGCGTACTTATCGTATACACATGTGTGAAGTCACCATTAAAGCGTGCATGCACAGCTATCTAGTGGGTTAGAGGTCTAAGGTTTTGTCTGACACATTCTCTACTTCCATACTTTGTGCATGCGAGAAGCCAAGGCTCTGGCGTGACTGGACGAATGCTTAGGCTCGCATGAGCCATCGCTGCTCGTCAATGCGATAAGTACCAGACTCTCTTGCGCTGGCACACTTGTGTTTGTAGCTTGGATGCCATACTTTGAGTATACGAGAAGCGAAGGCTCTGGTGGGACTGCAAGAATGCTTAGGCCCCTATGAGCCGTCGCTGCTCGCCGTTGAAGTTAAAATGGCGGGTTCTGGCTGACGTTGGTTTCCATGACGCCAACGTCAGCCAGAGCCCGCCATTTTAACGTCTAGGCGCTACAACACGCTTTATAAAGCACCAATTCTTTTGGAAATAATGAAAGATCTAGGCATTGTAGATTTTCCAGAACTGTTGGGAACACACGCAGTAAGTCAGCGTTTATTTTGAATGTGAAACAAACCCTCACACTTTTTTTTTCTGCCAGACAGAGGGCCAGAACATGCAAACACAATAACACTATATTAATGTACAAGAAGGCGTTCAACAAACTCCATGCAGCACAACGACAGTTCCTGCGAGCTCTGAATGATCTGAATAGAGAATTAACAAAGAGCTCTTTCAGTCCTTTCTTGTGAGTTTATTTCAGTTCATTCCAGTTTGGCAATGATCTCATTGAGGAAGAGCGATAGCTGCAAACTCTCACTTCAGTGTATATGAACCTTGCAAATTCATATCTGTTCATGTACGTCTTTCTCTTGGTACCATATTCAGGCTGCGATCTGTGAATCTGTAAATTTCTTCTTATTATCTATCTTTCTTCTCGCTTGAATATGTACCTTGCTAGTTGTATGATCTCTGTTCTTGTTTAATTATCTTCTTCTTGGTACCATAAAAAATAACGGCTATGATCTGTGACTTTTTCTGGTCAGATTTGATAATGGGCCAGTGCACTGTAAAAATAAGTGTACTTTACACCACCGGATTCAGTGGCAGCTGAACTGCCACTTATTTTGGTGTAACATTTAAACTGCTTTAAAAAGCTGTTCTATTCGATTGTATCGATTTGGAGAGTAACTACAACAATAACAGGTAGAAATGCTTTAACATTTATCACTGGAGAAATGTTGACCACAAGTTGTTTTAGTAGGAATGTAGATCAGCTCAGCTGCCACCTATTTGGTGTTAACTTACACATATTTTACAGTGACACATATTTTACAGTGAAAACAGCCCAGCTGCCACCTCTTTGGGTGTTAACTCATACATATTTTTACAGTGAAAACAGCTTAGCTGCCACCTCTGGTGTTAACTTACACATATTTTACAGTGAAAACAGCCCAGCTGCCATCTCTTTGGGTGTTAACTCACACATATTTTTACAGTGAAAACAGCTCAGCTGCCACCTCTGGTGTTAACTTACACATATTTTGCAGCGAAAACCGCCCAGCTGCCACCTCTTTGGGTGTTAACTCTTTGCCTCCTAGTGTCGTCTGCTGATAACCTTGGCAAACAGTTTGGACCCAGATCAGGCCCAACAAAACGTCGGGCCTGATCTGGATCAATCTGTTTGACACTCAGATGGTATTCCTGAAAGAATTTTTCAAAAACAAATGATTTTGAAAAAATCAGCAGACGACAAGAAAACATGAAAAAATACTACCCTGGGGGGGGGGGGGCAAAGAGTTGACAGTGTACACGAGAATTGCGTACTTATCGTATACACATGTGTGAAGTCACCATTAAAGCGTGCATGCACAGCTATCTAGTGGGTTAGAGGTCTAAGGTTTTGTCTGACACATTCTCTACTTCCATACTTTGTGAATGCGTGAAGCCAAGGCTCTGGCAGGACTGGACGAATGCTTAGGCTCGCATGAGCCATCGCTGCTCGTCAATGCTATAAGTACCAGACTCTCTTGCGCTGGCACACTTATGTTTGTAGCTTGGATGCCATACTTTGAGTATGCGAGAAGCGAAGGCTCTGGTGGGACTGCAAGAATGCTTAGGCCTCTATGAGCCGTCGCTGCTCGCCGTTGACGTTAAAATGGCGGGTTCTGGCTGACGTTGGTTTCCATGACGCCAACGTCAGCCAGAGCCCGCCATTTTAACGTCTAGCCGCTACAACTCGCTTTATAACGCTCCAATTCTTTTGGAAATAATGAAAGATCTAGGCGTTTTAGATTTTCCAGAACTGTTGGGAACACACGCAGTAAGTCACCGTTTATTTTGAAAGTGAAACAAACCCTCACACTCCTTTTTTTTCTGCCAGACAGAGGGCCAGAACATGCAAACACTCTAACACTATATTATTGTACAAGAAGGCTTCAACAAACTCCATACAGCACAACGATAGTTCCTGCGAGCTCTGAATGATCTGAATAGAGAATTAACAAAGAGCTCTTTCAGTCCTTTCTTGTGAGTTTATTTCAGTTCATTCCAGTTTGGCAATGATCTCATTGAGGAAGAGCGATAGCTGCAAACTCTCACTTCAGTGTATATGAACCTTGCAAATTCATATCTGTTCATGTACGTCTTTCTCTTGGTACCATATTCAGGCTGCGACCTGTGAATCTGTAAATTTCTTCTTATTATCTATCTTTCTTCTCGCTTGAATATGTACCTTGCTAGTTGTATGATCTCTGTTCTTGTTTAATTATCTTCTTCTTGGTACCATAAAAAATAACGGCTATGATCTGTGACTTTTTCTGGTCAGATTTGATAATGGGCCAGTGCACTGTAAAAATAAGTGTACTTTACACCACCGGATTTGGTGGCAGCTGAACTGCCACTTATTTTGGTGTAACATTTAAACTGCTTTAAAAAGCTGTTCTATTCGATTGTATCGATTTGGAGAGTAACTACAACAATAACAGGTAGAAATGCTTTAACATTTATCACTGGAGAAATGTTGACCACAAGTTGTTTTAGTAGGAATGTAGAACAGCTCAGTTGCCACCTATTTGGTGTTTACTTACACATATTTTTACAGTGCCACATATTTTACAGTGAAAACAGCCCAGCTGCCACCTCTTTGGGTGTTAACTCACACATATTTTACTGTGAAAACAGCTTAGCTGCCACCTCTGGTGTTAACTTAAACATATTTTACAGTGAAAACAGCCCAGCTGCCATCTCATTGGGTGGTACTTTACACATATTTTTACAGTGAAAACAGCTCAGCTGCCACCTCTGGTGTTAACTTACACATATTTTACAGCGAAAACCGCCCAGCTGCCACCTCTTTGGGTGTTTACTCTTTGCCTCCTAGTGTCGTCTGCTGATAACCTTGGCAAACAAGTGGACCCAGATCAGGCCCAACAAAACGTCGGGCCTGATCTGGATCAATCTGCTTGACACTCAGATGGTATTACTGAAAGAATTTTTCAAAAACAAATGATTTTGAAAAAAATCAGCAGACGACAAGAAAACATGAAAAAATACTACCCAGGGGGGGGGGGGGCAAACAGTTGACAGTGTACACTAGAATTGCGTACTTATCGTATAAACCTGTGTGAAGTCACCATTAAAGCGTGCATGCACAGCTATCTAGTGGGTTAGAGGTCTAAGGTTTTGTCTGACACATTCTCTACTTCCATACTTTGTGAATGCGAGAAGCCAAGGCTCTGGTGGGACTGGACGAATGCTTAGGCTCGCATGAGCCATCGCTGCTCGTCAATGCGATAAGTACCAGACTCTCTTGCGCTGGCACACTTGTGTTTGTAGCTTGGATGCCATACTTTGAGTATGCGAGAAGCGAAGGCTCTGGTGGGACTGCAAGAATGCTTAGGCCTCTATGAGCCGTCGCTGCTCGCCGTTGACGTTAAAATGGCGGGTTCTGGCTGACGTTGGTTTCCATGACGCCAACGTCAGCCAGAGCCCGCCATTTTAACGTCTAGCTGCTACAACACGCTTTATAACGCTCCAATTCTTTTTGAAATAATGAAAGATCTAGGCGTTGTAGATTTTCCAGAACTGTTGGGAACACACGCAGTAAGTCACCGTTTATTTTGAAAGTGAAACAAACCCTCACACTACTTTTTTTCTGCCAGACAGAGGGCCAGAACATGCAAACACACTAACACTATATTAATGTACAAGATGGCTTCAACAAACTCCATGCAGCACAACGACAGTTCCTGCGAGCTCTGAATGATCTGAATAGAGAATTAACAAAGAGCTCTTTCAGTCCTTTCTTGTGAGTTTATTTCAGTTCATTCCAGTTTGGCAATGATCTCATTGAGGAAGAGCGATAGCTGCAAACTCTCACTTCAGTGTATATGAACCTTGCAAATTCATATCTGTTCATGTACGTCTTTCTCTTGGTACCATATTCAGGCTGCGATCTGTGAATCTGTAAATTTCTTCTTATTATCTATCTTTCTTCTCGCTTGAATATGTACCTTGCTAGTTGTATGATTTCTGTTCTTGTTTAATTATCTTCTTCTTGGTACCATAAAAAATAACGGCTATGATCTGTGACTTTTTCTGGTCAGATTTGATAATGGGCCAGTGCACTGTAAAAATAAGTGTACTTTACACCACCGGATTCGGTGGCAGCTGAACTGCCACTTATTTTGGTGTAACATTTAAACTGCTTTAAAAGCTATGTTCTATTCGATTGTATCGATTTGGAGAGTAACTACAACAATAACAGGTAGAATTGCTTTAACATTTATCACTGGAGAAATGTTGACCACAAGTTGTTTTAGTAGGAATGTAGATCAGCTCAGCTGCCACCTATTTGGTGTTAACTTACACATATTTTTACAGTGACACATATTTCACAGTGAAAACAGCCCAGCTGCCACCTCTTTGGGTGTTAACTCACACATATTTTTACAGTGAAAACAGCTTAGCTGCCACCTCTGGTGTTAACTTACACATATTTTACAGTGAAAACAGCCCAGCTGCCATCTCTTTGGGTGTTAACTTACACATATTTTTACAGTGAAAACAGCTCAGCTGCCACCTCTGGTGTTAACTTACACATATTTTACAGCAAAAACCGCTCAGCTGCCACCTCTTTGGGTGTTAATTTTTGCCTCCTAGTGTCGTCTGCTGATAACCTTGGCAAACAGTTTGGACCCAGATCAGGCCAACAAAACGTCGGGCCTGATCTGGATCAATCTGTTTGACACTCAGATGGTATTCCTGAAAGAATTTTTCAAAAACAAATGATTTTGAAAAAATCAGCAGACGACAAGAAAACATGAAAAAATACTATCCAGGGGGGGGGGGCAAAGAGTTGACAGTGTACACGAGAATTGCGTACTTATCGTATACACATGTGTGAAGTCACCATTAAAGCGTGCATGCACAGCTATCTAGAGGGTTAGAGGTCTAAGGTTTTGTCTGACACATTCTCTACTTCCATACTTTGTGAATGCGAGAAGCCAAGGCTCTGGCGGGACTGGACGAATGCTTAGGCTCGCATGAGCCATCGCTGCTCGTCAATGCGATAAGTACCAGACTCTCTTGCGCTGGCACACTTGTGTTTGTAGCTTGGATGCCATACTTTGAGTATGCGAGAAGCGAAGGCTCTGGTAGGACTGCAAGAATGCTTAGGTCTCTATGAGCCGTCGCTGCTCGCCGTTGACGTTGAAATGGCGGGTTCTGGCTGACGTTGGTTTCCATGACGCCAACGTCAGCCAGAGCCCGCCATTTTAACGTCTAGCCGCTACAACACGCTTTATAACGCTCCAATTCTTTTTGAAATAATGAAAGATCTAGGCGTTGTAGATTTTCCAGAACTGTTGGGAACACACACAGTAAGTCACCGTTTATTTTGAAAGTGAAACAAACCCTCACACTACTTTTTTTTCTGCCAGACAGAGGGCCAGAACATGCAAACACACTAACACTATATTAATGTACAAGAAGGCTTCAACAAACTCCATGCAGCACATGACAGTTCCTGCGAGCTCTGAATGATCTGAATAGAGAATTAACAAAGAGCTCTTTCAGTCCTTTCTTGTGAGTTTATTTCAGTTCATTCCAGTTTGGCAATGATCTCATTGAGGAAGAGCGATAGCTGCAAACTCTCACTTCAGTGTATATGAACCTTGCAAATTCATATCTGTTCATGTACGTCTTTCTCTTGGTACCATATTCAGGCTGCGATCTGTGAATCTGTAAATTTCTTTTTATTATCTATCTTTCTTCTCGCTTGAATATGTACCTTGCTAGTTGTATGATCTCTGTTCTTGTTTAATTATCTTCTTCTTGGTACCATAAAAAATAACGGCTATGATCTGTGACTTTTTCTGGTCAGATTTGATAATGGGCCAGTGCACTGTAAAAATAAGTGTACTTTACACCACCGGATTCGGTGGCAGCTGAACTGCCACTTATTTTGGTGTAACATTTAAAGTGCTTTTAAAAGCTATGTTCTATTCGATTGTATCGATTTGGAGAGTAACTACAACAATAACAGGTAGAAATGCTTTAACATTTATCACTGGAGAAATGTTGACCACAAGTTGTTTTAGTAGGAATGTAGATCAGCTCAGCTGCCACCTATTTGGTGTTAACTTACACATATTTTTACAGTGACACATATTTCACAGTGAAAACAGCCCAGCTGCCACCTCTTTGGGTGTTAACTCACACATATTTTTACAGTGAAAACAGCTTAGCTGCCACCTCTGGTGTTAACTTACACATATTTTACAGTGAAAACAGCCCAGCTGCCATCTCTTTGGGTGTTAACTTACACATATTTTTACAGTGAAAACAGCTCAGCTGCCACCTCTGGTGTTAACTTACACATATTTTACAGCGAAAACCGCCCAGCTGCCACCTCTTTGGGTGTTAACTCTTTGCCTCCTAGTGTCGTCTGCTGATAACCTTGGCAAACAGTTTGGACCCAGATCAGGCCCAACAAAACGTAGGGCCTGATCTGGATCAATCTGTTTGACACTCAGATGGTATTCCTGAAAGATTTTTTCAAAAACAAATGATTTTGAAAAAATCAGCAGACGACAAGAAAACATGAAAAAATACTACCCAGGGGGGGGGGGGAGCTAAAATGTTGACAGTGTACACGAGAATTGCGTACTTATCGTATACACATGTGTGAAGTCACCATTAAAGCGTGCATGCACAGCTATCTAGTTGGTTAGAGGTCTAAGGTTTTGTCTGACACATTCTCTACTTCCATACTTTGTGAATGCAAGAAGCCATGGCTCTGGCGGGACTGGACGAATGCTTAGGCTCGCATGAGCCATCGCTGCTCGTCAATGCGATAAGTACCAGACTCTCTTGCGCTGGCACACTTGTGATTGTGGCTTGGATGCCATACTTTGAGTATGCAAGAAGCGAAGGCTCTGGTGGGACTGCAAGAATGCTTAGGCCTCTATGAGCCATCGCTGCTCGCCGTTGACGTTAAAAAGGCGGGTTCTGGCTGACGTTGCTTTCCATGACGCCAACGTCAGCCAGAGCCCGCCATTTTAACGTCTAGCCGCTACAACACGCTTTATAACGCTCCAATTCTTTTTGAAATAATGAAAGATCTAGGCGTTGTAGATTTTCCAGAACTATTGGGAACACACGCAGTAAGTCACCGTTTATTTTGAAAGTGAAACGAACCCTCACACTACTTTTTTTCTGCCAGACAGAGGGCCAGAACATGCAAACACACTAACACTATATTAATGTACAAGAAGGCTTCAACAAACTCCATGCAGCACAACGACAGTTCCTGCGAGCTCTGAATGATCTGAATAGAGAATTAACAAAGAGCTCTTTCAGTCCTTTCTTGTGAGTTTATTTCAGTTCATTCCAGTTTGGCAATGATCACATTGAGGAAGAGCGATAGCTGCAAACTCTCACTTCAGTGTATATGAACCTTGCAAATTCATATCTGTTCATGTACGTCTTTCTCTTGGTACCATATTCAGGCTGCGATCTGTGAATCTTACTTTCTTCTTATTATCTATCTTTCTTCTCGCTTGAATATGTACCTTGCTAGTTGTATGATCTCTGTTCTTGTTTAATTATCTTCTTCTTGGTACCATAAAAATAACGGCTATGATCTGTGACTTTTTCTGGTCAGATTTGATAATGGGCCAGTGCACTGTAAAAATAAGTGTACTTTACACCACCGGATTCGGTGGCAGCTGAACTGCCACTTATTTTGGTGTAACATTTAAACTGCTTTAAAAAGCTGTTCTATTCGATTGTATCGATTTGGAGAGTAACTACAACAATAACAGGTAGAAATGCTTTAACATTTATCACTGGAGAAATGTTGACCACAAGTTGTTTTAGTAGGAATGTAGATCAGCTCAGCTGCCACCTATTTGGTGTTAACTTACACATATTTTTACAGTGACATATATTTCACAGTGAAAACAGCCCAGCTGCCACCTCTTTGGGTGTTAACTTACACATATTTTTACAGTGAAAACAGCTTAGCTGCCACCTCTGGTGTGAACTTACACATATTTTACAGTGAAAACAGCCCAGCTGCCATCTCTTTGGGTGTTAACTTACACATATTTTTACAGTGAAAACAGCTCAGCTGCCACCTCTGGTGTTAACTTACACATATTTTACAGCAAAAACCGCTCAGCTGCCACCTCTTTGGGTGTTAACTCTTTGCCTCCTAGTGTCGTCTGCTGATAACCTTGGCAAACAGTTTGGACCCAGATCAGGCCCAACAAAACGTCGGGTCTGATCTGGATCAATCTGTTTGACACTCAGATGGTATTCCTGAAAGAATTTTTCAAAAACAAATGATTTTGAAAAAATCAGCAGACGACAAGAAAACATGAAAAAATACTACCCAGGGGGGGGGGGGCTAAAATGTTGACAGTGTACACGAGAATTGCGTACTTATCGTATACACATGTGTGAAGTCACCATTAAAGCGTGCATGCACAGCTATCTAGTTGGTTAGAGGTCTAAGGTTTTGTCTGACACATTCTCTACTTCCATACTTTGTGAATGCGAGAAGCCATGGCTCTGGCGGGACTGGACGAATGCTTAGGCTCGCATGAGCCTTCGCTGCTCGTCAATGCGATAAGTACCAGACTCTCTTGCGCTGGCACACTTGTGTTTGTAGCTTGGATGCCATACTTTGAGTATGCGAGAAGCGAAGGCTCTGGTGGGACTGCAAGAATGCTTAGGCCTCTATGAGCCATCGCTGCTCGCCGTTGACGTTAAAAAGGCGGGTTCTGGCTGACGTTTGTTTCCATGACGCCAACGTCAGCCAGAGCCCGCCATTTTAACGTCTAGCCGCTACAACACGCTTTATAACGCTCCAATTCTTTTTGAAATAATGAAAGATCTAGGCGTTGTAGATTTTCCAGAACTGTTGGAAACACACGCAGTAAGTCACCTTTTATTTTGAAAGTGAAACGAACCCTCACACTACTTTTTTTTCTGCCAGACAGAGGGCCAGAACATGCAAACACACTAACACTATATTAATGTACAAGAAGGCTTCAACAAACTCCATGCAGCACAACGACAGCTCCTGCGAGCTCTGAATGATCTGAATAGAGAATTAACAAAGAGCTCTTTCAGTCCTTTCTTGTGAGTTTATTTCAGTTCATTCCAGTTTGGCAATGATCTCATTGAGGAAGAGCGATAGCTGCAAACTCTCACTTCAGTGTATATGAACCTTGCAAATTCATATCTGTTCATGTACGTCTTTCTCTTGGTACCATATTCAGGCTGCGATCTGTGAATCTGTAAATTTCTTCTTATTATCTATCTTTCTTCTCGCTTGAATATGTACCTTGCTAGTTGTATGATCTCTGTTCTTGTTTAATTATCTTCTTCTTGGTACCATAAAAAATAACGGCTATGATCTGTGACTTTTTCTGGTCAGATTTGATAATGGGCCAGTGCACTGTAAAAATAAGTGTACTTTACACCACCGGATTCGGTGGCAGCTGAACTGCCACTTATTTTGGTGTAACATTTAAACTGCTTTAAAATGCTGTTCTATTCGATTGTATCGATTTGGAGAGTAACTACAACAATAACAGGTAGAAATGCTTTAACATTTATCACTGGAGAAATGTTGACCACAAGTTGTTTTAGTAGGAATGTAGATCAGCTCAGCTGCCACCTATTTGGTGTTATCTTACACATATTTTTACAGTGACACATATTTTACAGTGTAAACAGCCCAGCTGCCACCTCTTTGGGTGTTAACTCACACATATTTTTACAGTGAAAACAGCTTAGCTGCCACCTCTGGTGTTAACTAAAACATATTTTACAGTGAAAACAGCCCAGCTGCCATCTCTTTGGGTGTTAACTTACACATATTTTTACAGTGAAAACAGCTCAGCTGCCACCTCTGGTGTTAACTTACACATATTTTACAGCGAAAACCGCCCAGCTGCCACCTCTTTGGGTGTTAACTCTTTGCCTCTTAGTGTTGTCTGCTGATAACCTTGGCAAATAGTTTGGACCCAGATCAGGCCCAACAAAACGTCGGGCCTGATCTGGATCAATCTGTTTGACACTCAAATGGTATTCCTGAAAGAATTTTTCAAAAACAGATGATTTTGAAAAAATCAGCAGACGACAAGAAAACATGAAATAATACTACCCAGGGGGGGGGGGGGGGGGGCAAAGAGTTGACAGTGTACACGAGAATTGCGTACTTATCGTATACACATGTGTGAAGTCACCATTAAAGCGTGCATGCACAGCTATCTAGTGGGTTAGAGGTCTAAGGTTTTATCTGACATATTCTCTACTTCCATACTTTGTGAATGCGAGAAGCCAAGGCTCTGGCGGGACTGGACGAATGCTTAGGCTCGCATGAGCCATCGCTGCTCGTCAATGCGATAAGTACCAGACTCTCTTGCGCTGGCACACTTGTGTTTGTAGCTTGGATGCCATACTTTGAGTATGCGAGAAGCGAAGGCTCTGGTGGGACTGCAAAGATGCTTAGGCCTCTATGAGCCGTCGCTGCTCGCCGTTGACGTTAAAATGGCGGGTTCTGGCTGACGTTGGTTTCCATGACGCCAACGTCAGCCAGAGCCCGCCATTTTAACGTCTAGCCGCTACAACACGCTTTATAACGCTCCAATTCTTTTTGAAATAATGAAAGGTCTAGGCGTTGTAGATTTTCCAGAACTGTTGGGAACACACGCAGTAAGTCACCGTTTATTTTGAAAGTGAAACAAACCCTCACACTATTTTTTTTTCTGCCAGACAGAGGGCCAGAACATGCAAACACACTAACACTATATTAATGTACAAGAAGGCGTTCAACAAACTCCAAGCAGCACAACGACAGTTCCTGCGATCTGAATAGAGAATTAACAAAGAGCTCCTTCAGAGCTCTGAATGATCTGAATAGAGAATTAACAAAGAGCTCGTTCAGTCCTTTCTTGTGAGTTTATTTCAGTTCATTCCAGTTTGGCAATGATCTTATTGAGGAAAAGCGATAGCTGCAAACTCTCACTTCAGTGTATATGAACCTTGCAAATTCATATCTATTCATGTACGTCTTTCTCTTGGTGCCATATTCAGGCTGCGATCTGTGAATCTGTAAATTTCTTCTTATTATCTATCTTTGTTCTCCCTTGAATATGTACCTTGCTAGTTGTATGATCTCTGTTCTTGTTTAATTATCTTCTGCTTGGTGCCATAAAAAATAAAGGCTATGATCTGTGACTTTTCCTGGTCAGATTTGATAATGGGCCAGTGCACTGTAAAAATAAGTGTGCTTTACACCACCGGATTCGGTGGCAGCTGAACTGCCACTTATTTTGGTGTAACATTTAAGCGGCTTTAAAAAGCTATGTTCTTTTCGATTGTATCGATTTGGAGAGTAACTACAGCAATAACAGGAAGAAATGCTTTAACATTTATCACTGGAGAAATGTTGACCACAAGTTGTTTTAGTAGAAATGTAGATCAGCTCAGCTGCCACCTATTTGGTGTTAACTTACACATACTTTTACAGTGAAAACAGCCCAGCTGCCACCTCTTTTGGTGTTAACTTACACATAATTTTACAGTGAAAACAGCCCAGCTGCCACCTCTTTGGATGTTAACTTACACATATTTTTACAGTGAAAACAGCCCAGCTGCCACCTCTTTTGGTGTTAACTTACACATAATTTTACAGTGAAAACAGCCCAGCTGCCACCGCTTTGGGTGTTAACTTACACATATTTTTACAGTGAAAACAGCTCAGCTGCCACCTCTGGTGTTAACTTACACATTTTTTACAGTGAAAACAGCCCAGCTACCACCTCTTTGGGTGTTAACACTTTGCCTCCTAGTGTCATCTGCTGATAACCTTGGCAAACAGTTTGGACCCAGATCAGGCCCGACAAAACATCGGGCCTGATCTGGATCAATCTGTTTGACACTCAGATGGTATTCCTGAAAGAATTTTTCAAAAATAAGTGATTTCGAAAAAATCAGCAGACAACAAGAAAACCATGAAAAATTACCACCCAGGGGGGGGGGGGGGGCAAAGAGTTAACAGTGTACACGAGAATTGCGTACTTATCGTACACGCATGTATGAGGGCACCCTTAAAGCGTGCATGCACAGCTATCTAGTGAGTTAGAGGTCTAAGATTTTGTCTGACACCTTCACTACTTCCATACTTTGTGAATGCGAGAAGCGAAGGCTCTGGGGGGACTGGACGAATTCTAAGGCTCGCATGAGCCATCGCTGCTCGTCAATGCGATAAGTACCAGACTCTCTTGCGCTGGCCCACTTGTGTTAGTAGCTTGAATGCCATACTTTGTGTATGCGAGAAGCGAAGGCTCTGGTGGGACTGCAAGAATGCTTAGGCCTCTATAAGCCGTCGCTGCTCGCCGTTGACGTTAAAATGGCGGGTTCTGGCTGACGTTGGTTTCCATGACGCCAACGTCAGCCAGAGCCCGCCATTTTAACGTCTAGCCGCTACAACACGCTTTATAACGCTCCAATTCTTTTGGAAATAATGAAAGATCTAGGCGTTGTAGATTTTCCAGAACTGTTGGGAACACACACAGTAAGTCACCGTTAATTTTGAAAGTGAAACAAACCCTCACACTATTTTTTTCTGCCAGACAGAGGGCCAGAACATGCAAACACACTAACACTATATTAATGTACAAGAAGGCGTTCAACAAACTCCATGCAGCACAACGACAGTTCCTGCGATCTGAATAGAGAATTAACAAAGAGCTCGTTCAGTCCTTTCTTGTGAGTTTATTTCAGTTCATTCCAGTTTGGCAATGATCTCATTGAGGAAGAGCGATAGCTGCAAACTCTCACTTCAGTGTATATGAACCTTACAAATTCATATCTATTAATGTACGTCTTTCTCTTGGTGCCATATTCAGGCTGCGATCTGTGAATCTGTAAATTTCTTCTTATTATCTATCTTTCTTCTCGCTTGAATATGTACCTTGCTAGTTGTATGATCTCTGTTCTTGTTTAATTATCTTCTTCTTGGTGCCATAAAAAATAAAGGCTATGATCTGTGACTTTTCCTGGTCAGATTTGATAATGGGCCAGTGCACTGTAAAAATAAGTGTACTTTACACCACCGGATTCGGTGGCAGCTGAACTGCCAATATTTTGGTGTAACATTTAAACTGCTTTAAAAAGCTATGTTCTTTTCGATTGTATCGATTTGGAGAGTAACTACAGCAATAACAGGAAGAAATGCTTTAACATTTATCACTGGAGAAATGTTGACCACAAGTTGTTTTAGTAGAAATGTAGATCAGCTCAGCTGCCACCTATTTGGTGTTAACTTACACATATTTTTACAGTGAAAACAGCTCAGCTGCCACCTCTTTTGGTGTTAACTTACACATATTTTACAGTGAAAACAGCCCAGCTGCCACCTCTTTGGGTGTTAACTTACACATATTTTACAGTGAAAACAGCTCAGCTGCCACCTCTGGTGTTTACTTACACATTTTTCACAGTGAAAACAGCCCAGCTGCCACCTCTTTGGGTGTTAACTCTTTGTCTCCTAGTGTCGTCTGCTGATAACCTTGACAAACAGTTTGGACACAGATCAGGCCCGACAAAACATCGGGCCTGATCTGGATCAATCTGTTTGACACTCAGATGGTATTCCTGAAAGAATTTTTCAAAAATAAGTGATTTCGAAAAAATCAGCAGACAACAAGAAAACCATGAAAAATTACCACCCAGGGGGGGGGGGGGGCAAAGAGTTAACAGTGTACACGAGAATTGCGTACTTATCGTATACACATGTGTGAAGTCACCATTAAAGCGTGCATGCACAGCTATCTATTGGGTTAGAGGTTTAAGGTTTTGTCTGACACCTTCACTACTTCCATACTTTGTGAATGCGAGAAGCGAAGGCTCTGGGGGGACTGGACGAATTCTTAGGCTCGCATGAGCCATCGCTGCTCGTCAATGCGATAAGTACCAGACTCTCTTGCACTGGCACACTTGTGTTTGTAGCTTGGATGCCATACTTTGAGTATGCGAGAAGCGAAGGCTCTGGTGGGACTGCAAGAATGCTTAGGCCTCTATGAGCCGTCGCTGCTCGCCGTTGACGTTAAAATGGCGGGTTCTGGCTGACGTTGGTTTCCATGACGCCAACGTCAGCCAGTGCCCGCCATTTTAACGTCTAGCCGCTACAATACGCTTTATAACGCTCCAATTCTTTTGAAAATTATGAAAGATCTAGGCGTTGTAGATTTTCCAGAACTGTTGGGAACACACACATTAAGTCACCGTTTATTTTGAAAGTGAAACAAACCCTCACACTTTTTTTCTGCCAGACAGAGGGCCAGAACATGCAAACACAATAACACTATATTAATGTACAAGAAGGCGTTCAACAAACTCCATGCAGCACAACGACAGTTCCTGCGAGCTCTGAATGATCTGAATAGAGAATTAACAAAGAGCTCTTTCAGTCCTTTCTTGTGAGTTTATTTCAGTTCATTCCAGTTTGGCAATGATTTCATTGAGGAAGAGCGATAGCTGCAAACTCTCACTTCAGTGTATATGAACCTTGCAAATTCATATCTGTTCATGTACGTCTTTCTCTTGGTACCATATTCAGGCTGCGATCTGTGAATCTGTAAATTTCTTCTTATTATCTATCTTTCTTCTCGCTTGAATATGTACCTTGCTAGTTGTATGATCTCTGTTCTTGTTTAATTATCTTCTTCTTGGTACCATAAAAAATAACGGCTATGATCTGTGACTTTTTCTGGTCAGATTTGATAATGGGCCAGTGCACTGTAAAAATAAGTGTACTTTACACCACCGGATTCGGTGGCAGCTGAACTGCCACTTATTTTGGTGTATCATTTAAACTGCTTTAAAAAGCTATGTTCTATTCGATTGTATCGATTTGGAGAGTAACTACAACAATAACAGGTATAAATGCTTTAACATTTATCACTGGAGAAATGTTGACCACAAGTTGTTGTAGTAGGAATGTAGATCAGCTCAGCTGCCACCTATTTGGTGTTAACTTACACATATTTTTACAGTGAAAACAGCCCAGCTGCCACCTCTTTGGGTGTTAACTTACACATATTTTTACAGTGAAAACAGCTCAGCTGCCACCTCTGGTGTTAACTTACACATATTTTACAGCGAAAACCGCCCAGCTGCCACCTTTTTGGATTTTAACTCTTTGCCTCCTAGTGTCGTCTGCTGATAACCTTGGCAAACAGTTTGGACCCAGATCAGGCCCAACAAAACGTCGGGCCTGATCTGGATCAATCTGTTTGACACTCAGATGGTATTCCTGAAAGAATTTCTCAAAAATAAATGATTTTGAAAAAAATCAGCAGACGACAAAAACATGAAAAATTACCACCCCATGGGGGGTAAAGAGTTAACAGTGTACACGAGAATTGCGTACTTATCGTATACACATGTGTGAAGTCACCATTAAAGCGTGCATGCACAGCTATCTAGTGGGTTAGAGGTCTAAGGTTTTGTCTGACACATTCTCTACTTCCATACTTTGTGAATGCGAGAAGCCAAGGCTCTGGCGTGACTGGACGAATGCTTAGGCCCGCATGAGCCATAGCTGCTCGTCAATGCGATAAGTACCAGACTCTCTTGCGCTGGCACACTTGTGTTTGTAGCTTGGATGCCATACTTTGAGTATGCGAGAAACCAATGCTCTGGTGGGACTGCAAGAATGCTTAGGCCTCTATGAGCCGTCGCTGCTCGCCGTTGACTTTAAAATGGCGGGTTCTGGCTGACGTTGGTTTCCATGACGCCAACGTCAGCCAGAGCCCGCCATTTTAACGTCTAACCGCTACAACACGCTTTATAACGCTCCAATTCTTTTGGAAATAATGAAAGATCTAGGCGTTGTAGATTTTCCAGAACTGTTGGGAACATCCAGTAAGTCACCGTTTATTTTGAAAGTGAAACAAACCCTCACACTTTTTTTTCTGCCAGACAGAGGGCCAGAACATGCAAACGCAATAACACTATATTTAAGAAATAGATCAGCTCCAACAGTGAATTGTTGTGTAATAATTCACTGTTTGGAGGTCACTTGTAAAGAAGATCAAATCACGAGCGCGCAGCGCGAGTGATTTATCTTCGTACAACTGACAGACAAACAGTGAATTATTACTCAACAATTCACGCACTGGAGCTGATCTATTTCGATTCTAACACACAATAAACGACGAAAACACATTGGAAGTCTTCAGCTTCTTCCAACTTTCCGCCATTGCACTGAAGAACTCCCGCCAATACTCAGACTACGTCGCATACGTTTACATGTAATTGTAACGTCTTTCAAGCGTAAAAACGACGTTACACCGTCTAACGCCATGAATGACGTCATTTTCCAGTGACGTAAGCTATCACACACTTTAGCAGTGAATTATTGTCCGATATATCACAGTTTGTTACCGTTGGCTCTATAGGCAAGGTGTGTTAGAATAATGTACAAGAAGGCGTTCAACAAACTCCATGCAGCACAACGACAGTTCCTGCGAGCTCTGAATGATCTGAATAGAGAATTAACAAAGAGCTCTTTCAGTCCGTTCTTGTGAGTTTATTTCAGTTCATTCCAGTTTGGCAATGAACTCATTGAGGAAGAGCGATAGCTGCAAACTCTCACTTCAGTGTATATGAACCTTGCAAATTCATATCTGTTCATGTAGCTCTTTCTCTTGGTACCATATTCAGGCTGCGATCTATTATCTATCTTTCCTCTCGCTTGAATATGTACCTTGCTAGTTGTATGATCTCTGTTCTTGTTTAATTATCTTCTTCTTGGTACCATAAAAAATAACGGCTATGATCTGTGACTTTTTCTGGTCAGATTTGATAATGGGCCAGTGCACTGTAAAAATAAGTGTACTTTACACCACCGGATTTGGTGGCAGCTGAACTGCCACTTATTTTGGTGTAACATTTAAACTGCTTTAAAAAGCTATGTTCTATTCGATTGTATCGATTTGGAGAGTAACTACAACAATAACAGGTATAAATGCTTTAACCTTTATCACTGGAGAAATGTTGACCACAAGTTGTTGTAGTAGGAATGTAGATCAGCTCAGCTGCCACCTATTTGGTGTTAACTTCACATATTTTTACAGTGAAAACAGCCCAGCTGCCACCTCTTTGGGTGTTAACTTACACATATTTTTACAGTGAAAACAGCTCAGCTGCCACCTCTGGTGTTAACTTACACATATTTTACAGCGAAAACCGCCCAGCTGCCACCTCTTTGGATTTTAACTCTTTGCCACCTAGTGTCGTCTGCTGATAACCTTGGCAAACAGTTTGGACCCAGATCAGGCCCAACAAAACGTCGGGCCTGATCTGGATCAATCTGTTTGACACTCAGATGGTATTCCTGAAAGAATTTCTCAAAAATAAATGATTTTGAAAAAAATCAGCAGACGACAAAAACATGAAAAATCACCACCCCATGGGGGGCAAAGAGTTAACAGTGTACTCGAGAATTGCGTACCTATCGTATACACATGTGTGAAATCACCATTAAAGCGTGCATGCACAGCTATCTAGTGGGTTAGAGGTCTAAGGTTTTGTCTGACACATTCTCTACTTCCATACTTTGTGAATGCGAGAAGCCAAGGCTCTGGCGTGACTGGACACATGCTTAGGCTCGCATGAGCCATCGCTGCTCGTCAATGCGATAAGTACCAGACTCTCTTGCGCTGGCACACTTGTGTTTGTAGCTTGGATGCCATACTTTGAGTATGCGAGAAGCGAAGGCTCTGGTGGGACTGTAAGAATGCTTAGGCCTCTATGAGCCGTCGCTGCTCGCCGTTGACGTTAAAATGGCGGGTTCTGGCTGACGTTGGTTTCCATGACGCCAACGTCAGCCAGAGCCCGCCATTTTAACGTCTAGCCGCTACAATACGCTTTATAACGCTCCAATTCTTTTGAAAATTATGAAAGATCTAGGCGTTGTAGATTTTCCAGAACTGTTGGGAACACACGCAGTAAGTCACCGTTTATTTTGAAAGTGAAACAAACCCTCACACTATTTTTTTCTGCCAGACAGAGGGCCAGAACATGCAAACACAATAACACTATATTAATGTACAAGAAGGCGTTCAACAAACTCCATGCAGCACAACGACAGTTCCTGCGAGCTCTGAATGATCTGAATAGAGAATTAACAAAGAGCTCTTTCAGTCCTTTCTTGTGAGTTTATTTCAGTTCATTCCAGTTTGGCAATGATCTCATTGAGGAAGAGTGATAGCTGCAAACTCTCACTTCAGTGTATATGAACCTTGCAAATTCATATCTGTTCATGTACGTCTTTCTCTTGGTACCATATTCAGGCTGCGATCTGTGAATCTGTAAATTTCTTCTTATTATCTATCTTTCTTCTCGCTTGAATATCACGCTTGGGGATGTCTGTTACTACACAAGGTGGTTCTGGACGACAATCCGTTACTAGTTCATGACGACTGTGTTCTTGTGCTGGACGACAAGTTACAGGTTTTAGACGACAGATTTCGGGTTTCAGACGACATTGTAAAGGGGAAACATACAAATACGTCATAGAAAATGATAATATAGTGTTATTTGCTTGTTTGGATCATTACTATCTTTTTAGTGTTTGTTAGATTGACATTAGAAAGACAAGCGTTTTAGATATTTGTAGTTAAATTGTAAAACTATGGCATGGAATAGAAATTTCAGAAATACGTAATTTGTGGTCAATTACTTGCATTTCCGCCATTCAATTAGCATGAATCGTCTAACAATATAGTCCACATGATTTTTCAGTCAATTTTAACATGTTCTTATTTAAAGAAAACTGAAAACCTCAGATTTCATTTTTTCACATGTTACTGATCAGAGACGACTGTGAAACAGGTAATAGACGATGTAATTTTTTCTGTAACATGTTTGAGACGACAATTTTTGTCTTGAGCAGATGTAAATACTGCTCTATAAGCTTTTCAGGGCTTGTCAAATACAAGGCCTGGGTCTTCAAAATACAGGGCCCCGATATTATGTGTACTCTTGATAATATAGCTCTTGATTCTGCAAATTTCAACCAGTTCTTGTTCAATCAGTAGTCCTATCCATAAAATGGCAAATGTAAACACCTCCACAAAAGGTGTGCATAAGAAATTATTCAGTGACATATCACTAACGAATGATCAATCACTCAAAAATTATCATGGATTAAGAGCAACTTACTCCTCTTTCTGTAGAAACTGGAATATCTGTAGATCCGACTGTAAAGACATAGATTCATCAGGAATTTCAGTATCTGTAGATGATTGTTTGGACCAAGATCAGACCTGAATTTTGTCAGTGGCGAAAATGTTTGGAAAAAGGCTGTCAGCATAGGACATTCACATGCAACAAAATCAGATTTTTCGTGTGACTAGGTCAATTCATTTCATGCTTATTGTTCAATAGCATTTTGTCAATCCTGAACCAAAATCTATAAAGTATCACTGGTATCCTTTTAAATAAGAAGTTTAATGTATTATGAACGAGAATAAATTATGATTACATTATGTTACAGATCCCCCTGACAATACAGGAGATAATAGCAAATGGGCGGGGCTGCATAGTTAGACTACACCAAAACATTTAGTCATCAATTTGTTTTCATTGTAAGAGTATTTTAACATCAATACCCAATTAAAGTCACACTTGGCAGTCTTTTAAAATCAAAATCTTTAATAGTTTAATATTTTTGTTGTTGCTGCTGCTGCTGTTGTGGTTATTGTTGTTGTTCTGTGCAAGTAAAGTATATTCTACCTTGATGACAATATATATACCTGGTGTAATTCTATGCAGCAATGTACCATAACAATTCATCCATGCATAAAGTTCACGTATTCAGGGCCCATGTAGCTTAACTGTAATTGTATGTACAAATCATCTAACAACAGAATTTAGCAACGTTAAAAAGACTTTTTTTCATAATCTAAGACAAAGATGCTAAAACTGATATATTTTAGGGCTAAGGAGCTATGTAAAGAAAACTTACTTGTACTTATTAAAACATTATAGTTGAAGAAAAGAGTTTCAAAAGAATACACATGAAAACCTATTTATTGGGTTGGGGAGGAATGGTACTTAAATATTTTTCTATTTTCCTATATATTTGATACAAAAAATGTCAATTTTAGCTAAAAAATAAAGCCGTATTTCCATTGAAATAGAGACTAACAGCGAGACCATATATGTAGATGAAAACATTTGACCAACTTTGATTTTTTCCAAACATATAGGCACTGTAAATTAATTACCACTGTCAGAGGTGCTTTGGACCAGTATATTTAGGGCTTCGCAAATGATGGAATCACTGTTCACATACTCATACGTTCAAAGACTTCTTCAGCAGGTCCCTCATCAGCGAAAATATTTAAGGGCATTTCACCTTCACCCAAAATAGAAGATATTTAGTATAACAGAAATCCAGAGAATCCATTAAACTGTCGTCTCTACCTGTAACGCTGTCGACATTAACCTGTAACAAACTATTTGCAGTCGTTACACACCTGTAACACTGGAAAATGACTGAGGTAGCTGCAGTTTGGTTCTAAAAACGTGCTTGTCTAAAGTAACCTGATTTATAAGAGAAAATTTATTTCACCTATGTGATGGACAATGCAATGCCTTATCATATCAAGTCGTTAATTTACAAAGAAAACGAAAGTGAATGCACAAAATAAGCATATGCGGTCATATGTAGTAGTGAAATACAGTTTCAAGAACAATAATTGTATCAGATAAGCGTAAACTGGATAAATTCGCCTTGCTACAGGATTAATTAAGTTTTGATAAGTATCCTGAACAAATACACGGCGGCAAAATAAGATTCTTGCGGTTTAGTATGCGTCAAGGCTCCCAAACACATTACACATTCATTACAGAACTCTTTATTTCGTCAGGAACCTGTAACATATTGTAGTCCAGAACCAACATACTGTCGTCCAGAACCACTTTGTGTTGTAACAGACATCCCTAAGCGTGAATATGTACCTTGCTAGTTGTATGATCTCTGTTCTTGTTTAATTATCTTCTTCTTGGTACCATAAAAAATAACGGCTATGATCTGTGACTTTTTCTGGTCAGATTTGATAATGGGCCAGTGCACTGTAAAAATAAGTGTACTTTACACCACCGGATTCGGTGGCAGCTGAACTGCCACTTATTTTGGTGTAACATTTAAAATGCTTTAAAAAGCTATGTTCTATTCGATTGTATCGATTTGGAGAGTAACTACAACAATAACAGGTATAAATGCTTTAACATTTATCACTGGAGAAATGTTGACCACAAGTTGTTGTAGTAGGAATGTAGATCAGCTCAGCTGCCATCTATTTGGTGTTAACTTACACATATTTTTACAGTGAAAACAGCCCAGCTGCCACCTCTTTGGGTGTTAACTTACACATATTTTTACAGTGAAAACAGCTCAGCTGCCACCTCTGGTGTTAACTTACACATACTTTACAGCGAAAACCGCCCAGCTGCCACCTCTTTGGATTTTAACTCTTTGCCTCCTAGTGTCGTCTGCTGATAACCTTGGCAAACAGTTTGGACCCAGATCAGGCCCAGCAAAACGTCGGGCCTGATCTGGATCAATCTGTTTGACACTCAGATGGTATTCCTGAAAGAATTTCTCAAAAATAAATGATTTTGAAAAAAATCAGCAGACGACAAAAACATGAAAAAGTACCACCCAGGGGTGGGCGGGGGGGGGGGGGGGCAAAGAGTTAACAGTGTACACGAGAATTGCGTACTTATCGTATACACATGTGTGAAGTCACCATTAAAGCGTGCATGCACAGCTATCTAGTGGGTTAGAGGTCTAAGGTTTTGTCTGACACATTCTCTACTTCCATACTTTGTGAATGCGAGAAGCCAAGGCTCTGGCGTGACTGGACACATGCTTAGGCTCGCATGAGCCATCGCTGCTCGTCAATGCGATAAGTACCAGACTCTCTTGCGCTGGCACACTTGTGTTTGTAGCTTGGATGCCATACTTTGAGTATGCGAGAAGCGAAGGCTCTGGTGGGACTGCAAGAATGCTTAGGCCTCTATGAGCCGTCGCTGCTCGCCGTTGACGTTAAAATGGCGGGTTCTGGCTGACGTTGGTTTCCATGACGCCAACGTCAGCCAGAGCCCGCCATTTTAACGTCTAGCCGCTACAATACGCTTTATAACGCTCCAATTCTTTTGGAAATTATGAAAGATCTAGGCGTTGTAGATTTTCCAGAACTGTTGGGAACACACGCAGTAAGTCACCGTTTATTTTGAAAGTGAAACAAACCCTCACATTTTTTTTCTGCCAGACAGAGGGCCAGAACATGCAAACACAATAACACTATATTAATGTACAAGAAGGCGTTCAACAAACTCCATGCAGCACAACGACAGTTCCTGCGAGCTCTGAATGATCTGAATAGAGAATTAACAAAGAGCTCTTTCAGTCCTTTCTTGTGAGTTTATTTCAGTTCATTCCAGTTTGGCAATGATCTCATTGAGGAAGAGCGATAGCTGCAAACTCTCACTTCAGTGTATATGAACCTTGCAAATTCATATCTGTTCATGTACGTCTTTCTCTTGGTACCATATTCAGGCTGCGATCTGTGAATCTGTAAATTTCTTCTTAATATCTATCTTTCTTCTCGCTTGAATATGTACCTTGCTAGTTGTATGATCTCTGTTCTTGTTTAATTATCTTCTTCTTGGTACCATAAAAAATAACGGCTATGATCTGTGACTTTTTCTGGACAGATTTGATAATGGGCCAGTGCACTGTAAAAATAAGTGTACTTTACACCACCGGATTCGGTGGCAGCTGAACTGCCACTTATTTTGGTGTAACATTTAAACTGCTTTAAAAAGCTATGTTCTATTCGATTGTATCGATTTGGAGAGTAACTACAACAATAACAGGTAGAAATGCTTTAACATTTATCACTGGAGAAATGTTGACCACAAGTTGTTTTAGTAGGAATGTAGATCAGCTCAGCTGCCACCTATTTGGTGTTAACTTACACATATTTTTACAGTGAAAACAGCCCAGCTGCCACCTCTTTGGGTGTTAACTTACACATATTTTTACAGTGAAAACAGCTCAGCTGCCACCTCTGGTGTTAACTTACACATATTTTACTGCGAAAACCGCCCAGCTGCTACCTCTTTGGGTGTTAACTTTTTGCCTCCTAGTGTCGTCTGCTGATAACCTTGGCAAACAGTTTGGACCCAGATCAGGCCCAACAAAACGTCGGGCCTGATCTGGATCAATCTGTTTGACACTCAGATGGTATTCCTGAAAGAATTTTTCAAAAATAAATGATTTTGAAAAAAATCAGCAGACGACAAAAAACATGAAAAAATTACCACCCAGGGGGGGGGGCGGGGGGGGGGCAAAGAGTTAACAGTGTACACGAGAATTGCGTACTTATCGTATACACACGTGTGAAATCTCCATTAAAGCGTGCATGCACAGCTATCTAGAGGGTTAGAGGTCTAAGGTTTTGTCTGACACATTCTCTACTTCCATACTTTGTGAATGCGAGAAGCCAAGGCTCTGGCGTGACTGGACGAATCCTTAGGCCCGCATGAGCCATCGCTGCTCGTCAATGCGATAAGTACCAGACTCTCTTGCGCTGGCACACTTGTGTTTGTAGCTTGGATGCCATACTTTGAGTATGCGAGAAACGAATGCTCTGGTGGGACTGCAAGAATGCTTAGGCCTCTATGAGCCGTCGCTGCTCGCCGTTGACGTTAAAATGGCGGGTTCTGGCTGACGTTGGTTTCCATGACGCCAACGTCAGCCAGAGCCCGCCATTTTAACGTCTAACCGCTACAACACGCTTTATAACGCTCCAATTCTTTTGGAAATAATGAAAGATCTAGGCGTTGTAGATTTTCCAGAACTGTTGGGAACACCCAGTAAGTCACCGTTTATTTTGAAAGTGAAACAAACCCTCACTCTTTTTTTTCTGCCAGACAGAGGGCCAGAATGTGCAAACGCAATAACACTATATTAATGTACAAGAAGGCGTTCAACAAACTCCATGCAGCACAACGACAGTTCCTGCGAGCTCTGAATGATCTGAATAGAGAATTAACAAAGAGCTCTTTCAGTCCTTTCTTGTGAGTTTATTTCAGTTCATTCCAGTTTGGCAGTGAACTCATTGAGGAAGAGCGATAGCTGCAAACTCTCACTTCAGTGTATATGAACCTTGCAAATTCATATCTGTTCATGTAGCTCTTTCTCTTGGTACCATATTCAGGCTGCGATCTATTATCTATCTTTCTTCTCGCTTGAATATGTACCTTGCTAGTTGTATGATCTCTGTTCTTGTTTAATTATCTTCTTCTTGGTACCATAAAAAATAACGGCTATGATCTGTGACTTTTTCTGGTCACATTTGATAATGGGCCAGTGCACTGTAAAAATAAGTGTACTTTACACCACCGGATTCGGTGGCAGCTGAACTGCCACTTATTTTGGTGTAACATTTAAAATGCTTTAAAAAGCTATGTTCTATTCGATTGTATCGATTTGGAGAGTAACTACAACAATAACAGGTATAAATGCTTTAACATTTATCACTGGAGAAATGTTGACCACAAGTTGTTGTAGTAGGAATGTAGATCAGCTCAGCTGCCACCTATTTGGTGTTAACTTACACATATTTTTACAGTGAAAACAGCCCAGCTGCCACCTCTTTGGGTGTTAACTTACACATATTTTTACAGTGAAAACAGCTCAGCTGCCACCTCTGGTGTTAACTTACACATATTTTACAGCGAAAACCGCCCAGCTGCCACCTCTTTGGATTTTAATTCTTTGCCTCCTAGTGTCGTCTGCTGATAACCTTGGCAAACAGTTTGGACCCTGATCAGGCCCAACAAAACGTCGGGCCTGATCTGGATCAATCTGTTTGACACTCAGATGGTATTCCTGAAAGAATTTTTCAAAAATAAATGATTTTGAAAAAAATCAGCAGACGACAAAAAACATGAAAAATTACCACCGGGGGGGGGGGGGGGGGGGGGGGGGGGCAAAGAGTTAACAGTGTACACAAGAATTGCGTACTTATCGTATACACATGTGTGAAGTCACCATTAAAGCGTGCATGCACAGCTATCTAGTGGGTTAGAGGTCTAAGGTTTTGTCTGACACATTCTCTACTTCCATACTTTGTGAATGCGAGAAGCCAAGGCTCTGGCGTGACTGGACACATGCTTAGGCTCGCATGAGCCATCGCTGCTCGTCAATGCGATAAGTACCAGACTCTCTTGCGCTGGCACACTTGTGTTTGTAGCTTGGATGCCATACTTTGAGTATGCGAGAAACGAATGCTCTGGTGGGACTGCAAGAATGCTTAGGCCTCTATGAGCCGTCGCTGCTTGCCGTTGACGTTAAAATGGCGGGTTCTGGCTGACGTTGGTTTCCATGACGCCAACGTCAGCCAGAGCCCGCCATTTTAACGTCTAGCCGCTACAACACGCTTTATTACGCTCCAATTCTTTTGGAAATAATGAAAGATCTAGGTGTTGTAGATTTTCAAGAACTGTTGGGAACACACGCAGTAAGTCACCGTTTATTTTGAAAGTGAAACAAACCCTAACACTATTTTTTTTTCTGCCAGACAGAGGGCCAGAACATGCAAACATACTAACACTATATTAATGTACAAGAAGGCGTTCAACCAACTCCATGCAGCACAGCGACAGTTCCTGCGAGCTCTGAATGATCTGAATAGAGAATTAACAAAGAGCTTTTTCAGTCCTTTCTTGTGAGTTTATTTCAGATCATTCCAGTTTGGCAATGATCTCATTGAGGAAGAGCGATAGCTGCAACTCTCACTTCAGTGTATATGAACCTTGCAAATTCATATCTGTTCATGTATGTCTTTCTCTTGGTACCATATTCAGGCTGCGATCTGTGAATCTGTAAATTTCTTCTTATTATCTATCTTTCTTCTCTCTTGAAAATGTACCTTGCTTGTTGTATGATCTCTGTTCTTGTTTAATTATCTTCTTCTTGGTACCATAAAAAATAACGGCTATGATCTGTGACTTTTTCTGGTCAGATTTGATAATGGGCCAGTGCACTGTAAAAATAAGTGTACTTTACACCACCGGATTCGGTGGCAGCTGAACTGCCACTTATTTTGGTGTAACATTTAAACTGCTTTAAAAAGCTATGTTCTATTCGATTGTATCGATTTGGAGAGTAACTACAACAATAACAGGTAGAAATGCTTTAACATTTATCACTGGAGAAATGTTGACCACAAGTTGTTTTAGTGGGAATGTAGATCAGCTCAGCTGCCACCTCTTTTGGTGTTAACTTACACATATTTTTACAGTGAAAACAGCCCAGCTGCCACCTCTTTTGGTGTTATCTTACACATATTTTACAGTGAAAACAGCCCAGCTGCCACCTCTTTGGGTGTTAACTTACACATATTTTTACAGTGAAAACAGCTCAGCTGCCACCTCTGGTGTTAACTTACACATATTTTACAGCGAAAACCGCCCAGCTGCCACCTCTTTGGGTGTTAATTCTTTGCCTCCTAGTGTTGTCTGCTGATAACCTTGGCAAACAGTTTGGACCCAGATCAGGCCCAACAAAACGTCGGGCCTGATCTGGATCAATCTGTTTGACACTCAGATGGTATTCCTGAAAGAATTTTTCAAAAATAAATGAGTTTGAAAAAATCAGCAGACGACAAAAAACATGAAAAAATACCACCCAGGGGGTGGGGGGCAAAGAGTTAACAGTGTACGTGAGAATTGCGTACTTATCGTATACACATGTGTGAAGTCACCATTAAAGCTTGCATGCACAGCTATCTAGTGGGTTAGAGGTCTAAGGTTTTGTCTGACACATTCTCTACTTCCATACTTTGTGAATGCCAGAAGCCAAGGCTCTGGCGGGACTGGACGAATGCTTAGGCTCGCATGAGCCATCGCTGCTCGTCAATGCGATAAGTACCAGACTCTCTTGCGCTGGCACACTTGTGTTTGTAGCTTGGATGCCATACTTTGAGTATGCGAGAAGCGAAGTCTCTGGTGGGACTGCAAGAATGCTTAGGCCTCTATGAGCCGTCGCTCCTCGCCGTTGACGTTAAAATGGCGGGTTCTGGCTGACGTTGGTTTCCATGACGCCAACGTCAGCCAGAGCCCGCCATTTTAACGTCTAGCCGCTTCAACACGCTTTATAACGCTCCAATTCTTTTGGAAATAATGAAAGATCTAGGTGTTGTAGATTTTCAAGAACTGTTGGGAACACACAGAGTAAGTCACCGTTTATTTTGAAAGTGAAACAAACCCTCACACTATTTTTTTTTTCTGCCAGACAGAGGGCCAGAACATGCAAACATACTAACACTATATTAATGTACAAAAAGGCGTTCAACAAACTCCATGCAGCACAACGACAGTTCCTGCGAGCTCTGAATGATCTGAATAGAGAATTAACAAAGAGCTCTTTCAGTCCTTTCTTGTGAGTTTATTTCAGTTCATTCCAGTTTGGCAATGATCTCATTGTGGAAGAGCGATAGCTGCAACTCTCACTTCAGTGTATATGAACCTTGCAAATTCATATCTGTTCATGTACGTCTTTCTCTTGGTACCATATTCAGGCTGCGATCTGTGAATCTGTAAATTTCTTCTTATTATCTATCTTTCTTCTCGCTTGAATATGTACCTTGCTTGTTGTATGATCTCTGTTCTTGTTTAATTATCTTCTTCTTGGTACCATAAAAAATAACGGCTATGATCTGTGACTTTTTCTGGTCAGATTTGATAATGGGCCAGTGCACTATAAAAATAAGTGTACCATACACCACCGGATTCGGTGGCAGCTGAACTGCCACTTATTTTGGTGTAACATTTAAACTGCTTTAAAAAGCTATGTTCTATTCGATTGTATCGATTTGGAGAGTAACTACAACAATAACAGGTAGAAATGCTTTAACATTTATCACTGGAGAAATGTTGACCACAAGTTGTTTTAGTAGGAATGTAGATCAGCTCAGCTGCCACCTATTTGGTGTTAACTTACACATATTTTTACAGTGAAAACAGTCCTAGCTGCCACCTCTTTTGGTGTTAACTTACACATATTTTTACAGTGAAAACAGCCCAGCTGCCACCTCTTTGGGTGTTAACTTACACATATTTTCACAGTGAAAACAGCTCAGCTGCCACCTCTGGTGTTAACTTACACATATTTTACAGCGAAAACCGCCCAGATGCCACCTCTTTGGGTGTTAACTCTTTGCCTCCTAGTGTCGTCTGCTGATAACCTTTACAATCAGTTTGGACGCAGATCAGGCCCAACAAAACGTCGGGCCTGATCTGGATCAATCTGTTTGACACTCAGATGGATACCTGAAAGAATTTTTCAAAAATAAATGATTTTGAAAAAATCAGCAGACGACAAAAAACATGAAAATTACCACCCAGGGGTGGGGGGGGGCAAAGAGTTAACAGTGTACGCGAGAATTGCGTACTTATCGTATACACATGTGTGAAGTCACCATTAAGCGTGCATGCACAGCTATCTAGTGGGTTAGAGGTCTAAGGTTTTGTCTGACACATTCTCTACTTCCATACTTTGTGAATGCGAGAAGCCAAGGCTCTGGCGGGCAGGACGAATGCTGAGGCTCGCATGAGCCATCGCTGCTCGTCAATGCGATAAGTACCAGACTCTCTTGCGCTGGCACACTTGTGTTTGTAACTTGGATGCCATACTTTGAGTATGCGAGAAGCGAAGGCTCTGGTGGGACTGCAAGAATGCTTAGGCCTCTATGAGCCGTCGCTGCTCGCCGTTGACGTTAAAATGGCGGGTTCTGGCTGACGTTGGTTTCCATGACGCCGACTTCAGCCAGAGCCCGCCATTTTAACGTCTAGCCGCTACAACACGCTTTAGTGAAACAAACCCTCACACTATTTTTTTTCTACCAGACGGAGGGCCAGAACATGCAAACACACTAACACTATATTAATGTACAAGAAGGCATTCAACAAACTCCATGCAGCACAACGACAGTTCCTGCGAGCTCTGAATGATCTGAATAGAGAATTAACAAAGAGCTCTTTCAGTCCTTTCTTGTGAGTTTACCATAAAAAATAACGGCTATGATCTGTGACTTTTTCTGGTCAGATTTGATAAAGGGCCAGTACACTGTAAAAAATAAGTGTACTCTACACCACCGGATTCGGTGGCAGCTGAACTGCCACTTATTTTGGTGTAACATTTAAACTGCTTTAAAAAGCTATGTTCTATTCGATTGTATCGATTTGGAGAGTAACTACAACAATAACAGGTAGAAATGCTTTAACATTTATCACTGGAGAAATGTTGACCACAAGTTGTTTTAGTAGGAATGTATATCAGCTCAGCTGCCACCTATTTGGTGTTAACTCACACATATTTTTACAGTGAAAACAGCCCAGCTGCGACCTCTTTTGGTGTTAACTTACACATATTTTACAGTGAAAACAGCCAAGCTGCCACCTCTTTGGGTGTTAACTTACACATATTTTTACAGTGAAAACAGCTCAGCTGCCACCTCTGGTGTTAACTTACACACATTTTACAGCGAAAACCGCCCAGCTGCCACCTCTTTGGGTGTTAACTCTTTGCCTCCTAGTGTCGTCTGCTGAAAACCTTGGCAAACAGTTTGGACCCAGATCAGGCCCAACAAAACGTCGGGCCTGATCTGGATCAATCTGTTTGACACTCAGATGGTATTCCTGAAAGAATTTTTCAAAAATAAATGATTTTGAAAAAAATCAGCAGACGACAAAGACATGAAAAATTACCACCCAGGGGTGTGGGGGGGGGGGGCAAAGAGTTAACAGTGTACGCGAGAATTGCGTACTTATCGTATACACATTTGTGAAGTCACCATTAAGCGTGCATGCACAGCTATCTAGTGGGTTAGAGGTCTAAGGTTTTGTCTGACACATTATCTACGTCCATACTTTGTGAATGCGAGAAGCCAAGGCTCTGGCGGGACTGGACGAATGCTTAGGCTCGCATGAGCCATCGCTGCTCGTCAATGCGATAAGTACCAGACTCTCTTGCGCTGGCACACTTGTGTTTGTAGCTTGGATGCCATACTTTGAGTATGGGAGAAGCGAAGTCTCTGGTGGGACTGCAAGAATGCTTAGGCCTCTATGAGCCGTCGCTGCTCGCTGTTGACGTTAAAATGGCGGGTTCTGGCTGACGTTGATTTCCATGACGCCAACGTCAGCCAGAGCCCGCCATTTTAACGTCTAGCCGCTACAACACGCTTTATAACGCTCCAATTCCTTTGGAAATAATGAAAGATCTAGGCGTTGTAGATTTTCAAGAACTGTTGGGAACACACGCCTTAAGTCACCGTTTATTTTGAAAGTAAAACAAACCCTCACACTATTATTTTTCTGCCAGACAGAGGGCCAGAACATGCAAACACACTAACACTATATTAATGTACAAGAAGACGTTCAACAAACTCCATGCAGCACAACGACAGTTCCTGCGAGCTCTGAATGATCTGAATAGAGAATTAACAAAGAGCTCTTTCATTCCTTTCTTGTGAGTTTATTTCAGTTCATTCCAGGTTGGCAATGATCTCATTGAGGAAGAGCGACAGCTGCAAATTCTCACTTCAGTGTATATGAACCTTGCAAATATATATCTGTTCATGTACGTCTTTCTCTTGGTACCATATTCAGGCTGCGATCTGTGAATCTGTAAATTTCTTCTTATTATCTATCTTTCTTCTCGCTTGAATATGTACCTTGCTAGTTGTATGATCTCTGTTCTTGTTTAATTATCTTCTTCTTGGTACCATAAAAAATAACGACTATGATCTGTGACTTTTCTGGTCAGATTTGATAAAGGGCCAGTACACTGTAAAAATAAGTGTACTTTACACCACCGGATTCGGTGGCAGCTGAACTGCCACTTATTTTGGTGTAACATTTAAACTGCTTTAAAAAGCTATGTTCTATTCGATTGTATCGATTTGGAGAGTAACTACAACAATAACAGGTAGAAATGCTTTAACATTTATCACTGGAGAAATGTTGACCACAAGTTGTTTTAGTAGGAATGTATATCAGCTCAGCTGCCACCTATTTGGTGTTAACTTACACATATTTTTACAGTGAAAACAGCCCAGCTGCGACCTCTTTTGGTGTTAACTTACACATATTTTACAGTGAAAACAGCCAAGCTGCCACCTCTTTGGGTGTTAACTTACACATATTTTTACAGTGAAAACAGCTCAGCTGCCATCTCTGGTGTTATATTACACATATTTTACAGCGAAAACCGCCCAGCTGCCACCTCTTTGGGTGTTAACTCTTTGCCTCCTAGTGTCGTCTGCTGAAAACCTTGGCAAACAGTTTGGACGCAGATCAGGCCCAACAAAACGTCGGGCCTGATCTGGATCAATCTGTTTGACACTAAGATGGTATTCCTGAAAGAATTTTTCAAAAATAAATGATTTTGAAAAAAATCAGCAGACGACAAAAACATGAAAAATTACCACCCAGGGGTGGGGGGGCAAAGAGTTAACAGTGTACGCGAAAATTGCGTACTTATCGTATACACATGTGTGAAGTCACCATTAAGCGTGCATGCACAGCTATCTAGTGGGTTAGAGGTCTAAGGTTTTGTCTGACACATTCAATACTTCCATACTTTGTGAATGCGAGAAGCCAAGGCTCTGGCGGGACTGGACGAATGCTTAGGCTCGCATGAGCCATCGCTGCTCGTCAATGCGATAAGCACCAGACTCTCTTGCGCTGGCACACTTGTGTTTGTAGCTTGGATGCCATACTTTGAGTATGCGAGAAGCGAAGGCTCTGGTGGGACTGCAAGAATGCTTAGGCCTCTATGAGCCGTCGCTGCTCGCCGTTGACGTTAAAATGGCGGGTTCTGGCTGACGTTGGTTTCCATGACGCCAACGTCAGCCAGAGCCCGCCATTTTAACGTCTAGCCGCTACAACACGCTTTATAACGCTCCAATTCTTTTGGAAATAATGAAAGATCTAGGTGTTGTAGATTTTCAAGAACTGTTGGGAACACACGCAGTAAGTCACCGTTTATTTTGAAAGTGAAACAAACCCTCACACTATTTTTTTTTTCTGCCAGACAGAGGGCCAGAACATGCAAACATACTAACACTATATTAATGTACAAGAAGGCGTTCAACAAACTCCATGCAGCACAGCGACAGTTCCTGCGAGCTCTGAATGATCTGAATAGAGAATTAATAAAGAGCTCTTTCAGTCCTTTCTTGTGAGTTTATTTCAGATCATTCCAGTTTGGCAATGATCTCATTGAGGAAGAGCGATAGCTGCAACTCTCACTTCAGTGTATATGAACCTTGCAAATTCATATCTGTTCATGTACGTCTTTCTCTTGGTACCATATTCAGGCTGCGATCTGTGAATCTGTAAATTTCTTCTTATTATCTATCTTTCTTCTCGCTTGAATATGTACCTTGCTAGTTGTATGATCTCTGTTCTTGTTTTAATTATCTTCTTCTTGGTACCATAAAAAATAACGGCTATGATCTGTGACTTTTTCTGGTCAGATTCGATAATGGGCCAGTGCACTATAAAAATAAGTGTACCATACACCACCGGATTTGGTGGCAGCTGAACTGCCACTTATTTTGGTGTAACATTTAAACTGCTTTAAAAAGCTATGTTCTGTTCGATTGTATCGATTTGGAGAGTAACTACAACAATAACAGGTAGAAATGCTTTAACATTTATCACTGGAGAAATGTTGACCACAAGTTGTTTTAGTAGGAATGTATATCAGCTCAGCTGCCACCTATTTGGTGTTAACTTACACATATTTTTACAGTGAAAACAGCCCAGCTGCGACCTCTTTTGGTGTTAACTTACACATATTTTACAGTGAAAACAGCCAAGCTGCCACCTCTTTGGGTGTTAACTTACACATATTTTTACAGTGAAAACAGCTCAGCTGAGCTGCCAACTCTTTGGGTGTTAATTCTTTGCCTCCTAGTGTCGTCTGCTGATAACCTTGGCAAACAGTTTGGACCCAGATCAGGCCCAACAAAACGTCGGGCCTGATCTGGATCAATCTGTTTGACACTCAGATGGTATTCCTGAAAGAATTTTTCAAAAATAAATGAGTTTGAAAAAAATCAGCAGACGACAAAAAACATGAAAAAATACCACCCAGGGGGTGGGGGGCAAAGAGTTAACAGTGTACGTGAGAATTGCGTACTTATCGTATACACATGTGTGAAGTCACCATTAAAGCTTGCATGCACAGCTATCTAGTGGGTTAGAGGTCTAAGGTTTTGTCTGACACATTCTCTACTTCCATACTTTGTGAATGCCAGAAGCCAAGGCTCTGGCGGGACTGGACGAATGCTTAGGCTCGCATGAGCCATCGCTGCTCGTCAATGCGATAAGTACCAGACTCTCTTGCGCTGGCACACTTGTGTTTGTAGCTTGGATGCCATACTTTGA
The DNA here is from genome assembly GCA_964019695.1 of Loripinus fragilis. Classification (NCBI taxonomy): domain Eukaryota; kingdom Metazoa; phylum Mollusca; class Bivalvia; order Lucinida; family Lucinidae; genus Loripinus; species Loripinus fragilis. Next base: position 52,247,216 of record OZ026520.1, read on the forward strand.
GTATGCGAGAAGCGAAGTCTCTGGTGGGACTGCAAGAATGCTTAGGCCTCTATGAGCCGTCGCTGCTCGCCGTTGACGTTAAAATGGCGGGTTCTGGCTGACGTTGGTTTCCATGACGCCAACGTCAGCCAGAGCCCGCCATTTTAACGTCTAGCCGCTACAACACGCTTTATAACGCTCCAATTCTTTTGGAAATAATGAAAGATCTAGGTGTTGTAGATTTTCAAGAACTGTTGGGAACACACAGAGTAAGTCACCGTTTATTTTGAAAGTGAAACAAACCCTCACACTATTTTTTTCTGCCAGACAGAGGGCCAGAACATGCAAACATACTAACACTATATTAATGTACAAAAAGGCGTTCAACAAACTCCATGCAGCACAACGACAGTTCCTGCGAGCTCTGAATGATCTGAATAGAGAATTAACAAAGAGCTCTTTCAGTCCTTTCTTGTGAGTTTATTTCAGTTCATTCCAGTTTGGCAATGATCTCATTGAGGAAGAGCGATAGCTGCAACTCTCACTTCAGTGTATATGAACCTTGCAAATTCATATCTGTTCATGTATGTCTTTCTCTTGGTACCATATTCAGGCTGCGATCTGTGAATCTGTAAATTTCTTCTTATTATCTATCTTTCTTCTCGCTTGAATATGTACCTTGCTAGTTGTATGATCTCTGTTCTTGTTTAATTATCTTCTTCTTGGTACCATAAAAAATAACGGCTATGATCTGTGACTTTTTCTGGTCAGATTTGATAATGGGCCAGTGCACTATAAAAATAAGTGTACCATACACCACCGGATTCGGTGGCAGCTGAACTGCCACTTATTTTGGTGTAACATTTAAACTGCTTTAAAAAGCTATGTTCTATTCGATTGTATCGATTTGGAGAGTAACTACAACAATAACAGGTAGAAATGCTTTAACATTTATCACTGAAGAAATGTTGACCACAAGTTGTTTTAGTAGGAATGTAGATCAGCTCAGCTGCCACCTATTTGGTGTTAACTTACACATATTTTTACAGTGAAAACAGTCCTAGCTGCCACCTCTTTTGGTGTTAACTTACACATATTTTTACAGTGAAAACAGCCCAGCTGCCACCTCTTTGGGTGTTAACTTACACATATTTTCACAGTGAAAACAGCTCAGCTGCCACCTCTGGTGTTAAATTACACATATTTTACAGCGAAAACCGCCCAGATGCCACCTCTTTGGGTGTTAACTCTTTGCCTCCTAGTGTCGTCTGCTGATAACCTTTACAATCAGTTTGGACCCAGATCAGGCCCAACAAAACGTCGGGCCTGATCTGGATCAATCTGTTTGACACTCAGATGGATACCTGAAAGAATTTTTCAAAAATAAATGATTTTGAAAAAATCAGCAGACGACAAAAAACATGAAAATTACCACCCAGGGGTGGGGGGGGGGGGGGCAAAGAGTTAACAGTGTACGCGAGAATTGCGTACTTATCGTATACACATGTGTGAAGTCACCATTAAGCGTGCATGCACAGCTATCTAGTGGGTTAGAGGTCTAAGGTTTTGTCTGACACATTCTCTACTTCCATACTTTGTGAATGCGAGAAGCCAAGGCTCTGGCGGGCAGGACGAATGCTGAGGCTCGCATGAGCCATCGCTGCTCGTCAATGCGATAAGTACCAGACTCTCTTGCGCTGGCACACTTGTGTTTGTAGCTTGGATGCCATACTTTGAGTATGCGAGAAGCGAAGGCTCTGGTGGGACTGCAAGAATCCTTAGGCCTCTATGAGCCGTCGCTGCTCGCCGTTGACGTTAAAATGGCGGGTTCTGGCTGACGTTGGTTTCCATGACGCCGACTTCAGCCAGAGCCCGCCATTTTAACGTCTAGCCGCTACAACACGCTTTAGTGAAACAAACCCTCACACTATTTTTTTCTACCAGACGGAGGGCCAGAACATGCAAACACACTAACACTATATTAATGTACAAGAAGGCATTCAACAAACTCCATGCAGCACAACGACAGTTCCTGCGAGCTCTGAATGATCTGAATAGAGAATTAACAAAGAGCTCTTTCAGTCCTTTCTTGTGAGTTTACCATAAAAAATAACGGCTATGATCTGTGACTTTTTCTGGTCAGATTTGATAAAGGGCCAGTACACTGTAAAAAGTAAGTGTACTCTACACCACCGGATTCGGTGGCAGCTGAACTGCCACTTATTTTGGTGTAACATTTAAACTGCTTTAAAAAGCTATGTTCTATTCGATTGTATCGATTTGGAGAGTAACTACAACAATAACAGGTAGAAATGCTTTAACATTTATCACTGGAGAAATGTTGACCACAAGTTGTTTTAGTAGGAATGTATATCAGCTCAGCTGCCACCTATTTGGTGTTAACTCACACATATTTTTACAGTGAAAACAGCCCAGCTGCGACCTCTTTTGGTGTTAACTTACACATATTTTACAGTGAAAACAGCCAAGCTGCCACCTCTTTGGGTGTTAACTTACACATATTTTTACAGTGAAAACAGCTCAGCTGCCACCTCTGGTGTTAACTTACACACATTTTACAGCGAAAACCGCCCAGCTGCCACCTCTTTGGGTGTTAACTCTTTGCCTCCTAGTGTCGTCTGCTGAAAACCTTGGCAAACAGTTTGGACCCAGATCAGGCCCAACAAAACGTCGGGCCTGATCTGGATCAATCTGTTTGACACTCAGATGGTATTCCTGAAAGAATTTTTCAAAAATAAATGATTTTGAAAAAAATCAGCAGACGACAAAGACATGAAAAATTACCACCCAGGGGTGTGGGGGGGGGCAAAGAGTTAACAGTGTACGCGAGAATTGCGTACTTATCGTATACACATTTGTGAAGTCACCATTAAGCGTGCATGCACAGCTTTCTAGTGGGTTAGAGGTCTAAGGTTTTGTCTGACACATTATCTACGTCCATACTTTGTGAATGCGAGAAGCCAAGGCTCTGGCGGGACTGGACGAATGCTTAGGCTCGCATGAGCCATCGCTGCTCGTCAATGCGATAAGTACCAGACTCTCTTGCGCTGGCACACTTGTGTTTGTAGCTTGGATGCCATACTTTGAGTATGGGAGAAGCGAAGTCTCTGGTGGGACTGCAAGAATGCTTAGGCCTCTATGAGCCGTCGCTGCTCGCTGTTGACGTTAAAATGGCGGGTTCTGGCTGACGTTGGGAAATCAACGTCAGCCAGAACCCGCCATTTTAACGTCTAGCCGCTACAACACGCTTTATAACGCTCCAATTCCTTTGGAAATAATGAAAGATCTAGGCGTTGTAGATTTTCAAGAACTGTTGGGAACACACGCAGTAAGTCACCGTTTATTTTGAAAGTGAAACAAACCCTCACACTATTTTTTTTCTGCCAGACAGAGGGCCAGAACATGCAAACACACTAACACTATATTAATGTACAAGAAGACGTTCAACAAACTCCATGCAGCACAACGACAGTTCCTGCGAGCTCTGAATGATCTGAATAGAGAATTAACAAAGAGCTCTTTCATTCCTTTCTTGTGAGTTTATTTCAGTTCATTCCAGGTTGGCAATGATCTCATTGAGGAAGAGCGACAGCTGCAAACTCTCACTTCAGTGTATATGAACCTTGCAAATATATATCTGTTCATGTACGTCTTTCTCTTGGTACCATATTCAGGCTGTGATCTGTGAATCTGTAAATTTCTTCTTATTATCTATCTTTCTTCTCGCTTGAATATGTACCTTGCTAGTTGTATGATCTCTGTTCTTGTTTAATTATCTTCTTCTTGGTACCATAAAAAATAACGGCTATGATCTGTGACTTTTTCTGGTCAGATTTGATAATGGGCCAGTACACTGTAAAAATAAGTGTACTTTACACCACCGGATTCGGTGGCAGCTGAACTGCCACTTATTTTGGTGTAACATTTAAACTGCTTTAAAAAGCTATGTTCTATTCGATTGTATCGATTTGGAGAGTAACTACAACAATAACAGGTAGAAATGCTTTAACATTTATCACTGGAGAAATGTTGACCACAAGTTGTTTTAGTAGGAATGTATATCAGCTCAGCTGCCACCTATTTGGTGTTAACTTACACATATTTTTACAGTGAAAACAGCCCAGCTGCGACCTCTTTTGGTGTTAACTTACACATATTTTACAGTGAAAACAGCCAAGCTGCCACCTCTTTGGGTGTTAACTTACACATATTTTTACAGTGAAAACAGCTCAGCTGCCATCTCTGGTGTTATATTACACATATTTTACAGCGAAAACCGCCCAGCTGCCACCTCTTTGGGTGTTAACTCTTTGCCTCCTAGTGTCGTCTGCTGAAAACCTTGGCAAACAGTTTGGACGCAGATCAGGCCCAACAAAACGTCGGGCCTGATCTGGATCAATCTGTTTGACACTAAGATGGTATTCCTGAAAGAATTTTTCAAAAATAAATGATTTTGAAAAAAATCAGCAGACGACAAAAACATGAAAAATTACCACCCAGGGGTTGGGGGGGCAAAGAGTTAACAGTGTACGCGAGAATTGCGTACTTATCGTATACACATGTGTGAAGTCACCATTAAGCGTGCATGCACAGCTATCTAGTGGGTTAGAGGTCTAAGGTTTTGTCTGACACATTATCTACGTCCATACTTTGTGAATGCGAGAAGCCAAGGCTCTGGCGGGACTGGACGAATGCTTAGGCTCGCATGAGCCATCGCTGCTCGTCAATGCGATAAGTACCAGACTCTCTTGCGCTGGCACACTTGTGTTTGTAGCTTGGATGCCATACTTTGAGTATGCGAGAAGCGAAGGCTCTGGTGGGACTGCAAGAATGCTTAGGCCTCTATGAGCCGTCGCTGCTCGCCGTTGACGTTAAAATGGCGGGTTCTGGCTGACGTTGGTTTCCATGACGCCAACGTCAGCCAGAGCCCGCCATTTTAACGTCTAGCCGCTACAACACGCTTTATAACGCTCCAATTCCTTTGGAAATAATGAAAGATCTAGGCGTTGTAGATTTTCCAGAACTGTTGGGAACACACGCAGTAAGTCACCGTTTATTTTGAAAGTGAAACAAACCCTCACACTATTTTTTTTCTGCCAGACAGAGGGCCAGAACATGCAAACACACTAACACTATATTAATGTACAAGAAGACGTTCAACAAACTCCATGCAGCACAACAACAGTTCCTGCGAGCTCTGAATGATCTGAATAGAGAATTAACAAAAAGCTCTTTCATTCCTTTCTTGTGAGTTTATTTCAGTTCATTCCAGGTTGGCAATGATCTCATTGAGGAAGAGCGATAGCTGCAAACTCTCACTTCAGTGTATATGAACCTTGCAAATTCATATCTGTTCATGTACGTCTTTCTCTTGGTACCATATTCAGGCTGCGATCTGTGAATCTGTAAATTTCTTCTTATTATCTATCTTTCTTCTCGCTTGAATATGTACCTTGCTAGTTGTATGATCTCTGTTCTTGTTTAATTATCTTCTTCTTGGTACCATAAAAAATAACGGCTATGATCTGTGACTTTTTCTGGTCAGATTTGATAAAGGGCCAGTACACTGTAAAAATAAGTGTACTTTACACCACCGGATTTGGTGGCAGCTGAACTGCCACTTATTTTGGTGTAACATTTAAACTGCTTTAAAAAGCTATGTTCTATTCGATTGTATCGATTTGGAGAGTAACTACAACAATAACAGGTAGAAATGCTTTAACATTTATCACTGGAGAAATGTTGACCACAAGTTGTTTTAGTAGGAATGTATATCAGCTCAGCTGCCACCTGTTTGGTGTTAACTTACACATATTTTTACAGTGAAAACAGCCCAGCTGCGACCTCTTTTGGTGTTAACTTACACATATTTTACAGAGAAAACAGCCAAGCTGCCACCTCTTTGGGTGTTAACTTACACATATTTTTACAGTGAAAACAGCTCAGCTGCCACCTCTGGTGTTAACTTACACATATTTTACAGCGAAACCCGTCAGCTGCCACCTCTTTGGGTGGTTACTCTTTGCCTCCTAGTGTCGTCTGCTGAAAACCTTGGCAAACAGTTTGGACGCAGATCAGGCCCAACAAAACGTCGGGCCTGATCTGGATCAATCTGTTTGACACTCAGATGGTATTCCTGAAAGAATTTTTCAAGAATAAACGATTTTGAAAAAATCAGCAGACGACAAAAACATGAAAAATTACCACCCAGGGGGGGGGGCAGAGAGTTAACAGTGTACTCGAGAATTGCGTACTTATCGTATACACATGTGTGAAGTCACCATTAAGCATGCATGCACAGCTATCTAGTGGGTTAGAGGTCTAAGGTTTTGTCTGACACATTATCTACGTCCATACTTTGTGAATGCGAGAAGCCAAGGCTCTGGCGGGACTGGACGATTGCTTAGGCTCGCATGAGCCATCGCTGCTCGTCAATGCGATAAGTAACAGACTCTCTTGCGCTGGCACACTTGTGTTTGTAGCTTGGATGCCATACTTTGAGTATGGGAGAAGCGAAGTCTCTGGTGGGACTGCAAGAATGCTTAGGCCTCTATGAGCCGTCGCTGCTCGCCGTTGACGTTAAAATGGCGGGTTCTGGCTGACGTTGGTTTCCATGACGCCAACGTCAGCCAGAGCCCGCCATTTTAACGTCTAGCCGCTACAACACGCTTTATAACGCTCCAATTCCTTTGGAAATAATGAAAGATCTAGGCGTTGTAGATTTTCAAGAACTGTTGGGAACACACGCAGTAAGTCACCGTTTATTTTGAAAGTGAAACAAACCCTCACACTATTTTTTTTTCTGCCAGACAGAGGGCCAGAACATGCAAACACACTAACACTATATTAATGTACAAGAAGACGTTCAACAAACTCCATGCAGCACAACGACAGTTCCTGCGAGCTCTGAATGATCTGAATAGAGAATTAACAAAGAGCTCTTTCATTCCTTTCTTGTGAGTTTATTTCAGTTCATTCCAGGTTGGCAATGATCTCATTGAGGAAGAGCGATAGCTGCAAACTCTCACTTCAGTGTATATGAACCTTGCAAATTCATATCTGTTCATGTACGTCTTTCTCTTGGTACCATATTCAGGCTGCGATCTGTGAATCTGTAAATTTCTTCTTATTATCTATCTTTCTTCTCGCTTGAATATGTACCTTGCTAGTTGTATGATCTCTGTTCTTGTTTAATTATCTTCTTCTTGGTACCATACAAAATAACGGCTATGATCTGTGACTTTTTCTGGTCAGATTTGATAAAGGGCCAGTACACTGTAAAAATAAGTGTACTTTACACCACCGGATTCGGTGGCAGCTGCACTGCCACTTATTTTGGTGTAACATTTAAACTGCTTTAAAAAGCTATGTTCTATTCGATTGTATCGATTTGGAGAGTAACTACAACAATAACAGGTAGAAATGCTTTAACATTTATCACTGGAGAAATGTTGACCTCAAGTTGTTTTAGTAGGAATGTATATCAGCTCAGCTGCCACCTGTTTGGTGTTAACTTACACATATTTTTACAGTGAAAACAGCCCAGCTGCGACCTCTTTTGGTGTTAACTTACACATATTTTACAGTGAAAACAGCCAAGCTGCCACCTCTTTGGGTGTTAACTTACACATATTTTTACAGTGAAAACAGCTCAGCTGCCACCTCTGGTGTTAACTTACACATATTTTACAGCGAAAACCGCCCAGCTGCCACCTCTTTGTGTGTTAATTCTTTGCCTCCTAGTGTCGTCTGCTGAAAACCTTGGCAAACAGTTTGGACCCAGATCAGGCCCAACAAAACGTCGGGCCTGATCTGGATCAATCTGTTTGACACTCAGATGGTATTCCTGAAAGAATTTTTCAAAAATAAATGATTTTGAAAAAATCAGCAGACGACAAAAACATGAAAAAGTACCACCCAGGGGTGTGGGGGGGCAAAGAGTTAACAGTGTACGCGAGAATTGCGTACTTATCGTATACACATGTGTGAAGTCACCATTAAGCGTGCATGCACAGCTATCTAGTGGGTTAGAGGTCTAAGGTTTTGTCTGACACATTATCTACGTCCATACTTTGTGAATGCGAGAAGCCAAGGCTCTGGCGGGACTGGACGAATGCTTAGGCTCACATGAGCCATCGCTGCTCGTCAATGCGATAAGTACCAGACTCTCTTGCGCTGGCACACTTGTGTTTGTAGCTTGGATGCCATACTTTGAGTATGGGAGAAGCGAAGTCTCTGGTGGGACTGCAAGAATGCTTAGGCCTCTATGAGCCGTCGCTGCTCGCTGTTGACGTTAAAATGGCGGGTTCTGGCTGACGTTGATTTCCATGACGCCAACGTCAGCCAGAGCCCGCCATTTTAACGCATAGCCGCTACAACACGCTTTATAACGCTCCAATTCCTTTGGAAATAATGAAAGATCTAGGCGTTGTAGATTTTCAAGAACTGTTGGGAACACACGCCTTAAGTCACCGTTTATTTTGAAAGTAAAACAAACCCTCACACTATTTTTTTTCTGCAAGACAGAGGGCCAGAACATGCAAACACACTAACACTATATTAATGTACAAGAAGACGCTCAACAAACTCCATGCAGCACAACGACAGTTCCTGCGAGCTCTGAATGATCTGAATAGAGAATTAACAAAGAGCTCTTTCATTCCTTTCTTGTGAGTTTATTTCAGTTCATTCCAGGTTGGCAATGATCTCATTGAGGAAGAGCGATAGCTGCAAACTCTCACTTCAGTGTATATGAACCTTGCAAATTCATATCTGTTCATGTACGTCTTTCTCTTGGTACCATATTCAGGCTGCGATCTGTGAATCTGTAAATTTCTTCTTATTATCTATCTTTCCTCTCGCTTGAATATGTACCTTGCTAGTTGTATGATCTCTGTTCTTGTTTAATTATCTTCTTCTTGGTACCATAAAAAATAACGACTATGATCTGTGACTTTTCTGGTCAGATTTGATAAAGGGCCAGTACACTGTAAAAATAAGTGTACTTTACACCACCGGATTCGGTGGCAGCTGAACTGCCACTTATTTTGGTGTAACATTTAAACTGCTTTAAAAAGCTATGTACTATTCGATTGTATCGATTTGGAGAGTAACTACAACAATAACAGGTAGAAATGCTTTAACATTTATCACTGGAGAAATGTTGACCACAAGTTGTTTTAGTAGGAATGTATATCAGCTCAGCTGCCACCTATTTGGTGTTAACTTACACATATTTTTACAGTGAAAACAGCCCAGCTGCGACCTCTTTTGGTGTTAACTTACACATATTTTACAGTGAAAACAGCCAAGCTGCCACCTCTTTGGGTGTTAACTTACACGTATTTTTACAGTGAAAACAGCTCAGCTGCCATCTCTGGTGTTAACTTACACATATTTTACAGCGAAAACCGCCCAGCTGCCACCTCTTTGGGTTTTAACTCTTTGCCTCCTAGTGTCCTCTGCTGAAAACCTTGGCAAACAGTTTGGACCCAGATCAGGCCCAACAAAACGTCGGGCCTGATCTGGATCAATCTGTTTGACACTAAGATGGTATTCCTGAAAGAATTTTTCAAAAATAAATGATTTTGAAAAAAATCAGCAGACGACAAAAACATGAAAAATTACCACCCAGGGGTGGGGGGGGCAAAGACTTAACAGTGTACGCGAGAATTGCGTACTTATCGTATACACATGTGTGAAGTCACCATTAAGCGTGCATGCACAGCTATCTAGTGGGTTAGAGGTCTAAGGTTTTGTCTGACACATTATCTACGTCCATACTTTGTGAATGCGAGAAGCCAAGGCTCTGGCGGGACTGGACGAATGCTTAGGCTCGCATGAGCCATCGCTGCTCGTCAATGCGATAAGTACCAGACTCTCTTGCGCTGGCACACTTGTGTTTGTAGCTTGGATGCCATACTTTGAGTATGCGAGAAGCGAAGGCTCTGGTGGGACTGCAAGAATGCTTAGGCCTCTATGAGCCGTCGCTGCTCGCCGTTGACGTTAAAATGGCGGGTTCTGGCTGACGTTGGTTTCCATGACGCCAACGTCAGCCAGAGCCCGCCATTTTAACGTCTAGCCGCTACAACACGCTTTATAACGCTCCAATTCCTTTGGAAATAATGAAAGATCTAGGCGTTGTAGATTTTCATGAACTGTTGGGAACACACGCAGTAAGTCACCGTTTATTTTGAAAGTGAAACAAACCCTCACACTATTTTTTTTCTGCCAGACAGAGGGCCAGAACATGCAAACACACAAACACTATATTAATGTACAAGAAGACGTTCAACAAACTCCATGCAGCACAACGACAGTTCCTGCGAGCTCTGAATGGTCTGAATAGAGAATTAACAAAAAGCTCTTTCATTCCTTTCTTGTGAGTTTATTTCAGTTCATTCCAGGTTGGCAATGATCTCATTGAGGAAGAGCGATAGCTGCAAACTCTCACTTCAGTGTATATGAACCTTGCAAATTCATATCTGTTCATGTACGTCTTTCTCTTGGTACCATATTCAGGCTGCGATCTGTGAATCTGTAAATTTCTTCTTATTATCTATCTTTCTTCTCGCTTGAATATGTACCTTGCTAGTTGTATGATCTCTGTTCTTGTTTAATTATCTTCTTCTTGGTACCATAAACAAGAAATATCTTGAAAAAAGATATTCGGCGGCTCTCAAATACTGACGATAAACGCAACCAAATTCGCTGTTTAGGGAAAATTCCCATCTACCCCTTTGCATTCTAGAATCTAAAACCAGCGAAGTTGTGGTCCTGTTTCTGTCTCTCTTTTGCTTGGTTTTGTGCACATCTAACTCTTTTCGCTGAGCGATATGCATCTGAATCTTTTTTTTAATTTTAGGCATTCACCAGCAAGGGTTTGGGAACAATGTTTTAAGTCCTAAGTTTTTAGGAAAATGGGGGGGGGGGGGGGCGTTGACAATAAATTAATGTAAAATTAAACGTTCACTGAAACAAACCGAACACCAGAAAAGAACCTAGCCAGGATCGAGGAATAAATACATGTAGGATTCAAAACTGATCGACACCAAGTATGCACGTACAATCGAGCCATTATCGGCCCGCCACTGAAACGCCATCCGAATGACATTTGCTGGCAGGCCGATAGTGGCCCGAGTTTGGATGCTGGCTGACCCATGCGCGGATCCAGGAATTTTTGCCGGGATGGTCCAGGCCCGACTGCCAGAAAACAGCTCTGACAACGGTTTTTGTCTTTTTTTGTCCTCAACTTTTACAGTTTTACAGTGGCTTATCAATGGTTTATTTCAAAGAAAACTATAATTTTACAAGGTTTCGGGGAGGGGGGTCCAACCTATTCCAGGGGGGGGGCGGGGGCTGGGGGTCCAAATGCTAATTCTAGAGACCCATAGAAATTTAGCCCATTATCCATCTCATTAAAATTTTGGGTTATTCATTAAAATAAGACCAATTATTCATTAAAAGCAAGAAAGGTGGCAAAGAAATCTGATTATTCCCTATTCATTAGTTTTTTCTTCAATTCATTAAAAATATAGGAATATTCATTATTTTTGAGGCCCCCATTATTCACTATTCATTAATTTTTTGGCTCATTATTCACTATTCATTATATAAAAGGCCATTATTTACTAATCATTATACCCCATTCAGACCCTCATTTAACTACTCGTAGTTGATAGAAGAGACTTTACCGATAGTTACACTGTTCTTGTACAATGTAAGAAAATGCATATGCCGGCTAGGGCAAGCTCAATCGCCTGAACCCAAAGGTTACGTGCAACTCGCGATTAATTTGACGCCATTGTAATGGAACAAATTAAATTCACTCAATCAATGGTTCATATTCACCATTTTGGGACAATGACACATACCCCTGGAATTGGGAATTTTAGCGCGAAAACGCCTACAATTGAGAATATTTAGTGTTGTTAGCTTTATTGTCAAATCATAAAACACATCATATTTAATCTGAATTTAGCTGTACTGTTAACTTGCATGATGTATTATATGAGAATGCGCAATGTTGAATATTACCAGGGCTACCACTCATATTTTGAGGGTACATAGGGCAAAATGTAGAGGGCACAATTTTTAGAGGGTACATGGGCCCACGAAAATTCCGACAGCTAAGCATTTTGAAAGCACAGAGTAGGCTTAGATTTCCTATTTACTTAAAGTGATTCTGCAAACCCACCCTAAACAAATTTGAGCGGGGCTCCACTTTACATCTTTTGTATGAAAATGACTAAGTCAGCACACTGAAAAAACATTTGACAGGGGTTCCCTTATACATTATGACTTTCCGTTCACCCCAGCCCTTTCCCCAGCCAACATAAAATGCGAATAAATTAGAAAAACTGAAGAAGTGGGATGGGGCACTTGGTACTACAGAAGCTAACACCAAAGTACCAGCTCCTTCAGGTGTGATAGACAAGAGACAGTTAAGATAGTCAAAATAACATCTAGCTTTCATAATTTCCATCTCCATTCTTACACACAGATGTACGAAATTAAGCTACCTAATAAATTATTGTATTAGCTAGTTGGTATTTATCTTTTTATGCATCCGCAGAACAAGTTTTAATTGATTGTTGTGCTTACAGGGGAAATTACCTGTTGAAGCAAAGAAGTAAACCACGGCTGATATGCCGATCGTTAGAGGGCACAACACCCTTGGGACGAGCGGATTTACATAGCACGACTGATATGCCGATAGTCGTTTGAAAATGTCCGATAAACAAACAATTTTAAACACAATTTACTCCACAAAACGATGATTTTTTCTTTGATATTTTCCAACTTGAAATTGGGATTTTTTTCATCCGAACATAGGAGAAAAGAAACGTTTTGGCATTGGGAATATAACCGTATAACGGCCAAAAAAGACTATTGTCGAAATGTATGAAACAGACTATAATCATATCATGTCCAGAAAAGTTACAAATATTTTATATAAATAGCGTGATATTACTGTAAAGTCTTTTCGGATTTAGAGGATTATTTTATAATGCACTTCTTTACTGTGTGCAAGGCATGTAAACAATGATAGTGACAGCAATTTACAAATACTGTACATCGGGGGTTGACCTATATTCGAGATTTGATCGTTTGTACATTTGCATTTTTAGACCCAGTGCACAGACTGGTTCTCTGCCATTTACATGTATGTTTTCAAGTTTAGGTTCATGTTTAGTAAGATTGTATGGACATTCTGAGTATCAACCAATGAGAGCATCTTTTTCCAGTCGGTGTGATGAATATTAAAATTTAAAAATGCTTCTGATTGGTTAATAATTTAGATCTAAACGATATTAGAACGGCAGCAAGCCGCCGTAAAAATAACGGCTATGATCTGTGACTTTTCTGGTCAGATTTGATAATGGGCCAGTACACTGTAAAAATAAGTGTACTTTACACCACCGGATTTGGTGGCAGCTGAACTGCCACTTATTTTGGTGTAACATTTAAACTGCTTTAAAAAGCTATGTTCTATTCGATTGTATCGATTTGGAGAGTAACTACAACAATAACAGGTAGAAATGCTTTAACATTTATCACTGGAGAAATGTTGACCACAAGTTGTTTTAGTAGGAATGTATATCAGCTCAGCTGCCACCTATTTGGTGTTAACTTACACATATTTTTTACAGTGAAAACAGCCCAGCTGCGACCTGTTTTGGTCTTAACTTACACATATTTTACAGTGAAAACAGCCAAGCTGCCACCTCTTTGGGTGTTAACTTACACATATTTTTACAGTGAAAACAGCTCAGCTGCCACCTCTGGTGTTAACTTACACATATTTTACAGCGAAAACCGCCCAGCTGCCACCTCTTTGGGTGTTAACTATTTGCCTCCTAGTGTCGTCTGCTGAAAACCTTGGCAAACAGTTTGGACGCAGATCAGGCCCAACAAAACGTCGGGCCTGATCTGGATCAATCTGTTTGACACTCAGATGGTATTCCTGAAAATTTTTTTTCAAAAATAAATGGTTTTGAAAAAATCAGCAGACGACAAAAACATGAAAAATTACCACCCAGGGGTGTTTGGGGGGCAAAGAGTCAACAGTGTACGCGAGAATTGCGTACTTATCGTATACACATGTATGAAGTCACCATTAAGCGTGCATGCACAGCTATCTAGTGGGTTAGAGGTCTAAGGTTTTGTCTGACACATTATCTACGTCCATACTTTGTGAATGCGAGAAGCCAAGGCTATGGTGGGACTGGACGAATGCTTAGGCTCGCATGAGCCATCGCTGCTCGTCAATGCGATAAGTACCAGACTCTCTTGCGCTGGCACACTTGTGTTTGTAGCTTGGATGCCATACTTTGAGTATGGGAGAAGCGAAGTCTCTGGTGGGACTGCAAGAATGCTAAGACCTCTATGAGCCGTCGCTGCTCGCCGTTGACGTTAAAATGGCGGGTTCTGGCTGACGTTGGTTTCCATGACGCCAACGTCAGCCAGAGCCCGCCATTTTAACGTCTAGCCGCTACAACACGCTTTATAACGCTCCAATTCCTTTGGAAATAATGAAAGATCTAGGCGTTGTAGATTTTCAAGAACTGTTGGGAACACACGCAGTAAGTCACCGTTTATTTTGAAAGTGAAACAAACCCTCACACTATTTTTTTTCTGCCAGACAGAGGGCCAGAACATGCAAACACACAAACACTATATTAATGTACAAGAAGACGTTCAACAAACTCCATGCAGCACAACGACAGTTCCTGCGAGCTCTGAATGATCTGAATAGAGAATTAACAAAGAGCTCTTTCAGTCCTTTCTTGTGAGTTTATTTCAGTTCATTCCAGTTTGGCAATGATCTCATTGTGGAAGAGCGATAGCTGCAACTCTCACTTCAGTGTATATGAACCTTGCAAATTCATATCTGTTCATGTACGTCTTTCTCTTGGTACCATATTCAGGCTGCGATCTGTGAACCTGTAAATTTCTTCTTATTATCTATCTTTCTTCTCGCTTGAATATGTATCTTGCTAGTTGTATGATCTCTGTTCTTGTTTAATTATCTTCTTCTTGGTACCATAAAAAATAACGGCTATGATCTGTGACTTTTCTGGTCAGATTTGATAAAGGGCCAGTACACTGTAAAAATAAGTGTACTTTACACCACCGGATTCGGTGGCAGCTGAACTGCCACTTATTTTGGTGTAACATTTAAACTGCTTTAAAAAGCCTTGTTCTATTCGATTGTATCGATTTGGAGAGTAACTACAACAATAACAGGTAGAAATGCTTTAACATTTATCACTGGAGAAATGTTGACCACAAGTTGTTTTAGTAGGAATGTATATCAGCTCAGCTGCCACCTATTTGGTGTTAACTTACACATATTTTTACAATGAAAACAGCCCAGCTGCGACCTCTTTTGGTGTTAACTTACACATATTTTACAGTGAAAACAGCCAAGCTGCCACCTCTTTGGGTGTTAACTTACACATATTTTTACAGTGAAAACAGCTCAGCTGCCACCTCTGGTGTTAACTTACACATATTTTACAGCGAAAACCGCCCAGCTGCCACCTCTTTGGGTGTTAACTCTTTGCCTCCTAGTGTCGTCTGCTGAAAACCTTGGCAAACAGTTTGGACCCAGATCAGGCCCAACAAAACGTCGAACCTGATCTGGATCAATCTGTTTGACACTCAGATGCATGAAAAATTACCACCCAGGGCTGGGGGGGGGGGCAAAGAGTTAACAGTGTACGCGAGAATTGCGTACTTATCGTATACACATGTGTGAAGTCACCATTAAGCGTGCATGCACAGCTATCTAGTGGGTAAGAGGTCTAAGGTTTTGTCTGACACATTATCTACGTCCATACTTTGTGAATGCGAGAAGCCAAGGCTCTGGCGGGACTGGACGAATGCTTAGGCTCGCATGAGCCATCGCTGCTCATCAATGCGATAAGTACCAGACTCTCTTGCGCTGGCACACTTGTGTTTGTAGCTTGGATGCCATACTTTGAGTATGGGAGAAGCGAAGTCTCTGGTGGGACTGCAAGAATGCTAAGACCTCTATGAGCCGTCGCTGCTCGCCGTTGACGTTAAAATGGCGGGTTCTGGCTGACGCTGGTTTCCATGACGCCAACGTCAGCCAGAGCCCGCCATTTTAACGTCTAGCCACTACAACACGCTTTATAACGCTCCAATTCCTTTGGAAATAATGAAAGATCTAGGCGTTGTAGATTTTCAAGAACTGTTGGGAACACACGCAGTAAGTCACCGTTTATTTTGAAAGTGAAACAAACCCTCACACTATTTTTTTTTCTGCCAGACAGAGGGCCAGAACATGCAAACACACTAACACTATATTAATGTACAAGAAGACGTTCAACAAACTCCATGCAGCACAACGACAGTTCCTGCGAGCTCTGAATGATCTGAATAGAGAATTAACAAAGAGCTCTTTCATTCCTTTCTTGTGAGTTTATTTCAGTTCATTCCAGGTTGGCAATGATCTCATTGAGGAAGAGCGATAGCTGCAAACTCTCACTTCAGTGTATATGAACCTTGCAAATTTATATCTGTTCATGTACGTCTTTCTCTTGGTACCATATTAAGGCTGCGATCTGTGAATCTGTAAATTTCTTCTTATTATCTATCTTTCTTCTCGCTTGAATATGTACCTTGCTAGTTGTATGATCTCTGTTCTTGTTTAATTATCTTCTTCTTGGTACCATAAAAAATAACGGCTATGATCTGTGACTTTTTCTGGTCAGATTTGATAATGGGCCATTGCACTGTAAAAATAAGTGTACTTTACACCACCGGATTCGGTGGCAGCTGAACTGCCACTTATTTTGGTGTAACATTTAAACTGCTTTAAAAAGCTATGTTCTATTCGATTGTATCGATTTGGAGAGTAACTACAACAATAACAGGTAGAAATGCTTTAACATTTATCACTGGAGAAATGTTGACCACAAGTTGTTTTAGTAGGAATGTATATCAGCTCAGCTGCCACCTATTTGGTGTTAACTCACACATATTTTAACAGTGAAAACAGCCCAGCTGCGACCTGTTTTGGTGTTAACTTACACATATTTTACAGTGAAAACAGCCAAGCTGCCACCTCTTTGGGTGTTAACTTACAAATATTTTTACAGTGAAAACAGCTCAGCTGCCACCTCTGGTGTTAACTTACACATATTTTACAGCGAAAACCGCCCAGCTGCCACCTCTTTGGGTGTTAACTCTTTGCCTCCTAGTGTCGTCTGCTGAAAACCTTGGCAAACAGTTTGGACCCAGATCAGGCCCAACAAAACGTCGAACTGATCTGGATCAATCTGTTTGACACTCAGATGGTATTCCTGAAAGAATTTTTCAAAAATAAATGATTTTGAAAAAATCAACAGACGACAAAAACATGAAAAATTACCACCCAGGGGTGGGGGGGGGGGGGCAAAGAGTTAACAGTGTACGCGAGAATTGCGTACTTATCGTATACACATGTGTGAAGTCACCATTAAGCGTGCATGCACAGCTATCTAGTGGGTTAGAGGTCTAAGGCTTTCTCTGACACATTATCTACGTCCATACTTTGTGAATGCGAGAAGCCAAGGCTCTGGCGGGACTGGACGAATGCTTAGGCTCGCATGAGCCATCGCTGCTCGTCAATGCGATAAGTACCAGACTCTCTTGCGCTGGCACGCTTGTGTTTGTAGCTTGGATGCCATACTTTGAGTATGGGAGAAGCGAAGTCTCTGGTGGGACTGCAAGAATGCTAAGACCTCTATGAGCCATCGCTGCTCGCCGTTGACGTTAAAATGGCGGGTTCTGGCTGACGTTGGATTCCATGACGCCAACGTCAGCCAGAGCCCGCCATTTTAACGTCTAGCCGCTACAACACGCTTTATAACGCTCCAATTCCTTTGGAAATAATGAAAGATCTAGGCGTTGTAGATTTTCAAGAACTGTTGGGAACACACGCAGTAAGACACCGTTTATTTTGAAAGTGAAACAAACCCTCACACTATTTTTTTTTCTGCCAGACAGAGGGCCAGAACATGCAAACACACTAACACTATATTAATGTACAAGAAGACGTTCAACAAACTCCATGCAGCACAACGACAGTTCCTGCGAGCTCTGAATGATCTGAATAGAGAATTAACAAAGAGCTCTTTCAGTCCTTTCTTGTGAGTTTATTTCAGTTCATTCCAGGTTGGCAATGATCTCATTGAGGAAGAGCGATAGCTGCAAACTCTCACTTCAGTGTATATGAACCTTGCAAATTCATATCTGTTCATGTACGTCTTTCTATTGGTACCATATTCAGGCTGCGATCTGTGAACCTGTAAATTTCTTCTTATTATCTATCTTTCTTCTCGCTTGAATATGTATCTTGCTAGTTGTATGATCTCTGTTCTTGTTTAATTATCTTCTTCTTGGTACCATAAAAAATAACGGCTATGATCTGTGACTTTTCTGGTCAGATTTGATAAAGGGCCAGTACACTGTAAAAATAAGTGTACTTTACACCACCGGATTCGGTGGCAGCTGAACTGCCACTTATTTTGGTGTAACATTTAAACTGCTTTAAAAAGCCTTGTTCTATTCGATTGTATCGATTTGGAGAGTAACTACAACAATAACAGGTAGAAATGCTTTAACATTTATCACTGGAGAAATGTTGACCACAAGTTGTGTTAGTAGGAATGTATATCAGCTCAGCTGCCACCTATTTGGTGTTAACTTACACATATTTTTACAATGAAAACAGCCCAGTTTTGACCTCTTTTGGTGTTAACTTATACATATTTTACAGTGAAAACAGCCAAGCTGCCACCTCTTTGGGTGTTAACTTACACATATTTTTACAGTGAAAACAGCTCAGCTGCCACCTCTGGTGTTAACTTACACATATTTTACAGCGAAAACCGCCCAGCTGCCACCTCTTTGAGTGTTAACTCTTTGCCTCCTAGTGTCGTCTGCTGAAAACCTTGGCAAACAGTTTGGACCCAGATCAGGCCCAACAAAACGTCGAACCTGATCTGGATCAATCTGTTTGACACTCAGATGGTATTCCTGAAAGAATTTTTCAAAAATAAATGATTTTGAAAAAATCAGCAGACGACAAAAACATGAAAAATTACCACCCAGGGCTGGGGGGGGCAAAGAGTTAACAGTGTACGCGAGAATTGCGTACTTATCGTATACACATGTGTGAAGTCACCATTAAGCGTGCATGCACAGCTATCTAGTGGGTAAGAGGTCTAAGGTTTTGTCTGACACATTATCTACGTCCATGCTTTGTGAATGCGAGAAGCCAAGGCTCTGGCGGGACTGGACGAATGCTTGGGCTCGCATGAGCCATCGCTGCTCATCAATGCGATAAGTACCAGACTCTCTTGCGCTGGCACACTTGTGTTTGTAGCTTGGATGCCATACTTTGAGTATGGGTGAAGCGAAGTCTGGTGGGACTGCAAGAATGCTAAGACCTCTATGAGCCGTCGCTGCTCGCCGTTGACGTTAAAATGGCGGGTTCTGGCTGACGCTGGTTTCCATGACGCCAACGTCAGCCAGAGCCCGCCATTTTAACGTCTAGCCACTACAACACGCTTTATAACGCTCAAATTCCTTTGGAAATAATGAAAGATCTAGGCGTTGTAGATTTTCAAGAACTGTTGGGAACACACGCAGTAAGTCACCGTTTATTTTGAAAGTGAAACAAACCCTCACACTATTTTTTTTCTGCCAGAAAGAGGGCCAGAACATGCAAACACACTAACACTATATTAATGTACAAGAAGACGTTCAACAAACTCCATGCAGCACAACGACAGTTCCTGCGAGCTCTGAATGATCTGAATAGAGAATTAACAAAGAGCTCTTTCATTCCTTTCTTGTGAGTTTATTTCAGTTCATTCCAGTTTGGCAATGATCTCATTGAGGAAGAGCGATAGCTGCAAACTCTCACTTCAGTGTATATGAACCTTGCAAATTCATATCTGTTCATGTACGTCTTTCTCTTGGTACCATATTAAGGATGCGATCTGTGAATCTGTAAATTTCTTCTTATTATCTATCTTTCTTCTCGCTTGAATATGTACCTTGCTAGTTGTATGATCTCTGTTCTTGTTTAATTATCTTCTTCTTGGTACCATAAAAAATAACGGCTATGATCTGTGACTTTTTCTGGTCAGATTTGATAATGGGCCAGTGCACTATAAAAATAAGTGTACTTTACACCACCGGATTCGGTGGCAGCTGAACTGCCACTTATTTTGGTGTAACATTTAAACTGCTTTAAAAAGCTATGTTCTATTCGATTGTATCGATTTGGAGAGTAACTACAACAATAACAGGTAGAAATGCTTTAACATTTATAACTGGAGAAATGTTGACTACAAGTTGTTTTAGTAGGAATGTAGATCAGCTCAGCTGCCACCTATTTGGTGTTAACTTACACATATTTTTACAGTGAAAACAGCCCAGCTGCGACCTGTTTTGGTCTTAACTTACACATATTTTACAGTGAAAACAACCAAGCTGCCACCTCTTTGGGTGTTAACTTACAAATATTTTTACAGTGAAAACAGCTCAGCTGTCACCTCTGGTGTTAACTTACACATATTTTACAGCGAAAACCGCCCAGCTGCCACCTCTTTGGGTGTTAACTCTTTGCCTCCTAGTGTCGTCTGCTGAAAACCTTGGCAAACAGTTTGGACCCAGATCAGGCCCAACAAAACGTCGAACTGATCTGGATCAATCTGTTTGACACTCAGATGGTATTCCTGAAAGAATTTTTCAAAAATAAATGATTTTGAAAAAATCAACAGACGACAAAAACATGAACAATTACCACCCAGGGGTGGGGGGGCAAAGAGTTAACAGTGTACGCGAGAATTGCGTACTTATCGTATACACATGTGTGAAGTCACCATTAAGCGTGCATGCACAGCTATCTAGTGGGTTAGAGGTCTAAGGTTTTGTCTGACACATTATCTACGTCCATACTTTGTGAATGCGAGAAGCCAAGGCTCTGGCGGGACTGGACGAATGCTTAGGCTCGCATGAGCCATCGCTGCTCGTCAATGCGATAAGTACCAGACTCTCTTGCGCTGGCACACTTGTGTTTGTAGCTTGGATGCCATACTTTGAGTATGGGAGAAGCGAAGTCTCTGGTGGGACTGCAAGAATGCTAAGACCTCTATGAGCCATCGCTGCTCGCCGTTGACGTTAAAATGGCGGGTTCTGGCTGACGTTGGTTTCCATGACGCCAACGTCAGCCAGAGCCCGCCATTTTAACGTCTAGCCACTACAACACGCTTTATAACGCTCCAATTCCTTTGGAAATAATGAAAGATCTAGGCGTTGTAGATTTTCAAGAACTGTTGGGAACACACGCAGTAAGTCACCGTTTATTTTGAAAGTGAAACAAACCCTCACACTATTTTTTTTTCTGCCAGACAGAGGGCCAGAACATGCAAACACACTAACACTATATTAATGTACAAGAAGACGTTCAACAAACTCCATGTAGCACAACGACAGTTCCTGCGAGCTCTGAATGATCTGAATAGAGAATTAACAAAGAGCTCTTTCAGTCCTTTCTTGTGAGTTTATTTCAGTTCATTCCAGTTTGGCAATGATCTCATTGAGGAAGAGCGATAGCTGCAAACTCTCACTTCAGTGTATATGAACCTTGCAAATTCATATCTGTTCATGTACGTCTTTCTCTTGGTACCATATTCAGGCTGCGATCTGTGAATCTGAAAATTTCTTCTTATTATCCATCTTTCTTCTCGCTTGAATATGTACCTTGCTAGTTGTATGATCTCTGTTCTTGTTTAATTATCTTCTTCTTGGTACCATAAAAAATAACGGCTATGATCTGTGACTTTTCTGGTCAGATTTGATAAAGGGCCAGTACACTGTAAAAATAAGTGTACTTTACACCACCGGATTCGGTGGCAGCTGAACTGCCACTTATTTTGGTGTAACATTTAAACTGCTTTAAAAAGCTATGTTCTATTCGATTGTATCGATTTGGAGAGTAACTACAACAATAACAGGTAGAAATGCTTTAACATTTATAACTGGAGAAATGTTGACCACAAGTTGTTTTAGTAGGAATGTATATCAGCTCAGCTGCCACCTATTTGGTGTTAACTCACACATATTTTTACAGTGAAAACAGCCCAGCTGCGACCTCTTTTGGTGTTAACTTACACATATTTTACAGTGAAAACAGCCAAGCTGCCACCTCTTTGGGTGTTAACTTACAAATATTTTTACAGTGAAAACAGCTCAGCTGCCACCTCTGGTGTTAACTTACACATATTTTACAGCGAAAACCGCCCAGCTGCCACCTCTTTGGGTATTAACTCTTTGCCTCCTAGTGTCGTCTGCTGAAAACCTTGGCAAACAGTTTGGACCCAGATCAGGCCCAACAAAACGTCGGGCCTGATCTGGATCAATCTGTTTGACACTCAGATGGTATTCCTGAAAGAATTTTACAAAAATAAATGATTTTGAAAAAATCAGCAGATGACAAAAACATGAAAAATTACCACCCGGGGGGGGGGGGGGGCAAAGAGTTAACAGTGTACGCGAGAATTGCGTACTTATCGTATACACATGTGTGAAGTCACCATTAAGCGTGCATGCACAGCTATCTAGTGGGTTAGAGGTCTAAGGTTTTGTCTGACACATTATCTACGTCCATACTTTGTGAATGCGAGAAGCCAAGGCTCTGGCGGGACTGGACGAATGCTTAGGCTCGCATGAGCCATCGCTGCTCGTCAATGCGATAAGTACCAGACTCTCTTGTGCTGGCACACTTGTGTTTGTAGCTTGGATGCCATACTTTGAGTATGGGAGAAGCGAAGTCTTTGGTGGGACTGCAAGAATGCTAAGACCTCTATGAGCCATCGCTGCTCGCCGTTGACATTAAAATGGCGGGTTCTGGCTGACGTTGGTTTCCATGACGCCAACGTCAGCCAGAGCCCGCCATTTTAACGTCTAGCCACTACAACACGCTTTATAACGCTCCAATTCGTTTGGAAATAATGAAAGATCTAGGTGTTGTAGATTTTCAAGAACTGTTAGAAACACACACAGTAAGTCACCGTTTATTTTGAAAGTGAAACAAACCCTCACACTATTTTTTTCTGCCAGACAGAGGGCCAGAACATGCAAACACACTAACACTATATTAATGTACAAGAAGACGTTCAACAAACTCCATGCAGCACAACGACAGTTCCTGCGAGCTCTGAATGATCTGAATAGAGAATTAACAAAGAGCTCTTTCAGTCCTTTCTTGTGAGTTTATTTCAGTTCATTCCAGTTTGGCAATGATCTCATTGAGGAAGAGCGATAGCTGCAAACTCTCACTTCAGTGTATATGAACCTTGCAAATTCATATCTGTTCATGTACGTCTTTCTCTTGGTACCATATTCAGGCTGCGATCTGTGAATCTGTAAATTTCTTCTTATTATCTATCTTTCTTCTCGCTTGAATATGTACCTTGCTAGTTGTATGATCTCTGTTCTTGTTACATTATCTTCTTCTTGGTACCATAAAAAATAACGGCTATGATCTGTGACTTTTCTGGTCAGATTTGATAAAGGACCAGTACACTGTAAAAATAAGTGTACTTTACACCACCGGATTCGGTGGCAGCTGAACTGCCACTTATTTTGGTGTAACATTTAAACTGCTTTATAAAGCTATGTTCTATTCGATTGTATCGATTTGGAGAGTAACTACAACAATAACAGGTAGAAATGCTTTAACATTTATAACTGGAGAAATGTTGACCACAAGTTGTTTTAGTAGGAATGTATATCAGCTCAGCTGCCACCTATTTGGTGTTAACTCACACATATTTTTACAGTGAAAACAGCCCAGCTGCGACCTCTTTTGGTGTTAACTTACACATATTTTACAGTGAAAACAGCCAAGCTGCCACCTCTTTGGGTGTTAACTTACAAATATTTTTACAGTGAAAACAGCTCAGCTGCTACCTCTGGTGTTAACTTACACATATTTTACAGCGAAAACCGCCCAGCTGCCACCTCTTTGGGTATTTACTCTTTGCCTCCTAGTGTCGTCTGCTGAAAACCTTGGCAAACAGTTTGGACCCAGATCAGGCCCAACAAAACGTCGGGCCTGTTCTGGATCAATCTGTTTGACACTCAGATGGTATTCCTGAAAGAATTTTACAAAAATAAATGATTTTGAAAGAATCAGCAGATGACAAAAACATGAAAAAATACCACCCAGGGGGGGGGGGGGGGGCAAAGAGTTAACAGTGTACGCGAGAATTGCGTACTTATCGTATACACATGTGTGAAGTCACCATTAAGCGTGCATGCACAGCTATCTAGTGGGTTAGAGGTCTAAGGTTTTGTCTGACACATTATCTACGTCCATACTTTGTGAAAGCGAGAAGCCAAGGCTCTGGCGGGACTGGACGAATGCTTAGGCTCGCATGAGCCATCGCTGCTCGTCAATGCGATAAGTACCAGACTCTCTTGCGCTGGCACACTTGTGTTTGTAGCTTGGATGCCATACTTTGAGTATGGAAGAAGCGAAGTCTCTGGTGGGACTGCAAGAATGCTAAGGCCTCTATGAGCCGTCGCTGCTCGCCGTTGACGTTAAAATGGCGGGTTCTGGCTGACGTTGGTTTCCATGACGCCAACGTCAGCCAGAGCCCGCCATTTTAACGTCTAGCCGCTACAACACGTTTTATAACGCTCCAATTCCTTTGGAAATAATGAAAGATCTAGGCGTTGTAGATTTTCAAGAACTGTTTGGAACACACGCAGTAAGTCACCATTTATTTTGAAAGTGAAACAAACCCTCACACTATTTTTTTTTCTGCCAGACAGAGGGCCAGAACATGCAAACACACTAACACTATATTAATGTACAAGAAGACGTTCAACAAACTCCATGAAGCTCTACGACAGTTCCTGCGAGCTCTGAATGATCTGAATAGAGAATTAACAAAGAGCTCTTTCAGTCCTTTCTTGTGAGTTTATTTCAGTTCATTCCAGTTTGGCAATGATCTCATTGAGGAAGAGCGATAGCTGCAACTCTCACTTCAGTGTATATGAACCTTGCAAATTCATATCTGTTCATGTACGTCTTTCTCTTGGTACCATATTCAGGCTGCGATCTGTGAATCTGTAAATTTTTTCTTATCATCTATCTTTCTTCTCGCTTGAATATGTACCTTGCTAGTTGTATGATCTCTGTTCTTGTTTAATTATCTTCTTCTTGGTACCATAAAAAATAACGGCTATGATCTGTGACTTTTTATAGTCAGATTTGATAAAGGGCCAGTACACTATAAAAATAAGTGTACTTTACACCACCGGATTCGGTGGCAGCTGAACTGCCACTTATTTTGGTGTAACATTTAAACTGCTTTAAAAAGCTATGTTCTATTCGATTGTATCGATTTGGAGAGTAACTACAACAATAACAGTTAGAAATGCTTTAACATTTATCACTGGAGAAATGTTGACCACAAGTTGTTTTAGTAGGAATGTAGATCAGCTCAGCTGCCACCTATTTGGTGTTAACTTACACATATTTTTACAGTGAAAACAGCCCAGCTGCCACCTCTTTGGGTGTTAACTTACACATATTTTTACAGTGAAAACAGCCCAGCTGCCACCTCTTTGGGTGTTAACTTACACATATTTTTACAGTGAAAACAGCTCAGCTGCCAGCTCTGGTGTTTACTTACACATATTTTACAGCGAAAACCGCCCAGCTGCCACCTCTTTGGGTGTTAACTCTTTGCCTCCTAGTGTCGTCTGCTGATAACCTTGGCAAACAGTTTGGACCCAGATCAGGCCCAACAAAACGTCGGGCCTGATCTGGATCAATCTGTTTGACACTCAGATGGTATTCCTGAAAGAATTTTTCAAAAATAAATGATTTTGAAAAAATCAGCAGACGACAAAAAAAAAACATGAAAAAATACCACCCAGGGGGGGTGGGGGGGGGGGGGCAAAGAGTTAACAGTGTACACGAGAATTGCGTACTTATCGTATACACATGTGTGAAGTCACCATTAAAGCGTGCATGCACAGCTATCTAGTGGGTTAGAGGTCTAAGGTTATGTCTGACACATTCTCTACTTCCATACTTTGTGAATGCTAGAAGCCAAGGCTCTGGCGGAACTGGACGAATGCTTAGGCTCGCATGAGCCATCGCTGCTCGTCAATGCGATAAGTACCAGACTCTCTTGCGAAGGCACACTTGTGTTTGTAGCTTGGATGCCATACTTTGAGTATGCGAGAAGGGAAGGCTCTGGTGGGACTGCAAGAATGCTTAGGCCTCTATGAGCCGTCGCTGCTCGCCGTTGACGTTAAAATGGCGGGTTCTGGCTGACGTTGGTTTCCATGACGCCAACGTCAGCCAGAGCCCGCCATTTTAACGTCTAACCGCTACAACACGCTTTATAACGCTCCAATTCGTTTGGAAATAATGAAAGATCTAGGCGTTGTAGATTTTCCAGAACTGTTGGGAACACACGCAGTAAGTCACCGTTTATTGTGAAAGTGA
Organism: Loripinus fragilis; assembly: GCA_964019695.1. NCBI lineage: Eukaryota > Metazoa > Mollusca > Bivalvia > Lucinida > Lucinidae > Loripinus > Loripinus fragilis. The sequence goes on from OZ026520.1 coordinate 52,273,770, forward strand.
AACAAACCCTCACACTATTTTTTGATCTACCAGACAGAGGGCCAGAAAATGCAAACACACTTACACTTAATTAATGTACAAGAAGGCGTTCACTAAACTCAATGCAACACAACGACAGTTCCTGCGAGCTCTGAATGATCTGAATAGAGAATTAACAAAGAGCTCTTTCAGTCCTTTCTTGTGAGTTTATTTCAGTTCATTCCAGTTTGGCAATGATCTCATTGAGGAAGAGCGATAGCTGCAAACTCTCACTTCAGAGTATATAAACCTTGCAAATTCATATCTGTTCATGTACGTCTTTCTCTTGGTACCATATTCAGGCTGCGATCTGTGAATCTGTAAATTTCTTCTTATTATCTATCTTTCTTCTCGCTTGAATATGTACCTTGCTAGTTGTATGATCTCTGTTCTTGTTTAATTATCTTCTTCTTGGTACCATAAAAAATAACGGCTATGATCTGTGACTTTTTATGGTCAGATTTGATAATGGGCCATGGCACTGTAAAAATAAGTGTACTGTACACCACCAGATCGGTGGCAGCTGAACTGCCACTTATTTTGGTGTAACATTTAAACTGCTTTAAAAAGCTATGTTCTATTCGATTGTATCGATTTGAAGAGTAACTACAACAATAACAGGTAGAAATGCTTTAACATTTATCACTGGAGAAATGTTGACCACAAGTTGTTTTAGTAGGGAATGTAGATCAGCTTAGCTGCCACATATTTGGTGTTAACTTACACATATTTTACAGTGAAAACAGCCCAGCTGCGACCTCTTTTGGTGTTAACTTACACATATTTTTTACAGTGAAAACAGCCCAGCTGCCACCTCTTTGGGTGTTAACTTACACATATTTTTACAGTGAAAACAGCTCAGCTGCCACCTCTGGTGTTAACTTACACATATTTTAAAGCGAAAACCGCCCAGCTGCCACCTCTTTGGGTGTTAACTCTTTGCCTCCTAGTGTCGTCTGCTGATAACCTTGGCAAACAGTTTGGACCCAGATCAGGCCCAACAAAACGTCGGGCCTGATCTGGATCAATCTGTTTGACACTCAGATGGTATTCCTGAATGAATTTTTCAAAAATAAATGATTTTGTAAAAATCAGCAGACGACAAAAAACATGAAAAATTACCACCGAGGGGGGGGGGGGGGGGGGGCAAAGAGTTAACAGTGCACACGAGAATTGCGTACTTATCGTATACACATGTGTGAAGTCACCATTAAAGCGTGCATTCACAGCTATCTAGTGGGTTAGAGGTCTAAGGTTTTGTTTGACACATTCTCTACTTCCATACTTTGTGAATGCGAGAAGCCAAGGCTCTGGCGGGACTGGACGAATGCTTAGGCTCGCATGAGCCATCGCTACTCGTCAATGCGATAAGTACCAGACTCTCTTGCGCTGGCACACTTGTGTTTGTAGCTTGGATGCCATACTTTGAGTATGCCAGAAGCGAAGGCTCTGGTGGGACTGCAAGAATGCTTAGGCCTCTATGAGCCGTCGCTGCTCGCCGTTGACGTTAAAATGGCGGGTTCTGGCTGACGTTGGTTTCCATGACGCCAACGTCAGCCAGAGCCCGCCATTTTAACGTCTAGCCGCTACAACACGCTTTATAACGCTCCAATTCGTTTGGAAATAATGAAAGATCTAGGCGTTGTAGATTTTCCAGAACTGTTGGGAACACACGCAGTAAGTCACCGTTTATTGTGAAAGTGAAACAAACCCTCACACTATTTTTTGATCTACCAGACAGAGGGCCAGAAAATGCAAACACACTTACACTAAATTAATGTACAAGAAGGCGTTCACTAAACTCAATGCAACACAACGATAGTTCCTGCGAGCTCTGAATGATCTGAATAGAGAATTAACAAAGAGCTCTTTCATTCCTTTCTTGTGAGTTTATTTCAGTTCATTCCAGGTTGGCAATGATCTCATTGAGGAAGAGCGATAGCTGCAAACTCTCACCTCAGTGTATATGAACCTTGCAAATTCATATCTGTTCATGTACGTCTTTCTCTTGGTACCATATTCAGGCTGCGATCTGTGAATCTTTAAATTTCTTCTTATTATCTATCTTTCTTCTCGCTTGAACATGTACCTTGCTAGTTGTATGATCTCTGTTCTTGTTTAATTATCTTCTTCTAGGTACCATAAAAAATAACGGCTATGATCTGTGACTTTTTCTGGTCAGATTTGATAATGGGCCAGTGCACTGTAAAAATAAGTGTACTTTACACCACCGGATTCGGTGGCAGCTGAACTGCCACTTATTTTGGTGTAACATTTAAACTGCTTTAAAAAGCTATGTTCTATTCGATTGTATCGATTTGGAGAGTAACTACAACAATAACAGGTAGAAATGCTTTAACATTTATCACTGGAGAAATGTTGACCACAAGTTGTTTTAGTAGGAATGTAGATTAGCTCAGCTGCCACCTATTTGGTGTTAACTTACACATATTTTTACAGTGAAAACAGCCCAGCTGCCACCTCTTTTGGTGTTATCTTACACATATTTTTACAGTGAAAACAGCCCAGCTGCCACCTCTTTGGGTGTTAACTTACACATATTTTTACAGTGAAAACAGCTCAGCTGCCACCTCTGGTGTTAACTTACACATATTATACAGCGAAAACCGCCCAGCTGCCACCTCTTTGGGTGTTAACTCTTTGCCTCCTAGTGTCGTCTGCTGATAACCTTGACAAACAGTTAGGACCCAGATCAGCCCCAACAAAACGTCAAGCCTGATCTGGATCAATCTGTTTGACACTCAGATGGATACCTGAAATAATTTTTCAAAAATAAATGATTTTGAAAAAATCAGCAGACGACAATAAACATAAAAAATTACCACCCAGGGGGGGGGGCAAAGAGTTAACAGTGTACACGAGAATCGCGTACTTATCGTATACACATGTTTGAAGGCACCATTAAAGCGTGCATGCACAGCTATTTAGTGGGTTAGAGTTCTAAGGTTTTGTCTGACACATTCTCTACTTCCATACTTTGTGAATGCGAGAAGCCAAGGCTCTGGCGGGCTGGACGAATGCTGAGGCTCGCATGAGCCATCGCTGCTCGTCAATGCGATAAGTACCAGACTCTCTTGCGCTGGCACACTAGTGTTTGTAGCTTGGATGCCATACTTTGAGTATGCGAGAAGCGAAGGCTCTGGTGGGACTGCAAGAATGCTTAGGCCTTTATGAGCCGTCGCTGCTCGCCGTTGACGTTAAAATGGCGGGTTCTGGCTGACGTTGGTTTCCATGACGCCAACGTCAGCCAGAGCCCGCCATTTTAACGTCTAGCCGCTACAACACGCTTTATAACGCTCCAATTCTTTTGAAATAATGAAAGATCTAGGCGTTGTAGATTTTCCAGAACTGTTGGGAACCCACGCAGTAAGTCACCGTTTATTTTGAAAGTGAAACAAACCCTAACACTATTTTTTTTTCTGCCAGACAGAGGGCCAGAACATGCAAACATACTAACACTATATTAATGTACAAGAAGGCGTTCAACAAACTCCATGCAGCACAACGACAGTTCCTGCGAGCTCTGAATGATCTGAATAGAGAATTAACAAAGAGCTCTTTCAGTCCTTTCTTGTGAGTTTATTTCAGTTCATTCCAGTTTGGCAATGACCTCATTGAGGAAGAGCGATAGCTGCAACTCTCACTTCAGTGTATATGAACCTTGCAAATTCATATCTGTTCATGTATGTCTTTCTCTTGGTACCATATTCAGGCTGCGATCTGTGAATCTGTAAATTTCTTCTTATTATCTATCTTTCTTCTCGCTTGAATATGTACCTTGCTAGTTGTATGATCTCTGTTCTTGTTTAATTATCTTCTTCTTGGTACCATAAAAAATAACGGCTATGATCTGTGACTTCTTCTGGTCAGATTTGATAATGGGCCAGTGCACTATAAAAATAAGTGTACCATACACCACCGGATTCGGTGGCAGCTGAACTGCCACTTATTTTGATGTAACATTTAAACTGCTTTAAAAAGCTATGTTCTATTCGATTGTATCGATTTGGAGAGTAACTACAACAATAACAGGTAGAAATGCTTTAACATTTATCACTGGAGAAATGTTGAACACAAGTTGTTTTAGTAGGAATGTAGATCAGCTCAGCTGCCACCTATTTGGTGTTAACTTACACATATTTTTACAATGAAAACAGCCCAGCTGCCACCTCTTTTGGTGTTAACTTACACATATTTTTACAGTGAAAACAGCCCAGCTGCCACCTCTTTGGGTGTTAACTTACACATATTTTACAGTCAAAACAGCTCAGCTGCCACCTCTGACACCGTTTATTTTGAAAGTGAAACAAACCCTCACACTATTTTTTTTCTACCAGACAGAGGGCCAGAACATGCAAACACACTAACACTATATTAATGTACAAGAAGGCGTTCAACAAACTCCATGCAGCACAACGACAGTTCCTGCGAGCTCTGAATGATCTGAATAGAGAATTAACAAAGAGCTCTTTCAGTCCTTTCTTGTGAGTTTATTTCAGTTCATTCCAGTTTGGCAATGACCTCATTGAGGAAGAGCGATAGCTGCAACTCTCACTTCAGTGTATATGAACCTTGCAAATTCATATCTGTTCATGTATGTCTTTCTCTTGGTACCATATTCAGGCTGCGATCTGTGAATCTGTAAATTTCTACTTATTATCTATCTTTCTTCTCGTTTGAATATGTACCTTGCTAGTTGTATGATCTCTATTCTTGTTTAATTATCTTCTTCTTGGTACCATAAAAATAACGGCTATGATCTGTGACTTTTTCTGGTCAGATTTGATAATGGGCCAGTGCACTGTAAAAATAAGTGTACTTTACACCACCGGATTCGGTGGCAGCTGAACTGCCACTTATTTTGGTGTAACATTTAAACTGCTATAAAAAGCTATGTCCTATTCGATTGTATCGATTTGGAGAGTAACTACAACAATAACAGGTAGAAATGCTTTAGCATTTATCACTGGAGAAATGTTGACCACAAGTTGTTTTAGTAGGGATGTAGATCAGCTCAGCTGCCACCTATTTGGTGTTAACTTACACATATTTTTACAGTGAAAACAGCCCAGCTGCCACCTCTTTGCGTGTTAACTTACACATATTTTTACAGTGAAAACAGCTCAGCTGCCACCTCTGGTGTTAACTTACACATATTTTACAGCGAAAACCGCCCAGCTGCCACCTCTTTGGGTGTTAACTCTTTGCCTCCTAGTGTCGTCTCCTGATAACCTTGGCAAACAGTTTGGACCCAGATCAGGCCAAACAAAACGTCGGGCCTGATCTGGGTCAATCTGTTTGACACTCAGATGGATACCTGAAACAATTTTTCAAGAATAAATGATTTTGAAAAAATCAGCAGACGACAAAAACATGAAAAATTACCACCAAAGGGGGGGGGGGGTGGCAAAGAGTTAATAGTGTACACGAGAATTGCGTACTTATCGTATACACATGTGTGAAGTCACCATTAAAGCTCTTTCAGTCCTTTCTTGTGAGATTTTTTCAGTTCATTCCAGTTTTGCAATGATCTTATTGAGGAAGAGCGATAGCTGCAAACTCTCACTTCAGTGTATATGAACCTTGCAAATTCCTATCTCTCCATGTACGTCTTTCTCTTGGTACCATATTCAGGCTGCGATCTGTGAATCTGTACATTTCTTCTTATTATCTATCTTTCTTCTCGCTTGAATATGTACCTTGCTAGTTGTATGATCTCTGTTTATGTTTAAATATCTTCTTCTTGGTAACAGAGGGCCAGAACATGCAAACACACTAACACTATATTTATGTACAAGAAGGCGTTCAACAAACTCCATGCAGCACTCAACGAAACATATTTTGTGCAGAACGAAATACATTATGCACATAACGAAATACATTATGCACATAACGAAATACATTATGCACATAACGAAATACATTATGCACATAACGAAATATATTTGCGCATAACGAAATACAATGTGCACATAGCGAAACACATTTTGCACATAACGAAATGTATTTTGCTCATAACAAAATGCATTTTGCACGTAACGAATTAAATGTGTACATAACAAAATGACCCTTGTACATAACGAATATAATGTGCACATTATAAGGCAGTCGAGGCGTTCCATATCAAAGCGCTACAACACGCTTTATAACGCTCCAATTCTTTTGGAAATAATGAAAGATCTGGGCGTTGTAGATTTTAAAGAACTATTGGGAACACACGCAGTAAGTCACCGTTTATTTTGAAAGTGAAACAAACCCTCACACTATTTTTTTTTCTGCCAGACACAGGGCCAGAACATGCAAACACACTAACACTATATTAATGTACAAGAAGGCGTTCAACAAACTCCATGCAGCACAACGACAGTTCCTGCGAGCTCTGAATGATCTGAATAGAGAATTAACAAAGAGCTCTTTCAGTCCTTTCTTGTGAGTTTATTTCAGTTCATTCCAGTTTGGCAATGATCTCATTGTGGAAGAGCGATAGCTGCAACTCTCACTTCAGTGTATATGAACCTTGCAAATTCATATCTGTTCATGTACGTCTTTCTCTTGGTACCATATTCAGGCTGCGATCTGTGAATCTGTACATTTCTTCTTATTATCTATCTTTCTTCTCGCTTGAATATGTACCTTGCTAGTTGTATGATCTCTGTTCTTGTTTAATTACATGTATCTTCTTCTTGGTACCATAAAAAATAACGGCTATGATCTGTGACTTTTTCTGGTCAGATTTGATAATGGGCCAGTGCACTGTAAAAATAAGTGTACTTTACACCACCGGATTCGGTGGCAGCTGAACTGCCACTTATTTTGGTGTAACATTTAAACTGCTTTAAAAAGCTATGTTCTATTCGATTGTATCGATTTGGAGAGTAACTACAACAATAACAGGTAGAAATGCTTTAACATTTATCACTGGAGAAATGTTGACCACAAGTTGTTTTAGTAGGAATGTAGATCAGCTCAGCTGCCACCTATTTGGTGTTTACTTACACATATTTTTACAGTGAAAACAGCCCAGCTGCCACCTCTTTTGGTGTTAACTTACACACATTTTTACAGTGAAAACAGCCCAGCTGCCACCTCTTTGGGTGTTAACTTACACATATTTTTACAGTGAAAACAGCTCAGCTGCCACCTCTGGTGTTAACTTACACATATTTTACAGCGAAAACCGCCCAGCTGCCACCTCTTTGGGTGTTAACTCTTTGCCTCCTAGTGTCGTCTGCTGATAACCTTGGCAAACAGTTTGGACCCAGATCAGGCCCAACAAAACGTCGGGCCTGATCTGGATCAATCTGTTTGACACTCAGATGGTATTCCTGAAAGAATTTTTCAAAAATAAATGATTTTGAAAAAATCAGCAGACGACAAAGACATGAAAAATTACCACCCAGGGGTGTGGGGGGGGGGGGGGGCAAAGAGTTAACAGTGTACGCGAGAATTGCGTACTTATCGTATACACATGTGTGAAGTCACCATTAAAGCGTGCATGCACAGCTATCTAGTGGGTTAGAGGTCTAAGGTTTTGTCTGACACATTCTCTACTTCCATACTTTGTGAATGCGAGAAGCCAAGGCTCTGGCGTGACTGGACGAACGCTGAGGCTCGCATGAGCCATCGCTGCTCGTCAATGCGATAAGTACCAGACTCTCTTGCGCTGGCACACTTGTGTTTGTAGCTTGGATGCCATACTTTGAGTATGCGCGAAGCGAAGGCTCTGGTGGGACTGCAAGAATGCTTAGGCCTCTGTGAGCCGTCGCTGCTCGCCGTTGACGTTAAAATGGCGGGTTCTGGCTGACGTTGGTTTCCATGACGCCAACGTCAGCCAGAGCCCGCCATTTTAACGTCTAGCCGCTACAACACGCTTTATAACGCTCCAATTCTTTTGGAAATAATGAAAGATCTAGGCGTTGTAGATTTTCCAGAACTGTTGGGAACACACGCAGTAAGTCACCGTTTATTTTGAAAGTGAAACAAACCCTCACACTTTTTTTTCTGCCAGACAGAGGTCCAGAACATGCAAACACAATAACACTATATTAATGTACAAGAAGGCGTTCAACAAACTCCATGCAGCACAACGACAGTTCCTGCGAGCTCTGAATGATCTGAATAGAGAATTAACAAAGAGCTCTTTCATTCCTTTCTTGTGAGTTTATTTCAGTTCATTCCAGTTTGGCAATGATCTCATTGAGGAAGAGCGATAGCTGCAAACTCTCACTTCAGTGTATATGAACCTTGCAAATTCATATCTGTTCATGTACGTCTTTCTCTTGGTACCATATTCAGGCTGCGATCTGTGAATCTGTAAATTTCTTCTTATTATCTATCTTTCTTCTCGCTTGAATATGTACCTTGCTAGTTGTATGATCTCTGTTCTTGTTTAATTATCTTCTTCTTGGTACCATAAAAAATAACGGCTATGATCTGTGACTTTTTCTGGTCAGATTTGATAATGGGCCAGTGCACTGTAAAAATAAGTGTACTTTACACCACCGGATTCGGTGGCAGCTGAACTGCCACTTATTTTGGTGTAACATTTAAACTGCTTTAAAAAGCTATATTCTATTCGATTGTATCGATTTGGAGAGTAACTACAACAATAACAGGTAGAAATGCATTAACATTTATCACTGGAGAAATGTTGACCACAAGTTGTTTTAGTAGGAATGTAGATCAGCTCAGCTGCCACATATTTGGTGTTAACTTACACATATTTTACAGTGAAAACAGCCCAGCTGCCACCTCTTTTGGTGTTAACTTACACATATTTTACAGTGAAAACAGCCCAGCTGCCACCTCTTTGGGTGTTAACTTACACATATTTTTACAGTGAAAACAGCTCAGCTGCCACCTCTGGTGTTAACTTACACATATTTTACAGCGAAAACCGCCCAGCTGCCACCTCTTTGGGTGTTAACTCTTTGTCTCCTAGTGTCGTCTGCTGATAACCTTGGCAAACAGTTTGGACCCAGATCAGGCCCAACAAAACGTCGGGCCTGATCTGGATCAATCTGTTCGACACTCAGATGGATACCTGAAATAATTTTTCAACAATAAATGATTTTGAAAAAAAAGTCAGCAGGTGACAAAAAAAACATGAAAAATTACCACCCAGGGGGGCGGGGGGGGGGCAAAGAGTTAACAGTGTACACGAGAATTGCGTACTTATCGTATACACATGTGTGAAATCACCATTAAAGCGTGCATGCACAGCTATCTAGTGGGTTATAGGTCTAAGGTTTTGTCTGACACATTCTCTACTTCCATACTTTGTGAATGCGAGAAGCCAAGGCTCTGGCGGGACTGGACGAATGCTGAGGCTTGCATGAGCCATCGCTGCTCGTCAATGCGATAAGTACCAGACTCTCTTGCGCTGGCACACTTGTGTTTGTAGCTTGGATGCCATACTTTGAGTATGCGAGAAGCGAAGGCTCTGGTGGGACTGCAAGAATGCTTAGGACTCTATGAGCCGTCGCTGCTCGCCGTTGACGTTAAAATGGCGGGTTCTGGCTGACGTTGGTTTCCATGACGCCAACGTCAGCCAGAGCCCGCCATTTTAACGTCTAGCCGCTACAACACGCTTTATAACGCTCCAATTCTTTTGGAAATAATGAAAGATCTAGGCGTGGTAGATTTTCCAGAACTGTTGGGAACACACGCAGTAAGTCACCGTTTATTTTGAAAGTGAAACAAACCTTCACACTTTTTTTTTTTCTGCCAGACAGAGGGCCAGAACATGCAAACACACTAACACTATATTAATGTACAAGAAGGCGTTCAACAAACTCCATGCAGCACAACGACAGTTCCTGTGAGCTCTGAATGATCTGAATAGAGAATTAACAAAGAGCTCTTTCAGTCCTTTCTTGTGAGTTTATTTCAGTTCATTCCAGTTTGGCAATGATCTCATTGTGGAAGAGCGATAGCTGCAACTCTCACTTCAGTGTATATGAACCTTGCAAATTCATATCTGTTCATGTACGTCTTTCTCTTGGTACCATATTCAGGCTGCGATCTGTGAATCTGTAAATTTCTTCTTATTATCTATCTTTCTTCTCGCTTGAATATGTACCTTGCTAGTTGTATGATCTCTGTTCTTGTTTAATTATCTTCTTCTTGGTACCATAAAAAAACGGCTATGATCTGTGACTTTTTCTGGTCAGATTTGATAATGGGCCAGTGCACTGTAAAAATAAGTGTACTTTACACCACCGGATTCGGTGGCAGCTGAACTGCCACTTATTTTGGTGTAACATTTAAACTGCTTTAAAAAGCTATGTTCTATTCGATTGTATCGATTTGGAGAGTAACTACAACAATAACAGGTAGAAATGCATTAACATTTATCACTGGAGAAATGTTGACCACAAGTTGTTTTAGTAGGAATGTAGATCAGCTCAGCTGCCACATATTTGGTGTTAACTTACACATATTTTTACAGTGAAAACAGCCCAGCTGCCACCTCTTTTGGTGTTAACTTACACATATTTTACAGTGAAAACAGCCCAGCTGCCACCTCTTTGGATGTTAACTTACACATATTTTTTACAGTGAAAACAGCTCAGCTGCCACCTCTGGTGTTAACTTACACATATTTTACAGCGAAAACCGCCCAGCTGCCACCTCTTTGGGTGTTAACTCTTTGTCTCCTAGTGTCATCTGCTGATAACCTTGGCAAACAGTTTGGACCCAGATCAGGCCCAACAAAACGTCGGGCCTGATCTGGATCAATCTGTTCGACACTCAGATGGATACCTGAAATAATTTTCAACAATAAATGATTTTGAAAAAAAAAATCAGCAGGTGACAAAAAAACATGAAAAATTACCACCCAGGGGGGGGGGGCAAAGAGTTAACAGTGTACACGAGAATTGCGTACTTATCGTATACACATGTGTGAAGTCACCATTAAAGCGTGCATGCACAGCTATCTAGTGGGTTATAGGTCTAAGGTTTTGTCTGACACATTCTCTACTTCCATACTTCGTGAATGTGAGAAGCCAAGGCTCTGGCGGGACTGGACGAACGCTGAGGCTCGCATGAGCCATCGCTGCTCGTCAATGCGATAAGTACCAGACTCTCTTGCGCTGGCACACTTGTGTTTGTAGCTTGGATGCCATACTTTGGGTATGCGAGAAGCGAAGGCTCTGGTGGGACTGCAAGAATGCTTAGGACTCTATGAGCCGTCGCTGCTCGCCGTTGACGTTAAAATGGCGGGTTCTGGCTGACGTCGGTTTCCATGACGCCAACGTCAGCCAGAGCCCGCCATTTTAACGTCTAGCCGCTACAACACGCTTTATAACGCTCCAATTCTTTTGGAAATAATGAAAGATCTAGGCGTTGTAGATTTTCCAGAACTGTTGGGAACATACACAGTAAGTCACCGTTTATTTTGAAAGTGAAACAAACCTTCACACTATTTTTTTTTTCTGCCAGTTAGAGGGCCAGAACATGCAAACACACTAACACTATATTAATGTACAAGAAGGCGTTCAACAAACTCCATGCAGCACAACGACTCTGAATGATCTGAATAGAGAATTAACAAAGAGCTCTTTCAGTCCTTTCTTGTGAGTTTATTTCAGTTCATTCCAGTTTGGCAATGATCTCATTGTGGAAGAGCGATAGCTGCAACTCTCACTTCAGTGTATATGAACCTTGCAAATTCATATCTGTTCATGTACGTCTTTCTCTTGGTACCATATTCAGGCTGCGATCTGTGAATCTGTAAATTTCTTCTTATTATCTATCTTTCTTCTCGCTTGAATATGTACCTTGCTAGTTGTATGATCTCTGTTCTTGTTTAATTATCTTCTTCTTGGTACCATAAAAAATAACGGCTATGATTTGTGACTTTTTCTGGTCAGATTTGATAATGGGCCAGTGCACTGTAAAAATAAGTGTACTTTACACCACCGGATTCGGTGGCAGCTGAACTGCCACTTATTTTGGTGTAACATTTAAACTGCTTTAAAAAGCTATGTTCTATTCGATTGTATCGATTTGGAGAGTAACTACAACAATAACAGGTAGAAATGCATTAACATTTATCACTGGAGAAATGTTGACCACAAGTTGTTTTAGTAGGAATGTAGATCAGCTCAGCTGCCACATATTTGGTGTTAACTTACACATATTTTTACAGTGAAAACAGCCCAGCTGCCACCTCTTTTGGTGTTAACTTACACATATTTTACAGTGAAAACAGCCCAGCTGCCACCTCTTTGGGTGTTAACTTACACATATTTTTACAGTGAAAACAGCTCAGCTGCCACCTCTGGTGTTAACTTACACATATTTTACAGCGAAAACCGCCCAGCTGCCACCTCTTTGGGTGTTAACTCTTTGTCTCCTAGTGTCGTCTGCTGATAACCTTGGCAAACAGTTTGGACCCAAATCAGGCCCAACAAAACGTCGGGCCTGATCTGGATCAATCTGTTCGACGCTCAGATGGATACCTGAAATAATTTTTCAACAATAAATGATTTTGAAAAAAAAATCAGCAGGTGACAAAAAAACATGAAAAATTACCTCCCAGGGGGGCGGGGGGGGGGGGGCAAAGAGTTAACAGTGTACACGAGAATTGCGTACTTATCGTATACACATGTGTGAAGTCACCATTAAAGCGTGCATGCACAGCTATCTAGTGGGTTATAGGTCTAAGGTTTTGTCTGACACATTCTCTACTTCCATACTTTGTGAATGCGAGAAGCCAAGGCTCTGGCGGGACTGGACGAATGCTGAGGCTCGCATGAGCCATCGCTGCTCGTCAATGCGATAAGTACCAGACTCTCTTGCGCTGGCACACTTGTGTTTGTAGCTTGGATGCCATACTTTGAGTATGCGAGAAGCGAAGGCTCTGGTGGGACTGCAAGAATGCTTAGGACTCTATGAGCCGTCGCTGCTCGCCGTTGACGTTAAAATGGCGGGTTCTGGCTGACGTTGGTTTCCATGACGCCAACGTCAGCCAGAGCCCGCCATTTTAACGTCTAGCCGCTACAACACGCTTTATAACGCTCCAATTCTTTTGGAAATAATGAAAGATCTAGGCGTTGTAGATTTTCCCAGAACTGTTGGGAACACACGCAGTAAGTCACCGTTTATTTTGAAAGTGAAACAAACCTTCACACTATTTTTTTTTCTGCCAGACAGAGGGCCAGAACATGCAAACACACTAACACTATATTAATGTACAAGAAGGCGTTCAACAAACTCCATGCAGCACAACGACAGTTCCTGCGAGCTCTGAATGATCTGAATAGAGAATTAACAAAGAGCTCTTTCAGTCCTTTCTTGTGAGTTTATTTCAGTTCATTCCAGTTTGGCAATGATCTCATTGTGGAAGAGCGATAGCTGCAACTCTCACTTCAGTGTATATGAACCTTGCAAATTCATATCTGTTCATGTACGTCTTTCTCTTGGTACCATATTCAGGCTGCGATCTGTGAATCTGTAAATTTCTTCTTATTATATATCTTTCTTCTCGCTTGAATATGTACCTTGCTAGTTGTATGATCTCTGTTCTTGTTTAATTATCTTCTTCTTGGTACCATAAAAAATAACGGCTATGATCTGTGACTTTTTCTGGTCAGATTTGATAATGGGCCAGTGCACTGTAAAAATAAGTGTACTTTACACCACCGGATTCGGTGGCAGCTGAACTGCCACTTATTTTGGTGTAACATTTAAACTGCTTTAAAAAGCTATGTTCTATTCGATTGTATCGATTTGGAGAGTAACTACAACAATAACAGGTAGAAATGCATTAACATTTATCACTGGAGAAATGTTGACCACAAGTTGTTTTAGTAGGAATGTAGATCAGCTCAGCTGCCACATATTTGGTGTTAACTTACACATATTTTTACAGTGAAAACAGCCCAGCTGCCACCTCTTTTGGTGTTAACTTACACATATTTTACAGTGAAAACCGCCCAGCTGCCACCTCTTTGGGTGTTAACTAACACATATTTTTACAGTGAAAACAGCTCAGCTGCCACCTCTGGTGCTAACTTACACATATTTTACAGCGAAAACCGCCCAGCTGCCACCTCTTTGGGTGTTAACTCTTTGTCTCCTAGAGTCGTCTGCTGATAACCTTGGCAAACAGTTTGGACCCAGATCAGGCCCAACAAAACGTCGGGCCTGATCTGGATCAATCTGTTCGACACTCAGATGGATACCTGAAATAATTTTTCAACAATAAATGATTTTGAAAAAAAAATCAGCAGGTGACAAAAAAACATGAAAAATTACCACCCAGGGGGGCGGGGGGGGGGGGCAAAGAGTTAACAGTGTACACGAGAATTGCGTACTTATCGTATACACATGTGTGAAGTCACCATTAAAGCGTGCATGCACAGCTATCTAGTGGGTTATAGGTCTAAGGTTTTGTCTGACACATTCTCTACTTCCATACTTTGTGAATGCGAGAAGCCAAGGCTCTGGCGGGACTGGACGAATGCTGAGGCTCGCATGAGCCATCGCTGCTCGTCAATGCGATAAGTACCAGACTCTCTTGCGCTGGCACACTTGTGTTTGTAGCTTGGATGCCATACTTTGAGTATGCGAGAAGCGAAGGCTCTGGTGGGACTGCAAGAATGCTTAGGACTCTATGAGCCGTCGCTGCTCGCCGTTGACGTTAAAATGGCGGGTTCTGGCTGACGTTGGTTTCCATGACGCCAACGTCAGCCAGAGCCCGCCATTTTAACGTCTAGCCGCTACAACACGCTTTATAACGCTCCAATTCTTTTGGAAATAATGAAAGATCTAGGCGTTGTAGATTTTTCAGAACTGTTGGGAACACACGCAGTAAGTCACCGTTTATTTTGAAAGTGAAACAAACCTTCACACTATTTTTTTTCTGCCAGACAGAGGGCCAGAACATGCAAACACACTAACACTATATTAATGTACAAGAAGGCGTTCAACAAACTCCATGCAGCACAACGACAGTTCCTGCGAGCTCTGAATGATCTGAATAGAGAATTAACAAAGAGCTCTTTCAGTCCTTTCTTGTGAGTTTATTTCAGTTCATTCCAGTTTGGCAATGATCTCATTGTGGAAGAGCGATAGCTGCAACTCTCACTTCAGTGTATATGAACCTTGCAAATTCATATCTGTTCATGTACGTCTTTCTCTTGGTACCATATTCAGGCTGCGATCTGTGAATCTGTAAATTTCTTCTTATTATCTATCTTTCTTCTCGCTTGAATATGTACCTTGCTAGTTGTATGATCTCTGTTCTTGTTTAATTATCTTCTTCTTGGTACCATAAAAAATAACGGCTATGATTTGTGACTTTTTCTGGTCAGATTTGATAATGGGCCAGTGCACTGTAAAAATAAGTGTACTTTACACCACCGGATTCGGTGGCAGCTGAACTGCCACTTATTTTGGTGTAACATTTAAACTGCTTTAAAAAGCTATGTTCTATTCGATTGTATCGATTTGGAGAGTAACTACAACAATAACAGGTAGAAATGCATTAACATTTATCACTGGAGAAATGTTGACCACAAGTTGTTTTAGTAGGAATGTAGATCAGCTCAGCTGCCACATATTTGGTGTTAACTTACACATATTTTTACAGTGAAAACAGCCCAGCTGCCACCTCTTTTGGTGTTAACTTACACATATTTTACAGTGAAAACAGCCCAGCTGCCACCTCTTTGGGTGTTAACTTACACATATTTTTACAGTGAAAACAGCTCAGCTGCCACCTCTGGTGTTAACTTACACATATTTTACAGCGAAAACCGCCCAGCTGCCACCTCTTTGGGTGTTAACTCTTTGTCTCCTAGTGTCGTCTGCTGATAACCTTGGCAAACAGTTTGGACCCAGATCAGGCCCGACAAAACGTCGGGCCTGATCTGGATCAATCTGTTCGACACTCAGATGGATACCTGAAATAATTTTTCAACAATAAATGATTTTGAAAAAAAAGTCAGCAGGTGACAAAAAAAACATGAAAAATTACCACCCAGGGGGGCGGGGGGGGGGGGGCAAAGAGTTAACAGTGTACACGAGAATTGCGTACTTATCGTATACACATGTGTGAAGTCACCATTAAAGCGTGCATGCACAGCTATCTAGTGGGTTATAGGTCTAAGGTTTTGTCTGACACATTCTCTACTTCCATACTTTGTGAATGCGAGAAGCCAAGGCTCTGGCGGGACTGGACGAATGCTGAGGCTTGCATGAGCCATCGCTGCTCGTCAATGCGATAAGTACCAGACTCTCTTGCGCTGGCACACTTGTGTTTGTAGCTTGGATGCCATACTTTGAGTATGCGAGAAGCGAAGGCTCTGGTGGGACTGCAAGAATGCTTAGGACTCTATGAGCCGTCGCTGCTCGCCGTTGACGTTAAAATGGCGGGTTCTGGCTGACGTTGGTTTCCATGACGCCAACGTCAGCCAGAGCCCGCCATTTTAACGTCTAGCCGCTACAACACGCTTTATAACGCTCCAATTCTTTTGGAAATAATGAAAGATCTAGGCGTTGTAGATTTTCCAGAACTGTTGGGAACACACGCAGTAAGTCACCGTTTATTTTGAAAGTGAAACAAACCTTCACACTATTTTTTTTTCTGCCAGACAGAGGGCCAGAACATGCAAACACACTAACACTATATTAATGTACAAGAAGGCGTTCAACAAACTCCATGCAGCACAACGACAGTTCCTGTGAGCTCTGAATGATCTGAATAGAGAATTAACAAAGAGCTCTTTCAGTCCTTTCTTGTGAGTTTATTTCAGTTCATTCCAGTTTGGCAATGATCTCATTGTGGAAGAGCGATAGCTGCAACTCTCACTTCAGTGTATATGAACCTTGCAAATTCATATCTGTTCATGTACGTCTTTCTCTTGGTACCATATTCAGGCTGCGATCTGTGAATCTGTAAATTTCTTCTTATTATCTATCTTTCTTCTCGCTTGAATATGTACCTTGCTAGTTGTATGATCTCTGTTCTTGTTTAATTATCTTCTTCTTGGTACCATAAAAAAACGGCTATGATCTGTGACTTTTTCTGGTCAGATTTGATAATGGGCCAGTGCACTGTAAAAATAAGTGTACTTTACACCACCGGATTCGGTGGCAGCTGAACTGCCACTTATTTTGGTGTAACATTTAAACTGCTTTAAAAAGCTATGTTCTATTCGATTGTATCGATTTGGAGAGTAACTACAACAATAACAGGTAGAAATGCATTAACATTTATCACTCGAGAAATGTTGACCACAAGTTGTTTTAGTAGGAATGTAGATCAGCTCAGCTGCCACATATTTGGTGTTAACTTACACATATTTTTACAGTGAAAACAGCCCAGCTGCCACCTCTTTTGGTGTTAACTTACACATATTTTACAGTGAAAACAGCCCAGCTGCCACCTCTTTGGGTGTTAACTTACACATATTTTTTACAGTGAAAACAGCTCAGCTGCCACCTCTGGTGTTAACTTACACATATTTTACAGCGAAAACCGCCCAGCTGCCACCTCTTTGGGTGTTAACTCTTTGTCTCCTAGTGTCATCTGCTGATAACCTTGGCAAACAGTTTGGACCCAGATCAGGCCCAACAAAACGTCGGGCCTGATCTGGATCAATCTGTTCGACACTCAGATGGATACCTGAAATAATTTTTCAACAATAAATGATTTTGAAAAAAAAATCAGCAGGTGACAAAAAAACATGAAATTACCACCCAGGGGGGCGGGGGGGGGGCAAAGAGTTAACAGTGTACACGAGAATTGCGTACTTATCGTATACACATGTGTGAAGTCACCATTAAAGCGTGCATGCACAGCTATCTAGTGGGTTATAGGTCTAAGGTTTTGTCTGACACATTCTCTACTTCCATACTTCGTGAATGTGAGAAGCCAAGGCTCTGGCGGGACTGGACGAATGCTGAGGCTTGCATGAGCCATCGCTGCTCGTCAATGCGATAAGTACCAGACTCTCTTGCGCTGGCACACTTGTGTTTGTAGCTTGGATGCCATACTTTGAGTATGCGAGAAGCGAAGGCTCTGGTGGGACTGCAAGAATGCTTAGGACTCTATGAGCCGTCGCTGCTCGCCGTTGACGTTAAAATGGCGGGTTCTGGCTGACGTTGGTTTCCATGACGCCAACGTCAGCCAGAGCCCGCCATTTTAACGTCTAGCCGCTACAACACGCTTTATAACGCTCCAATTCTTTTGGAAATAATGAAAGATCTAGGCGTTGTAGATTTTCCAGAACTGTTGGGAACACACGCAGTAAGTCACCGTTTATTTTGAAAGTGAAACAAACCTTCACACTATTTTTTTTTCTGCCAGACAGAGGGCCAGAACATGCAAACACACTAACACTATATTAATGTACAAGAAGGCGTTCAACAAACTCCATGCAGCACAACGACAGTTCCTGTGAGCTCTGAATGATCTGAATAGAGAATTAACAAAGAGCTCTTTCAGTCCTTTCTTGTGAGTTTATTTCAGTTCATTCCAGTTTGGCAATGATCTCATTGTGGAAGAGCGATAGCTGCAACTCTCACTTCAGTGTATATGAACCTTGCAAATTCATATCTGTTCATGTACGTCTTTCTCTTGGTACCATATTCAGGCTGCGATCTGTGAATCTGTAAATTTCTTCTTATTATCTATCTTTCTTCTCGCTTGAATATGTACCTTGCTAGTTGTATGATCTCTGTTCTTGTTTAATTATCTTCTTCTTGGTACCATAAAAAAACGGCTATGATCTGTGACTTTTTCTGGTCAGATTTGATAATGGGCCAGTGCACTGTAAAAATAAGTGTACTTTACACCACCGGATTCGGTGGCAGCTGAACTGCCACTTATTTTGGTGTAACATTTAAACTGCTTTAAAAAGCTATGTTCTATTCGATTGTATCGATTTGGAGAGTAACTACAACAATAACAGGTAGAAATGCATTAACATTTATCACTCGAGAAATGTTGACCACAAGTTGTTTTAGTAGGAATGTAGATCAGCTCAGCTGCCACATATTTGGTGTTAACTTACACATATTTTTACAGTGAAAACAGCCCAGCTGCCACCTCTTTTGGTGTTAACTTACACATATTTTACAGTGAAAACAGCCCAGCTGCCACCTCTTTGGGTGTTAACTTACACATATTTTTTACAGTGAAAACAGCTCAGCTGCCACCTCTGGTGTTAACTTACACATATTTTACAGCGAAAACCGCCCAGCTGCCACCTCTTTGGGTGTTAACTCTTTGTCTCCTAGTGTCATCTGCTGATAACCTTGGCAAACAGTTTGGACCCAGATCAGGCCCAACAAAACGTCGGGCCTGATCTGGATCAATCTGTTCGACACTCAGATGGATACCTGAAATAATTTTTCAACAATAAATGATTTTGAAAAAAAAATCAGCAGGTGACAAAAAAACATGAAATTACCACCCAGGGGGGCGGGGGGGGGGCAAAGAGTTAACAGTGTACACGAGAATTGCGTACTTATCGTATACACATGTGTGAAGTCACCATTAAAGCGTGCATGCACAGCTATCTAGTGGGTTATAGGTCTAAGGTTTTGTCTGACACATTCTCTACTTCCATACTTCGTGAATGTGAGAAGCCAAGGCTCTGGCGGGACTGGACGAACGCTGAGGCTCGCATGAGCCATCGCTGCTCGTCAATGCGATAAGTACCAGACTCTCTTGCGCTGGCACACTTGTGTTTGTAGCTTGGATGCCATACTTTGAGTATGCGAGAAGCGAAGGCTCTGGTGGGACTGCAAGAATGCTTAGGACTCTATGAGCCGTCGCTGCTCGCCGTTGACGTTAAAATGGCGGGTTCTGGCTGACGTTGGTTTCCATGACGCCAACGTCAGCCAGAGCCCGCCATTTTAACGTCTAGCCGCTACAACACGCTTTATTACGCTCCAATTCTTTTGGAAATAATGAAAGATCTAGGCGTTGTAGATTTTCCAGAACTGTTGGGAACACACACAGTAAGTCACCGTTTATTTTGAAAGTGAAACAAACCTTCACACTATTTTTTTTTCTGCCAGACAGAGGGCCAGAACATGCAAACACACTAACACTATATTAATGTACAAGAAGGCGTTCAACAAACTCCATGCAGCACAACGACAGTTCCTGCGAGCTCTGAATGATCTGAATAGAGAATTAACAAAGAGCTCTTTCAGTCCTTTCTTGTGAGTTTATTTCAGTTCATTCCAGTTTGGCAATGATCTCATTGTGGAAGAGCGATAGCTGCAACTCTCACTTCAGTGTATATGAACCTTGCAAATTCATATCTGTTCATGTACGTCTTTCTCTTGGTACCATATTCAGGCTGCGATCTGTGAATCTGTAAATTTCTTCTTATTATCTATCTTTCTTCTCGCTTGAATATGTACCTTGCTAGTTGTATGATCTCTGTTCTTGTTTAATTATCTTCTTCTTGGTACCATAAAAAATAACGGCTATGATTTGTGACTTTTTCTGGTCAGATTTGATAATGGGCCAGTGCACTGTAAAAATAAGTGTACTTTACACCACCGGATTCGGTGGCAGCTGAACTGCCACTTATTTTGGTGTAACATTTAAACTGCTTTAAAAAGCTATGTTCTATTCGATTGTATCGATTTGGAGAGTAACTACAACAATAACAGGTAGAAATGCATTAACATTTATCACTGGAGAAATGTTGACCACAAGTTGTTTTAGTAGGAATGTAGATCAGCTCAGCTGCCACATATTTGGTGTTAACTTACACATATTTTTACAGTGAAAACAGCCCAGCTGCCACCTCTTTTGGTGTTAACTTACACATATTTTACAGTGAAAACAGCCCAGCTGCCACCTCTTTGGGTGTTAACTTACACATATTTTTACAGTGAAAACAGCTCAGCTGCCACCTCTGGTGTTAACTTACACATATTTTACAGCGAAAACCGCCCAGCTGCCACCTCTTTGGGTGTTAACTCTTTGTCTCCTAGTGTCGTCTGCTGATAACCTTGGCAAACAGTTTGGACCCAAATCAGGCCCAACAAAACGTCGGGCCTGATCTGGATCAATCTGTTCGACGCTCAGATGGATACCTGAAATAATTTTTCAACAATAAATGATTTTGAAAAAAAAATCAGCAGGTGACAAAATAACATGAAAAATTACCTCCCAGGGGGGCGGGGGGGGGGGCAAAGAGTTAACAGTGTACACGAGAATTGCGTACTTATCGTATACACATGTGTGAAGTCACCATTAAAGCGTGCATGCACAGCTATCTAGTGGGTTATAGGTCTAAGGTTTTGTCTGACACATTCTCTACTTCCATACTTTGTGAATGCGAGAAGCCAAGGCTCTGGCGGGACTGGACGAATGCTGAGGCTCGCATGAGCCATCGCTGCTCGTCAATGCGATAAGTACCAGACTCTCTTGCGCTGGCACACTTGTGTTTGTAGCTTGGATGCCATACTTTGAGTATGCGAGAAGCGAAGGCTCTGGTGGGACTGCAAGAATGCTTAGGACTCTATGAGCCGTCGCTGCTCGCCGTTGACGTTAAAATGGCGGGTTCTGGCTGACGTTGGTTTCCATGACGCCAACGTCAGCCAGAGCCCGCCATTTTAACGTCTAGCCGCTACAACACGCTTTATAACGCTCCAATTCTTTTGGAAATAATGAAAGATCTAGGCGTTGTAGATTTTCCCAGAACTGTTGGGAACACACGCAGTAAGTCACCGTTTATTTTGAAAGTGAAACAAACCTTCACACTATTTTTTTTTTCTGCCAGACAGAGGGCCAGAACATGCAAACACACTAACACTTTATTAATGTACAAGAAGGCGTTCAACAAACTCCATGCAGCACAACGACAGTTCCTGCGAGCTCTGAATGATCTGAATAGAGAATTAACAAAGAGCTCTTTCAGTCCTTTCTTGTGAGTTTATTTCAGTTCATTCCAGTTTGGCAATGATCTCATTGTGGAAGAGCGATAGCTGCAACTCTCACTTCAGTGTATATGAACCTTGCAAATTCATATCTGTTCATGTACGTCTTTCTCTTGGTAACATATTCAGGCTGCGATCTGTGAATCTGTAAATTTCTTCTTATTATATATCTTTCTTCTCGCTTGAATATGTACCTTGCTAGTTGTATGATCTCTGTTCTTGTTTAATTATCTTCTTCTTGGTACCATAAAAAATAACGGCTATGATCTGTGACTTTTTCTGGTCAGATTTGATAATGGGCCAGTGCACTGTAAAAATAAGTGTACTTTACACCACCGGATTCGGTGGCAGCTGAACTGCCACTTATTTTGGTGAAACATTTAAACTGCTTTAAAAAGCTATGTTCTATTCGATTGTATCGATTTGGAGAGTAACTACAACAATAACAGGTAGAAATGCATTAACATTTATCACTGGAGAAATGTTGACCACAAGTTGTTTTAGTAGGAATGTAGATCAGCTCAGCTGCCACATATTTGGTGTTAACTTACACATATTTTTACAGTGAAAACAGCCCAGCTGCCACCTCTTTTGGTGTTAACTTACACATATTTTACAGTGAAAACAGCCCAGCTGCCACCTCTTTGGGTGTTAACTAACACATATTTTTACAGTGAAAACAGCTCAGCTGCCACCTCTGGTGCTAACTTACACATATTTTACAGCGAAAACCGCCCAGCTGCCACCTCTTTGGGTGTTAACTCTTTGTCTCCTAGAGTCGTCTGCTGATAACCTTGGCAAACAGTTTGGACCCAGATCAGGCCCAACAAAACGTCGGGCCTGATCTGGATCAATCTGTTCGACACTCAGATGGATACCTGAAATAATTTTTCAACAATAAATGATTTTGAAAAAAAAATCAGCAGGTGACAAAAAAACATGAAAAATTACCACCCAGGGGGGCGGGGGGGGGGGGGCAAGGAGTTAACAGTGTACACGAGAATTGCGTACTTATCGTATACACATGTTTGAAGTCACCATTAAAGCGTGCATGCACAGCTATCTAGTGGGTTATAGGTCTAAGGTTTTGTCTGACACATTCTCTACTTCCATACTTTGTGAATGCGAGAAGCCAAGGCTCTGGCGGGACTGGACGAATGCTGAGGCTTGCATGAGCCATCGCTGCTCGTCAATGCGATAAGTACCAGACTCTCTTGCGCTGGCACACTTGTGTTTGTAGCTTGGATGCCATACTTTGAGTATGCGAGAAGCGAAGGCTCTGGTGGGACTGCAAGAATGCTTAGGACTCTATGAGCCGTCGCTGCTCGCCGTTGACGTTAAAATGGCGGGTTCTGGCTGACGTTGGTTTCCATGACGCCAACGTCAGCCAGAGCCCGCCATTTTAACGTCTAGCCGCTACAACACGCTTTATAACGCTCCAATTATTTTGGAAATAATGAAAGATCTAGGCGTTGTAGATTTTTCAGAACTGTTGGGAACACACGCAGTAAGTCACCGTTTATTTTGAAAGTGAAACAAACCTTCACACTATTTTTTTTTCTGCCAGACAGAGGGCCAGAACATGCAAACACACTAACACTATATTAATGTACAAGAAGGCGTTCAACAAACTCCATGCAGCACAACGACAGTTCCTGCGAGCTCTGAATGATCTGAATAGAGAATTAACAAAGAGCTCTTTCAGTCCTTTCTTGTGAGTTTATTTCAGTTCATTCCAGTTTGGCAATGATCTCATTGTGGAAGAGCGATAGCTGCAACTCTCACTTCAGTGTATATGAACCTTGCAAATTCATATCTGTTCATGTACGTCTTTCTCTTGGTACCATATTCAGGCTGCGATCTGTGAATCTGTAAATTTCTTCTTATTATCTATCTTTCTTCTCGCTTGAATATGTACCTTGCTAGTTGTATGATCTCTGTTCTTGTTTAATTATCTTCTTCTTGGTACCATAAAAAATAACGGCTATGATTTGTGACTTTTTCTGGTCAGATTTGATAATGGGCCAGTGCACTGTAAAAATAAGTGTACTTTACACCACCGGATTCGGTGGCAGCTGAACTGCCACTTATTTTGGTGTAACATTTAAACTGCTTTAAAAAGCTATGTTCTATTCGATTGTATCGATTTGGAGAGTAACTACAACAATAACAGGTAGAAATGCATTAACATTTATCACTGGAGAAATGTTGACCACAAGTTGTTTTAGTAGGAATGTAGATCAGCTCAGCTGCCACATATTTGGTGTTAACTTACACATATTTTTACAGTGAAAACAGCCCAGCTGCCACCTCTTTTGGTGTTAACTTACACATATTTTACAGTGAAAACAGCCCAGCTGCCACCTCTTTGGGTGTTAACTTACACATATTTTTACAGTGAAAACAGCTCAGCTGCCACCTCTGGTGTTAACTTACACATATTTTACAGCGAAAACCGCCCAGCTGCCACCTCTTTGGGTGTTAACTCTTTGTCTCCTAGTGTCGTCTGCTGATAACCTTGGCAAACAGTTTGGACCCAGATCAGGCCCAACAAAACGTCGGGCCTGATCTGGATCAATCTGTTGGACACTCAGATGGATACCTGAAATAATTTTTCAACAATAAATGATTTTGAAAAAAAAGTCAGCAGGTGACAAAAAAAACATGAAAAATTACCACCCAGGGGGGCGGGGGGGGGGGCAAAGAGTTAACAGTGTACACGAGAATTGCGTACTTATCGTATACACATGTGTGAAGTCACCATTAAAGCGTGCATGCACAGCTATCTAGTGGGTTATAGGTCTAAGGTTTTGTCTGACACATTCTCTACTTCCATACTTTGTGAATGCGAGAAGCCAAGGCTCTGGCGGGACTGGACGAATGCTTAGGCTCGCATGAGCCATCGCTGCTCGTCAATGCGATAAGTACCAGACTCTCTTGCGCTGGCACACTTGTGTTTGTAGCTTGGATGCCATACTTTGAGTATGCGAGAAGCGAAGGCTCTGGTGGGACTGCAAGAATGCTTAGGACTCTATGAGCCGTCGCTGCTCGCCGTTGACGTTAAAATGGCGGGTTCTGGCTGACGTTGGTTTCCATGACGCCAACGTCAGCCAGAGCCCGCCATTTTAACGTCTAGCCGCTACAACACGCTTTATAACGCTCCAATTCTTTTGGAAATAATGAAAGATCTAGGCGTTGTAGATTTTCCAGAACTGTTGGGAACACACGCAGTAAGTCACCGTTTATTTTGAAAGTGAAACAAACCTTCACACTATTTTTTTTTCTGCCAGACAGAGGGCCAGAACATGCAAACACACTAACACTATATTAATGTACAAGAAGGCGTTCAACAAACTCCATGCAGCACAACGACAGTTCCTGTGAGCTCTGAATGATCTGAATAGAGAATTAACAAAGAGCTTTTTCAGTCCTTTCTTGTGAGTTTATTTCAGTTCATTCCAGTTTGGCAATGATCTCATTGTGGAAGAGCGATAGCTGCAACTCTCACTTCAGTGTATATGAACCTTGCAAATTCATATCTGTTCATGTACGTCTTTCTCTTGGTACCATATTCAGGCTGCGATCTGTGAATCTGTAAATTTCTTCTTATTATCTATCTTTCTTCTCGCTTGAATATGTACCTTGCTAGTTGTATGATCTCTGTTCTTGTTTAATTATCTTCTTCTTGGTACCATAAAAAAACGGCTATGATCTGTGACTTTTTCTGGTCAGATTTGATAATGGGCCAGTGCACTGTAAAAATAAGTGTACTTTACACCACCGGATTCGGTGGCAGCTGAACTGCCACTTATTTTGGTGTAACATTTAAACTGCTTTAAAAAGCTATGTTCTATTCGATTGTATCGATTTGGAGAGTAACTACAACAATAACAGGTAGAAATGCATTAACATTTATCACTCGAGAAATGTTGACCACAAGTTGTTTTAGTAGGAATGTAGATCAGCTCAGCTGCCACATATTTGGTGTTAACTTACACATATTTTTACAGTGAAAACAGCCCAGCTGCCACCTCTTTTGGTGTTAACTTACACATATTTTACAGTGAAAACAGCCCAGCTGCCACCTCTTTGGGTGTTAACTTACACATATTTTTTACAGTGAAAACAGCTCAGCTGCCACCTCTGGTGTTAACTTACACATATTTTACAGCGAAAACCGCCCAGCTGCCACCTCTTTGGGTGTTAACTCTTTGTCTCCTAGTGTCATCTGCTGATAACCTTGGCAAACAGTTTGGACCCAGATCAGGCCCAACAAAACGTCGGGCCTGATCTGGATCAATCTGTTCGACACTCAGATGGATACCTGAAATAATTTTTCAACAATAAATGATTTTGAAAAAAAAATCAGCAGGTGACAAAAAAACATGAAATTACCACCCAGGGGGGGGGGGGCAAAGAGTTAACAGTGTACACGAGAATTGCGTACTTATCGTATACACATGTGTGAAGTCACCATTAAAGCGTGCATGCACAGCTATCTAGTGGGTTATAGGTCTAAGGTTTTGTCTGACACATTCTCTACTTCCATACTTCGTGAATGTGAGAAGCCAAGGCTCTGGCAGGACTGGACGAACGCTGAGGCTCGCATGAGCCATCGCTGCTCGTCAATGCGATAAGTACCAGACTCTCTTGCGCTGGCACACTTGTGTTTGTAGCTTGGATGCCATACTTTGAGTATGCGAGAAGCGAAGGCTCTGGTGGGACTGCAAGAATGCTTAGGACTCTATGAGCCGTCGCTGCTCGCCGTTGACGTTAAAATGGCGGGTTCTGGCTGACGTTGGTTTCCATGACGCCAACGTCAGCCAGAGCCCGCCATTTTAACGTCTAGCCGCTACAACACGCTTTATAACGCTCCAATTCTTTTGGAAATAATGAAAGATCTAGGCGTTGTAGATTTTCCAGAACTGTTGGGAACACACACAGTAAGTCACCGTTTATTTTGAAAGTGAAACAAACCTTCACACTATTTTTTTTTCTGCCAGACAGAGGGCCAGAACATGCAAACACACTAACACTATATTAATGTACAAGAAGGCGTTCAACAAACTCCATGCAGCACAACGACAGTTCCTGCGAGCTCTGAATGATCTGAATAGAGAATTAACAAAGAGCTCTTTCAGTCCTTTCTTGTGAGTTTATTTCAGTTCATTCCAGTTTGGCAATGATCTCATTGTGGAAGAGCGATAGCTGCAACTCTCACTTCAGTGTATATGAACCTTGCAAATTCATATCTGTTCATGTACGTCTTTCTCTTGGTACCATATTCAGGCTGCGATCTGTGAATCTGTAAATTTCTTCTTATTATCTATCTTTCTTCTCGCTTGAATATGTACCTTGCTAGTTGTATGATCTCTGTTCTTGTTTAATTATCTTCTTCTTGGTACCATAAAAAATAACGGCTATGATTTGTGACTTTTTCTGGTCAGATTTGATAATGGGCCAGTGCACTGTAAAAATAAGTGTACTTTACACCACCGGATTCGGTGGCAGCTGAACTGCCACTTATTTTGGTGTAACATTTAAACTGCTTTAAAAAGCTATGTTCTATTCGATTGTATCGATTTGGAGAGTAACTACAACAATAACAGGTAGAAATGCATTAACATTTATCACTGGAGAAATGTTGACCACAAGTTGTTTTAGTAGGAATGTAGATCAGCTCAGCTGCCACATATTTGGTGTTAACTTACACATATTTTTACAGTGAAAACAGCCCAGCTGCCACCTCTTTTGGTGTTAACTTACACATATTTTACAGTGAAAACAGCCCAGCTGCCACCTCTTTGGGTGTTAACTTACACATATTTTTACAGTGAAAACAGCTCAGCTGCCACCTCTGGTGTTAACTTACACATATTTTACAGCGAAAACCGCCCAGCTGCCACCTCTTTGGATGTTAACTCTTTGTCTCCTAGTGTCGTCTGCTGATAACCTTGGCAAACAGTTTGGACCCAAATCAGGCCCAACAAAACGTCGGGCCTGATCTGGATCAATCTGTTCGACGCTCAGATGGATACCTGAAATAATTTTTCAACAATAAATGATTTTGAAAAAAAAATCAGCAGGTGACAAAAAAACATGAAAAATTACCACCCAGGGGGGCGGGGGGGGGGGGCAAAGAGTTAACAGTGTACACGAGAATTGCGTACTTATCGTATACACATGTGTGAAGTCACCATTAAAGCGTGCATGCACAGCTATCTAGTGGGTTATAGGTCTAAGGTTTTGTCTGACACATTCTCTACTTCCATACTTTGTGAATGCGAGAAGCCAAGGCTCTGGCGGGACTGGACGAATGCTGAGGCTCGCATGAGCCATCGCTGCTCGTCAATGCGATAAGTACCAGACTCTCTTGCGCTGGCACACTTGTGTTTGTAGCTTGGATGCCATACTTTGAGTATGCGAGAAGCGAAGGCTCTGTTGGGACTGCAAGAATGCTTAGGACTCTATGAGCCGTCGCTGCTCGCCGTTGACGTTAAAATGGCGGGTTCTGGCTGACGTTGGTTTCCATGACGCCAACGTCAGCCAGAGCCCGCCATTTTAACGTCTAGCCGCTACAACACGCTTTATAACGCTCCAATTCTTTTGGAAATAATGAAAGATCTAGGCGTTGTAGATTTTTCAGAACTGTTGGGAACACACGCAGTAAGTCACCGTTTATTTTGAAAGTGAAACAAACCTTCACACTATTTTTTTTCTGCCAGACAGAGGGCCAGAACATGCAAACACACTAACACTATATTAATGTACAAGAAGGCGTTCAACAAACTCCATGCAGCACAACGACAGTTCCTGCGAGCTCTGAATGATCTGAATAGAGAATTAACAAAGAGCTCTTTCAGTCCTTTCTTGTGAGTTTATTTCAGTTCATTCCAGTTTGGCAATGATCTCATTGTGGAAGAGCGATAGCTGCAACTCTCACTTCAGTGTATATGAACCTTGCAAATTCATATCTGTTCATGTACGTCTTTCTCTTGGTACCATATTCAGGCTGCGATCTGTGAATCTGTAAATTTCTTCTTATTATCTATCTTTCTTCTCGCTTGAATATGTACCTTGCTAGTTGTATGATCTCTGTTCTTGTTTAATTATCTTCTTCTTGGTACCATAAAAAATAACGGCTATGATCTGTGACTTTTTCTGGTCAGATTTGATAATGGGCCAGTGCACTGTAAAAATAAGTGTACTTTACACCACCGGATTCGGTGGCAGCTGAACTGCCACTTATTTTGGTGTAACATTTAAACTGCTTTAAAAAGCTATGTTCTATTCGATTGTATCGATTTGGAGAGTAACTACAACAATAACAGGTAGAAATGCATTAACATTTATCACTGGAGAAATGTTGACCACAAGTTGTTTTAGTAGGAATGTAGATCAGCTCAGCTGCCACATATTTGGTGTTAACTTACACATATTTTTACAGTGAAAACAGCCCAGCTGCCACCTCTTTTGGTGTTAACTTACACATATTTTACAGTGAAAACAGCCCAGCTGCCACCTCTTTGGGTGTTAACTTACACATATTTTTACAGTGAAAACAGCTCAGCTGCCACCTCTGGTGTTAACTTACACATATTTTACAGCGAAAACCGCCCAGCTGCCACCTCTTTGGGTGTTAACTCTTTGTCTCCTAGTGTCGTCTGCTGATAACCTTGGCAAACAGTTTGGACCCAGATCAGGCCCAACAAAACGTCGGGCCTGATCTGGATCAATCTGTTCGACACTCAGATGGATACCTGAAATAATTTTTCAACAATAAATGATTTTGAAAAAAAAAGTCAGCAGGTGACAAAAAAAACATGAAAAATTACCTCCCAGGGGGCGGGGGGGGGGGGGGGGGCAAAGAGTTAACAGTGTACACGAGAATTGCGTACTTATCGTATACACATGTGTGAAGTCACCATTAAAGCGTGCATGCACAGCTATCTAGTGGGTTATAGGTCTAAGGTTTTGTCTGACACATTCTCTACTTCCATACTTTGTGAATGCGAGAAGCCAAGGCTCTGGCGGGACTGGACGAATGCTGAGGCTCGCATGAGCCATCGCTGCTCGTCAATGCGATAAGTACCAGACTCTCTTGCGCTGGCACACTTGTGTTTGTAGCTTGGATGCCATACTTTGAGTATGCGAGAAGCGAAGGCTCTGTTGGGACTGCAAGAATGCTTAGGACTCTATGAGCCGTCGCTGCTCGCCGTTGACGTTAAAATGGCGGGTTCTGGCTGACGTTGGTTTCCATGACGCCAACGTCAGCCAGAGCCCGCCATTTTAACGTCTAGCCGCTACAACACGCTTTATAACGCTCCAATTCTTTTGGAAATAATGAAAGATCTAGGCGTTGTAGATTTTCCCAGAACTGTTGGGAACACACGCAGTAAGTCACCGTTTATTTTGAAAGTGAAACAAACCTTCACACTATTTTTTTTTCTGCCAGACAGAGGGCCAGAACATGCAAACACACTAACACTATATTAATGTACAAGAAGGCGTTCAACAAACTCCATGCAGCACAACGACAGTTCCTGCGAGCTCTGAATGATCTGAATAGAGAATTAACAAAGAGCTCTTTCAGTCCTTTCTTGTGAGTTTATTTCAGTTCATTCCAGTTTGGCAATGATCTCATTGTGGAAGAGCGATAGCTGCAACTCTCACTTCAGTGTATATGAACCTTGCAAATTCATATCTGTTCATGTACGTCTTTCTCTTGGTACCATATTCAGGCTGCGATCTGTGAATCTGTAAATTTCTTCTTATTATCTATCTTTCTTCTCGCTTGAATATGTACCTTGCTAGTTGTATGATCTCTGTTCTTGTTTAATTATCTTCTTCTTGGTACCATAAAAAATAACGGCTATGATCTGTGACTTTTTCTGGTCAGATTTGATAACGGGCCAGTGCACTGTAAAAATAAGTGTACTTTACACCACCGGATTCGGTGGCAGCTGAACTGCCACTTATTTTGGTGTAACATTTAAACTGCTTTAAAAAGCTATGTTCTATTCGATTGTATCGATTTGGAGAGTAACTACAACAATAACAGGTAGAAATGCATTAACATTTATCACTGGAGAAATGTTGACCACAAGTTGTTTTAGTAGGAATGTAGATCAGCTCAGCTGCCACATATTTGGTGTTAACTTACACATATTTTTACAGTGAAAACAGCCCAGCTGCCACCTCTTTTGGTGTTAACTTACACATATTTTACAGTGAAAACAGCCCAGCTGCCACCTCTTTGGGTGTTAACTTACACATATTTTTACAGTGAAAACAGCTCAGCTGCCACCTCTGGTGTTAACTTACACATATTTTACAGCGAAAACCGCCCAGCTGCCACCTCTTTGGGTGTTAACTCTTTGTCTCCTAGTGTCGTCTGCTGATAACCTTGGCAAACAGTTTGGACCCAAATCAGGCCCAACAAAACGTCGGGCCTGATCTGGATCAATCTGTTCGACGCTCAGATGGATACCTGAAATAATTTTTCAACAATAAATGATTTTGAAAAATAAATCAGCACGTGACAAAAAAACATGAAAAATTACCTCCCAGGGGGGCGGGGGGGGGGGCAAAGAGTTAACAGTGTACACGAGAATTGCGTACTTATCGTATACACATGTGTGAAGTCACCATTAAAGCGTGCATGCACAGCTATCTAGTGGGTTATAGGTCTAAGGTTTTGTCTGACACATTCTCTACTTCCATACTTTGTGAATGCGAGAAGCCAAGGCTCTGGCGGGACTGGATGAATGCTGAGGCTCCCATGAGCCATCGCTGCTCGTCAATGCGATAAGTACCAGACTCTCTTGCGCTGGCACACTTGTGTTTGTAGCTTGGATGCCATACTTTGAGTATGCGAGAAGCGAAGGCTCTGGTGGGACTGCAAGAATGCTTAGGCCTCTATGAGCCGTCGCTGCTCGCCGTTGACGTTAAAATGGCGGGTTCTGGCTGACGTTGGTTTCCATGACGCCAACATCAGCCAGAGCCCGCCATTTTAACGTCTAGCCGCTACAACACGCTTTATAACGCTCCAATTCTTTTGGAAATAATGAAAGATCTAGGCGTTGTAGATTTTTCAGAACTGTTGGGAACACACGCAGTAAGTCACCGTTTATTTTGAAAGTGAAACAAACCTTCACACTATTTTTTTTTCTGCCAGACAGAGGGCCAGAACATGCAAACACACTAACACTATATTAATGTACAAGAAGGCGTTCAACAAACTCCATGCAGCACAACGACAGTTCCTGCGAGCTCTGAATGATCTGAATAGAGAATTAACAAAGAGCTCTTTCAGTCCTTTCTTGTGAGTTTATTTCAGTTCATTCCAGTTTGGCAATGATCTCATTGTGGAAGAGCGATAGCTGCAACTCTCACTTCAGTGTATATGAACCTTGCAAATTCATATCTGTTCATGTACGTCTTTCTCTTGGTACCATATTCAGGCTGCGATCTGTGAATCTGTAAATTTCTTCTTATTATCTATCTTTCTTCTCGCTTGAATATGTACCTTGCTAGTTGTATGATCTCTGTTCTTGTTTAATTATCTTCTTCTTGGTACCATAAAAAAACGGCTATGATCTGTGACTTTTTCTGGTCAGATTTGATAATGGGCCAGTGCACTGTAAAAATAAGTGTACTTTACACCACCGGATTCGGTGGCAGCTGAACTGCCACTTATTTTGGTGTAACATTTAAACTGCTTTAAAAAGCTATGTTCTATTCGATTGTATCGATTTGGAGAGTAACTACAACAATAACAGGTAGAAATGCATTAACATTTATCACTGGAGAAATGTTGACCACAAGTTGTTTTAGTAGGAATGTAGATCAGCTCAGCTGCCACATATTTGGTGTTAACTTACACATATTTTTACAGTGAAAACAGCCCAGCTGCCACCTCTTTTGGTGTTAACTTACACATATTTTACAGTGAAAACAGCCCAGCTGCCACCTCTTTGGGTGTTAACTTACACATATTTTTACAGTGAAAACAGCTCAGCTGCCACCTCTGGTGTTAACTTACACATATTTTACAGCGAAAACCGCCCAGCTGCCACCTCTTTGGGTGTTAACTCTTTGTCTCCTAGTGTCGTCTGCTGATAACCTTGGCAAACAGTTTGGACCCAAATCAGGCCCAACAAAACGTCGGGCCTGATCTGGATCAATCTGTTCGACACTCAGATGGATACCTGAAATAATTTTTCAACAATAAATGATTTTGAAAAAAAAGTCAGCAGGTGACAAAAAAAACATGAAAAATTACCACCCAGGGGGGCGGGGGGGGGGGGGGCAAAGAGTTAACAGTGTACACGAGAATTGCGTACTTATCGTATACACATGTGTGAAGTCACCATTAAAGCGTGCATGCACAGCTATCTAGTGGGTTATAGGTCTAAGGTTTTGTCTGACACATTCTCTACTTCCATACTTTGTGAATGCGAGAAGCCAAGGCTCTGGCGGGACTGGACGAATGCTGAGGCTTGCATGAGCCATCGCTGCTCGTAAATGCGATAAGTACCAGACTCTCTTGCGCTGGCACACTTGTGTTTGTAGCTTGGATGCCATACTTTGAGTATGTGAGAAGCGAAGGCTCTGGTGGGACTGCAAGAATGCTTAGGACTCTATGAGCCGTCGCTGCTCGCCGTTGACGTTAAAATGGCGGGTTCTGGCTGACGTTGGTTTCCATGACGCCAACGTCAGCCAGAGCCCGCCATTTTAACGTCTAGCCGCTACAACACGCTTTATAACGCTCCAATTCTTTTGGAAATAATGAAAGATCTAGGCGTTGTAGATTTTCCAGAACTGTTGGGAACACACGCAGTAAGTCACCGTTTATTTTGAAAATGAAACAAACCTTCACACTATTTTTTTTTCTGCCAGACAGAGGGCCAGAACATGCAAACACACTAACACTATATTAATGTACAAGAAGGCGTTCAACAAACTCCATGCAGCACAACGACAGTTCCTGTGAGCTCTGAATGATCTGAATAGAGAATTAACAAAGAGCTCTTTCAGTCCTTTCTTGTGAGTTTATTTCAGTTCATTCCAGTTTGGCAATGATCTCATTGTGGAAGAGCGATAGCTGCAACTCTCACTTCAGTGTATATGAACCTTGCAAATTCATATCTGTTCATGTACGTCTTTCTCTTGGTACCATATTCAGGCTGCGATCTGTGAATCTGTAAATTTCTTCTTATTATCTATCTTTCTTCTCGCTTGAATATGTACCTTGCTAGTTGTATGATCTCTGTTCTTGTTTAATTATCTTCTTCTTGGTACCATAAAAAATAACGGCTATGATTTGTGACTTTTTCTGGTCAGATTTGATAATGGGCCAGTGCACTGTAAAAATAAGTGTACTTTACACCACCGGATTCGGTGGCAGCTGAACTGCCACTTATTTTGGTGTAACATTTAAACTGCTTTAAAAAGCTATGTTCTATTCGATTGTATCGATTTGGAGAGTAACTACAACAATAACAGGTAGAAATGCATTAACATTTATCACTGGAGAAATGTTGACCACAAGTTGTTTTAGTAGGAATGTAGATCAGCTCAGCTGCCACATATTTGGTGTTAACTTACACATATTTTTACAGTGAAAACAGCCCAGCTGCCACCTCTTTTGGTGTTAACTTACACATATTTTACAGTGAAAACAGCCCAGCTGCCACCTCTTTGGGTGTTAACTTACACATATTTTTACAGTGAAAACAGCTCAGCTGCCACCTCTGGTGTTAACTTACACATATTTTACAGCGAAAACCGCCCAGCTGCCACCTCTTTGGGTGTTAACTCTTTGTCTCCTAGTGTCGTCTGCTGATAACCTTGGCAAACAGTTTGGACCCAAATCAGGCCCAACAAAACGTCGGGCCTGATCTGGATCAATCTGTTCGACGCTCAGATGGATACCTGAAATAATTTTTCAACAATAAATGATTTTGAAAAAAAAATCAGCAGGTGACAAAAAAACATGAAAAATTACCTCCCAGGGGGGCGGGGGGGGGGGGCAAAGAGTTAACAGTGTACACGAGAATTGCGTACTTATCGTATACACATGTGTGAAGTCACCATTAAAGCGTGCATGCACAGCTATCTAGTGGGTTATAGGTCTAAGGTTTTGTCTGACACATTCTCTACTTCCATACTTTGTGAATGCGAGAAGCCAAGGCTCTGGCGGGACTGGACGAATGCTGAGGCTCGCATGAGCCATCGCTGCTCGTCAATGCGATAAGTACCAGACTCTCTTGCGCTGGCACACTTGTGTTTGTAGCTTGGATGCCATACTTTGAGTATGCGAGAAGCGAAGGCTCTGGTGGGACTGCAAGAATGCTTAGGACTCTATGAGCCGTCGCTGCTCGCCGTTGACGTTAAAATGGCGGGTTCTGGCTGACGTTGGTTTCCATGACGCCAACGTCAGCCAGAGCCCGCCATTTTAACGTCTAGCCGCTACAACACGCTTTATAACGCTCCAATTCTTTTGGAAATAATGAAAGATCTAGGCGTTGTAGATTTTCCCAGAACTGTTGGGAACACACGCAGTAAGTCACCGTTTATTTTGAAAGTGAAACAAACCTTCACACTATTTTTTTTCTGCCAGACAGAGGGCCAGAACATGCAAACACACTAACACTATATTAATGTACAAGAAGGCGTTCAACAAACTCCATGCAGCACAACGACAGTTCCTGCGAGCTCTGAATGATCTGAATAGAGAATTAACAAAGAGCTCTTTCAGTCCTTTCTTGTGAGTTTATTTCAGTTCATTCCAGTTTGGCAATGATCTCATTGTGGAAGAGCGATAGCTGCAACTCTCACTTCAGTGTATATGAACCTTGCAAATTCATATCTGTTCATGTACGTCTTTCTCTTGGTACCATATTCAGGCTGCGATCTGTGAATCTGTAAATTTCTTCTTATTATCTATCTTTCTTCTCGCTTGAATATGTACCTTGCTAGTTGTATGATCTCTGTTCTTGTTTAATTATCTTCTTCTTGGTACCATAAAAAATAACGGCTATGATCTGTGACTTTTTCTGGTCAGATTTGATAATGGGCCAGTGCACTGTAAAAATAAGTGTACTTTACACCACCGGATTCGGTGGCAGCTGAACTGCCACTTATTTTGGTGTAACATTTAAACTGCTTTAAAAAGCTATGTTCTATTCGATTGTATCGATTTGGAGAGTAACTACAACAATAGCAGGTAGAAATGCATTAACATTTATCACTGGAGAAATGTTGACCACAAGTTGTTTTAGTAGGAATGTAGATCAGCTCAGCTGCCACATATTTGGTGTTAACTTACACATATTTTTACAGTGAAAACAGCCCAGCTGCCACCTCTTTTGGTGTTAACTTACACATATTTTACAGTGAAAACAGCCCAGCTGCCACCTCTTTGGGTGTTAACTTACACATATTTTTACAGTGAAAACAGCTCAGCTGCCACCTCTGGTGCTAACTTACACATATTTTACAGCGAAAACCGCCCAGCTGCCACCTCTTTGGGTGTTAACTCTTTGTCTCCTAGAGTCGTCTGCTGATAACCTTGGCAAACAGTTTGGACCCAGATCAGGCCCAACAAAACGTCGGGCCTGATCTGGATCAATCTGTTCGACACTCAGATGGATACCTGAAATAATTTTTCAACAATAAATGATTTTGAAAAAAAAATCAGCAGGTGACAAAAAAACATGAAAAATTACCACCCAGGGGGGCGGGGGGGGGGGCAAAGAGTTAACAGTGTACACGAGAATTGCGTACTTATCGTATACACATGTGTGAAGTCACCATTAAAGCGTGCATGCACAGCTATCTAGTGGGTTATAGGTCTAAGGTTTTGTCTGACACATTCTCTACTTCCATACTTTGTGAATGCGAGAAGCCAAGGCTCTGGCGGGACTGGACGAATGCTGAGGCTCGCATGAGCCATCGCTGCTCGTCAATGCGATAAGTACCAGACTCTCTTGCGCTGGCACACTTGTGTTTGTAGCTTGGATGCCATACTTTGAGTATGCGAGAAGCGAAGGCTCTGGTGGGACTGCAAGAATGCTTAGGACTCTATGAGCCGTCGCTGCTCGCCGTTGACGTTAAAATGGCGGGTTCTGGCTGACGTTGGTTTCCATGACGCCAACGTCAGCCAGAGCCCGCCATTTTAACGTCTAGCCGCTACAACACGCTTTATAACGCTCCAATTCTTTTGGAAATAATGAAAGATCTAGGCGTTGTAGATTTTTCAGAACTGTTGGGAACACACGCAGTAAGTCACCGTTTATTTTGAAAGTGAAACAAACCTTCACACTATTTTTTTTTCTGCCAGACAGAGGGCCAGAACATGCAAACACACTAACACTATATTAATGTACAAGAAGGCGTTCAACAAACTCCATGCAGCACAACGACAGTTCCTGTGAGCTCTGAATGATCTGAATAGAGAATTAACAAAGAGCTCTTTCAGTCCTTTCTTGTGAGTTTATTTCAGTTCATTCCAATTTGGCAATGATCTCATTGTGGAAGAGCGATAGCTGCAACTCTCACTTCAGTGTATATGAACCTTGCAAATTCATATCTGTTCATGTACGTCTTTCTCTTGGTACCATATTCAGGCTGCAATCTGTGAATCTGTAAATTTCTTCTTATTATCTATCTTTCTTCTCGCTTGAATATGTACCTTGCTAGTTGTATGATCTCTGTTCTTGTTTAATTATCTTCTTCTTGGTACCATAAAAAAAACGGCTATGATCTGTGACTTTTTCTGGTCAGATTTGATAATGGGCCAGTGCACTGTAAAAATAAGTAAAAAATACTTTACACCACCGGATTCGGTGGCAGCTGAACTGCCACTTATTTTGGTGTAACATTTAAACTGCTTTAAAAAGCTATGTTCTATTCGATTGTATCGATTTGGAGAGTAACTACAACAATAACAGGTAGAAATGCATTAACATTTATCACTGGAGAAATGTTGACCACAAGTTGTTTTAGTAGGAATGTAGATCAGCTCAGCTGCCACATATTTGGTGTTAACTTACACATATTTTTACAGTGAAAACAGCCCAGCTGCCACCTCTTTTGGTGTTAACTTACACATATTTTACAGTGAAAACAGCCCAGCTGCCACCTCTTTGGGTGTTAACTTACACATATTTTTTACAGTGAAAACAGCTCAGCTGCCACCTCTGGTGTTAACTTACACATATTTTACAGCGAAAACCGCCCAGCTGCCACCTCTTTGGGTGTTAACTCTTTGTCTCCTAGTGTCGTCTGCTGATAACCTTGGCAAACAGTTTGGACCCAAATCAGGCCCAACAAAACGTCGGGCCTGATCTGGATCAATCTGTTCGACGCTCAGATGGATACCTGAAATAATTTTTCAACAATAAATGATTTTGAAAAAAAAATCAGCAGGTGACAAAAAAACATGAAAACTTACCTCCCAGGGGGGCGGGGGGGGGGGGCAAAGAGTTAACAGTGTACACGAGAATTGCGTACTTATCGTATACACATGTGTGAAGTCACCATTTAAGCGTGCATGCACAGCTATCTAGTGGGTTATAGGTCTAAGGTTTTGTCTGACACATTCTCTACTTCCATACTTTGTGAATGCGAGAAGCCAAGGCTCTGGCGGGACTGGACGAATGCTGAGGCTCGCATGAGCCATCGCTGCTCGTCAATGCGATAAGTACCAGACTCTCTTGCGCTGGCACACTTGTGTTTGTAGCTTGGATGCCATACTTTGAGTATGCGAGAAGCGAAGGCTCTGGTGGGACTGCAAGAATGCTTAGGACTCTATGAGCCGTCGCTGCTCGCCGTTGACGTTAAAATGGCGGGTTCTGGCTGACGTTGGTTTCCATGACGCCAACGTCAGCCAGAGCCCGCCATTTTAACGTCTAGCCGCTACAACACGCTTTATAACGCTCCAATTCTTTTGGAAATAATGAAAGATCTAGGCGTTGTAGATTTTCCAGAACTGTTGGGAACACACGCAGTAAGTCACCGTTTATTTTGAAAGTGAAACAAACCTTCACACTATTTTTTTTTCTGCCAGACAGAGGGCCAGAACATGCAAACACACTAACACTATATTAATGTACAAGAAGGCGTTCAACAAACTCCATGCAGCACAACGACAGTTCCTGTGAGCTCTGAATGATCTGAATAGAGAATTAACAAAGAGCTCTTTCAGTCCTTTCTTGTGAGTTTATTTCAGTTCATTCCAATTTGGCAATGATCTCATTGTGGAAGAGCGATAGCTGCAACTCTCACTTCAGTGTATATGAACCTTGCAAATTCATATCTGTTCATGTACGTCTTTCTCTTGGTACCATATTCAGGCTGCAATCTGTGAATCTGTAAATTTCTTCTTATTATCTATCTTTCTTCTCGCTTGAATATGTACCTTGCTAGTTGTATGATCTCTGTTCTTGTTTAATTATCTTCTTCTTGGTACCATAAAAAAAACGGCTATGATCTGTGACTTTTTCTGGTCAGATTTGATAATGGGCCAGTGCACTGTAAAAATAAGTAAAAAATACTTTACACCACCGGATTCGGTGGCAGCTGAACTGCCACTTATTTTGGTGTAACATTTAAACTGCTTTAAAAAGCTATGTTCTATTCGATTGTATCGATTTGAAAAAAAAGTCAGCAGGTGACAAAAAAAACATGAAAAATTACCACCCAGGGGGGCGGGGGGGGCAAAGAGTTAACAGTGTACACGAGAATTGCGTACTTATCGTATACACATGTGTGAAGTCACCATTAAAGCGTGCATGCACAGCTATCTAGTGGGTTATAGGTCTAAGGTTTTGTCTGACACATTCTCTACTTCCATACTTTGTGAATGCGAGAAGCCAAGGCTCTGGCGGGACTGGACGAATGCTGAGGCTTGCATGAGCCATCGCTGCTCGTCAATGCGATAAGTACCAGACTCTCTTGCGCTGGCACACTTGTGTTTGTAGCTTGGATGCCATACTTTGAGTATGCGAGAAGCGAAGGCTCTGGTGGGACTGCAAGAATGCTTAGGACTCTATGAGCCGTCGCTGCTCGCCGTTGACGTTAAAATGGCGGGTTCTGGCTGACGTTGGTTTCCATGACGCCAACGTCAGCCAGAGCCCGCCATTTTAACGTCTAGCCGCTACAACACGCTTTATAACGCTCCAATTCTTTTGGAAATAATGAAAGATCTAGGCGTTGTAGATTTTCCAGAACTGTTGGGAACACACGCAGTAAGTCACCGTTTATTTTGAAAGTGAAACAAACCTTCACACTATTTTTTTTTCTGCCAGACAGAGGGCCAGAACATGCAAACACACTAACACTATATTAATGTACAAGAAGGCGTTCAACAAACTCCATGCAGCACAACGACAGTTCCTGTGAGCTCTGAATGATCTGAATAGAGAATTAACAAAGAGCTCTTTCAGTCCTTTCTTGTGAGTTTATTTCAGTTCATTCCAATTTGGCAATGATCTCATTGTGGAAGAGCGATAGCTGCAACTCTCACTTCAGTGTATATGAACCTTGCAAATTCATATCTGTTCATGTACGTCTTTCTCTTGGTACCATATTCAGGCTGCAATCTGTGAATCTGTAAATTTCTTCTTATTATCTATCTTTCTTCTCGCTTGAATATGTACCTTGCTAGTTGTATGATCTCTGTTCTTGTTTAATTATCTTCTTCTTGGTACCATAAAAAAAACGGCTATGATCTGTGACTTTTTCTGGTCAGATTTGATAATGGGCCAGTGCACTGTAAAAATAAGTGTACTTTACACCACCGGATTCGGTGGCAGCTGAACTGCCACTTATTTTGGTGTAACATTTAAACTGCTTTAAAAAGCTATGTTCTATTCGATTGTATCGATTTGGAGAGTAACTACAACAATAACAGGTAGAAATGCATTAACATTTATCACTGGAGAAATGTTGACCACAAGTTGTTTTAGTAGGAATGTAGATCAGCTCAGCTGCCACATATTTGGTGTTAACTTACACATATTTTTACAGTGAAAACAGCCCAGCTGCCACCTCTTTTGGTGTTAACTTACACATATTTTACAGTGAAAACAGCCCAGCTGCCACCTCTTTGGGTGTTAACTTACACATATTTTTTACAGTGAAAACAGCTCAGCTGCCACCTCTGGTGTTAACTTACACATATTTTACAGCGAAAACCGCCCAGCTGCCACCTCTTTGGGTGTTAACTCTTTGTCTCCTAGTGTCGTCTGCTGATAACCTTGGCAAACAGTTTGGACCCAAATCAGGCCCAACAAAACGTCGGGCCTGATCTGGATCAATCTGTTCGACGCTCAGATGGATACCTGAAATAATTTTTCAACAATAAATGATTTTGAAAAAAAAATCAGCAGGTGACAAAAAAACATGAAAACTTACCTCCCAGGGGGGCGGGGGGGGGGGGCAAAGAGTTAACAGTGTACACGAGAATTGCGTACTTATCGTATACACATGTGTGAAGTCACCATTTAAGCGTGCATGCACAGCTATCTAGTGGGTTATAGGTCTAAGGTTTTGTCTGACACATTCTCTACTTCCATACTTTGTGAATGCGAGAAGCCAAGGCTCTGGCGGGACTGGACGAATGCTGAGGCTCGCATGAGCCATCGCTGCTCGTCAATGCGATAAGTACCAGACTCTCTTGCGCTGGCACACTTGTGTTTGTAGCTTGGATGCCATACTTTGAGTATGCGAGAAGCGAAGGCTCTGGTGGGACTGCAAGAATGCTTAGGACTCTATGAGCCGTCGCTGCTCGCCGTTGACGTTAAAATGGCGGGTTCTGGCTGACGTTGGTTTCCATGACGCCAACGTCAGCCAGAGCCCGCCATTTTAACGTCTAGCCGCTACAACTCGCTTTATAACGCTCCAATTCTTTTGGAAATAATGAAAGATCTAGGCGTTGTAGATTTTCCCAGAACTGTTGGGAACACACGCAGTAAGTCACCGTTTATTTTGAAAGTGAAACAAACCTTCACACTATTTTTTTTTCTGCCAGACAGAGGGCCAGAACATGCAAACACACTAACACTATATTAATGTACAAGAAGGCGTTCAACAAACTCCATGCAGCACAACGACAGTTCCTGCGAGCTCTGAATGATCTGAATAGAGAATTAACAAAGAGCTCTTTCAGTCCTTTCTTGTGAGTTTATTTCAGTTCATTCCAGGTTGGCAATGATCTCATTGAGGAAGAGCGATAGCTGCAAACTCTCACTTCAGTGTATATGAACCTTGCAAATTCATATCTGTTCATGTACGTCTTTCTCTTGGTACCATATTCAGGCTGCGATCTGTGAATCTGTAAATTTCTTCTTATTATCTATCTTTCTTCTCGCTTGAATATGTACCTTGCTAGTTGTATGATCTCTGTTCTTGTTTAATTATCTTCTTCTTGGTACCATAAAAAATAACGGCTATGATCTGTGACTTTTTCTGGTCAGATTTGATAATGGGCTAGTGCACTGTAAAAATAAATGTACTTTACACCACCGGATTCGATGGCAGCTGAACTGCCACTTATTTTGGTGTAACATTTAAACTGCTTTAAAAAGCTATGTTCTATTCGATTGTATCGATTTGGAGAGTAACTACAACAGTAACAGGTAGAAATGCTTTAACATTTATCACTGGAGAAATGTTGACCACAAGTTGTTTTAGTAGGAATGTAGATCAGCTCATCTGCCACCTATTTGGTGTTAACTTACACATATTTTTACAGTGAAAACAGCCCAGCTGCCACCTCTTTTGGTGTTAACTTACACACATTTTTACAGTGAAAACAGCCCAGCTGTCACCTCTTTGGGTGTTAACTTACACATATTTTTACAGTGAAAACAGCTCAGCTGCCACCTATTTGGTGTTAAATTACACATATTTTACAGCGAAAACCGCCCAGCTGCCACCTCTTTGGGTGTTAACTCTTTGCCTCCTAGTGTCGTCTGCTGATAACCTTGGCAAACAGTTTGGACCCAGATCAGGCCCAACAAAACGTCGGGCCTGATCTGGATTAATCTGTTTGACACTCAGATGGTATTCCTGAAAGAATTTTTCAAAAATAAATGATTTTGAAAAAAATCAGCAGACGACAAAAACATGAAAAATTACCACCCAGGGGGGGGGGCAAAGAGTTAAGAGTGTACACGAGAATTGCGTACTTATCGTATACACATGTGTGCAGTCACCATTAATGCGTGCATGCACAGCTATCTAGTGGGTTAGAGGTCTAAGTTTTGTCTGACACATTTTCTATTTCCATACTTTGTGAATGCGAGAAGCCAAGGCTCTGGCGTGACTGGACGAATGCTTAGGCTCGCATGAGCCATCGCTGCTCGTCAATGCGATAAGTACCAGACTCTCTTGCGCTGGCACACTTGTGTTTGTAGCTTGGATGCCATACTTTGAGTATGCGAGAAGCGAAGGCTCTGGTGGGACTGCAAGAATGCTTAGGCCTCTATGAGCCGTCGCTGCTCGCCGTTGACGTTAAAATGGCGGGTTCTGGCTGACGTTGGTTTCCATGACGCCAACGTCAGCCAGAGCCCGCCATTTTAACGTCTAGCCGCTACAACACGCTTTATAACGCTCCAATTCTTTTGGAAATAATGAAAGATCTAGGCGTTGTAGATTTTCCAGAACTGTTGGGAACCCACGCAGTAAGTCACCATTTATTTTGAAAGTGAAACAAACCCTCACACTTTTTTTTTTCTGCCAGACAGAGGGCCAGAACATGCAAACACAATAACACTATATTAATGTACAAGAAGGCGTTCAACAAACTCCATGCAGCACAACGACAGTTCCTGCGAGCTCTGAATGATCTGAATAGAGAATTAACAAAGAGCTCTTTCAGTCCTTTCTTGTGAGTTTATTTCAGTTCATTCCAGTTTGGCAATGATCTCATTGAGGAAGAGCGATAGCTGCAAACTCTCACTTCAGTGTATATGAACCTTGCAAATTCATATCTGTTCATGTACGTCTTTCTCTTGGTACCATATTCAGGCTGCGATCTGTGAATCTGTAAATTTCTTCTTATTATCTATCTTTCTTCTCGCTTGAATATGTACCTTGCTAGTTGTATGATCTCTGTTCTTGTTTAATTATCTTCTTCTTGGTACCATAAAAAATAACGGCTATGATCTGTGACTTTTTCTGGTCAGATTTGATAATGGGCTAGTGCACTGTAAAAATAAATGTACTTTACACCACCGGATTCGATGGCAGCTGAACTGCCACTTATTTT
Source organism: Loripinus fragilis (assembly GCA_964019695.1). Taxonomy (NCBI): domain Eukaryota; kingdom Metazoa; phylum Mollusca; class Bivalvia; order Lucinida; family Lucinidae; genus Loripinus; species Loripinus fragilis. The sequence continues at coordinate 52,318,009 of OZ026520.1, forward strand.
GGTGTAACATTTAAACTGCTTTAAAAAGCTATGTTCTATTCGATTGTATCGATTTGGAGAGTAACTACAACAGTAACAGGTAGAAATGCTTTAACATTTATCACTGGAGAAATGTTGACCACAAGTTGTTTTAGTAGGAATGTAGATCAGCTCATCTGCCACCTATTTGGTGTTAACTTACACATATTTTTACAGTGAAAACAGCCCAGCTGCCACCTCTTTTGGTGTTAACTTACACACATTTTTACAGTGAAAACAGCCCAGCTGTCACCTCTTTGGGTGTTAACTTACACATATTTTTACAGTGAAAACAGCTCAGCTGCCACCTATTTGGTGTTAAATTACACATATTTTACAGCGAAAACCGCCCAGCTGCCACCTCTTTGGGTGTTAACTCTTTGCCTCCTAGTGTCGTCTGCTGATAACCTTGGCAAACAGTTTGGACCCAGATCAGGCCCAACAAAACGTCGGGCCTGATCTGGATTAATCTGTTTGACACTCAGATGGTATTCCTGAAAGAATTTTTCAAAAATAAATGATTTTGAAAAAAATCAGCAGACGACAAAAACATGAAAAATTACCACCCAGGGGGGGGGGGGCAAAGAGTTAAGAGTGTACACGAGAATTGCGTACTTATCGTATACACATGTGTGCAGTCACCATTAAAGCGTGCATGCACAGCTATCTAGTGGGTTAGAGGTCTAAGTTTTGTCTGACACATTCTCTACTTCCATACTTTGTGAATGCGAGAAGCCAAGGCTCTGGCGTGACTGGACGAATGCTTAGGCTCGCATGAGCCATCGCTGCTCGTCAATGCGATAAGTACCAGACTCTCTTGCGCTGGCACACTTGTGTTTGTAGCTTGGATGCCATACTTTGAGTATGCGAGAAGCGAAGGCTCTGGTGGGACTGCAAGAATGCTTAGGCCTCTATGAGCCGTCGCTGCTCGCCGTTGACGTTAAAATGGCGGGTTCTGGCTGACGTTGGTTTCCATGACGCCAACGTCAGCCAGAGCCCGCCATTTTAACGTCTAGCCGCTACAACACGCTTTATAACGCTCCAATTCTTTTGGAAATAATGAAAGATCTAGGCGTTGTAGATTTTCCAGAACTGTTGGGAACCCACGCAGTAAGTCACCATTTATTTTGAAAGTGAAACAAACCCTCACACTTTTTTTTTCTGCCAGACAGAGGGCCAGAACATGCAAACACAATAACACTATATTAATGTACAAGAAGGCGTTCAACAAACTCCATGCAGCACAACGACAGTTCCTGCGAGCTCTGAATGATCTGAATAGAGAATTAACAAAGAGCTCTTTCAGTCCTTTCTTGTGAGTTTATTTCAGTTCATTCCAGTTTGGCAATGATCTCATTGAGGAAGAGCGATAGCTGCAAACTCTCACTTCAGTGTATATGAACCTTGCAAATTCATATCTGTTCATGTACGTCTTTCTCTTGGTACCATATTCAGGCTGCGATCTGTGAATCTGTAAATTTCTTCTTATTATCTATCTTTCTTCTCGCTTGAATATGTACCTTGCTAGTTGTATGATCTCTGTTCTTGTTTAATTATCTTCTTCTTGGTACCATAAAAAATAACGGCTATGATCTGTGACTTTTTCTGGTCAGATTTGATAATGGGCCAGTGCACTGTAAAAATAAGTGTACTTTACACCACCGGATTCGGTGGCAGCTGAACTGCCACTTATTTTGGTGTAACATTTAAACTGCTTTAAAAAGCTATGTTCCATTCGATTGTATCGATTTGGAGAGTAACTACAACAGTAACAGGTAGAAATGCTTTAACATTTATCACTGGAGAAATGTTGACCACAAGTTGTTTTAGTAGGAATGTAGATCAGCTCAGCTGCCTCCTATTTGGTGTTAACTTACACATATTTTTACAGTGAAAACAGCCCAGCTGCCACCTCTTTTGGTGTTAACTTACACATATTTTTACAGTGAAAACAGCCCAGCTGCCACCTCTTTTGGTGTTAACTTACACACATTTTTACAGTGAAAACAGCCCAGCTGTCACCTCTTTGGGTGTTAACTTACACATATTTTTACAGTGAAAACAGCTCAGCTGCCACCTATTTGGTGTTAAATTACACATATTTTACAGCGAAAACCGCCCAGCTGCCACCTCTTTGGGTGTTAACTCTTTGCCTCCTAGTGTCGTCTGCTGATAACCTTGGCAAACAGTTTGGACCCAGATCAGGCCCAACAAAACGTCGGGCCTGATCTGGATTAATCTGTTTGACACTCAGATGGTATTCCTGAAAGAATTTTTCAAAAATAAATGATTTTGAAAAAAATCAGCAGACGACAAAAACATGAAAAATTACCACCCAGGGGGGGGGGGGGCAAAGAGTTAAGAGTGTACACGAGAATTGCGTACTTATCGTATACACATGTGTGAAGTCACCATTAAAGCGTGCATGCACAGCTATCTAGTGGGTTAGAGGTCTAAGGTTTTGTCTGACACATTCTCTACTTCCATACTTTGTGAATGCGAGAAGCCAAGGCTCTGGCGTGACTGGACGAATGCTTAGGCTCGCATGAGCCATCGCTGCTCGTCAATTCGATAAGTACCAGACTCTCTTGCGCTGGCACACTTGTGTTTGTAGCTTGGATGCCATACTTTGAGTATGCGAGAAGCGAAGGCTCTGGTGGGACTGCAAGAATGCTTAGGCCTCTATGAGCCGTCGCTGCTCGCCGTTGACGTTAAAATGGCGGGTTCTGGCTGACGTTGGTTTCCATGACGCCAACGTCAGCCAGAGCCCGCCATTTTAACGTCTAGCCGCTACAACACGCTTTATAACGCTCCAATTCTTTTGGAAATAATGAAAGATCTAGGCGTTGTAGATTTTCCAGAACTGTTGGGAACCCACGCAGTAAGTCACCGTTTATTTTGAAAGTGAAACAAACCCTCACACTTTTTTTTCTGCCAGACAGAGGGCCAGAACATGCAAACACAATAATACTATATTAATGTACAAGAAGGCGTTCAACAAACTCCATGCAGCACAACGACAGTTCCTGCGAGCTCTGAATGATCTGAATAGAGAATTAACAAAGAGCTCTTTCAGTCCTTTCTTGTGAGTTTATTTCAGTTCATTCCAGTTTGGCAATGATCTCATTGAGGAAGAGCGATAGCTGCAAACTCTCACTTCAGTGTATATGAACCTTGCAAATTCATATCTGTTCATGTACGTCTTTCTCTTGGTACCATATTCAGGCTGCGATCTGTGAATCTGTAAATTTCTTCTTATTATCTATCTTTCTTCTCGCTTGAATATGTACCTTGCTAGTTGTATGATCTCTGTTCTTGTTTAATTATCTTCTTCTTGGTACCATAAAAAATAACGGCTATGATCTGTGACTTTTTCTGGTCAGATTTGATAATGGGCCAGTGCACTGTAAAAATAAGTGTACTTTACACCACCGGATTCGGTGGCAGCTGAACTGCCACTTATTTTGGTGTAACATTTAAACTGCTTTAAAAAGCTATGTTCTATTCGATTGTATCGATTTGGAGAGTAACTACAACAGTAACAGGTAGAAATGCTTTAACATTTATCACTGGAGAAATGTTGACCACAAGTTGTTTTAGTAGGAATGTAGATCAGCTCAGCTGCCACCTATTTGGTGTTAACTTACACATATTTTTACAGTGAAAACAGCCCAGCTGCCACCTCTTTTGGTGTTAACTTACACACATTTTTACAGTGAAAACAGCCCAGCTGTCACCTCTTAGGGTGTTAACTTACACATATTTTTACAGTGAAAACAGCTCAGCTGCCACCTATTTGGTGTTAAATTACACATATTTTACAGCGAAAACCGCCCAGCTGCCACCTCTTTGGGTGTTAACTCTTTGCCTCCTAGTGTCGTCTGCTGATAACCTTGGCAAACAGTTTGGACCCAGATCAGGCCCAACAAAACGTCGGGCCTGATCTGGATTAATCTGTTTGACACTCAGATGGTATTCCTGAAAGAATTTTTCAAAAATAAATGATTTTGAAAAAAATCAGCAGACGACAAAAACATGAAAAATTACCACCCAGGGGGGGGGGGGGCAAAGAGTTAAGAGTGTACACGAGAATTGCGTACTTATCGTATACACATGTGTGAAGTCACCATTAAAGCGTGCATGCACAGCTATCTAGTGGGTTAGAGGTCTAAGGTTTTGTCTGACACATTCTCTACTTCCATACTTTGTGAATGCGAGAAGCCAAGGCTCTGGCGTGACTGGACGAATGCTTAGGCTCGCATGAGCCATCGCTGCTCGTCAATGCGATAAGTACCAGACTCTCTTGCGCTGGCACACTTGTGTTTGTAGCTTGGATGCCATACTTTGAGTATGCGAGAAGCGAAGGCTCTGGTGGGACTGCAAGAATGCTTAGGCCTCCATGAGCCGTCGCTGCTCGCCGTTGACGTTAAAATGGCGGGTTCTGGCTGACGTTGGTTTCCATGACGCCAACGTCAGCCAGAGCCCGCCATTTTAACGTCTAGCCGCTACAACACGCTTTATAACGCTCCAATTCTTTTGGAAATAATGAAAGATCTAGGCGTTGTAGATTTTCCAGAACTGTTGGGAACCCACGCAGTAAGTCACCGTTTATTTTGAAAGTGAAACAAACCCTCACACTTTTTTTTCTGCCAGACAGAGGGCCAGAACATGCAAACACAATAACACTATATTAATGTACAAGAAGGCGTTCAACAAACTCCATGCTGCACAACGACAGTTCCTGCGAGCTCTGAATGATCTGAATAGAGAATTAACAAAGAGCTCTTTCAGTCCTTTCTTGTGAGTTTATTTCAGTTCATTCCAGTTTGGCAATGATCTCATTGAGGAAGAGCGATAGCTGCAAACTCTCACTTCAGTGTATATGAACCTTGCAAATTCATATCTGTTCATGTACGTCTTTCTCTTGGTACCATATTCAGGCTGCGATCTGTGAATCTGTAAATTTCTTCTTATTATCTATCTTTCTTCTCGCTTGAATATGTACCTTGCTAGTTGTATGATCTCTGTTCTTGTTTAATTATCTTCTTCTTGGTACCATAAAAAATAACGGCTATGATCTGTGACTTTTTCTGGTCAGATTTGATAATGGGCCAGTGCACTGTAAAAATAAGTGTACTTTACACCACCGGATTCGGTGGCAGCTGAACTGCCACTTATTTTGGTGTAACATTTAAACTGCTTTAAAAAGCTATGTTCTATTCGATTGTATCGATTTGGAGAGTAACTACAACAGTAACAGGTAGAAATGCTTTAACATTTATCACTGGAGAAATGTTGACCACAAGTTGTTTTAGTAGGAATGTAGATCAGCTCAGCTGCCACCTATTTGGTGTTAACTTACACATATTTTTACAGTGAAAACAGCCCAGCTGCCACCTCTTTTGGTGTTAACTTACACACATTTTTACAGTGAAAACAGCCCAGCTGTCACCTCTTTGGGTGTTAACTTACACATATTTTTACAGTGAAAACAGCTCAGCTGCCACCTATTTGGTGTTAAATTACACATATTTTACAGCGAAAACCGCCCAGCTGCCACCTCTTTGGGTGTTAACTCTTTGCCTCCTAGTGTCGTCTGCTGATAACCTTGGCAAACAGTTTGGACCCAGATCAGGCCCAACAAAACGTCGGGCCTGATCTGGATTAATCTGTTTGACACTCAGATGGTATTCCTGAAAGAATTTTTCAAAAATAAATGATTTTGAAAAAAAATCAGCAGACGACAAAAACATGAAAAATTACCACCCAGGGGGGGGGGCAAAGAGTTAAGAGTGTACACGAGAATTGCGTACTTATCGTATACACATGTGTGAAGTCACCATTAAAGCGTGCATGCACAGCTATCTAGTGGGTTAGAGGTCTAAGGTTTTGTCTGACACATTCTCTACTTCCATACTTTGTGAATGCGAGAAGCCAAGGCTCTGGCGTGACTGGACGAATGCTTAGGCTCGCATGAGCCATCGCTGCTCGTCAATGCGATAAGTACCAGACTCTCTTGCGCTGGCACACTTGTGTTTGTAGCTTTGATGCCATACTTTGAGTATGCGAGAAGCGACGGCTCTGGTGGGACTGCAAGAATGCTTAGGCCTCTATGAGCCGTCGCTGCTCGCCGTTGACGTTAAAATGGCGGGTTCTGGCTGACGTTGGTTTCCATGACGCCAACGTCAGCCAGAGCCCGCCATTTTAACGTCCAGCCGCTACAACACGCTTTATAACGCTCCAATTCTTTTGGAAATAATGAAAGATCTAGGCGTTGTAGATTTTCCAGAACTGTTGGGAACCCACGCAGTAAGTCACCGTTTATTTTGAAAGTGAAACAAACCCTCACACTTTTTTTTTCTGCCAGACAGAGGGCCAGAACATGCAAACACAATAACACTATATTAATGTACAAGAAGGCGTTCAACAAACTCCATGCAGCACAACGACAGTTCCTGCGAGCTCTGAATGATCTGAATAGAGAATTAACAAAGAGCTCTTTCAGTCCTTTCTTGTGAGTTTATTTCAGTTCATTCCAGTTTGGCAATGATCTCATTGAGGAAGAGCGATAGCTGCAAACTCTCACTTCAGTGTATATGAACCTTGCAAATTCATATCTGTTCATGTACGTCTTTCTCTTGGTACCATATTCAGGCTGCGATCTGTGAATCTGTAAATTTCTTCTTATTATCTATCTTTCTTCTCGCTTGAATATGTACCTTGCTAGTTGTATGATCTCTGTTCTTGTTTAATTATCTTCTTCTTGGTACCATAAAAAATAACGGCTATGATCTGTGACTTTTTCTGGTCAGATTTGATAATGGGCCAGTGCACTGTAAAAATAAGTGTACTTTACACCACCGGATTCGGCGGCAGCTGAACTGCCACTTATTTTGGTGTAACATTTAAACTGCTTTAAAAAGCTATGTTCTATTCGATTGTATCGATTTGGAGAGTAACTACAACAGTAACAGGTAGAAATGCTTTAACATTTATCACTGGAGAAATGTTGACCACAAGTTGTTTTAGTAGGAATGTAGATCAGCTCAGCTGCCACCTATTTGGTGTTAACTTACACATATTTTTACAGTGAAAACAGCCCAGCTGCCACCTCTTTTGTTGTTAACTTGCACACATTTTTACAGTGAAAACAGCCCAGCTGTCACCTCTTTGGGTGTTAACTTACACACATTTTTACAGTGAAAACAGCCCAGCTGTCACCTCTTTGGGTGTTAACTTACACATATTTTTACAGTGAAAACAGCTCAGCTGCCACCTATTTGGTGTTAAATTACACATATTTTACAGCGAAAACCGCCCAGCTGCCACCTCTTTGGGTGTTTACTCTTTGCCTCCTAGTGTCGTCTGCTGATAACCTTGGCAAACAGTTTGGACCCAGATCAGGCCCAACAAAACGTCGGGCCTGATCTGGATTAATCTGTTTGACACTCAGATGGTATTCCTGAAAGAATTTTTCAAAAATAAATGATTTTGAAAAAAATCAGCAGACGACAAAAACATGAAAAATTACCACCCAGGGGGGCGGGGGGGGGGGGGGGGCAAAGAGTTAAGAGTGTACACGAGAATTGCGTACTTATCGTATACACATGTGTGAAGTCACCATTAAAGCGTGCATGCACAGCTATCTAGTGGGTTAGAGGTCTAAGGTTTTGTCTGACACATTCTCTACTTCCATACTTTGTGAATGCGAGAAGCCAAGGCTCTGGCGTGACTGGACGAATGCTTAGGCTCGCATGAGCCATCGCTGCTCGTCAATGCGATAAGTACCAGACTCTCTTGCGCTGGCACACTTGTGTTTGTAGCTTGGATGCCATACTTTGAGTATGCGAGAAGCGAAGGCTCTGGTGGGACTGCAAGAATGCTTAGGCCTCTATGAGCCGTCGCTGCTCGCCGTTGATGTTAAAATGGCGGGTTCTGGCTGACGTTGGTTTCCATGACGCCAACGTCAGCCAGAGCCCGCCATTTTAACGTCTAGCCGCTACAACACGCTTTATAACGCTCCAATTCTTTTGGAAATAATGAAAGATCTAGGCGTTGTAGATTTTCCAGAACTGTTGGGAACCCACGCAGTAAGTCACCGTTTATTTTGAAAGTGAAACAAACCCTCACACTTTTTTTTCTGCCAGACAGAGGGCCAGAACATGCAAACACAATAACACTATATTAATGTACAAGAAGGCGTTCAACAAACTCCATGCAGCACAACGACAGTTCCTGCGAGCTCTGAATGATCTGAATAGAGAATTAACAAAGAGCTCTTTCAGTCCTTTCTTGTGAGTTTATTTCAGTTCATTCCAGTTTGGCAATGATCTCATTGAGGAAGAGCGATAGCTGCAAACTCTCACTTCAGTGTATATGAACCTTGCAACTTCATATCTGTTCATGTACGTCTTTCTCTTGGTACCATATTCAGGCTGCGATCTGTGAATCTGTAAATTTCTTCTTATTATCTATCTTTCTTCTCGCTTGAATATGTACCTTGCTAGTTGTATGATCTCTGTTCTTGTTTAATTATCTTCTTCTTGGTACCATAAAAATAACGGCTATGATCTGTGACTTTTTCTGGTCAGATTTGATAATGGGCCAGTGCACTGTAAAAATAAGTGTACTTTATACCACCGGATTCGGTGGCAGCTGAACTGCCACTTGTTTTGGTGTAACATTTAAACTGCTTTAAAAAGCTATGTTCTATTCGATTGTATCGATTTGGAGAGTAACTACAACAGTAACAGGTAGAAATGCTTTAACATTTATCACTGGAGAAATGTTGACCACAAGTTGTTTTAGTAGGAATGTAGATCAGCTCAGCTGCCACCTCTTTTGTTGTTAACTTGCACACATTTTTACAGTGAAAACAGCCCAGCTGTCACCTCTTTGGGTGTTAACTTACACATATTTTTACAGTGAAAACAGCTCAGCTGCCACCTATTTGGTGTTAAATTACACATATTTTACAGCGAAAACCGCCCAGCTGCCACCTCTTTGGGTGTTAACTCTTTGCCTCCTAGTGTCGTCTGCTGAAAAACCTTGGCAAACAGTTTGGACCCAGATCAGGCCCAACAAAACGTCGGGCCTGATCTGGATTAATCTGTTTGACACTCAGATGGTATTCCTGAAAGAATTTTTCAAAAATAAATGATTTTGAAAAAAATCAGCAGACGACAAAAACATGAAAAATTACCACCCAGGGGGGCGGGGGGGGGGGGGGGGGGGCAAAGAGTTAAGAGTGTACACGAGAATTGCGTACTTATCGTATACACATGTGTGAAGTCACCATTAAAGCGTGCATGCACAGCTATCTAGTGGGTTAGAGGTCTAAGGTTTTGTCTGACACATTCTCTACTTCCATACTTTGTGAATGCGAGAAGCCAAGGCTCTGGCGTGACTGGACGAATGCTTAGGCTCGCATGAGCCATCGCTGCTCGTCAATGCGATAAGTACCAGACTCTCTTGCGCTGGCACACTTGTGTTTGTAGCTTGGATGCCATACTTTGAGTATGCGAGAAGCGAAGGCTCTGGTGGGACTGCAAGAATGCTTAGGCCTCTATGAGCCGTCGCTGCTCGCCGTTGACGTTAAAATGGCGGGTTCTGGCTGACGTTGGTTTCCATGACGCCAACGTCAGCCAGAGCCCGCCATTTTAACGTCTAGCCGCTACAACACGCTTTATAACGCTCCAATTCTTTTGGAAATAATGAAAGATCTAGGCGTTGTAGATTTTCCAGAACTGTTGGGAACCCACGCAGTAAGTCACCGTTTATTTTGAAAGTGAAACAAACCCTCACACTTTTTTTTTCTGCCAGACAGAGGGCCAGAACATGCAAACACAATAACACTATATTCTAACACACCTCGCCTATAGAGCCAACGGTAACAAACTGTGATATATCGGACAATAATTCACTGCTAAAGTGTGTGATAGCTGACGTCACTGAAAATGACGTCATTCATGGCGTTAGACGGTGTAACGTCGTTTTTACGCTTGAAAGACGTTACAATTACATGTTAGTGTATGCGACGTAGTCTAAGTATTGGCGGGAGTTCTTCAGTGCAATGGCGGAAAGTTGGAAGAAGCTGAAGACTTCGAATGTGTTTTCATCGTTTATTGTGTGTTAGAATCGAAACAGATCAGCTCCAGTGCGTGAATCGTTGAGTAATAATTCACTGTTTGTCGGTCAGTTGTACGAAGATAAATCACTCGCGCTGCGCGCTCGTGATTTGATCTTCTTTACAACTGACCTCCAAACAGTGAATTATTACTCAACAATTCACTGCTGGAGCTGATCTATTTCTTAATTCTAACACACCTCGCCTATAGAGCCAACGGTAACGAACTGTGATATATCGGACAATAATTCACTGCTAAAGTGTGTGATAGCTGACGTCACTGGTAAATGACGTCATTCATGGCGTTAGACGGTGTAACGTCGTTTTTACGCTTGAAAGACGTTACAATTTTATGTAAACGTATGCGACGTAGTCTAAGTATTGGTGGGAGTTCTTCAGTGCAATGGCGGAAAGTTGGAAGAAGATGAAGACTTCGAATGTGTTTTCGTCGTTTATTGTGTGTTAGACTCGAAATAGATCAGCTCCAGTGCGTGAATTGTTGAATAATAATTCACTGTTTGTGTGTCAGTTGTACGAAGATGAATCACTCGTGCTACGCGCTCGTGATTTGATCTTCTTTACAACTGACCTCCAAACAGTGAATTATTACTCAACAATTCACTGCTGGAGCTGATCTATTTCTTAATTAATGTACAAGAAGGCGTTCAACAAACTCCATGCAGCACAACGACAGTTCCTGCGAGCTCTGAATGATCTGAATAGAGAATTAACAAAGAGCTCTTTCAGTCCTTTCTTGTGAGTTTATTTCAGTTCATTCCAGTTTGGCAATGATCTCATTGAGGAAGAGCGATAGCTGCAAACTCTCACTTCAGTGTATATGAACCTTGCAAATTCATATCTGTTCATGTACGTCTTTCTCTTGGTACCATATTCAGGCTGCGATCTGTGAATCTGTAAATTTCTTCTTATTATCTATCTTTCTTCTCGCTTGAATATGTACCTTGCTAGTTGTATGATCTCTGTTCTTGTTTAATTATCTTATTCTTGGTACCATAAAAAATAACGGCTATGATCTGTGACTTTTTCTGGTCAGATTTGATAATGGGCCAGTGCACTGTAAAAATAAGTGTACTTTACACCACCGGATTCGGCGGCAGCTGAACTGCCACTTATTTTGGTGTAACATTTAAACTGCTTTAAAAAGCTATGTTCTATTCGATTGTATCGATTTGGAGAGTAACTACAACAGTAACAGGTAGAAATGCTTTAACATTTATCACTGGAGAAATGTTGACCACAAGTTGTTTTAGTAGGAATGTAGATCAGCTCAGCTGCCACCTATTTGGTGTTAACTTACACATATTTTTACAGTGAAAACAGCCCAGCTGCCACCTCTTTTGTTGTTAACTTACACACATTTTTACAGTGAAAACAGCCCAGCTGTCACCTCTTTGGGTGTTAACTTACACATATTTTTACAGTGAAAACAGCTCAGCTGCCACCTCTGGTGTTAAATTACACATATTTTACAGCGAAAACCGCCCAGCTGCCACCTCTTTGGGTGTTAACTCTTTGCCTCCTAGTGTCGTCTGCTGATAACCTTGGCAAACAGTTTGGACACAGATCAGGCCCAACAAAACGTCGGGCCTGATCTGGATTAATCTGTTTGACACTCAGATGGTATGCCTGAAAGAATTTTTCAAAAATAAATGATTTTGAAAAAAATCAGCAGACGACAAAAACATGAAAAATTACCACCCAGGGGGGCGGGGGGGGGGGGGGGGGGCAAAGAGTTAAGAGTGTACACGAGAATTGCGTACTTATCGTATACACATGTGTGAAGTCACCATTAAAGCGTGCATGCACAACTATCTAGTGGGTTAGAGGTCTAAGGTTTTGTCTGACACATTCTCTACTTCCATACTTTGTGAATGCGAGAAGCCAAGGCTCTGGCGTGACTGGACGAATGCTTAGGCTCGCATGAGCCATCGCTGCTCGTCAATGCGATTAGTACCAGACTCTCTTGCGCTGGCACACTTGTGTTTGTAGCTTGGATGCCATACTTTGAGTATGCGAGAAGCGAAGGCTCTGGTGGGACTGCAAGAATGCTTAGGCCTCTATGAGCCGTCGCTGCTCGCCGTTGACGTTAAAATGGCGGGTTCTGGCTGACGTTGGTTTCCATGACGCCAACGTCAGCCAGAGCCCGCCATTTTAACGTCTAGCCGCTACAACACGCTTTATAACGCTCCAATTCTTTTGGAAATAATGAAAGATCTAGGCGTTGTAGATTTTCCAGAACTGTTGGGAACCCACGCAGTAAGTCACCGTTTATTTTGAAAGTGAAACAAACCCTCACACTTTTTTTTCTGCCAGACAGAGGGCCAGAACATGCAAACACAATAACACTATATTAATGTACAAGAAGGCGTTCAACAAACTCCATGCAGCACAACGACAGTTCCTGCGAGCTCTGAATGATCTGAATAGAGAATTAACAAAGAGCTCTTTCAGTCCTTTCTTGTGAGTTTATTTCAGTTCATTCCAGTTTGGCAATGATCTCATTGAGGAAGAGCGATATCTGCAAACTCTCACTTCAGTGTATATGAACCTTGCAAATTCATATCTGTTCATGTACGTCTTTCTCTTGGTACCATATTCAGGCTGCGATCTGTGAATCTGTAAATTTCTTCTTATTATCTATCTTTCTTCTCGCTTGAATATGTACCTTGCTAGTTGTATGATCTCTGTTCTTGTTTAATTATCTTCTTCTTGGTACCATAAAAAATAACGGCTATGATCTGTGACTTTTTCTGGTCAGATTTGATAATGGGCCAGTGCATCGAAAAATAAGTGTGCTTTACACCACCGGATTCGATGGCAGCTGAACTGCCACTTATTTTGGTGTAACATTAAAACTGCTTTAAAAAGCTATGTTCTATTCGATTGTATCGATTTGGAGAGTAACTACAACAGTAACAGGTAGAAATGCTTTAACATTTATCACTGGAGAAATGCTGACCACCACTTGTTTTAGTAGGAATGTAGATCAGCTCAGCTGCCACCTATTTGGTGTTAACTTACACATATTTTTACGGTGAAAACAGCCCAGCTGCCACCTCTTTTGGTGTTAACTTACACACATTTTTACAGTGAAAACAGCCCAGCTGTCACCTCTTTGGGTGTTAACTTACACATATTTTTACAGTGAAAACAGCTCAGCTGCCACCTCTGGTGTTAAATTACACATATTTTACAGCGAAAACCGCCCAGCTGCCACCTCTTTGGGTGTTAACTCTTTGCCTCCTAGTGTCGTCTGCTGATAACCTTGGCAAACAGTTTGGACCCAGATCAGGCCCAACAAAACGTCGGGCCTGATCTGGATTAATCTGTTTGACACTCAGATGGTATTCCTGAAAGAATTTTTTAAAAATAAATGATTTTGAAAAAAATCAGCAGACGACAAAAACATGAAAAATTACCACCCAGGGGGGCGGGGGGTGCAAAGAGTTAAGAGTGTACACGAGAATTGCGTACTAATCGTATACACATGTGTGAAGTCACCATTAAAGCGTGCATGCACAGCTATCTAGTGGGTTAGAGGTCTAAGGTTTTGTCTGACACATTCTCTACTTCCATACTTTGTGAATGCGAGAAGCCAAGGCTCTGGCGTGACTGGACGAATGCTTAGGCTCGCATGAGCCATCGCTGCTCGTCAATGCGATAAGTACCAGACTCTCTTGCGCTGGCACACTTGTGTTTGTAGCTTGGATGCCATACTTTGAGTATGCGAGAAGCGAAGGCTCTGGTGGGACTGCAAGAATGCTTAGGCCTCTATGAGCCGTCGCTGCTCGCCGTTGACGTTAAAATGGCGGGTTCTGGCTGACGTTGGTTTCCATGACGCCAACGTCAGCCAGAGCCCGCCATTTTAACGTCTAGCCGCTACAACACGCTTTATAACGCTCCAATTCTTTTGGAAATAATGAAAGATCTAGGCGTTGTAGATTTTCCAGAACTGTTGGGAACCCACGCAGTAAGTCACCGTTTATTTTGAAAGTGAAACAAACCCTCACACTTTTTTTTCTGCCAGACAGAGGGCCAGAACATGCAAACACAATAACTCTATATTAATGTACAAGAAGGCGTTCAACAAACTCCATGCAGCACAACGACAGTTCCTGCGAGCTCTGAATGATCTGAATAGAGAATTAACAAAGAGCTCTTTCAGTCCTTTCTTGTGAGTTTATTTCAGTTCATTCCAGTTTGGCAATGATCTCATTGAGGAAGAGCGATAGCTGCAAACTCTCACTTCAGTGTATATGAACCTTGCAAATTCATATCTGTTCATGTACGTCTTTCTCTTGGTACCATATTCAGGCTGCGATCTGTGAATCTGTAAATTTCTTCTAATTATGTATCTTTCTTCTCGCTTGAATATGTACCTTGCTAGTTGTATGATCTCTGTTCTTGTTTAATTATCTTCTTCTTGGTACCATAAAAAATAACGGCTATGATCTGTGACTTTTTCTGGTCAGATTTGATAATGGGCTAGTGCACTGTAAAAATAAATGTACTTTACACCACCGGATTCGATGGCAGCTGAACTGCCACTTATTTTGGTGTAACATTTAAACTGCTTTAAAAAGCTATGTTCTATTCGATTGTATCGATTTGGAGTGTAACTACAACAGTAACAGGTAGAAATGCTTTAACATTTATCACTGGAGAAATGTTGACCACAAGTTGTTTTAGTAGGAATGTAGATCAGCTCAGCTGCCACCTATTTGGTATTAACTTACACATATTTTTACAGTGAAAACAGCCCAGCTGCCACCTCTTTTGGTGTTAACTTACACACATTTTTACAGTGAAAACAGCCCAGCTGTCACCTCTTTGGGTGTTAACTTACACATATTTTTACAGTGAAAACAGCTCAGCTGCCACCTATTTGGTGTTAAATTACACATATTTTACAGCGAAAACCGCCCAGCTGCCACCTCTTTGGGTGTCAACTCTTTGCCTCCTAGTGTCGTCTGCTGATAACCTTGGCAAACAGTTTGGACCCAGATCAGGCCCAACAAAACGTCGGGCCTGATCTGGATCAATCTGTTTGATACTCAGATTGTATTGCTGAAAGAATTTTTCAAGAATAAATGATTTTGATAAAATCAGCAGACGACAAAAAACATGAAAAATTGCCACCCGAGGGGGGGGGGGGGGGGGAAGAGTTAACAGTGTACACGAGAATTGCATACCTATCGTATACACATGTGTGAAGTCACCATTAAAGCGTGCATGCACAGCTATCTAGTGGGTTAGAAGTCTAAGGTTTTGTCTGACACATTCTCTACTTCCATACTTTGTGAATGCGAGAAGCCAAAGCTCTGGCGGGACTGGACGAATGCTTAGGCTCGCATGAGCCATCGCTGCTCGTCAATGCGATACGTACCAGACTCTCTTGCGCTGGCACACTTGTGTTTGTAGCTTGGATGCCCTACTTTGAGTATGCGAGAAGCGAAGGCTCTGGTGGGACTGCAAGAACGCTTAGGCCTCTATGAGCCGTCGCTGCTCGCCGTTGACGTTAAAATTGCGGGTTCTGGCTGACGTTGGTTTCCATGACGCAAACGTCAGCCAGAGCCCGCCATTTTAACGTCTAGCCGCTACAACACGCTTTATAAATTTTCCAGAACTGTTGGGAACACACGCAGTAAGTCACCGTTTATTTTGAAAGTGAAACAAACCCTCACACTATTTTTTTTCTGCCAGACAGAGGGCCAGAACATGCAAACACACTAACACTATATTAATGTACAAGAAGGCGTTCAACAAACTCCATGCAGCACAACGACAGTTCCTGCGAGCTCTGAATGATCTGTATAGAGAATTAACAAAGAGCTCTTTCAGTCCTTTCTTGTGAGTTTATTTCAGTTCATTCCAGTTTGGCAATGATCTCATTGAGGAAGAGCGATAGCTGCAAACTCTCACTTCAGTGAATATGAACCTTGCAAATTCATATCTGTTCATGTACGTCTTTCTCTTGGTACCATATTCAGGCTCCGATCTGTGAATCTGTAAATTTCTTCTTATTATCTATCTTTCTTCTCGCTTGAATATGTACCTTGCTAGTTGTATGATCTCTGTTCTTGTTTAATTATCTTCTTCTTGGTACCATAAAAAATAACGGCTATGATCTGTGACTTTTTCTGGTCAGATTTGATAATGGGCCAATGCACTGTAAAAATAAGTGTACTTTACACCACTGGATTCGGTGGCAGTTGAACTGCCACTTATTTTGGTGTTACATTTTCACCGCTTTAAAAAGCTATGTTCTATTCGATTGTATCGATTTGGAGAGTAACTACAACAATAACAGGTAGAAATGCTTTAACATTTATCACTGGAGAAATGTTGACCACAAGTTGTTTAAGTAGGAATGTAGATCAGCTCAGCTGCCACCTCTTTGGGTGTTAACTTACACATATATTTCACAGTGAAAACAGCTCAGCTGCCACCTCTGGTGTTAACTTACACATATTTTACAGCGAAAACCGCCCAGCTGCCACCTCTTTGGGTGTTAACTCTTTGCCTCCTAGTGTCGTCTGCTGATAACCTTGGCAAACAGTTTGGACCCAGATCAGGCCCAACAAAACGTCGGGCCTGATCTGGATCAATCTGTTTGATATTCAGATGGTATTCTTGAAAGAATTTCTCAAAAATAAATGATTTTGAAAAAATCAGCAGACGACAAAAAACATGAAAAATTACCAACCAGGGGGGAGGGGGGGGGGGCAAAGAGTTAACAGTGTACACGAGAATTGCGTACCTATCGTATACACATGTGTGAAGTCACCATTAAAGCGTGCATGCACAGCTATCTAGTGGGTTAGAGGTCTAAGGTTTTGTCTGACACATTCTCTACTTTCATACTTTGTGAATGTGAGAAGCCAAGGCTCTGGCGGGACTGGACGAATGCTTAGGCTCGCATGAGCCATCGCTGCTCGTCAATGCGATAAGTACCAGACTCTCTTGCGCTGGCACACTTGTGTTTGTAGCTTGATTGCCATACTTTGAGTATGCGAGAAGCGAAGGCTCTGGTGCGACTGCAAGAATGCTTAGGCCTCTATGAGCCGCCGCTGCTCGCCGTTGACGTTAAAATGGCGGGTTCTGGCTGACGTTGGTTTCCATGACGCCAACGTCAGCCAGAGCCCGCCATTTTAACGTCTAGCCGCTACAACACGCTTTATAACGCTCCAATTCTTTTGGAAATAATGAAAGATCTAGGCGTTGTATATTTTCAAGAATTGTTGGGAACACACACAGTAAGTCACCTTTTATTTAGGAAGTGAAAGAACTCCCACACGATTTTTTTCTCTTCCAAACAGAGTACCAGAACATGCAAACACACTAATACTATATTAATGTACAAGAAGGCGTTCAATAAACTCCATGGAGCACAACGACAGTTCTTGCAAGCTCTGAATGATCTGAATAGAGAATCAACAAAGAGACTGGGCTTGCTCAGTCCTTTCTTGTGAGTTTATTTCAGTTCATTCCAGTTTGGCAATGATCTCATTGAGGAAGAGCGATAGCTTCAAATTCTTACTTCAGTGTATATGAACCTTGCTAGTTCATATCCGTTCATGTACGTCTTTCTCTTGGTACCATATTCAGGCTGCGATCTGTGAATCTTTAAATTTCTTCTTATTTTCTATATTTCTTCTCGCTTGAATATGTACCTTGCTAGTCGTATGATCTCTGATCTTTTTATTTTTCTTCTTCTTGGTACCATAAAAAATAAAGGCTACGATTTGTGACTTATCCTGGTCATATTTGATAATGGGCCAGTGCAGTTTAAAAATTAAGTGTATTTTACACCACCCGATTTGATGGCAGCTGAACTGCCACTTATTTTTGGTGTTACATTTAAACTGCTTTAAAACCTATGTTCTATTCGATTGTATTGATTTGGAGAATAACTACAACAATAACATGTAGAAATGCTTTACCATTTATCACTAGAAATTTTGGCCACAAGTTGTTTTAGTAGGAAAGTAGATCAGCTCAGCTTCTACCTATTTGGTGTGCTAACTTATACATATTTTTACAGTGAAAGCACCTCAGCTGTCACCTATTTTGGTGTTAACTTACACATATTCTTACAGTAAAAACAGCGAAGCTGCCACCTCTTTTGGCGTTAAGTTTTGTCTGCTAATTTTCATTTTATTCTTTTTATTTATACAATCACTGGAGAAACAATGAGAAAGTAGATCAGCGCAGCTGCCACCTATTTGGTTTTAACTTACACATATTTTTACTGTGAAAGCAGCTTAGCTACCACCTGTTTTAGGGTGTTAACTTACACTTATTTTTACATTGAAAACAGCCCAGTTGCCACCTCTTTGGGTGCTTAATCTTTGCCTCCTAGTGTCGTCTGCTGATTTTTATTTTATTTATTTATTTGTACAATCACTGGAGAATCAACAAGAAGGTAGGTCAGTGCAGCTGCCACGTATTTGGTGTTAACTAACACTTATTTATACAGTGTAGGCAGCCCAGCTGCCACCTATTTTGGTGTTAACTTACACATATTCTTACAGTGAAAACAGCCCAGCTGCCACCTCTTTGGATATTTACTCTTTGCCCCCTAGTGTCGTCTGCTGATTTTTATTTATTTATTTATTTATTTATTTATACAATCACTGGAGAAACAATGAGAAAATAGATTAGCGCAGCTGCCACCTCTTTTGGTGTTATCTTACACATATTTTTTACAGTGAAAGCAGCTCAGCTGCAACCTCTTTGGGTGTTAACTCTTTGCCTCCTAGTGTCGTCTGCTGATTACCTTTGCAAACAGTTTGGACCCAGGTCAATCTGTTTGACACTCAGATTGTATTCCTGAAAGAATTTTTCAAAAATAAATGATTTTGAAAAAATTAGGGTAAGTTCGGCCATCCCTTTGGGCAGCGTTGCCCAAACGATTTGTCCTGGCCTATATTAAACAGTCTGTAAGGACTTGGTGTTCACTTGCACATATTTGGACCATAAATAGATTTTTTTTCATTATTCTATTCTGGTCAATGCTGATTCGAGGACGATTTGACCTGGGGACGTTTAGATTTACAGTTGACCAGCAACAGGCAAAAGGGGAAATGCCCGTGAAACCACTTTATTTCGATGTTGTTCGGTATAAAACTTCACAAGGTACTTCCCAAATTGATTATACTTTAATAAAGAAGGACTTAAATGTCATCCAAACTTTAATTAGCAAACATTTCACCCACAAAGGTATTGCGAAAAATGCTCGTTCGGTCCTCTAATTCGTACGTTTTCTATTTTCGGATAAATGATAACATTCGGAGCATCTCTGCCCAATGCAGAGTCAGAGACACGTTGCATTATGCGAACGGTACAGTGTGTACTGTAGCAAGCTGCTAGGTATGTTACACTTAAAAGCCCTTTGTAGTGGTAGGCTACATGATAGGGCTGGCTAATCGAAGCCACAATGCTAATCGATAATCGGTCCTTGCATTTCGATATATAACCGATTAGTAATCGCTCAAACTTGACAGAGGGTCTCGGAACGTTTTGACAACTCTTGCATGGCCAACGACATTGATTTTCCCATCATTTCGCAAAACAACACTAAGTAGCACTTGTTATAGATTCAAAAGATAATAGGTTTTAAATAAAAAGTGGCACCTTTGCTCAAAACAAGTCGTCATCCACTCTGTTGGAAGAAAATTGAAAGAAAGTCGGTAATTCACTAATTGAACTCGCAGTCCGCCATTGTTTGTTGTTAATTTTGGCACGTTGCGTGACGTCATACAAAAGGAAGTCAAGTATGCATGACAGGAACAACTTTGTGTAAAATAAGACCCGCTGTAAACGTCGGTAAAATTGAAAGCTTCTAAACTCGAATTTAACCGCGGAGAATAACAACTTTCATGCTAGATTATTCATCTGATGAATTTTCGTGATTTTGTACTACTTTATTTAAAACAGAGGAGCGTAGGAATAACTTTTTCTAACAATCAGTTGTTGAGTTAGCCTGCAGAGTACAACGTTTTACTACTGCGTTACAGCAATTTATACGCATCTACTGTTTACGACAATGCACTTTACGGCACGTCCGGTTGAAATAGAAAATAAAAGGAGGCAATTACGCTTGGATTTTAATTGAATAAATAAGACGGAACATCCATTAAAAGTAACCGATTTTTGAATTTTCATATGGATATTCGTTTTTCTTTTGTATATCGACCGATTAACCAATATTTCGATTAATCGTGCCAGCCCTACTACATGAAGACTACCGAGATGAGTTTCTCGGGCCCAGTAAAATTGTTGTGTCCCTGTGTACATGGACATTCTCTTAAACAGTGATACGTCATATCCCGCTCTGGATCATCAAGGCGCTTTATGCATTGGTGAATGCACACAGCGCCCTAGATAAGCTTTTGGGTCAATTGGGTATTTACGCAACCTGGTTATCCTCAATTTCGTACTTGCAAAAACAATTGTGTATTTTCATTTTTTTACACCACGTTTTTTTTTCTGTGATTACACGTTTTCATATTGCATGAAGCCATCGGGTATTGATTTTTCATATTGCATGAAGCCATCGGGAATGTGCTTGCATATTTATTTACTCCCATTGTCTGCCTTTCTAAAGTATCAAATTAGCGCATTTTATTGTACCTGAAGCAAATCTCATCCCATTGTTGACATTTGAGCGTGTACACTAAATTTGCAAAGTTCACTTTCATCATAGTGTTTTTCCGCGAAATACTGGACTGGGCACCGATATTTTATTTGCAAAAAGAAATATATTGCTCGCTCGCTAGTATAAAAAAATCAGGGTTCATCCTAGGATGGGCCCAATCAATTTTGTGATAAAACTATTAAAGTTTTGCTAAAATGGACTTTATTTTTGGCTGGGCCCCTAGGGCTGCTGCGAGTATTCGAGTACTCGGATATTCGTGGATCTGAATATAAAATCGAGTATGAATATTTGTCACTGCCGAAATCGCGATCTTTTTTTTTTTTTTTTTAAACTGAAACAAGAAGTTTTTCACAAAAAGAATGAGAATGGTCAAGTGAAATTTTTCTCAATGACAATTAGAACAATTTAAATACTTTTGTTTCTCGCAGGCTAGTGACATCCTTTATCCGTAATTAAAATCCTAATTCACAGTAAAGTATTTTCCAAAATCCGCAGACATGTATATTCCAATCTATTTAGCTTAACCACACAAAGTTACACTTCATCGGTAAACAGAGCGAAAAGTATCATCAAATGTCAATTATCAAATAAATTTCAAAGGGTTCTTTTTTGTTTGAAGTTTTTTTCTTGCCGACAAGGTGACAGCTGATTAGGCCTACGTGACCCAGGTCATGTTGTCTATTTGTGAACTACAAGACAAAGGAAAAGGGCCTTATACTGAAATCAGCACACTTCTGTCAGAATATCTGGTTGTCCAGTTTCAGGAAGGTATAAAATCAAATTTAAGAATTATGTTGCATGCCTTGACAGTCGTGAGTGGAAATGTAGTCTTATCTTCTTTGATAACTAACTGTATACATATGGTACTTCTGGGTTAACAGAAAGGGCTGATTTACTAAGTAAATAGACCCAACAATAGATGTCTTATTTTTTTATAAGCCAGTGAGTGACTCGCAGTTCGATCTGTGAATCGTAACTCATGAATCGTGGATCGGATCGGATCGCCACTTGCCTCACGATCCACAGCCCTATGGGCTCCTATACAAGCTATTCAAATCTAATGTCAATTATGCTATAATGTGGATATTAAGGATTCTTTGGCCCATCAAATTTTGCAAAGGGCCCATAAAAATTTCAAATGGCCCATTAAAGTTTGGAAATTTGCATGTATTTAAATGGGATAAGGGCCATTGGCCCATTTTAAGGGCCCATCATCATTTTGGGCTAGGATTAACCCTGAAAAATCAATACCCAACTGGCATTTGTTTATTACCCAAATGGAAACGAAATGGACCAAATGGTACGCAATGACATCACATGGAATTGCATACCGATCGTTAGAATTGCGTTTCGGTACGCACACATTTCATTTTAATTGCTTTTTTGAGGATTTAAATTGCGTATTTACGCAAATACGCTGCTTATCTAGGGTGCTGTACACAGGTAATTTTCCGTTATCCCAACGTATTTTGGTGCATTTATGACTTGCAATATCTTTAAAACTCCGTACTCAAAATTTTGCGTTGAAATTTTCAGTATCGATTAGAAATATGATTTTCTTTTGATACAGAAAGTGTTTATAAAATAATCGGACATATTTAAGGAGATATTATTGATCAAAATTTCAGGATTTTGAATGCTGTCTGGCATTATTTTCACCGAGTATCTCAGTGGAGATCTTCAGCGTGAGGTTAAATAAAGCCCAAAATACCCGAATGACTTAACAATATAATCTATGGTTTACACCCAGTCCATCTCACTTGACTGTTATAGCGCGGGGGAGCTGATAGGACAGTTGGAAGTGAAAATAAACAAAGATATGATAGGAAAGACAGAAGAAGAAAATTTTCAGCCCTTCAGTCCATGTCCAATCTGGCTACCTAGGAGGTGCCAGGGCCCACAAAGTCCCTCCAGAATAGCACAAGGAAATCACTAGGACGTACTGTTACAAATTTCAGAGCTCTCACTAACTGCTGATTTGCAGTTCTGAACTCTCATTTTTTGGCTGGGACTCCTACTTTTTGAAGGAGGCTATATTCTTTTGTATGGTGGGACTCCCACTTTTTGGGAAAGAGAGCTCTGGAACTCCTGTTTTCAAAATCCTAGTGAGAGCTCTTGACTTACACTAGGGCTGGCACGATTAATCAAAATTTTGGTTAATCGATCGATATACAAAAAAACAAACACGATTATCGATATGAAAATTAAAAAAAACGGTTACTTTAACGGATATTCTGTCTATTTATTCAATTAAAATCCAAGCGTAATTGCCTGGTGATATTTTTTGTTTAGACCGGAAGTGCCCTAAAGTGCATTGTCGTAAACAGTAGATGTGTATAAATTGCTGTAACAAAGTAGTAAAACGTTGTACTCTGCAGGCTAACTCATCAACTGATTGTTAGAAAAAGTTATACTTGTGCTCTGTTTTAAAGTAGTACAAGATCAAAAAATAGTCATCAGATGAATAATCTAGCATAAAAGTTGTTTATGCCGTTAAATTCGAGTTTAGAAGCTTTCAATTTTACCGACGTTTACAGCTGGTCTTATTTTACGCAAAGGTGTTCGTGTCATGCATACTTGACTTCCTTTTGTATGACATCACACAAGATGAAATTAGCAACAACAATGGCCGACTGCGAGTTTAATTACCTACTTTGCCAATTAGCAAGTCAATTTTCTTCCAACAGTGTGGATGACCACTTGTTTTGAGCAAAGGTGCCTCTTTCTATTTAAAACCTATTATCTTTTGAATGTATAACACATGCTACTTAGTGTTGTTTAGCGAAATGATGGGGAAATCAGTGTCATTGACCATGCAAGAGTTGTCAAAACGTTCCAAGACCCTCTGTTAAGTTTGAGCAATTACTAATCGGTTATATATCAAAATGCAAGGACCGATTATCGATTAGCATTGTGGCTTCGATTAGCCAGCCTTAACTTACACTGACTGGCCCTATACAGTATTAGATCATTAGACTGGAGAGCTCCCGTTTGAAAGGTACCAAACCGTGAGCCTTGGCCACAGTGGCTGGGAGGGTATTCCAAAGGCGAATAGTCTTTGGAAAGAAGCTGTTTTTGTCTCTAGGGGTACAATAGGCCTGATTACCAGCCACATTCGTTCTCTACATCGGTATTACGAAGTAAATAAGCGGCCATCTGCTGGGGGCTAGGGTAAGGAACTTGCAACTTTAGACCTTTTCTTGGCGCATAGCTGAAGTATTTGAGGACAGCACTAATGGTGGTTGTGAATAAAACAAAACATCAGGATAAAGAAATGTTTGTAAGCTTTCCGAAAGGTACTGTTCCTTTGGAAAGCTTAAAACTTGTTTGGGTCAAAAGATCATTTTTTTGCGTCGCCTATGAAAGCCATGACTTCGCTGCCGCGCTGAAATCAGCGCCAGAAATAAATTTTCCCTTTCCCGTATAATAACAAATTGCCAATAATAAAATACATTAGTTTTCCCGAAATAATGCTTTTAATGGCAATTTGACATGTGTCAGGGGTATGAAAGGCCCTGCCGCGCCGTGCCGGGCCACTTGCATTAGTGGCAGTTTACCATAAATCTTTTAACAGTTGATTACTGAAACATTTGTCCAGGGTGTATTTTTACTAGAAATGTGGGCAAGGATGATTCGTAGTGGTTTTTTTTAGCATTATTATTATTATTATTATTAACGCACAACACTCAATAGGCCCTTTTTCATGGGTTGTTACAGCTAGACATTTAACTGGTCAGTTAAAATTGTGTTCATGGTCCATTTGCATCATTCATAATATAATCAAGGGCCCATCGTTAAATTACAAATGTAATAATCAAGAAACCTATATATTCCTGACTTTGATCAGTAATATAGAACCAAACAAGCTCATTAAAGATGTATGCGCATGCCTTTAATCTTATCAATTAGTTGGATTAACAGATTCTAACACCTCTTCTTTAATAATTTTTGATGAAAGAATTTCTTAAAAGAAGTTTGTGAACTTCAATAAGCGAGACATTAATTTGTGTTACTCAGAATCCTATAAAACCTATATGCACAGTCTCGTCATAGCCTCTACTGCTGGTTTATACAAGATGATAAAATATTAACCATGTCGCTCATCTAATGAAACTAGCTAGAATAGATAAAGTTCGTACATCATAAATTTGTTCACAGTGAAGGCTCAGACGAGTTTGCGCATATGCACAGTCTCGCCAGAGCCTTTACTGCTTGTTTACTCAAGGTAGTGGATATACAAGTTAGAAAATTAAGCACACCTTCTCCGAAAGATATAGATTGTATCCTCGCGAGCTATATAGCCTATCGGAGTTTGAATAAAACTCAGTTCTATTTAATGGTCATACATGTACATCATAAGTCAGTTCACAGTGAAGACTCAGACTAGCTTGCACATATGCGCAGTCTCGCCAGAGCCTTTACAGTGTATTGTTTGTATACAATATAACATGGTTTCTGACACATTACAAGACTTTAAGTGCACATAGAAATCAGAAAAAAATAGAGTGCAGTTAAATAATAAAAATTCCTGTATTTGTGCAGGTAATCGTCTTGCTTACTGGCATCATCAACATCATACATGGATGGACTATAAACACAGTAATATTTCCCAAAGCATGTAAAGAACATTATTTGTTGTTATCCACCTTTCTAGTTAAGAAATACATGATACTCAGGTCAGCTAATTTTCATAGAGGATCTTACATGAGTGCTCATGTTTTATTGAATTTATTAAACAAGTTGGGGAAAAGAGATAAAATGTGAGGCTTGCTGAATGTTAGTTTCTATTCATCATATGACATTAAGATTACTTTAAAATCTCATTTCTGGGGTAAAACGTTATAATTTTGTCATTATGTATGCAACGTTGCTATGGCCTTCATAACTTTTCTCGAAAATCTGTAAACCGCAAGTGGTTTATCGATTTTATTGCATGGCGTTATTTCACTCCCAGACGCAAGGTCATATGATAAAAAGGGTTAACTTGTCCCTCTGCAAATATCAAATTTTGTAATCTCACACAACTTAAATTTTTTCCTAATTTAGATCTTGTTGCTCGGAGTGGTCATCGTATGGTGGTAGACTATGGAAACCTCTACTGCTGGGGTGGTTACAATCCAGAATACTGGGAGGTTGAAAACACTGAAGATACAGAGTACCCTTTATTCAAAGAGGTGAGTTTGAACATCAGAAAGTAGGTGAGTATATAGAACATCAGGAACAGCATAGGAAATAGCTATGTGCATTTAAGAGCTATTTTGCCCCCCCCCCCCCCCCCCTATAAGACTAAAAAATAAAAAATGTTTTTAGTTTATTAGAACAAAAGCCCAAGTGTAAAAGCCAGGCGTTAATTCTACTTTTGCCGTTGCTATGGTAACAAAAATGGCCACCAAAATAGGCTGAAAATAGGAAAGTGACCATTTTTGAGCAAATTTGAGACATTTGACAGAGAAATTACCATAGAGCACAAGCTTGTACCAAAAATATATTTTAACAGATGATTAGAATCATCATGGCACACACCGGGCCACGTAGTGCAGTCGGTAACGGTACTGGCAACAGATGTGAGTCTGACTGCAGATCCAGGGGTCGCTAGTTCGATCCCGACCCAGTCCCGTACTTTCGTGGAGATTGATCATGAAATAGTTTCTATGGTCATTCTCCTCCCTTCCGCTGAATCATTCGAGAAGGGTTGTTGTCAGTTACAAGCGAAAGTATGTGCACAAAGTACTGATTAACTGCTTGTTCAAGCTTGCCCAGGTAAAAAGTGGTTAGGTGAACTGACCGTCCGGCCATGACCACAGCTGTTAACTTGGGACGTAAAGCAACAAAACAAACAAACAAATCATGGCACACAACATGTACAAAGGTTTTTTTCAAGTTCAAAGCAGAGAATTGTTGGTAACTGCTTTAAGGCAAAGAATAAACATTAACATTTATTCATGTTTTTTGACATAAAGAGGCATGCATATTATATTTCTTATGTGAAGTGAAATACAAAATTTACTAATTGTGAAATATTTATAGTTGTTTTTGCATTATGATGCTTCCAGGCCCCCAGATAAGAGTGCGTAACTGAAAATTATTTTCTTAATTCTCAACCAAAACATATGTTGTGGGTACTCAAAAGAAACGTCTCAATGAGATGAATCTTTTGAGCTTCCAAAACACATGTTTAAACTAATGGATAAGAAAATAATCGCAATTTTATGCTGAAATTTTTTTGCTTAACTGGCCCTATGGCTTCACCACATAATTTATTTGGCACTGAAATCCGGGGGCATATCCTCTCTCATGAATTTTTTTAAAGATGGCAAATTTAGTTTGTACTTTTGTAAAAGAAACAGCATAAGTCCCCAAGTCAGTTTTCTCTTTCGCTTTTTGTTAAAGACTGACTACTGGGGAAATGTGCTGTTCGCTCTTTACCAGTATGGGCGTAGAAGCCAGGGATAATTTTCGGGGGAGATAGTGAGAGATTTGCTAATTTTTCTGCCAAAAATCTCATTGAAATTGGCTTAATGGGAGAAATATCTCATATAAAAATGCAATTAAGCAAAGGATTTTGTTGAAATTTCTTGCTAAAAGTTCATAATTTCTGGCAAGTTTTGACTGAATGGGATAATGTCTCTCATGAAATTCTGAACAAGGATTATCCCTGAGAAGCCTATGTCTTTCATTTTTCATTTGAAAAATGAAGGATGTGGTTTTGCTCCCAGATAACATATAGAAATCTATGATCGTCCTTTTAACACCCTCTCCAACAATGAAAAGTATCAGAGAAATTTGTTTAATTTCACAACTTAATGAAAAAATATCAATTTAGCAAAAAACAAATGTGTACACCTTTTCCATCAATGGATACTATCCTTACATGTATATTGTCAAGTGAAAAACGGTGTTTGTTGTAATATGGTATTCCATAAAGAACTTTTGATCATGTAAATACAGAGAGTTAAGCATTGCCGGGATACTATCTGAAGGGATCGAGCGAGACTGTGCACATGCACAGACTCGTTTCGAATCATTGCTGTCGCCTGAGCGACGTGCTGAAGTGTATATATATATATATAATTAAAAAAAAAAATGTTCGTATTTAGCATAACTGTATTGCATGTTTACTACACTGTATCCGCCATATAAATGTTGTATCCTCATGGGCTTCATTGCCTATTGGAATTTTCAAATAAACAATCTATCCATCTATCTATCTATCTATCTATCTATCTATCTATCTATCTATCTATCTATCTATCTATCTATCTATCTATCTATCTATCTATCTATCTATCTATCTATCTATCTATCTATCTATCTATCTATCTATCTATCTATCTATCTATCTATCCCTATCCATCCATCCATCCATCCATCCATCCATCCATCTTTCTAATTTAACCCTTTACTCCATAATAATGCCTTTTGACGCCTTTGAAATATCATGTATTTGATAATATTATGGAAAACTTTTCCATAATATTTTGAAAATATTATGGAAAATGGAACATTTGCTCATTTGGAGCAAATGCTCCATTTTTCCATAATATTTTCAAAAGTATTTAAAACTTAAATTAATTTTTTCTTGATTTTTTTTCAATGTTGTCTAAAAATAAAGAAAATGATGTCATAATCTAAGAAAAGCCTATTCAGTATAGTGATACATTCACTACCTTGTTCACCTTGAATCGGAAATCAACTGTGGAAGAAACTTGCAGGTCATAAATGTGAATAATACCAGTGTTGCTATTTCTGAATTTTCCAAAGCTTTTGCTTAGTGCGTCATCAAATTCAAGCATTTATGTGATAAGCCAGAGAATACTTTCTTTTAGCATAGCCCTGAGCGATGAAGAGCAATCAGAAAAGTAAACGGAAGATGATCTTTGAGTATTTCTATCTGCCATCCAATGTTTACCCAAGCTTATGAATCTGCAGCATTATTTGTCATAAAGAAAACAAACTACAAAGTGAGAAAAAGTTAGAAACTGGGAAATGACTAGAATTTAAAATGAAGCATGCACTATTACCCAGCATACTAATCCTTGCCCTACTGAACCCAGATTTATCTTTTTTAGCTCACCAGAGCCGAAGGCTCAGGGTGAGCTTATAGTATGGGACTCGAGCCGGCGTGCGTGCGTCCATCCGTCCGTCCACACTTTCAATCATGAATATCTCTGAAACCAGCTGGCCAATCATAATCAAATTTCATCAGGAGCATCATTGGGGTGGGGGATTGACTGCATTAGGTTTTGGGTAAGATCGGATCAGAACTCTGGTTTCCATGGCAACAGATAGCTCCCATAGGGTTATAATGGGGAAAATCTTGTGACCACTCTAGCTCCTTCATTTTTGATGTGTTCTTCTTTATTCTTGCAGGTAACAAGGACAACCATAAAATCTTGAATGGGTTCGAAATTGGGCAGGATCCGACCAGGGACTTATGAGTTAGCTGCCCTTGAGCGTCTGGAAAAATCTCCATAGACTTATAATGGGAGAAATGTTGTGACCACTCTTGTACCTTCATTTTTGGATGGATCTTCTTCATCCTTGCAGATAACAAGACCAACCATAAAAGCTCGGATGAGTTTGAATTTAGGCAAGATTTCATCGCTGACTTCGGAGTAAGCTGCCCTTGAGCGTCAGAAAGATTAATGAATAATGTTGTGACCACTCTAGCTCCTTCATTTTTGATTGAATCTTCTTCATTCTTGCAGGCAACAAGTAAACCCATTGTATCTTGGATAGGTTGGAAATTCAGCAGGATCCGACCAGGGACTTATGAGTTACCTGCCCTAGAGCATTTGGAAAAATCCCCAAAGACTTATAATGGGAGAAATGTTGTGACCACTCTAGTACGTTCAATTTTGAATGGATCTTCCTTATTCTTACATACAATAAGGACAACTATTAAAGCTAGGATGAGTTTGAATTTCGTCAAGATTCCATTACTGACTTTGGAGTTAGCTGCCCTTGAGGGTCAGAAAAATTAATGAATAATGTTGTGACCACTCTAGCTCCTTCATTTTTGATTGGAATTTCTTCATTCTTGCAGGCAACAAGTTAACCCATAATATCTCGGATGGGTTCAAAATTCAGCAGGATCCGACCAGGGACTTATGAGTTAACTGCCCTTGAGTGTTTGGAAAAATCCCCATAGACTTTTAATGGGAGAAATGTTGTGACCACTCTAGTGCTTTCAATAGTGAATGGATCTTCCTCATTCTTACATACAATAAGGACAACTATTAAAGCTTGGATGAGTTTGAACTTCGACATGATTTCATCACTGACTTCAGAGTTAGCTGCCCTTGAGCATCAGAAAAATTAATGAAGAATGTTGTGACCACTCTAGCTCCTTCATTTTTGATTGGATCTTCTTTATTCTTGCAGGCAACAAGTTAACCAATTAATATCTCGGATGGGTTCGAAATTCAGCAGGATCAGACCAGGGACTTATGAGTTACCTGCCCTTGAGTGTTTGGAAAAATCCCCATAGACTTGTAATGGGAGAAATGTTGTGACCTCACTAGTGCTTTCAATTTTGAATGGATCCTCTTCATTCTTGTATACTATAAGGGCAACTATTAAAGCTTGGATGAGTTTGAATTTCGTCAAGATCCCATGACACATTTTGGAGTTAGCTTCCCTTGAGCATCTTAAAAATTATTGAATAATGTTGTGACCACTCTAGCTCCTTCATTTTTGATTGGGTCTTCTTCATTCTTGCAGGCAACAAGTAAACTCATGGTAGTTGGATGGGTTCGAAATTCAGCAGGATCCGACCAGGGACTTATGATTTACCTGCCCTTGAGCGTTTGGAATAATCCCCATAGACTAAGTCACTTATAATGGGAGAAATGTTGCAATCACTCTAGTGCTTTCAATTTCGAATGGATCTTCGTCATTCTTGCATACAATAAGGACAACTATTAAAGCTAGGATGAGTTTGAATTTCATCAAGATCCCATCGCATATTTTTATTTTGGCGTTAGCTCCCCTTGAGCATCTTAAAAATTAATGAATAATGTTGTGACCACTCTAGCTCCTTCATTTTTGATTGGATCTTCTTCATTCTTGCAGGCAACAACTAAACCAATAATATCTTGGATGGGTTCCAAATTTAGCAGGATCTGATCAGGGACATGAGTTACCTGCCCTTGAGCGTTTGGAAAAATCCCTATAGACTTATAATGGTAGAAATGTTGTGACCACTCTAGTGCTTTCAATTTTGAATGGATCTTCGTCATTCTTGCATACAATAAGGACAACTATTAAAGCTTATATGAGTTTGAATTTCGTAAAGATCCCATCACACATTTTTGAGTTAGCTTCCCTTGAGCATCTTAGAAATTGATGGATAATGTTGTGACCACTCTAGCTCCTTCATTTTTGATTGGATCTTCTTCATTCTTGCAGGTAACAAGGTCAACTATAAAACTTAGATGGGTTCAAAATTTGGCCAGATCAACCCTGCGATCGTGGAGTTAGCTGCCCTTGAGCGTCTTAAAAAATCCCCATAGATTTATAATGGGAGAATTGTTGTGACCACTCTAGTGCTTTCATTTTTTAATAGATCATATTCATTCTGGCAGATAAGAAGGACAACTATAAAAGCTTGGATGATTTTGAATTCAGTCAAGATCCCATCACCTATTATGGAGTTAACTGCCCTTGAGCATCTTAAAAATTGATTGATAATGTTTTGACCACTCTAGCGCCCTCATTTTTTATTGGATCTTCTTCATTGTTTCAGGTAACAAGGACAACCATAAAAGCTTGGATGTTTTAATTTAAAGAAGAACCATTTTTAGACTGTGAAGTTAACTTCCCTTGAGCATCATAAAAAATCTGCATAGACTTACAATGGGAGATTTGTTGTGACCATTCTAGCACCTTCATTTTTGAATGGATCTTCCTCATTTGTAGGTAACAAGGACTTCCATAAAAGTTTGAATGAGTTTGATTTTCCTCCACACCCATCCACCAGCTACAGAGTAAGCTGCCCTTGAGCATCTAAAATATAACTGTATAATGTTGTGACCACTCCAGCACCTTCATTTTTCAGTTGATTTTCTTCATCCCTGTAGGTTACCGGGACATACATAAAAGTATGGATGAGTTTGAATTTGGGTCAGATTCCATAACTGACTATGGAGTTAGCTGCCCTTGAGTATCTGAAAACTACACTTTCACCAGGTTTCCTATGCAATTTCTATTCAGATCTTTTTAATACTTGCAGATAACTAGAACCGGCATAATATCTTATGCTTTTGAATTAATTCATGGTCACTGTTTCAAGTTCAGAGTTATCTGCCTTTGAGCATCGTAATTAATGGTGTCTCCAAACATTATGCTGGCTCCATGGTGAGCGATCGTTGCCCATTGGCTACTTGTTTAATACACTGAAGCCATCTGATCAGGATCCACTCTGTTTTTCACTTTGTAAATTCATGTTTCTGACTAGAATGCTGAATGTAAACAGGATAAAACTGGGTAGAAGTGTAGTACTTAAAAATATTCAGTATGACAAGGGTTAACAGCTAAGGCTTGCTGTATTTTCAGTTATGGAGGTATAATATTTGGACAAATAAATGG
This sequence comes from Loripinus fragilis, assembly GCA_964019695.1. Classification (NCBI taxonomy): domain Eukaryota; kingdom Metazoa; phylum Mollusca; class Bivalvia; order Lucinida; family Lucinidae; genus Loripinus; species Loripinus fragilis. Next base: position 52,350,423 of record OZ026520.1, read on the forward strand.
CAGAAAATCCAAACAACCGGAACTGTACCAAAGGAACTGGCTTCCCATTATAGTAGGTTATGATTTCAGTGCTAATGGTAAAGTAAAATATGTCTTAAGGGTCCACTCAAAAGAAGACCAAAAATTGGTTTTCAGGACCTATTACTGCTTTACAAAGCCGTCGTCGCCGGTCCACGCTGGACCACTTTTTGGGCCGAGTATGCTTTCCACCGTGTCCCCTTTTCTCGTTTTGGCTCATTTTACATTTTACCTCTGATTTTATTCAATCTGCCACAATTTATTGATGCAATTATCAATAACACTCGTTGCACATGTCATCAATAGACCGACCTAGCCAAGGTGTGAAAACATTGAAAAAATATTATAACACCAGCTTGATTAATTTCACAGTTCGGACGGTCTTAACTTATGGAGCGTGTCGAGAGAAAAACCAAACGCAGCTGCATCTGAACATCAAAGGCACAGACCAGCCTACACATCTGCATAGTCTGATCAGCGGCTTTGTTGTTCGCTCCCAGGAAAGTATAATTGATAAACTTGCTCCACGCAAAATTTCAGCATTCTAGCTAATCTCCGTAACTGAGTAGGTTGGTTTGAGTCTTGCATGGTCGGCAAGCTTGAAAACAGGTCTTCTCGTTGAGGTCCAGATAATTTCTATGATCCAGTTTCATTTACCATGTTTTGACTTGACATATATAAGCATCGTGAGCATGTGTTGTTATGATGCATTCCATTACGGATATACATGTCCGGCCTGTTCCATTTCAGCCCAAGCCTTTCTGTTCCCCCAACGTGCATTCAACTTTAAGAAGCCTGAGCAGAGAAGTGTTTAGCCGTCGTGGTTCGGCAGTAGGGCCTGTCTCCATTACGATAAAGCCAACGATCTCATGTATGCCTACCGAAGCCAAAATCTAGATGAAGCTGTAGGCTTCATCTAGCGGGTGTTCTTATTGAAAAGACGCTAGACTAAGTGTATATCTTTTCTAAAGCACGACTATTTGAATTACCACCAAGGATCAGTGCTAAAAGTACTTTACCAAAATCTGCCGGTACATAGATGAAATAATGTCAAAGAAGCATGCTGAAGAAAAAAGTAAAATAACTTGTGACTGTCTGAAAACAATTTTTCCAGCATTTGGTTTGTTTCTCATGCGACAAGAAATATCTTTTCTAGCAAAAGATTGTGACCAAAACGACTAAAATCTGGTCCTAAAGGCATATAACCCCATAAAAAACACACATAGAAGCGCTCGAAATTCAAAAAAATTTCTCGGGGGAGGCCCCCCAAACCCCCTTACGAGAGGGGGAACACTCCCCCATCTCGTGCTCTCACTCCTCTCGTGCCTTCGGCACTCGATGGCTTCCTCCACCTGGCCACTTTTAAATACGCGGCGACGGCCCTGCTTAATGCATGTCAAAAGTAGAATTCTGCAATGCTTTCAACCTTCATTAAGCCACCATTTGTTATTAAGATTTTTGTTTGATCTATGTTGGAGTGGCCGCTTAAGACCGGTATTACTGTAAATAAATGTGAGCAATGAAAGGTCAGACTAACCTGTGCAAATGCGCAGCCTCACCAGAACTGTTACTGCGCCACACTCATAGTAGGGACATGGATGAATGCTCAGGCCAAATATTTAGACCTAGGGTAAATGCTCTAAAATTTCTCTTTCTGTTCTCAATTACATTGTTGGTTTTCAGGGCAGAAATTAACAAATTGCTTGTCACCATAGCAAACAGGGAAGACCCTGATCAGACTACTTCTTTAAAAACAGTCTGATCTGGGTCTGCACTGTTTGTCAGGCCTTTTTTGACAGGAAGCTAGTGTTCGAAATTTTAGAACATTTACCGTAACTCCACTAGGTAGCTGCACATGTATTTTCTGCTTCACTTATTTTTGGTGGAGTTAAAGAATATCTCAGTATTAACTTCAGCATAACTCTGATACTGAGCTGTGAATCTGCAGTAGTGCTAGTCATAAAGGGAACAAACTACAAAGTGAAAGAGAGTTTGGCGCGCTGTGAAACCGGTTTAAGCCCTCCTGTAAAATATTTTTACTGACTGTTCCAAGGCGGTACTTCTTTTGTTGATCCTTTGTGTTATTTATGTCTTGTGTTTGTCATGCTTTTGCGTCTGTTCATTGCTGCCTTGTGGTCACCTGAAGGGAAGGGCTGACCTCTTGGCTCTTGTTTGTGATGTTTATTGTGATTTTGTTACTTTCCTATTTGGTATCCTGGGACAGGTGTGGTACTTGATTGTACCGATTCCTGATCCTTGCTGTCTTTCTTACTTAGAAATCAGGAAACCAGAAAACAAAAGGAAGCATACAAAATTGCCTAGGATAATATTAAAGTCCTAATATTAACCAAACTTTATAGGAGTTATTAGTGCCATGTCTGTGTGCATATTGATAGTGTGTTGCCCATCAGTAATATTTAGCAGAGTAGTAGCTCTTTAAGAGGAGGGTGGTGGCTCAGTTGTAGCGTGTTAGACTGGAGATTGAAAGGGCCACAGGTTTTTATGCCCCCAACTTTGAAAAAGTTGAGGGAGCATGTTTGTCAGTCCGTCTGTTCAAAACAATTAAGTTAGGGTTTTTAAATTTCATAAATGGATTTCTCATCAAAAAATTAACTGACACATATTTTTTAGTCTAAATTTTCTTGCTTTGTGGAGTTGTGCCCCTTTTTAATGATCAGAATGAAATATTGTAACCAAGATATCTCAAAAACTATTACAGCTTGGAGCTTCAAACTTAATCAGCTGATAGAGGAGACTGAATAGAAGCCTCAAACTTAAGATGACCCTTGTCTTAAAAATGAGCACAGTCCTTACCAACAAGCAAATGATTGGGGGCACAGTGTTTTATAAACACAATTTATAGTTACTTGTAACTTCTCTGTAATTATGGAAAGGGCATATTTGCATTCACCAGGCATACCCAGGGTTCACACAGGCTTGAAAAGTACTTGAATATGAAGGGCTTTCTTGAAAAGACCTTGAAAATGAAATATGCCTTGAAAAGTATTGATGACTCACTATATAAGGCTCTGAAAAGTCCTTGAATTTAACCATTTGTTGTAAGACTTAATCCTGTTAATGTAGACTAAAATTAGTATAAAATTGTTGTCCCTTTATTTGGTGCAGCATAATGCTGCACCATATAAAGAGACAGCAATTTTATACTAATTTTCTGATACTTATTTATCTGCTCAATCAGTCCATCCTTTGGGAAGATAGATGATTCAGTATGATCCATAAACTTGTAGTCCTTAAAAACTGTAGTATAGTCCTTCAAATGTCCTTGAATTTTACTTAGCCTTGCCTGTATGAACCATGATACCAAATAGGACAAGCTTTACATTTCTAAAGTGATGGGTATAGGTGGGAGGTGCAAGTTTTTCCTATAAATGGTCTCTGTTCTCTTTTCTGATTATAGTTGTGAAGATTGGTAACCATATTCTACATTTTGGTGGAACAGCTGTTCCGTTTGGTATCACCAGCACCAATAGGCTGTACGACCTTGACCTACATACCATGGAATGGAAACCCTGTATACCAACAGAAGATATGCCAACAAAGAAATACGGACATGTAAGTTGTTGATGCTGTTAATCCTTAACCCCATAGAGAGGCCTTTTAGCTTTTAATCAAACAGAGCAGACCCAGATCTGGCAGCTCTTGAAATGATTTCAGTACTAATCATATATACATGTGAGCAGTTAAGGGTCAGACTAACCTGTGCAAATGCTGCTCCACACTCATAGTAGGGGGAATACCTGCAAATCAAATGTGTGATTAAAAAATGCTGCACTGTCCACCCATTCACCCCTTGAATAAGACTAAGTCTACATTTAAAAAGAAATCGAGCAGGACTTGTCCTGAGGCGCTGGCCTGTTCTGTTCACCCTCAAATCACAATAACCATGGTCCCCAAAAGTATTGGACAAAGACAGAGCATGGAGAAGAGTGGGAGGGGTGTCTGATTTGAATATAAACAAATGGAATCAAAGCACCCCTTCTCCAGAGTGATAGATTTTTGAAAAATAGTGATAATATCTAAATGAGACATACCTTATGCGACCTGGATTGGTAGAAGACAATTTAATATTCCTCAGAAATGGTCATTTTCCTGGCCATTTGTCGTCTTGGAAAGTCATGGAGCATTCATTTTTTTTCTTTCTCTGTGGGCCAGACTAGGTACAGCTGTATGTTAGTCTGAAGTTTCAGATTCTTAGGCGCCTGTTTGCACACTGTCGTAATCAGATTTCTGCATAAGACAGCCATTTTGGTGAAATCTAAAGTAGAAATGTTCAATTCAGATTCAACCAATAGAAAATAAGTCTCGCCAGGATGAGATTAACGGAATTAAACAATGAATAAAGGTACCAAAATGCAAAAAGAAAGACCAAAAATACTCACAAGTTTACCGGAAATGCGCCAAATCTCGGCATTTTGCGTAAGCAGCTACGCAGGCAACTTGAAATTAGGGGCTAATATTGCAAAAAGCGGGATTATCACAATCCCGGGATAATCACAATCTCACAGTCTAGAAGCAACTAGAGGTAAAATATGTTAATTTAGGGCAAAGTTTCATTTAGAAGTCTATTACGGTAAAACCTGTCTTAAGCGACCACTCAAAGGTAGACAAAACAAAGATCTTAATGACAAACGGTAGCTTAATGAAGGTCGAAAGTATCGCAGAATGCTCCTTTTGGAGCATTCAGCAATACTTTTGACCTGCATTAAGCGATTATTGGTCTTGAAAACTAATTTTGGTCTTTTTGAGAGTGGCCGTTTTAGACAGGTTTTACTGTACAATCTACTTTGTTATTTTCTTAAGAAAAAATGAGTAGCTTTTCCTCTGTTACTTAAGTCCCAAGGGATTCACAAATTTTTTCATGGGGGTCACAGACAGGGTCTTATCAGGGATAATAATCCAAATACCCATTCTCAAGGTGAACACCATAGGACCAGTTAAGCAATTTATTTCGGCATAAAATTGCAATTATTTACTTTAAAATCCATCAGTTTAAACATGTGTTTTGGGTGCTCAAAAGAACCGTCTCATTGAGAAGCTCCTTTTTAGTACCCACAACATATGTTTTGCTTGAGAAATAAAAAAAATTCAGTCTCACACTCTTTGGGCCTGTATCACTGCGTGATCAGATGTTTTTGTGGGCTTTTGCAGACAATGACATTGGTTGATCGTTATATCTACACTATCGGCGGAACTACGGGCTTCGAGTACAACATGGATATCCACAGATTTGATCTCACTACCTGTAATTGGGAACTTGTCAAGGCAGATGGCAAATATATACCAGACCCCAGGTAATCATTCCTGTTATATTATTATAAGAATCTATCATGAGTGTGAGGGTAGAAAAATCCGTCCTGAGGATCACCATTTGGCATCACGAGGCTTGATGCCAAACGATGATTGCGAGGGACGGATTTTTCTTTCCCGCCCTCACATGAATAATGGATACTTTTCTTGTTCACCACTGTTTTTTTATTTTAAAACAAGCTTCCAGAAGTCCCTGAATACGCTAAGATTCAATTTCACATGATGACGTCACTTTAACATAACAATGACGTCACTTGATGACCATATGCGTGAGTTCCAATACAACCAATGAATGTAGCCCTCATGTGACAGCCTGGGTAAGATATGATTTTCTATCCCAGGGTAAAATCTCAGATATCCTTATCCGGTGTGCAAGAATAACTCTTTCTACACAAGTGGTGATTCATGTTGTCTATTGATAACATTGATAGCAAATAGTTTGGTCCCAGATCAGGTTAGACAAATGTTTGGATCTGATCTGTTACCAAACTGTTTTGACATCCTAATGGTACGGCTACGGAGTATTCCCAAAAGATTTTTTGAAAATTAATTTTAAAGATAATCCAAAGAAAACTTGGTTGCTGCTCTATGATTCAAATGAGGATATTACATGTGATCATTGTCATTGTTTTAACCTTTCATGAATATTCATGCTAGGCTCCACCTACTATGAATAATTATATAAATAAACTTTCATGTTGGTGTATAGCTTAAAAATAATTATTTGTTAAGTCCACTAGTGTTGGATCAGCAATATCATATTTCTATAAGGAAACAGAGTAGATTTGGGAGCGCAGTGGCTCAGTGGTAGAGTGCTTGACTTGAGACTGAAGGGCAGCAGGTTTGAGCCTCAACGGTGTCACTGCATTGTGTTCTTGAGCAAGAACATTAATCCTAGCTTAGTACTGGTTCAACCCAGGAAGACCCGTCCCTTTAAAACTGAAAGAATGTTGATGGGACTTAAAGAATCAAACAAACTAACAGAGTAGACCCTGATCAGGCAGCTCTTGTAAGAGCTGCCTGATCTTGGCCTGCTCTGTTTGCAAAAGCGCTAAAATGTGTCTCTATGAGGTCATTGCTTTAAATATAATGTATGGTTATAAGGGTTTAGGGGTTCCTGAACTCCAACAGAAAATGTTATGTAAATCCTTGTATATAAATATCAATTTTCTAAAAGAGCAGACAAACAGGCATGAAAATAACTGTTTTATTACCCAACCCAATTGATGAAATACTTAGCAGCGTTTCTTGCATGGAGTTGCTGTTGACGATGCGGTTTTGTTTCAAAACAGAAAAATTCACCAAATCTGCTCAATTTTGGTCTCAAAATGTTCTGCTCGTTCTAACTAAGAAAACAAGTACCCACACTTTATGTTTCTGACCATAAACAACGGAGTTATTGGAGTTTAAAGTAGCCAAACCATGCCTTATTTTCACCATTGCTGCATAACGTCTCTTTCCATAAACAAACCGTACGTGCATCGTTGTCGCGCATGTTGATAAGCATCTGTGTGTTTTTAACAGGGAAGCAGGTAACAAGGCTATGGTATAGTGCCAGTCAATAGTCAAATTTATTGACCGGTGGAATAGTTCAGTGACTCATGACATAGCAAAAAATAGACACCTACTCCGTATATAGACAGTTGGGTAATAAAGGAAACTATTGTATAGCTGTGATGAATTAATAAGTGATTAAAAATGTATGATTAAACACTTGGAACAATCATGCAGGTATCGCTACTTATCTGCACACTTACTTTACAAGCTCATGTTCTTCAATATTCAGTCTCTAGACAATATTTAAGAAAGGAATTCAATTTTTGGAATGTTCATGGAATCATGAATACTTCGGGTCTCTTGATTGGGCTTCACGTTAACTTTGCAAGAGACCCGAAGTATTCTTGATTCCACGAACACACAAAAAAATGAATTTATTGCTTATATTTACATTTTATTATTAATATCTTCAATATAAAAATTATTTATAATTTAGGAAAAAACAGTTTTGCATTTAATATATGTAATTGTATTAACGGTTTTGTTTGAGTGTAAATTGAAAAAGCAGAACAGCCAGTGTGAACACAGACAGCCAATGGGACAAACAAGATGCTTGTTTTGCATATTCGGCTCAGGTGTGGCTCGCTTTCAATCAAAACAGCATTGTCACTTCTGGCAAATGAATTCCATGTTGGAAGCGTATTGCATGCAGGCAAGTGGAATTGGTAGCTATCAATCAAATTTATGGAATTCATAAGGCTATGAACGGTTGCGAAAAGTGAAAGATTCACTAACGGTCTGCTTTGAAAATGTAAATACTAACCAATATCAGTACAATAAACCATTATTGGCATTTTTAGGTACAGACATGAAGTTGTGTATTATAACAGAAAGCTGTATATGTTTGGTGGTGGGATGGGACTTACAGCTCACAGTTTAGATAAGGTAAGATAATCCACAAGGTAAGATAATCCACAAGTATTCACTGGATGGATTTGATTTCTCTAACCATATGTGGGCTATGATGCGAGAAAACCTGTCTCCAGCCTTCCGACCAAGTAAGACTAGAACCAGCGGGCCGCATAGCGCAGTCGGTAATGTGTCTGGCAACAGCTATAACACTGATTGCAGATCCAGGCCCTGTCTCACCCTTTCGTGGAAATTGATTAATATGAAATTATTTCTACTGTCATTCTTCTCCCTTCTGCTGAATCATTCAAGAAGGACAAAAGTATGTGCACGAAGTACTGGTTTAGCTGCTTGTTCAAGCTTGCCCAGGAAAAAAGTGTGGTTAGGTGAACGGACTGTCCCGCCATGACCATAGCTGTTGACTTGGGACGTAAAGCAACAAAACAAACAAACAAACAAGACTCAAACCAGACTATGGACTATTGGAATTATGCATAAAGCAAGTTTAGATATTATACTTTCTAATAAATGAATAACAAAGGCATAGATAAGGGCTAGGTATTGCAGCATCAACATTTTCATTTTTTGATGCTTTTAACCCTTTCCTTCATGAATATTCATGCTAAGCTTCACCCACTATGAATTATTATTTTAATAAAATCCACGTTAATACCTAGAACAAAGAAATTACTTGTCAGGTCATCTAGTTTAGGATCTTATCAAATCATATTTCCATAAGCAAACAGAGTAGACCCTGATCAGGCAGCTCTTCTGATCTTGGTCTGCTCTGTTTGCAAAAATGTTAAAAGGTGTGACTATGAAGTAAAGAGTTAAAACATAAAGGAAAAAGACTTAAAATTACATGTGAATCATGTGCTGGAAGACAACTGACATGAAATATCAAGTTTTTTTTTTCTTTTGAAAATCAAGAAAGATACCTGGCCCCATAGTGCAATCGGTAGCAAGTCCCATTGCTGATCAAGGTATTGCTAGTTCGATCCCAGCCCAACCCCATACTTTGGTGAAGACTGATTTTCTGCGGTCATTCTCCTACTTCCTCTGATTCAAGAAAGGTTGTCATCAGATACTTGTAGTGAAAGAATGTGCACAAAGTACTGGTTATACGCTTAAGAAAGCTTGCCCAGGAAAACTGTGGTCAGGTTTACTGACCATTTGACATGACCATAGCTATGCTAGTGTTCTTGGAAGAATTTTTTGAAAAAAGTCAGCAAAGGACAATAAATGCATGAAAAATTACCCAGGAGTGAACTCGCAATACCTGGATCAGCAATGGGACTTGAGATTGGAAATACAGAAAAAACAGGCTTCACATGTAACAATTAATTGCAGATTGATGTGTTCAATGTTGATACAAGATTATGGGAGTCAGTGGCAACCAGGCCATGCAATCAATCAGGTTCGTCCTATTATTAGTTCATGTGTCATAATTTATGGGAATCACAGTGGTACCAGGCCATGCAGTCAATCAGGTTAGCACAGTATATAGTTCATGTGTCATAATTTATGGGTCTGCCATGGAAGCAATCGGGTTTATCCTGTATATAATTTATGTAACATAAGTTATGGGAGTCAGTGACAACGTAATCAGGCCTTGCAATCAATCATGTTTGCCCTGTGTATAGATCGTGTATCACCATTGTTGGAATCTGTGGTGACCACGCCATGCAAGTAGTTATGTCCTGTATTTGCTTAATGTATCATAATTAATGGGAATCATTGGCTCTAAGGCCTGTATATGGGAATATGTGGAAACAAAGCCATGTATGATATTTTGTCTGGACCTTTGTTTTTACTTCCCAATTTAATGTATGCGAACAGGTAGCTGTAGCTAGACTACAGGGTTTGGGTAGGCTTATCCGAATATGAGTTCTAGTGACCCTCTACCAAATTTTCAAATTACTTTGGTTCGCTGAAAGAAATTGTTGCCAGGGAGAGAATGGGGCAGTTTTTCATATATGTACTGGTATACAGCTCGTGGTTGTTAGGGCCCCACCAACAAATGTTGGCGGAGCTCTATTGTTTTCGGCTTGTCCGTCCTTCTGTCCCTATGTCCGTAGTCACTCTAACTCAGTCATTTTTTATAGGATTTCTTTCAAACTTCATATATGGATTGCTTTCAGTAACCTCTCGTTCAAGTTCGAATATGGGTTTTGTCTGACATCCGGTAACCAAAATGGCCGCCACCTATCAATATCCGCTGTTGTGGTCACTCTAATTCAGTCATTTTTAATCAGATTTCTTCCAAGTTTCATATGTGAATTGTTTATCAACCTTTCGTTCAAAAGTTTGAATACCAGTTTTGTCTAACATTCGATAACCAAGATGGCCGCCACCTATCTATGTCCGCTGTAGTGGTCACTTTAACTTTGTCATTTTTTATCGGATTTCTTTCAAATTTCATATATAGATTGATTTTATCAAACTCTCATTCAAGTTTGAATATGGGTTTTGTCTGATGAGCGATAATCAAGATGGCTGACAAAATGGCAGCCGCCTATCAGTGTCCGCTGTCGTGGTCACTCTAGCTTAAGTCATTTTTTATCGGATTTCTTCCAAATTTCATGTATTGATTGCTTCCATCAAACTCCTGTTCAAGTTTGAATTGAAGGTATAGTCTGACAAACGATAACCAAGATGGCCGACAAAATGGCCGCCGCCTATCAGTTTGCACTTGTGGACAATCTACCTTAATCATTTATTACCTGATTGCCTCCGTTTTTCATATATGGATTACTTTTATCAAACTCACGCTGGGCTGTGTTCGATAACCAAGATGGCCGCCACCTATCAGTTTGCACTTGTGGACACTCTAACTTAGTCATTTATCACCAAATTTCTTCCAAATTTCATATATGGACTACTTTCATCAAACTATTCATCATAATCGGATTTTTGATTAACGTGCAGGTGCAGGGGCATCATCCACATCATTGGACCCCTTTCCAGGTAACTGGCTAGCTGCACGCAAAGCAGATCTCACACCTGATCTCCAGGTGCTCCTTTCTTGAGGGTCAACTGTCGTGAACTTCCACTCACGGCGGTCTCTCTCCGTCAGTTTCTTCCATGTTAGCTTGGGCCTCCCTGCCCCCCCCCCCCCCCCCCCCCCTCCATCAATCTGTATATCACATGCTGTTTTAATTGCACTACTAGAACGCTCTACAAGCCCAAACCAGCGAAGCCTTCTCTCTCTCAAAATGAGGTCGCGGTCCTCAAGCTCAAGCTTTGTCAGTAATTCGCTTGACCTTACCGTGGCCACATCCTCTGGCTTGATACTGCAGATCTGTCTGATCTTGGCCCTATCATTGCGCTGAAAGCGCTGCAGGTTCGTCTTGGTCAGTGGCCAAGTTTCACTGGCATGGAGCATGGCGCTCCGCACGCAAGAGCTGTGTACTCGTGTCTTGTAAGAGAGGTGGCGGGATGTTAGAACTGGTAGTAGCTCCTTCTTCCAGGCTCTTTTCACACGAGTAGTGACCACTATTTTTACAGCCTCTACCAGCAGAAAGCATGTCATCCAGGTAGCAGAAGGAAGCTACCACCTCCAGCTGATCAGGTCCGACCTGGACTTCATTCTGTGGCCTGCCGTCAATAGGGCGGGTATTTCCCATGCACCGTGCATATAATCAGGATTTGGTGTCAGTCGTTGTAGACCACTGCATTTCTTATGAATCCAAAGTTTGCAGCCATTGCAGTAGATGCTGTTGTTGCCTACTCCTGTAAGACAGACAGCGCATGAGTATTCGCCTGAACTTTGCAAGAGGTCCAGGCCTGTACCACAGATCATGACCTTTGTCTTTCCTGCATTTACCCTCAACCCCTTCTTCTCCATGGCTTCTTTCCATATCAAGAGCCTCTTGACACATTCCTCTAGGGAGTCAGCAATGATGTCAAGATCATCTGCATATAAGTCCTCCCAGGGAACACCAGCCCGAAACTCACGTGACAAGGCCTCCAGCACAATGATGAAGGGCAAAGGACTGAGTACGGATCCCTGGTGGACTCTGACCTTCACCTGAAACTCTTTGCTGAAACCCTCGCCAACATGTCTGAATATGGGTTTTGTCTGATGAATGATTATTAAGATTTTTGCCAAAAGGGATATCCCCTTTTCACTGCAGGGCATTATGCTGGGCCCTTTGTCGGAGTCCTACTGTTCTAGTTTTGTTTGTTTTGTGAATATGAATGTGGAGCAAGATATGTATTGGACCAAATTTGCATGGATATAGCATTGGGGCATGACAAAAGCTCAATTGGTCAAGGTCACAGCAGAGCTAAATAGGCCAAATTGTAGTGTTTTTGGTGGTGGGGTCTGTTTTCTCTGAAACTGAAAACAGTACTACAGTAGAACTTCATTGGCCCAAATTCTGATGGCTCATTCACCTGGGCTGGGTAAAACTATAATCACAGTCCCTATAGGTCATTTTATGCATAATCCACCCTGGATAACTGGAACTTCCCTTGGCTAGAACTATTTTTCATGGTCCCAAGCTTGTTTGAGCCATTGAAGTTCTACTGTAGTTAAATGCTATAGTCAAAAGTTGGCATTCAAAAATTGAATTTTGTCATTGCTATTCTGGTGTTCTATGTTTATAGATTGCTATTCTGGTGTTCTATGTTTATAGATGAATAATATATTTAAAAGCTCTTGTGTAAATAAATGATTAAAGTTCACCTTTTTTTATTCACCAGAGTACCCAGCTGCCAGAAAATGTCACAGTTGTACCAGATTTAGAAATGGTATGTTTGCCTCTCCTTGTTTGTTTGTTATGTCTCCCCCCTTTAGGGTCGGGAGACATATTGTTTTTCCCCGGGCGTCTGTCTGTCTGTCCGTCTGTCTGTCTGTCACAAATCGTGTCCGCTCTATAACTTGAAAACCACTTAAGCTATATTCACGAAACTTTATACAAACATCAATCAGCATGAGATGACGTGCAGAGTGCAAGAATGGCAACTCTGCCTTTTATACTTTTTGAGTTATTTCCCTTTGAACTTTGTGCATCACAAAAATCGTGTCCGCTCTATAACTTGAAAACCACTTAAGCTATATTCATGAAACTTTATACAAATATCAATCAGCATGAGATGACGTGCAGAGTGCAAGAATGGTAACTCTGCCTTTTATACTCTTTGAGTTATTTCCCTTTGAACTTTGTGCATCACAAAAATCATGTCCGCTCTATAACTTGAAAATCACTTAAGCTATATTCATGAAACTTTATACAAATATCAATCAGCATGAGATGATGTGCAGAGTGCAAGAATGGTAACTCTGTCTTTTATACTTTATGAGTTATTTCCCTTGGAACTTTGTGTATCACAAAAATCGTGTCCGTTCTATAACTTGAAAACCCCTGAAGCTATATTCACAAAACTTTAATACATTGACAGATATCTTTACTAGATACAAGCTGATTGTCTGCATGAAATGACTTAGAATTTCCCTTAGAAATTGTATTTAATGTTTCTGTTTGAAATTGTATTTAATGACTCATGCTTTTGACATCAAAAGGGGGGAGACATCTGTTTTTTTTGTAGAAAAACAATTCTAGTTTGATTTGATTTAATACGTCCCATCAACAATCTTTCAGTTATGTAGGGACGAGTATTCCTGGGTTGAACCAGTTCTAAGCTTGGATTAATGTGTCTTACTCAAGGAAACAACGCAGTAGGGGTGCAACGATATACCGGTAAAGCGCAATTCACTCTAAATAAATATTTTATAGCGATACACTTTTGGCTGTACCGGTACAGAAGCCTTCCCTATGTGTAGTCAAGCCAGTTTTTATCTAAAATTTGCAAGAAAATATCCATTATTGGCTTTGAAATAGCCCCAAAATTGGGTCGTTTTCAAAACCAGAAGCAGTAAAAAAAGGAAAAGAAGATGCTGTGGTATAATTCCTGACGCAAGCGTTGACTGTGTCTAACAGCTTATCACTGACTTTCAAGCATTGGAAGATGTTTATTCTGTAGGACAGACATCAATGCGAGCCATAACATACTGTTTATGGATATTTTACACATTTTCTATCCACCCCTTCAAGTTATTTCCGCATTTCAAAAACCGATGCTTTATTGTTAAAACTTGTACATATCTGTTCCTGTTGCAAATTAGATCAGCAGGCAACAGCTACATTCAGTTTCAAAAAAGATGGCGGACAGACAATCACGAGTTATTGTAGTGAAATATCTAAAGGGGAAAGCACAAATTTGATCATTTCTCTTTGAAAAGCAGTCGATGGACAGAAGGAGTAGCAGAAAATATGACAGCGTGTTATAGATGCCAATTCCAACTTTTTTGATCTGCTCCTACTTTTCCCTACTTTTTCATGAAAATGCCCTACTATCCCTACTTTTTCACTCTAAAATGTCATTTACATGTAAAAATCCAGAAATTTTTCCTTGGTCATTTTGCTCGCTAGGATTTTATAAAAAAAATTCTATGTTCAGTGATTTTTTACCTGCGCATCCTGCATCTTTTACTCACAATTTTGTCTCTGGGGTGCAAAGTTTTTATTTCAGCAAGTCCCAGGGTGCAATAGTATTGCAGATTTATAATGAAAAATAGTGTTCTGGACTCATAAGTTTGCAGTTGTGACTCATTGATATGAGAAACAGCGAGTCACAGGACCCATAAGCCTAAAATTGTAAAAGAATCACTGATGTTCATTCAGGGAGTGCGCCGCTTAATACCTCAATTTTTAATGTTTAACTTAAATGTCTCTCTGTTTGGCAGGTACTCTTGTCACAGGTATTATCCTGCTCATTTAATCTGAAATTTCTTATTCAAACAGCTCGTTGTAATGAACTTTATATTTGGAAAAGCCCTACTATCCCTACTTTATTACACCGATAATCCCTACTTTTTCAAAATTTTTATCCCTACTTTTTCCCAACTTTTCTGTTGATGGGCACTCAAAAGCCTGCAAGTGTATCGCAATATGTTTCGTAATACGGGTTTTCCATATTGCAATATGCTTTTTGGCGCATCATTGCACCCCTACAACGCAGTGAAGCCAATGAGGCTCAAACTCGCGACCTCCTGGTCTCGAGTCAAGCACTCTTCCACTGAGCCACTGGGCTCCCTTGCCTCTCCTTGCACCTTCTCATTAAGCTTATTGTTCTCTTCAAATGTATCATTTACTCACCTGAGCTGAACTATCATGGGTGAGCTTAGATTAACCCATAAAGCCCCACCTGCAATTTGCAACAGACGACAATTTCAAATTTTGCTGCTTTTTCCAAAAATAAAAAATAAGGCATGATATTTCATGAGAACCATCTGTTGAGATGGTTCTCATGAAATATCATACCTTATTTTGTTCGAAAATAGGAAAGATGTCACAAAAATATGTCATTCACTGCAGTCATGATTGGTGCTTTAAGGTTAAACCAAGGGTTCAGGCATCCCTCCGACAACATTTTCAAACAGCTATAAACAGCCATTGGCCAAGCAAACTTAATTTCATGTTGGTCTCAATGGGTCTGGGAAATGAACTTCTGTAAGGGTGATCTGGGTCACATGCCCATATGAGGTAACAAAAATCCTTCAGAATATCTAGTACTTATGGCACATGACCTTGAACCTTGGTATTCAACACCAGGAACTGAAGCATTGCAAATTTTGTTCAGTTGACATTGACCTTCTTTATGGCAATGTCAAATTTTGAAATTTGATTTCTTATGTATATATATGTGGAAATTTTTAAATGTTGGCTTTTCTGGAATGATTACAGCCCAGGTCTTATACTCACTGGATATGCTATACCTAACTAGACAATGACTGAATAAGTAACAAAGGTAAGGGTGGTAGTTGACAGACCGTTCAACCAAGATTTCTTGATGTCAAATTTTATATGGAACATCCATTGGTTGAGTCAAGGATAAAATGACATTATGGTTCAGGACACATGCAAAAACTGGATGTCAATACCACTCGGTCTCTGGAACAAATGTCCTTTGACCTTGAATCCTTGATATATAGCATTGGGGATGTGGGCCTTAACCCTTAAAGCGCCAATCACGTCTGCAGCAGACGACAAATTTTGCAACATCTTTCCTAATTTTCGAAAAAAATAAGGTATGACATTTCATGAGAATCTAATGAAATAATTATATCATGCCTCATTTGTTATTTTTGTAAAAGCAGCAAAATCTGCTGCAAATTATAGGTGGCACTTTATGGGTTAAAAATGGTTCAGAGGATAGATGATCCTAGGTTGACTTTAACGCGAGGATTTTTTGAAAACGTTTAATTTTAAAGAGAACAAATCAGCAAATGACACAAAAGCCAGCTAAGATACCCAGCATGCAAAGATGTAACTCTTTATCCAATTGAAATTTTCCGTCGTCTGCCCTTTTTTTTCAAAATCAACTTTTTCGAAAAATTCTTTTAGGAATACCGCCCGAGTGTCAAACAGTTTGGATCCAGATCAGGTCCGACGTTTTGTCGGGTCTGATCTGGGTCCTAACTGTTTGCAAAGGTAATCAGCCGATGGCATTAGTAGGTAAAGAGTTACGGTAAATGTTCTAAAATTTCGAACACTCTAAAATTACGAACACCTAAAATTATCGCCGAAAATAATTTTTAAAACATCCTAAAAAATCGAACACTGACCTTTTTTGGAAAAGTGAATTTCTAAAATTACGAACACAAGTTATTTTCGGCGGAAAATCGATGCCCGTTTATCTGTTTGTCCCATCTGTGCTCGGTTTACTTTTAACGTACAGCGCGTGAGCGGTAGCACATTTGGAAGGTTCCATTCCACTTAAATGGGTAATCTGGCACGTGACGTTCTTTTTTGCATGTCGAGCGCAAGACTATACTTTATGTCTGCTAATTGTGCGATACATGCTTTCAGATAAGATCAAAGGCAAGAGCGCATTAAAAGCACGGACTTTCCTACATGTAGTACGTGACAAAGTTCATGCATGTTATTGGTATAGGCTGTCTGTGCATCTATCGACGGAAAACAGTGCAGGCAACCTGCAGCGTGATCAAATATTTTTAAAACCCTTCATTGGCGAAATGTTTACCAATAAGAAGCACCCGATCCATCGGAATTCTTCAGCAATGGTTTCCTTTGTCAGTATGTTGTCACAGACATTAAACAGACATGCCTCGGGCAGGGATTAGGAGTTACAATTACCGCGAGAAAACGCACATCTGAGCTTATGTTAACCATGAAGGACTTAGGTCATACCACTGACCTATAAAGGTCACTGGTCATACGCTGCCTGGTTGTCAAAATTGAACATTTGCTTTTGTTGTCACCTTAAAAAAGCCATGCAAACCACAGCGTTAAACAACTGAGTAAATTTGCTATTAAGTTTGCTTATACAAACTTATATACAAAAGGGCCTTTTTTCCAAGTTGTGGTTTGAGTCGTGAGACACAAAATTAATCCATTCAACATAGAAGTTACCTGAGCCACCAATGCTGTGTTGAAAATGCACACTCACAGGTTTAGATATTTACATTAATTATCAGCATAAAAAAGTAAATATTTTCTTACCCATCAGTTTTAACATATGTTTTGGGTGCTCAAAAGAACCGTCTCATTGAGACGGTTCCTTTGAGTACTCACAACATATGGTTTGGTTGAGAAATAAGAAAATTAAATGTTCGTTACGCACTCTTAAATAAGGTCCTGACATTTGCGCAGGCTCGCCCGAGTCTTTGTCGCACGTTGTAAGTACCAAAATATCATGAAATTAACATGTGCGGATCTAGGTCCGGACCCCCTACCTGAAAAATCACAAAATATAGGATTTTCTAGCAATACAGGTCCGGTTCCCCTAAAAATCGCAGCTGCGAAGCCAGCATTCAATGTTGGGCATTCATCGACATGCCAGCGAAACGCCATTTAATGGCGTTTCGCTGGCGGGCCGATGATGGCCCGCTTAAAGAGCGACTTGGATCCTCCCTCCCCTCATCACTTTTAAAAACAAACGTTGTCAAAGTTGGATACCCTCCGACAAAACTTTCTGGATCCGCGCATGAATTATGTCTGTCGACAGTTTAATTTCAATTTAGCCGGTTCACACGCACTGCATGCGTGCGCGGATCCAGAACATTTTGTCAGAGGGGGTAGTGAGAGAGGACCGAAATGCCACTAAAAATGGACCACCATCGGCCCATCATCGAAACGCCACTGTCGATAATGGCCCACCATTGAATGCTGGCTTGGTAGCTTTGCGATTTTTAGGGGATCCGGATCAATATTGTTAGGAAACCCTATATTTTTGTGATTTTTCAGGGGGTCCGGACCCCCTGT
Source organism: Loripinus fragilis (assembly GCA_964019695.1). Classification (NCBI taxonomy): domain Eukaryota; kingdom Metazoa; phylum Mollusca; class Bivalvia; order Lucinida; family Lucinidae; genus Loripinus; species Loripinus fragilis. The sequence continues at coordinate 52,368,467 of OZ026520.1, forward strand.
CCCCCGTTTGGATCCGCCCATGACATGCATCTGAAAGAAGGTACTTGTCTGAAATGTTCCTTTCAGCGTGTGGTGATCATCGGACGCAAAGTCGGACTAGATTATAACTCTTGGTATGCATGTTTGCCCCTGATCAGGCACGTTGGACCAAACTGTTTGCAAACTTTGATAGCAGCTCGTAAAAGTAGAGAGACTGCACGGTGTTTGCACACGAATCGTTTGTTTTGGCTTGGTTTCTTAGAATATCGAAACACAATGTTTGGTCAGTCAATCAATCTTGTTAGAGGACCCAAAATTCAAACTTATCGTGCGCATCGGCTTTTGTACGACAAAGTCGGACATTCCACAGTATTAACGCTTTGCGTATTTTCTACCGCATGCACACATTTTTAAATTGACGAAGCATTCTATCCTGAATACCATTTGGGTCTGATTTGGATCCAAACCGTGTTGGCAAATGGAGAGAGAGAGAGAGACTGGTGCAGGCACATCAAAGTAAACATTCCATCGGCGGATCGACAAGTAGAGAGAGAGAGAGAGAGAGAGAGAGAGGGAGAGAGAGAGAGAGACTGGTGCAGGCACATTAAAGTAAACATTCCATCGGCGGATCGACAAGTAGAGAGAGAGAGAGAGAGAGAGAGAGAGAATGTGTGTGTGTTCTTTTTGAATTTCGTCAGTTTTCTTCTTTTTTTTACTCTGGATTTCAAAGTTTGTGTAGATCTTTGCAAAATTAAAAAAAAAAAATCTGATCGTACGAGATGTCTAGCGGTTTCAATTCTTGAGTACAATATTAACTGGAATTCGAGGTCGGCAGAGCGAGTGAAAACGTTTAAGATTGAAATACATGTAGTGTAGTGATTCGGCGGGTGAACATAGGAGACCCGGCTTATCGAATAGTTAATATCAGTGGACTTTTATGACTTGTAAGTAAATTGAGTGACATAATATGCACGTGCCTGGCTCTCGACTTGGCGAATACCGCACGCGCTGGACATTTTACTGACTCAGTCCGCATGAATTTAGCGGTAAAAGAAAAATGAGGAGATAGCACAGAATCATATCGCGGTGTTTTCAACACGTTTCTACCACATTTTGACATGCATATATACCGTTTTTCTCATGATAAAGTCCACATTCTAAAATTTCGAACACTGGCATTTTTTCATAAACGTAATTTCTAAAATTACGAACAGCAGGAAAAATAATTATTTTTTAGCGTTCGTAATTTTAGAACATTTACCGTAAAAGGCAAAATTAAAGTGGCCAGAGACATACAATCTCTTAGTTTGCTCGAGTCATGAGAAAATAAACAAAATTGGTCTTCTGCTGCAGTTTTCCCACCATTGACAACTTTAGTCGTCTGCTGTCTCATCTGCTGTTCTTCTTAGGTAGCCTATATTGCAAACAATATAGACCCAGTTCAGACTGTTCTAAAGAGAGCTACAGGGTTCGAAAATAGCACTTGTCTGGGCAAGTGAAAATTTTAATATTTCTAGCAAAAATAATTTTTTCCCCATATATAGCCAATAGTTTTTGTGATGCAGGCCAAGTGCCTATTTTAATATATTTTTGAGACCGGAGAGGTCTGATCAGGGGTCAAAGTGTTTGCTTCCATGATAAAAAAGGAGTCTGAATTTGACTTGAATATATGTAGCAGATGTAAAAAAGTAGACATTTTCAGGACAACAAAAATATTGGATAGATAAATGTACTAAAATTTCAAACACTAGCTGTCTTCCAAAAAGGTCTATACAACCAGGGCAGACCCCAGATCAGACTGCTTCTGTAGAAGCAGTCTGATAAGGGTCTTCCTTGTTTGCTATTCTGACAAGCATTTTGTAAATTCCAGCCCTGAAAACCAACATTTTATTTGAGAACAGAAAGAAAAAAGTGTTCAACATTTTAGAACATTTACTTAAATATTCTTACCAACTCGCATTGTTTCAGATATGTATATGTGTGGAGGAATGGCCGGGAGCAAAATACATTCTGATATATGGAAGTTCCATCTCTCGTCATACCAATGGACCAAATTGAACACCAGTTTACATATACCAGTCTACTTTCATACTGCTGATGTTACACAAGTGAGTTATACATTCTGATCACATATACCAGTCTACTTTCATACTGCTGATGTTACACAAGTGAGTTATTATACATTCTGATCACATATACCAATCTACTTTCATACTGCTGATGTTACACAAGTGAGTTATTATACATTCTGATCACATATACCAATCTACTTTCATACTGCTGATGTTACACAAGTGAGTTATACATTCTGATCACATATACCAGTCTACTTTCATACTGCTGATGTTACACAAGTGAGTTATACATTCTGATCACATATACCAGTCTACTTTCATACTGCTGATGTTACACAAGTGAGTTATTATACATTCTGATCACATATACCAATCTACTTTCATACTGCTGATGTTACACAAGTGAGTAATTATATATTCTGATTACATATACCAGTCTACTTTCATACTGCTGATGTTACACAAGTGAGTTATACATTCTGATTACATATACCAGTCTACTTTCATACTGCTGATGTTACACAAGTGAGTTAAACATTCTGATTACATATACCAGTCTACTTTCATACTGCTGATGTTACACAAGTGAGTTATTATACATTCTGATCACATATACCAGTCTACTTTCATAATGCTGATGTTACACAAGTGAGTTATACACTCTTATATATTTACCAGTCTACTTTCATAATGCTGATGTTACACATATGAGTCATTCTACATTCTGATCACATATACCAGTCTACTTTCATACTGCTGATGTTACACAAGTGAGTTATACATTCTAATATATTTACCAGTCTACTTTCATAATGCTGATGTTACACAAGTGAGTTATACACTCTAATATATTAACCAGTCTACTTTCATACTGCTGATGTTACACAAATGAGTCATTCTACATTCTAATATATTTACCAGTCTACTTTCATACTGCTGATGTTACACAAGTGAGTTATACATTCTAATATATTTACCAGTCTACTTTCATACTGCTGATGTTACATAAGTGAGTTATACATTCTAATATATTTACCAGTCTACTTTCATAATGCTGATGTTACACAAGTGAGTTATACATTCTAATATATTTACCAGTCTACTTTCATACTGCTGATGTTACACAAGTGAGTTATACATTCTAATATATTTACCAGTCTACTTTCATACTGCTGATGTTACATAAGTGAGTTATACATTCTAATATATTTACCAGTCTACTTTCATAATGCTGATGTTACACAAGTGAGTTATACACTCTTATATATTTACCAGTCTACTTTCATAATGCTGATGTTACACAAATGAGTCATTTTACATTCTGATCACATATACCAGTTTACTTTCATACTGCTGATGTTACACAAGAGAGTTATTATACATTCTGATCACATATACTAGTCTACTTTCATACTGCTGATGTTACACAAGTGAGTTACACATTCTAATCACATATACCAGTCTACTTTCATACTGCTTATGTTACACAAGTGAGTTACACATTCTAATCACATATACCAGTCTACTTTCATACTGCTGATGTTACACAAGTGAGTTATAATACATTCTGATTAAATATACCAGTCTACTTTCATAGTGCTGATGTTACACAAGTGAGTTATTATACATTCTGATCACATATACTAGTCTACTTTCATACTGCTGATGTTACAGAAGTGAGTTATGAACAAGTGAGGCTTGTATAGGGGTTTTAGGGATACAGGATATTTGCCATTTTCCTTCCAGAATTATGGAATACTATCCATTTTACTTCCAGGGATACGGGATACTGTGTTCAATATTTTGTTTACTTTAGGGATATTGGGTATTTAGGAAAATTAATTATGTGGATATTTGCCAGTTAATTAGGGATACTTGCCCCTTTACTTCAGGGGATATTTGGTAGCCCTCTATACAAGCCTCAGTTATTATAGATTCTGATCACATATACCAATCTACTTTCATACTGCTGATGTTACACAAGTGAGTTGTTATACATTCTGATCACATATACCAATCTACTTTCATATAGCTGTTGTTGCATAAGTGAGTGATTATACAGTCTCATCCATTTGTTCGAAGCATTGTCAGCTTAATTAAATTGTTAATCAAAGGTTTTGCTTGCTTGAGTTGTTGCTTCACATCCCAGCCAACAATTTTTCACTCATGTCAGGACGATTTTCTGTCTTGGATTGAACCAGTACTAAGCAGAGGATAAAGTATCTTGCTCAAGGACACAATACAGTGCCTCCAATGAGTCTTGAACTAGTGACCCTTCAGATCAGACTTTGTGGATGCGCAGACTGATTTCAATATTTGCTGTCTGCACATGCCAACTTGTGCCTTATGCCCGACACCAGCTCAAATGTCTTCTGCACAAGTTCCTCATTCGGGAAAGCCCGCCACAATTTGAGAATGGAATCTATAGGGAGCATTACGCGTAGTACTATGTACCAAAAAGCTCCATTTTGTGAGCCGGAACTGGCATATGGAAAATTAGTTCTGTAGCATGTGGGTTAAGCTCTATTAAAATTGATTATTCTGAATATCGGAAAAGTTTAATCAGCAGAATAAATGAAGTTTATGTTTTTTCAATAAAATATCGCTATAGCGATATTTTATTGAAAAACATAAACTTCATTTAAGCTGTTTGATATGCTGCAATCACACTTGTATTGTGTTAACATGGTTTCCGTGACCTCGGCGTCAGCTTATATAACGTCAGCGTCATGATATCACCCGTGTTAACAAAGTAAATCCTCGATGCACATCCGTGGTCTGATTCCACAGAATTTCGCAGGATTGTCTGATGCAGTTACGATTGACAGTTCCTCTCTACTTTTCCAGGAAGGTTGTTTATATGTGTTCGGAGGTGTGTCTCGGATAGATGATCAAAGGACTAATACTCTACAGAAAATCTGGCTAGATATCCCTACACTCAAGACTCTGTGTTGGACTGTGATAACGGACTATGTAGACCCAGAATATCTTGTGCAAAACAAACAGGCTGCAATTCAATTAGGAATTCCGTCTTATTTATTAGACTTGTATCTTTCTTAATTTCAGGACAATCAAGGCATATTTGAATGAAAAGCCAGGTAGGTGATTCACATGAAATACAAGCCTTATTTATCAACAAAAATGAAAGATATTAGGAAAATTGACGTCTGCTGCAGTTGTGATAGGCATGCCCACTGGAAAAAAGTTCATGCGTTTTTTTGTTGTCTGCTGATTTTTTTCAAAATTTCGAAAAATTCTTACAGGAATACCATCAGAGGGTCAAACAGTTTGGATCCAGATCGGGCCAGACTTTCTCAGATGACACTCAGTTAATAGCAAGTGTGTAAAATGCTCAATCTGCCTTGTCATGCTTTACCCTATAAGCGGCACTTAACTGTCACATAGCTAGCGGCAACTTTTGTCATCTGTTGATAACCTTTGTAAACAGTTTGGACTCAGATCAGGACTGACAGAAAGTCAGTACTGATCTGAGTCCAAACCATTTGACACTATGATAGTGTACCCATAAGAATCTTTTTGAAAAATTTTATTTTGAAAAAGTCAGCAGACAGTACAAAAGCATGAAAAATTGTACAGCATGCAAAGAGTTAAATTTTTCAAATTGTGTTGCCTCTTTGTGAAACCAAATTTGACATTATATTTCATGTGAATAGTCTGCAGGCAGACAATTGACTTTAAATAATTTACTTTAAATGCCAAGCCTTCTTCAATTTGATACCTTATCAAAAGGCCAAGCCCTGTAGGACAATCGGTAGCAAGTCCTATTGCTGATCCAGGGGTCGTGAGTTTGATCCCATCCCTAGACTTTCATTGAGATTGATCATGGAATAATTGCTACGGTCAATCTCCTCCTTCTACCCATTCATCAAGGGCTGTTGTCAGTTACAAGCAAAAGTATGTGCACTGAGAACTGGTTAATCACTTAGTCTAAGGTTGCCCAGGAAAAGTGTGGCTATGTTAACTTACCGCCTCGACACTACCATAGCTGTTGACTGGGATGTTAAACCCCATAAAGCGCCACTCATAATTTGCAGCAGACAACAATTTCAAATTTTGCAGCTTTTTCAAAAATAACATATAAGGCATATTTCATGAGAATCGTCTGCTGGCAGACAATTCTGATGAAATATACCTTATTTTTCCCCGAAAATAGGCAAAATTTGTCTTCTGCAGTTGTGATTGGCGCTTTAAGGGTTAAGCAAAAAAATTTGAGAGTAAAATTGTCATTATTTTCTTATTGATCAAAATGAACATATGTTTTGGGTGCTCAGAAGAACCATCTCAATGTGGCGCCTCATTGAAATGGTTCTTATGAGTACCCACAACATACGTTTTTGGTGGAGAAATAAAAATAGTAATTTTCTATTACGCATCCTAATCTGGAGGCTTGCTTAATAACAAGCAACATAAGTGCATATTTGTATAAAGATACAGGATCTTACATGAGTGCTCATGTTTTATTGAATTTATTAAACGAGTTGGGGAAAAAAGATAAAATGCGAGGCTTTCCGAGCAATTTATCACTTTTTTTCGCAACAAGTTAATTAAATTTAATAATACAAGAGCACGAGTGTTAGATTCTATTTATTATATGACATTAAGATTACTTTGAAATATCATTTCTGGTGTAAAAAAGATAAGATTTTGCCATTATGTATGCAACATTGTTATTGGTGTCATTTCAGCTTTACCACTATTGGTTTATCAGTTTATCATATAACATTGCGTCTGGGAGTGAAATAACACCATGCATTAAAATCGATAAACCACTAGTGGTTTACATATTTTTGGGAAGCGTTATGAAATAAAGCTTTTTAACGTCACGCATATGGCAAAATTCTAATGTTTTTCATGCCAAAAATATGATTTCAGAATAATTTTATTGTCATATGATAAATAGAATCTAACATCCATGCTCCTGTATTATTGAATTTAGTAAACTCATTGCGAAAAACAGATAAAATGCTCGGCAAGCCTCGCATTTTATCTCTTTTCATCAACTCGTTTACTAAATTCAATAAAACATGAGCACTCATGTAAGATCTCCTATTTAATGCATGGTGTTAGGTCACTTCCAGACACGTCATATGATTCAGAGAATTCTGTTGGGAGATGAAAAGAAAATTGAGAAATATCCATGTATCAATCTGATAGATCTGTTAATCAAGAATTTAAATTTTGTGGCAAAAGCAAAGTGAGGTTGACATTTTGATTGATTCATCTGCTTTCAGACGAGTCACTTGAAATGACTAGCCTTACTTTTTCACTCCAATAACTATACTATGCACAATAAGTTTAGCAATTTCCTATGTTTTGCATCTTTTTGCGCGCATCTTTGTGCAGTGCCGATCAATTATGCCCCCAAAGGAACTTTGGGAGGCATATAGTAATCGCACTGTCCGTCCGTCCGTCCCGCTTCGTGTCAGGTGCATATCTCCTATATTCTTTGAGGTAGGAATTCCAAATTTGGTATGTGGACCAGGATGCATCTTGGGATGACAGAGTGTCGCCTACCATTTTCGGGTCACTGTGACCTTAACCTCTGACCTAGTTTTTAGAATAATCGTGTCCAGAGCACATCTCTTATATTATTTGAGGTAGGAATCTCAAATTTGGTGTGTGGATGCATCTTGGGATGACGATGTGTCGCGTATCATAATTGGGTCACTGTGACCTTGAACTTGACCTCTGACCTAGATTCTATAAACTGCATTGAGTCTGGTGCATATCTCCTACATTCTTTGAGGTAGGAATTCCAAATTTGGTGTGTGGATGCATCTTGGGATGACGGAGTGTCATATATCATTTTCGGGTCACTTTGACCTTGACCTAGTTTTAAGAATTATTGTGTCCGGAGCATATTTCTTATATTCTTTGAGGTAGGAATTCCAAATTTGGTGCGTGAAGTCATCTTGGGATGGCGGAGTGTCACATACCATTTTCGGGTCACTGTGACCTTGACCTCTGACCTAGTTCTTAAGAATAATTGTGTCCGGAGCAAATCTCTTATATTATTTGAGGTAGGAATCTCAAATTTGGTGTGTGGATGCATCTTGGGATGACAGAGTGTCACATACCATTTTCAGGTCACTGTGACCTTGACCTCTGACATAGTTTTAAGAATTATTGTGTCAGGAGCATATCTCTTATATTCTTTGAGGTAGGAATTCCAAATTTGGTGTGTATATGCATCTTGGGATGGCTGAGTGTCACATACCATTTTTTGGTCACTGTGACCTTGACCTCTGATCTAGTTTTAATAATTATTTTGTCTGGAGCATATCTCTTATATTGAGATAGGAATCCCAAATTTGGTGTGTGGTTGCATCTTGGGATGGCAGAGTGTCTGGTATCAGTTTTGTGACCTTGACCTAATTTCTAGAATAATCATGTCAGGAGCAAATCTCTTATATTATTTGAGGTAGGAATCTCAAATTTGGTGTGTGGATGCATCTTGGGATGACAGAGTGTCACATACCATTTTCGGGTCACTGTGACCTTGACCTCTGACATAGTTTTAAGAATTATTGTGTCAGGAGCATATCTCTTATATTCTTTGAGGTAGGAATTCCAAATTTGGTGTGTATATGCATCTTGGGATGGCTGAGTGTCACATACCATTTTTTGGTCACTGTGACCTTGACCTCTGATCTAGTTTTAATAATTATTTTGTCTGGAGCATATCTCTTATATTGAGATAGGAATCCCAAATTTGGTGTGTGGTTGCATCTTGGGATGGCAGAGTGTCTGGTATCAGTTTTGTGACCTTGACCTAATTTCTAGAATAATCGTGTCAGGAGCATATCTCATATATTATTTGAGGGAGGAATCCCAAATTTGCTGTATGGATACATCTTTGGATGCTGATGTGTCACATACCATTTTTAGTTTTAGGTCACTGTGATCTTGACATATGACCTAGTTTCTGGAATAATTGTTTCTGGAGCATATCACCTATATTATTTGATGTAGGAGTGGTGCATACCATTATGGGTTACTTTGACCTTGACATTTGCTTCTGGCCTAATTTTTAGGTTTTTCATTTCTTTATTACAGCTAACTTTCCTCAAATGTGTCTTATGCTAGACCAATTCCTTTGGGGACATACGTCACGTGACTGTGACATTTCTTGTTTTAATTGCAATGATGAGAACAGGATCTTAGGCAAATGAAACCTCGAAATTTCAGACGCCATCCTTTAAATAGGCATTTGGGGAGAGCAAGAATTGCAGGAGGGGTCAGTAAGCAAAATTCACATCCGTTAAGTAATGCTAAAAAAATGATAAGCATGTGATTTTTCGTTTGGTGGTCTTTTATCTTCCTCATGCATCATACACCTATAAAAACTATTGGTTATGTGATAGAAATTTTATGCTGAAAAAAGGCAGCTGCCATCAATGACGTCAAAACGTAGTCAGTATTTGATTAAACTTCTAATGTTAATTGGCATTTCAATTCAACAGAGTATCAGTTTACAAATATATCATAGGCTTACAATGTAGCTCATCTCATGGTTGATTACAACCTTAAGTTACTGAAAAATGGTGCTGTGCATTTGCATGATAACGGTGACGTTAGATTTTATCTTTCGACTCGTGCAATGTAGTAGAGATGATGTTTCATTCAACAGTATTTGTCTGAATGTGTTGGAAGGCATCAACCAGTTTTACTTGTTAATGTGGTTCAAGAAAACCCGACTAGAAACACCGTTTAATTGTGATAATGTAAAAGCATTAGTAAAACGTCAAATTGAGAAAATTCAGAAAATTGCAGCATTTGCTATGCTTTTTTGGTTTTCAGTGACCAAACAATCATTTGAAAATGGTTCGGCTTCCCCCAATGACCAGAAATACCCACGTTACCCGCTAGTCTTAAAATTAAACGTCAATTTAGCATGGCCGCTGCGTTTGGTAATTCTGTATTTTTTAATGGAAAATCTTGTCAGATGATCAGCGCTTGTATCTTCATGACAGAAACTCAAGATCTTATGTGGATGGGCTCACCCATACAAAACAATTGCTAAATTTATTGTGCATAGTATATCTTACCACATGCAACACAAGTGAACTTGCGTAAACATGGAAGAAAGTTATTTTCTAAACATCTTGAATTTTAGAAATTTGTTTGAATCTAAAAACTTGTAGTATGACTTCAAAATCAAATAATTTCAAGTTTAAGCAGTAAATTGCCTTTTGATAATCTATCTTAAACTGCTTAATTCAGCATTTTGAGAATCCTGAATTCAGGATTATAGTCAGCCTCAAAATCCTGAATTCAGGAATAATCCTGAAACCTTTTATCCATGTGTATATTTGTATGAACTGATATACAGATATCACAAAAGACACTAAACTAATGGTTAATTATACTTTTGTTTTCACATTGCTTGGTATTTTGATATTTTTCCCAATTTATGTGGGAAGGGATGCCATAGGCCCAGACAAACCAACTTTTTGAGCATCCCTTCTTGCTAAATATTTTAATCACTACACTCCTCCCCAATTTTTATCCTGTTAACCTGCAGCATTCCAGTTGTAAGCATAGATTTACATGGATCCTGATTAGATGATTAGAGGCCATCTGATCTTCTGGTTCATCGTTCCCCCCAAAAAGATACAGTAAAACTTGTCTAAAGCGGCCACTCAAAAATAGAAAAAACAAAGGTCTTAAAGACTGACGTTAGCTTATTGCAGAATGCTCCACGGAAGCAATCTGCAGTACTTTCGACATGCATTAAACAATTATTCTTGTATAGATGTCTTTTCGTATAGCTGTTTACACCCATTGTCAAATGAACGAAAATCCATGTTCTAATCAGGTGCTGTTTGAACATGGGTCTAAACTTGAAAATACTTAAAATGAGCCCTGCATTATTTGCATGACATTATACAGAAAGCATTGCTGACCAGACTGATCATTTCGCCGATGTTTTTGTTCGCGAAAATGTTGCGTACGTTTATGATTTTTTGACGACGTTATGACATTCGAAAGTACACAGCCAACGCCATTTTGTTTGGAGAAATCCTGTGTAAGAAAATGTACAATTTAATGTTTTAGCAGCATTTTCAGTGTGAATTGGGCTGGAATAAAGTAAAATATGCAAGAATAACGATCACACATGTTAGTTTCATTGCATTAACACTTGCCGGGCCCCTATCAGCCTCGTGTTCAAACAGCATCCTCGTGACCCGGCAAATGTTAATGCATAAAAAAACATGAGTGATCCATATATTGGTCTTGAAAACATATTTTGGAAACTACTTTTGAGTGGCTGCTTTAGACAGGTTTTACTCTAATTCATAGTTCAGCAGGACAAGGTTTTACAAGCACCTCAATAAGCCTATGGGCTCACCTGGGCTATTGGCCTAATGGTTTCAGAGGTTTTTTTATTATGAGCTTATGGGAACAAAGAACCAACAGAGGGTGACAAAGCATTGATGGCAGGATTTATGTAGGGGACCACTAAACTGAAGCTTATCACATTATAAGTCTATGGATTCTATTCAAGCTAATGACCACAGGGTATGACCAATTAGAAACCCAGGGCATGATTGGCAGGATATATGTAGGAGATCTTTATACTAATATATACGAAGCCAAAAAAGAAATGCGGCATATAAATTATATAGAGAGGTCGTTCACAAATCTCAAGCAATTGATTTGTCACAGTTTGAGTGCTGATTCTCGGATTGGGAGTTACTGGGGTTGTCCTAACTGTCACCGGACAAAAATGATTGAGTAGTTGAGACCTACGGTTGTCTCGATCTTGAAATCTTGTCATTACATGGTGACATCATGGACGGCATGGTCTGATATAGTCCCAGTTTGTCAGAAACGATTCCTAAGATGTTCATACATCCTCGTATGGCATCGAAATTGTTGAGCTATAACTGATGTCACAAGGTTAGCCTGTAATATTCATATCACCCTTTCGTGCTCCATGGGCGTCAATCTTGAAATTGTAAATTAGCAATACCCAGTCATTAATTTCAAATCTTTAACATTTTTTAAACATGTGGGATATTCTACTAGAGATTTCAGTGAATAGTACATGAATGAATCTGAATAAAATGAGTTTGCACGTGTGTTACGACATAAAGCCGGTCAGGAAGGAAGAGGGGAAATCTTATTGGAAAATTCCTTTATGCGATGACGATGCTACCAGGGAAAAATAATGCACACAACTAGCAAAAACTTTTCAGTACTTTATGTACTAAGAAAAACATCAACAACACATTAATATACAATGACACCACCTACGCTGTTATTTCTGGCTAATTGACCATCCTATACTAGAGCAAGTTGCCACTCCAAGATCGTTTCAATTAGAACCAATCTTGGACTGTCCTGTTCTAGATGTACGTCAACTAGTCAGAAATAAGAGACGTAAAGAATATGATTAACATATAGCTTAAGTTCTCATAAAAGAAAAAACAAACAATTGGGCCCTTTAATATCTTAGTTCTCGTATTGACGAGAAATCTCGAGATTATACGCGTCTCGCGAACACTATGTCTTCTAAGCTGCACGTGTGTCTACTTCAGACCATCGGCGCTGAGGTGATCGAACCTGTACTTTGGTCGTCACTGGATTCACGTAATCGTATTATCTGTTACGCGTACTGCTGATCGTCGCTCAAGACGTCAGCATTAATATATATATGTCCTCCTGATCATATCCCCACGTTGGGGTGTCAGATTCATATATAACCATTCAAGCCGGTTGGCTTCCCATTTGATTGTGCTACGTTGTAACAATTGGGCCTTGATCCACGCTGGTCGTGGCCTGAGGGGGACAACTAATATGTGCCCTCAGGTGCTAATCAACGGCTCACCAACATTCAGCCTCCAACGTAGGAGGGGACACAAGAGACGATTCTGCAAAAAACAATCTATATTTAGAATCTCAGAATCACTCTTTTGCGTCAATATTGGGGTTGTTCGTTCGAAGTTCACAAAAATAGAAATAATTTCAGTGGTCTTACTCTTTTAAATTACAGCCTAACCCTATAAGCGCGCGATTAGCCCACACCCGTGGGTGTATGGCTAACGGCTCCCATGCGGTTAGGATGGATCGGCTCTTCTAAATACCCACACTTAAACTTATATAATAGAGAAGTATTTTTTAGTGACTGGCCTATGTCAGCGCTAAACAATACCTCTTATGCCAAACGAACAAACCCATACGTAACAAACTCTTCTATACACTGTCGTAACGTCACCCTGGTTGAGACGCTATCGCAGCCGAAACATCAAGATCCTGTGGCCCTTTTCCCTTCAAGGTCACGTTATCTAGATAGTTTCGAGGTTTACAAATACTGATACCAATTCTCTTAAAATTCCAGGAAAAAGGTTGAACAGTGTGGTGCCGACGTAACGTTTGGACGTTTACGTCGGACATCACCCTGCCCACGCACTAATTTCGTACATGTATAACGTATCAGTCGTAAACAACTAATTATGACCTCTCGGCAAAAAATATATACATCAATATTGAGAGATTACATTCTGCTGTTTTATGTGTGTAAAACCGTACAATGCTTTCTTACATTTATTTTGGTGTAACATAAAATATTTTACATTTACTTTGGTGTAACAAAAATATCTTACATTTACTTTGGTGTAACACAAAATATTTTACATTTACTTTGGTGTAACATTACACCAACCTAATCTCTAAACATACATGTCAGCTATCACCTTATTTATGTAAGTGTGTTGTAGTGTATGCACCTAACCCTTATTCTTATATGCGTCAGATATAACTCGAGGTGACACATACAGGTCGCTACAGAAAGTCGATTATCACTGGCAGTTAAATCGTCTTTCCAACAACGCCGTACAAAATCACAACAATTTAAAATCTAGCTGCTAAAATTGTTTTTCACCTATCGGTCCCTGGTAAATCTTTCAGCATGCCATTATAGTTTTAGGTGCAGGCCCTACATGGCCTGTGACTACTTTTGTCCGAAATAACCCGACGAGTCCATCCGGACAGCTTTTACTATAGCCGCAAGAATGGTCCCAGCAGATTTTTAGGCAATACCCATGTGCGTAACTTCATACGCAAGTGCGTAACAATCGCTATTTTCACCAAAAAAACGGGACGTTATTGATAACACCCGAAAGAACTCATACACGGAATGCTGGCCGATTCAACAGACGACAAAATAGAAAACGAGTGACTTATTATTTCAATACAATGTGACATGCTAGAGACATCGCGATTCAATGCAATTACAGGAATCGCCACCGCCCTGTCATGTACAATATCAATACAGTAACAATATATATAACTTCACGTACCTTTTATAATAATGAATAGCATCTCTATATCGAACCTTTCAACGGTATGTTTAAAATGTCCCCTAACAAGAATGGGAAATTCCATCCTTTATATATTGAAAAACGCACAAGATTTCCGAGATATTCAAGAAGAATAAGGAAAACGTGCAAGCGTTGATAAATATAGATACAATGAATTCCATCTCAGACAAACCAACCTTTTATTGGGACTATCAATAGAAAGAGTACCGTATCATGATTCGAATAGGTGACCAGGTGCATACCTAAACCACTGCGTATTTGTGCGTATACGCAACCATAGCTGATTCTGTTATTCCAGCCATTCTGTATCGTAACAACGTGAAACACTGGAAAATACAAAATTGGTAAGTACACAGCTTTGGATTGACTGAGCCCAGTAAAATCATTGTGAATAATGTGTGGCAGGAATAGTAGCAAAACATAGATAGCAGTTCTGAAGCTCGAAAATAACATGCAATATTTTTGAACTTTATATGGCGCATTTCTTTTTTGTCCTAGTATATATAAGCTCCTGTGGTGGGTCTCAGAGAATTTTTAAAGGTCCGATTTTAAGTATAGGAGCTATTTATTGATCACCAAGCAGGGATAATCCTAGCCCAAAATGATGATGGGCCCTTCAAGTGGGCCAATGACCCATATCCCATTCAAACATATGCAAATTTCCAAATTTTAATGAGTCATTTGAAATTTTTATGGGCCCTTTGCAAAATTTGATGGGCCCAAGAATCCTTAATATCCACATTAGAGCATAATTGACAAGAGATTTGAATAGCTTGTCTATGGGGCCCAACCAAAAATAAATACCATTGTAACAAAACATTATTAGTTTTCTCACAAAATGGATTGGGGCCCATCCTAGGATTATCCCTGACCAAGGCATGACCAGTTTGGACCCAAGGGGCTTGATTGGCAGGATTTATGTAGGGTACCACTAATTGCTACATGCTCAATATATAAAGTGTGGGCCTCATGGTTTCAGAGAAGATTTTAAGTCTTCCCAATTATAAGTTTATGAGAGCTTTATGCTGCCATGCATAGTGCCAATCAAATCAGAGCTTGACAGGTATTATTCTCACCCGAAGTGTACTCTCGGGGGAGTGGAATTTTACACCCCTGCCCAAAACTATATGCAGCCTTTTTTACTACCTGATGATGCTTTACATGAAATTTATTCACAATTTGTCAACTGACTTTAGAGACACATGTACACTTCACTGAAAATGTGAACGAACGATGATGACTGATGGACTGGCGATGGACTATTAATAGTCCTGAAAACTAAACTGATGGCTTTAATATACTGAGGGTAAAAAGGTTAGCAATATACTTCGGGGATTCACAGTTTAGAAGAAATAGGATTTTGAATTTCATAATATCAAAAATATATGTTGACAAACATATAGGAGTACGATGAAATTAACCGGTTGACATTTCACATAACGTAAAGTCCAATTTTAAGCCCCTTGCTTAAACAGCTTATCTGGCAATAGAGTGAATATTTTTCTGCTAAAAGTTTCATTTTTCCATCAAATGTTTAGACCTAAAAGCCAAAAAGTGAAACCGGTTTAAAGCTGAATGTTCTGTTCACCAATTTCGTACTGTTTTCAGTTGAAAATCGTATTTGTTTAAATTACCTCCCTTTCAATTGAATAGCGTTTGAAATTAAAATGCTCAGTAGATCAAATCCTCGCTTTACAATCAGAATTTATTCCTTTTGATCTCTTATGGGTAGCCATTAGATCATTTTCAATCAACTGACATGTTTGAGTAACTGCTAATAAAATATATCTAATGCTAAAATTCCCTATGGAAAAACCCATTATAACTAATTGCTAAACTTTTTTCCCTCAGTATATAAAGAACAGGGAGCATTCAACAAACAACAAAAACACAATAGGTAGCTTGTATCATGTTGGTGTAACCATAGCTTTCAAAATTTTTACATCGTCAACAGGTTTATCACTATTATCACATTCGACAAGTCCCATCCTTTGTACTGTCCCCATTCCATTAGCCACGCGGCCAAATATTGTATGTTTGCCATCAAGCCATTGTGTTGGTGCCAGGGTTATAAAGAACTGGCTTCCATTTGTGTTTGGACCACTGTTCGCCATAGACAGTATTCCCGCACCTGTAAGAAGACAAAAGCTATAAGCTCTGTGGACAGTTTTAACTCTGTACAGTAAAACCTGTGTAAAACAGCTACTCTCAAAAAGGCCACAGATTGGTTTTCAAGACCAATTATCGCTTAATGCAAGTCAAAAGTATTGCAGAATGCTCCAAGAGGAGCATTCTGCAATGCTTTTGACCTTCATTAAGCTACCATTTGTCATTAAGATCTTTGTTTTGTCTATTCTTGAGTGGGCATTTTACACAAGTTTTACTGTATACTAGTTAATTTTTCATGCTTTTATTGTCGTCTTCAAACTTTTTTTAATTTACTTTTTCAAGAATTTTTTAATGAACACTCAGTGTCATACAGTTTGAATCCAGATCAGGACCAAAATTCTGTTTGTTCTGATCTGGGTACAAACTGTTTGCAAAAGTTATCAGCAGACGACAAGTTACGGCTAGCAAGGAAAGAGTTAAACGGCAATCACTAACATCACCTTGTAAGCATATGAAAACATACATGAACACATGTAACTGCAAAATAGTGGTTACCATAGCAATATTTACCATGAAGGGCCACATAAAATTTGCAGCAGACAGAATGTAAAATTTGTTTTCTGCTGCATTCCTGATTGGCGCTTTATGTAGCAATTTTTTTCAGACAATGCCATGGAATAAGTGAACATCATTTGAGCCGCAAAATGAGATCTACAACAATGTGGTATGTGGGACCAACAAAGGCTCAGACCAGCCTGCTCATATGCACAGTCTGATCAGAGCCTTTGCTAGGCGCTTGAATATTCCATGACTGTTAAGCTACTGACCCAACATCATTTGGAGTTTCTAACCTTAAAAGGAGGCTGCACAAACCCATCTGAATCTACACTTGTCAAAATGCCACATTGTTGGAAATCACATGTCACGGCTCATTTCTGTTTGCCTAAGTACCTGTTACCTGGTATCCAGTATGAAAAGGATTAAGCTACATTTTAATGTGAATAAACATTAATTACTGTAGGTTGGGTTAAAATGGTGACATCACAAAATCCAACATGGCCACCACTGTTGTCTTCTCCTAAATTGCTTGTCTGATTTTTATGACTTTTTGTGTGGACCATCCAGGCATTGTGTAGATTTTGATTTGTTCCAATGGTGACATGAAGTTCAGAAATGACCAAAACTTGTAGCTATGATTTCCTATTTAATTGCACAACGCTGAGTGAGGCCTCAGGCTCAATGATGGCCCTGACATAAAGCTTTAATCTGTTGGTGCCTAATGCTTGTCTTGGCTGGGCCCACCATTGTTCAACTTGGTTTTCTTTAGTTCTTGAGTCATGAGCCCATTTTTTTGTTACATCATAGTGTGTTAATTTGACGTGATGATGCATTGCATTAGTTAGGTAGCCTCCATGGGAGCTAAACAATCTTTGTGTTTTAACAACAACAGAATCTAGGGCGAAGATTTGGTTCCAGTAAAATGCATTTAAGCCCTTAAAGCGCTACTGGTTACGGATGATTCACATGCAGTATTATGTTTTTTCCTTGAAAGGGGAAAAAATAGCAAATTTTGTTGACTGCAAATTCTTGATGTCACTTTTATTCTGGTTCATTGTGTGAAAGAAATCCCTATCTATAGTATTTTTACTCACCTGTATGTTTCAGCTCACTGTGCAGTTCATCATCAAATTCTTTACCATATATACTGGCTCCTCCACGACCTGAAACAAAGATTTTAAGCGCATAAAATTTGAGTGTAAAATTGTAATCTATCAGTTTTAACATCTGTTTTGGGTGCTCAAAAGAACCGTCTCAGTGAGACGGTTCTTTTGAGTACCCACAACATATGTTTTGGTTGAGAAATAAGAAAAAAAATTGGTACAAACTCTTAAATTAATCCTTACCATGCCAGATATTTTTTTGTGAGCTTGCCCTCCTCCCAAATCAGTTTTCATTATATCAGGATATTAAGTTTGAATATTCTTGTTTGAGGGACACAGAATAGAAGGAACAGTTGTGCCATCTTAGCAGATTGAATCAACAATTTTTGCTAAGATTTTCTCTGTCATTGCCATGGCAACCAGAATTCTGCATGGAATCAAACTCTTTCCAAAAGGGCCATCCAAGAATAATTCCCGCGATGTTTGGTGAAATTACACCTAGTGGTTTCAGGAGATGTTATTCGAAGCACGAAGCAATTTTTGATAGAAGGAAGAATGAACACATTGTCCTCAGGTGTGCCTAAAGAGAAATAAATATAGTGGATGAATTCTGATAAAATTGTATATCAACAGAAACTATTTGGGTTGGTACTATAACGACCCAAATAGCTATGTGTTGATTCACAATTTTATAAAAATTCATCCATTTTATTCTAAAGATTCGCGCAAAATAGTAAATATTTACCGTACATCCCAATCATAAATTTTTTCAATTAAGTATGAAAAAAAATCTGGGTTGATGCAGTACTAAGCAGAGGATTGCACATCAGTGACTGTCAATAGCTATAACTATAATTGTTTCTTTTTAGACCTTATCTGCATTGAATCCAAAATAGTTCCTCCGTATGAAGTCCTGTGCAAAGTTTGAAGAAAATTTGTCAAAATATGTGATAAAAAAACTTCACCGGATGTGAGGTAAAAATATGGAAAAATACAACCGTTGTGTTCCATAGTCCAATATGACATAAACCCCTTGCAGATCATTTTCAAAATTCTTCACCCTCTTTGAAAACAGTGTAGACGCATATCAACTGGCTTCTCTTGAAACCAGCTGCTTGGGATCCACTTAGTTTTTCATCCTCCAGCAAATTTGACACTGGATCGAATGGAAATCATTAATTTATTTTATGTTCATGATCATCCCATAAGTACTCGGTGTGCACTTATAGGAGCATTTTAAGGTAAATTAACCCATAACTTTGCACCCTGGGAAATTTTTCATGCTTTTTTTTCTCGTCTGCTGATTTTTTTAAAAATCAACTTTTTCGAAAAATTCTTCCAAGTGTCAAACAGATTGGATCCAGTTCAGGCCCGATGTTTTGTCGAGACTGATCTGGATCTAAATTGTTTGCAAATGTTATCAGCAGACGACACAAGGAGATAAAGAGTGAAATGGCCGTAAAAAAATGCATCTGAATTTGTTGTTTGTTATTAAAGTCCTTTGCTGCATAAAATTGCCTAGCACTATCTACTAAGGCTTAAATGAAATGTATGTGTGGTTCCTGTTGCCTACCTACCCTAATCTTTTTAACCCTACCCTAAACATTAAAATGGTCTTTGGAGAAAAAATACCTAAAATGGGCACTTTTTCAGATTTTGTCCCTATTTTCTTTGTTAAATGTTATAACAAAATTTAATAATTTCCCTACCTACCTACCCTAAATTTTGTTGGTATGCAACAGGAACCACACATATATTTCATTTAGGCCTAATCTAAGTATAGAGGCAAACAGCATGGACCTACACTGTTTACCTAAGAGGCTTCTAAATCATTTCAGCAGATGACAAAAAGAAGACCACTTCTTGTGATTGACACTTTTAGGGTTAACAAGACCAAACTCTGCTCTGGACCTGCGTCGCCAGTGCACATCTTCAACATGTTAACAATCATTATGCAAAGTTTGAATATAAAGGAATGAAATCTGTTTGAATTGCAGATTACACACAAATAATCCAATGGTGGTGTAGATGTAATAATGTCAAAGTTTAACAATCCCAAAAATATTATCAAATATGCACAAAATATAGGGTGCACACATGTTCAATGTGTGAGCAATCATAACATATTAAGTTTGAATATGAAGGAATGAAAACTGCTGGAGTCACAGATTACACAAATCAGACACCCCATAAGCATTTCGGATGGATAAAATATTTAAGTTCAACAGACCTAAAAAATGTGAAAATACTTATTAAATGTGCACAAAATAGAAGGTGCACATGTTCAATGTATGAATAATCATTATTCAAAGTTTGAATATTAAGGAATGAAAACTTTTGGAGTTGCAGATTTCACAAACAAGACACCCTCTTAGCATTTTACAGAAAAAATGTCAAAGTTCAAGACCCCAAAAAATGCAAAAAAAATCATGAAATGTACACAAAATAAGAGGTGCACATTTTCAAAGATTGAACAATCATTATGCAAAGTTTGAATGTAAAGGAATGAAAACTGTTGGAGTTACAGATTACACAAACTAGACACCCCTTACCCATTTCGGATGGAAAAAATGTCTAAGTTCAACACCCTAAAAAACTGTGAAAATATTTATCAAATGTAAACAAAATAAGAGGTGCACATCTTAAATGTGTGAACAATCATTATGCAAAGTTTGAATATAAAGGAATGAAAACTCTTTGAGTTACAGATTACACAAACCTGACACCCTCTACGCATTTCGGATTGAAAAAATGTCTAAGTTCAACATCCGTAAAAAATGAGAAAATATATATCAAATGTGCACAAAATAGGAGGTGCACATCTTCAATGTATGAACAATCATTAGGCAAAGTTTGAATATAAAGGAATGAAAACTGTCGGAGTTACAGATTACACAAACTATGCACTCCAAAAGTGTTGCGGACGGACAGACGGACAGACAAACAGACGAACGGACGGACGGACGGACGGAGTGGACCCACTACTAGACCTGCTTTCGCTAAAGCGACGCAGGTAAAAATCACCTGTTCCAGTTGGGTCCCCGCCTTGTATCATAAAATCTTTGATGATTCGATGGAATTTGACGCCATTGTAGTATCCTCGCCGAACCAGCTCTGCGAAATTTCTGCATGTGTTTGGGGCATGTCTCCAGTATAGCTCCACTATCACACTTCCCATACTGCAACAGAATAAACTTTTTCTTCAACCCATAAAGCGCCACCTATAATTTGCAGCAGGCGACAAGGGATAATCCTAGGATGGGCCCGATCTATTTTGCGAGAAAACTATTCATGTTTTGCTAAAATGGACTTTATTTTTGGCTGGGCCCCATATACAAGCTTTTCAAATCTCATGTCAATTATGCTCTAATGTGGATATTAAGGATTCTTGGGCCAATCAAATTTTGCAAAGGGTCCATAAAAATTTCAAATGGCCCATTAAAATTTGGAAATTTGCATATATTTGATTGGGATATTTAAGGGCCCATCATCATTTTGGGCTAGGATTATCCCTAGGCGACAATTTCAAATTTGGCTGCTTTTTCAAAAATAACAAATAAGTCATGATATTTCATGAAAATTGTCTGCTACAATTCTCATGAAATATAGCTTATTTTTTTTGAAAAATTAAGAAAGGTGTCGCAAAATTTGCCGTCTGCTGCAGTTGTGATTGGCGCTTTGAGGGTTAAAGCTTTATCTGTTGGGTTATTTTGAATTAATTTTTTTGTCAGGCGCTGTTTTTCAATATTTTTTTTCAAATGTTTCTTTCACATGTTACAGGAACACTATCCAGGGGTTTCATTAACCCATAAAGCACCACCTATAATTTGCAGCAGGCGACAATTTCAAATTCGGCTACTTTTTCAAAAATAACAAGTAAGTCATGATATTTCAAGAGAATTGTCTGCTGGCAGACAATACTCATGAAATATCATACCTCATTTTTTTCGAAAATAAGAAAGATGTTGCAAAATTTGCCATCTGCTGCAGTTGTGATTGGCGCTTTGAGGGTTAAATCTTTACCTTTTGGGTTATTTTGAATGATTTTTTTGTCAGCCGCTGTTTTTTAATAATTTTTTTCAAATATTTCTTTCTCATGTTTCAGGAACACTATAAAGCCCCACCTATAATTTGCAACAGACCACAATTTCAAGTTTTGCTAATTTTTTCAAAAATAACAAATAAGGCATGATATTTCATGAGAATCCTCTGCTGGCAGACGATTCTCATGAAATATCATACCTCATTTTTTTCGAAAGTTAGGAAAGATGTCCCATAATTTGTCGTCTCTTGCAGTGGCAATTGGCGCCTTAAGGGTTAAGAGGTAGGAGTTGGGGATTTTCCCTATTCTACTCAAATATGTTTCAACTGATACTTTTGAAAAATTTTAGTTAATAAGCAACAACTGTCAAATCACCAGTCTACTTTGCCTTGATGCTAAATCAAAGTTGCTACTGCATGGTGAAAGATTGATTGTCAATTTTCAAGGCTTCTTATCTGACGATACTCAATTTTTTAGGGTTTGCATTCCTCTTTTTATCATCAGACATTTCTAGTAAATGCAAATTCAGCCTGTCATTGGCTATAATTGGCTGGTTCAGTTTTGTCCCCCACTTTAAAGATGGGGATACATTGGCCTTTTTCCAGATAGATGGGAGTCTCCCTGTATCTAGGGATTTTTGGAAGATCAGTTTTAGGATACAAGCGAGTTCTTTGTGAAGGGTCTGAAGGTCTATAGGTTTAAGTTGGTCTGGGCCAGCATCAGCAACTTTATGGGGGTTAAGGCCTTTGAGCAATTTTTCTATGCCATTGGAAGAAACTTCAGTACTGAGATTCCACTAGGATCCTGCTTTGAATGTTTAAGAAGGGAATACAGTTTTCTGGTTTTGACCTTAGGTGGGGCCTCAAGGTCATGTTCCTCATTGTTTAAGCCTAGGATGTCTTTCAGGTACTTTTCGTATGCCCTATCTATTATTCTGCGAACTATATGTTTTTGATCAAGGAATTTCTTCTGGTTGTGAGGTCTTCCTGACCTTGACCAGCGCCTGTAAAGTTTGTCCCTCTTTCTCATTAGTCTGCGGATTTCCTGGTTTATCCAGGGAAAACCGTCTTTAGTACCTGAACTTCTAGTAGGAATGTGTTTGTCAATCCCCTGCTGAAGTCTACTTGTAAACTTATCCCACATGGCTTGACTATCTGTGGTAGCAGGTTCTGACTGGAGTTCAGTGTATAGGTCTCTCATAGACTGTTTTAGCAGGTCCCAGTTACCTTTTTTTATAGAGGGGGATGTCATCAGCGACCTGCTTTATGATTTCAGGGTGGCTGTTTACTTATACTAAAACGATATCATGGTCTGAGAGACCAGGCATGATTGAAAATTTGTCGACTTAAGTGGGGTTTGTAGTAAAAAAGAGATCTAGTATATTTTGACCGCGTGGGTGGTCACCATTTGTTCTAGCATGCAGTCACTGAAGTCCTCTAAGCAATTTGAATAAAATGTATGGTGTTTGCAGTCAGGAGTTGCCAGTCTATTTTTGGTAAGTTGAAGTCTCCCAAGAGCCAAATTTGGGAGTTTGATTGGTTGACAAGGTTCAGGGATTTTTCAAGTTCTGCAAAGCTTGTTTGATCCAGCTCGTGGGGCTTGTAGTAGGCTCCTATCAAGACTGATTTAGAGCCAATCAAATTTAGTTGGGTCCATAAAAGTTCTGAGTCTGTATTGTATTCAGGCTTTGCCTGTGACTGTAATGTTGATTTGATAAGGGTGATAACAACTCCTCCTTTGTGACTTGTACGGTCACACCTGTAGATGGTGTATCCTATCTCATAGTGTTTCCCCTAGCCAGTTTTAGCATTGCGCTGCGCCATGCCCCTTTTCTCAAGTGTCATGCCCTTTTTCTCATTGCCATACCCCTTTTCTAAAACTACATAAAATGGCCTACATTTTGGTAAAAAAATCATGAGAATCCGACAAAAACTAAGGAAGTTACAGTTTTTTTCAGTTTGAAGCCTGAAGATCAAGGAAGACACCCCATACAATATTTTACTCAGTGTTAATCCTTTTACAATAGTCACTAATTACCTGAGGCAATTTTGAGCAATTATAAAAAATGAAGTGTGAATTTGAACCACTAAACAATTTTAAGGTACAAGTAAAATTTCAAAACAAATAATGTAAAGAAAGGCAGCCTGGTTTAAAACTTAGGGTGTGATCTTGGCTATTAAAGAAAAAAAAATGATTCCCATAATCTATCTATCTATCTATCTTCTGATACTCAGGCGATCATATATGATCATTTTCTGAGGTGAGTGTTTTAGAATTTTGAAAAAAAAAAAAAAAAAAAAATAGCTTCTGGCTGAGTCATCTAAATAAGTGCCCTGAACTCCTCTGTGGTCTCAGTTGCGACCACAGATGGAGCCAGACTATTCCAATGAGGAATAGTCCTTGGGGAAAAAAGAATACTCCAGGGCATCACTATAAGTCTGGGGCCTGCAATACTGTGAGTTGTGTGATGACCTGGTAGATCTTGTACTCTGAGACGGGGTCAAGTACTTGTCTTTATCAACAGACATAGTCCCAAAATGAATCTTGTTGAAGAAAAGCAGAGAGGACTGATCCCTCCGGGCCTCCAGAGTTGGCCATTGCAGCTCATCTAGCATTTCTACAACACTACTAGTGTTGCACCACCTCCTGCAGGTCCAGCGGGCTGCCGTCCTCTGTACCTTCTCCACTTGTTGAATCTGACTTTCACAATAAGGGCTCCAAATGGGGGCTGCATACTCCCAATTTAGGGCGTACCAAAGTTTTGTATGCAACCTCCTTAGTACTCCTAGGTGCGAAAGCCAAGTTCCTTCGAAGGAAACCTAAAATCTTAGTTGCTTTAGACGAGATATCAGAGATATGATGACCCCAATCCATGTTCTCTGTGATTGTTATACCAAGATATTTCGCAGACTGAACGTTTTGCTGATGCAGAGTGTAGTCATGAATGATTTGTTTGTATGAGTAATGCCGAGTCACTCTCATAGAGTGACATTTGGCAACATTAAACTTCATTTGCCAATCGGCCTCCCAGAGCCCAAGACTGTCAAGATCTTCCTGCAAAATGAGGGGCACTTTCATTTTAAATTAGAGAAAAAATTCTCACAGGGTGTCCAAAAAAAGTACCCCTATATAATCTTGATATATGTTTTTTCTTTTTGTATATACCCTAAATTACATGGGAAATACTTTTGAATGTACTTAAATTCATCTATTTATGAAATATTTGAATTCAAACTCAAAACTGTGATTTTCAAAGAAAATGAAACCTTTTATTTCCATTGGGCTTTTGAAAGCTAATATTGGTCTTTGGGTGGAGATTAGGTGCCAAAATGATAGACAGGTATCATATACATTAGAACAAAAGTCCATAATTTGTTCCGTTCAATTCTACTGAATGTAATTTTCATTACAGATTAATAGCTATGTTAAAAGATGTATTTTACCTCCTCTTTTCTCTTGTAGTTTTTGCCATGTGCACTTCAAGTCAATGATTTTTTGTATACAATATAGCTGCAAGGTAGTAACAGAACTGCCAAATTTTCCTTTTGATAGATTAAGTGGTTTGGTCATTGGAAGATGTCCAAAAAGTATGTCCTCTCCAGAACAGGACAAAAAACTGGGACAGAAGTGACAAAAATATCTCTAGTCCCACTAGATAGGAGTGTTTAGAGTGAAAACAGAACAATTTTTATTTAGATATAACATAAAATTAATAAAATACATCAACCTGAATACATTGGAGCTTTAAGAAACTCTATTTATAACCCATAATGTATAATGCCAAAAAAGCATTTGACAAGTCATTTAAGAATAAAAAAACATGACTATCATGATATCCCTTTGCACTTAAAGCACAATGTAACTTTATAATGTATATTATTTCACCCTGCAAAGGTAGATTTACCCCATCTAAACATTTTTGTTGTATGTGTATGGCTTTTAAATCTAATCCTCATTTTCGTTCTGGAAAGGACATTTTTTGGACATTAGAACAGACCTCCAGATATAATAGAAAACATTCTTTATGTTAGCACAGCTCATAATTTAAAGACTGTAATACAAGTTTCTTGACTATAGCTACTTTTTTTACATATTGTTCAACCTAATTTAATTGTTCAAATACAGATACATGTACTTTTTGAAACTTTTGAATGGGGAAATCATTCAAGAACAAACTCGAATGATCATGATATCCCTCAGCATTTAGCATAATTTTACTTTTTAATGTATATACTTTCATCTTGCAAATGTAGATTAACTCCAAAATATCTTTGCTTTATTTGTATGACTTTTAAATATAATATTCATTCTCGTTCTGGAGAGGACATTTTTTGGACAGAAAAAATAGACCTCAAGATATCATGGAACGTATTCACACTTTTAATTGGTGTAAGTTTTGTGTATTTATGGAATTAAATTAATTGAAACATGAACAGATAACAGCTTTAAATTAAATGGAAACACATCATCATATCACCAAGCCTATGTTATTTAGACTCCCCCAAACCTAAATTTTATGTGATAAAATGAGTATGTAACATTTTTTTTTCTTATTTTGTTCTAAAACACCTATAGATTGTTTGTACTTGTTTGAACCACTTCGTTATTGAAGTAGTTCAAACAAATACCCATGATTAAGATGTTTTCAACAAAAGTTAAAAACATATCTATCTTTCTTCTGAAAATTGTCAATTTTTGCATCTATAGGTATGTTAACATAATGTACCATTGAAATGTAATAACTTATTACTCAAGTGTATACATGTACCAGTCCATATAAGCGTATATCTTTTAACTCTTTATCTCCTAGTGACGTCTGCTGATAACTTTTGCAAACAGTTTGGACCCAGATCAGGCCTGACAAAACATTGACACTCTGATAGTATTCCTGAAAGAATTTTTCGAAAAAGTTTATTTTGAAAAAATATCAGGAAATGTGAAAAATAACATGAAAAATGACCCAATCACAAATGAATATATCCAAATGCTTAATGCCAACTTTTGTGCCATCCATAAAAATGTGTACTAGCCAATTTAAGAATGAGTGCTACATTGTAAGTCATTTTTTATGAATTGCTCGTAATTTCATCATACTTTTACAATATACAAATGCTACATACAAATCAAAAAGAATTTGATACAGCTTCAGCTTTCGCATCATGTTAACGCAGCCTCTTAGTGTTGTGTACTGATAACCTTTGCAAACAGTTTGGACCCAGATCAGGACCAACATTTTGTCAGGCTTGATCTCCATCCAAACTGTTTGACTCTATGATGATATTCATGAAAGATAATTTTGAAAAAAATCAGCAGACGACAAATAAGCATTCAAAATTACCAAGGAGCCGGGGGCTGGAATTTATGGAATTTTAGTAGAAGTTTGAAAAGAAAAAGATTTTTGGTAGAGCAGTTTTTTTGCTGGTAGTCAGGAGAACAGCAAACCAACATCTTCATTATTTAAAGTCAGCTTAAAAAATATCAGAACTTTTCTCATTTTCTGCGCAGGTGCGATACTCAAATAATCCACCACTAGCAAGCACTGAATGGCTATAAATAATCCGTTTGTGGAGACATCAAGTAACCTTTGTTAGCTAAACAATAACAATGATTGGTATTACAGTATTTAAAGACAGGATGATAAGATTTTCTACACTAAAATATTTTTGAAAACATTTCCCACATGGCCAGGTCAAAAAAGCAGTTTCAGTGACATGTGATGACGTAGATTGATAACAAGTTTGAATCAACCAATCGGGCGAATCACATGATTTGGTGACATATTTGGTAAACAAGTATGTCGAATGTACCCACAATGCTCAAATCAGATTTGTCAGTATGCGATAGTCATGCCACCTATTGTAAGATATTGGAACTTTTCTGTCTTTCAAATCCAAGGTAGCTAACTCAGGATAAAGTGCTGATAGACGATACAAATTTATATCTACAACTGCAACAAAAATCATATCATGTATCCCTGCAAAAGCACTAATTTAACCAACGAAAAAACAATAGAATTGGGGTTTGGGCTCAAATATAATACTCAGCAGATAACAGACAGATACAAAATTACCCTTAAAAGGTGTATGAGATAAGCTGTATATCGGTTGCGGACTTTGGGGTCACATAGGCTGTATTTGTATTGGGGTAAATACAGCCATACAAGGATGTTTTTAGATATTAATAAGCTTTTGTTTCAAGTATAAAAACAATTTTAAAATATACAAATATTACAAAGTACCAAGTTTCAAGATAGTATATGTTGTCTGCTTGTGCCCCCGATTCATCGCACCATCCAGGTTGCTGATGATATCGTGCACAAACTGAACCAACTAGGTTTCACAAGACATCCGACTTCGGAACCCATGCTGACAGTCAGCAAGTATGCTATCTAAGGCTAAGTGCTTATTGATGTTGCTCATCAATATATGCTCTAGGGTTTTGCAACAGATGCAGGTTAGCGACACCTGTCTGTAGTTCGCAGCATCGTATTTTTCTCCTTTCTTAAAGACCAGGGATACATTTGCGTGTCGCCAATCATCTGTAACATTGCCCTGAGCTAAAGGTTCATTATAGATACTAGGATAGGTGAAATCTGTGTACTACACTCTTTGAGCACTCTGGCATTGAGTCCATCTGGGCCAGGCACTTTATGCACATTGAGTCCATCCAACAGTAATCATGTGATTCTGATAAAGTTTAAGAATTAGAAAAAATAAATGATAGGTGTGTGTTCATATATAGGCGTCCCTGCTGTCCAGAAACTGCCATTCAACAGTCAGTATGAAAATACTAAAATAAGTCTAAATAATATTAAGACGTGTAGTTTAAATTGCGTTTAAAAAGGACAGATAACAGCTGCATCCTGCTAAGGGACATACATTTTTATTTGGTAATATTAGATAAAAGTGCCCTCTTAGCCTGTCGCCGCGCATTAAAAATGCCCTCTTAGCCTGTCGCCGTGCGCTCAAAAGTGCCCTCTTAGCCTGTTGTCACACGCTTTAAGTGCCCTTTTCCTGGAAACTTTACCATGCCCTTTTTGGGGGCTGGGGTGAAACACTATCTGGGGGGGGGGGGGGGAGTTCAGTCATGAGTGAGCATCAAATATCTCCCTTTCTTTAATCATACCCATGCATTCTCTGCTATACTGTCTATTATGTCAAACTCCACTGATCCTTTCATTTCTCTGAACCGTGAAATGAGTAAATGGCATAAAACAGGTAAGTTGTAACGAAACCTCGTTGGTACGAATCGTTTCGACCTTAAATATAGTGTTCAAATAATGCTGCGTTACGTACGATGTTTCAAGTGTGATATTCTGAGGTTGCCAAGATTTCGGGGGAATCCCAGAACCAGAAGATAATGCCATAATTCTTCAGATCCGCTGAAATAATGCTTTCAAATATCGAGCCTTTCGGACACCGGTGTTTCTGTTACAAGAATTAGCTTTCGTAAAAGGGAAGAGGTTTAAAAGCTAGGACCAACAGCCGGGATCCGGGTCCAAAGTCCGGGACCAAAGGCTACAATCATGGAAACGGCAACTGTCTCCATGAAAATTAAATCACATATTCCATTATAGGGTCATCTTAAAATGCATATTTTTATGACTCTCGGCTTATTTATGTTTAATAAATGGCCTAAGTGTCAACGCCCCCTGGGGGAGGGGTCTGTCCGGGGTCTGTACCCGGGGGGGGGGGGGGGGGGGGTACTTTCATTTTTTCTTCAAACGTAGGCTCGGACCCAGCATCTACCGTTCATCCCCCCAAAAAATATCAGGAATTTCAAGCACCCCAAAAAATATTTGAAATTTTAGCAACCCAAAAACAAGGTGGCCAATCACGTGGTCTGCCTGATTAGGTTCACGGACTTTACGAACCAGTAATCGGTAATCAGGCCCCTGACTTGGCACTCTTCAAGCAGGGGCTGACATCTCTCTCATTCTAAGCTAGGTAGGGGCCAGTCTGCAAGTAGGGTCAGAGGGTTTTAGAGCTGTGCCGGTTGGGCGACCATACCCAGGGGCAGTTACTGTAGCCGGATTGGTCTACTGCCCGATGAAGAGCTGAAAACGCAGACTGGAAACTTTCCTTTCTTTCTTACTTTTCTATCCACTTTATTTCTATCTTTCCTATTTTTCCCACTTTTTCTTTTCTTAACCGCCACCAGAGACATAATGTTCAAGTTTGAAAGAAGTCTCTTAACGAACAGAAACAGAATCGGACATCACAGGTAAGGAAAATCGTTCATAACTTTCGTTATACTAAGTCGAATTTCATGCGGTAAGGTGCAAAAAAAACCTCATATTTTTCTGCACAAAACTGTGTAAAAGTTTTTCCTGGGTTCGCTGCAGTTTTCCAGATTACTTCGACCAACTGAAGTGTGTAAGTAGTATAGGCGCCACTTTAGCGCTTTTGACGTCACTTCCGGTCAAAGATGGCGGCCCCCACGACTTCCGGTCCAAGATGGCGGCCCCCACGACACCAAGATGGCGACCCCCACGAAATCAAGATGGCGGCCCCTGTGACGCGTTCGGTTACACCTCGGAGGGTGAGTCAACGCCCTAGAGCACGAGAAGGTAGCGTCACGTCCTAGAGCGCGGTGTCGTTCTTCTATATACAAGGGTGAGGGGCCTCTCATTTATTTCCGGGTGGTTTTTTTACGAAGTTCAGAACGAGATCCAGTCTTTAATGGTGTAGCGCGTCGCAACGCTCGGTTTATCCCGTTCCCCCGGTGGGCCCTTTTTTTCAGCACGGTCCTTTCACGTCTTTTTCCACGTACTGATCGGCTTCGTAATGGGGTCGTAAAGGCTGAGAGGGATATGATTGTCTATCAACGTAGAACGGGTTCCTTGCCATGCATATGGCGTCTGGCTAACTTAGGAGCATATTGCGCAATTATTTGCCGTTCGTCCTTCAGTATCTTAATGAATTCCAGTCCCAAGTTGCTGTCTTACGACCTCCGTCCGTTATACTATCCTCTCCTTTTCGCTTAAGCTCCGATTTTGCCATTTCTAAAGCTTGGGCTACTGGGGTGACCAGGTTCACTACGGGTTTTTCCTTTTGTCTCATTTCTTTCAACTCTCTGTATTTCCGTCCACTACCCACAATATAATGACCCTGACTGTCGCGTTCCGCGTAGCCATCTCTAACATCCAGCAAGTGCTGAAACCATTTGTCGGGATCCGAGACGTACGGAATCCACTTCTGCTGTTGGTAATCGTAAACGAGTCTAGTGCCCATCTCTTTTGATCGATTTCCTCCTTCGTGCTCGAGTTATTCTTACGCTCTATTCATACGAACGGGCGAGAGTCTAGTTCACTATCCTCAAGCACCTCGATTAATCGCTCAGCAGCCTCTCTGGCTTCGCGCCGTAGTTGTCTACATCTCATCCGAAACAACAGTTCATCAAACAAAGCTATACACATAAAAGTAATGGCAAACATATTTACCCCTACTCAATACTTAATCCCTTTTCTTAGTTACCAGTTTTGATAGTCATTCGGGTTACACTCCGAACACCGTAATGCGCCTAACTGATTCATGTGATCACTTTGCACGTAACAGGGTACGACCCCGTCTAGTTCGGGTAAGGCCCTTCCAATTTCTGTTAAGAGTTCCATGACGGCAATGTATTCTGGGGGTCTCAGGTATAATCCCTTTTTCGTAGGTATCACCTCTTCTTGTGGCTTCCAATACTGCCTTATATCCATACATGCGCTGCCCTCGGTGATGGTACAATAGACGTTCCCTCCAAGATGACTCTTATAGTTTTGTTTCTCTGTCCTCGCTTGATCCGCGTATTCTAAGTAATCCACCCAATTCTTCCATCGCATCAAGGTTAAGCTGATACCTTTCTTGGTCGGTTTGTCATCTTTCCATTCTCTCAGGTCAACACGCAGTTCACCTTTCCATTCTGTGACCTCGATAAAGCGATCGTTTCCGAGACTGAATCTGCATCTAGACATGTTTACTGTTTGACTGTCAGAATAGATATGACTAGATTGCTGCAAAGCGCCTTATATAGTGAGAGGTCTCTTCTGATTGGTCAATTATCCAGCCATCCGATTGGTCAACCTCCTCACTCCTGATCCCTCCTCCTCATTCTCCTTCACGACGTAGTAGAGTCCTCTTGGTCTTCAGAGGCTTTCTCGGTTTCTATATTATGATTCGGCCATACGTCCATAAATAAATCTTTTCTGAGTTTGATGGCTTGTCTGATAGAGTCCGCCTGATTCATATCGTGTTGGTTCTTAAACGTTTTAGCCGATTCCAGTATTCGCTGTTGAACAGGATCCTCTTGTAGCTCGTAATAATCTATTAGAAATTGAGCGTAATCTCGTCTGAGTTTTTTGCGGAGAGAAGGCAAATCATCATTGGCTGCGAGATGAATAGCTTTATCCGAACTAAAACCTCGCTCTTCATAAGCATTCACTTTAGCTTTAAACTGCTCTACGTTCTCCTGCCTGATCGGATTTTGAAATCTCCTGTTCCAGATGTCGAGTTTAGAGCGCTCATCTCTTTGTTTTCTTCGTTTACCTGGAGGGCTTAAATCGCTTACCCTCCTTTTCCATATATCCGGTTTATAACTTTCATCTCTTTCTTTATCCGGAGGGCTGATAGAGCGTATATAATCTAGGGATTCCACACTGTCAGCATCTTCATCATCAGAAATATCTCCGTCATCGGGAGACTGTTGATCGACAAATATGTCAGTTTGTAGTCTGTCCTGTTCGGATGTACTCGATTTAAGATCTAGGACGAGGTAACCATAAGGTCTTGCCGTGGCATCTTCAAATTTTCTCATAAATGTGGCGCAAGTGGACGGATAAATTCTTCTTGCCAAGGTCGCAACTTGTTGTCTGTCGATCGGATTATTAAACAAGACCAAATATTGCGTATTTAAAGCGATATCCCTGCAAGCTCTACCTTGAGGAAATACGTTTTGAGTCAAATACACGATAGATATATTTCTGTGGTGACTGCCTTTCGTAAAAAGGTCGGCAATTCTCTGGTCACACTTTGCTTCGGTCATCAGGTCATCAAAAATGATTAGGTTCCTTTTTGAGGGATCGATAAACTGAGCATTATCGAGATAGTCTGGGATACCCCGTATAAATTCTATACACGGAATTCTCTTCTGAAGGTCTTCGTACAGGGGCTGCCATTGTCCAAAACACCATAAGATTCGTTCCGGTGGTGGTTATACTAACGTGGAAAGTAACAGTTTTCTAGTCCATTCCGTTTTCCCCGATCCACTGGGTCCAGTTACCATCATAGAGAATGGGTGTCTAAATGTCATTTCCTTCAATGGTTGTGACTGGTCCGTATATTTCCCACTGCCATGGACATTGCGTTCATGTCTTTGCAATGCATCACGCCTACTATAGGACTGGTTGCAGATCAAACACCTGATCATTTTGTCTCAGTTAGTATTGCTTGTCTACCTTCATACGGGTGTCATCCTTCTTACGATCATTGGATCATTGTTACCACCACCACCGACACCACCACCACCGACACCAACCACCACCACCACCACCACAGACACCACCCACCACCACCACCCACCACCACCACCCACCACCACCACCCACCACCATCCACCTCCACCACCACCACCACATGGTGGACCATTGTTTCCTATCTGTACATTCACTACATCCTCACTGTATCCTCACTGTACCCCAACTGAACCCTCACTGTGCCCCAATATACCCTCACTGTACTCTCACTGTACTCTCACTGTATCCTCCCTGTACCCTCACTGTATCCCACTTTACCCCAACTGAACCCTCACTGTATCCTCACTGTACCCTCACTGTATCCTCACTGTACCCCCACTGTACTCTCACTGTATCCCCACTGTATCCTCCCTGTACCCTCAATGTATCCTCCTTCCCTCCTCCTCCTCACCCTCTCCACCTCCCTCCTAATCTCACTGTACCCAAACTGAACCCTCACTGTGCCCCAATGTACCCTCAATGTATCCTCACTGTACCCTCACTGTATCCCAACTGAACCCTCACTGTATCCTCACTGTGCCCCAATGTACCCTCACTGTATACTCACTGTACCCCACTGTACTCTCACTGTAACCCCACTGTATCCTCCCTGTACCCTCAATGTATCCTCCTTTCCTCCTCCTCCTGACCCTCTCCTCCTCCCTCCTAATCCCACTGTACCCCAACTGAACCCTCACTGTGCCCCAATGTACCCTCACTGTATCCTCACTGTACCCCACTGTACTCTCACTGTATCCCCACTGTATCCTCCCTGTACCCTCACTGTATCCTCCTTCCCCCTCCTCCTCACCCTCTCCTCCTCCCTCCTAGCTCCATTATGAATTCGAACTATCATGATCACTGTTTTTTACGGCCATTATACTCGTTGTAGAACGTTCTATCATCGTAGGTTCACCGGTAATTGTGGGTTGACCATGATTATATAATGATTAAGCATAACAGTTTCGCTTTAAACAACCAGTCGTCAGCATTTACGCTATGTATAGTCTTAAGATGATGTACTATATTTAGCACATCCTTTCTATGGCATATTGGACACTGGAACTTGTATCTATGAGGCATAGTTTTGATCTGTTTTAAACACCATTTAAAACGAAACTTTATGTATATCAGCTTGCTGGGCAAGCCTTTCCTTTTAAATCGAAACTTTTATAATACAAACGCGAACCTTCCTTTAAAAACGACACTTTTATGAATAACCTGGCAAGCCTTTCCTTTTAAATCTAAACGCTTATAATACAAGTGCGAGCCTTCCTTTTAAAACGACACTTTTATGTTTCAGCTTCCTGGACAATGCTTTTCACGCGTTCTTATAACGCGAAGATGAATCACGCTATAAAAAAAAAACGTGTGGCGTTCGAAAACACCAAACGTTTGAGCTAAATAGTATCATTTAAACTGTTCAATTTGCTGTTCGACTGTCATATTAGCTATGACTCGATTGCATGCGATGCGCATTATATAGCGAGAGGTTTTTTCTGATTGGTCAATTAAAAGTAATATCGTTATAAATGTATATCATAAGCCATACATTTCGCAATTCGTCTCTAGACTATGAACAGACGATACGTAAGTTGAATTTAGGGGTTAATTGTCTCATGTACCTACCTGTACACGAGCAGCGAAGGCTCTGGCGATACCAGCTTGTGTTAAGTCGTTGATGAATACTTTTAAGAAATCTTTATGAGCGTAGGACGCCTAGTCACTGCGAGAGTTAGGAAAGCTCTGTAATGCGATCATGAGTCGACTATTTAATGTCTACATACGATGATGTCATCCAAAATGGCCGTCGCGCATGCGCAGTGAAAGCATTTAATTAAACAACATCTATATCCGTACTTTGTACATTAGTTCTCAGGTAAATATAGACTCTGACAAAGGCGAAGAATTATTGGTGTATTTATACACCCTAGACATTTAGCATGAAAAGGGCGAAAATCGCCATCGCCTTTCCTAGTACACGCTATAGATACATCAAACGTCTGGTCCGATGGACAGGCTCATCTGCTTGAATAACGCACTCTGATCAGTAAATTCGATGTTGAACAGCGAAGACCCGTTCCAATGATACAGCAAAGTCGTCCGTATTGAAAAGGTGGGTTTTCCGTGGGCCTGTCTCAATTCCTCCTGAATTGTAAAATCGATAAGCAATTTCAAAACATGGATCAAAGTGAATGCAGCAGGTCAGATCCGGTCAGCTGATTATATTGCTGAATGAATTGAGATAGGCCCACGGAAAACCCACCTTTTCAATACGGACGACTTTGCTGTATCATTGCGTTGGGTCTTCGCTGTTCAACATCGAATTTACTGATCAGAGTGCGTTATTCAAGCAGATGAGCCTGTCCATCGGACCAGACGTTTGATGTATCTATAGCGTGTACTAGGAAAGGCGATGGCGATTTTCGCCCTTTTCATGCTAAATGTCTAGGGTGTATAAATACACCAATAATTCTTCGCCTTTGTCAGAGTCTATATTTACCTGAGAACTAATGTACAAAGTACGGATATAGATGTTGTTTAATTAAATGCTTTCACTGCGCATGCGCGACGGCCATTTTGGATGACATCATCGTATGTAGACATTAAATAGTCGACTCATGATTGCATTACAGAGCTTTCCTAACTCTCGCAGTGACTAGGCGTCCTACGCTCATAAAGATTTCTTAAAAGTATTCATCAACGACTTAACACAAGCTGGTATCGCCAGAGCCTTCGCTGCTTGTGTACAGGTAGGTACATGAGACAATTAACCCCTAAATTCAACTTACGTATCGTCTGTTCATAGTCTAGAGACGAATTGCGAAATGTATGGCTTATGATATACATTTATAACGATATTACTTTTAATTGACCAATCAGAAAAAACCTCTCGCTATATAATGCGCATCGCATGCAATCGAGTCATAGCTAATATGACAGTCGAACAGCAAATTGAACAGTTTAAATGATACTATTTAGCTCAAACGTTTGGTGTTTTCGAACGCCACACGTTTTTTTTTTTATAGCGTGATTCATCTTCGCGTTATAAGAACGCGTGAAAAGCATTGTCCAGGAAGCTGAAACATAAAAGTGTCGTTTTAAAAGGAAGGCTCGCACTTGTATTATAAGCGTTTAGATTTAAAAGGAAAGGCTTGCCAGGTTATACATAAAAGTGTCGTTTTTAAAGGAAGGTTCGCGTTTGTATTATAAAAGTTTCGATTTAAAAGGAAAGGCTTGCCCAGCAAGCTGATATACATAAAGTTTCGTTTTAAATGGTGTTTAAAACAGATCAAAACTATGCCTCATAGATACAAGTTCCAGTGTCCAATATGCCATAGAAAGGATGTGCTAAATATAGTACATCATCTTAAGACTATACATAGCGTAAATGCTGACGACTGGTTGTTTAAAGCGAAACTGTTATGCTTAATCATTATATAATCATGGTCAACCCACAATTACCGGTGAACCTACGATGATAGAACGTTCTACAACGAGTATAATGGCCGTAAAAAACAGTGATCATGATAGTTCGAATTCATAATGGAGCTAGGAGGGAGGAGGAGAGGGTGAGGAGGAGGGGGAAGGAGGATACAGTGAGGGTACAGGGAGGATACAGTGGGGATACAGTGAGAGTACAGTGGGGTACAGTGAGGATACAGTGAGGGTACATTGGGGCACAGTGAGGGTTCAGTTGGGGTACAGTGGGATTAGGAGGGAGGAGGAGAGGGTCAGGAGGAGGAGGAAAGGAGGATACATTGAGGGTACAGGGAGGATACAGTGGGGTTACAGTGAGAGTACAGTGGGGTACAGTGAGTATACAGTGAGGGTACATTGGGGCACAGTGAGGATACAGTGAGGGTTCAGTTGGGATACAGTGAGGGTACAGTGAGGATACATTGAGGGTACATTGGGGCACAGTGAGGGTTCAGTTTGGGTACAGTGAGATTAGGAGGGAGGTGGAGAGGGTGAGGAGGAGGAGGGAAGGAGGATACATTGAGGGTACAGGGAGGATACAGTGGGGATACAGTGAGAGTACAGTGGGGGTACAGTGAGGATACAGTGAGGGTACAGTGAGGATACAGTGAGGGTTCAGTTGGGGTAAAGTGGGATACAGTGAGGGTACAGGGAGGATACAGTGAGAGTACAGTGAGAGTACAGTGAGGGTATATTGGGGCACAGTGAGGGTTCAGTTGGGGTACAGTGAGGATACAGTGAGGATGTAGTGAATGTACAGTCAGGAAACAATGGTCCACCATGTGGTGGTGGTGGTGGAGGTGGATGGTGGTGGGTGGTGGTGGTGGGTGGTGGTGGTGGGTGGTGGTGGTGGGTGGTGTCTGTGGTGGTGGTGGTGGTGGTTGGTGTCGGTGGTGGTGGTGTCGGTGGTGGTGGTAACAATGATCCAATGATCGTAAGAAGGATGACACCCGTATGAAGGTAGACAAGCAATACTAACTGAGACAAAATGATCAGGTGTTTGATCTGCAACCAGTCCTATAGTAGGCGTGATGCATTGCAAAGTCATGAACGCAATGTCCATGGCAGTGGGAAATATACGGACCAGTCACAACCATTGAAGGAAATGACATTTAGACACCCATTCTCTATGATGGTAACTGGACCCAGTGGATCGGGGAAAACGGAATGGACTAGAAAACTGTTACTTTCCACGTTAGTACAACCACCACCGGAACGAATCTTATGGTGTTTTGGACAATGGCAGCCCCTGTACGAAGACCTTCAGAAGAGAATTCCGTGTATAGAATTTATACGGGGTATCCCAGACTATCTCGATAATGCTCAGTTTATCGATCCCTCAAAAAGGAACCTAATCATTTTTGATGACCTGATGACCGAAGCAAAGTGTGACCAGAGAATTGCCGACCTTTTTACGAAAGGCAGTCACCACAGAAATATATCTATCGTGTATTTGACTCAAAACGTATTTCCTCAAGGTAGAGCTTGCAGGGATATCGCTTTAAATACGCAATATTTGGTCTTGTTTAATAATCCGATCGACAGACAACAAGTTGCGACCTTGGCAAGAAGAATTTATCCGTCCACTTGCGCCACATTTATGAGAAAATTTGAAGATGCCACAGCAAGACCTTATGGTTACCTCGTCCTAGATCTTAAATCGAGTACATCCGAACAGGACAGACTACAAACTGACATATTTGTCGATCAACAGTCTCCCGATGACGGAGATATTTCTGATGATGAAGATGCTGACAGTGTGGAATCCCTAGATTATATACGCTCTATCAGCCCTCCGGATAAAGAAAGAGATGAAAGTTATAAACCGGATATATGGAAAAGGAGGGTAAGCGATTTAAGCCCTCCAGGTAAACGAAGAAAACAAAGAGATGAGCGCTCTAAACTCGACATCTGGAACAGGAGATTTCAAAATCCGATCAGGCAGGAGAACGTAGAGCAGTTTAAAGCTAAAGTGAATGCTTATGAAGAGCGAGGTTTTAGTTCGGATAAAGCTATTCATCTCGCAGCCAATGATGATTTGCCTTCTCTCCGCAAAAAACTCAGACGAGATTACGCTCAATTTCTAATAGATTATTACGAGCTACAAGAGGATCCTGTTCAACAGCGAATACTGGAATCGGCTAAAACGTTTAAGAACCAACACGATATGAATCAGGCGGACTCTATCAGACAAGCCATCAAACTCAGAAAAGATTTATTTATGGACGTATGGCCGAATCATAATATAGAAACCGAGAAAGCCTCTGAAGACCAAGAGGACTCTACTACGTCGTGAAGGAGAATGAGGAGGAGGGATCAGGAGTGAGGAGGTTGACCAATCGGATGGCTGGATAATTGACCAATCAGAAGAGACCTCTCACTATATAAGGCGCTTTGCAGCAATCTAGTCATATCTATTCTGACAGTCAAACAGTAAACATGTCTAGATGCAGATTCAGTCTCGGAAACGATCGCTTTATCGAGGTCACAGAATGGAAAGGTGAACTGCGTGTTGACCTGAGAGAATGGAAAGATGACAAACCGACCAAGAAAGGTATCAGCTTAACCTTGATGCGATGGAAGAATTGGGTGGATTACTTAGAATACGCGGATCAAGCGAGGACAGAGAAACAAAACTATAAGAGTCATCTTGGAGGGAACGTCTATTGTACCATCACCGAGGGCAGCGCATGTATGGATATAAGGCAGTATTGGAAGCCACAAGAAGAGGTGATACCTACGAAAAAGGGATTATACCTGAGACCCCCAGAATACATTGCCGTCATGGAACTCTTAACAGAAATTGGAAGGGCCTTACCCGAACTAGACGGGGTCGTACCCTGTTACGTGCAAAGTGATCACATGAATCAGTTAGGCGCATTACGGTGTTCGGAGTGTAACCCGAATGACTATCAAAACTGGTAACTAAGAAAAGGGATTAAGTATTGAGTAGGGGTAAATATGTTTGCCATTACTTTTATGTGTATAGCTTTGTTTGATGAACTGTTGTTTCGGATGAGATGTAGACAACTACGGCGCGAAGCCAGAGAGGCTGCTGAGCGATTAATCGAGGTGCTTGAGGATAGTGAACTAGACTCTCGCCCGTTCGTATGAATAGAGCGTAAGAATAACTCGAGCACGAAGGAGGAAATCGATCAAAAGAGATGGGCACTAGACTCGTTTACGATTACCAACAGCAGAAGTGGATTCCGTACGTCTCGGATCCCGACAAATGGTTTCAGCACTTGCTGGATGTTAGAGATGGCTACGCGGAACGCGACAGTCAGGGTCATTATATTGTGGGTAGTGGACGGAAATACAGAGAGTTGAGAGAAATGAGACAAAAGGAAAAACCCGTAGTGAACCTGGTCACCCCAGTAGCCCAAGCTTTAGAAATGGCAAAATCGGAGCTTAAGCGAAAAGGAGAGGATAGTATAACGGACGGAGGTCGTAAGACAGCAACTTGGGACTGGAATTCATTAAGATACTGAAGGACGAACGGCAAATAATTGCGCAATATGCTCCTAAGTTAGCCAGACGCCATATGCATGGCAAGGAACCCGTTCTACGTTGATAGACAATCATATCCCTCTCAGCCTTTACGACCCCATTACGAAGCCGATCAGTACGTTGAAAAAGACGTGAAAGGACCGTGCTGAAAAAAAAGGGCCCACCGGGGGAACGGGATAAACCGAGCGTTGCGACGCGCTACACCATTAAAGACTGGATCTCGTTCTGAACTTCGTAAAAAAACCACCCGGAAATAAATGAGAGGCCCCTCACCCTTGTATATAGAAGAACGACACCGCGCTCTAGGACGTGACGCTACCTTCTCGTGGTCTAGGGCGTTGACTCACCCTCCGAGGTGTAACCGAACGCGTCACAGGGGCCGCCATCTTGATTTCGTGGGGGTCGCCATCTTGGTGTCGTGGGGGCCGCCATCTTGGACCGGAAGTCGTGGGGGCCGCCATCTTTGACCGGAAGTGACGTCAAAAGCGCTAAAGTGGCGCCTATACTACTTGTGTACCCAACCGCGGAGAATTTTCCGTTTTCTTCAGTTGGTCGAGGTAATCTGGGAAACTACAGCAAACCAAGGAGAAACTTTGACACAGTCTTGTAGAAAAATATGAGGGTGGTTTTGCACTTTACCGCATGAAATTTGACTTAGTATTACGAAAGTTATGAATGATTTGACTGGTTCAGGAAATCCGTAGACCCAATCATGCTGACCACGTGATTGGCCACCTTGAAAAAATACCCCCTTTCTTTACCTTGACCTTAAAAAAAAGATCCACAAAATCTAAATACCCCCCAAAAATATTAATTTTTCTGAAACCCCCCCAAAAATATTGAAAATCAAAATTTTGAACCTAAAAAATGATCCGATCATACATATGTATAAAAATATCAGAGTACCCCCCCCATGGGGTCTGTACTCCCTTGCTCCCTAAAAATAATGCGTTGATCTCCCCAAATCCCTGAAAAATCGCCAGCTCCTTGAAAGTAGTTTGGACGCTCCCCAAATTCCTACAATTAATTCAGATTCTCCCCAAGGCCCCTAAAATATAAGTCAATTCTGCATAAAATCTATTTTTCTTTCCTTAGCATAATGATTTAATTATGCTAAGGAAAGAAAAATAGATTTTATGCAGATTTTATTCACATACTTAAAAAACTATATGAAGCTGTACACAAGTGAAGTGCATGACAAAATATTCATTGAATATTTTGCGGTTTATAATAAAAACGGGGCTTAATTAAGTTAAAGCAATGGATTAGGCAACATTACTTATTATAATGATTGCCATTAATATTATTATTATTATTATTATTAATATTATTATTATTATTATTATTATTATTATTATTATTATTATTATTATTATTAAATGCATGCTATATAGCTCAAAGAATGAGGCCATCCTTAAATGCTGTTGCTGTACCTGGTAGAGTAGGTACATGTATGGAGGGATGCTCTGTAGATTTGATTTTTTTGACATTAGGGACAGACCATTTGTTCTTCTGGTGGGGTCTGGGGTTTTCCAACAGCTTTTTAGACAAAGTGAAACCATTACTTTTTTTTGTAACCATAAAACGTCTTTTTACGATTGCTTTTAGCCTTTTTGTACGTGTTTAACTCCAGTTTTATCAACTATTATAAAATAAAAATCAGCTAATTAACTAGAGAGAGAGTTTTAAAAGGGTGTAGATGTCTCTTCATGGAAGAAGGGTCATTATGCCGCTACCCAGGTCACAATCACACATCGATAAAGGCCAAAAACAAAGTGACCTTCTCATTATAGTTTTCACCAGGAAAAGGGCTTGTCTAATATGGTACACCAGTATGCCCTTTATTCCGTAAAAGTGGATATCCAGCATATAATGGTTTTAGTGAAACTACATTGCTTTTGTTCTGATTGTATATAGATTTAGTAGGTTTTTTGCCCCAGAAAAAACAATATTCTGGACTTT
The DNA here is from genome assembly GCA_964019695.1 of Loripinus fragilis. Lineage (NCBI taxonomy): Eukaryota > Metazoa > Mollusca > Bivalvia > Lucinida > Lucinidae > Loripinus > Loripinus fragilis. The sequence continues at coordinate 52,411,126 of OZ026520.1, forward strand.
AATACCTTAGCAAAAAATTAAAACACTCTTGTGTGATTTTGCTAAAATCTTTTGACCGACGCAATACGTAAAAATTAACATGTCTCTACTAAGGATTTGCGTAAATAATCCATAGTTGGAAGACTTTATTATCCAAAATCACTATTAGCAATTTCTGCGCATGTACGCAAAACTTTTCCACGTCTCTATTAAGATTTGAGCATCTGTCAGCGCACAAAATCCAACAATATATGCGCAAAAATCCAACAAGTGATCATTATAAAACGCTCATATAATCCAATTTAGTGGATGTTTTGCGCCCTGAGCAAAAAAATCCAGGTATGGAATACGTACAAACCTGCAATATGCCATCATCATGAGGGTCTCGATGGGGTATTATGATTAGTGAATAACTGCCCTTTTTAATGAATAGTGAATAATTAGCCAAAAAATAATGAATAGTGAATAATGAGTGCCCAAAAACAATGAATAATCCTATTTTTAATGAATAGAAGAAAACATTAATGAATAGTGAATAATCAGATAAACTATGGGTCTTATTTTAATGAATAACCCAAAATTGTAATGGGATGAATAATAGGCTTAATCTTTAATGAATAGCGAATACCAAATCCCCATCCAGACCCCACCATCAGAGCTTTACCATTTCATAGACCTGTTTATCTCTCACTTCGTCCCTGAACATTTGGGAGAAAATGGGGTATTATGCATGTCTTTGAGGTGCCATATAGCTCAAATTCTAAACGGTGACATCTCAATTTTATTGTTTTATATCAATATTAATAAAATGAAATATCAAATTACAGAAAATGAAGAAAATCTATTTTTTTGGAAAAAAATGCCCATGTGTCAGTAGTGACCTTAAAAGACAATTAGATGTCTAGTGACTGTAGTTCTCGTCTTCGTCTTCTGGTTTAAGGTCAGGAGTCTTACTAGACTGTAAATGTTGACCTAACTGAGGGATGAAACAGTCATCATGTTTCCAGGCTAAAACAGTAAATGCATTAAACTTCTTTGTTTGAGTTTAAAAAACTTATGTACAGGGCTGTGGCTGATTACAGTGTCCTGGAGGATGTTGCTCTATGGTTGGCAAGAGTAGTCTTGAACCCTTCTAGACTTGTAGCATCGGTGACAAAGACTGGAAGTTGATTCCACTGGCGTGTTGTTCGTGGATAAAAATGAGTTATTGAAGCCCGTAGATGTTGCTGCTGATAGCTGCAATCTGGACCTACCCATAGTTCTTGAATCTCCAGGTTTCAGGGTAGGTTCGGGGTCTATATCAAGGAGGCTGTTCTGTAGTTTGTACAGGAGTGTCAGTCTGTGGTCTTCTCTTTTCTCCTGTAGAGACTGCCATCCAAGGTCCTGGATCATCTTGGTCACACAACCAGGGATTCTATCCCAATAGTTTTTGCAGACATATCTGGCTCCCCTTCTTTCGACTTGATCTAGGCTGTTTATGTCTCTTGACAGATATGGGTCCCAAGCTGCAGCTGCATAGTTGAGGACAGGTAGGACTAGGGCATTGTATGTCCTTTCTCTTACTTTATAGGTGCAGTGAAACATGTTTCGACTTAGGAATCACAGTGTCCCAGACGCTTTGGCGGCTGTATTATCCACATGTGGTGTCCATGAGAGATCTTCACTGAGTGTTACTCCAAGGTAATTTGCACCATCCACATATTCAAGAGTGTGTCCATGTAGCTTGTATGTTGGGTGCCTGCGAAATCTCTTGTTTGAGCAAATATGGATAACTTGGCATTTCTCAGGTTGAAAGTGCATCTGCCATGTTCTTTCTCACTCCTGTAAAACATCTAGGTCTTTTTGGGGCTCGATGGAATCTGTCTCTGAGTCGATCTCTCAGTACAAAAATAGTAAGTGTGTATGATCAGGAAACACCACAATCACAAACCGCAGACAACCCCATGGCACCGCGAGGAAGAGCCGCTCAACCATCACGAGACACCAGGAAGACAAATTAAGCAAAGCAACCAGCCCTCTCTTCCCCATCAAGATGATTGCAATAATAGAATGGACATAAAGTAACGTACAACAAAACATAGAACAATTACAGACTCCCACAATGGGAGTAACAATAAACAAAAAGTCAACAACAACAGAACCACCGCCTTAGAACGGACAGCAGCCTAAGCCTAGGGGGGGGGGGGGGGGCTTAAATGCATTTTACTGGTACAAAATCTTCGCCCTAGATTCTGCTGTTGTTGAAGTACAAGAAATGTTCAGCTCGCATGGAGGCCATCTAACTAATGCAATGTATCATCATGGAGAAACACTCTAATCAAATTAACACACCATGATGAAACAAAGAAAAGGGCTCATGACTCACAGATAGTCAGAGCTAAAGAAAACCTCAAGTTGAGCCACGGTGGGTCCAGCATATGCAAATAATTGAGTGTTTTATGTTGTGACCTCTGGCATATCATTGATGAATGCGAGGAAAAGCAGTGGTCCGAGGACATTCCCCTATGGAACCTTTGAGAGAACACCTGCTTGTGATGACAGGGCTCTGTCTAGCAGGACCTGTTGTTGTCTATAGGTTAGGAAAGCATTGATCAAGTCGAGTGTGTTGCTTCTCACTCTGTAATATTCAAGCTTGTGCAGGAGAATCATGTGGGGGACTTTATCAAAAGCTTGCGAAAAATCCAAAAGACATCCACTTGACTTTTTCCAGTGCGCAGCTTTCCAGACTTGGGGTCAATTACTTTGAAAAAGTAATTAATTACATACAATTACATTGGAAATTGTTCAATTAAATTACAATTACATGGCTTTTGAGCAAAGTAATTAATTACATACAATTACTTTGCCAAATGTAATTAATTACATTACTATTACATTTCACTGCCACTTGGATAGCTTCATCAGCTTTTAATTTCAGCGATAATTGAAATGAGTTAAAATCTCCTTAAAAGTCTGAGTAACCTTGATACTCTAAACACAATATATGTCTATTAGGTTGATTTTATTTTTTCCTCTTGTATCAAATTATTGTCAAGTGATGCAACTTTAAAGAAATGAAAATCAGTTGTTGTTTTTTGTGATTGATGACCTGATCACACAAGAGAAAATACAGAAACTATTTTTTTTTTCCAATTTATCCCCCATAAATTGCCAAAGTTTTCAAACTAGCTGTTAACCACAGAACAAAGTTCAGGAAACATTGGCTTGAGAAGTCTTACAACTGTGGACGATAAACCATAGAAATTATGTGTAAAACTAGCTTAGATGCCAGAGAATAACTGTTTTCAAATAGTGTTGATAAAAAAAATCTGTTTGGCCCTATGAGTTCTGAAAGTAGGCAAAAAAGTACAAAAAGGAATATCAGATAGTGACAAACTAAAATATTACTAGCCTGATAAATTGCTAGCATGGCAAGCAAGAGGTGGCTAGTTCGGTCACCACTGGAACATCTATTTTATTTTTATTTTTTGTAATTATATTAACAATGGTGGGCCCCAGTTTCACTGAATGAGTGAAATTCAATTTATTTTCTGAATCACATTTTATGATTACTAATTTTGTCATTATTATTATTATTATTATTATCATTATTATTATTATTATTATTATTATTATTATTATTGAAAATGGAAAATGAGCAGTTTAAGGGCTTTAAATAGTGTTGTGGATAGATTGGGTCATGCACCTTAGCATATGAGTGTGTTGATCCTAGGTGTGAAAATTTAACAAAATGCCTTCAAGGAGTCCATTCACTAACCAACACTTTTGTCTGAGTAATAACTATTGTTGAGATTTTCACACCTTCTTTGTTTTTTGTATTGTTTTGGTAACTTAACTATTAATGGTTGATTGTCACAAAGCCATATCTTTTACAAGCAGATGAACAAAGAATAAATAAGTTGCTTAAAAAAGGAATAGTAGAAGTAACATACAGTCTGTGTTTGCGATAAAATTGTTATATTCCAGGGAAAAAGACTAACAGGGGCCCAGTGCCCCTAAATTTTGGGCTTGGCCCCTAAAAAACTAAATGTTTAGGGACCCAGCTTGCCCCTGAAAAAAGGGTGTATGTAAAGGTATGAAGTCTTGTCGAATCTGATCTAGCTGTTGGAAGTTTACAATTCTTCATTTAAGCTGATTCCAAATGCTGTTTATATTTTGACAGATTTGGAGGACTGAATTCTGACTTCAATGTTGAAATGAGTTTGATTTTCTGCCGAATCCTGGGTTCCTTAGTTGTGGGCTGGGCCCCCAATCATTTTGTTTTTAAGGGCCCAGCTTGCTCCTGGCGAAAAAATATTAGTCTGTATCCCTGTATTCTATTTAATGTCTATAGATACTAACATGACTAGTCCCAATTCTCATTTGTTACTTGTACAGCAAATGTTATATGCATTTACAAAGGCTTTAGCAGTATTTTAAGTATCTATGATAATCTTTAGTAACTGAACTCATAACTGATCTGAAAAGTAATTAATAAGTAATTGAAAGTAGTTGTTAATTACTCCCATTTTTGGCTATGTAATTAATTACATTCAATTACTGTAATTAAAGAAATGCCTTAATTACAATTACATGCAATTACTTTAGAAAAATGTAATTAAATTACAATTAATTACAATTACAATTTTAATTACCCCAACTCTGCAGCTTTCTGGCTACTATGCCATGGAGAGTTGTGATGAGCTGGGTCTCGCAGCTTCGACGTTTCCTGGATCCATGCTGGTTGTCACAGAGGATGCTATTGGCTTGACAGTGGCTCATGATTCTACTGTGCACGATATGTGCCAGAAGCTTGCATGTTACGGATGTCAGAGAGACTGGTCGATAGTTGCCAGCTTGATGTTTATCTACCTTTTTGAAGATGGGACTATGTTGGCTTTCCTCCAATCTTCGGGTACTGTGTCAGAATTTAGTGACTTTTGGAATATCTTGGTCAGTAAAGGTGCAAGTTCTTCCGCTGCTGTTTTAAGGATAAATGTAGGAATGGTATCGGGCCGACTGCTTTATAAGGGTTCAAGTTCTATAGTAGATTGATGACACCTGGTGTGTTAACAGTAATGTTTTTTCATGGTTGGAGGACTCGGGCCTTTGTCTGGGAGGGCCTTTGTCTGGGAGGTTGCTGGTATCTTCTCTTGTGTAGACTGACTGAAATTGGTTGTTGAGTATGTCAGACTTCTTTTGGCTGTCACTCTGAAGGAAACCGTCTTTGTCTATTAGAGATGACACCCCCTCATTTTCTTGTTTTTTCTTTTGATGTAGCACCAGAATCTGTCTAGGTCCTCACTTACAACCTTTTGGAGGTATGTCCTTTCTGTTTGCCTCTACATGTTAAAGATAGAAATAAAAACTTAGCATTTTCTGTTATAGAAATAGACTCGGTCTTAGCTAAGAGCTCAAACCAGCATGCCCAGCTACAGGGGCTGATTAAAATAGTGAAATTTCGCGTCTCGCTCCTTTGGCTAGAGCTAATAACATAGGCGCTGATCAGACTGCGCCGATGTTTGGCTTTCGCATCCGACAACATCGTGTTATCTTGCATCTAGGCTCATTTTTCTTTACATGATACCCAGATCTTTGAGGTTTTATGATTATAAATTAAAGAACGCTTTAAACCGTTGAATTAGGAGAATAAAACTGTAATGATTTTCTTACCCATCAATTTAAACATGTGTTTTGGGTGCTCTAAAGAACCGTCTCGATGAGACTCATGAGAAAACGCAATGCGGCTAACTACCCCAGGGGGGGGGTCAAAATTTTGAGCCTACGTATGTATGAAAATATCAGTGTAACCCCCCTGGGGACTGACCTAGTTTTTCATCATTGTTAATAAATGAATGGTCCCATTTTCTGACATCCCTGTTTGAAAATACTCATATTTTTGCTCAGATATTCAGCTCAGAAACCAAAATTGTAATATTCATTTGTAAACTTCGTTTACAGACAGCAAAGAGGGTCGATAAAAATCAAAGAACAATATATTATGAATATGTAAACATTTTGTTCAATCAAGTATACGAATAGGTCATTTTTTTCGAAGGCCAGGTAGGCCTATTATGATTGGGGTAGGTTTCAAAAAACTGGGCCACACACTTGTACCAAAATTACCTTAAGTTTACCCCACCCTCGAGAAAACGTCCCACCAACCGCTCAGTAGGTCATTATGGAGACGAGGCCACGACTGAGAGCCTCGTACGACAGACTGGAGAAGCCGGGGATCGAACTCAGAACCCCTGGGTACAAGGCGAGTGGATTACATATCCACTACAACTACAACACGGCGATTTTTATGGTTATTTCATCTAACAGTTGAGTATCGTCTGTCAGCATTGGCCATTATGGGCCAAATTGTCCCTATCAACAAACCAAAATAGTTGAAGATTTGAATTTTTAGTATTTTAAAATTAATTTACCATGCAACTTTTTGTTAAATTTCTATGAAACACGCCTATAAAGGTACCCTGGAGCATCCTGGGATAGCATGCGCTATCCTTTGGTAGTCAGACCGACCCCCCCCCCCCCTCTCCCGCCAATTCATCCAGTCTGCCCCTCCGTCCATCCATCCACCCACCCACCCATCTACCTAGCTATATATGACAAATAAATAATTTTAAAAGATGGGGGCGAATCGAATAGGGGGACGAAACGACTAGGGTATAGGGGGTGGGGGCGAAACAACTAAGATTGGAAATAGAGGCGAAACGACTAGGAAATGACTAGGGGGGAAACGTCTTGGGGCGAAACGTCTTGAATGCCACATACTCGCAGTTGCATATATACCTAAGTAGTTGCGCGAGTTACCCTTCTTTGTTTTGTGTTGGAGAATAAAAGTCAAAGTTTAAGTATTCGTTATTATCATTTTCTTGTGGCGCTTGGCCAATTCTTTTTTGGTTTTGAGTTTCTATATTAGGGGCTTTTCAGATTTATAAGTTAATATGTTTTGGGGCATGACCACTTTTGTGAATACATGTATTTGTGGCATTTCATCAGACTGGATCCCAAATCAAAATTGTCCATTTGCCGAAGGGTCCGTGGAAACACCCCAAACCACATCTAAACCATCCCAAACCACTTTCTTAACACCCAAAATATGTTTTTGTGATAGTATCAATAATATAAGAAGAAATTTAAAAGCATTTTTATTACGTTGACCTGCCATGTTAGCCCCAAACCACCACCAAACCACCCCAAACCAGCTCTAAACCACCCCAAACCACTTTCAAACGTCCAGAATATGTTTTTGTGATAGTATCAAAAAATGCATCACATGTTTGATCTTTAATTTAATCTGCGACAATTATTTTATTCTTTAAACTGATTAGGATAATATATTGGTTGCAAACAAGCAGTCGAAATTAAATACGGACTAATTAGCTTCCGAATAAGGATTAAAGGCGCATCACATGTTTGATCTTCACAATGAACGGTGTGAAGCGAAAAAAGGGGATTTACTGTTTGTGTGTGTTGGTCCAGAGAGAGGGGGGGGGGGGGGGGGAGAGAGAGAGAGAGAGAGAGAAAGAGAAGGAAACAGAGAGGAGGAGGGTGTGTGTGAGTGGGCTTGTTTGCATCCAGGGAGACTGGTCTGAGGTGGTTTGGGGTGGTTTGGAGGTGGTTTGGGGTGCTATGGTGGTGGTTTGGGGCTAACATGGCAGGTCTACGTAATATACGTAATACAAATGCTTTTAAATTCATTCTTCAAGTCTTCATACTATCACAAAAACATATTCTGGGTGTTAAGAAAGTGGTTTGGTGTGGTTTAGATGTGGTTTGGGGTGGTTTGTAGGTGGTTTGGGGTGGTTTGGGGTGTTTCCACGGACCGTTTGCCGAATGATAAAAGACTTCTAGGTAGTGAATTTCATTTCTATGTCTGCATTTTCCACGGTAAAACTAGTCTTCATGGACAGAAATATATTGGATTTTAGAAATTTTGGATCAATATCTTTGGGAAAATCCATCAGAATGGAGAGGGTTAAATTATTATCCCCTAGTCATGCTAGTCAAACGGTAGCGGGTCAACTCGGCTTGAAATCAAGTCAGACCCTGAGTCAACTCGGCCCTGGGTCAACTAGGCCTGAGTCAACTCGGCCCGGTGTATTTTCAGAACAAATATGTGATATGCTTTGTTTTCTGTACGTGCATAATCACTCGGACTAAATCAAAGATAAACATTAAACAGTTGCAATTAAGCACTTTATTTATCAAATTGGTGGGGGATGAACTTGCCACTTGATTGTCATGAACCAGGTTACCAAATGAAAGTCTTCACACTTTGTCAATCACTGACCCTCCATATCTTGCAACAAGGCAATTATCCCTTTCTGTCCCATTGAATTAGTAAAAACGGCAATTGATCAAAGCAATGTCTAATACCGCTGATTTATTCACTCTTTTTTTTTTTAAAAATAAGATGAATAAGAATAAGCGACGCAAATATATATATTTCTTGTCAGCCTCTCGTAAAATTCTAATTTGAATTTTGTCTATCAGAGGCTACATTTTCTTTGTTGTTTCTGCCGTTATGAAGTCAGGCCCGCTGAGTGAAACAAGATAGACAGACCAGCAATATAGATAGAACCAAACATTATTCCCTCAAACTTTTGCTGAACATTTATATATATAAAACACACCTCATACTGGTATCCCTTATGAAAATAGCGGGGAAAATAGTAGGCAATATAGGATATAACCGGGCCAAGTTGACCAGGTGGCCGACTTGACTCGAGGCCGAATTGACCCGCATTCAGCCAAACAGGCTTGACATACACATGCACTAATTTATTGATCGACTTTTCTCACACTAGAGAATCACTGTACTCGAACAGCGCAGTCATCGCGTGGTGGTTACAGCCAAAGAGTGCACAAATTTGGACCGCCATAAACCTACCTATCTAAATACCTTTTCTCAGAAATCACTGGGCTGTTTGATGGATTATTCATTAGATTGTTTAGGTCACTTAACCAAAATGGCTGCAACCCCCATATATGGCAAAACAAAATTTGTTTCATTATACGCTGTAGTTGACTTTGACCTATTTTAACATTATTAAGGAGATCAGGTGGGTGCCTCAGGTCCTCTAGTTCTTGTTCATTAAGGTTCTTGCATGAAAGGTTTGGTTAGATTATCTACTCTTTAATAAAAACAGAATTTTCAAAAATTTAAAAAATATATCATCTCCAATATTTTATATTTTGTAAGAAGCATATTCTACATCTTAATGCCAAAGTTAAAAACAACTCTATAGCTGCATTTTTTTGTATAATTTCACTGAAATAACATAGATTTTTGGCATTTTCAAAATATTGATGTCCAGCCACACGGATATCGTCAACAAAGTACCTGTGAGAGCAATAAGCAACACTGGCAAAAATATTAAGTCACCCTAATAATATTATTTAAGTAAATGATGTAAAAAACCTGTGAAGTTTGATTGCTTTTAGATTTGAAGTTGAGATAAATAGTAGTCAAAAATGACCAAAAAGGTTAAAAAAGAGGGCTTCCACCATGGAAGAAGGGCATTTTTGACAAAAAGGCTGTTACCATGGTAACCGTAACATATAGTCAAGATTTGTTTTGTCATGTTGTTTTTGGATAGAGGACAAGAGCAACATTTACACACAAAAAAAAACAAACAAAAAAACTTCAATATCTGAGGCCAGAATTTTTTTATTAGTTAATTTACAAAGCCTCCTACTGTAATTTTCCGGAAAGTAAAAAGAAAAAAAAGTATTTCAAAAATTATTTTTTTTATTTTATCCGCCAACTCTAAATATTATTTGTTTAGTTGAAAAAAATATTATATTTTTTGAGGTTCTGTTCATGTATTTTTGAGAGTGACTCTCTTAAAAATGATTGTCCTGTTCAGATTTTTAGGAAAATGATGAAATATATAGAGAATACAGACTGTTGGTTTACCTCACTAGTTTTACTGTTTTTTTTCTGGAGATTTAAAAAAAAAAGCTCTGAAAATGAAAAAAAAGCTCTGAAAATGACCAGTTAACTGGTTATTTTCAGAGCTTCTTTCATTTTTTTCACCCACCCTGACCCTAAATCTGAAAAAAAATCCAGTAAATCAACTAATAAAAAAATTCTGGCCTGAGATACCTCATTTTCACACCCTATGGCAAGTTTTTTGGTGCTAACTGCTTTGAAATAATCACAAGATTAAAAAGTAGAGTTGTTTCATGGAGAAATTGTTCGAGTGTAAACTTGCGAATTTTAAAGGTAAAATCTATTCATGTCATGGGGACAGCACAATATTTCTTCTAGAAATGCTGGTGAAATTCTTAATCTGCTCCGCGAAATTTCGCAGCTAATCATGGAGAAGTAATATGTATAGGTTATAGATCATATATACGTAACCAGGGCTTACCCCGGCTCAGAATTTGTTGTAGCCAACACTTTAGCCAAATGGAAAAAGTTGGAGCCATATGAAATTAACTTTTTTGTTTAGCCAAGGTTTAAGCCAAAAAGTATTATCAACAAGTTGTTTTGTATTTAACTCTTTGCTCGCTAGGGGCGACTTTTGTTGCCTTTGCAAAAAGTTTGGACCCAGATCAAGCCGGACAAAATGTCGGGCCTGATCTAGGTCCAAACTGTTTGACACCCGGATGGTATTGAAAAAATCCAGCATCCAAAGAGTAAAACATGGCACAATAATATTAAAAGTGTGAAGGAATAATAAAAGCAATATCTGAAAACCCAAAATCTGATCAAAATACACTTTTTCGCAAATATGTAATTTTTGAATGAACCACCTAGACTGTACATTTAGCCAATGACTTATATTTGCAGCCACTCTAAATTTTTAGCAGCAAATGGATACAATGGCTAATGGCAGGGTGAGCCCTGGTAACAATTAGGTATTAAGTGGGAACGAGCGTGAGCAAGTCACTTAATTTCTTTAAAATTGTAATATATAATCTATGACCTACAATGTACTTAAAGTTTTTCTCCTTCTTTTTCATGACTACGTTTTTCAAACTTGGAAATGCTCGCATTGACCATTTTATGGTTTTACTTCATGATTTACTAAGTAGATATTACAAATATTAACAAAGTATGTAATAAAGTTGGCAGAAAAAAAAATCTGTTCAAACTCCACCAGAAAGGGCGGAGTATTATTATAATGAATAGAAAGCATACATGTACAACTGGTTTAAAAATTCAAATGTGATGCCAATGTCATCAATTTGACATTACATTAAACATATCATTCATTGTTGTATACTTTCACAAAACCCTTTGAGGGGTGACTGCAATGGTAAATGTATTGAAAGAAATGAGGGCCATTACTTAGATGTTGTGGTAGATCTGTACTATAGATAAATGCTGCATTAAGATGAAATAATTCACAGTTTATGTAATAGTGTGCAAAACAGTGTTTTTTATTTGTTGCAGGTACATGTACTGCTTTTATTATGTTTGAGGAAAATGAGTCCATCAGAAAATGTTGTATTTATGATACTTTTAGAACTGTTTCTTTTCATGTTTATATCAAAATAATTTTGCTTTACTTTAATTTATCTTTGAACAATGTATGATGATGGCGGGAAAATGCACTGTTGTGAATTTGTTTGTTTGATTTGATTCTTTACGTCCCATCAACAATCTTTCAGTTATATAGGGAGGGATCTTCCTTGGTTGAACCAGTACTAAGCTAGGATAAATGTGTCTTGCTCAAGGACCACAACGCCGTGACGCCGGTGAGGCTCTAACCCGCAGCCCTTCGGTCTCGAGTCAAGCACTCTACCACTGAGCTACTGCGCTCCCCGCACTGTTGTGAATAAATACATCAGTCTGTAGATTCAAAGTAGTGACAAATTATTTCTAAGTAAAAGCATGATCTTGATACACCAGGGTTCATACAGGGATGTTTGAGTAAAATTCAAGGACTTTTCAAGGACTCTTTTCAAAACTATTTTACAGTTTTCAAGGACTAAAAGTTTAGGAAAAATACTGATCAAAGTGTTACAATTCTTCTTCAAAAATGCTAGGCTGAGATAATGGAGAAATTAGTAATAGAAAATGAGTATGAAATTGTTGTGCCTTTACTTGGTGCAACAATTTTATACTGATTTAGATCTCTGTCAACAGTGTTAAGTCCTACAGAAAATAGAAGAATTCAAGGACTTTTCAAGGCCTTTGAGTGATTTTCTAGTACTTTTCAAGGCAAACTTAATTTTCAAGGACTTTTTAAGAAAGCCCTCTAAATTCAAGTACTTTTCAAGCCTGTGCAAACCCTTTACACAAATATCATCATAAATGCACTTGGGTAGATGAAATTATGAATTTACTCCTGCTGCGCCATCGTGAATTAATAAAATAAATTTCTGGCCTCCAACATCATGTGTTAATTGCCATAATTCACATTAAAGATAAACAACATGTTAATAATAACAAATATCTGTTGTTTCTTACAGGACAGAAAGAAAAGATGACCACTAGACAGAGACTGTTTTCTCCTTGGAGATGAACATTGGGCACACATTTACACAAAACTTATCCTATAAAGTCAGAGAATGCTCATATTCACCTACGATGAATACCATGCATGAAAACAAAACAGACACAGAAATCATAATGGAAAACAATAAAATGGATGATTATACTGACCCTACTAGTAAATCATTTATTTGTGAATTTTGTGCTGAATGGTTTACAGAAAAATGGAAACTTAAACGGCATTTGACTATCCACAGTGAAGACAGACCTCATATATGTGTAACTTGCAAAAAATCTTTTAAACAGCCTTATGAACTAAAACAACATATGCTTCTCCACTCTGGTGAAAAACCATTCATATGTCAACTTTGTGGAAGCTCATTTCCAATGAAAGCTTATCTGAGAAAACATATGCTGAGTCATAGTGACACAAAACCTCACACGTGTGGAAATTGTGGTAAGTCATTTAAAAGGAAAAGTGACCTTAACCGGCATATGAAAAGGCAAACTAAAACTAGATCACACATATGTGTAACTTGTGGAAAATCATTTACACAGTCTCACGCTCTTACACAGCATGAGGTTATTCATTCTGGAGAAAAACAACATTCTTGTAAAGTATGTGGCAAAGCGTTTACTCACAAAAGAAATCTTCAACTGCATATGGATATTCATACTGGAATAAAAGCTTACGTCTGTGAAAAATGCGGGAAATCGTTTACACAGAAAGGCCAGCTTAAATATCACATAAACACACATGCTAAAGATAAATTACACAAATGTGGAAACTGTGGGAAAACGTTTGCAAAGAAAAAGCATTTTACACAGCATATGCTTTTTCACACGGGCGTTAAACCTCATAAATGCAAAACTTGTGGGAAATTGTTTACTCGTACAGTTAGTCTTGCTAAGCATGTGCTTATCCATGCTGAAGGTAAACCGCACAGATGTAGTATTTGCAGCCAATCCTTTGTAGATGAAGGCTATCTTAAAAGGCATTTACTTAAACACTGTATAGATGGCTAACCCGCTAAGCCCCAATCATGACTGCAGCAGACAACAAATTTTGCGACACCTTTCTTATTTTTTTAAAAAAAGGCCAGAGCTCTCACTAGGACTTTGAAAACGGGAGTCCCAGAGCCCTTTTTGCCAAAAAGTGGGAGTCCCACTGTACAAAATGATATTGTCTCCAGCCTAAAAATGGGAGTTCAGAACTGCAAATCAGCAGTTAGTGAGAGCTCTGATTTAAGGTATGACATTTCCTGAGAATTGTCTGCCAGCAGACAGTTCTCATGAAATAGCATGCCTTATTTGTTATTTTTGAAAAAAAAAAGCAAAAAAAAATTGAAATTGTCGTCTGCTGCAAATTGATGGTGACGCTTTATGGGCTAATATACAGTAAAGCCTGTCTTAAGCAGCCACTCAAAAATAGACAAAGAAAAGATCTTAATCACAAATGTTAGCTTAATGAAGGTTTAAAGTGTTGCAGCTAGAATGCTCCCCATGGAGCATTCTGCAATACTTTAGTGATAATCAATCATGAAAACCAATTTTTGGTTTTCTTTTCTTACTGTACTTGTCAAAGTGTTAACAGATTATTTTCTGAGAAAAATTATTCTTTCACTGTGTATGATATCCCCTCTCGACCTAGAGCTTGACCACACAGGTCTAGTTTAAAGTGGAAGGCAATTTTAAAAGGCATTTGCAGGACTTTAGTTAAGAGTGTGTAATGAAAATTTAATTTTCTTATTTCTCAACCAAAACATATGTTGTGGGTACTCAAAAGAACCGTCTCAATGAGATGGTTCTTTTGAGCACCCAAAACATATGTTAAAACTGATGGGTAAGAAAATATTTACAATTTTACGCTGAAAAATTTTGTTTGTCTAAACCTATGCCTTTGATTTCTAACATTTGAGATGGTCAACATACACATGTACCGTACATGCAAATCTTGTACAGAGAAATGGATTCTTAAGCAGTATACACTAATCGAAAGTTCTAACCGATCACTTGCATATTTTAAAAGCAGGCAATACTTGAGGTTTTATTAATGAAATTCGTCCCAACCGATTAGATACGGTAAGAGAACATGTCATTTCAGGAGTAAACATGAGAAATCAATATAAATTTGTCTTTGTACATTGTTCTAAAAATTTTGTTCGTCAAAAATATGAAGTTTACTAGAAGACTGATTTTTAAGGCTGATCGGTTAGAACTTTTGATTAGTGTAGAGTTGGCAATCCCAGAAGCACCAATATTTTGTTTATCTAAACATTTGCATTTGATTTCAAACATTTGAGATGGTCAACATACACACATACTGAAGAAAATAGCTCTCCAATATGCACTCTTATCTGGAGGCCTGTAAAAAAGTCAGAAATTGTCCAATGTGAAAAGCCTTTTGATGATAATTTGATGGCTGAACCAATTACCTTTATCAAGGAAAATATCATTTTCAAAATTATATTTTTCCATGGTAAAGGTAGTTGGATTAGCAGAACTGTTTACTACTACGTTTCTTGCGTAGTTTCTATGCTTTTTAGCTTCAAAATACGCTCTACGGATCACTATTGCAAAACTACGCACAGAGCGAAATCCCGATTTTCTATCAATATTTATCCATTTTGGTTCGATTCAAGACGTTTTTTCTCTGCTTAATGGAGGTAATTTCTTCACTGATACATAACTGTGTTTATCAGCTGGTCAGTTACCGTGAACAAACAAGCTAATAAGTCATGCTGTGTGAGCAAGTTAGTGCCATTCAACCCCAAAACTGGTAAGGAATGACACTAGTATGGCCTTTTCATTTATTCATTTCATGAATAACATTGGTTTAATGCCATTGTTGTAATTGTCATGGGTTTTCGTGGACCTATTTTTTTACCGTCAAGAGTGTATTTTCATAGTTAATGAGACTGTATTTGAGGTCAAAATATTAAATAGACCAAAACATTTGTCTGTCATGCCAAAATTGAGCGAGCCAGTAAATAAAGAAAGAAATATAGAAAGATGGACTGTTTTAGTAAATATTCAATCGGCTTTTTAAGATTGAAAAGACTCAGAATAGATCTAGTTTAGTGGTGAAAAACAAATTTACTTTAAACCAGCTGCTGTGAGTGGGGCAAATAAACCCTAAGCTCTCTCCCTCTAGACTTTAGTGCTTGCAAAAAAAATAAGTCAGATCAGGGTCTTTCTCCTCCGGTAAGATGCATTGATCAGCCCTTTATTCTGCCTTTGGCAATGCATCTTTCTATATTTGTTCAAATAATTCATCCACTAGACCCAGGGGCAGATCCAGGATGTCTTGATAGGGGGTTCAAATTTACAAAGGGGGGTTTGATTTGTTAATTTAATAAGATCATTTATCAATGTTTCCTGATTTTTTCTGAAAAATCTCCATGAAATTTAAATAGTTTAGTCTCAAAGGGGGTTCCCTCTTAAATCCGCCACTGATTCCTGTTTGGTTTACTGACTCTAAATGGGCGAAGCCTGAAGTAACAGGGCTGCATATGATCTTTTTATTATTAGAACTTTGATGGGCTTTTAAGTTTTTGGTGGGTATGTAAAAAGTTAATTAAATTCTTATCTATTTTAGCCTTTTATTTAAGGCAATATAGTTTGTTAAACTTGACGTATGATAGACTACACATCAGTACTCAAAACTACACATAACTGCCTCCTTGACTACACATACGTGACTTTCAATGTAAACAGGTCTGGATTAGCCGTCAAATTATTTTCAAAAAGTATTTTTTATTTAGAACTGGCCACTTTATGGACAATCCTTCATAAGAACCGTGCAAAGGTCCTTTGGATCTATCATGGCCATGTTGTGGTTTCCAAGACCTTAACTTGCAGAAGAAAAAAAAGATAAAGAAAAATGATCATTTCCATATCATCTTTTTGTAAAATTGTCTCTTTATAACATGATTCAATTGAAAAACAGTCTTCCAATGGACCCAAACAATTTGTATAAAGCAACTGCACTTTATTTGAAAAGGGCCGCCCTAATGCCAGACCAGCAAAGTGTTTGTTTGATTTGATTCTTTACATCCCAGTCAACAATCTTTCAGTTACGTTGGGACGGATCTTCCTGGGACGGATCTTCCTGGGTTGAACCAGTACTTAGCTAGGATTAATGTGTCTTGCTTAAGGACACAATGCAGTGACGCCCGTGAGGCTCAAATCCACTGCCCTTCGGTCTCGAGTCAAGCACTCTACCACTGAGCCACTGCCCTCCCCCAGCAAAGTGGCATGCACACTCGGACCAGCCTGGATAATCAGTCCGGTCTCGAGGTTATAAAACTTTTTTCATACTCAACTCAGCTGAGCACGAAATTTATTTTCCTAATAAATGTTATTGTTGGCCTTTTAACATTTATTAGCATGATAAATACAACATCTGAGAATCTGAAAGCAAAAGTCTTCATTTTCAAGCAACATTTAAAATTCCATGCTTAGTTGAGTGGAGCACAAAAAAAGTTTTTTATAACCTCGGGCCTGTACAATTACTCTCAATGGGTTGCTCTGGAACAACATTGTTCAGGTGAACAACAAAGACTCAGATGGCATTTTCTGGACATACTCATTTAATCGTTTTATCATATTGGGCTGATGCCTAAAAACATGGGTGAAGATTTTAGGATTATTCCTGATTTCAGGATTTTGAGGCTGACTTTCCATAGAAAGTCAACCTGAAAATGCTGAATTAGGGAGATTATAATAGCTTCTCTGATTTAAATTGGGTCTTTCCAAAGACAATGGACCAAGTAAACTTCAAATTGTGGATATTTAGTGGACATACTGCAAGTTTAAGATCTGAATTTCGAAAGTTCAGGATTTTTGAAATTTCACCGATGTAAGATTTGGAACTTGAGATTGGTATGTTCAGCGAAATATCTAAGGGGTAAACTTCAAATTTGACCTCAGCTGCCACCTTATAGACACTGTAGTTTAGTCATTTGTCACCAGATTGCTTCCAAACTTTATTTATTCTCATAATATGGGCTACTTTTATCAATTTATTGCACATGTTTGTATATGTATTTTGTCAGATTTACGATTACCAGGTTGGCCACCAAGATGACCACCAAAATGGCCACTGTCTGTCCCTATGTCATTTACATCTAGTATTAGTACAATCAATGTATAGAGATTGGGGTGTCTTGCACACCGGATAAGGACATCTGAGATTTTACCGAGATAGAAAATCTTATCTAACCCATGCTACCTTGTATCTTACCCAGGCTGTCACATGAGGGCTACATACATTTGTTGTATTGGAACTCACGCACATTGTCGTCAAGTGACGTCATTGTTATGTTAAAATGACGTCATCATGTGAAATTGTATCTTAGGGTATTCAGGGACTGTGCAATTTGCAGTGTTGCACACATTCTTGGTAATCATGGAAATATTAAAACTTATATGAATCAGGAACTAAATGGGTGCTTTTTACCCTTAAAGGGGTCTTAGAGCAGATAATGCCATTATTTATAGCCCATTAAAAAGTTAGAATTAGACATAAGAATTGCTTTGCAACACACGTTTTGTATGCATATCATCAAGAAACCTTCAGAACTGGGATGAAATTTTGGTTTGGAACAGCTATCAGCTTAATATAATATTTGTTGCTTATTTCTGAGTTGTGATCTTGGAGAATTTTAGTGCACTTGAAAATTATCAATTTGAAAGTATTTATGTTCACACCAGATAGGCGGCTATCGAAAATGCTCTTTACAATAGATGGACACAGACTAAAAATCGCTAGCAAATTACCATTTGTCACCAGTTGGACTACAAATGGCAATCAAAAACTATTGTTGCAATCAAAACCTCTGTTTTTTTCTATTTTTATCTTTGACAATAGTATTTTCGATCCCTGCCTATCCAGTGTGATGTTGCTGATGGCTACTGATGATTCAAAGATAGATGAGAATCGCTGTAAACAAAAAATATGAAATAATCCAGGTAAAGGGTGATTTATACAGGTTACATATAATACTATAATATAATATAACCTGTTTTAAGCGGTCACTCAAAAATATAGACAAAACAAAGTTCTTAAAGACAAATTGTAGCTTAATAAAGGTCGAAAGTATATTGCAGAATGCTCCCCTTGGAGCATTCTGCAATACTTTTGACCTGCATTAAGCAATAATCAGCCTTGATGACCAATTTTAGACAGGTTTTACTGTATATCCTAAAGTACCCCTAACTGCAGTAATACATTTACAGTTATTACCTGTTTCAATGAAAGATAGTCTTTGAAACATCAGTACCTGGTGTGTTCATCTATGAAAGTTTAATGTGGATTTTTAATCTGTTACATGTGCATGCTTTTATTTTTATTCTTGCTTGGATATAATCCTTAGATACTCTTATCACAAAATGGGTGATAGATGAAAAATTCCAAAAACCTGAACTTTAAAACTTCCAACTCTAAACCAGATGGGCTTATATTTTTCTCAGTTTTTTTTTAATGCTAAATTACTACATACAGTAAAACCTGTCTTAAGCGGCCACTCAAAAATAGACAAAACAAAGGTTTTAAAGACAAATGGTAGCTTAATGAAGGTTGAAAGGTTGCTCTTGGAGCATTCTGCAATACTTTTGACCTGCATTAAGCAAAAATCGATCTTGATTTGTTTGTTTGATTCTTTACATCCCATCAACAATCTTTCAGTTATATAGGGATGGGGCTTCTTGGGTTGAACCAGTTCTAAGCTAGGATTAATGTGTCTTGCTCAAGGACACAATGCAGTGACGCTGGAACCTGTGGCCCCTCTGTCTCGAGCCAAGCACTCTACCACTGAGCTCCCTAATCAATCTTGAAAACCGTTTTTTATATGTCTTCTTTTTGAGTGGCGGCTTAAGACAGGTTTTACTGTACTAGCAAAATGGAACTATCATAGCTACCGCTGCTGTCCGTTCTAAGGGGGTATGTATAACTTGAAAGAAAAACATTGTTTTCTTCAATTACTTCTTTTACCCTCATATCATAGAAAGCTAGGTCTTCATCCAAAGCTAGTGTGAGTTCTCATTCGACATGGGACCTTCAGCAGTACTCAACCTTGCCTCCAGTATGGTGAGAGACATCTGATACAAGGAGCTGAAAGGAACTTACTGTCCAGCTGGAAATCAGCAAGACACTGTAAATAGTTGTCCCCCCTGACCCTGGCTTAACAACGTCCATTAACCATTTATCTCCTAGTTTCTTCTGATTATAATTTTACAATCAGCTTGGACCCAGATCAGGCCCAACATTCTGTTGGGCCTGATCTTGATCCAAAGTTTTTGAACTTTGATTGTATAATTGTGAGAATTTTTTGAAACAATTTTTTGAGAAATAGCAGCAAACAACAACAAAATAACGGGGGGAAATTTCCAAGGAGGCAAAGAGTTAAACTAAAATTGCAAAATTACATTGGAATAACAGTATTTATTGGTTTATTATCCAAAAAACAAACTACATGTAATGGCAATAAAGTTGCCATCAAAGTATATGGTAAATGTTTGAAAATCTCACAATACTTCTTTCTTTCTGTTCTCAAATGATATACATGTAAGTTATCAGGACTGGAATTCACAAAATGCTTGCCAGGATTCATTCTGATATTGGCCTTAGCTGTTTGTCAAGGCCTCTTTGACACACATCTTATAATAATAGTTTTACATTTTAGAACATCTAAGGTACCTTCTAAGCAAATTTAGCAGACTTTACAACAGGCAATATAATACTACTCCAGCTGATTACTGTCAGGGTTCCCACAGAAATTCAAAAACACAATTCCATGATTTTTCTATGATTTTCCATGATCAACAATGTAATTTCCATGACTTTTTAATGCATGGCTTCCAACCTCCCCTTTGTGTGCCAGACAGCTAGTTTTCTGGCTACTGGTGGTTTAGTCAAATTATTTTACAAAATTCCATGATTTTTCCATGATTATTCAAGTTTTTTTTAAAAAATTCCAAGATTTTTCCATGCATGGAACTTTTTTTGGTGATTTTCCAGGTTTTCCATGATTTCAAGAGCTTGTGGGAACCCTGTACTGTTCAGGTCTCCAGGAACAAGACCTCAATTTTGATTATCTCTCAAGTCTTTGCAGACCACAAACCCCTAAACGGGTACTTTTGCAAACAGTGAAGACCCAGATGAAATGCCACATAACGTGGCATTTCATCAGGGTCTGCACTGTTTGTGAAGACCAAATCAATCTTTAGAGAAATACAATATCTGTTTGAAATTATAATCTGTGACCCCTCAATATATACAATGGACCATCCTGACCATTGGCTTAGCTCTCATTACAGATGTTTGGCACATGCGTAATAAATATAGCACCATTCAAGGGAGGTCACCTTATGTGGTAAACGTGATTTTCTATCAATAAAGAACTGCTCTTAAAGGAAAGAATTTACTCCCTCTGGTAGCAAATTCATTCCTTTAAGAGAAGTTCCCATTTTGAAAAGGGACTGAATCACTACTTGATCAGAGGGATGGAGAGAATCACTGCTTTATCTAGTAGTCTCCATTTGATGTGCGTAACATTTTCAGCATTGCTGACTTATATGTGTAGCTTCATGGAAAAATCCAATGTTCTGAAATGGGTTGATCAACCAAAACACAAGGATGTCAGCTTATAAGATTTTAGAATTTATTATATACCTGCCATGAAATACATCCGATACAACCCTTTTTGCGACTCAAAAATACAAAATCTTGTATCACACTACTGATGTCATAGTTTTCTGTATCACCATCTTCCATGTTTTACCCACCCAACAAGCATTAAATTTAGCACCTGACGGCAACTCTGAATTGGCGATAACAATATTACTAAAATCACAGCTCTTTATGACGTTTCAGCGATTAGCTTCATCATATTTTTTTCGTATCAAAGAAAAGGAATTAAACACTAGTTGATGTATCCTTTTTCCTCCTTTGTCATAACATGTTTACACAATGTGACGTCATTTGGCGCGACATTACTTGCTATGGCATTTCAGCGTCGCATCACACAGTATCAGTTTTGTAATTTTGTTGAGTTTATCGCTAAACTGAAGTGTTTGTTGTTTTTATGTATGTATATAATAAAAACATCATTGCTTTTAGTAAATTGATCTGATGGATTGGATCACATCTCGTGGCTGCGCCAGAAACGACCGGATCTTGTGTGATCCGATCGATCCTGGCCCAGCCACAAGACGTGATCCGACCCATCAGATCAAGTTACTAAAGAAATAATGTGTATTTATCATATAGGCGAGAAGTGAAGGATAAGATAAGCCTTCGCGAACGTGACAACTCTCACAAGAACCCTTCACTGCTTGCATAAGAAGAAAATGGAAGGAGTCACATTGGATCATCTGTGCATGTATGTTACTCTTTGTCTCTTGAGTAATTTTTACATACTTTTTTGTTGTCTGCTGTTTTTTTTCAAAATCAATTTTTTCTAAAATATCTTTCAGGAATACCATCAGAGTGGTAAAAAAGTTCTGGTGCGGATCAAGATCATCGTTTAGTTAGGCCTGATCTGACCCCAAACTGTTTGTAAAGGTTATTAGCAGCAGACCCTAGTACAGGTTAGGGTAAAGCCAGGTAAAATCAGACAGTGACCTTGTTTGATTCATATTATAATTATTGGAATAAAATTTTAATCAACTAAGCAAACAGTGAAAATCCTGATGAGATGGCTCATAAGGAGCCGTCTCATCTGGGTTTCCACTGTTTGCAAAGGTATGTCCGAATTTACCTGGTGTCCAAAGTTTCATGACTTTACCCTACTGACTTTACGTATATGTGACAAGTACCTTTCTTAGCGGCTGGTATTATTACACAACAAATTTCTTGCTCTTTTGAGGTTTCTGGTTTTAGCAAATCGTGATAAAGAGAAAGAAAACAAAGACATTAACATGACCACACCGGATAGGGGGCAATCGAAAACGCTCTTAACAATCAAGGAATGTGGGTCAAAAATTGCTAGGAACAGTAAATGTTTTTGATTGCCATTTGTCACCAGTCAGTCCGACAAATGGCAATCAAAAACTCTGTTTCTAACCATTTTTGATCTACGGTCGTCCATAGTATTAACGATTTCGATTGCCACCTCTCCGGTGTGATAACAACACCCAAAATAAAACTTAAAACTTACTAAGTATGAAACAGGGTTCCCACAGAAATTCAAAAACACAATTCCATGCCTATCCATGATCAACAATGTCATTTCCATGACATTTTAATGCATGGCCTGCAACCTCACCTTTTAACCTCATCTTCACCACGCTGAGATAAATGAGGTATGCAGCACCAGTAATGTATTTAAATATGCATGCTCTTAGACCATGCATGCATTTTGAAATAATAACTACTTGAAACCACCAGTAGCCAGAAAACTAGCTGTCAGACACACAAGTTTTTTGTCTGACAGCTAGTTTCTGGATACTGGTGGTTTCATCGAATTATTTCACAAAATTCCAGGACTTTTCCATGATTATTCAGGTTTTTTCAAATTCCATGATTTTTCCATGCATGGAACTTTTTTTGGCGATTTTCCAGGTTTTCCATGATTTCCAGAGCTTGAGGGAACCCTGATGAAAATGATGTCCCTGAAATGCACACCTAAAAAATAAAGATTATCCTTGTTGATATCTAATATCAGGAGTCAAAACTGTCAATACACATTATCATAATAGTATCTTGATCTGGCGTACTGTATCACATCAAGTGGATGAGGTCATACCATCGGATCACCTGAGACGCGATCCAATGGTATGGCCTCATCCACGAGACCTGATACTGTACGCCAGATCAAGTTACTATTATGAAAATATGTTTATTATATACTTTTTCAGACATTATTTGGATTTTATAACCTGTTTTTGTCTTTACTCCCGAAAAATTGCGGGAACGTTTGCCATTAAGTTACGTTTCTTGACGTCACGTCGTCATGTTTTCCGTCTCTGGTTCCATGCTTGAAAATTACTATATGTAATTTCACCGCAAAAACAGGAAACCGACATTAGCCTCATTTAAAAGAATAGTGATACGGAATCAGAAAACCTCAGTTCATTGATCCGGTTTTCTGTATCAAATAGCCAGAGAACAGACAGTTCAAAAGATGTATCATTTATAGGTATAATCGTATATAATAAAATTGCTTATCAAATGGAGTCTTTCTTCACCTAAGGTGCTAAAGTTAGCAAAAAGGTGACTAACTAAGGTACCTGGAGCGCAGTGGCTCAGTGGTAGAGTGCTTGACTTGAGACCGAAGGGTAGCGGGTTCGAGCCTCACCGGGGTCACTGCGTTGTGGTCCTTGAGCAAGACACATTTATCCTAGCTTAGTACTGGTTAAACCCAGGAAGAACCGTCCCGCATAACTGAAAGATTGTTGAGTGGACGTAAAGAAACAAATCAAACAAACAAAACTAAGGTACCATTATACAATTGATGCATTCTTTTGAGGTTAACATAAGGATTTGTCAACCCGAGATTAGTGATGTTCACCGAGGCGAACATCACTTTCGAGGGTTGACTAATCCTGATGTTAACCAAAAAAAAATGCAACAATTGTTTTGTTATATGACACTGTCTCTCTTTTACTAGTTTTATTCAAAGTATTTTCATATTTATAAATTTACTCAAGTGAGAAGTTCCTAGTGCACTTTCACTAGGAAGATTATTTCAACAATATACTTCCAAAATTTCTGCAACTCTTATGAGATAAGCAAAATAATTGCACTTTTTAACCCATGTATGCCTTGCCTCCTTTTTGTGGGACATAGGCAAATAGTGCAGGCCCAGATCAGATGCCACAAAATGTGGCGTCTGATCAGGGTTTCCACTGTTTGATCTCATAATTTTCTATTAAAGCTTGAATAAAAATGAAAAATGCCACCTATCATCCATTAAAACAGAAATGGACTGTTCCAATTGATAACGGTGGGAAATTCCATTTGGCATAAATGGGTTAAATGCTGTTCTCATAAAATGAACAAATTCTGAAATCAACACATTTTACCTATGAAATATATAGAAGAAATCAGTGTTGCAATATCTGGCAACAGTGACAAAACTAATGTCACCTGGGCTAGATTAAGTTCAATCTATTTTTAGCTGTCTGTCAGTAGTGACAAAACTAATATTACCTGTCTTTAGCTCATCACTGCTTGACATCAAGATCTGTCACAACCAGTGTAAGCTTGTTTCAGCCAATCAGAGGAGGTCTTTTATACGAGTCATATAACAATATCAGTAGGGAGCGCAGCGGCTCAGTGGTAGATTGCTTGACTCGAGACGAGAGGCCGCGGGTTCGAGCCTCACCCGCGTCACTGCGTTGTGGTCCTTGAGCAAGACACATTTATCCTAGCTTAGTACTGGTTCAACCCAGGAAGACCCGTCCCTGTTTAACTGAAAGATTGTTGATAGGACGTAAAGAATTAAATAAAAAAACAAAAACAATATCAGTTGAAGGCAGAAAAAATTGTTCAAATGGAAAAGGACATATTTGGCAATTACATTTGGTGGGCTACACTCCTCCCATCTTTAATCCTCTTAACAACAAGAATTCATGTTGAAAGCAAAAAATTTCCATCAGAGTGAAAAATAGGATTGGCCCTGATCAGATGACTTCAGTTGAGAGGGTCTCTGACATTGGTTATCGTGCCATTCCGCTATATGGTATTTTTCTGTGCGAAATTCGCTTATCATTATATTTTTTCACCAAAATTCTCTAATCACAAGCAATGCTCATTCCTCTATTTGATAAAATTATCCTTAAAAATCGCTCATCATTGAATTTTAAGGTCTTATTGACGAATTGTTTAATTTAACGGCCATAATTCGCTAATCAGTAAACCCCATTTACATCCTCATATGAAGCCAGTTAATCTGGATCTACAATATTTTCAAGAAAAAAAAAATGGGGCAAGAAAGAAAAGTGTGACTCTGCAGGACAAGGGTTAAATTCTAGGCCTACCTAGCCTGGAACAGTGTTAGTTAAAGTAAGATAGCCCAAAAAATAGTACTTTAACGGCTCATAATGCTGATTCCTTCCATTTCTTTTTTTGATGGAGTGTGTTCCGATTTTAATTTTTAGCTTTGTTGGACCTTTAATTAAGAAGAGTTTAACAATTTGTACAGTTTTAGTAGAAGGCATCATGAGGGAAGTTTGTGTGAAATTATTTTAAATGACCTGTGGTTCAGTCTGAAAACTTGGATTAAAGGTCTCTCTATATTTAGCTATGCTGGCTTTTTTGTTCAGTGGGAACATACAGATTTTGGTATAAGGCATTTTGGGAAATGTTTATGCGAAATTAATTTTGAATTTGTACAAATAGTTCAGAAAGAGATGTTGTTTAAAGAAAAAAAGCTCACCTAGATGAGCTTTTGTGATTATAGGATGTCCGGAGTAAATCAACAATATACTGTAATTGTTTTAATGGAATTTTCCATAAAGTTTGATACAGTTCTGACAGTGAAGATGGTCTATTGTAAGTTGTATATATTGAGGGGGTTATAATTTCCAAAAAAATAACTATAATATTTCTTTCTCTGGACATTGATTTTGTATTAGCAAACAGTGAAGCATCAGCTGCACTGTTTGCTAAGACAAAATCGATCTCCACTGCTGCACAGACTGTGATTAAATGCCACCTCATGTGACATTCAATTTTGGTCTTCACTGTTGGTCATGAATAGTACTGTACATGTTTGCAGGGTTCATACAGGCAAGTGTGAGTAAAATTCAAGGACTTCTAAAACCTCTCCAACAGTTTTCAAGGACTTAAAGTTAATGAAAAATACTGATCTTAGTGTTAAAATTCTTCTTCAGAAATGCTAGACTGAGATAATGTAGACATTAGTACTGGAAAATAAGTATAAAATTGTTGCACCTATATTTGGTGCAGCATATGCTGCACCAAATAAAGGCACAACAATTTTATACTGATTTAGGTCTCTATCAACAGTGCTAAGTCCTACAGAAAATAGTAGAATTCGGGGACTTTTCAAGGCTTTTGAGTGATTTTCCTGTAGTTTTCTAGGCAGATTTAATTTTCAAGGATTTTTCAAGAAAGCCCTCTAAATTCAAGTACTTTTCAAGCCAGTGCGAATTCTTTAAAACAAAATCGATCTCCACTGCTGCACAGACTCTGATGAAATGCCACCTCATGTGACATTCAATCTTGGTTTTCACTGTTTGTCATGAATAGTACTGTATTAATAGACTTTTCGCTTACTGTTAAGGCGGCAAATTTAATATTCATATCTGGGGGTGGTTCGGCTATTTCATCTGCTAACACGGAAGGGAAATCAGGTTTTATTTATAATTTGGTAAAGAGTTAATAAGCTTTTGGGGCTGTGCAAACGTGCATGCATTACATGAAAGTCCTGAACGTATATACACTGACCTCACATGTATTAACTCTCAAAGCGCATATCACAAAAAGTTGTTGTTTTTGTTGTCTGCTGAAATATTTTGAAGCCTCTTTAATAAACAGTGTAGTTCCAGATCAGACTGCTCCTATAGCAGTCTCGGTCCACACTGCGTCCACTTGTTAAACACTAAACAGACACTTTAAAATGTAGTTGTTTTGATGGCATTTTAAAGTTTAAATAATTACTGTCTTTACTAAGGTGTTATGGTACAATGATACAGTTACCTTTGAATAAAATCACACCTCATTTTCAGCTTTTACCTATGTCTTAGGATTTTGTAGATTTTTTTTTCCAAAAAATTATCGCTTCATTTTAACCCTTTACACATAATAACCGCTTTTGACATCTTGCAATACTTCGTATTTGAAATTATTATGGAAAATGTAGCATTTGCTCATTTGGAGCAAATGCTCCATTTTCCATAATATTTTCAAAATTTAACTTAAATTTGTCTTGGGATTCAGGAGGAAAACAGAATAAGCAACCAACAACGGACTGGATTATCAGATATTAATTTTTTCTTGATTTTTTTTCAATGTCAGAAAATAGAAATGATGTCATGATCTAAAAATAGCTTATGAATAGAGGATTAAGCACCAACAAGGTTATGTTCTGTTTGAGAAAATTTCAATAACACACACTTATCATGAGGCTTGGTTTGTGAACTTACTATTGTTAAATAAATGATATTTCAACTGGATCAAGGAATGATTTTTGGCTTTTTGATGACTTAGTTTTCTTTTTAAACGATATTCATCCTTTCTCAAGTCTTTTATTTCATTAATTGCCCCATCTAATATTTCTTGTTTGCAAATTTTTTTGGTGGTTTCTTCAGCAGCGTACATCAGTGCCGGCATACAATCTCTGAGCTTTTCAAAACATAATTTTTGATCCCTACGTCTTTTTTGCTCAAGAGAGTTCTTTTTAGCCCATGGATAAAAGGTGAAATCCTTTTCTGGTATTTTAGCTGGTATCTGACTTGACTTTGCATCCTTGTCTTTTGGCACCTTCGCTTTCTTTTTATACATCCAGGGCGTATCCCTTTCTCGAGATTTTACAGCTGGTTTCAGACAGTAATTATGAATATCTTCGGGATAGTTTATCATGTTAGCTTTTGATGTCTCTTGTTTTCGGATTGTTTTCTTGGATTTATTGAGTATCTTTTTATTCTTATTAACTTCAAAGGTTGAACCACATGCACCGCTTATAATTAGAAAGTGCGTTGGTGGGTGATCTGACACCAGCTGACTTTCACTAGTAGATAAAGAAGCTGAACCTTCACTAGTAGATAAAGTAGCTGGACGCTTTTCGTCTCCTTTCACAGTGATCACATCAATTTCTTCATCGGTATCTGTAAATACACAGTACATGTACAGTAAAACCTGTGTAAAACCTATGTCAGTGAAGCCTGTGTTAAACAGACCAAAAATTGGTATTCTGATATATTTCTTTTTAAATTCCAGCCCTGATAACCAGCATTACTTTTAAGAAGAGAAATAGAAGTGTTCAAAATTTTAGAACATTCACTGTATACTAGATTAGCTCCAGTCCTTAAAACAATTTTCATCAATGTGCCATACCATATACTTGTACCTGGTCTTACTCCGATTTAAAACAGAGCCATCAGAGTAAGACTAGCTACAAGTATATGATATGACACATTGATGAAAAATTGTTTTAAGGACTGGAGCCAGTCTAACTGTATACAGCTAAATCACATTGACTGGAAGTCATTAGGACTAGAGGAGGGTCTGGATGGGGTATAATGATCAGTGAATAATGGCCTTTTTATAATGAATAGTGAGCCAAAAAAATAGTGAATAATGAGGGCCTAAATAATAATGAATAATCATATTTTCTAACGAATAGCAGAAACAAGAGGGCCATAGTGGCCCTGAATCGCTCACCTGTACTATGTGCACTAGTCTTGTACAGTGGAAGGTAATGATTTAAACCATTTGATGGAGGGCGATCAAGCTGGTCTCTTCTGTAGAATAGTCTTTGAGCGCATAACAAGACCCTACCCCCTCCCCCCACCACACATAAATGTTTTCTACACACCAAATATTAAGGCTCTAGCCCTAGTGGTTTCAGACAAGAAGGTTTTTTCATAATTTCCCAAGATGGGCCTCTGTGAAACATGTAACCCCGGGCGAGCCAATTTTGTGCCCCAGGGTCAAAATTTTGACATACTTGGAAGATGTCAACACGGTGATGTTACATAACAAATATCAAGGCTCTAGACTTTGTGGTTTCAGAAGAAGATTTTTTCTTGTATTCCCTATATAATCCTATATAAAACATTAGGGACCATTTTTGTCCCCAGTGGCATTATTTGAAAAGACTTGGTAGAGGTCCACTTGGTGAATATCAAGGCTCTTGGCCCCGTGGTTTCAGACAAGAAGATTTTTTCACGTTTTCCCTATATAAGCGTATGTAAAACGTGACCCCCGGGGTGGGACCATTTCCGGCTCCAGGGCTATAATTTGAACAAACTTAGTAGTAGAGGTTCTCTAGGTGATGCTAAATACCAATCATCAATAGTCTTTTTTTTACGTTTTCCCTATGCTAAACATTGAACCCCGGGGCGGGGCCATTTTTGGCCCCAGGGCTATAATTTGAACAAACTTGGTAGAGGCCCACTAGGTGATGTAACATATTAAATATCAAGGCTCTAGGCCTTGTGGTTTCAGACAAAAAGATTTTTGTTATATTTTCCCTTTTTAGCCTTTGTAAAACATGTTACCCCCCGGGGCCGGGCCATTTTTGGCCTCAGGGCTATAATTTGAACAAACTTGATAATGGTCCACTAGGTGATGCTAAATATAAAGAGTCTAGGCTTTATGGCTTCAGACAAGAAGATTTTTAAAGTTTTCATCTCGAAAATCTATTTTTAGCCTCTATGACCTAGATATCCAACGGACCAGAACCATTTGAACAATTTTGGTAGAGAGCCACCCAAGGATTATTTGTGTGAAATTTTTTCAAAATTGGACCAGGGGTTTAGGAGGAGTTGTCATTTAAGTTAAAAGTTAACGGAAGGATGACAGACAAAAGTTAACGGACGGACGGACCACAGACAAAGACCGATCATAAAAGCTCACCTTGTCACTTCGTGATAGGTGAGCTAAAAATTAATGTGAATAATCAGCTTTTAATGAATAAATGGTCTTATTTTAATGAATAACCCCAAATTGAAACGAAATGAATAATGGGCTCAATTTTTAATGATAGTGAATACCAGAACACCCCCCCCCCCCCCCCCCCCACACACACACACACACCCAGACCCTCCCAGAGCTTTACTTTGAAAGATCAGTTCTTTCAGTAAATGGGAGCCAAATCATTAATAAATAATATCTTTCCCCCCAAAATGATTAAAGATAGTCTTTCACATCTGGATGCTTAACAGTAATATCTTGCTGAGACTCTTTTTAACACACAGAACATATATTATTTTGGAATAAAATAACTCATAAATATTCCCCTATTTCTGAATCCAATATATCCCTAATTTAATTTGATTAGCTCTTTGCCTACTAGTGTCCTCTGCTGCTTATCTTTGCAAAGAGTTTGGACCTAGATCAGGCCCTACATTGTCATGCCTGATCTGCGTCCAAACTGTTTGACACTCTGATTATGTTCCTGAAAGAATTTTATGACAAAGTTTATTTTGAAAAAAAGTCAGCAGACAACAAAAAATTCACAAAATATTACCCATCATGCAAAGTTATATGGGCCTCGTTGTAAGAAAACCTGTCTTTCGGGGTTTGCAAACAACAAAGGCCCAGACCAGCCTGCCCATCTGCACAGTCTGATCAGCACCTTTGTTATTCCTTTATTGGAAAGAATCATATCTAGGCTTGCTATGAGCAAAATTTCAATCTTCTAGCTAGTCTCTATAGTTGAGCAGGCTGATTTGAATCTCTCTTTGTTGATACCCAAAAGACAGGTGTAATGGTGATGTAATGGTTAAGTACTGTAAATTCAAAAATTTTTGCGAGCATTTTATTTTAGCGAATAGTGTAAAAACACATATTTGCGACGTTAAAAATTCGCGACAAGGCCGTGATTATATCAGTAAACTGTAGATATAGTGATTTTGCCAATTCGTGAGGATTTCATCTTCACAAAACTTCGCATATGCGAAGTTTTGCGAAAATAAAACCCTCGCGATAATTTCCAAATTTACAGAAATTCACCTGAATCTGAATGAGTTTTGCTGGTAACACTTGAATTCTGTTGTAATTGAGCTTCCTGTTGAGTTTGTATTGCTAAAAGATCAGCTTGTGAATAGTCCAGCTCCATACGACAATATTCTGTATGAGCCCCCCTTTCATCAATATAACCTAAAGAATTTCCTCCATCAGGAAAAAATGTTACATCACTAGGTGGTGTTAAAGGCTCAGTTTTTACATGCACTGTGTCCTCAGTTATAGCTTCATTAAATGTGTTTTCAGTTTCATCAAAGTAGTCAGATGAGGTAAATTCACCAGGTGAATAAGGCTCATTCTTAATGATGGTGAATGATTCAATTCCATCTTCACACTGAAAAACATCTGATGGGGACTCTGGCTCAGCTTTGATTGAACTTAATGTTTCATTTGCACCTATGTATGTTCCATTTATTGGATCGATGCCGTTATAAGTATCAGGCATAAACGATGCTCCCCTTAGTGAACTGTGGTTGAGGGATGGCACAAGAAGCACTGGATATGGTTCTGGTACAAATACATATTCTTGCTGGGGAGTCGCACCCAAATGTTCTTGCTGGGGAGTTACACCAAAATATCCCTGCTGGGGAGTTTCAGAGTCAAAGTTTTGAGTAGTATGTTGCTGTGTTAGACCTTGTCCACTGTCTGATTTGTGGTTATTCACAAGTTTTTTTCTCTTTGCTGACTTTGCTTGATTGTTTGAATTGTTTTTAATCACTGGTTTTCTTCTCTTTGCTGACTTTGCTTTATCCTGCTTGTAACTTGTATCAGCCTCAGGTTGATATTTCTTCTGTAAGAGAAAAAAGTTCCAAGCTCAATTACATCTTTGCCTGCTAGTAGAGTCTGCTGATAGTTTTGTTTGTTTGTTTGATTTTTACGTCCCATCAACAATCTTTCAGTTATAAATGACGGGTCTTCCTGGGTTGAACCAGTACTAAGCTTCTTGTATGTTCTTGCTCAAGGACACAACATAGTGACGCCAGTGAGGCTTGAACCTGCCGCCCCTCGGTCTTGAGTCAAGCACTTTACCACTGAGCCACTGCGCTCCCTGAGTCTGCTGATAGTGTCTGCAAACAGTTTGAATCCAGACCCGGCCCAACAAAACTGGATCTGGATCCTAACAGTTTGAATCTCTGATGGTATTTCTGAAATATGCTTTTTTTTTAACAAGAACTGTCACTGTCACTTGACAAATGCCTCCAAAGGAATGGGTCTAGCATGCAACACACTTGTGGAAACTTAACTGTTTGACCCAAGAATGTATGTTGACATTTTGAGATATGAACTTGTATAATATGCATGACACATCATCTTTCCAAAAAGAACATTTGGGCCAAATTGTTTCACAATCCATCACTGCATGGTTGAGTTATATGGGTGAAAGTTCAAAATTTCTAAAATCATGAACTTTCGAGACTCCCATCTTTTTTAAAAAACTTGCAGTCACGCTACTAATTATTTACAATTTCAAGTTTTAATGGTCAAATGTCTTAAGACACAGAAAATAAATCAGATAAGCTGATATAATCTCCTTAATTCAGCATTTTGAGGCTGACTTTCTGTGGAAAGTCAGCCTCAAAATCCTGAATTCAGGAATAATCCTGAAATCTTTCACCTATGACTAATATGGACCCATGTTTGATCTTTGACCACCTTGACTTTTGAGATATGAGCCTGGGTTTTGCATATGACGCATTGTCTTGCCAAGAACATTTGTTTGTCAAACAGTTTCAAAATCCTTAAATACATTACACAAGGTTCTTACAGGAAAAGTTCCAGGATTTTTTTCATTTTTCAGGCATTCATTTCCATCATCTGTTTAAATGCCAACCACTCGGTTTTGTAAAAGTATTTCCCCTTCCCGGCTTATATTTTGATTGTTTTTTAACAATTTTCCACAACCTTTTTTTGCAAGCTAGAAATAGAAGTGGAACAAAATAATTATCACCAGTTGACTTTAATTCTGATGGTTTGTTTGATTTGATTCTTTACGTCCCATCAACAATCTTTCAGTTATGCAGGGACGAGTCTTCCTGGGTTGAACCAATACTGAGCTAGGATTAATGTGTCTTGCTCAAGGAAGCAAGGCAGTGATGCAGGTGAGGCTCCAACCTGCCGCCCCTCGGTCTCGAGTCAAGCACTCTACCACTGAGCCACTGCGCTTCCTAATTCTGATAGTGATAAAGGTCAGGACTACCAGGCATATTGAATTTGAATAGGATCATGTGGCACCAGCAGTCATATTGAATCCAAATAAGATAGCGTGCCTGGCTCTCTCATATCAAGCATTTCTCACTAATTCTTCTGCACATCCAATTAATTAAGAGAATTGTTGCTTTTTACTATTTTTCTGGGAAGAATCAATGTTTTCAAAGGCATTTGACGTGCAAAATAACTAGATGGAGTTTTCAGAGGAAAAATTATGTACCTCCCACCCACTTCATAGAGTTCTATGGGTCTAACTTTTGTGGTATGAATTTGAGCTCAGAAAATTCTCTCATTTTGCAAATGAGCCATGACATGAGATTTCCAACAATGTGGTATGTGCAACCAGCAAAGGCTCAGACCAGCCTGCGCATACGCGCAGTCTGATCAGAGACTTTGCTAGTCGCTTGAATATTCTAGGACTGTTTAGCTACTGACCGAACAACATTTGGTGTTTCTAAGCTTAAAAGGAGGCTTTACAGGCTCGTCTGAGTCGACACTTGTCAAAATGCTACATAATGGAAATCACATGTTGCGGCTCAAATTAAGTTGAGCATCAGAGTGTTTCCTAGGCATGACTCATTTTGTCCAAATTTTGTCATGATAAGATTTGGTCTCCATTTTTTCCTTATTTTACCTTACTGCTACTTCTGGGATATCTTACCAACTTGTCTGTAGCATGGAAATCTACACGCTCCCTCATAAATTGAACCAGGTCCTCACGCAGCTTCTTGATCTTTCCAAGCTTTAGCATATCCATCTCAGTGTTATCGTTGCTCCTCGGCTAAAATGGAAACAATTTTGCACAGGTTTAACAATGTCATAGCCAGAACGCTGAAAAAGTTATGACCATCAAAGGGAGACTATTGGAACAAGCAGTGATTCTCATCAATTGCATCCCTTTTCAAAATTGGAACTTCTCTTAAAGGAAAGAATTAACTTCCAAACGGAGCTAATTTTTTCTTTAAATAGCAGTTCCTTATGGCATGGAAATCACTTTTACCACATTAGGTGACTTACCTTGAATATGTACTATTTTCAATACGCATGTGCGTAACTGCGTAGTCGGAGGTATGCCAATGCTTTATATTTTGTACATTGTGGTTGCAAAATAAAACTATCACATGCATCAAGGATTTACCTCGGCCTAATTTGGTTCTGAACTTTGGCCCCTTCCCGAAATAAAATTGAGTAAAAACTTTCCAAAATAATTGTGAATAACATTCTCAATGTCTTAGATCTATATTTTGTTGAAAACGTCATGAAAATCAGACCATAAATAGCAAAGTCATATGCGTTTACAATCACACATTGATGCAACATCTCATAGCTAACCCTTTGCTTTCTGATGGGTTTTCCCCATACATATTAATACAGTAAGTATGGGATTACCCATTTTGTATTTTAAGGGGTCACAAGTAGAAGTTTTACAAATTAAGATGTATTTCTGTCCCTGAAGATTGTATTAATCTTAGCAAACAGTACTGACCCAGATGAAATGCAGCAAATGCAGCATCATGCTGCATTTCATCTTGGTGTTCACTGTTTGCAAAAAAAAACTCGTATAAGGAATTCCTGAATACAAAGGGCTAATCTACACTTGTCTTGCTGAACCCAGATGTGTCATTTTTTGAAACCATTGCAGCTTCAGATTAGCTTGCTTCTTTCTGGGCCAGCTGATCACGATCCACAGATTTCCACTTTAATTGAAAACCATGCTTACAAAATAAATGATACATTTTAACCGGTTGCCATGGTGACCACCTCTACTGAGCTGTCCTGGGATGTTTGTTTTGTTTTGTTTTGTTTTGTTTTGTTTTGTTTTGTTGCTTTACATCCAAGTCAAAAGCTATGGTCATGGCTGGACAGTCAATTCACTTAACCACACTTTTTTCCTGAGCAAGCTTGAACAAGTGGTTCGTGCACATACTTTCACTTATAATTGACAACAACCCTTTTTGAATGAGGAGAATGACCGTAGAAACTATTTCACGATCAGTCTCCACGAAAATATGGGACCGAGCCAGGGTCGAACTTGGGACCCCTGGATCTGCAGCCAGACAAGCATATGTAGCCAGACACATTACCAACTGTGCTACCTGGCCTGGTTCCACGGATGTTTGCCTAATCTTCTAATGAAGCCAAGCAACAAAAGTTTGAACTGTGTAACTCATGTGAATAGCGAAAAAAACATGCTTGCTTTTAACAAGATTTTATAAGTCTAGCATGAAAAATTCATTGCACTATGGAAAAAAGTCTCATTCTTTATTGAATGACCCTCGTATTGAGTGGAATCAAAATTCTGAACAAAATTCTGACATCAGTCAAGGGTCATAACTCTTGCAAATGTGCGTAAAATGATGTGTAACATATTGAACTAAACCAAATCTTGTCAATATCAATGCTTATACAAAATTTGGTAAAATTCTTTCAATTTGTTACAATATTATGACGGAATGATGGACAACCCAAATCCAGTATAGCGCCACTTTTTCAAAGCGGGGGCTATAATTATTGTGGAGTACATACCGAGATGCACTGTCGTGTGATGCATGGCCCTCTGCGAATTCCCAAACCACCAAACTTTCTTCTGTCTTTACAGTTTGCACATAAACCACAGTCAGGTTTCAGACAGGGCCTACAACTCCAGCAGCGTGCTTCACTTGATTTCTTTGTACCTTTTGCAGTGTCCATTACTTCTGTGAGGTGATCCAACTTGTCATTTTCCTATAAATAGATGATCTTACATGAGTGCTCATGTTTAATTGAATTTATTAAATGAGTTGTGGAAAAGTGATAAAAAGCAAGGCTTGCTTAGCATTTCATCATTTTTCACAACTAATTAAATATATTCAATAATACAGGAGCACAAATACAAGATTCTATTAATCACATTCATCAGAATTGCTTAAATCACATTTTTGGTGTGAAAACATTTAAGATTTTGCCATCTTTGATACAGGGTTATAATGGACCTCATTTTGTTAAGCTACTAATGTGTATACCACTAGAGGTGTATCTATTTTATTGCATGGGGTTATTTAACCCCAAGACTGAGAGGAGAAATCATGTGATAAAAAAAAAATCACTCTGCCATATAGGCTTCGACATGACAAAACCTGTCTTTGGGGTTTCCAACAAAGCCAGACTCAAACCAGTCTCTTCAGCTTCAGAGGCTAGCTATAAAATTGAAATTTCACCAGTGGCAAGTTTAGATATGATACTTTCACAAAGCTAATAACAGGCACTGATAAGTCTGCATGAATGGATAGGCTGGTCTGAGCCTTTGTTGTTAGCAAACCCTAAAGACAGGTTTTCTCACATCAAGGCCCATATGTTGTGTTTGTGTTTAACGTCCCACCAACAACTTAGGTCATAGTGAGATGAGGCCACAGCTTAATGTCTCATCTGACAGACTGGTGAAGCCGGGAATCAAACCTGCGACCAGTGGTTTATAAGGCGAGTGGTTTATCCACTACACCACGGAGGCTCCTCACACCCATATGTAAAACAATATCAAATATGCAGTAAATGTTCTAAAATTTTGAACACTTTTTCTCTTTCTGTTGTCAAAAAAAAAAAAAAGTTGGTTTTCAGGGCTGGAATTCACAAATTGCTTGTCAGAAAAGCAAAGAGGGAAGAACCTGATCAGACTGTTTCTACATTTGAAGATGCAGTCTGATCTGGGTCCACACTGTTTTTCTAGGCCTTTATTGGAAAGCAACTATACTGGGATAATCAGTTATCGCCAACATAAGCAGATATGGCTCTGAGGATAGCAAAACAAAATACAACCTGGCCAGAAAATGATTTTATCATATAACTTCAACCTTTTATAATAATGTGTGATATCTAAGACCATCAAAATATGTTATTTAATTTGCAAAAACCTTGATTTGTTTGTGCACCCGTTTTTCCGCCATTTTGAAAATAGTAATCTAATTTCGACAACTTGTTGACTTGAAAAAAGAGGCCTCACAGGGTCAAAAATTAAGCCCGCATTAACGCTAAATGCGTGTGAGAATTTCAAAATGCGAGACCAAAATATTTGTACAAGCAAATTTTCGCGAGTGCAAAAGTATTGATCAAAATCTACGCATTAATCAGTAGTAATTTGTGTGAAAATAAGATATAACAAGTTGTTTTCCGTAGTGTTTATATAATGCCGTCATATCAAACGCGATGGCAGTATGCAATTGGTAAATCAGCACGATAACCTACGAAGGTTTCCAAATGCAGCGTCTATAACTACCGGCATACGATTGGATAAAATATTGGCTGTTCCAGTTATCTCTCTCGTATTAACAGCTGAGTCATTGTCTGCGCAGGCTCTATGCTTAAAGGATCAGTATTTGAAAAATGCTTCCTATCGGAGATAATGCAGCTGAGTCGATTGTCAGACAGAAAATTACAAACAAATATTAATAAAATTAGAAAGTAGATCTAGATCTATAACCATTCACTTCAAAACTAAAAAGCATGCAGCTTTTCATTCATTGACAGTGGCTGTTTTCCGTATATTGGAAATGTCATACGTCGATGTGCGTAGACAAGATACATGCGAGCATGACTTGCACTTCCATCATTTTTAAGAAAGTTTGTTACAATATATTTGCAAATAGATAGCTCAAAACAGACTACAGAGGATAGCTTAAAGCCACCAGTGAAAGTGCTTAGGCTACATAAGTTATCATGGGGTTCACTGGCTGGAATACTGGTTATTAGGTCCATCCCTTTTACGCGAGAATGCCCCCCCCCCCTCCCCAAGTTTTTTTTTCTGAAATAGCCCTTATGGTTTTTAAAAAAAAATCGAGCTGATTTTCATTTTAGCCATTGCTTGTGGCAAAAATACTTAAGTTCGGACCCTGCCTCAAAAAGGGTTGGATAGACAAAAATCAATAGATGTTATGAGACAAACCATTTTTTTCATTCAATGAATATAAATTATTGTGAATCGTCTATCAATTAATTTATTGTAATCAAAAATATGTCAGTCATGTTTTTTTCTATATTCAATCCAATTTCAGATTGATTTGAACCCCTAGGTTCATTGGGGTGCTACCACACAGACAGTAAATGAAAAAGTAGACATAAAAACTTTCTTTTATGTACTTAAGGGATACATCAAGCCATTGCAGGCGAAAGATTGATATAATTTAACAAAAAATCATTTTTAGATATATGGTCCGTCCAGCTGCTTATTAGCCATACCATTGTTTTTGAATCTTAACATTAATAAGAACCCCCTTATGATAAAATCAATGATTTTCCCCACTTGGGACCCCAATACATCACTGAGTTTTCTTACCTCCATCGTGAGGGTGTCAACGCAAATGAAGATGAAGGAAGCGATGTATTCAATGAATAAAACATATCAGGATGATAATTTAAAGATTGGGGTTAAAAAGAATTAGTGAAAATGGCGGGAAAACATTGATGCAGATATGTGACCATTATTTCCCACTCAGATATGCATTTTCTTACTGCTAAAACAACTTAACAGACAGCTTTTCTTTTGCCCTTGGAAATCTCCTTTTCAGAATGTGCCTGTGATGTCACAGAAGTGAAAAAACAGTAGGAATGTTCAATTGGCAAAATTACATTCTTGGCAAAATTAGCTTACTCCACTATAGTGTTCGAAATTTTAGAACATTTACTGTACCAATCCATTTCCTTCATCAGGGCCTATGGTGGCTCAGAGTTTGTTGTAGCCAATACTTTAGCCAAAGGGAAAAAGGTGGAGCCAAATCATATTAATTTTAGCCCAGGTTTTAGGCAGAAAGTAGTATCAACAATTTGTTTTGTTAACCACTAGCAGTGTCACCAAACCACGTGGTGTGTGACGTAAATTTTTGGTACCACCGGCAGCTAAATCATCAACAAGAAGCATCGCCTCGGAACTTCAATCAATCGTAAGTATTTTATTTTCCAGCCGATTTCAACGATATATAGCCTATTCTAAGGGGAAAAGTGAGTTCTTTACAACGGTGTTAATGGATTTGTCACCAGATTAATACTTTAGGCCTGAAAACGAGGCAAATATTTGGGACTGGCTTGCCGTGGTTGCACGGTGTTTTTCACATTTTCTGGACATTTGCCTCGTTTTCAGGCCTAAAGTATTAATCTGGTGACAAATCCATTAACACCGTTGTAAAGAACTCACTTTTCCCCTTAGAATAGGCTATATATCGTTGAAATCGGCTGGAAAATAAAATACTTACGATTGATTGAAGTTCCGAGGCAATGCTTCTTGTTGATGATTTAGCTGCCGGTGGTACCAAAAATTTACGTCACACACCACGTGGTTTGGTGACACTGACTAGGGGTGACTTGTTATCTACTGATAATCTTGGCAAACAGTTTGGACCCAGATCAAGCCCAACAAAATCCTACAGGACAAGTGCTTTGAGAAGAATAACTTGTTCTTTCTAGATTTCACTTGTAAAATACCAGCAGACGAGTGGAATTTTTGTCCCCTGGTAACCCTATTTTCCTTACCTCACTACATTTCTTGGCTTTGTGTTTCACACCAGTAATTTCTTCAGGCACTGAATCTTCATAATCTTTGATACATCTATTCACTTCATTATAAAAGTTTCTTGCCCTCTGAAGCTGTTCAAACTCAATACCCTTGGCTGTTTTCTTTCTTATCTTAAAGATATAGCATATATAGCTATATACAATGTCAGTATGCCTATACAAGGTTCATACGGGCAAGTTTATGTAAAATTCAAGGACTTCTTAACCACTTTCCTACTATTTTCAAGGACTGAAAACTTATGAAAAATACCGATTTACGCATTAAAATTCTACTTCAGAAATGCTAGACTGCATTACTGAGGATATTAGTTTAAGAAAATTAGTATAAAATTGTGTTGCCTTTATTTGGTGCAGCATATGCTGCACCAAGTAAAGGCACCAGAATTTTATACTGCTTTAGGTCTCCAAAAACAGTGTTAAATCCTCCTGTAAATGGTAAAATTCAAGGACTTTTCTAGGCCTTTTGGTGTTTTTCAAGTACTTTTCAAGGCAATTTTAATTTTCAAGGACT
This sequence comes from Loripinus fragilis, assembly GCA_964019695.1. Lineage (NCBI taxonomy): Eukaryota > Metazoa > Mollusca > Bivalvia > Lucinida > Lucinidae > Loripinus > Loripinus fragilis. The sequence goes on from OZ026520.1 coordinate 52,451,458, forward strand.
TTTCAAGACAGTCCTGTATATTCAAGTACTTTTCAAGCCTATGCGAACCCTGCTATATAAACAAATTTTGAGCCTAACATTGTGGTTATTTTCTTATCCACTGGTTTAAACATGCATTTTTGGGTGCTCCCAAGAACCATCTCATTGTTTTGGATGAGAAATATGAAAATTAATTTTGAATTACACATGTGTGACGTGCATGACATTTTGTGCCCAAATGCGGTAAAACGTGACGTCGGGAAAACGCACCGCAAAAGTGAAGTAATTTACGCAACTGCACTTTGTTGCGCAATTTGAACGTCGCTAAGCGTCATTTGTTAACATCGCTTAAAGCCCAAGAGGTGCAAACATTTTACGATTTCTTCGCAGAGAAATATTTATTTATGGATTGAAAGATTTATACATGCGGCTGTTTAGATAATAATATCGCAACTATTTACAAGCATGTATTTAAACAAAAAACAAAACACCGTCTCTCCCGGACACTTTCTGTGTCGGCTGTAGTGCATTTATATTCTTTTTCTACTATAGACCAGAAAAAAAGTAAGTGGTGATCGGGAAATGCCACAATCACACACTGCAGTCCAAGACCAGGCCTGATATTAAAATACATTTTATAAAACAACTAGATCAATTCCATTTCGAATGCAAAGCAAAAATGTATGTCCGTTTCAGTATCTTTTGTCCTCAATGTTGTCGTACAGCACGTCAACTGTTTTGTTGTGTGTTGTGTTGAGACGAAACACTACAAACGGAAAGTTCCATCCTACTTATTGGTTATGTGGCATACGATGCTCGTTTCAGTGTATGCAATAAGCGTTATACTTTGAGATACAGTCACAGGACATAATTATTTGCCATTTTGTAACGTCGCCGTTTAAATCAATGTGTGGCTAGATTTTTTGGCATAAATTATTGTAGCAAAACAATAGAAGCTACAACCGTGAAAAAAGTACCGAATGAATGCAATTCGATTTACGAAATATACAATTTTATTGTAGCTTTTTGGTTCAGCTGTTTTCGTATGGTAGTCATTTAAACACGACAACAAATTTAAATAGCTTTTTTGTAACGTTATCTTAGTGCCAATAGGAATCGTGATATTTTAAATGTATGCTCACTTTAAACCGGACCTACTTGAGAACCAAAATTATAATAATTTTAATATTTTATTGTATATTGCTTTTTTTAATATTTGACTTCCATCCTCGTAAAATTGTGAAAATTTGCACCCATTAACATTGCCATGGTAATTTTCGCAAAAAATCTGGAAATGCACTAATTGCGACGGCACGAAGTGGCAAATATGTATGAAGACAAATATTAATATCATTATTTGGGATACTAGTCTGATGCGCTGACTGCTCCGTGTGTGCTAATAGGACTACAAGTCTGATGCGCTGACTGTTCCGTGTATGCTACATGTAACAATTGTATTGTACCAGCGTGGCAAACGCTACTCTGCTTTATCTGCAATGTACGTATGCTGTAAGACGAAGTCGCGAGATTTTGCCATGAGCGCGATTTTGAACGGAATTTAGAAATTGTAATTCCGTAAATTCTGACTCGACTTTCGAGCTATCCGTTTTGTTCCATGCGTGTCATGTTTACCATGGGTTAGAGCCACTTAAAACTATGCCAGCTTATCACTTATCGCATTTGCCAACAGCAAATACTCAGACGAGCCTGTTCTAAAGCGCAGCCAGCGCCTGTTCTGCTATAATCTACAAAGTATGGAAGTACATGTAGATCAAGGCTCAAGCCAAACACTGCACTTCTAACCCATCTAGGTAACTATACATCCACAAAACGCTTTGATGCGTGTATGTTACGGTAAATGTATCGAATGAATCGAGGGTCATTACTTAGCATGCTTAGAGGTCGTGGTTGAAGCATACATGTAGTTATGCATATGCTGATTTTAACGCTTACGAGCCAAGTACCAAAAATTTTATAAGCTGTGTAAAAATCTCGAAGCTTTTGTCGCAGATACGTCCCATTTTTATCTACCATCTGATCTAGACTGTTATTGATATTCTTCAATAATTCCGAAGCTTAGAGTTGGATCCATTTCGATGTGATCTGTTTTAATTAATTGTAACATTCGGTATGAACATGGGCGCAGGCTGATTGTATTTAATTATGGTTATAGCTGATACCCCAAACTATGAGGGTAGGTACATGTAATCCCGGCCAATAGATCTAATTGTACCTTGACATATTAAATGCCGATTCATAGTCTACACTGTTCACAACTTCTGCGACTGTAGTTTGAAAATTTTAACATGTGATCCTATCAAATATAAGTGAACAGCATTTGAATAATGTCGGAGTTCGACGTCGAATAGGCTTAAAGATTGTTGAAACGCTTTCTGTATATTTCAAGAAAAATGTAAGTTGTGTTTACTCATCACGTTACGGATCACAAAATGTTTTGGGTTGTTTCCTTAATCTGCTAAGGGTAAAGCTGTCATTCACATTAGAAAGAGCCGCTTCCCAAGAGTACCCACTGCAAACATTTTCTTTGAGAAATAAGAAAGAGCGCTTTGGGTATCCATTGGTCTTGACCTGGTTCCAAGCAGTTTGTATTGCAAAGATATATTAGCAAGTGGCAGCCGAGGAAATATGAATGATAGGGAAGTGGTGGATGAATCTAGCGAATGGAGGACATAATTTCGTTACGTTTTGATATCGAACGCCAACAAAACATTTTTGCTTGATATATTTTGTGGGAGCCCGTCCACTCTTTTCTCTGCTTTTGTTTTAAGCTGCGCAACATGTTACATGTATTTCTTCGTCCTTGAAAAAACATTGTACATGCATATAGACTTAGATAACACCGATTATACGTGAATTCTCGCCGTTTCAATTTTGACTGCCTTCAGAATTCAAGTCTGTTTCACTTTGAAGGTATGCACAATCAGCGAAAAGATTGATCAGCATTTGCGCAAATGCAGACCGAGACAGAGTAAACTTAATAGTTAGGGGACATTGAAGTGAAGCAATGCATCTGTATTGGTATGAGAGACCTAACACGGCTAAACTACTAATTAATCAGTGCCCGACTTTTACGAATTGAATATCGCGTGATGGGTTCGGGATCAGCTCTTGACTTGGCGACTTCCGCTGTCAACACACCATTGAGAGTGTAAACTGACCTTAGTATTTTATAACTACTACAGCATGTAGCAACTACATGCGCCACTGCTGCTGATGCTACTTTCACTCCTCTTTCTACAAATGAATTAGTGATGGTTATAATGAAAATGAAAAAAAAGAAAAGAGAGAATTAAACCACGATGCGCGGAATCATATTGGATCACCATTTTAAAACATGTTAATAATCAACTTTCTGATTTGCACAAATACCCATTTTAATCATGATATAGACCACCTTCTAACATTTCGTAATGTAGCAATATAATCTGAATTTTAATTTCAACCCTGGAAAATGCTTAATCTTTAGTGCTCGAACTTTAAAGAAATAAGCCGTATGACGAAATACATTTATATTTTTAAAGAAATAATGTTTACGATTTATCCGATCACGTTGTGATACCAAAATGTTCCAATCGACAAATTCTGAAGTGACATGAACTTTCCCAAAAGAAAAATCAATTCGTTTCAAACATCCTGAAATAAACTCGCCAAGTTGTCTATCAGAAAATTAACGTTGACGTCGGAAACACTTTATATACAATTCCATGACGTAGGGACCTATGAACTATTGCCTATTTCTCAGAAACCGCTTAAGATATCGAACTGAAATTTCACATGTATACTCCAGAGACATATAGGTATCAGAAAATATCAATATCTCAATTTCGACCAGGTACCTCATTTGGGCCCAAAATCTCATGGCTGGTCACATATGTATCTGGATGCCTGAACTGGAATAAGAATATCAAATAAATTTATTAACAAGAAAAGATCAAGCTATTTAAGGGTTGCTGCCAATTAGGAGACGGGCTCTTAGGGAAAAGCTGAAAAACAAGCTTGAAGAGATTTGACTGCCGAGTCTCTTTTCTGCCCAAGTGATGATTTTTCTACAATAAAAGATCAGTGCTTAATCCTTTACTCCATAATAACGCCTTTTGAAGCCTTTGAAATATCATGTATTTGAATATAATATGGAAAATGGAGCATTTGCTCCCTAATATGGAAAATAGAGCATTTGCTCCCTTGTAGCAAATGCTCAATTTTCCATATTTTTTTTCAAAAGTATTTAAAACTTTACTTAGATTTTTCTTGATTTTTCAATGTTGTCTAAAAATAGAAAATGATGTCCTGATCGAAAAATAGCCTATGAAGTAAAGGGTTAAATAACCTGTAAACAAGCATTGGCTAAATTGGTAGGTTTGCTCTTACACCAGGGTTGCCACTCCATATCCTTTTCAAAATTCCCTGACTTTTCACTGACCTTTCCCTGACTTTCAACCATTTTTCAGACCCTTTTGAAAGGCCGACTTTAGGCGTTTTCATCCATCGACAATTCAAAAATCTCAAACCATAAATATTAGAAAAGGTATGTTTCTGAACAAAAATAGCTTGCAAATTATATTGCGAAATATTACTTTTCTAATATTGCTTGCAATTTTCAGAAAAAAAATATAATTTCCAGACGTCGGTTCTAAACTAGCAACATTTTTTGAAAATTATGCAATTCCCTCACTTATTCCTAACTTTTTTCTCTTTTTTTTCTAAATTCCCTTGACTGAAAATGAAATTCCCTGACTTTTCCCTGACCTGGAAGCTTTTATTTTATTTCCAGAATTTTTCCCCAACTGTGGCAACCCTGCCTTAAACACACTTATGCAGGATGCAGGACAATCCAGATGTACAATCTATACGAGGCAAATATTTGACCCAAAGTCAAATGAAAACCCTTCCAGGGAAAATGAGAATTGGGGTCAAAATTAAACTCAAGGCTCAATTGCCTATTCAATCCCATGACATTCAACAGTGACCATGAGTCTAGATGGTTGAGCTATGAGTTCTGCAAACTTTCCTAGGGAGGTCACAGATTATAAATCAAAGTTTATGGGTAAAAGAAATATGGAGCTGACAAGAAATTAAGGCTTAAACTTTTGACCTTTAATTGTGACCTTGACATTGATATTGAATTGGCATGGTAGATATATGTATCTTGCACATCATCTCACATAGGGGAAGATTTGACCAAAGTTTAATGAAAATCCTTCGAGGCATAAAGGAGTTATAGAGTGGACATAAAATTCAAGGCGGACAAAAATGTGATAAAAGCTGTGAAAAAGTGTACAGAATCTTCAATCAATAGCATACCACTTACTTGAAAATACATGCTGATTGCTTACTTGGAAACCTTTGTGTGTTGCAGACTGTAGTTGCATGAGGGTGGGTTTGATGATCGCAAACAATCATGATATGGCTAAAAAAGTCATCTATTTGTGCAAAATTTGACCCTGAAACTAGAAAATCTCATTGTCAAGGCTGAAAAGGTAATCAGCATAAAATGTGTATAGCTATATACTAAGTGTTATTGCACTGAATTTAGGCAAACTGAAAATGAAACAGAAGCTATTTATAATTATAATCTGTTTTGAATTCAGTATTTTGAGGCTGATTTTCTTAGGGAAAGGCAAGTCAGCCTAAAATACTAAATTCAGGAATAATCCTGAAAACTTTCACCCATAAACCATGATATAATATGGGCCTTGATGCTACAAAACCTGTCTTCGGGGTTTCCGTCAAAGTGAGACTCAAACAATTCTCCTCAGCTTCAGACACTAGACGGAATATTGAAAAGTCGCTTGAAGCAAGTTTAGCTATGCTACTTTTCGGTAAGCCAATAACAAAGGCGTTGATCAGTCTGCGCCTTTGTTGTTCGCAAACCCCGAAGACAGGTTTTCTTGTGTCGAGGCCCATATTTTACAAAGTGCATGTTTTAGCCTCAAGAAATACTTACCCTTTTATTTGTTCTGTGAGGTATGTGTGATGCACTGTGTCTTGACAGTAACAAAACATTTGAGACGAAACCTGGTGCAAGCCCTTTCTTGCATATGTCCTCAACCCTAATTCCAACATCTTTAGTGGTATCATTATTATGAACACAATTTGCAGTTTTCGATTCTTTGACAGAGTTTTTAGATGTGTCATAAGATCTAGGTTTTCCATAGATCAAAAAATCAATCACATCAATCACAGTGCCGTTTTTTCGAGTGTAAATATCTTTACAATTGCTAGGTTCCACTTGGTCTTAAAAGAATAATTTGTTACATTAGGTCAGAATTTTTTTATCTATGATTTACAAACCCTCCTATTGTAATTTTCCTTAAAGTAGAAAAAAAAATTCTAAAATTATTTTTAAATTTTATCCGCCGACTCTAAATATTATTTGTTTCGTTAAAAAAAATCAAATATTTTTGAGGTTCTGTCTGTGTATTTTTGAGACTGACACCACTGTTAAAAGAGATTGTCCTGTCCAGATTTTTAGGAAAATGATAAAATATTTAAAGATTTAATACAGACTGTTGGTTTACCTTACTAGTTTTACTGTTTTTTCTGGAGATATTGAAAAAAAAAAAAAAAAAAAAAAGCTCTGAAAATGACCAGTTAACTGAATATCCACCATTTACATGATCATGACTTCTTTCCTTCAGACTTGTGCTCATGTCATCATTAAGAGGCTCATAGGATGTAAAGTCAAAACAATCCTTATACTTCACAGAAACAGAATCACCATTTAGAACATGATTGTACACAGCCTTTGAGTTGCTTTTTTCATGAACTTTTGAGTCAGCCTCATGCCCTATGAAAGTATGTCGTTCTGGTCTATAGTGAGCAATGTCATTACTTTCTACACCTTCTGTTACTTTGATATCAACAGAGCCAGTTTGCAATGCATCCTCACTTTTAATAGTATCATCCATTCCATTTGTGGAATGCAGCTTTTGGTACTTTACATCCTGAAATCGAAACTCTTTTTTAATTTTAAAGCGTTCAAACTCGAAGCCAATGCACTCATCCAAGTCACAATCTGGATCATATTTATAAACCTTGTCTAGAACAACATAGAATTCATTTGCTTCGAAACCATCACTGTCCCTTCTCTCACAATTGTTCTGTGTCTTTGTTCCTGGCTCTACGATCTTTTGAAGACATTTCCTGAGGTATCTGTCACTAGCATTCCAAGGGTCTGCAATGTTCAAAAAGAGTACAGTAACCGAGATTTCATAGGTCCAGATAAGGAAATTTTATATGTGTTAAAGTTAAATTATTTTCTTACCCATTAATTTAAACATGTGTTTTGGGTACCCACAACTTATGTTTTGGATGAGAAATAAAGAAAATAACTTTCGAATATGCACTCTTATCTGGAGGCCTGGATTTTTCCCAATTTTGAGTAGGAGCCCTAGGACCTTTCAGATTGGGAAAATTCGCATGGTAAACCCCTAAATTAGGGAAATTTGTTATAGTGCACAATTACGGCATTTTTGGTCATTTAAAAAAACAAATTAGCTATTACACAAAATATTGCCATTAAATTGAAGGAGAAATAAGATGCAATGGTAGTAGCTTGTGTGTGTGTTGACAGAATGAAAATCCCAATCTTCAAAGAAGATTTGGATTTTTTTAAACAATTGGGAAAAAATTGCAAATGTTGCAATATTTCAAACAAGCAAATTCAGAGAATTTATGTCCCCAGCCACTTAATGTTTGCCTTTTAATATATGAGCTATCATGAATAAGCAAGTTAAACTGACTAAGTACACAAAACAGAATTTCTAACCCATCCGAGATTGTATGGATATTCTTGTTACCTGGAAGAATGAGGAATATCCAATCAAAAAAAGGCGCTAGAGTGGTCAGAAGACCATTCATTAATTTTTCAAACACTCAAGGGCAGCTCACTCAGTAGTCAGTGATGGGATTTTGACGAAATTCAAACTCATTCAAGCTTTTAGGCCATTTATGGTTGTCTTTGTTATCTGAAAGAATGAAGAAGATTCATCCTAAAGTGAAGACACTAGAGTGGTCACAACATTTCTCCAATTATAAGTCTATGGGGATATTTTCAAAAGCTCAGGGGCAGCTAACTCCTCAGTCCCTAGTCTGATCTTGCCAAATTCAAACCAATTCGAGGCTTTATGGTTGTCCTTGTTACCTGCAAGAATAAAGAACCAATCAAAAATGAAGAAGCAAGAGTGGTCACAAGGTTTTTCCCATTATAATCCTATGGGAGCTATCCATTGCCATGGAAACCCGAGTTCTGATCTGATCTGGCCCAAAACCTTATAAAGACATTCCCCCACACCAATGATGCTCCAGATGAAGTTTAATTACAATCGGCCAGCTGGTCTCAGAGATATTCATGTTTGAAAGTGTGGACGCACGCACAGACTAATGGACACCGCCTTGACTAACGGATACCGCCTTGAGTCCCATCCTATAAGCTCACAGGGAGCCTTCGGCTCAGGTGAGCTAATGAAGGCATTAGAGTGGTCACAGGACTATTCATTAATTTTTAAAACGCTCAATGGCAGCTAACTCAGTAGTCAGTGGTGGGATCTTTACGAAATTCAAACTCATTCAAGCTTTTATAGCTGTCCTTGTTACCTTAAGAATGAAGAAGATTCATCCAAAAATAAATGGCATTCGAGTGGTCACAACATTCTCCCATTATATGTCTATGGGGATTTTTCAAACTCTCAGGGGCAGCTAACTCCTTAGTCCATGGTCCATCTTGCCAAATTTCTAACCCATCCGAGATTGTATGGTTGTTCTTGTTACCTGCAAGAATTAAAAAGAACCAATCAAAAATGAAGAAGATAGAATGGTCACAAGATTTTCGCCATTATAACCCTATGGGAGATACCTGTCGCCATAGAAACCAGATTTCTGATCCAATCTGACCCAAAACCTAATACAATCCCTCACCCAAATGATGCTCCAGAAGAAATTTGATTACAATCAGCCCACTGGTCTCAGAGATATTCATGCTTAAAAGTGTGAACGCACGCAGGGACACACATCAGCTAGATTCCCATCCTATAAGTTCACCGAGATCCTTCGGCTCAGGTGAGCTAAAAATATGCACTTATAGGTGTCATTGGTGTATAATAAATAGAGGATCTTACATGAGTGTTCATGTTTTATTGAATTTATTAATCGAGTTGGGGAAAAGAGATAAAATGCGAGGCTTGCCAAACATTTTATCTCTTTTTCGCAAGGAGATTAATAATTCAATAATACAAGAGCACGAATGTTAGATTCTATTTATCAAATGACATTAAAAATACTTAAAAATTGCATTTTGGTGTGAAAATGTCAATATTTCCCCTTATTTTACGCAACATTATAATGGACGTCATTACGCTTCCCGAAAATCTGTAAACCACTAGTTTTGTTTGTTTGTTTTGTTGCTTTACATCCCAAGTCAACTGCTATGGTCATGGCGGGACAGTCAGTTAACCTAACCACACTTTTTCCTGGGCAAGTTTGAACAAGCAGTTAACCAGTACTTCGTGCACAAGTCATACTTTCGCTTGTAACTGACAACCCTTCTTGAATGTTTCAGCGGAAGGGAGAGAATGACCGTAGATTTTATTTCATGATCAATCTCAACGAAAGTATGGGACCGGGCGGGAATCAAGCTCGCGAGTAAACCACTTATGGTTTATCGATTTTATTGCATGGCGATATATCACTCCCAGGGGTTATGTCATGTGATAATGCAACTTTCAGTTGTTGTTGCTTTTTTATATAGGGTTTCACATCCCAGCAAAAGTCATTCTTGGTTGGTTGTGTTGTTGCTTAACATCCCAGTCACCAATTTTTCAGCTATGTCCGGAAGAAGCCACTACTTCCTGGGTGTTACCAGTACTCTAGGGGAGTAAATGTGTCTTGCTGAGGGACACAACACGGCGGAGATCATACTGTATTTACATGTAGGTGTCAAACCCTAGACCTCTTGCTCTGGAATCATAGACTCTAACAATAGGCCACCGCACTCCCCAAAAGTAAAACAGTGTCTTTGTAAAAGTTCCCTTACAGAAAAGCTGTCTTTGTGCGAATATCTGATGAATATGCTGCGAATATTCTGCGAACTGCATTGTTCAGTAATTGTGCGCTATATATTCATATCTTGTCGCAAATACCCAGCAAAAAAAGTTGGCCTGATAAAAAAATGATCGCTGAATGTTTGCAGCTTGTCATATAATCGCTGCATATTCACAGCAAAAACTTAAACTTTTTTCAAGCACAAGGTATTATTCGCCCGGTATTCGCTATAGAAACTTAGTTCTGGATCCTGTTCGCTGTATATTTGTTACAGTGACTTTAACTTTTTATGCATTCCCGGAGTGCTTTTCTAAGGAACTTCAACTTATATTGCTTTCAGTCTAAAGATCTTATTTTTTTTACTTGGGAGATAGATTCAAAATTATCTTCCCTCAAAACTCTTCAATTAAATGGCTGTCATTATTGCCATGATGCAAAAATGACAACATGTTGAGAAGTCTTTTTATGGTATGTAATCTCTTCTCATGTGTTTTTCTGTTCCTATGATGTTTGAGTTAAGACCTTTTGATTGTTCTTGAATGGTGTTGCTTGCTGAGGCCAGTGCAAAATAGATATTTTTTTTTACTTGAGTTTAACAAGCTTTGACTTTTCTAAAAAATCAACTTCGGATCATTGCTTGTTGTTTGTTCGCGGGATATTCCCAATTATTGTTCGCCACATATTTGCAACAGCTATTTTTACTTTTAATTAAAATGTTTGCAGAATATCGCAGAAAGAGCGTTGGATATTTGCTGCATATTCAATTTACAGATTTAAATGCATGTTTGTCGCATATTCGCAGAATGTTCGCAGGATATTCCCTGCATATTTAATCAGCTGCTTTGTTTGTTTGTTTGTTTGATTTGATTCTTTACGTCCCATCAACAATCTTTCAGTTATATAGGGACGGATCTTCCTGGGTTGAACCAGTACTAAGCTAGGATAAATGTGTCTTGCTCAAGGACCACAACGCAGTGACGCCGGTGAGGCTCGAACCCACGGCCCTTCGGTCTTGAGTCAAGCACTCTTCCACTGAGCTCCCAAAAGTCTTACTGGGGCTCGAACCCTCAGCCTTGGATTAATCAGCTGCTCTGAATCATGTTTGCCACATATTAGCTGAATATTCGCAGGCTGTTAACTAAAGTATTCGCCGCAGACCTAATTTGCATGTGTAAAGTGAACATCTCACGAACAATCCGTGAATACTGGTCAGCCATATTCGGTTATGTTTACCGAATTATCGCAGAATATTTGCTAGCTATTCGCAAAATAGTTTGCGGCAGTTCATTTTTTTCCGTAAGGGTCACAAAAAAGACTGGAGAAGCCTGGGATCAAACTCATGGGCCATTTGCAATGGAAGTTAGTAAGGGTGCAAAGATCAGGAATCGATACAATCAAGAACCACACCTGACCCAGGATACCAATGGGAAAGTAACACACTCACGTTAAGACACCACAAACGAGAGCCAAAAGGTCAGCCCTTTCCCAGCCAGTGACCACAAGGCACATATAAACAGACGCATACAAAGGCATAGCAAATTAAACACAAGACAGAAAAAAAACATAAAAGATACACAAAAGAAGTACTGCCTTGGAACGGTCAGTAAAATATTTTACTGGAGGGCTTAAACCGGTTTAACGGTGCACCAACCTCACCCTTAGTTCAGATGTGGATCAAGACACATAGAAGTTTCGTTTGCATGAAAGACCCCTAACTTATCAATGCATCATCTCCTAGAACATATAAATCAAGATATAAAAAGGAGATAAAGCAAAGATAAGGACTCAACAGTAAATAAAACTGAATACCGGAGCAAAAGAAATCCAACAGGTGCACCCCGGTGGGCCCGATAAACAGCCAAAGCATCAGGCCCCTACCATCTCATCAATAGACAAGGCTTTAAGTCTGAACCTTCATAGAGTCTGAAGTCCGACCCACGGGCTTGCAATTAAAGAGGAAAGCAAGTTGCCAACCGTGATTGGGTTGACTACCAAGCATGCAGTATGTTGCAGCCAATGTTATAGCCAATCTTTTATTATGGGAAATTATTTTAATGAACTGCGCTGAAAAATTATAAGATCCACATCTAAATATGATCTGTGTTTTCAACCAGGTCAGCTACAAGGCTAGCAGGGGATTAGAAACGTGAAATTATGGATATATGGAAAGAGACAAAAACATGTCTACATGCCATCGCTGTAATATATATTAACTTGTATGTGTACACATTACCTGTGTAATAATGTTTCTGCTTCCGACGCTTTGTCCAACGCTTGTGGCGAGGCATTTTTAACTACAGACGGATTCAATATTTAATTGTATTTACCTGCAATAAATAGAGAAAAAATATGATATGTGATAGTGAAACATGTGTGTCATGATGAAGGATGTCAAAACTAAAACATTATACATGTACAGTGTTTAAAATAAGGCTCAAAACTCAACTTGTTCAGCAGGCAGTCTGAACCCCTTAAAGAGGGTCTGGATGGGGGTCTGGTATTCACTATTCATTAAAAATTTAGCCCATTATTCATATCATTAAAATTTTGGGTTACTCATTAAAATAAGACCAATGTTTCATTATAGGTAGGAAAGGTGGCAAAGAAATCTGATTATTCACTATTCATTAATTTTTTCTTCAATTCATTAAAAAAATAGGATTATTCATTATTTTTTAGGATCTCATTTTTCACTATTCATTATTTTTTTGGCTCATTATTCACTATTCATTATAAAAAAGGGCCATTATTCACTAATCATTATACTCCATCCAGACCCTCCTTAAAGAGCCAAGAAAAAAATACATCTGAAAATGTCGTCTGCTGCAAAATATTGCCTAACATAACTGACGAATTTAGTATAGAAGCAAACAGTGTGGACCCAGACCAGACTGCTCCTATAGGAGCAGTCTGATCTGGGTTCACTCTTTTGCCATAGAGGCTTCATAAACATTTCAGCAGACGAGAAAAGCAGACGACTTGTGTTGTGATTGGCGCATTAAGGGTTAAGACTGATAAATATGATGAAGAGAGAAAGGAGCTAGAAGAATCGGTAGAAGCTATTCTGTCAAGGGAAGGCATAAATTTCAGCATAACAGATTTAAGGGTTTTATCAGGGAACAAAGAAGATATCAGTAGGGGAGAGAGTTTTGAACTAGTTGTTGCACTTCTCAACTTAATTCAGTGCATCAAACGTTTTCAGTAAATTAATAGCCACATATGGGCACCTAGAGCAATATTTCAAGTATAAGCATAGGGCCGGTCAAGAAAAAATAATTTGCGTAAAATTGCAATTATTTTGTTATTCATCAGTTTAAACATGTGTTTGTGGTGCTCAAAAGAACCGTTTCAATATGTGTTTTGGGTGCTCAAAAGAACCATCTCATCGAGACGGTTCTTTCGAGTACCCACAACATATCTTTTGATTGAGAAATAAGAAATTTAATTTTCAGTTACGCACTTTTATCTGGGGGCCTGCCTTGGAGTTTCACAGAAGAGAAGACAACAAATGGAGGCGACTGGCAACATCTAGTGTCTTTCACAGATATATAACAATAACAAGATCATTTTTTGATGTTGTAAATGCCAGTGCACAAGCTTTATCCCAGGCTTCTCCAGTCTTTCTAGTGACTTTTAACCCTTTACTCCATAGTAACGCTTTTGAAATATTATGTAGTTGAAAATATTACAGAAAATGGAGCATTCACTCTTTTGGAGAAAAACAGCAAATGCTCTATTTTCCATAATATTTTCAAAAGTTCAAAACTTAAATTTTTCTTGATTTTTTTCCAATTTTGTCTAAAAATAGATAATGATGCCCCCATCATCCAGATGAATCCAGGACGTTTAGCCCCTAAACCATTTCCTCCCCTAGTCATTTCGCCCCCAAATCGATTCGCCCCACCCTGGTGGTTTCTCCCCCACTAGTCGTTTTGCCCCCAATATATATAAGAAGTTATAATCTGGGTCTAAACTGTTTGCAAACAGCAAATATCACCGCTAGCAGTAGAGTTAAAACGTTTGTAATGTTTTGGTTCTTAAGTCAATTTTGAAACTTGCAATGCACAGCAATCTAGTTGTACTAGAGGCCTATATATCATTCTCATCTCATTGAGCCAGGGTATGCCCTGGCCAAAGTACACATTTAGCAAACAGTAACATATTAGTATATAAAGAGTTTTTATTTTACCAATAATGTCACTCAAGTCATCTGCTGATACATCATATTAATTGAATAACCGAGCAATGCAAAGACAACCTAGCATGTAATGTACTACTGTAGTCCCACAAACAAAATCACACCCGATTAATCAAGCTTTTAGTTAGCCGCTATAACTCTCCATGTTGGGTAATTTTAATGTGTTTTGTAGTCTGCTGACTTTTTTTTCAAAAAATTCTCCTAGGAACACCACCAGAGTGAAACACAGCTTGGACCCAGGTCATGCCCAACACTGTGTCCAGTTTAACCCTTAAAGCGCCAAGCAAAAATGCATCTGAAAATGTCGTCTGCTGAAGTCGTCTGCTGCAAATAATTGCCTAGCATTACTGACCAATTAAGTAAAGAAGCGAATAGCGTGGACCCAGAACAGACTGCTCCTATAGGAGCAGTCTGATCTGGGTCCACACTGTTTGCCATAGAGGCTTCTTAAACATTTCAGCAGACGAGAAGAGCAGACGACTTTTGTCCCATTAAGGGTTAACCAATGTCCAAACTGTTTGCAAAGGTTATCAGCAGGTGACGCTAGTGAACAGTTACAGGTGTGGTTTACATAAAGGTGAATTGGTTAACCCTGAAACATACAGCCTTTTTAACCCTTAATGCGCCAATCGCAACAAAAGTCATCTGCTTTTCTCGTCTGCTGAAATGTTTAAGAAGCCTCTATGGCAAACAGGGTGAACACAGATCAGACTGCTCCTTTAGGAGCAGTCTGTTCTGGGTCCACGCTGTTTGCTTCTATGCTTAATTCGTCAGTAATGCTAGGCAATTATTTGCAGCAGACGACTTTAGCATACAACATTTTCAGATGCATATTTTTCTTAGCGCTTTAAGGGTTAAGAATCACCATTTGTATAAATAAACTTAAATAAAAGCCAATGAACATGAAGCACTTCACTTCTTTTATAAACAGGTCAATGCCTGAAATCCCCAACGGTTGCGGCCCTTAGCCATCTAGCATTTCTTCCCGCAGATATTGAAGGAGATGCGGATGTAAGGGAGTTTGATGCGATACATGTGTTGCAATTGGGAGTCTGATATTGCCAGGCATTTTCTGCCCTTCTCCAGGGACCAAATTTTGACCCAATTCCCAATCGAAGATAGCCATCTTTTTTCCCCCAATAGCATACCTGTTTTTCGCAATTAAAGATTTTTTTTTGAGACCCATTCTACTTATGAGAAACAATGACCCATATCAGAATGATACTTAAACACTTGTGCTTAAGTGTATGCTTGGCATTATACAATCTAAAATAACTTGATTTTGAGAATATATTTTGCTACCCTTGTTATGTTCTATGTCGTTAATTTCTCCCAATTTTCCCAATTTCAAAAAGTCGATCATTTTTTCCCCAATTTTGGCCAGGGGCCTTTTCCAAAAATTGCTGGAAAAAGCCCTGTATTGTTTGCATAGAAATCCCTTGAACAAGTGACTCACCTTTTCGTACAAAGTTGTGTTTCTTCTGTCTTCTTCCAACACCTTTATCACTCCTCTTGAGGCGTGGCATGGTTTCTTCTCGTATACATGTAGAAATTAGAATTGAACTGAAAAAAAAAAAGAATCAGTGAACTTAATAGGTGAGACAGAGGTGCGGAAATATTTAAATTATCTACATGTCCACACACCGGGTAGGCGACAATCGTAAACATTCTAACAATCGACGAACACGGCTAAAAAATCGCTAGAAACAGTGTTTTTGATTGCCATTTGTCGCCAATCGGGCGACAAATGGCAATCAAAAACTCTGTTTCTAACGATTTTTATCTATGTTCATCGATAGTATTGACGTTTTCGATTGCCGTCTACCCAGTGTGGTCCAGGGACAAGTAAATGGCCATAATGTCCAAAGAAAATATTACTTGTCCAAAAGAACAGATTAGCTTAAACCTTTCTCCGCTTAAACAATTTACTCTTTCAAAAACAGTATTTCTATAAAACCAGATATCAACTCTCTTGTAACAGTGTAGATCCAGATCAGCGGGCTGATCTTGATCAACACTGTTTTCAATGCAACGTGTGAACTCGTAATAATTAATCAAAATATGAAATACAATGTACAGAATTGTATTAACTTTATTCATTTGTGAAATTTCAACTTGTCCTGAATGAAAATGTACCAGTCGGACAAGTCGGGCATGGTATTTCCACAGCCCTGTGAGAAGAGTGGTACATGTAGTAGTGTCTGAGGTTTTGAGTCTTAACGGACATAAACAACACAGGGGACAAAGATATTTCAATATTGTACTTGTCCTGCAGGACGAGTGACTTACAATTTTCACTCGTCCTGCAAACACATGCACTTTTTTTTGTTTGTTTTGACTCTTTACGTCCCATCAAAAATCTTTCAGTTAAACACGGACGGGTCTTTCTGGGTTGAACCAGTACTAAGCTAGGATAAATGTGTCTTGCTCAAGGACTTTGGTTTCAACAGTTTTCAAAAAATCATCTTTTCAAAAAAAAATCCCATTTAAATGCATTAGAAAGCAAATTTGACCTTGATGTTAAGTAGGTCAAGGTCAACCTAGGATCATTATTTGAACAAACTTGGTAGGCCCCACATCCCCCAATACTACATACCAAGTCCTTAGGTCATCGACCTTCTGGTTGTGGAGAAGATTTTTTAAAGGGTTTTTACCATATATGGGCGTGGTGGCCATCTTGGTCATGTGACCAGGACCATTTGAGCAAACTTTTGTTCCCCCGTCCTAAGGAGTCTCCATAGGAAATTTGAGCTAAATTGGCCCAGTTGTTCCAGAGGAGAAGATGTTTGTAAAAGTTGACCAACAGATGGACGAGGGAGGGATACCGGAGTCACTGGTATACTTATTCACCATATCTACATTAATTGCTGGTTCCCGCTTCACAGGTGGTCAGTAATGGAAAAACAGGTAACCAGTACCCCCCCAATACCTGGAAATGGGGGGGGGGGGGGTTCTGGTTACCTGTATTTACATAACTGACCACCTGTAGACAGGGAACCAGCAATTAATGTAGATATGGTGAATAGCTCACCTCGGAGCCTTTGGCTCAGGTGAGCTAAAAACATGTAAACATTTTTTTCTGTACAAGTCAGGTTTTGAACAAATTTTGATGTATTTCAACCAATTGTCATAGTTCGACCAAATGACGTAGTTGACGAAAGGTAGTAATGACCAAATGTCACATTCGACCAAAAGTCGTTTCAACAAAATGGTTTTCAACCAAATGTCAAAATTTTTATCTGCATCCTAAATCTTTTATATATGACCAAATTATTCAAATAAGATCATTTTGCCACCATAATACCCTGACTTTTATGAAAATATATCGAGAAAGTCAAAAACAGCTAAAGCTGCGATGTTTGAAATATTTTTGATTGCTTTTCCCTTCGTGCTAGCGGAAAACCATTTGTGGATTTTTTGCAAGAATTGGCCGATGTTCACAAAGTCCTGGCTTAAAAACTCCGCAATAGAGTATTATAAACTCGATCAACTGGCATTGTTTGGTCTTCTTTCTTTTGTATACTTTTGTCCAAATGAAGAAAAAGGTCATCATTCAAACGGAGTAAGGTTTAGCAGCATGTGATGGAATTCAGCCTCACGCCGCCATTGCGCTTCCACCGTTTCCACGAGACATTTTTATGCACCTCAATCCGAAATAAAATCACTCCGAGAAGATGCAAAACCATGAAAAAAATAGTGATCTGCAACTGCAGTTTTAGCTTAATACATTACTAGTAATGTCATTCGTAAGATGTAGCATAAATAATCGGAAAAGATGAACTGTTTTTGTTGTAACATTTGGGATTGTGTATTTTATCCGTGGCTGTTGACATGACGGTCGGGTAACCAGAAGTTCACCGACAAGATGATTCACCGACACGCTTTTCTTATTACCCCCAGGACACCCCATGATACCCGGGGACACCCCCAGGACACATAAAGACGCCCCTAGATACCTTTATTTGACCAATTTTACTATATTTACATCAAATCAACGTTTATTTCATTGAATATATCATAACATCTAATTCGTCAAAAATATTGGGTATGTGTTGTCCCAGTATGAATACCCAAGAGATTACCCCAGGACACCTCAACATACCATAGGACAAGCAGGATACCTAAAAGATGATGATGATGAGTTGGAGTTTAACGACGCATCAACCCTTTTGGGTCATTAGCGTCATAATACCTAAAAGATAACCCACGATAATTTTATTTGTAAACTTATCAATTATAATTTTATCAATTTAAGATTTATGTTTATTAAATACATCATGCAATTGAGATCTACCATTCAAAATAATAGTATGGTTTTGTCCCAGTATGGATAGGTTAGATGTTTCCACAGGACACCTCAATATATACCAAGGCATTTCAAAGTACCCCCACCCCAATACATCCATATTACAAAATTATTAAATTGATTAATTGATTGATTTAATGCCTCTATCTTAAAGTTCGAATCTCTTACTATGTATCTGGAAGCAATTTTTAGACTCCTGGGGTGTCTTTTCAGAAATATACACAAACACATACTGCTGGATTCAGACTTTAATGATATTACATCCTCGAGTGATCCAAATGCACCCCGCTAAGCTTTATTGGTAATTCTAACTATAAAACAAATGAAGCATGCTTGCCTTATTTTTGTATCAATTTTGCATTCGAATGCAGATAAATCCTTACTCCGAACCAACATCCTACTATGAAAACCGAAGCTTATGTAAACATGGTAAATTTGATGTCCGCCATTTTGGTTTAACCTACTTCCGCATAGTGAGTGACGTCACACTATTCCCGCTCAAAAACTCAAAATTAGGGCCAAGCATAATTTTAATATTGGGTTTTAACAACATTCAACTTTCATTAAATACAAAAATTGGGGGAAAATGAACTGTTTCGAAGTGTAAAAGTAAATTATCTATATGCACTGTACGGGTCAGCCTCTCTCTTAAAGTAGTGTGGGGAATGTTGTACAGTTTTGCAAATTATCTTAATGGCATCTTATTTTCTACACACTGAACGTAGGCATTTTGCATTGCATTATGGGCGTAGACCTTTTTGGGGTTCTGAATTCTGTTCTGGTGCAGAATTTGTTAAGGTTTTGACTCAAAAAACGGACAAAGAAACACACAAAAAACATCATAAAAATGTGTTCTATTCTAATATAAGACCCACAAGCTACAAAAGCCAATATTAAAATAGCTTGGCCTAATAATTGGGTTACGCTACCACGTGACTTCCATTCATAAAATGTCAAAATTGCAGACAACCAGCTTAAATTGTGCCCAAACTTCAGAATTTTAGAAAATCAGGTGAATATATGGAGGGGCATTTTTGGACACAAGTAAAAGTGAGTAGCTGTAGCTGGACCCACCGTGGCTCAACTTGAGGTTTTCTTAAGCTCTGACTATCTGTGAGTTATGAGCCCTTTTCTTTGTTTCATCATGATGTGTTAATTTGATTAGAGTGTTTCTCCATGATGATACATTGCATTAGTTAGATGGCCTCCATGTGAGCTGAATATTTCAGTACAATGCAACACGAGAAAGATACATAGAAGCCCTTCTTAGAAATCATACAACTCATGAATTACTTTTTGGAAAGGATACATCAACTGATGAAGAAAATGAAGCTCTATTCCTTAAAGTACAGGACTACATATTAAAGTCTAAAAGATTTGTTAATTGAGTTCATATATATTGACATACTGCATTGCTATCCACTTTACTTATATATAACATGATAAGATATCCTCTATTCACGGTAAAACAGTCCAAAGATACATCTTGCTAGAAGTAGATAAATACACATGATAGGTTCTCGGTCAACAGCTCTCTCTCTCTCTCTCTCTATCTTTCTCTCTCTATCTCTCTCTCTCTCTTTGTTTTTTTCATTATAATGAAACATGCATGTATTACTTTATAACTTTCTTAGCGCGAGTTTCTTTGAAGCTTTATAAGCTATTCACACATATTGTACAAATTATACCTGAAACAGGAAATGACTTTCATATAAGCTTTTAGCTTACTGTCAAATCCTGTATCCATTGACAATGTATTTATTGCATGAATGTAGAATATTTCAATAAAATATTGTTTAAACTAATATTTCTTGCACTTCAACAACAGCAAAATCTAGGGCGAAGATTTGGTACCAGTAAAATGCATTTAAGCCCCCGGTGGCTTAGGCCGCTGTCCGTTTTAAGGCGGTGGTTCTGTTGTTGTTAAATTTTTGTTTATTGTTACTCCCATTGTGGGAGCATGTAATTATTTCTATGTTTTGTTGTATGTTACTTTATTACCATTCTTGTATTGCAATCATCTTGATAGGGAAGAGAGAGCTGGTTGCTTTGCTTAATTTGTCTTCCTGGTGTCTCGTGATAGTTGAGCGGCTCTTCCTTGCGGTGCCATGGGGCTGTCTGCGGTTTGTGATTGTGGTATTTCCTGATCATACTCACTTACTATTTTTAAAATAAGCTATCTAAAGCTACATATGCTGTATTTAACTGTTTGTGCCTCATTTTGACAGGATCAAGTTTTCCTCGCAGTGTTTACATTTCTGTAAAAAAATCCCACGGTCACTGTCAAGCACACTCGAGATTTTGTGATATCCAGAGTAAACAACAAATATGGCCGATGTATGGAGTGGGAGAAGGTAGGGTATTTGACGATATAAATGGTAATTCATATAATATTTGGGGTCAATAATATTTTCTTTTTGTATAAACTAACATATTTTTACCAAAAGAGCATGCTAATAAATGTATATT
This sequence comes from Loripinus fragilis, assembly GCA_964019695.1. NCBI lineage: Eukaryota > Metazoa > Mollusca > Bivalvia > Lucinida > Lucinidae > Loripinus > Loripinus fragilis. The sequence continues at coordinate 52,472,469 of OZ026520.1, forward strand.
TGGACGTCCTGGCGTGTCTTGGGTGTCCTGGTGTGTATTGGGGTGTCCTGGGGTATAAAGACTGACCACTTTCATTAATATTCATTCGATCGCGACCATGGCAGCTTATTGACAAGACCAATAAGAAAGTTCAGCGGGGGTGGGGGGGGGGGGGGGTGGGGGGGCTGCACCTACATTAAATATATGAGAAACACAGCCACTATATATATAGACTGAGTTATGTTCTCTTTCATTTCATTCAGCCGAAAATAAATTATTTATTATCTAGACTTCTTATTCTGGGAAACCAGATATAGTACCTCGAATTATCAACTGTTATAATGTACATGTCCATGCCTCAACATCAGTATTTAGCGTCTTACATGTACATCATAACCCTCTATATTTCTTTGTACTATATCTTATAACCTAAAATACCAAACTCAACAACATATACGTGTGTGATGGCAAGCACAGACCTGAAGTGCGCTCTTTTATTCGACTAAAAAAGAACGGGCAACCAAATAAGTATTGAAATATTATTAAATCCCTAAATTTAATGAAACAGAACGCTTGATTTCATCATTTTCTTTTACGTAACCATCTTTTGGGGAATCGCTTCTCCATCTTCCATGTTTCTTAAAAAGCCTATCACACACTAAACCACAATTTGCGGCTTCAGATGCTCCCCCGAACGCAGGGAGTGAAGTCCAAATTTTGAACTGTCTAGACCTATTTTTCTTAAATTTTCTAACAAAATCTCTCTTGCTCTAGTGTACGAGATATGATTACCTTTTCTTAAAACATATGTATCTGATTTTTTATGGAATGATAATTTCCTGAAGATAAATTCGCAAGAATTTTGTGGAATACTAAATTTTGACAAATACAAAGAGGGAAACTTGACTGGACAGGTGTCATTTCCCGTCTTCGCTATAACAAGCCAAGATCCATGTTTTAACTGATCTGTTTTACTTTTCTGAATAAACAAATTAATTTGTTTATCTTCAAATAATATGTCATTCCTTCTAATATTCACTAGCTCATCAAAACGCAGAAAACCTGCATAACCCAGCAAACACATGGTTACAAATCTTAAGTCTAAAAGATTCTGACTACTTCCGTATACCTGAACAATACGTTTTATATCAACTTGACTTAAAGGTTCTTTCGAAACCACAGGTTTGCTCACCTGCCTAATAACACCTTGTTTTATCTGCTTAACTAAATTAGACTTACATGGATCTTCCAATCCTGCAATTTCATGAGCCCAAGAAATGCTATAAACAGCCATATTAACCTTAGATGCTGACGGACGAGAATCCATTAAATATGATAAATATATTCCCACATGATGATTGGAAGCTGGTACTGATTTGTAACCATATTTTTGACACCAATTCGAAAATTGTTTAAAATTATACATGTAATTTTTGTATGTGTTTTTTGCTTTTGAGCCTAGAACAAGGCCGGGCAACCGAGTAACATAACGTTTCAACTCATCTGGTATTTCTTCATCTTGCATATCTTTCCATACTCCAATGGCAAATAAATCTGTTAATTGTAAAAAATTAAACTTTCTTATATATTTTGCGTCAAAAAATTGACTCATAAATGACAAGTATAATGCTTCACATTAATAACTGCAGAAAACAACAAGCTTTCTATCCATTATTAATATACTACCGCACAACCTCTAATTAAACCAAAACTATGTGAATTTATCATATTGAACTTGCGTAAGACACTAACTTTCCTAAAACAATTATTTTTCAATGTATTTGCCTTAGTATGAACTGAATATAACATGTTTCCTTTACTTTAAATTTCTGTCTCTATCAATTTTAAAAACCAGTACATTTCCGATTTTTAAAAGTTGTTTGGATGGTTATCTTCATTTTTATTCAGATGTTAATTGCGTATTCTATAATGAAGCAAACAGTGGAGACCCTGATCGGATGACGCAATCAGCGACGTCTAATCTGGGTTTGTACTGTTTGCCTATGTCCCACACCAAAGATGCAGAACTTATGTGTTAATACAGGTTGCGACTAAAGCAGATTTTACTGTTTGCTAAAATGCTTAAGTATACTGAGGGACTTTAAAAACGCACCATTTTACATTCTCTGTCTCTTCCACATGATTAATTTGAGGATGCTTTCTTTATCATTTTTTATCCTCTTGCAAAATGGACCATGATTTGCCATTATTTCGATTTGCTCATGCTGTTCATTCTGACGTAATATCGACGTAAGTGTTTTTCAACAATTGTCGTCTGACAAATGTGAATTTGATTCAATTTGAAAACAAACACTTTTAGAGGGTAGCCAGATGTCTTAACAAATGGAAAAACACAAAAGTTTTCAGAAATAATCGTTTTATTACACTCCCACTCGCAGCGTTTCTTTGCTAACGTCAGTCTTAAATTTTCAAACATCAATAACAGACGGGTGACGTCCGCGTATGTCGCGATACTTTTGTCTTTTATGCAACTGATTGGGGAGTATCTGTTGGTAATAAAAAGATTTTAATTATTCCTGATACTTGGGATATAAACGGCCTATTACGTTAAAAATCAATGACGTCATGTAGACGTAATGAACGTTGCCAGGGGCCTTAAACTTCGTGATTTGATTTCGCCTTTCCTTTTGCTTTCAACAACAAACATCAGTTCGAAAACTTTTTTTCGTTCATAATGGAAGGTATGGGGAGTCTGTGACTTTTTGAATTTTAGTTGTCTCCGAATTATCGCGAAGTCACGGTAAACATAAGCCACAGCGTTTCGATTTTCTTATTGAATGCAAGCTAAATGACGGAACTTGTCAATTTTATTTTTCACATAATTAAAATATCGAATTTTCGACATATATTAGCATTTAAGCAGGTGGTGCGTTTTTAAAGTCCTTCAGTATATATCGATTATTTTACTACATTGTCATATATTTAACTTATTATCAACAGCCATTAAAATATTGTACAGTCATCTCATAACAAAGATTGTTAAGTAACTTCTCCTCTTAAACAGAGACTACGTCTGTGAATAAGAAAGTTACTGCTCATAAAGCAATACGTATTATACTCCTGAAACAGAGCTCCATTTTTATGCTCCTTTTTCCCCCGAGCCTCTGAAGCAGAGCTCAATGTTCTGTGAAGCACAGAATGTAACTTCTTCTCTCAAACAGAGACTTAGTCTCTGAATCAGAAAGCTACTGCAAAAACGTTATTCCTCTTTAAAACACTTTTCATGAATCTAATTGTATTTCTGTAAAGTACAGAAATATCTATCCTTCGTTTATATATACTGAGGGACTTTCAAAATGCACCATTTTACATTCTCTGTCTCTTCCACATTATTGATTTGAGGATACTTTCTTTATCATGTTTTATCCTCTTGCAAAATAGACCATGATTTGCCAGGATTTCGATTTGCTCATGTTTTTCATTCTGACTTAATATCGACGTAAATGTTTTTCAAAAAATGTCGCCTGACAAATGTGAATTTGATTCATTATGAAAACAAACACTTCTAGGTGGTAGCCAAATGTCTTAACAAATGGAAAATACAAAAGTTTTCAGATATAATCGTTTTATTATACTCCCACTCGCAGCATTTCGTTGCTAACATCAGTCTTAAATTTTCAAACATCAATAACAGACGGTTGACGTCTGCGCATGTCGCGATACTTTTGTCTTTTATGCAACTGATTGAGCAACAAAACGATTTTGATTAGTCCTGGCCCTTATGATATAAACGACCAATTACATCAAAAATCAATGACGTCATGTAACATAATGAACGCTGCCAAAGACCTAAAACTTCATGATTTGATTTGGTCATGCCTTTTGCTTTCAAGAACAAACATCGGTTTTCATAATGGAAGGTATGGGTACTCTGTGACTTTTTGAATTTGAGTTTGTGTCAAAACTATCGTGACGTCACGGCAATCATAAGCCACAGCGTTTAGATTTTCTTATTGAATGCAAGCTAAATGACGGAACTTGTCAATTTTATTTTTCACATAATGAAAATATCCAATTTTCGACATAAATTAGCATTTAAGCAGGTGGTGCGTTTTTAAAATCCTTCGGTATATATGAAATTACATATACATACATATATGTATACCAATATACGTACATATACATAAATATTAAATGTACATACATTCAGAATCTTATAGCCAATACTTTACTCTTGAAACCTTCTGTTCCAAATATACCAACAGATCCTTTGCCTTGAATAAAAATATTCTGTCCTGATTTAAATTCTAAAACGTCTTTAACAAACTCTCGCTTAACCTCGCCCCTTTTGAAAATCAAAGGCCAAAATGAAGCACTTGGCCATTTTGGAACTATAAGAGCTCCCCTGCCGCCACAAGCTAATAAGTGACACACCGTTTTGCTTACTAAATAAAAAGGGGGACCAGCCAATTATTGGCATAACTCCAGTTCTGTGTGAAAGCGTCAACCGCCTCACATTGATAATCAAAGAATCTTGAATTGTATCTAAACAATTTGCGGTTATTCGAATTTGCAAACCTATCTATGTCAAAGGGCCCCCACAATGAATTGATAAACTGAAAAAAATCGTCTGACACGCCCCAGTTATCCGTGCAATTCACCTTGCTAATACCATCAGCAACACAATTCAAATTTCGAGGTATCCACTAAATATCTAAGTCAATATTCCATTTCAAGCATAACTGATATATGTTAATTGCTTGCTCTTGTAAATCAAATTTAGTACTACCTGCGGAAACAATCCGCACACAATTTTGAGAATCTGTGAACCATTTGATACAGCGATTTTGAAACATGGGACTATATGCTCTCAAAGCTAAATAAACTGCTCGAAGCTCCCTAAAAGTAGAACTTTTTATTTTCTCCTCTTCAGACAAGTTACTGTGAAACTCTGAATTATTACCCTTAACCACATAGCTACCACAGGCTGAATCCCTGGCATCCGAAAACACAAGAGTATCCAGACACATGTAACCACCCAATTTTTTCACATTCAAAAGGTCAATGTTTTGCCTCCAAAAATTTAGCTCAGTGATGCAAAAATCATTACTTTCCAGGCATATAGTAGAATCCCAAGATAATCTGTTTTCTATTACAACGTAACAATGTCTAGTCATAAGCCTAGCAATGTTTCCTATAACAGGCATCATGGAAATAATTTTCCCCACACATTGAGCAAGTTTTCTTGCAGTGACTTTAGGTAAATGCAAAAACAATTCAATTAAACTGCATCTTAAATCGTCAACCCTCCTATCTGGGATACAAAGAGAAAAAAGTTCACTGTCCCAAAAAAGCCCAAGCCACTCAAGCTTTTGTACAGGCTCCCATATTGATTTTTCCCAATTAATCACAAAACCTGCCTTCACAAGACTATTTTTGACAAAAACTGCGTCTGCTGAACACAGATGCCGGTTTGAATTAGTACCCCAGCCATCATCCAAAAACATCACTATCTTAATACAATGACTTCTCCAATACTTAACCATCTCTCTCAACACCTTAGTAAATATGTAAGGGGCAGAACTCAGACCGAAAGGGATAACAGTGAAGCAGTAGTACTTTCCCTTGATACTGAACCCTAAAAATGTTTGGTGTCCAGAAAAAATATTGACGTGATGATACCATTTTGATAAATCAAACTTAAAACAAAAGGAATCTTTTTCAAAATACTCTGACGCAATTTTCCAATCTTCAAAACGTACTTTTGCGTCCATAGAAAGGACGTGTAACGGTTTGGCCGTTTTTTGGCCCACGATGGAGTTGGCTGAAATTTAAATATATGGTGGTTTGATCTTTGCCCTTTCACATGAGCATGTTTTTGAATTAACGACGGCATATGCAGTCACATGAATTAAAGTTTCTCTCTAGTGTGTATAAACAGAGGTTTTTCATGAATGTGGATATTTTTAAAGATGCAACAAGCAAACTGACCTCAAACATAATACCAAACATGCGTGTGTTTATACTCGTCATGTCTATGTCGTAATTAGAGCTAACACTACCATCATTAATTAAAAATTGTGCTAAAACTTGGCTAAATACTGTGTTTACGATTACCTTGATGATATGTTGTTTTTTAAGGTGTAATATATATTGAACATTTAGTGTTTTATCGCCTTTTCCTGTTAATCAATAGCTCAAACAAGCTTAATAATATTCTGTTTTATTCATATCAATATAATCAGTATGACATGTACACAAGCATGCATGTAACATGTTAAACTCGGCATTACATGCGCAACCTTTATTTGCTGGATTGCTATGAAACATGAATATAAATAGTTATAAAGCTACAGAAATGATAATGGAAGCTTTGAACACCAATTATTTTTGCTCACAGGCACAATTATTAAATAGATACATGTGAGTGTTGTATATCTGTCTGTTCATCTGTCAGTGTGTCTGTATGTCACACTTTTGTGTCTTTTACGTATCTTCCAAACGCCTGATTCGATTATAAGATTAATTCACAAAACTGTGCACCTTTGTGGATGAACATGCAGAATAAATGAATACTTTAAGGCCATGTCAAAGCAGGCGGGCATAAGTTACATGTACAGAATGCATATCTGCTCCATATTTTACGCATGTCCCAGCTCAGCTATCCAACAGTCATGATAGCGCTGTCGTCTATATTACTTACCTATTATCTTTCGTGTGACTAAGGGCTCGCAGTTCACAAAATCAATGAAAGATATGCTTTGTGTCATTGTACAAGACCCTTCATCTTTATTGCGTAATCCATGTTCAACCCAGGAAATGTCATGACTGAAATAATGTTCACTGTAACGTAGAGCAATGGCGTAGAGCATTAAAACACTGAGTCGTGTTTCAAGCATTTGTGGTGCATACATCTATTTCAAGGGTGACAACTTCCGTCAAAGCAGGAATTTCGGAACCGTTTGAACAACCTACATTGTGTTTTGACAAAGGTGAATGAACATCTAAAATAGAGTATTTTGATCCTTGAATATTAAATGTATGTGTTTGTTGGTACCAGTGACTATTTACCATCAGCAGATAAGTGGTTGTCGTATATATACTGCATTATTTTAGCAAACACTTTACGAGAGCGATATTCGTTGACGAAACAAACAGTTTAGCACACATATATTGTGCACATGTAAGCATGAAAAGCGCATTACACTCACAATGAATAAAATGCTTGTGGCGTTCGCATTCAGGCCATTGGTTGTTTTTATACATGCTTTCTTGCATAAATAACAATGAATTGAAAAGAACAAAACTAAATCAAAGAATTACATTGGTTTATTTGCGACAATATCTGCGCCACCTATATACATCATATATGTACATGAGAAGTTACGAACTTCAAAAAAATATAGATAGGTGTTAGCTTTGAGGGTCAGTTACAATATATGTTGAGAGTATGCATTTGTATACATCACACCAGCTCCTTTTTGTTCAAATAACCTCACTTTAATAATATTACCATTAAACTTACACAGTTCCATCAAAATTTTGGAATCATATCAAATGATTCCGATATCTGTGCTGTGAAGTAGCTTTTTGTCCTACCTTATGAACCGCCAGATGAATTTTATCGAAACTTGCACAGATACTTATCTGGGACAGCCAAAATGAATTATAAGATTTTGGTGACCTTTACCTTATTTACAAGGTCACCAGGGACATATATATACAAAAAGGCTTGTCTGTACTCTATCTTCCTAACCAATGACCAGATTTTGACCAAACTGACACAGATTATTCATTGGGAAGACCTTAACGAATGACTAGAATTCGGTTGTATTGACCTTAATTCCAAGATCACCAGCGTCACAAAACCTCCTTTAGGTGGGTGGGGGACAATTCCATCTAATGTTATATACTTTCCATTCCTAACTACTCTAGTATGGCCATATTAAACAGTGTCTGCCCTGCAATTTGAGAATACCAATAATTGATTATTTTTTCCTCATGCTCCAAAGAACGATCACATAATTTGCCATTTTTGACAATCTTAATTCAAAGCAATGGGCCATGCCAAAACAAAAGTGGCGGTGAGCTGTCTTTTTAAAAGCAGATTGTACCAAAGAACTGTCCCCAGAAATCTATATATCAGTTAAAGAAGGGGGCACATCAAGCTCTCTCCTTGCACATTCTCTCTCTCTCTCTCTCTCTCTCTCTCTCTCTCTCTCTCTCTCTCTCTCTCTCAAATAAGACTCGCATTTACTGAAATGTTGTATTTGCTTTTCAAATGTAATATATCCAAAGACTGTTTGTTAGAAGTAATATTGATACGAGCTTGCTAACTCCATTTTTTGGACGGGAATCTTGCGTCTCTCCAGTGATTTTAGTACTCTCAGTGCTTTGATAAGTATGAATTGAATAGTACATTTCAGGATAAAATTTGCAGAAAAAGTCTTTTTACGGTATTTGCCACATGCGGAACCGACTCAGAGTTACCATTTTATAGTGTAATATTATATGCATAATAAAATGAGAAATAGTTTTATCCGGTTCCGCATGTGGACATGTATGTAATTGAGTCACGAAGTACACGAGGGTGTTTGGTTTTACCATAGACTTAGTGTTAAGTGTGGTTGATAGGGCATGCATTTAAACCCAAAATTTATCATAAAAATACATTTTAATGAAGAAAATAAATTGTGGACATTAAACTAGAGACTCTTGGGTATCATTTGGTAATATTTAGGAGGGATTTCTTTACAATCGACTTTTTACTGTAAAAGTGGGCCATTTGTAATACAAAACCGTTACACGTCCAAAGTTAAGAATTCTAAGATCAAGAATAAGCCTCTTTTTGCCTAACTTGTTTGTAGAAACGCTAAGTGGACTGACTATCCAGGGTTTAAACGGAGTCTGAACGACACGATTAGATTTGAGCAATTCAAAAACTGCTTCTTCCACAAATTCCATGTTTTTCAAAGCAGAAATATTATTTTTGGAAAAAGATTCTGGAGGAGAATCGAAAAAAGGAATCCTATATCCTTCTCGTAATATTTTCAAAATTTCAGGATTAGCACCAATAGTTTCCCAAACCCCAATATTTTCAGTGAGCCTGCCTTTTACATTTGTACTAGAAGTTAAAACCTCTTTTTCTTGAATTTCAAAATATTGTTCATGTAATGAGAACAAATCGGTTAGCATTGTTTCTGACGGAAAAGTACTAAGAAAATACTTATCATTTATTTCCTGTGACGACTGCTGGCTTGGTTTCTCTTTGGTCTGCTTGAGATCTCTGTAGCTGAGCGGCACTCCAATCGAACTTGAACTGCCCTTTGGAACTGTCTTGGTTAGGACACGATGGTCTGAAGTGCCCTGTAAGTCCACAGGAGAAACAGATGTCTGATGCTGTCGCTTGTCGTTGTCCTCGAAATGGAAATGCTCCCCGACCTCGACCCCATGCTGGTCCACCATTAAACTGAAAGCTGGCTCTGGAACGAGACACGTCAGAAGGCATGAAATGAGAAGAACTTTTTTCAATACCATTATAATTAGGATGGGCTTGAACAGTGGAAGGCTTATGAGATAACTTGATTTTCTTGATCGCTCTTGCTTCAGCTTGTTTAAGCTTTCTGTCATCCTCTGAGTCACTACCGCATAAACTGGGCTCTTCATATTCACGGACTGTAGTCCAGCCCCGGGGGATTTGTCAGCAACCTTAATTAGCTTGTTTCTCTTTTAAGCTTTGAAATTAAATCCTTGCATAAATCAACGTCTTTTTGTCTGACCCCAGACGCTATTCTTTCAAGCCCTTCCTGAATATCTAAGTTAAACTCAAATTGTATCCTATGCGATTCAAGCCTAAAAGATGGCGCCTTCCTTTTCAATTTGAAAGTCTGATCACTAATATCTTCTTTAAATCACAAAGTTTGCTATCTAAATAGTCTCTAAACAAGCCAAAAGCTTCAAAAGCGTCTGAATTATTTGCTTCCCCCGCGGACTTACCTCCTTTGCTGGCTGTCTGCTCTATTATGTCGTCTACGGTACTCATGGCGCGCACATAAACCAACAAAATTTCTGTATGGTCTGTCTAGCCTCGAATGACTATAAATCTTCTACCAAGAATACTTATAGTCTTTCTGCACTATCACAGCGCATGAATCACGAAATTTATGCTCTTATATAACCTTTTATAACCAAATTCAGCGAATTTCTCGTGACTAACAAGTGAATAGTTACCATATTTGCTGTAATAAAAGTTATTACAGAAAACAAGTATCAACTCTAAAAATCCTACCCAAATAAATATCGCATCGATTAATAAATATATATATTTTTTTTTTAATTTTACATGTAAGGTACCATATTCAATCAATCAGATATGTGATATGCTACAAAAGATATATTTTACATTAGATATCAAATATATTGTATAAGATATCTAATATATCTAATAAGATATCTTACTTGCAAAACTAAATAAAAGTAAGAAAGAAGGCAAATATCAGGAATCGATACAATCAAACACCACACCTGCCCCAGGACACAACATGAGAAAGTGACAAAATACCAATAAAACATCACATACAAGAAAGCCAAGAGGTCAGCCCTTTCCCAGCAGGTGACCACAAGGCTGCAATGAACAGACAAGGCAAACATGAAACATAAAAAAAGATCCTCAAAAGAACCACCGCCTTGGAACGCACAGCCTCTTTCCTTAAATGCTGAGTCATCCAAGGCAGAAATGCTTTGCCTTCGAAGGGACCTTATTCTCTCTTCGATTCAGCCTGGGTTCTTGCTCGAACCAGGTCTGCACTACCTCAAGACTGCCCCGTTTACGGCAGATACCTTGTTTGGGGGAAGGATCCAAGCTGCGAGTAGGGCGGACCGGGAGGACCAGATCCATGCTTCCTTAGCTAGAAGCAACGTTGGTTCGCGCCCAGAGGCGTTTAAGCAACCGGCTTCAAAGTCCCCTGCTAAAGGACCGACTGCCAAACAGGCTAAGAAGAGCACCTTCTTTAATAGGCGCTCTTCCATTCCGCCCTGCACCTAAAAGGCACTCTTCGTATCAGAGGCCTCCAGGCAGGGGTAGACACAAGCCGGACCTGAGGGCTTCAAAAGCCTTCTCCCGGCAAGGGCTGCCATTCTAAGGGTCAGTCCTAGGGTTCCCCCTTTCTGCGGCCGCCTTTCCCGATGCAGGAGATCCCAGTCGGAGCCAGACTTCTTCACTTCAAAAATTGATGGCTCCAAAACACCTCGGAGGCATAGGTTCTCTCTCTAGTTTCAAGCAACTCAAAAGAAGGCCCCCACTTTCCCCCATCCCAATAGAATTGGTACCTCTGCATCCAAACATTCCAGACTCCATTCGCAGACTTCTGGAAAAAACAGGCGGTAGAAAGGGTAAAAGACCCAAACTCTCTAGGGTTTTACAGCTGACTTTTTCTGGTTCAAAAATAGAGCGGCTCCTGGAAACTGGTCATAGATCTGAAAGTGTTAACCACTTTTCTGATGAAGCCTACATTCAAAATGGAAACACCAGCCTTCATCCGGAACCCCATCAGGCCCATGCACTGGGGAGTATCTCTGGACCTGGAAGATGCATTCTTCCACGTTCCCATCCAACCCAACTTCAGGAAGTACCTGTGCTTTGCCTTTCAAGGCCAGGTCTACCAGTGTTGGGTCATGCCCTTTGGTTTGGTTACAGCCCCACAAGTTTTTACTAAACTGTTGGTGCACATCTCAGGGTTCCCGGAACACTTCTACTTCAGTACTGATGGCTCCTAAACCAGCTTGATCATCAACTACTCCTTCTGAACCTAGAGTTCCCTTGGAAGGAACTCCTCTTCTTAGGACTCCTTCTCAATGCAGACAAGTCAGACCTCATTCCTTCACAAGATTTCACTTTCATAGGAATGAATTTCTGACCCACCTCAACCCTGTCAGTGTCACGGGTCAGTGTCTTGCACCAATGAGTGTAAGACCTCACTGCACAGGTCACTGGGTCCTATCACAATCCCACATCACAGCTCAGGAATTCCTATCTCTCAACAGTATCCTGAGCTCTGTAGCTGACTTCGTGCTACTAGGACGCTTGTTTCTACGTCCTCTTCAGCACAACCTGTGTTCTCTATGGACTTGGTCTCCAGGCAATCTGCTGCCACAGATTCCCATCCTTAGTGCCTCACCTTCAATGGTGGCTGGTCGAGGAGACTCTCTTAGCTGGAGTGCCCCTCCTTTCCACAATCTTCCTTGCACCTCATCACAGATGTGAGCAAGGAAGGTTCGGGAGCTCATTTGGAACCACTCAGCCTGACAGTTTCAGGGATGTGGTCCACTCAGGAGTCTCTTCTGCACATCAACAACCTGGAAATGAGAGCTGCTCGATTAGCAGGCACACCTTAATGATTCATGGGTGATGTTGTCAACAGACAACACATCAGTCGTCTCTATCGTCCAGGCTCAAGGGGGGACACGTTCACACTCCCTGTATCTGGAGACCAGAGGTCTGCTGGTTCTTTGTCGGAATCTGAACATTTCCCTCTCCGCCATACACATACCAGGTCGCCTCAATGCCCTGGCAGACGGTCTGTCTTGCAAACACCAGTTACTTCCTTCAGAAAGGACTCTCCATCAGGAAGTGGCCAACCAGATATTTCTCACATTCGATTGTGTCCTAGTCGATCTGTTTGCGACCAGGGACAACAACAGATTACCTCTGTACGTGAACCCAGTCTACGATGCAGCAGCATGGGCAGCAGACGCGCTTTCATTCGCTTGGGACCAACTGGTAGCTTATGCCTATCCCCCACCCATTCTCATTCCCCATTCTAGAGAAAGTCAGTGTGAGCGATTGCCAGATTCTCCTTGTCGCCCTTGTTGGCCCAGGAGACCCTGGTTCAATACAATTCTCGGTCTTCTGTACGATTACCACAGGCTTCCTCACAGACTAGACCTTCTATTCCAGTGGCAGACTTCATGCGGACCCAGACATGTTCCACTTACACGTCTGGCGGTTATCAGGCGATCCATGCAGAAGAAACGTTTTTCTGCACAGGCTTCAGCCCTCATTGTCTCTACAAGGCGAAAATCCAATGGAGCTGTCTATGACACTCGTTGAAAACGAAATTCTTCTCTGAGTGGTGTCTTCGAAGGAAAATTGATCCTATCAATCCCTCTTCTAGAAGAATAGTGGATTTCCTTCTTTATCTCTTTGATGATAAAAAACTTTCTCTTAACTCAATCAAAGGATACTGTTCGATGCTGTCACATACATTGGCTTTTCGCAGGTCATCTCAGCTGTGCTCTGACCCTGCTATTTCGGAACTGATCAGAGCCATGGTACTTAAACGTCCAGTTTCTCGTTCCCTCACCCCTAAGTGAGATTTGGCATGTGTTCTTTGGTCACTTTCTAAGTCGCCTTACGAACCTCTTGATCTAGCATCCTTGGAGTTCCTCACTTGGAAGACCGTTGTTCTTCTTACCATGGCCTCAGCTAAACGGAGAAGTGAAATTCTAGGACCATCTTCGTTTCGATTCCTCAGACGGCTCAGTCACACTCTTGTGTCAGCCAAAAATCAACTCCCCTCTATGGCCTCTAAACCATTTAAGGTCCAATGTATTTCTAAGACTTGTGGACAAGAAGATGAGGATAGACTACTCTGCCCAGTCAGGGCCTTGAAATTTTACCTCAATAGAGTTAAGTCCATTCGAGGTTCTCGGAAAAGACTCTTCATTCCTTTAAAAGGGGGAGGGGGATGTGTCTGTGGCTTCTATCTCTCGTTGGGTGGCCTCAATAACCAACTCTTCTAACAAGCGTATAGGTATTTCTTATTTTATAAATAATTCTAATAATAATAATGTAACTGGTACAAACAAGAACTTCAAGATGCATTTTCTCACTCACAAACAAGTATATGGCACAGAACAATAAGTTAACATATAGCACAGCATTTAGCTCCTTGCATGCAGGGTAATTTTCATGTTTGTTTTTTTTTTTGCTGGCTGCTGACTGTTTTTTTTTCAAATTTCAATCTTTTTAAGAAGTTCTTTTAGGAACACTATCAGAGTGTTGAATGATTTGGGGCCAGATGAGTCCCAATGTTCTGCTGGGCCTGATCTGGGTCCAAATTGTTTGCATCAGAGGATGACAAATTTTGCTGCTAGTAGGCAAAGATTTAAACCCTAATTGTGGTGTATTCTGCGTCTTATAAAAAGTATATGCTGTGGTCTTTTAAAATGTATTTTGTCTTAACTGATTGCCTACTAGTGTCATCTACTCATAGCCTTTGCAAACAGATTGGAACCAGATCAGAAATAGTAAGTGAGTATGATCAGGAAATACCACAATCACAAACTGCAGACAACCCGGTGGCACCGCGAGGAAGAGCCGCTCAACCATCACGAGACACCAGGAAGACAAATTAAGCAAAGCAATCAGCTCTCTCTTCACCATCAAGTTGATTGCAATACTAGAATGGACATAAAGTAACGTACAACAAAACATAGAACAATTACAGACTCCCACAATGGGAGTTACAATAAACAAAAAGTGAACAACAACAGAACCACCGCCTTAGAACGGACAGCAGCCTAAGCCACCGGGCGGTTCTGCTGTTGTTGAAGTACAAGAAATGTTCAGCTCGCATGGAGGCCATCTAACTAATGCAATGTATCATCATGGAAAACACTCTAATCAAATTAACACTCCATGATGAAACAAAGAAAAGGGCTCATGACTCACAAATAGTCAGAGCTAAAGAAAACCTCAAGTTCTAAACAAAATGTCTGGCCTGATATGGTAGTGTAGGTCGCTGTGTAATTCTGTGTGCATTTTTTGGTAAAAGTGTCAAACATACATCTTCTTGTAGCAAAATCTATTCTGTTTAAGAAAAAAGATGTTTACAATTTTTCTTTGGCGTTTTAACGTCACAGTGACGTCACAAAATACGTACCCATTTTTAGTTTATTTAAGGCTTGAGAGTGGAGTGATATGAATTTCAGCAGGCATAAACATGAACTGATTGATCAGTTGTGGTAATTTTACTGGCACCATGTTGAATTCAGAACATGGACCTGACTCTGGATTTTAAAGCGGTTACATTAACTTAAAAATGATGTCTGTACATGGAAAAGTGACGTCAGTACCAAAATGAAAATTCTGTGATAGTGAAAGCTCAAATAGCTAGACCCTCCTCTCCACACAGCAGGAAAAATATTGTTCACTATAATTTTCTGAAACTATACTATATAAGATGCAAAATGACATACATTAGCTCTCTGACCTATATTTAGACAGGCATGTTAACTACGTTACCCTATTATAGTTTCAAATCCTATTTTGCAAATACCAAGTTATACCAAATTATAATTTATCGACATGCTGTTTGCCTTAAAACATTTTAAATGAAGGGAATAGCCAATATGCATTTAAACAATACACCACTATGATGTTACAGTTATATATGTTACTTTAAATGTAAAACTATTTAATGCATTGCTGTCAATAGACATTGGCCACCAAAATACCTCCTAGGGGAGTTTTGTACACTATAATTTTCTAAATCACATTCTAATGCCACAAATTATTGTATGTTAACTCTTTAGTGGTTGAGGTCATACCACGAAATAGCAAAATTTTCTATGTTACTGTAAAATAATTGGAAATTTTATCTAATTACTCCTTTTTCTTACAATGACAATATAACCTTTTAATTGTAAACAAATGACTAGCAATAGGATGTTATCAAAGTAGAAGGATCTGTTTTTTTCTGTGATATACGTTATTTTCTTTTAAATACATTTTTAAAATACAAAGGAACACTATTTAAGTTTACACTGCTAGTGGGACATTTATTGCCATTAAAGTGCCATTTATTGTCATTAAAGGAAAATACCAACAACTCGTGGATGAATAAAAGAATAAAATTTGAACTTTATTCACATACAACGATTTTTCAAGTCTGTGCGTTTTATTAGATATGTAAACAGCATTTTATCTTCTTAAATTCTTATTAAGTGATACCTTTTTCTTTCTGACATTGATATATTTTCATCTTTTATACGTGAAATGATATATGAAAGACACATATAAAGTCATCAAACATATCAGAAGAAATGCTAGATGCTTCTCATGAAAATTATTGTTGTTGTTTCACTGCATTAATATGTTAACTTATTGTGTAGTTTATGAACATTGTTATATGTTTAATGCTGAATAAAATATATTATATTATATTGTATCGTATTTTAGATAACACATTAATATTAAGCATGGACAAGCTTAGTAAGATTTATCACATATTGTTTAAGCAAGCTATTAATTACAACTACTATGCTGATACCATTCAGGAATAAAACCCTTTTCAGAATTTGTAATTGTAGGATATTCAAGCACATATCAAAATCTGGAATTGAGAATTTAAAACTGTCCTTTATCCTTGTCTTTTGAAAAAATAAACTGAAATGATTTAAAAACTTAACAATTTTTGCCCAAAGGTATGACACACGCTAAGCCTATCCTTATGGTTCAAACTGCTTTATATTAGAACGATGTCCTGTTTAGTGACAAAAGAATACCATTTAAGACGGTAAAACGCATAACAAGAGAATTTTAAGCACATATTGTACTGTCTTATCATCTGTTCTGTCTGGTTCAAAACTATTTTGAAGCATTCAAGCAGAACATTATTTGCTCTAATGGTTCATTTTAGTCATACATTTGAAAGACATATGTTTATCACTTAGAAAAGCCACCAGACATTGTTAGTATTAATGTATATTGTAGCAATTGCTATAATAGCTGACTCATAACAAGTTATTGCTTTTAATAAATCATTTGTTTTGCATTATTCTATCAATAAGACCCATTAGTCTTACACTGGAATTTGTTGCAGATAATATCAAATTGATATTTAGCATGTCAAATATGAACATTATCGATGATACAATAATAATCTTTGCATAGTTCAAATCAAACAAAATAGATTTGCTAGTAACGAAAGAACAGATCAAAGGAAAAAGCCCATTTGATTTTGGTACTTGTCGGAGTGTTGCGAAATGCAGGCTCAGGTGAGCCTGTGCATATGTGTAGGTAGACTTGCCAGAGCCTTCGCTGCTCGTATACACAAAGTAGTACAGAGGTTTATGACCAAATTTTAGAACGCTAGCCCTCTGCATTAACAATGCATTTGCAGACCAAATATTTATCTATGAATTACAGTAAAAGAGTCTAAAATATTTTTCATCTAAAAGCAACGTGATTTATACTTGCGCTACTGTCAGAGAACATATGTGAACTATAGCTTTCAGCATTTCGTAAACTATACCATACACACATATACTATTGACAGTGAGAGACTGCTAAATAAACCTCTGAGATTTATAATGATATCCTATACATTTAAACGAAATGATTTCTTTAAGAGATAACTGAATAAAAATATACATGGCAAATTAGATATGCATAAGTTCATGCACATTTTTATAATTCACATGTGCGACTATCATTGGTGACAATGTTGATACTGAGAAGAGTGCCACCTTAATGCTGAAAAAGTTAGCATGTGTATGCTCCTTTTGAATCTATGTCCTGGCAAGTTAACAACTCATTTTAATCTTAAGTACACATTTACGTGTAAAACATTGTTATTAATGATTACATTTATTATGTCTGCGAGGTTCCTGTACTATTTTGCCAACGTTCTGTTTAGTGGAAATTAACATCAGGTATATAAACATTTATTGCTTAAACTAAACATTTCAAATTTCTATCTTGCATTCTAAAAACTATTGTAAAATCTACTTTACAATAACTTGAATGTCACCTGTTTAAATTTGGTCGGTTACAATTTTAGCTGAAAAGTCTTTATTTGAATTAGTATCGTGGTAACAGCTGACCTATTTCTTTCTATATGACCATATCTAATGTGGCCTTTAAGTAAAACTCACCACTATAACCAACTTTCTCTATTTCCAGGGAAATGCATGTTTCTCAACAATAAAGCAGTTCTTTAGATATTATTGGTTGAGCAAGTGATCCAAGGTACTCACCAATTGTGATGGACAGTTTTGTTGATTGCACAACAAAAGCTTTACTGTATATAAACTAAAATTAATTTCAAAGCTTCGGTAATGCGTTATGATACAAATTGATTTCAAGAGAGTCACTGTAAACAATAACTAATTACAGACACTTTAAATAACTGAATAGAAGTAGCTCAATTAAACTTAGAATTCTTCAGAAAATTATTACAAATCTCTGAACTTAACATAATATATTAGCGTTTCTGGCTCAATTATATATCGTCTTTGTTAACATTTTGGATAAACATATGGCAATATAATATATTTTGCACATTATCTTTATATGTTATTTTAACAAATTTGACAGAAAACTGAATTGTATCCTTTTAAGTGCTGTTACTTGAGTGCTATTATTTCCTTTGTTAATGAAATTTTTAATCTATAATTTTGGGCAAATCATTTCTTTGTAGATGTAAAAAGTTCAAATATATACTATTTTGCAAATGTAAATTTGCATTGATAATTAGTAGGAGCTTAAATGCAAACTGATAAATCCTTTTTTTATCAAACAGACTGGTATTTTGATGTCTATTTAACAAGCACAGTCAGTTTTGAGATGAAATAGAGTATCCTATGACGTATAATATACGGAATAAAGCAATGTATATGCAGTCTTGAAAGTTGTAATATACGTTACATGATGCCGTACAAACAAAAACAAACTAATATTTTACACCTGAAACAAAGTAAAGCATGGCTTTTCACTCTTGCTTATCAACAGAATGTTCATATTTGGTGTTAAATGATTTTCCAATTGAATTTCATGCTGAATAAAAGAATGAATGCTTTGTTCAGGGCCATCATATTTAACAGTTTATAACTCTTAAAGTATTTGTGATACAAACAAACTGTTTGCAGCAATATAATGGTCCATTATTTGTCTTTTGGAAGGTGTATTTAAAACCTGAAAATTAACTGGGAAGCTTATCAAAGAAAATTATTTAACAGAATTTCAGCGATTTTAAATGAAGTAGCTTAAATGTAACATAAACAACATTACAATGGGCCCATAAAACTTTTATAAACATAAATATATGTAAGGAATAAAATGTTCTTGTATGATACGTGAATGTTTGTCCAATTTAAATAGTTCAAGTATTACCTTAACAACCTTAATTACATTTATTTTGTATAAAAATGTAGGGTAACGTAGTTAACACGCTGTAGCAGCTGAACGCGCTAACCATCATAGAGCTGACTTGTTTCAAAAAGCTAAGCCAGAAACATACAGTTATGCTACGATCTGATTGCAGTCGCAAGGCACACCCGAATTTCCAGAATTGTTTTTTTTTTGTACGCAATGTGTTTTTCCAGCACATTGACGTCAAATTAATGTAAAATTGAAGTCCATATTGAATCAAATTTTCATTTTAATGTTTCTGTAGACGTTTTTAACCATTTCAATGCAACAAACATAAAAAATAAGATTATCTTAGGTGTGTAAATAACCCCACCACATATAGGCTCTTTGATGCAAGTGAATAGACAGTACCCCACTTTGTGACGTCACTGTGACGTTAATACTGCAAGAAAAAATTGTAAACATCTTTTTACTTACACTGCATATATTTCTCTAGTTGAAAATCGATAAGAATCACTTTTACCAAAAAATGCACACGGGAGCCCAAATTTCGACACAGGGGCCTACACTATGGGTCCAACTTGTTTGACACTCAGATGGTATTCATGAAAGATTTTTTCGGAAAAGTTTTTGTCTTTAATTGAATTGATTCTTTACGTCCCATCAACAGTCTTTCAGTTAAACAGGGACGGGTCTTCCTGGGTTGAATCAGTACTAAGCTAGGATAAATGTGTCTTGCTCAGGGACCACAACGCAGTGACCCCAGTGAGACTCGAACCCGCGGCCCCTTGGTCTTGAGTGAAGCACTCTACCACTGGGCTCCCTTGGAAAACTTGATTTTGAAAAAATTGACAGACAACAAAGAAATGCATGAAAAATTTCCACGGGGGTGAAAAGTTCATATAATGAGCCAGATTTATGAAAATAAATCCTGACAATTTCACCTCATCTTGTTCTTGATTTGACATCAAATACAAACACCCAACTTTTTAAAACTGAATTCATAAAATGATAAATACACAAATTCATTTAATGATTGCTCAGATTACTCTTTCCTAGACTTATATCAGTCGTAGATGTTGTAGGACCTATGAATCCATACCAACCAATACCATTCCACATCTTATCTTTTGCCATATTCCAGTCCAGAATTTTAATTTATGCTGGCTCAAACATCTACTGATGAGATAGCAGAAGAGAAAAAAGTATTTGAGAGGAATATGGATATTAAGTGAAATAAATCAATATGAGCGAAAATGTATATGCAAAAACCCCCCAAAAAACCCATCTCATCAGACTTTATAAGTCTAACTCTTTCCTTGCTTGAGGCATCTTTTGTCATCTGCTGATAACCTTTGTAAAAGTTTGGACTGGATCAGGACCAATAGAATATTGGTCCTGATCTGGATCCCAAACGTTTGACATTCTCATAGTGCTCCTAAAATATTAAAATTTTGAAGTATTTTGGAAAATCAGTAACAACAACACGAGCTTGAAAAATTACCCAGCATACAGAGAGTTAAAACATTTAATAAACACTGTATACTGGGCTATACTATACTATACAGATGCCTTGGCCGAAAAGAGCGAAAATAAAACTTTATCCTGTCATCATTTTTGTTCTAAAAATGTTGTCTGCTAAAATATAGCATCTGCTACATTTATTAATACACATATGCACTTCAGAGAAATTTTATCATTGTAGCAAACATATTGAACCCTGATCAGACTGCTCCCTTTTGCTCCTGATATGGGTCCATGTTGTTTAAAATATAGGCTTCCTAAGAAAATAAGCAGATTAGAGATCAGATGATAATTGTAGTAAATGGCGAGAAAAGGGTTATTTTTTTATTTGTTTGCTGTGATTTGATGCTTTACGTCCAAATGAACAATTTTTAGTCATGTCAAAACTGGTCTTCATGTGTTGAAGCAGTATTAAGTAGCAGATAAGTGTCTTGTTCAAGAACTCAGTGTCTATAATTAACATCAAAATTTTTATATATTTACCAAATAATGGTGAAACAAAAACAAAATGAGCCAAATATTAAGTAAATGCACCTGATCTGTTGCCTATGCAACTTGTATAAACCCTTCGTATACTGTTAGACAATTGGAACTTTGATGACAAAGCTATGACTATAGGACAGTTATATGATTTTTGTGGAGTGTTTCAATTTGCAGAAATACACACATGATTGTAAAATCCACAAATTAATTTCACTAAGAGATTCAAATTAACTACAATACGATACATTTACTCCCTTGTGATATACAGTCAAATCTCAGTTATCTGAACGTCAATTATCCGAAACTACTGGGTTATTCGAAGACGATGGACAGTCCCGACTTTTTTTCCCTATTATCTATTGCAATAAAACTACCTATTATTCGAATTTCAATTATCCGAAAAAATCAATTTTTCGAAGTGATTCGTCGGTCTTGAATAAAGAAAATGCTATTAAATTACCCTTCAAGATTCGAAGTCCAAATGTCACGCATGCTGATCATGATTTCTTTTTTTGGTTGAGTTCGATTAACACACGAGTGATTTAGAAAAGAAAGTTGAGACAGGTAATTGACACCGGATTAACGCTCAACTATTACGTGATGAACCATTAAGTGAGTAAACGGTGTCTTTTATTAAAGTCATCATTGCGATGGTTTTGTTTTTAAATGTCGAAATATTAATTAGTGGCAGCTAAAATTGATTTTAATTTGATCGTGTCTTTATTGACCACTATTTACAATAAGCAACACACCAAGTGCCCCAACAGGTTACAACAAAAATAACAATTTCGATAACAGACGAATATCACGGACATGTGTTTTGGGTGCTCAAATGTACTGTCTCATCGAAACACTTTCTTTCTTATTCTACTTGCACGACCAAATTTTGATCATTACGCCAGGGAGTGTGATTTTGGAATTTTGAAGAAAAAAACTAAAACAAAACAAGAAAAAAAAAATCTTTCGGCTGTGTTTTTAACTAAATGAGGAGTGCCCTAACTCCTCAGCAGTCTGGGAATTGACCACCGAAGGAGAAAGACTATGGAATAGTCTGGGGAAAAAAGAGTTCTTCAGGGCATCACTGTTTGTCTGTTATTTAAAATATTGGGCACTGTGTGATGACCTGGTAGATTTCAAACTGCAGGCAGGGGTCACTTCTTTTGAATGTCTAAAACACAATTTTACAATTGAGGGAAAACAACCAAAACCTAGGATTGGATGCATAAAAGGATCCTCTCATCGAGACGGTTCTTTTAAACACCCAAATCGTATGTTTTTGCTGAAATAAATGAAAAGTACAAGCCAAAAAGCCCACAACGTCGGGCCACCAACGGCCTGCCAACGATATGCCATCTCAATGGCCTACTGCTGGTGGGCCTTTGATGGCCTGATGTTGTGTGCTAGCTGGGATGAAGACCTGGAGATAAAAGGAGACAATATTTCGTCAGTAAATATGGTTCGTCTATTTACATTTAACCTTTATTCGCTGTTGTTACCATGGATAAAGTGGATGTCAATAAAGATCTGGTTTTCTTTTAATTTTCTGCGTTCTTAGACCTGCAAAGCATAAGAGACGATGAGGCCACAACCTCCAAGGAAATCATTTTCTTTAATGCTTTGGCAGATGTTCCGATTACTTCACGGAAAACATGAGTTGAAGTTGCAAACTCTGGCAAAACAATGATGTTCAATGAAAGCACCCGAGCTTTTCCAAAATTTCCGAAAACACCCATTTTCGATCATTCAAACTACCGATTATTCAAAAGGATTCCTGCGGTCCCTGGCACTTCGCATAATCGAGATTTGACTGTACGTTTATATGGCACAAAAATATTATGTCAACATAAGCACAGCAAAAATTCATGCCTTATGAAAACTTTGCACAATCATGGTAAAAAATTAACAATTATGATAACAAGCACATGCATCTAGTACCCAAGATATAGAAAAATCCTGGACAAACTTCCCAATAACCTGTATGATTGAAAATTAATTTTCTTACTTCTCAACAGAAACACTTGTTGCGGGTTCTCAAAAGAACAATCTCAATGAGATGGTTCTTTTGAGTACCCAAAACACATGTTTTACTGATGGATAAGAAAATAATTCCAATTGTTTTGCGTTCAAAAATTTTGCTTACTTAGGACCTATAATACTCCTGGCCCTGAGGTTATAAAACTGTTTTTCATGCTCAACTAAACTGAGCATGAAATTTCAATTGCTATTAAAAATAAAAATGATGAAAAATAAAGATTTTAGTTGCTTTAAACATGTTAAAACTGTCTGAAGTTGCATTCATCCTGCTAATAAATGTTAAAATGCCAACAGTAACTGTTGGCATTTTAACATTTATGAGCAGGATCAATCCCATGCTCAGCTGAGTTGAGTATGAAAAGAATTATTATTTTGAGGCCAAGTCTACCATGTTTATTCAAGACTGGTGATTTCAGAATTACCACAAACATGTAAATCCATTTCGCTCCGTTCAGCTTTATAAGTATGGCATTAAGGGTAATTTAACCGTAAACTATATTCAACATAACAAGCACACAAGCTCCCTATAATGACACACTGAGTACTTTAAGGCTAGTTTACACTATATGAACATGATCTTCCAGTCAATCTTCAGGAGCAATTTCATTATGACTATGGATTCCTTTCATGCGTGGATCCAGAGGGGGAGACAGGGGGTCTGGACCACCCCTGAAAAATCACAAAGCTAAAGGTTTTTTTTTAGCAATACTGATCCCCTGGAAAATCACAAAGCTACCATGCCACCATTCACTGTTGGCCAATCATCAGCCAGCCAGCGAAATGCCATTTAAATGGCATGTCGCTGGCTGGCCAATTACGGCCTGCTTTAAGTGGGTATCCTTTTATCAGCTAAAAAAAAAGAAAACAACGTCAGAGTTGGACCTCCTCTGACAAAACTCTCTGGATCGGTGCATGCCAGCTGATATAGATCTACATTGCTTAAACTTTTAACTCTTTCCTTGCTAGCGACATCTTTTGTTGTCTGCTGATTACCTATGCAATCAGTTTGGTTCCTGATCTGGATCCAAACTGTTTGACACTCTGATAGTGTTCCTGAAAGAAAATTTAGAAAAAGTTAGTTTTGAAAAAAGGCAGCAGACCACAATAAAAACATGAAAAATAATCCAGCATACAATGAGTCAAAAATGGGTATGGAATTTTGATAAAGTTCTTTTCATAGTGCGCATATTAGGCACATATAGTTTCTAATAAAATCCTTCTTTAACCCTTTACTCCCAAGGCTATTTTTAGATCATGACATCATTTTTTATCTTTAGACATTGAAAAAAAATAAAAAAAAATGAAGTGAAGTTTTGAATATGGTAAATGTTCTAAAATTTCGTACACTCTAAAATTACGTACACCTAAAATTATGGCCGAAAATAATTTTTAAAACATTCTAAAAAATCGAACACTGCCCTTTTTCAGAAAAATGAATTTCTAAAATTATGAACACACATTATTTTCGGCGGAAAACCGATGTCCGTTTATCTGTTTGTGTCCCATCTGTGTTCGGTATACTTCTACCGTAAAGCATGTGAGCGGTAGCGACATTTGGAAGGTTCCATTCTTCTTAGATGGGTAATCTGGCACGTGACGTTCTATTTCACATGCCAGCTTGCGACGTTATACGTTATACATTATTCAAGGTCACCAGCATTGACAAACTTGATGCACAAACAAGTTCCTGCAACGATTCCGAAACTGCTTTGACATGTTTGACTAACCCTATTGGGCTCAAATGGCTGAGATCATTATTTAGTACTGACCAAACATTGACCTTCAGGCCGCGATTCAGCTAATTGTATGTGACTTATGCATGTTGACACACGCTGAGCAATTCTAAATAGTGTGCTGTATATGTGACATGTGCTGTTTTTTTTGTTTTTTTCTAAAATACCAGCCCTGAAGAGAGGGAGTTGCTGAAAATGAGACGATCACTTAGGCAGAGAGAATAAAATAAGTTGATGTATAGTGATTGCCGTGGACGTTTGCAACACAAGGGGTCATTCAGTTTCGAGCAAAATGCAGAGAAAATCATGCAAGTTGCATGTTTTTTCTCACCGAGACATCCAGTGCGGAAAATAAAGCCATCGTATATTTTATATTTTTACCCACATGCCTGCAAGAACTCAAACGTGGTCATCATCTCATTTTTATTCACGGTACACTGCCGTTAACTTAAGGCTTAAATATGTGTGAGACTGACATCCCTACCCCCCCCCCCCCCCCCCCCCCCCCCTTTTAAGCATTTTAAAGGATTTCCCAGTTCGGCAATATGTCCAAGCCGTGTGAGACACAGAGGGCACTTCTATCATTCTATGCGTGTGCTCTTTTAGTCAACACAACTCGGACCCGGACCTGAGCATGAAATCAACTTGCGTGGAGCCCCATATGACCTGGTAAAGAGCCTGCTGGAACCTATGACAGATGTGATCAGCGAAGGCTCAGGAGAGCATGTGTGTTTGCACAATCTCTTCAGGATCTCGCTCACTAACAAAGTTTAAAGTGGATGAAGACTCTAGCCAAATAAAAATTCTAGTCATCTATACGTACGTTGTCTTTAAAATACTTGTCAGCGGTTTTCTAAGTACATGTAATAATTGCTATTAATCAAAATCATCAAATTCCTCAAAATGGAACATTGTAACAAACTATTGAGCCGATCGCGGCGTGTCTGTTTGTCCTCATGAAACTGCACATGGAAGGCCCTACGAGTGCATTACCGGTATAATGTACGCACAGACGCACATACATGTACCAAGAAATAAATTGATTGTAGCACGATTCTCCATCTTGATGAATTTAATATTCATGAAATAAGCCAGTTCATGAGATTATGTTACCTATCGCATATGCAAGCAGCGAAGGCTCAGACGAGCCTGCGCATCTGTGGAAAATCGCCAGCGCCTTTACTGCCCACATACACAATGAAGGTGCATGCCGTGGCTGTGACTTTAAAATCATTTAAGCTATTGAGATGATTGGGACATCTGGAATTCGCTTTATTTACCACACGTCTGTAGAAGTATGTACCCCGACTTTGTTACATGCGATGATCAGCCTGTGCACCGCTCAGTCTTATCAGCACCTTTGTTTCTAGAACAAAACATTAAACATTTTGTCGCGCAAGTTCTGGGCCCAAACTGTCTGCTAAATTAGTTTGTCACAGGCTCTTTGGGGGGGGGGGGGTGCCTCCTAGGTCCTACCCTGGCTTCGGCACTGCTAATAGTATCAGCAGCAGACAAAAGGACAGGGTAATGGTTCACGGACATGTCTGAGATCAAAGAAGCCGACTATCAGACCACGTGTTGTTGTTGTTTCAAGACTCAGGTAGCACGTGGTGGCTCTGGCGCACGAAAGCGGACTTAGCACTCAAAACATAATTGCCCAGCTGTGTCTCCTTTTCATGGGTTTGCATGAAATAAAAAAAAAGAATTTCAATGAACTCCAGCATGAAACGGAGCACTGCATGCATGAAAAACTAGTTTTGTGGTACTTGTCTGAATTTTTTCCTTTTCTTTGAGATATAAATGTACCCAGCGTGTCGTATGCATCGGCTCGAAGCCAATGTATCATAAACTGAGCCGCGGCACAATGTGGCATTTTGATGAGTGTATAGACCCAGACGAGCCTGTGCAGCCTCCTTTTAAGCTTACAAACTCCAACGATGTTAAGTGAGTAGCTTAACACTCATAGAATATTCAAGCGACTAGCAAAGGCTCTGATCAGACTGTGCATATGCGCAGGCTGATCGGAGACTTTGCTGGTCCCACATACCACATTGTTGGAAATCTCATGTCACGGCTCAATTATATTCTTTCGAGGCATCGGACGCAAAGTCGGACGTTCGCTTACATTATTAATTCTCGGAATGCCTGTTTGCCCCTGACGACGTGCAAACTTTGAAAGCGGATGGTAGAGAGAGAGAGAGAGAGAGAGAGAGAGAGAGAGAGAGAGAGAGAGAGAGACTAGCGCTTGCATACGAATCTCTTTTAATCTCAAAAAATATCATGTATCGGTGCTGAAAATGAAACTTGGAGATGCTTCTCGTGTGCATCAGCTTTTGCACGACAAAGTTGGACATTCGACAGTATTGGTGCTTTCTATCGCATGCCCAAATATTTAAATTGACGAAACATTCTTCACACTGGTCAATGTAAACGCACTGGTGGTTGCCACAAGGAGCTGGTGGTAGCATTTTTCAGCACAGGTGGTGGCGTAAAAGGTAAAAAGATCTATACCTGTTGACTTTATGATTTGTCTACAAACTTGCAAATATTTTATTTGTGATGACACCTGGCGCACAGACCACCTGTAACATTGCAGTTTATGGCTTTGCCAAGCAATTGGTGATTTAATTCATGGTTTGGACTGCAAATCCAACAAAGTTCTGGAGTTTTGTCGTGACAGGTGCTTTTTTCTAGTGCAACTGCCTAAATTGAGGGAAATCTGCATGTCTAAGCGCAGCTGTTGTCATATTCCCATGTAATAACATCCAAAAAACAATCACTACTTTGTATTTTTTTCTTGGTAAACTAGCAAATGTTTTATTGAGGAATTTTATTACAACGCACTGGGAGCATTTTTTGACGCATTGATACAACACACTGATGGTTGCACAGAAGTCCTGTGGTTGCTGGTGCAGACTCACCACATCATTCGCTGTTCACATAAACGTTACAAAAATCACCATTTCAACCAGCACATGATATTTCGATACTGTGAAGAAGGCTCAGGCGAGCCTGTGAAAACGTGCAGACTCCCAAGAGCCTTTGTTGCCATCACAAGAGATCTTGATATTTATTACATTGTCCAGTGACTTTGCCTGCGCAAATGTGCAGACTCACCAGAGTATTCGCTGCTGGCATGAATAGCACACAAATCGTCATTTAAGACAGCACAAGAGATTTTGTACAGTGATGAAGGCTAAGGTAAGCCTGTGCAAATGTGCAGACTCGCCAGATCCTTCGCTGCTCGCACAAAATGGCATTCAATCGCCATTTGAGTCACCACATGAGAATTTTGAACTGTGACGAAGGCTCAGACTAGACCAAGCAAATGTGCAGACTCGCCAAAGCCATCGCTGTTCGCATGAATGACACCCAAAAATAGTGAGTATCACAATCACAAACTGCAGACAAACCCATGGCACTGAGAGGAATAGCCACACAACAATCACGAGACACCAGGAAGACAAACTAAGCAAAGCAACCAGCTCTCTCTCTTCCCCATCAAGACGATCGCAAAACAAGAATGGACATAAAGTAACAAAATATAGAACAATTCCAGAATTCTGTAATGGGAGAACAATTCCAGAATTCTGTAATGGGAGTAACAATCAACAACGAATCAACAACAACAGAACCATCGCCTTAGAACAAACAGCAGCCTATATTTCTGGGATGCTAAAATTGCATTTTACTGGTACCAAATCTTTGCCCTAGATTCTGCTGTTGTTGAAGCACAAAAATTTTAAGCTCGCATGGAGGCTTCTTAACTATTGTAATGTACCATAACGGACGAACAATCTCATTAAATTAAAAGTTTTGGGCCAATCTGAAAATAGGCGGAAACACTCTCAAAGTGGGAACAGGGCTATCTCTGGAGCGTCTCTGGTGAGGCTACACATTTGCAGAGTCACGCTTGAGCCTTCATCAGTGTACAAAAAACTCAAACTCTTTGCCTATTGACTGAATGATTTCTTTATAAGCTTGCATCTATTTTACTTTTGATGACCCAATGCGCACAAACCGTCAGTAACATTGCAGTTTATGGCTTTGCCATGCAATTGGCGTTTTAATGCATGGTTTGACCGACAAATCCGACCCTGTTGTAGAGTTTGACAGTGACAGGTGCTTTTTTTCTATTGTGACTGCCTAACTTTAGGAAATTCTGCATGTCTAAGCACAGCTGCAGCTATGTTATCATAGTCCCATGAAATAACATCCAAAAACGATTACTACTCTCTTTTTTTCCTATGCAGAGAAGGCGCTGGCGAGCCTGTACATTTGCACAGGCTCAGCCGAGTCTTTGTCCAGGTACTGAAATATCATGTGCTGGCTCAAATTACGATTTATGTACCGTTTATAAGAACAGTGAATGCTGTGGTGAGGCTGCACCAGCAACCAAGACACATATAGGCAACCATCAGTGCGTTGTATCAACGCGTCAAAAATTGCTCCCAGTGCGTTGTAATAAAATTCCTCAATAAAACGTTAGCTAGTTTACCAAGAATAAAGATACAAAGTGGTTATCGTTTTTTGGATGTTATTACATGTAAATATGATAAAGCTGTGCTTAGACATGCATATTCCCCTCAATTTAGGCAGTTACACTTGAAAAAAGCACATTTCACGGCAAAACTCCAGAACTTTGTTGGATTTGCAGTCCAAACCATGAATTAAATCACCAATTGCTTGGCAGAGCCATAAACTGCAATGTTACCGGTGGTCTGTGCGCCAGGTGTCATCAGAAATAAAACAAATGCAAGTTTATAAACAAATCATAAAGTCAACAGGTATAGATTTTTTACCTTTTACGCCACCACCTGTGCTGAAAAATGCAACCACCAGCTCGTTGTAGCAACCACCGGTGCGTTTACATTGACCAGTGTGTTCTTTCCTGAAATCCATTCGGATCTGACCTGGATCCGAACTCTGACAACGTTTTTAAGGGAGAGAGGATCTAAATATCACTAAAAGCGGGCCATCATCGGCCCGCCAGCGAAACGCCCAACGTTGAATGCTGGCTTGGTAGTTTTGAGAATTTCAGGGGATCCGGTCTGTTGCTAAGAAATTCTATATTTTGTGATTTTTCAGGTTGGGGTGTCTGGACCCCCTGTCCCTCCTCTGGATCCGCGCATGGGACCGGACAATGTCTACACTTATTGAGATATACTGAAAACACATTTTATCGTGTGCATCGGCTTTTATACGACACTTTGCGTACTTTCTATCGATCGACAAGTAGAGAGAGAGAGAGAGGTGGGTGTTCTTTTTGAATTTCGTCATTTTTAACTCAAAGAACTCGTCTACGTATTTCAAAGATTCGTGTACATCTTTGCAAAAAATTTGATCGACGAGATGACACTTTGCGTACTTTCTATCGATCGACAAGTAGAGAGAGAGAGAGAGGTGCGTATCCTTTTTGAATTTCATCATTTTTAACTCAAAGAACTCGTCTACGTATTTCAAAGATTCGTGTACATCTTTGCAAAAAATTTGATCGACAAGATGTCCTTGTCTATTGAGTAACTGTATTATGAACGGCATTTGCGCAGATGGAGAGCAGGCGAAAAGCGTTTCAGTTTTCTGATGGAAGAACGAAAGTGAAGCGATTCATCGGTAGTCCTTGGTTAAATAAGTGGACTTTTACGACTTGTAAGTAAATTGAGTGACATAACATGCACTTGCCTGGCTCTCGACTTGGCAATTACCGCACGCGCTGAACATTTTACTGACTCAGTCCGCAAGAATTTAGCGGCGGTTGAAAAGAATAATGAGAAGATAGCGCAGAATCATATCGCCGTGTTTTCAACACGTTTCTACCACATTTTTACATGCATATAAACCGTTTTTGCCTATGATGAAAGACCGCATTCTAAAATTACGAACACTAGCACTTTTTCTGAAACGTAATTTCTAAAATTACGAACAGCAGAAAAAATAATTATTTTTTAGTGTTCGTAATTTTAGAACATTTACCGTATTTTAAAAATATTAAGCAAAATGGAACATTTGAAAGTATTATGGAAAATGGAGCATTTGCTCCCTGGATTTGAAAGTATTAGGGAGCAAATGCTCCATTTTCCATAATACTTTCAAATATAAAGTATATTTCAAAGGCGTCAAAAGGCATTATTATAGTGTAAAGGGTTAATTTTACTTCAAGTTGCATATGCAGCTATCAAGGGAAAGTACAACTCTATGCATGTTGGGTAATTTTCCATGCTTTTGTGGTCGTCTGCTCGTTTTTTTTTTTCAAAATAAGCTTTTTCAAAAAATTCTTTCAGGAACACTATCAGAGTGCCAAACAGTTAGGATCAAGGTCGGGACTGATGCTATGTCTGTCCTGATCTGGGTCCAAACTGTTTGCAAAATCTATCAGCAGACGACAAAAATTGCCACTAGCAAGGGAAGAGTTAGTGTTGCTATAATCCCCGAAAATGTTCAAAATACGAAAAATGTACAAAATTGCACAGATTTCCAAATTTCATGCAATTAACCCATGCAATTTCGACAAGTCTCAAATTTTGTGAATTCCCTGTGGTTGTGTCCCTTTGATGGTTACAAGCATAATGCTGAGGAGAACTAGTTTTTGTTTTAAATAGGTCGGGGGAAAAAGTAATCAATCAAATGAATTCCATTTTATCATTAACACTTTCGCTGCCAACAGGTAGGGTATGCCCGTCGTACACATACTGCAACCTATTTGCCACAATGATGGGTTTTTACGTCTTCTTGTTTCCCATACTCCTATGGTTGTCAAGGACATGTGACGTCATGGAATTTTTTAGCATTGTAGCCAATCAGGTCTCAAGATTATTTAAGATCATTGCATGATGTGCTATTTTTATCAAGTATACAATAAAAATAGCCAAAATCAGCCTTGGTTGATGGGAATTTACCATAGGAAGCTTTATGTTTCCAAATGGCGGATGGTGACGCCATATTCAGATGTTATGATTTTCAGTTTGTATTTTTCTGAAGTGTTGCAAAATATACCTAAAACCGTTTCAGGATGGAAATATATTGTTATTTATAGGTTTGTTTGTTCTCCTACAAAAAAATGTGTATGATTATATACTAATATACTTGCAGATGAAAACATTGCCCCCCCCCCCCCCCCACTCCCCCATACTTGATATAATGATAATCGGTATCCGGATTTTGTGAACTTTTGTTAATTTTCATATTTATGAAAGAAAAAAAATGCTAAAACAAGTTTTAGGTTGAAAATAAAACATTCAAACATTTTTCTACAAAAAAATTATGCAGGTTTTTGTATACTTTCTTTGATAAATATAGCCGCCATACCTCTTTTACAACAATTACCTGAAACTCTTAGAAACCCCCCGGCAAATGGCTAGTCAATATATAATTATATGCTCGGCAGCGAAAGGGTTAACATTTCATTAATAAGTTTATTTCAAAGAATTGCAGGTCCCATCAATAGGTCACAAGTCAGCGTCCGGGTTAAAATAGGGGGTAAAAATCACGGTGTTCAAGTTCAGTTCCACCCATTTTTTTCAGTCATAAAAACTTAACCCTTATCCTGCTGAGCCAAGATTTATCCCTTTTTCAAAACACTGTAGATCCAGATCAGCTGTCTTCTGAGAAGCCAGCTGATCAGGATCCTTACTGTTTTCTACCCAACTTATGAACACATGCTCAATACTAGAATCTTGTGGGTTGATTGGATGAAAATTGGGGAGGAGTATTTGTACATGAAAATATTCAGCATGACAAGGGTTATCTTGAACTTTCGTCATTCAAAACTTAAAACCTGCAGTATGCCTCCAAAAAAATAACAATTTCAAGTTTAAATGGTCAATTGTCATAAGAGATACTGAAAATATATCAGAGAAGCTAATGCAGGATTTTGAGGTTGACTTTCTAAGGAAAGTCAGCCTCAAAATCCTGATTCAGGAATAATCCTGAAAACTTTCACCCATGACTTATGTTTTTAGTTCCTCTCACTTTGGTTGATTTGATTCTTTACGTCCGATCAACAATCTTTCAGTTATAAAGGGACGAATCTTCCTGGGTTGAACCAGTACTAAGCTAGGATTAATGTTCTTGCTCAAGGACACATGGCAGTGATGCCGGTGAGGTTTGATTCTGGAGCCCTTAGGTCTCATGTCAAGCACTCTACCACTGAGCCACTGCGCTCCCTATCTTTATACATGTGAAACAAGTAAAACACCTGTTTCAATAACAGAGATTAAACCAACATATATGCAAAGAGACATGTAAATATCAATAAACTAATTTCTTTGTACCAATCTTTAAATAGCAGAGGTTAAACCTCTTGGTATTACAGTAAAACCTGTGTAAAACGGCCACTCAAAAATAGACTAAACAAAGATCTTTATGACAAATGCGAGCTTAAGGAAAGTCAAATGTATTGCAGAATGCTCCCCTTGGAGCATTCTGCAATACTTTTGACCTGAATTAACCAATAATTGGTCTTTTTGAGAATGGCTGTTTTACACAGGTATTACTGTATATGCAAAGAGACATGTTAATATCATTATATCTTTGTATAAATTGTTAAATAGCGGAGGTTAAACCTCTTGGTTATATAAAGAAATAAAATAGCTAAGAATTTACAGTAAAATAAAAAATCTTAATGTTTTATGCAAAATCACTCAAAACCAATTCATTATAGTGTTAACCCCACAAAAATTCTTTAACTCTTTTTGCATGTTGTGTAATTTTATGATTTTGTTGATGTCTGCTGACTGTTTCAAAATTAACTTTTTCATAAAATTCTATCGGGATACTTTTAGGATCCAGAACAGGAATGATGACCTGTCAGTCCTGAACTGAGTTGAAAATGTTTGGAAAGGTTATCAGCATACTACAAAAGTTGCCACTACAAGGTAGGGAAACATGTGACTTTGTGACATCATATTTGTTACATTAAGGGCGCAGCCATATTGGAAATTGTGCCCATAAGTGGTGAGGCTTTCACTTATTTCTCTATAACACAAAAGCTGCAAAAGCATGCAACCATTTCTTGAGTTAGCTCACAGCTCGTGTAATTTCAATACTTTAACTTCGGGACCACAATATTTTAACTTCGGGACCATGGGCATCTGGTTGACCTTTTTTTTACTTAGAGACAAGTCTTTTATGGGTCATTGTGTCAACTGTCAAAACGGCATTTACCTGTGTTTAATTTTTTGCTTTTACCAGATCACAGAACATAAAGTGCACACAACTGCAAAAAAGTATGACTCCTCCATTAATCATATCTGGCTTACCTCTTAAACAGATGCAAAGTGGACAAAAATTGTATCACCTAATTGAATACAAGCTGCAATATGGCCGCGGCCACAATGTTGATACAATGATGTACGATGATGTCACAAATCAAGTGTTCCACCCCCTTGCACTAGCAAGGAAAAAGTTAAAGAGAAAAAAGTAAACCACAATATATAGTGATTTGTCAGCTTCACCCCTTGTCACCTCCCTCACCCAGACAGTAATGATTTTCATCTGAGGATCCAGAAAGTTTTGCCAGAGGGCGTCCAACAATGTTTTTTTTATGAGGATCCAAATACCATTAAAAGTAGGCCATCATTGGCCTGCCATTGAAACACCATTTAAATGGTGTTTCGCTGGCGGGCAGATGACAGCCCAACATTATAGGTTTGTGATTTTTAGGCCATTCTGACCAGTATTGCTAAGAAACCCTATACTTTTGTGATTTTAGAGTCATAAGTTAACCCTTTACATTCTGGATACCTGCAAACAGGTACTCTGACAAACACTGAAGACCCAGATGAAATGCTGCACACTTCAGCATTTCATTAGGGTCTGCAATGTTTTCAAAAATAAAAACAAATCTGCTGGCAGAAATGCATCATAAGGACCTCTGACGGTGGTAATGGGAATCACAGTGTATAGCTGCCTATAATTTTGATAAAAATTAAAGTCGATCAAATGCTTCCATCTTCATATATAAGCTGGCTGTTGGTCTCTATTTTATGATTTTGCATTTGATTTCCTATTTCCATAAATGTACAGCTTTATTTTGGGGCTAAAATTGTCACTTTTTGCATTATACATATAGGAAATAGAAAAATATTTTTAAAACATCATTCCCCCCCGAGTCCCAACTAATCCTTTTGCACGTAAGTGTGTTCTCATATTTTACATAATATATGTAAAAAGCTAGCTGGGACTCGGGGGGGGGGGGATGATATCCCAAAGCCCAAAATGTGACATCTGAGCGAGCCCGAACATTAGCATTTGGATTTTTGGTGTGCTCCCTTGAAAATAATTTTTTCCAGTATAATGAATAGTAATTGTACAAGTAAGCTTCTCTTTCATAACTTAATAGTCATGAAATATTACAACGTTTTAGCATTTTTTTCTTTAGATTGTGAAAATTGTCCTTTTACTTAATTCAGTTGGTAGATTATTTTGCACAAATACTGTATCTACCCAATACACATAAACTACATGGCCATTGACTAGGTGTACTTTACGCATGGATGAATAGTTATAGTACATTGCTGCATAATATTGCACCAGGTAAATATATTGTCATCAAGGTTGAATATGGACTACAGTTGCACTTCAAAATATTTCTTAGCAAATCAGATAGAAAAAAACAACAACAGATATAATCATTAAAATGCTCATGATTTTGGACTTGGAAAATACTTTCATTATGATTTGTAATCGAGTATTGATGATATAATACCCTTACACGTGAAAATAGTTGATTTCTAAATGCTATAGTGAAGTCAAATTTTGCGACCCCTACCCCCTTTGGTAGCACCTCATGTTTTGTCGTAGGGATCTGCCTGTCTTATTATAACCTTAATACATTCCTATTACATCAAGTGTCCTATTCAAAAGGATACCAGTGTTATCTTATGCATATGGAAGGTTTGGGAAGCATCTGAAAAATAGGCAGATACCCTATCAAAGTGTCAGAGGTCCTTTAGAATTAACAAACTGTGACCCCTTGAAATACCAAAATGGACATATCCATACATATTCTATCAACATGTCTGGGAAAATCCATCAAAATGAAGCCTAAACTGTGTTGTATTTACTATAAATTAGCTACATTGTCAGATAACATGTTGTTGTTTTTTGCTGCTGATGTATGTGACCAATAAAGCCTCTGACCATACCGTGCCTCCACATAGCCTGATTAAACAGGCCTCTTTGCAAGAAAACCTGACTTTCCTGCATGCGAACAGCAAAGGAGCAAACAGCCTGCCCATCAGCGCAGTATGATCAGTGCCTTTGTTATTCCCTATATGGAAAGCATAGTAAACAAGCTGGCTCCTTGCAAAATTTCAATATTCTAGCTGGTCTCTGTAACTGAGCAGACCAGTTTCAGAATCTCCTAAGACATGTTTTCTATCGCCGAGGCCCATATAAGTTACAGTAAAACCTGTCTTAAGCAGCCATTCAAAAGAAGACCAAAGATTGGTTTTCAAGACTGAGTATCGCTTAATGCATGTCAAAGTATTGCAGAATGCTCCAAGAGAGCATTCTGCAATACTTTCCACCTGCATTAAGCTACCATCTGTCTTTAAGACATTTGTTTTTCCTATTTTTGAGTGTCTAACTGTAGTTCCACATGAATCATATTTGTTGAGTGCTGCTGCTTTGACTTATGAAATCTGCAGACAAAGACTCATTGTATGCACTTATTCTTTGTTGAGCTGCTAGCTTGGCTCCTCTCTCACCATGATGCAACTACATCAGTAATCACAGCTGTTGAGTGATGGTGCCTTGACTTATGAAGTCTGCAGACAAAGATTCATTGTATGCACTTATTCTTTGTTGAGCTGCTAGCTTGGCTCATCTCTCACCATGATGAAATTGTATCAGTAATCATAGCTGTTGAGTGCTGGTGCCTTGACTTATGAAGTCTGCAGACAAAGACTCATTGTATGCACTTATTCTTTGTTGAGCTGCTAGCTTGGCACCTCTCTCACCTGATGCAGCTGTATCAGTATTCAAAGCTGTTGAGTGTTGAGTGCTGCTGCCTGGATTTATAAAGTCTGCAGACAAAGAGTCATTGTATGCACTTATTCTTTGTTGAGCTGCTAGCTTGGCTCATCTCTCACCATGATGCAATTGTATCAGTAATCATAGTTGTTGAGTACTGCTGCCTTGACTTATGAAGTCTGCAGACAAAGACTCATTGTATGCACTTATTCTTTGTTGAGCTGCTAGCTTGGCACCTCTCTCACCATGATGCAACTGTATCAATTCATCAACTAGCGCTACTGGTTTTTCAGTTTCCACTAACTCGTTCACTACAACTGCCTTCTTTTTATGACTTTTAGTTGGTCTACCTTTCAATTCATCAACTAGCGCTACAGTCTTTTCAGTTTCAACTAGCTCTTTCACTGCAACTGCCTTTTTCTTATGACTTTTAGTTGGTCTACCTTTCTTTTTAACAACACTATTACACATACTTGATTTATCAATCGTTGGTTTTCCTGTATCAAATTCAGGTAAATTATTATCAGTATCAAAATTTAATACACTTTCAACTATTTCCATAGTGGGTGGTTGAGAGGGAGCTGCTGTGTTGTCATGTGCTGAAGCCACTACAGGTTTTTTCTTTGTTTTATGTTTTTTCTTTGCTGGAATATCCTTTGTTTTATTTAAGATGGAATTTTTAAGTTTTAAAACTTTTTTACCAACTGCCTTTGATTTACTATTTTTCAATTTAGTCTCTGCTACAATGCTTGTACTCTCTTCTTTTAAATGTTCAACTTCCTTCTTACAAAATGTAACTGGCCTTGTACTTTGCGGTACTAATAAAGAATTTTTTGGTGTAGAGTTTCCTTTCCCTTTGGTCGAGTTCTTTTTCTTTGTTTGAGTAAGTGTAAGCTGCTTTGAATCTTCCTCCTCTATTCTTCGTTTTTTAATGACTGCAGTATTTTTGGGGACTTGCTTTCCTCCTTTTGGCAAGATGCCTTTAATCACCACCACTTTGTATTCTTGTGTTGACCCATCAGGGTTTACACGAGTATTTGTTTCCTTAACAACATATTCTTCCTGAGGATTACATTCATTAGACTTTGGTTGTGCCTCATAGCTTGGTGTCAGCTTTGGCTTTTCTGATGCATTAAGCTTCTTTTTAGCTGCAACTATCTTATTATGAATAGTGACTCTCTTTTTCGCTAAATATCTTAAGGTCTTCTTTTCTCTTTTAGTCAATTTGTTTTTGCTGGTCCCTTTTGTCTTCGCCCGAAGGTCTCCTAACCTTTGGTCAATCTTCAGCAGTTCATTTTCTAACAGTTTATTAGACAGCTTCAACTTCAATGATGCAGACTAAAACAAAGAAAATACATAGTGGATTTAATATGAGTTACAGTAAAAACTGTCTATAAAAAACCCAAAAATTGGTTTTCAAGACCAATGAAAAAAGTCAATAAGCAATCCTTATTAGATACCCCCAGCACAGTAAGGGTCAGTGAAAAAACTTAGTTTTGGCAAGTGATAGTTCAAATCAACAGACCTTAGTTTTGAAAAGAAGATTTCAGTAGAATCTGTGCAATGGATCTTTAAGCTTGCAATCTGGAACATTTGTTAAGATCAAAAATATTCACACCTGAAAGTTCTATATATCATACCTTATATCGGAAAATTGTCTAAGTTTTCATAGCTGTCATTTTGTCAACAAACATTTTTTTGGAACCAAACTCCTTCATGCATATGTTCAATGTGTCTATATTGTGAAGGCAAAGTATCAAAATGTTCTATCAAAAGCTGTGGTAAGAAATGGTTGGCCCATGAAGGAACTATCTAAGCATATACAAAAGCCATATTAGGGAAAAATTGTCTCAGTTCTCATAGCTGTCATTTTGTCAAAATTCAATTTTTTAACCAAACTCCTTCATGCATATGTTCAATGTGTCTACATTGTGAAGACAAAGTATCAAATTGCTCCATCAAAAGTTGTTACGTAGGAGTTGATAGGCTCATGAAGGCACTATCTATGCATATACAAAAGCCATATTAGGGAGAATTGATTGTCTATGGTTTGTAGCTGACAATAAAGGTTTGGATTGCTAGAAATGACCTTGAAGATAAAGGTCAAGGTCAAAAATGTCACTTTGTAGTATTTAATGTGAGTGCAGACATTTGCGACGGGTCTCCTATTGACTGACCCCATTCTAGTTGAAAATTAATTTTCTTATTTTCAACCAAAACATATGAGCCGCGACATGAGATTTCTAACAATGTGGTATGTGCCACCAGCAAAGCCTCAGATCAGCCTGAGCATACACACAGTCTCGGAACCTTTGCTAGTCGCTTGATTATTCTATGACTGTTAAGCTACTGACTGAACTCCATTTGGAGTTTCTAAGCTTAAAAGGAGGCTGCACAGGCTCGTCTGAGTCTACACATGTCAAATTGCCACATTGTTGGAAATCACATGTTACGACTCAATAATGTTGTGCTTATTCAAAAGAACCCTCTCTATGTTTAAATTAATGGATAAAAAAATATTTGCAGTTTTACGCTCAATTTTTTTTGTTTATCTTGACCAAAGAAATTGAACATGCAATCACTTGTGCAAACAGACTCTATGGTAACCCGTAACATGTATAACTTTAACTGGTAACAGGTGCGGAAGGCTTGGCAGGGGGTCCAAAATTTTATATTTTTTCTTCGCTTAAGTCATCATGTTTAATGGAGGGCCGTACCAATATTTTATGCGGGCTACCATTGGCTCGCCAGCAAAACACCATTTCAATGGGGTTTTGCTGGTGGGCTGATGATGGGGGTGATTTTCCAGGGGATGGTGGTAGAGTGGGAGGGGTCCTGACCCCCTTCCCCACTCTGGATATGTGCAT
The DNA here is from genome assembly GCA_964019695.1 of Loripinus fragilis. NCBI lineage: Eukaryota > Metazoa > Mollusca > Bivalvia > Lucinida > Lucinidae > Loripinus > Loripinus fragilis. The sequence goes on from OZ026520.1 coordinate 52,512,176, forward strand.
GTGTGTATTACCTGTTTCTTAGTATTAACTGGCTGAGCTTTCTTTGCATACATCATCTTTGGAGAAGTGCAAGTTCCAATACTGAAGAAACAAGAATATAACATTATAAGGGTTTATTTAGATTATAAAAATCTATAATAAGTGTGAGGGTGGGATAAAAAAAATCAGTCCCGAGGATCACTGCTTGGCATCTGCAGGCTTTCCGAGCGATGAAAAACGGTGATTACGAGGAACTGAATTTGCTATCCCATCCTCAAACAAATAATGGATTCTTTTCTTGTTCACCATTAAATACGACATTTTTATATAAAAAAAGGCTTCCAGGAGTTCTTGAATACACTGAGATGCGACACAACATGATGACATCATCTTAACATAACACTTGTCTTCCAATATGCTGCTGTTCACGGTAACAAGTCGTTCGCCCCAAGACCAGTTCGCCCCTGGTCGTTTCGCCCCTGGTCGTCTCGCCCCAAATTTGATGCCTAGACGTTTCGCCCCTACACCCTAGTCGTTTCGCCCCCAAATCATAGTCGTTTCGCCCCACTTTTTTTACCTTAGTCGTTCGCCCAACTTTTTGTAATCTCTTTAAGCTGTTATACACTTCATCAAGGTGTTTAAAGCATTATTATATGATAATAATTTATTTTTAACGATGAACACGCTTCAGTAGGTTTCTAGTCAACTTGTACCTAAGTCAACTCGTACCCATTTTTGGTCAACTCGTACCTGACCTATGGTCAACTCGTACCTACCCCAAGTCAACTCGTACCTGCGTCAAAAAACGGGACAGGGTAGAGCATGATAGACGGAGAGTTGGTAATTCTAGGTCCTAACAAGCCATACATAGTATTTGCGATCGGATGAGGTTCAGGCCAACTGTGGCCAGTTCCCTAGTTACCTTCTCCGTATTGGTCTATGTTCGGAATAGCCTGCTTAAACGACCAAATCAACACACACAGTTTTGCTATCTGCAATAAGGAGAGATTCGGACCAGCCTGTTCCAATATTAAAAAAAAACACTATAAATTACGACCAGTGAGGCTGCGATTAGGGGAGTTTCGGATCTGCCTGTTCCAATATCCTAGACCTTTATATATAATGACGGCTCCGCAGGGTCTTCGCTGCTCGTATACACAAAGTTTTGAATTTTGGACATAGGTCTGTTATGATAGCACGAAGTGTTGTTTTTTTCAACTAGCACTAAAACATTAGTATTCATTTCAAAATAAGTCAGCAGACGGCAAAACGAAATGCAAATTTGGAGTCATTTAAGTATCAAGTAGCGAAGACTCAGATGAGACTGCATGATGAGAGACTCATATGGACTTTCTAAATTAAAGAACCAAGCCAGGTTTACTTTTAAAATGTTTTAACCCTTAATGCACCAATCGCAACATAAGTCGTCTGCTTTTCTCGTCTGCTGAAATGTTTAAGAAGCCTCTATGGCAAACAGTGTGGACCCAGATCAGACTGCTCCTCTTTTCTTTTTAAATCATTTGTAAAAGTAGAATTAAGCTATGTTTTCACAATAAAAATGTTCAGTACAGCTGAAAACTGCATGGAAAAGTGAATTATCTTATCAAATAGGTGTATTTTTCTCTTGTTGGTAATTATTTGCGTCCCTCCAATAATTATAGACCGTTGAATTTTAACATAAATGCAGTTGTTTTGATAGTGATAACTTCTTAAGATTTACGAAAATGGTAAAATGTTTACCTGAATTTGAATATTTTTACTGTGTTCTTGAAAATAAAAACATTATTTTTAAAATTAGAAGATCAAAAGTTACAGACTATGCAGCTTTAAGGGTTAATCAGTTATAAACCCAGAGAGATTTCAGTTTATTACATTGCGTTTCCGAATTTTCTTTAATAAGATTGTACAATTTTTTTAAATTATTCAAGTTTTACACTGTCAGACAATGTAAATTTCTTATTACAGCTCAATTAATACAATCACATATTCATCATTGATTAGGTACCAAATACCGTTTTTCACACCCTACCAATCACCAGCACGTGGCTGTAAAGCCGCTTTATGTACACCAAACCCGCGCCACGAGAAAACATATCTTCAGGGGTCAGCTCCCAGGGGGGGGGGTACTTTTCATACATACGTAGACTCGGGTCATTTTTTTTCTTTTTTTTTTTGGAGGGGGAGGGGGGGGGGTTCAAAATGCAATGCTTACAAAAATATTAGTCAAATATAGCATAAAAATTAATTTTGTATTTCCTTTACCCCTGCGCCAATACGCAGGGCGGCACTGATCTGCCCATTGCATTAAGAAAAGGGACTGATCAACAAGTTAAAGTAATTGGATGTGAATTGGATGTGAATTGTCTCTAATTAAAGTGTGCGGCTGGATAATCTTTAATCTGTGAGTCATTAACGGGATTAAGACTAGGGTGTCGAAAACATATGCCAATCAATCAGATTCAATTAAAATTTGATTGATCAATTCGATATGTCGGTGACGTGCTTTGACTTCGTCGGTGAATGTACGTTTGTTATCTGATCATACTTGATCACGAAGGCTTTGACCAACCTGTGCACACGCACAGGGGAGCGTAGTGGCTCAGTGTTAGAGTGCTTGATTTGAGACCGAGGGGCCGCGGGTTCGAGCCTCACAGGCGTCACTGCGTTGTGGTCCTTGAGCAAGACACATTTATCCTAGCTTAGTACTGGTTCAACCCAGGAAGACCCGTCCCTGTTTAACTGAAAGATTGTTGATGGGACGTAAAGAATCAAATCAAACAAAAAAGCACACGCGCAGACTGGACGGAGCCTTTGCCCACAGAGCTCCTGTTTGTATATTTCATAACCAAAACAATTTTACAACTGTATAACACTGTAACCCACTTCGCTCCAAGCAGGATCTAGCAGGTTTCATATTAATATACACATTACGTAGCATTTTACGAGTCTGTCACTTCTTTTTTAGACATGGAACAAATGGATTCGATTACCAAGCATTTTGGGATCAAACGTTACAGATCAGTAGCGGCCGTTTGTGCAATCTACCTCGATGCGCAAAACGTGGAGACTCATTTGTATTTGAAATTGACATCATTTTGTGCAAATAATCTTACCCATATTTCTCTTTACGGTTCTAATTTTGGTTAAATCAACAGTTCGGACTGCAATTTCCGCGCATCAAGTTATAATCTCAATAAGTGTGTTTGGTAAGGATAATAATATTGGCTGAAAACATAAGGAACCCAGCCAGCATCCAATCTCATGCGACTATCGGCCCGCCAGTGAAACGCCATGAGAATGGAGTTTCCCTGGCGGGCCGACAGTAGTACTATTTTACGTGCTAACTTGGAAGTGGGTGGGCATTGGGCTAACTCAGCCAGCATCCAATCTCGTACCACTATCGGCCTGCCGGTAAAATTTTGCAGTCTTGTCGAAATTAATGACCAACGTAGGTCAAAGAATAGACGGCCTAATCGTCGTCTGTGATGTATGTTTGTTTGTTTGCAATTAGTGAAGAGTTGATTGATGAGTCATTATTCGTGTATAGTTATCGTTATCCGTTTGACCCATTGGAAAGAGACATGGAAACACTTTTGCCATGTAATGTCTTCAGCATGATTTGTCATAATTGAAAATTATGATATTGCTTTAGTTAGGTGAAATGAATGTAATTAATTTCAAATAATTTTTATGTTTGTAATATCTTTATAATGTGGAAAACGGATTGTGCGATATTAAAACGGCATGTGCGATAGTTAAAATGGTCTACATGACGAGAACTAATAATTTTCAGACCTTATAACCCTAGGAAATTCTACCTAAACCATAAAGCATTTGATACAATAACATAAACTCATCTACAGAGTCCATAGCTTAAGTTATATCAGACAACATCTTTGACTTGAGAGGTAATAGTATTAATATTACTTTAGGTATAATCGCATATATGCGATAAGTATTTGGCACAAAAGTGTTGAAGATTTTAAACGTTAAACTACATTACTACTGGCGTAAAGTGTTGCAAATATATTTGCACTAACTATTCACATAGATTTCGACAAAATAGGTTGATTTTTCTTCTTGGGGCGAATCGACTAGGGGCGAAACGACTACGGGGGCGAAACGACCAGGGGCGAATCGACCTGGGGCGAAACGCCGCTGGGGCGAAACGTCTAGGGGGCGAACTGGATCTGGGGCGAAACGACCCGGATTCCTGTTCACTTCCTATCTTTCCCAAGGGATGGTACTGGGTGTGCGAGATAGAATTATCTAAAATCGGTCAAAACAGTGGCAACTACCATCTGGAGTGCAACAGTGTTTATGTACCATGGGATTTATAAACAGAGGCAGGTAGAAAATTTTTAGAGAAATGAGTGTGCAAGCACAAGTTTCTTTATCCAGCTTGTCACCACACCAGGTTTATAAATCCCATATTTCAATGGAGGCATGGATTTCTGTCTTAACTCAGGCATGTGTCCCCTGCTACTTTTGATAAATCTATATATAGTCTAAAATACTTAATATGAAAGAAGTGTCAAACCCCCTGCCTACTGTACTTTGCCTTGACCCCTGAAAGCCAATAAAGTTAGCGAAACCCCCGGTTAGGATATAAGAATCTATCATGAGTGTGAGGGTGGGATAGAGGCTTGCCGAGTGATGACAAATGGTGATCACAAGGGACAGATTTTTCTATCCCATCCTCACACAAATAATGGATTCTTTTTCTTGCTCACCACTTAATACCTCTTTTATGTTGGAAAAAACTTGAAAAAGCCTTCCAGAAAATCCTGAATACGCTGAGATGCTACATGGTGACGTCATTTTAACATTACAATGACGTCACGGATCAACGTAAGGCCAGCCTGCGGCTGTTCCTTTTTTACCTTCCCTAGGGCTGGTACGGGTATGTGATATAGAATAAAAAAACAACAGATATCCCCATCTGGTGTGCGAGAAATATTTATCTTAACCCATTACTCCTCACAAGCGCCTTTGAAATGTAAGATTTTTGAAAATATTGTGAAAAGTTGAACATTTGCTCCTGAGGAGCAAATGTTCCATTTTCCATGATATTTTCAAAACTATTTTAATGTCAAAAAATATTTTTTGGATAATATTTAAAAATTTGAATTATTTATGGAAAATGATGAAATGTTCTTAATATAGCATATGGGGTAAAGGGTTAAATTCACTATTTAATATTCTTGTTCGTAACTCATTGCATGCTGGGTATTTTTATGCATTTTTTGTTGTCTGTTGACTTTTTTAAAAATTAACTATTTCAAAAATTTCTTTCAGGAACACTATCAGAGTGTCAAAAGGTTTGGGCCCAGATCAGGATTGACTTAAATGTATCAAAGTTTGTGAGTGATAATGGTAAAACTTGCTTTTTATGGTATTTTCAGGTCTCATAAGTGTGCATAGTAATAAAAAGTGTTTTTCATAAAAAGTGTTTTTCTCATTGCTCAACCAAACATATGTTGTGGGCACTCAAAAGTTCTTTTGAGCACCATTAACAAATGTTGTAGTATGGCTGATGCTTTTTTCTTTGATCTTTGCTGATGTTTAAATCAGACACCCTAGAATAACGACGAAAGAGGAGCTTAAAACCGTACTCTAACTTCCAATTAAGTTAAACAGCGATGTAGGCGGGAACTTCCTAAATAGCGACAAATTAAATCTGAGGTAAATGTAATATACTAGGCCAAAAAAGAAACGCCGCATAAAAAACACAGATTGTATATGGGGGTCTTTCACTGATCTCTCGCAAACGATTTGTCACAGTTTGAGCGCTGATTCTTGGATTATGAGTTCCTGGGGTTGTGCTAGCTATCATTGTCACCGGAAGAAATTGATTCAGCAGTTTAAACCAACGTTTTTATCAATCTTGACGTCGCGTCATAAGGCGATGACAACATGAAATTGCACGGTCTGACATTGTTCCAATTTGTCAGAAACGTTTCCTAAGACGTTCAATCACCTTTGCATGGCATCGAAATTGTTGGGCTATCACCGATGGCGTCACGTTATCTTGTATCATTCTTATCGCCTTTTCGCGTTCAACATGTGTCTGTTTCGGCATCGTAAATAAGCAATGTGTAACTTTTAATTTTAAATTTTTAAAATGTTTTCAGGCAAAGTGGATATTAGACTAGTAATTTCAGTAGTTATTACATGTGTAAATCTAAATAAAATGATTGTGCACGTGAAAAACTTGAAAATAAAAAGACAGCCAGTACACTGGTTTGGGTTGACTGAGCTCAATAAAACAATGGTAATAATGTGAGGCAGGAAAAGTAGCGAAACATAGATAGCAGATGAAATTTTGTAACTCTCATTTAACGCGCAATATCTTTAATCTTAATATGCGGCGTTTCTTTTTTGGCCTAGTATATAATGGACAGCTTAGGCAGGATGCAGGGAGGAGCAAATGTAAATTTCGTCAGGTGTCAGTAACACGTGCTTATTTGCGCCTACGCCATACTGCAAGCTAAATTAAGGATTCTTTCTCGGCTTTCTGTTTAAACCACTCAAATGGGCTATACCCACCTCACGGTTTAAATGAGAAAGCCTCGGAAAAGTATACTTTATCTATTACTTGTTTTTCTGATTTCTCAATCAAAACATATGTTGTGGGTACTCAAAAGAACCGTCTCGCTGAGACGGTTCTTTTGAGCACCCAAAACAATTGTTATAACTGATGGATGAAAAAATGATCCCAATTATACGCTAAAAAATATTGGTAATCTCAGGCATTGATTCTGGAACGCCAATGTAGATAGATAGATACAGTAGATACTCAGGGCTCACCCTGCCACTAGACATTGTAACCTTTTGCTACTGAAAGTGTAGAGTGGCAACAAATATGTCATTGGCTAAAAGTACAGTCTAGGTGGTTCAAAAATTACATATTTGCGAAAAAGTTTATTTTGATCAGCTTTTGGATTTTCAAATATTGCTTTTTTTTTATTCCTTCACACTTTATCATTGTGCCATATTTTACTCTTTGGATGCAGAATTTTTTCAATACCATCCGGGTGTCAAAAAGTTTGGATCCAGATCAGGCCCGACATTTTGTCAGGCCTGATCTGGGTCCAAATTGTTTGCAAAGGTTATCAGCAGACATAGCGGGCAAAGAGTTACATACAAAACAACTTGTTGATACTTTCTGGTTAAAATCTTGGCTAAAAATAATTTCATTTGGCTCCAACTTTTTCAATTTGGCTAAAGTGTTGGCTGCAACAAATTCTGAGCCAGGGTAAACCCTGATACTCACCTGTTAAAAGGATTTTGATTCAAAGCAGGCGACCTGGTACCCGTATTTGCTGCATCGTTCACTGAACCAAGCTTTACTACTGAATCCGGACTGTTCTTTACTTTATTATGTATGTTGTTAACATAAGGCATCTTTATGAATTTCCCATTGGCATCTCTTATATTGTAGAAATTCTTCAAGCAAGAGTCTCTTTCAATGTTATCTTTACGTTCTTTTGAATGCTTCTTTTTCTTCTTGGATGCAGAGATATACTTTGATGCTGTCAATACTTTTGATTCAGATTTTACAAATTCAGACTTAATTGGCTGGTGCCAATAAGAATTATCGGTGTCTGGTACAAAATATGGATATGTCTGTGCAATATTTTGTTGACCTGCATTGATATAAATATTTTCGTCTGCAAATTGTTGATATAATCTCCCTCTAAAGTCATTTCCAAGACATGCATTGAAATTCATTTGACTTGGAACTAACAAACCTGAAGGGTCATGAATTGCAGGTCTCTGATCCACACTCATGAAAGGGTCAGAAATTGTACTGTAGATAACATTTGGGTATAAGGATGAACAGGAAGACACATATGGAGTCAATCGATCAAATGAAATAGGAAAGTTTTCGACATGTTTAGTTAATTTGTAATCAGCAATTTTATCAAGAGACACGCTTTCTTCATTTTCATCATAGAAATTCACCCCTCCTGCAATGTTTATAATCTTCAAATCAGTGTCATTATCAGTGCTGATAATGCCGCCAAGACTTGCTCTTTCAAACTGAGCCTGATCCAATGAATTCAGATTATAATTAGCTGTTGTGTTTTGTTTTGCTTCACTCATAGACTGTTCAGATTCTGTATAATTCATAATAAATGACTTGTCCCTTTTGGTCTCACTACATGTATCTACACCATCTGCCTTTTCTGCATTGTTGGACCCTTGGCTACCCACAGAGCGCCCATCAAAGACACTGATCAGACTGCATGGATGTGCAGTCTGATCTGTTTCTTTGATGGGTGCACATGCCAACTTGCACCTTTTGCTGGACACTTGCTCTTCTGTTCTTTTTCTGATTTGATGATCTGTGGTTTTATCCAAAGAGTCTTCTTCTAGTTCACATTGAAGTGTATTCTCATCATGATGGCTATTATCATGATCATCACCCATTTCATCATCTGAATCATCTGAATCAACCTTTTCAATAACAAAACTATCCTCAAAAGTGAGCCCATGATTAGATGATATCTGGAAGGTTTTACCATCGGATGTCTTTACAACCGTGTCTGATCCCGTGATTGAGTTCAAGCATGTTTGTGACTCCGAATGCACGGCTGCTTCATCTTTAGAATAGGTAACTGAATCTAAACATACTTGTGAATCTACCTGATCGCACAATCCTTGTTCAGATTGTGTATGCTTTATGTGATTTGCTGCAGCTACAGAGCTAATATTACAATTGCAATCTTTTTTCAGGACACACCTCTGTTCCTCTTGTGCAGCATCCTCAGATCTGGGTTCGCTCTGATTATTTGGACACACACAATTATCATTATCGCCATTGACAAGCTGCTTATCCGGTATAGGTGAACATGTACATGTATGTCTCACTTTAGTATGGTTACACTCCTTCAATGGAATATTGTTATTTTCAACTATATTATCTTTCATAAAATGATTAGTTATGTTCCCCTTATTCTTATCCGCGGAATTGTAAGAATCCGAAACATCAGTATCAATATCCTCTATCCCATTTTCAGTACGTATGGTTTCTCTATCACCTTGACAAGGGGGTACATCATAGGATGTTGTATTAGTAGGTATACATTTTGTTAATCCAATGTTTAATGTTTGAACTGTTTCAGATAAAGCATTATCTTTGCCAGCAACACATGTAGCATTACTGCAACCAGAATTTGTCTGGTGTAAATTATTGTGATTACATGGTTCTCCTTTCAAAAATGTACATTCAATTGCATTATCAATTAAGCTGCCAATAGTTGTTTCACTTGATGACTCTACGGTTAAATGTTCCTTTTCACATTGTAAAGTATCATCATGATCTACATGTTTAGCAGGTATATATGTTCTTGCATATGGTGCTGTCTTGATCAAAGAGGAGGAAGGTAAATTGTCACTTTCTGTTTGTAAAGCATCACCTTGAAGAACATTTATAGGATTACTAGCAGTCAATGAGCCAGAATCTGGTGTCCTTATTGATTGGTCTTCTTTTCTATGCACTGATAGCCAGATGGAAGTAAGAAGTATCTGAAACAGAAAAGCAACTTCATAGGTTTAGATAAACAAAATTTTTGAGCGTAAAATTTTAAATATTTTCTTATCCAGTATTTTAAACATGTGTTTTGGGTGCTCAAAAGAACCGTCTCATTGAGACGGTTCTTTTGAGTACCCACAACATATGTTTTGGTTGAGAAATAAGAAAATTAATTTTTGATACGCACTCTTAACTAAAGGCCTGAACAGTTGAGCTTGAAAAAATTATGCAATTAACCTTTCTCATTCTGATGAACTTTTCAAGTCTATCGATATACAGTAAGTATGGAAAAGACCATTTTTTGATTTAAGGGGTCAGTAGGTCAAAATTTTAAAATATAATGTAATTATGTCCCTTATAATTGTTTTTATCTTAGCAACCAGTGAAAAACCCTGATGGATTGTGAAAAAACCCTGATGGATTGTTTTTATTTTAGCAATCAGTGCAGACCCTGATGGATTGTTTTATCTAAGCAACTAATGCAGACCCTGATGGATTGTTTTTATCTTAGCAACCAGTGAAAAAACCCTGATGGATTGTTTTTATCCTAGCAACCAGTGAAAAAGCCCTGATGGATTGTTTTTATCCTAGCAACCAGTGAAAAACCCCTGATGGATTGTTTTTATCTTAGCAACCAGTGCAGACCCTGATGAAATGCTGCTTTATGTTGCATTTCATCTGGGTCTTTACTGTTGTCCATTTCATCTGGGTCTTCACTGTTTGCCAAACTACCTGCTTACTGGTACATACAGTATGCTACTGTATATTTGGGGTCCATAGGAATGAACCAGGTTATATTAGTGAACCCCACGGTCAAGGTCAAATAATGTAATTTCTTGCAAATGCATAGATCTTCTCCTTAACCGTGGGATGTAACAACTTAAAACTTTGCTGGTGCTTAGGTCACATGATGTAGAGGGTACTGGGCAACATTTCCTGTGACCTTGACTCCCTAAACCTTGAGGTTAAGGTCAAAGATTGTATTTTCTTGAAAATGCATCTCCTTAACCATTGGCCGTAGCAACTTCAAACTTTGCAGGTACATAGGTCACATGATGTAGAGGGCAATGCTTCATGTGACCTTGACCTTGGTCAAATATAATATTTCTTGTAAATGTATTTCCCCCTAAACAGTTGGACATAGCAACTTCAAACTTAGAAGGTGCATAGGTCATATGATGTAGAGGATACTGGGCAACATTTTGCGTGTGTCCTTGACCTAGGGTCAAAGTTGAAATAATGTACTTTCTTGTAAATGCATCCCCTCCTAAACCGTTGGACGTAGCGACTTCAAATTTTACAGATGCTTTGGTCAGATTAAAAAGGGTATTTGAGATGGTGTACCATCGACTGAAGTCTAGTTTTGCAGTGTTGAACAGTTCAACTTGAACTGTCATCCATACTTTCCATTGTAGGTACAATGCTGTATCACTAGTCATACCTGGCAGCAGACCTCATTGTAGGCAGGTTAGGAACAGAATCAGGTCCAGAACAGAGCTCTAGGGGGACACCATATGTAACCGATTTGGATTCCTCCCCATCAATCACTACCCATGGGATAGCTCGGACCCAGTTCAACACAATGTCATGTCTGTGAATGCCATATTGATGCATACGCCACAGAAGTTTGCTGTGGCTTACTTTGTCAGAGGCTTTAGAAAAAGCCCAGTAAGATGATGATTGTCTGTTTACCCACACTGACACTCCTTGCAAGGTCTTCAATGAGCATTTTTGTTTGTTATTCCATATTTGAAGCTCCAGTCAACAATTTTTCAATAATATGTCTGGACGGGTCTTCTTGAGTTAAGCAGTACTAAGCAACTATTAATGTGTCTTGCTCAAGGACACAACTGAGTGATGCCGCTGAGCCTCAAACCCGCAACCCGCGGCCTCTAGTCAAGCACTCTACCACTGAGCCACTGCGCTCCCCTTCTATGAGCTTGATGAGCTGGGTCTCGTTTGACTGTCTCTCTGAAGACGTTTTGTTGTAGGTCATACAAGATACCCTGTCCATCAAGGTGCTTTTTAATACTCAGGGTCCACACTAGAGGGCGACTGGAGTGAAGTTGTCTCCCTTTTCTGTCCCATTTCGTCTTGACAGTTGAAATAGAGGGGACGACTTAGCTTTTCAAATTTCAGGAGTTATTTACCTTAGCATGCTAAAAGTGCTCATTTGGCTGACGTTCGTAAACATTTTCTTTAAACAACATGTACGGAACCACTGGTCCAAATTTCATATAACTACATGAATGTTCCCCATGATGCCTTCTTCTTTCAAAATTGCACAAATGGTTCCGCTGCACAGAACACGAGGGATGCCAGAGCTCCAGATAAGAAATCTTTTAAACATCTCCTGAACCACTGGCCCAAAGACAAAATGATATCACAGAATTATTCCTCATATAACTCTCTACCAAAATTGCACAAATGGTTCCGCCCCACAGAAAAAAGGAGCTGCCAGACCTCTAGATAAGAAATATCTTTAAACAACATTTGCTCCTTAAACACTGGTCTAAATTCAAAATAATTTTATAGAATTGTTCCTCATAACAGCTTACCAAAATTGCACAAATGGTTTCGCTCAGCTGAACAAAAGGGCTGCCAGAGCTCTAGATAAGAAATATCTTTAAATGGCTTTTCCTCCTTAACCACTGGTCTAAATTTAAAACAATTTCACAGAATTGTTCCTCATAATACCCTCTACTATAATTACACAAATGGTTCCACTCCACTGAACAAAAGGGCTGCCAGAGCTCTAGATAAGAAATATCCTTTAACATTTCCTCCAGATTGACTGGTCCAAATTCAAAATAATTTCACAAAATTATTCCTCATGATGCATTCTACCAAAATTGCACAAATGGTCCCACTCTGCCAAACAAAGATGCCACCAGAGCACTAGATAAGAAATGTCTTTAAACGACATCTCCTGATCCACTGGGTCAAATTGTTTTTTCAAAATGATTTCACAGAATTGTCCCTCATGATGCACTCTACCAAAATTGCACAAATGGTTCTGCTCTACTAAAGGGGCCACCAGAGCTCTAGATAAGAAATGTCTCTAAACAGCATTTCCTCTTGAACCTCTGTTCATAATTCAATATTGTTTCACAGAAATGTTCCGCATTCATCTTTCTCAATGCCTGCTACCAAAATTTATCAGAATGTTTAGCTCAGCTGAACAACATGACCAACAGAGCTAAAAGTAGAAATATCTTTTAATGATATCTCTTCAGCCACAGGCCAATACATCATATGTGCCAGGACTCAGGTGAGTGATCCAGGGCCCTAGGGCCCTTTTGTTGTAAACAGGCCTGCTCTAAAGTCTAGAGCAGGCCTTCATGATCTTGATCCAAACTGTTTGACACTGAGTGTTTCAGATAGAATATTTTGAAAAAGTTAAATTTGGAAAAAAAATCAGTTGAAGACAAAAAAAAATCATGAAAAATTACCCAGCATATATCATAAAAGGTTCAATTCAGGGTAGAGAATAAGGTACATGTACATGTTTGGACTATGTTTACTTTCCACATTATCTATCACTTCTTCATACTTTCTCAAACTTCTCCCTCTTTTTCTGGAGAAGTGGCCACTTCTCCCTCAATTTGAGGGCTAGCTTGGTCCCTGATTATAGACCAGTTCAATGGAATTGTTATCATCCGGGCTTATTGACCACGTGATTACAATTTTGACCACGTGACTTTTTATTGTGGTTGGCAAAAAAACTTCCGCTCAATGCAATGGCCATTGAGCTGAGCCAACATTTACGTGATGAAAATCATCTTAAAACAATATTTTAGCCCCATGTTTTGATTTGGATATGTAGAATAATGATAGGACGTTCATTTAAAATAATTTTCTTGCGAAAAAAATATTTATTTTATTAGTTTTTATTTGTTTTTGACGGGCCCCCGCTCCAGTGTTTTGGTCCGATGTGGACTGTTTCATTCTCCGATATTTTTGTTAAAAGACAATAAAATGTGTGAAAAAAAACACATCATTTGATAGGTCAATGATCAAACTATGGGAATCAGTCGTTAGAATTATTTTTTATGAAATATATTTTGCTTTAAATCGCTATAAAACATGTGCTGTTTCCATGTCCGATACAGGTAAACAACTGTTTTCTGCCAACCAGACTATTTACCAGCTATCGGATAACGACCGTAGTGTTTGGACTCGTCTATTAATTCAAGTTTTAATTATTGAAAGGACTGGCATTGCATGAGCTGAATTTACTAACATCTTGTCCAGATGTCTCCCTAGCAGACTTAGACAGGTCTAAGAAACGCATAAAAGGACAGAATTTCTGTCAAACGATAGAATATCTGTCGTTTCACAGATCCGGTTATCTATCAAACGACAGATATGTCATTATTTTATCCCTTTTTCATGTGCTACTTTCTGTATCAACAAAAACCGCAAGATGTCGGAAGGAAAAAACAAGACTAGACAGGTAAAAGATCATTTTTGAGAACATTCCAAGTTGAACAATGGTTGTTATAAAATAGTTTACACACTAAAATTCATCCGGAAGTGCCATTAAAAACTGCAAATAAGGATTGAAATTCTCTCAGTTTTCACTTTCACATCTGTCAGCCATATTGGCAAAGTTGTCTGTCACGTGACATAAAAGGGTTGACTGGACCCCTTTTATTTTTCTTGTTTGTTGCCCTTTTGTTCCTCCGTTTTCCAGCGTCTGCTGTGCTATCCAGCAACCGTTGTATTGCATATTTACATTGACAACCAACCTACAGAGGCCGCTATCAGAGTTGGGGTAATTAAAATTGTAATTGTAATTAATTGTAATTTAATTACATTTTCTAAAGTAATTGCATGTAATTGTAATTAAGACATTTCTTTAATTACAGTAATTGAATGTAATTAATTACTTGGTCAAAAATGGGAGTAATTAAAAATTACTTTCAATTACTTTTTAATTACTTTTCAGATCAGTTCTCATATGAAATGAAAAAAGTCAATAAGCAATGCTTATTAGATACCCCCCGCACAGTAAGAGTCAGTGAAAAATCTTGGTAAGATATAGTTCAAACCAGCAGACCTTAGTTTTGAAAAAGAAGATTTCAGTAGAATCTGTGCAAACAAAAATTATAAACTCCTTCATGCATATGTTCAATGTGTCTACATTGTATCAGCAAAGTATCAAATTGCTCCATCAAAAGCTGTGGTAGGAGTTGATTGGCCCATAAAGGCACTATCCATGCATATACAAAAGCCATATAAGGGAATAATTGTCTAAGTTCTCACAGCTGTCATTTTGTCAAAAATATTATTTTTTCAACCAAACTCCTTCATGCATATGTTCAATGTGTCTATATTGTCCAGGCAAAGTATCAAATTTGTCCATTAAAAGCTGTGGTAGGAGTTGATCGGCCCATGAAGGCACCATCTATGCAAATACAAAAGCCTTATTATGGAAAAATTGTCTAAGTTCTCACTGCTGTCATTTTGTCAAAAATTATTTTTTCTGAACCAAACTCCTTCATGCATATGTTTCAATGTGTTTGCATTGTATAGGCAAAGTATCAAATTGCTCCATCAAAAGCTGTGGTAGGAGTTGATCGGCCTATGAAGGCTCCATCTATGCATATATTAAAGCCCTATTAGGGAAAAATTGTCTAAGTTCTCACAGCTGTCATTTTGTCAAAAATTATTTTTTCAGAACCAAACTCCTTTATGCATATGTTCAATGTGTCTATATTGTATAGGAAAAGTATCAAATTGTTCCATCAAAAGCTGTAGTAGGAGTAGATCGGCCCGTGTATGGCCTATAATAGCATAAGCATAAAACCCTGTATTTAAAGCCATTTAGAACTACAAAGGGAAATAACTCTAATAGAATTGGCCCCTAGCCCTTACTTTTTTGTCTAAAGTATTTGTCTTTCATAAATGAACATGTTTGCAAGGTTTGATGAAAATCCAGCAATGACTCTTCCAGATATTAAGGAAACAAAACGTTATGGACGGACGCACGGGCGGACGGATGCACGGACGGAAGGACAACGTGAAAACAGTATACCCACCACAAACATAGTTTGCGGGAGGTATAATTAGTTGTCTTTAGAAGATAATCATAGATATTTAAAATGCTGCTAAATGGTTCTTGGTCTTTGTAAATGCATACTCAATATATGAAAAGTGGAGTGCAACATGGAACAAATGAGAATTGGAACTAGTCATGCAAGTTTAGACATAAAATAGCATTTAACAATTTACTACAGACACAGACTGTATGTAACCTCTACTATTTTGAAAGCACCCTTTTTAGCCAAAGTATATATTCTTTGTTCATCTTCCTATAAAAGATATGGCTTTGTGACAATCAAGTCACCAAAACAATACAAAAACAAAGAAGGTGAGAAAATCTCAACAATTGATTTTACTCAAGACAATAGACTTTAATTTTAGTGAATTGACTCTTTGAAGGCTATTTGTTAAATTTTCACACCTAGGATCACCACACTCATATGCTAAGGTGCATGACCCAATCTATCCACTACATTATTTCAATTCCTTAAACTGCTTATTTGCCATCTTCAATAATAATAATAATAATAATAATAATAATAATAATAATAATAATAATAAAATGTTATTCAGAAAATAACAATGTATTTCGCTCCTTCAGTGAACCTGGGGCCTATCATTGTTGATATAATAGCAAAAAATAAAAATAAAATAGATGTTCCAGTTGGGACTGAACTAGCAATGCCAGCAATTCACACACAAGTAATATTTTAGTTCATCACTATCTGATATTCATTTTTGTACTTTTTTTACCAACTTTAATGTCTCATAGGACCACACAGATTTCTTATCAACACTTTTTGAGAACAGTTATTCTCTGGCATTTAAGCTATTTTTACAAAATCATTTCCATGGTTTATCTTCCACAATTGTAAAGCTTTTGGCAGACCAATGTGTATTCCTGAACTTTGTTCTGCGGTTAACAGCTAGTTTTTTAAGACATCAGCAATTTACAAATGACCCCCCCAAAAAAAAAATATATATGAAAAAATTAATAATTTCCGTATTTTCTCATTGTGTTCTCATGTCAGCAACCAGAAAAAAACTAACAACTGATTTTGTACATTTCATTCCTTTTAAGTTGCATCACTTGACAATAATAGAAGAAGTCCTAAAAATAAAATCAATCTAATAGACATATATTGAATTTAGAATGCCAAGGCTACTCAGACTTTTAAGGTGTTTTAACTCATTTCATATATCTCTGAAATTAAAATCTGATGAAGCTATCTAAGAGGCAGTGAAATGTAATTGTAATGTAATTAATTACATTTGGCAAAGTAATTGTATGTAATTAATTACTTTGCTCAAAAGCCATGTAATTGTAATTGTAATTTAATTGAACAATTTCCAATGTAATTGTAAGTAATTAATTACTTTTTTAAAGTAATTGACCCCATAGCAACCCGCTATGGGTTAACAAATGGTTTCAGCCTTATTTAGTTTTGCGCAATGAGCAATTAGAGTTGAAGCAGTCCCTAGTCAAAACATACCCAAGTATACAAGTATCCAATTCAAAATTTACCAACCTCTGATCCACAGAAGAAGACTTTACGATCTTATCCGCCAGAACTGACACTTATAGTGTGTGCTTTTTTTGTAAAACACCTCCGTTCTGTGTATGAGACTATCCCTCAACATACACATAAAACAATATAGAAACGTGTTTTTATTCCATATCAGAGCACGTGGAAATGCATTCCAACGTATTTTTGAGATTCAAAAATCATTTTCCAAGTGTAATTATGTAATAAAGGTCAGTATCCGTATATTACTTGGAATGACATAGCTTAGCCAGGGGGTAGGGCTATATCAATGCTGCTTTAATCGTGGGAGATGGTTCGTTTATTCATCAGAGGAACTGTTGGACAAAATGTCAGTATTTGTCTTATTTAATTGTAGTGAAATTCGCCAATCAGTTCCCAGTGCCATTCCACTATTCAAAGGGAGTTAACCCGGAGTAGGGCTGCCACGTTTACAAACTTTGGTAAACGTTTACACGAGTTCCACTAACCGAAACGATCCGGTTTACACGGAACTCCCAGATATGATTATTTTCATGATGCAGATCGGTAAAATCGCCGATATTTTTCCTAAAAAAAAACTCCTTGAAAAATGTACCTTGCGCGAAAATTTGAAATTAGTTGGTTGGGTGTTGTGATAGAACTCATTTCAAGTTATTGGAAAGTGATTGAAACATGCGCATACTCGTAGATTACCGACATTTTCTTCAGTTGCAAGTGTGTAATTAACGAATTGACACGCACAAGACATAACTGCCAATCATCAGGTACGCATCAATGCGCACGCCGACAGGAAGTAAACAAGATGTGTCTCCAGCAAACCTTTACATAACTGTTAAAATACAGGAATATAATGCCTCCAAGCAGTGACTGAGTGAGATGATTTTCGGGGCATTTTTATGGCCCGTCGAGTCACTGTCTATGCAGGCGTGATACTCAAAGAGTTTGAAAATGCTCCCTTCCGTTGAGCATATCCGCCGTAATATTCTAATTGCAGTAGACACTTTATCAAATACAGCTTAATCTGAGAAACAAACAAACTGATTGATGATCCAGAACAGGATGTTCATTAGGAAATGCTATTTATAAACCAAGACGCTGGTCACGTGCTAAAGTTTGTGTAAACGGTAGGCCAATTTTGTAAACGTTTATTGGGAAAACACGAAACGGTACCGTTTACACGTGTAAACGTGGCAGCCCTAACCCGGAGTTTTGATGATTGCCCGAGAGACTGTTTGTCTGGCTTCCAAAACCTACCCTATCCTAATCCAAACATGCGTGGATCAAGAGGGGGGTGTGGGACTGGACCCCCTTGGAAAATCACAACTTTATATCCGTTTCTATAAAAATTAGCATTTGGACCCCCTGGAAAAAGTTGGGATTCCCCCACCTGGAAAATGCTGGAACCCCTCTGAAACCTTGGAAAATTATAGTTTTCTTTGAAATAACCATTGGACACCCTCTGTAAAACTGTAAAACAAGCTGAGGACTAGAAAAACAAAAAACGTTGTCAGAGCTGTTTCTGGCAGTCGGGCCTGGATCCCCATCATCCCCCTGGCAAAACTACCTTGATCTACGCATGGCAATGCACATGTTAACTCGAAGCAATATACAGAAAATAATTTAATATTTGTATTTTCTTTCGAGATGTTAATAAAATACGAACAGAGTGACAAACAATAATGGGACAAAATGATCCATGGCGAAATGTCATTTGGTGTTACAATCAAAATGTGTAACAAGTGCCAACTCATGGATGAAACGGCTCACGAGCGAAACAACAAATAACCTAAAGATATAAATGCTGTACTGTCTTGCTTACCGTCGTTTCAACCAACTAAACGAATCCAGCCTCTGAAACCGAAACGGCCAAAAACGAAATTTATCAGAAAAAAGGAGACAACCAGTCAAGGAAGATGGCGACTTGCAGGTAGATTGACAGAAAGTTGCTTCAATTTCAACAAAATAGCGGAGAAAAAGGCAAAAATTACCTGAATTAGAGTGTTTTCAAGACCAGAATACAAGGGAAAAAGGGAGGGTGAGTATTCCTTTATTTCCGCAGAAAATGCACTATTCTAGACACCCCTGGTCTTCTCTAAAAGGTAGTTGCTAACTTGCTGTTAATATGACGAGTTTTCAACATGTACCAGTATGCGTTTTTTTCGAATTGTACAATTTATTTGAAACAAAAACATTTCAAACAGCATGTATCTGTCGTTTGACAGATAATTAGATCTGTGAAACGACAGATGTTCTATGGTTTGGCAGAAATTTTGGCGAATCGAAACGCTCATGTTCTGGTTGGAGGAGATTTCAATTGCGGCGACATAGAGTGGAGTCACATGCAAGTACCTCATGGGGTACAAAAAAGACAGTCTCAGCAGCAACTTTTGGATATTATAGGAGAGCACTGTTTAACTCAAGTTGTAAACATACCAACGCGCAATGATAAAACTCTTGACCTGCTTTTTACTAACGCCCCATCCCCTGTGAATAGAGTCAAGGGGATGCCCCCGATCGGCAAAGCTGATCACGACATTGTATATGTTGAGTATGACATTAAGGCTAAAAGAATAAAACAGGCATCACGCAAGATCTATCTCTATAAACGTGCAGACATGGTCGGACTTAAAGACCACATGGCCCAATTTAAGGACGCGTACCTTTCGGAAGACCACAGTCACATGTCAGTTAATGACATGTGGGTCAAATTCAAAACAGGCTTTGTAGAGGCTGTAGAAAGGTTTATCCCATCAAAAATGACCAAAACAAAATACTCTGTGCCATGGATCGATGCAACGATCAAACGGCTTGTAAAAAAGAGACATAAGCTTTACCTTCGTGCTCGCAAATCAAAGGACCCTGATGTCAAGATTCATTACAAGCGGTTCAGAGCACATGTTCAGAAGGTACTGAGAGATGCCTATTGGAAATACGTTTCCAATATATTTACGTTCGAGAACGATAGCTCAGATCCCGACACTCCCAAGCCTGAAAAGATTAAAAAGTTTTGGTCATTTGTCAAATCACTCAAAAAAGACGCGTATGGGATCACATCACTCAGAGAAAACGGAATTCTTAAGACAGATTCTAAGGAAAAAGCCAACATTTGTAATAGGCAATTCCAATCAGCCTTCACACGTGAAGACGACTCTGACCCGCCCTCGAAAGGGGCTAGTCCGTTCTCCTCCATGGGGGACATAACAGTTGACCCGAAAGGGGTCACCAAACTGTTGGACGGACTAAATGTTCATAAAGCCTCTGGCCCGGATGGACTGAATGCCAGAGTACTTAAAGAGTGTAGCAATGAGATCTCTCCAATACTGGCACTCATCTACAATGAGTCTTTAGCTCGGGGCGAGGTACCAGATGAGTGGCGACAAGCAAATGTTTCTCCGGTCTTTAAAAAGGGTGAAAAATATGATGCTGCTAACTACAGGCCGGTGTCGCTCACATGCATCTGCTGCAAAACCCTAGAGCATATTTTAGTCAGCAACATCAACAAACACATAGCCTTAGATAGCATACTTGCTGACTGTCAGCATGGTTTCCGAAGTCAGAGGTCTTGCGAAACCCAGTTGGTCCAGTTTGTGCACGATATCATCAGCAACCTGGATGGGGCTGTGAATCGTGGGCACAAACAGACAGATCTAATCATAATGGATTTTGCTAAGGCCTTTGACAAGGTTCCACACAGGAGGCTATTACACAAATTGGAATATTATGGGATTAGAGGATCCACCCACAAGTGGATCAACTCATGGCTCTCTGGGCGCACTCAACAAGTTGTTTTAGATGGCCAAGCCTCAGATCCAGTCCCAGTGCTATCCGGCGTGCCCCAGGGATCGGTCTTAGGTCCGGTCCTGTTCCTCCTCTTCATAAATGATCTGCCGGATAACATCAGGTCTTCTGTTCGCCTGTTCGCAGACGATTGTGTCCTGTATAGGAATATACATTCACTTCAGGATTGTTTGACCTTGCAAGAAGACCTCACCAGCTTAGGACAGTGGGAAGCCGATTGGCAAATGAAATTTAACGTAGCCAAATGTCACTCAATGAGAGTGACTCGGCATCAGCATCACAAACAAATTCTTTTCGACTACTCACTACACAATCAAACTTTGGAAAATGTTCAGTCGGCAAAATACCTTGGTATCACTATTACAGATAACATGGATTGGGGTCAGCATGTCTCTGAAATCTCTTCCAAAGCAACTAAGACACTTGGTTTCCTTCGCAGGAATTTGGCTTTTGCACCTAGGAGTACAAAGGAAGTTGCATACAAAACTTTGGTTCGGCCTAAACTAGAGTATGCAGCACCCATTTGGAGCCCTCACTTGAAACTTCAGATTAATCAGATTGAGAAAGTTCAGAGGACAGCAGCCCGCTGGACCTGCAGGAGATGGCGAAACACCAGTAGCGTCGGCGAAATGCTTGATGAGCTTGATTGGCCATCTCTTGAGGCCCGTAGGGACCAGTCCTCCTTGCTTCTCTTTCACAAGATTCATTGTGGAGCAGTGTCTATTGAAAAAGACAAGTATATGACCCCTGCTCATAGTTTGAAAACTACCAGGTCATCACATAGTGCTCAATACCGCAGACACCAGACATACAGTGATGTCCTGAAGAATTCTTTTTTCCCCCGTACTATTCCACATTGGAATAGTCTGTCTCCTTCTGTGGCAAATGCCCAGTCCACAGAGGAGTTTAGGGCTCTCCTTATTTAAACAAAAATTCAGCCAAAAGTTTTTGTGTTTTTTTGTGTTGTTTTGTTTTTTTGTGTTTTGTGTTTTTTATTTTATCAAAATTTCCAAATTCGCACTCCCTGGTGTAATGCTCATATATGAGCGAACCAGTAAAGATAGAAAGAAAGAAAAATTCTGTCCTTTTATGCGTTTCTTAGACCTGTTAGACTAGTTACCCTATTGAAGTTGAACTGAAGTACATGATCAGTATTGATCACGGCTGGGCAAGTAAAGAGGATAGATGGAACTATTGTTAAAGGACCACTGGCGGATGAACAACAAAAAACTGTGCCATTTTTTGTTGCTTAAAGAAATCTTACCCCACCCACTTCTACTTACATCAACTGCGGGTAATTTTTGTTCTTCTGACAACAATTTAAGTTGCGACAATATTGAATTTGCAGCAATAATAAGTGATTTATTAGAAAATGGGACCCCGGTATCGGCTTCCTGAAAGTAAGACTGAAAATCCATATTTTATTGCAATGTTTTCTTTGATGTAAAAATTCGGCGGTATTTGATTAATACTTTGGAGAAAATGAAGCCCTGGGCCAAGAGAGAGATCGACATACTCAACCTTTCTTCACATACTAACCCCTACAATGGACACGGTAAACTTCTGTAATTATAATCATCACTTGAGCATAGCCATTTTTAATTTCGAAACAAGCATTTTTTGTCGTTTTACAGATTTGTGAAGAATATCTTCCCGACATTCTGAGGTGCAATAATCACTACATAATAATAATCGAGCACGACCATTCTCTACATAAGCCGAATGTTCGAAATGTTATCCAAAGTGTAAAATAATTGAACCGCAATGTTTTCCATGGGCGAGGGTATGGGGTTATAAATGAAAATTGTCAATATAATGCTGTAAAATGTATAATGCGAAAGAATGACAAATACAATAAGTTTCTTGTCAGAACGTACGATTTATTTTTGCAGTTGCAGATATATTAACACACAATGAAAATAATATTAAATAGGTGCGACCTAACTGCAACCAACCAATGGTTAATAGCATTTGGCTTTAATGATTCACCTGCTGGGAAAGGGCTGACCTCTTGGCTCTCGTTTGTGGTGTCATAACTGTTAGTTTATCACTGTCCCACTGGATTCCTGATCTTTGCACCCTTACTTACTTTGTGTAAGTGTACAACAAAATCCCCTGGACACCCCTGCTCATTTTAGTACAGGGAGACATAAATAAAGACAAAAAATGGTCATTTGTCGAATCTCTTAAAAAAGACGCGTTTGGGATCGCATCAATCAGAGAAAATGGAATTCTTAAGACAGATACAAAGGAAAAAGCCAATATATGCTATAGGCAGTTTCAATCAGCCTTTACAGGCGAAGGCGACTCTGACCCGCCCTCTAAAGGGGCTAGTCCGTTCTCCCCCATGGGGGATATAACAGTTGACCCGAATGGGGTCGCCAAGCTGTTGGACGAACTACATGTTTTGTTTTTTTCTTCGAAATTCCAGCTCATGGGAGCGCAGTGGGTCAGTGGTGGAGTGTTTGAACCGAGACTACGGGCCGCCGCGGGTTCGAACCTCACCGGCGTCACTGCGTTATGTCCTTGAGCAAGAACATTAATCCCAGCTTAGTACTGGTTCAACGCAGGAAGATCCGTCCGTAGATAACTGAAAGAGTGTTGATGGGATTTAAAGAATCAAACCAAACAAAGTTCGCAGCTCATCCTCTTTAACTTTAGTATAATAATTAATGAATTTTTACTTTCTGGTATAAACAATTACAAACTTGGGATAGTCCATTGTATGGAAAAAAGGGTGTCAGGTGAACTTTTCTAAAATATTGTATTTTTGTACCTGGAGCTCTTTTTTACCATAGCAAACAGTGTAGACCCTGGTGAAATGCAGCATGATGTTGCTTTTCAATTTTGAATCTGGTCTTCTCTGTTTGTAAAAAGTACTCCCGTTTAGCGATTACAAAAGAGTTATGCTTACCATGCACATTCCGTATCTCTGGCGGACACATATTAGCCCCTGTTCTTAAATATATTTTGGCATCTGCAGTTTCGTCATATGATTTTCCAGGTGTCCGGACAAGTATTTCTAGGAAAGTTTATACATAATGCTTTGTTATTTTCCAGAGTGGATGGGAGTGTTCATGAATAGCCGTATATAATAATAGAAAATATATGGGTCTCGATGCGACAAACGAGGTCTTATTAAGATTCAAACCAGCTTGCTCAGCTACGGTGACTGGCTGGAAAATTAAAATTTCGCTTGAAGCAAATTCAGATATGATGCTTTCCAAAAGGCGAATAACAAAGGCGCAGATCGGCCCGCGCTGGTCAGCGCCTTTGCTGTTCGCACCCTCGGCCCCAAAGACAAGTTTTCTTGCATTTAGACGGATGGCTGAGAATGGGTTTGCTCCCCCCCCTAGGGAATTTTGCAGACATATCCTATCTTGTAGAGAATTAAAAGCCGAGTCTTTTAAGAGATGTTTGCACTCTGTGCTCCGGGGCGTTAGTCTGTAAGAGCCTGTAACATACGTTACTTAATCAAACTAAGAAAAAGTAAATTGAAAGTTTGGGCTACAAATTAAGGACATTAAAATATTTATTTTTAAAAATCATTCATATAGTCTGCATACTGGATATCTTAACTACGTATGACAGCCATTTGAACAAAATTGCGGCTTCCTAAGGTGTCATATGCGTTACATAAATCAGATAACCCATTAAAATTTGCAAGTGTGGCTAACATCATTTACATTCACAATCTCTCTGTGTGTTTTGCAAAATGTTTTTAACCATGTCTGACTAGCTTATGCAATTGGCTAACAGAAAAATTAATGTTTGCTTCCCTAGCTTAAATATTTTTTCTGAAATAAGCAATTAAACAACCCTACCCCTACCCAGTTTTAAGGTGAAATGTTTGGTATTAAAACTAAAGTAAAAATAGTTAAAAAATATTTGCAGTTGAGGAATGTGTTTCATTGTTTGGGATTAATTTGCTTATATGAAAAGACTCATAAATCTGCAAGTTTATTGCAAAATTTTTTATATCAAAGGCTGTAACATATGTTACCTGATGTAAGAAATGGGCAAGCTCATTGTCTTTACGTAAGATATGCCTAAAAATGTTTTAATCTCCTTGAGGGAATTTTGCAGACATATTCTTTCTTATAGTACAACTCAAGCTGCATCGAATAAGGGATGTTTGCACTCTCTATGTTGGGGCGTTAGTCTGAAACAGCGTGTTACATGCGTTACTATATCAAATAAAGGAAATGTAGTTTGAAATTTTGAGCAAAAAATGTGGAAAAAACTCGCAGCTGTTGGATATCTTACATTGTTTAGGGATTTTAAACTGGCTCCTATGATAAAGACTTATAGATCTGCTAGTTTTCATCAAGTTTTAAAGATCAGAGAGCGTTACATATCATATGTTAGCGTGATAAGTAAAATCATCAAACAGTATTTTGACATCAAGCTGAGTAAGGGCCTGCTCCATCTAAATCCCCTTTGGAATTCTGCAGACAAAATACATCTTATGTAACCATTCAAGGTGCATTTAATAAGAAATGTTTGCACTTTGTAAGTCGGGGCGTTAGCCTGTAACAGCTTGTTACATATGTTACTATATCAATTTGAGAATAAGAAATTTGAATGTTTGAGCTACCAAAAGAAGACATTAAAATTATCTAATAAATTGACATTCTTAAAGTCTTTATACTGGATGTCTTTACTACATATGGAAGCTGTTTAACATTAATACGGCTAACTGTGGTGTTATGTGCGTTACATGAACCTTATTATAATTTAAAAGCTATAATTGTGGCTATCGTCATGTAGTTAAACAACTACTATGACTTGGTTCAAACTGTTTTATTAGATTTTACAAACTTATACTCAATTGATGAATAGGAAAAACCAAGTTTGCTTTTCTATCTTAAATATATTGTCTTTTAGGAGCTAATACACAGCCCTACTCCCAGTTTAACAGAGAAGCAAATTTTGTTATTACCCTTTAAGTAAAACACATGAAAGAAAATTACAGCGTGTGGATATTTTTCATTTTCTTAGTCTGTCTTGCTCATATATCTACAAGATGTCATTAAGTTAAAGATCAGGACACTTAATGTGTACTTATAAGTCTTTGGTGCCAAAACACTAGGAATTATTTTCATTTCTGATTATCAAGCCCATGGACTGGTGTTACAGATGTTATCAATGACCTTTTGGACACATTTCCTAATACTGTGCATATAATGCTAAATATAGAGCCACAAATAGAAAGATAGTTTTACATTTTTACAAGAAAATACAATAAATGAAATGGTCCAAACTATTTCTCATCGATTTAACACTCATGTTAAACGTTTGCCGTTGTCTGCTTCTGTGGTAATCATTATTACCGGGTATCACACACCTCCTTGCAACTAGTAGAATCATCACACAATATTTCAATCATTTACTGATATAAAATTTTACCACCAGTCCACTCAAAATTGATGAGCCATTATCAACTTTCCAATTTTGCCATTTATGGCTTGGAACATTCGGAAACTGATATGAATTCCTAATACCGGTAGTTGGCTCTTTGAGAATGTGTTTCAAGTGACACTCTGCAAGTAGGAGAAAGACTAAAGCTTTATAAGGAGGAAAACTATGCCATTAAGAGCAATGAGAACCTGGACTGATGTACCTTGATATTTCTGTGATAAAGAATCATATGTTAGCTGGATAACTTTTATAAATGTAGCCTTTCCATACATGCAACACACATATTTTCATCTAATAATGTCTCTGCACTTATTATCTTTCCCCAAGCATTCAAAAACTTATTTGAAGTCTTAGTACTTCTGAAGTGCTGAAACAGATGTAACTCTTTCCCTTCAGATAAACGAACTAGATGTATCACAGCAGGTAAAGCAATGAAATGCAGGATGAAAAGAGCGCAAATTAGACCATTTCAATTCAATGATTCACTAAGTTTCTAAGATAAGAGCGCTTATTAAAGGATGTAACATATATAACTCGTCATAATAAATGAGCAAGGGCATTGTCGTGACATCCTTTTTGATTACACAGTCAGAGGCAAGTGTTTTCAATGGATCATGAAATGAGGCACCTTATCAACTTGTTTACTCTGTATAAATCTTCCATAGAGCATAATATAGAACTACTGGTTATCCCATTCTACCTATAGTCCACTTCCCTTCTTTTGAATGCAACAGCTAATGATATGGCTGCAAAAACTGAGAAATCATAGGTTTTACATTATTTTAAGACATGCTTCAATGTACTGACATAAAAAACTACCAACTGCAAACATAATTGATGGCAATGTCCAGCTTCATATTCTTTCTCTTATACCAGATAACTTTCAAGGTGTAACAGAAATTGTTTCAGACGGTCTGCCAAAACCATCAAAAGTCAACATTGTAACTAAAGAAAACTTATTAAGTTCTTTGGGCGCAGCAAAATACTATTGAACTAAGACCTGAGGACATAAGCACCAAAAGACTGGATAGGTTCCATGGCAAATGATGCAAAAAAGCAGCCTATCAAATTTCTGTTTGACCAATGTCAGAAATCTTAAAGTATTCTGAGAGGTACACAGTACAGACATAGATTTTGCAAAATCAGACCAAAGTTATCGATGCAGAGGCAGCTGCAGTTAGATTGCTCTTGCCACTTCACAGGAAGAGATATACCGGTATACCAGAGTCATACTCCATTGTATGCATATATATGAAATGGCATTAAACCCATATTTAATCAGGTGTTTGATCCCATGACACTGACATGCTGTTTCTGCTTTTGAAGAATGCTAAGGATTCAAGTTTGGCTGAGTCAAGTTGTTTGACGCTGACACTGGCCACACATACAAAGAAAATTAAGTCTTTTGATGGCTAAAGAGGAGGATCACACGAAATGCTTATAAGTGATGTTTGTCACAATTACCAATTTTATAAAGTAATCTTAATTAATGTAACACATATAAGACCATAGGAAGCTGTATATTTGTTAAAAAATCTTTTCTTATGTATCAAAGGTATTCAGCATGCAAAGTACATGAATAATTCAAATAAATAGATAGTTTTATGTCTTCTTTCTATTTCTCAGACTTTCAATTCATTTATTCTTAAATTGATATGGTAACATACGTATCATACCATTACAGGCTAACCCCCTAGTTAATAGAGTGCAAACATCTCTTATTTGATGCAGCTTGAATTGTTCTTTAAGGTAGGATATGTCTGCACAATTCCATAAGGGGTGGAGAGGAACAGGGTTGTACTCAGTTTGCAGTCCTAATACAATGCCATGATTCTACTGGTTGTGATGAAATGGGTGATTATTTTGCAATAGAAGCAGACACAATGATAGACATTGTGAGGGTGACTTGAATAAAGATTGTTTTTGAATAATTTTATTTAATAGGAATATTCATTAAATTGTGTCATTTAAATGAGAACTATTATTTTCTATCTATATGTCTATATATTTTAATATGATAGGCATTAGGAAATATGTGATTACAAAGGTTATATATAACATAGGTAACATAATTCCAAGGGCTTGTTATCAGCAATGACTGTAATTACTAAGACTAAGGCACCAGAGGCTAGAGATTAATAGGAAAACATGTGAAAAACCGTATTTTTCTGAAATATCATCTCTTACTTCCAAGAAATTTCGTAGCTCATTCATTATGCCATGTCACATACGTTACATACTTTAATAAGTGCTCTGATCCTGATGTCAAACTTGCAAATGTATGATTCTTTATTGCATTAGCAAGACAGTGCCAAAAATGTAAGATATCCACGAGCGTCAAATATTTTCATATATTTTTCTTCAATAATAGATACCAAAATTGGATACTTAAAATTGGGGGTAGGGTTGTTTAATAGCTCATATAAAACAATGTATTTGAGATAGAAAAGCAAACTTTGTTTTTTCTATTAGTCAAATGAGTACTTTAGTAAACTAAGATTAAAAACACTTGTAAAAATGCACAAATTGTCTGTAAAATGAATGATGTTAGTCACAATTTCAATTTCTAAAGGGAAATTTAATCTATGTAACGCATATAACACCATTGAAGGCTGTAATTTTGTTTAAAATGCTGCTTTTATGTAGCTTTGGCATCCAGCTTGCAAACTACATAAGAAAATTGAATAATTAGATGGTTTAATGTCTTCTTTCTGTAGCTCAAACTTTCATTTTGATTTTTTCCTTAGTTTGTAACAGTAACATATGTAACAGGCTGTCAGAGACTAACGCCCCGGAGCACAGAGTGCAAACATCTCTTAAAAGATGCGGCTTGAAATTTTCTTCAAGATAGGATATGTCTGCAAAATTCCCTAGGGGGGGGGGGGGGGGGGAGCAGGACCTTTTTTAGCTCGAAGTCTAATTGAGGACCTTATGTTAACACCATTACATGGTCTGTTTTTTGTTTAGATGGCCTCTAAATCCAGAGATTGAAGAGTAAGTTTTTGGCCACGCAAAACACGTATACGTCTATGAACGCGCGTTGGCTGATGGCTGGTGATCTTTGGTAGAATGCATAGTCTCCATGCGCGGATCGCGGAATTTTTGTCAGGGTGGGGGGGGGGGGGTAGTCTGACGGCCAGAGAACAGCCTGGACAACGTTTTTTTTGTTTGTTAATTTTAGTCCTCAACTTATTTTACAGTGTACAGAGGGGGACCAATGGTTTTATTACAGAGAAAACTATACTTTTCAAAGGATCAAGGGGTCCAACTTTTCTAGGGGGGGAGGGGTAGGTCCAGGGTCGAAGTGTTAATTTCTATAGAAACCCATATAACTTGTGATTTTCCGGGGGGGGGGGGGGGGGGGGGTCCGGACCCCCTATCACCCCCTCTGGATCCGCACATGGTCTCATCGCCGGATAACTCTACCTCACTACATGTGTAAACTACCCGATAGGGTAGAGTCGGGTAAATTCGGACATCAGGTAAATTCGGACACACATTTGCAAATAGTGCTAATCCAGATGAGAAGGCTCCTTATGAGCCGTCACATCAGGAGTTTTACTATTTGCTTAGGTAATTTATTTTTATTCCAGTATTTGACATATGAAACAAACAAGGTTGCTGTCCGAAATTAGCCGTCTGTCCGAATATACCCGACTTTACTCCATACATTTTACCTCCATGGTGATGCCATAATGGTATAGGACCTACTAATGTGTCCAATAATTTTGTTACTGTCAGGGATATTGGATATTCAGAAAAAAATATGGGGATATTTGCCAGTTCATGAGGGATACTTGCCTGTTTACTTCAAGGAATATTGTTACCTCCCCCCCCCCCCCCCCCCCCCCTTAAACAAGCCTCTACAATACATGGGTATTTTGTGAGCGCAACTCCTCATACAGTCATTCGGTTGTTGTTGATACACAGTTTAATCATTGTTCCTCCCATTTGTTTATTCTCCGTCTTTGGTTCTTGCTTTGTTATGTATACCTCTGTGCCTCTCTAGTTTTGCAAACATCTTGACGAGGAAGATGGAGATGGCTGCTTTATTTAGTTGTCCTACCGATGTCTAAGCTTTGTTCAGTGGCTCTTTCTAACGTTACTGTGGGTTGGTCTGCATTGTGAGATTGTGGTATTTCCTGATCATACTGCATGCACGGACCCAGGAAATATCGTCGGGGGGGGGGGGGGGTCCAGGCCCATCCGCCACACGTTTTTTCAGTCATCAACTTAATTTACGGTTCTTTTTACAGAAAACTATAATTTTCCAAGACTCCAGAGAGGGTCCAACATTTCTCGGGGGGGGGGGGGGGGGGGGGGTCCAACTTAACCCGGGGGGGGGGGGGGGGGTCAAAGTATAAGAATCCAAGTAACTTGTGATTTTCCTGGGGGTGGGTTCGGACCCCCTTTCCACCTCTGGATCCTCGGATGAAAACTCACTCTTCAGATGTTTTGCTCATGGTTTGAAGATGTGCATGTCATTATCGTCAAATTATTTTCTCTGTCACTTTTTATGAACTTGTGATCCAATTACAGGTTGATATTTGCATTTTAGATACGATTTTGATGCTCCCCGAATTTGGTCCCGAGTCTGGGGCGTTGGCAACTGTTGGGGAGTTTGTCCTTTGTATTACAATGACGTGACGTCATTTACATTTTCAATGACGCAATTGATTGCAAAAATAACAACAATGCATTGACAGCAAGTGGAAGTTTAGGAAATCGCTTCCACATGTTTTATCGGACGTTTTATCAAACGAAAATAAAAGAGTTTGTGACGGAAAGGGTATTGTCGCAAAAAAGACTGCAGTATTGATGTGACTTATTTCATGTGTTATGATCCGTCGAAATTGAAATGAAAAGTTTGTTGGAGCGATTTCCGTTAGGAAAAAAATCGCAACAGATCTTCTAGAATAAGGTTTGTACTATTTCTAACAAGTGGCGATGGAAGCATTGCTCTGAGTGTTTGATTTAGCAAGATAGTTGTATTCAGTGCGGAAATACACCGGAAACAACCTCCAGGCTCCAGTAGCCGGAAGTTGCTTTGACGGCCGAAAAATTATGGCCTCATTGTCTTTGCGCAGGCGCGATACTAAAGAATCGACCTGTCTGCTAAGGCACATCACGACGGAAAAGACGGATTTGTGTCAATACGCGGTGTGCATTACCCAAAACACTACGTTAAAAAAGTAGCAAGCACTGGATGGCTGTAAATAATCCGTTTATGGAGACATCAAGTAACCTTTCCTAGCTTAACAATAACAATGTTTGGTATTACAGTATTTAGCGATACAATAATAATATTTTCTGCAGTAAAATATATTTTGAAACATGTCCCACATGGCCAGGTCAAAAAAAGGTTTCGGTGACGCGTGATGACGCAGATCAATAACAAGTTTGAATCGACCAATCGAGCGAATCACATGATCTGATGACGCTATTGGTAAACAAGTATGTCGCACGCACCCACAATGCTCTAATCAGATAGGTCGGTATGCGATAGTCATGCCACCTAACGGTTAGATATTGATTATGGCCTAGTATGTAGAAGTGGGTGGGGTATGTCACTGAAAAAAGCATGTCTAATCGTAAAAGCAACCAACTCTCGTGTTGGCAGCCTTAGGCTGCCAACACTCGATGGTTGGTTGCTACTATATGTACGAACGTGCCTGTCGTTACAGACAAGCGCAATGTCCATGAGAGTGAAGCTATCTGATACTCAC
The DNA here is from genome assembly GCA_964019695.1 of Loripinus fragilis. NCBI lineage: Eukaryota > Metazoa > Mollusca > Bivalvia > Lucinida > Lucinidae > Loripinus > Loripinus fragilis. The sequence goes on from OZ026520.1 coordinate 52,544,215, forward strand.
TATTATTATTGTGGTACCTCGCATGTATAATATTACATTTGCATCGAGGAAAAGCTAGGCTTCACACTTTTCAATAAATGTCCCGTTTTGTTCCCTATCTTTCCTACAGTGTGGTTGGTAAAAATATGGGTACTCTTACGAAAATTAAGCACATATAAAAACAATCAATATTTTCAATTGAAACTTTGTGTGATTACACCTAAGATATTGCTGTCCAACATTATTTGAGTTAGAGTTTTCAATGGTTTTAGATGTTTTTGAAATAAACAATTAAACTTCAAGAATTTATCATTATATCTATGGAAAAAATTGACATGGGGCTTAACTTGTTTTGACCAGTTTATTTTGAGCATGTCTTCATTACAAACGACATACCGCATTATTCGTGCTGCTAATGGGCTCAAAGTCCTAATCTTGAATCGCATGAGGTTTGAGTTATGTGTTTGTATTAGAATTGTACGGGTTGGCAATTGAGTATGAAAGCTCTCTACTTTAGAGGAATTTGTCAAGTAAATTTTCGCTCAATTATGCTAGGATGATTCCCATATATCTTGCAGAGATGTCACAGCTCTAAAGAACATATCATGAAATATGGTCAGAATTCAGCAATGGAAATTGGGTTGTATCCTGGGTCAGGTGTGGTACTTGATTGTATCGATTCCTGGTCTTTGTACCGTTACTTCCTTTGTACATAAAACACCATCCCCAATTGTGCTACAGGATCAGATTATATTTTGGAGCAAATCAAAAAATGGATGAAAGTGACTGGAGGCCAAAGGACCTCTGACAGTGGTAATTCATTCACATTGCATCACTGCCTATATATTTGGGGGGGGGGGGGAATCAAAGTTGGTCAAATGTATTTAGATACATATACAGTCTCACTGTTAGTCTGCATTCATGTGTTGGCATAAAACTGAATGAAAGTGCAAGAAATTGATATTTCCTGATCTCAGCCGATTTTGTACGGTTGACAGAAAATGATATAATAAATCTGGTTACAAAAGCTGTAATGCTAGAGAAAATCAAACAGGATATATGCCTTATTGAAGAAGTAGCGATTGCAAAGATGGAAACCTTCATTCACTAACGTATCAAAACGGAACAGATGAACATTTGGGCAAGAATGCAAAAGGTTCTGCTTCAAACTTGGCCTGCCCCTTTAAAAAAGCACATGCAGCACATGCAGCAATATCAAACAAAGTTTTAGAATTAAAAGAAGACAGAGGGTTATTTGCGAGACCTACCGTAAACTCTCGCCCTGATACGAATCTTTAGGAGTGCTTAAGTAATTATTAGCTGTATTTAGTGACTCGATCACTGTTTGCTGCAGACGGCAAAATGCTGCACTGCTCTGTCAATAGTAAATTTATGGACATATTAGAAAAAATGTCTAGTGACGAGACCTCTGGTGTTGCACCTCCTGATAAACCACAAGAATAACATAAGCTTCCAGCTTTCGTTCTAATCCTTTTACATTATGTAGCTTGTATATATTTGTATGTGTATCTTACCAAGTTGAAATAAAATATGTTTAAACTAAACTGCAACCAAACAAATGTATTGCGATAATTGATACTATGGCCAAGTTCAGACAATGGACAAACCTAGCTGGATTAAGACGTGCAAAGACTGTAAGCTAATTTCATTGCATTTATACAAAGAAAGTATGATGAAAATGATTTAGACATTGTGTTTGACAGGTATGACATTCCAAAATCACTTAAGTCAGCAACAAGGCATTTGCGGCTGGTGATTCTTACCCTGTGGCACATCACAGCACAGACATTACAGATATTTCTGATGTTCCACTGAAGACATTCTTATCCCACACATAAAAAAGGATGGTATTGCAGTATTGTTGTCAAAAAATACTGGAATTCTCAAAAGAGAACAAATTGTATACCGTACATGGCAAAATATAGCAGAGGCATCACATAGCGATGCTCAGCAGAAGTAAAGAAAAAGCTGATATTCCATGCCGTTGATACAAGTCAAAATGGTGCAACAGAATGGATTATTTTTTTCACTGGACACAGATGTATTTGTTCTTTGCCTAAGAAGATACCCAGAATTTCCGACGGAGACTATTTTCGTGACAGGCACCGGAGACAGATAGAGGAAAATTCAACTTAGGCAAATCTATTTAACTCTTGGGGACTTCAAAGTAAGTAAAGGTGCAAAGATCAGGAATCGATACAATCAAGTACCACACCTGACCCAGAATACCAAAGGGAAAGTGATAAACTCACAGAAGACACCACAAACGAGAGCCAAGAGGTCAGCCCTTTCCCAGCAGGTGACCACAAAGCACATATAAACAGACCCGCACAAAGACATAACAAACACAAGACAGAACAAAAACATAAAAGATCCACAAAAGAAGTACCGCCTTGGAACGGTCAGTAAAACATTTTACTGGAGGGCTTAAACCGGTTTAACGGCGCCAACCTCACCCTTAATTCAGATGTGGATCAAGACACGTAGATATTTGGTTTGCATGAAAGACCCCTAACTTATCAATGCATCATCTCCTAAAACATATAAATCAAGATATAACAAGGAGATAAAGCAAGGATAAGGACTCAACAGTAAATTAAACTGAATACCGGAGCAAATGAAATCCAACAGGTAAACCCCGGTGGGCCTGACAAACAGCCAAAGCATCAGGCCCCTACCATCTCATCAATAGATAAGTCTTTAAGTCGGAACCATCATAGAGTCTGAAGTCCGACCCACCGGCGTGCAATTAAAGAGGAAAGCAAAGTTGCCAACCGTGATTGGGTTGACTACCAAGCATGCAGTCTGTTGCAATACATTAATGTTATAGCCAATCTTTTTATAATGGGAAATTATTTTAATGAACTGCGCTGAAAAATTATTAGAGCCAACAATCTTCTTCAATTTATACACCAAGTCACCATAGAAATCAGGTTCCGAAAGTCCTTGGCGCAAGAGAGATTTAAGTCCAACTTGGAATTTAGAAATCAAATCATAGTATCGTCTATAAAATTTTGAAAATGTTTTGCGAAGTTTATGATACCGATAGCCTTGTTTAAGAAGTTTCTGAGTTAACAATTTATTGCGAGTGTTAAAGTCAGCAACATAGCTAGATGCTCTAGCAAAACGAATGAGTAGAGAGATATAGACTCCATAGGATGTAGAACGAGGAACATCACCATCAACACTCAGTCTCCTCCCGGTCTACATTCATTTTCTGGTGCTGATATAACTGGAACAGTAGCATGTAAAATTGATTTGTCCTTTTGGCAAGCATTTAAGGCTTGCGATATAGGAAAGCAGGTATTTGCTGATATTGCCAAGCAGGCAGTTATTGACGACAACATTGTAAGACAATTTGAACACTATGTTTCTCTGCTTTATCAGCTAGACACGACCTTAGGTACCGTCAATGAGTTAAGGTGGTTCATATTTCGACGTAAGCAAGCGGAGGCTGAGAGGCTACAACCAACATAGGCAGCTCTAATTCGGGCTGTCAAAAGAGCATACTTTCAACGTATTGTCTGGTATAATGACACTGATGCTAATCCGAATATATCATCACCATTAGAGTATGGATGGAGAGTGGAAGCTGGGGATTCTCTCCTGTAATGACTACCATAGACCCAGCTCTTGAGGTAATATTACAACCAATGAAATGTGGCTGTACATAAAAATCAAAGCGCACAACACAAAGATCCAAATGCAAAAGCAACAAACTGTTTTGTACTGATTTGTGTTTTTGTGGAACTGAGGACGAATCTTGTAACAATTTTATGCTAGATGATCAAAACATTGATGAAGACTCTTTAACTGATGATATGCAGCAAAGTAAGGGCGCAACTCTTGTTCTATAACATATCACCAGCTAGCGTATATTAATATTGCGTTGACACTAATAGATAGCCCTCTTAACATTATGTTGTCTCAGCTTTAAATATTGACCCTGTTTAAAATACTATTAGCGGGACTATTAGGCAAGGTAGATTTTCAATGAAATGAAATATTGCTACCGTTTTGATGACGTCATATCTAGGCTCTGTCATATTTTAGAGGTGAATAGATATCACTGATCGCATTATACAAAATGATTTATTAATTTTCAAAATGACCCAGTATAATTGTATAATACAAAGTAGCTTTTCATTCAAATTCAAGATGTCGCCCATTTTGGTGACGTCATCATTTAGCTCAGCCATTTTTTAGATGTGAGTAGACAGCACTTATCATTTTGAACATTTTGATACCTAAAATTTGAAATCGACCCACTATTATGGCTATTATGAAGCAAAGTAGATTTGTATTAAAATCCAAAATGGCCGCTCTTTTGATGACGTCATAATCTGACTCTGCCACAATTTCAGAATTACCAATAACCGGGTTTGCATTGCCTAGGGTATGACAATCAAAGTTATTATAATGGTTTGCTTTCTTAAAAAATCCCACGGGAGTATACATGCCCGTGCAATAATATAACGAATAAGTGATTTTAAAGGAGACATTGACTACAGATACGCTGTATGAATGGAAGGTCATGGTTGACCTTTGACCTTCAGCCAAGGTCACTTATATTAGTCTGCCATCAATATGTTCAAGCATTTTCTTTTCGCAGAAACCATATGGCCAACTGAAGTCAGATTTCATATCCATGAAGCTTCCTTTGGATGAGACAACCTAAACATGAATTTTACACTACAGGTCACGTGATGCTGACAACCGTAACACAGATGGTGATTTCGCACAGTTATTCTAGAAATTAAAATCCAATACAAACATATTGAAAACTAGTACTAGTTTTTTCTTATAGACAATAATTATAGCAAAGTAAAACAAAATAATATCCTTTGTAAATAAAGAAACTTTTTAAGATCAAATAGTAATTTCAATCCCAATGGTTCAGTTGACATTTCCAAGTCATTTATTTAGCATTCTTTGTCATTCTTCATATATTTTTTGAAATGTTTACTCTTATTTCGTCGCTGCTGTCCCCATCCTCGGTTATCCCGAAATATTTTGGACGTCTCTTCTTCAAACAGTGTATACCCAGATTAGACTACCCATGTAGGAGCATTTTGATCTGGGTCAATACTAGTTGCCTCTACATTACTCAATAATATTAGCAAATATGCAACAGACGACAGTTTCAGATACATTTTTGCAGTCGCTTTAAGGGTGAAAGGAGAAATCTAAACGAAAAGCGCTGACCTATCATATAGATTTGAAGTAAAAACCTAGAATGAATAAAATTTGTTTCACAACGTACACACCACATTTGGAACAATCTTCATATAAATGGCTTCGACCTAGGAAAACTTGACTTTGGGGCATGCGAACAACAGTAAGTAAGTAAGTAAGTAAGTAAGTAAGTAAGTAAGTAAGTAAGTAAGTAAGTAAGTAAGTAAGTGAGTGAGTAAGTGAGTGAGTGAGTGAGTGAGTGAGTGAGTGAGTGAGTGAGTGGGTGGGTGGGTGGGTAGGTAGGTAGGTAGGCAGGTAGGTAGGTAGGTAGGTAGGTAATTAAGTGAGTGAGTAAGTAAGTAAATAAGTGAGTGAGTGAGTGGGCGGTAGGGTGAGAGAGTGAGTGTTTTATTATCGTGATCTGTAGATATTATACAATTATTGACTAGTGAGGCATTGGACATGATGTGATATCGACCTGAGAGTACCAATATTGACCGAGACGGAGCCGAGGTCAATATTGGTATTCGCAGGTGGATATCACATCTTATAAAACATGTGATAACAGTAACACCCGACCCACTGGGTATGTCCAACCCACTGGGTCTGTAAGTCACCACATACAAATATGCAATCGAACATCAGGAAAATGAATGCAATTATTTGCATTGTCAACATTATTAAGGTAAATCTAAAACTGCCATATGCAAATAGTACCATAACGGCACATTGGTTGTATTGGGAAAAAGAGAAAAGAAACACACCCACACATTCAATGCAGGTTTGTTTTTGTTTAACACCTTTTTTTCATTTACAACATTCGAGCTTAAGCTTTTGTTCACTTTACTATACGAGTGAATATGATAATGTAGTTATTGATTTTGTTCTAATATCCTTTTTGAAATTTATTTGTTTTTAGCAAAACATGACATAAACCGGAAATTGTTTTTTATGGATTAGTTTCACTGAAGTACGACCAAATTGTTTATGCCAATAACATATGCTATTGTGTGCATTGTTGCATGTTCAGTTTTGAACAATAGATCAAAGTTTGGTACGTCACTTTGGCTTCTGATACTTGAGCGAAATTTCAATTTAGCCTGAAAAGGGTAATGACTGGTCGAACGCATATGCAATATGATTCTAATCCGGTCAATTTGATAAAATGGGTACAATTTGATAAAATTATCTGCATTTTCACAAAAAAAAATACAATGTATATATTAGCCAAATTTAACGTTAAAAGTACCACACACAGAATATCTGATATAGTGTAGAACAGACCAATGCAACGCTAAAATAGCACGTCACATAATCGCTAACAGCACCGTAGGATGCATAACTGTTTAACCAATTTAAGTCAAATCGAATTTCCTACTCTTATCAATTGGACCAGTCCATTTCCGTTGAAGGGTTATTGGGTAGTATTTTTCATTTTTATTCAAATTTTATTTAATTTCTGAAAGCAATCAGTGGAGACCCTGACCAGACGCCGCGTTCTGCGGCGTCTGGTCTGGGTCTGCACTGTTTGCATATGTCCCACAAAAAAGACCCTAGGCTTATATAGGCTAATGTAGGCGTGGGCTTCGGAACGTTGACTTTTCGAGCTAATGCATGGCTGTTGAACATGATTGTTATGGCTGTTGTACTTACCACCATTCTCAAAAGTATAAACGTTCATCATATTTTGATTTATATAAGCATAATCTGTAGATGCATGGTCAGCTATCTAGTTGGGCTAGATGCCTACATTTTGGCCAGATCCTTTATATTGATCCCTATTTTTATTTAAGAGCAATGAAGGCTCTAGTTAGACTAAGTGGATGCGCAAGCTCGTCTGAGCCATGTTTTTAACATTTGCCTTGTTGAAGAATACATCTGATCAGAGTGCACACTGTTTTTCACGCATGTCTTAAAGCTGAAGAGGTGGGTATGGCATATTAAATCATTAAACAGGATACTGGCTATTGCCTAGGGGGCTGCATGTAGGCACGTTTGTACAGATACCTTCCAAAAGCTGGCAAATATCGGCCCGCCAGCGAAGTGCCATTCGAATGAAGTTTTGCTGATGAAGCCCTCCTATCAGGAGTTTTGGGGATCAGGGGAAGTAGGAAATTTATTTCAGGGGAACAGGAGAACAAAGGCCAAATTTTGGGGGAACAGGAGAACTAAGGCAATATTGAGGAACAGGGAACATAAGTAAACCAATTTTCGATTTTAGGGGAACAGGGGAACAAGCCAATATATGTCAGGGGAACAATGGGACAGGTACCTCGCCCCAGGGAGGGCCTCGCCGGTGGAATGGTAGTGTCCCGAGTTTTATGCCGGCTTGGTGCTAGTTAATTGCATTCAAGCACCCATAGTGGCTTGGGCTGCTGGCAGTTCTAAGGCGGTGGTTCAAATGCTGTTGATTCATTGTTTATTGTGGCTCACGTTTGTGTTTTTATGTTTGCTCCTTGTTTTATATGCAATACTTGGTGTCCTTTAAAGTTATGCACCATCTTGGTGAGGAAGGGAGCGCTGGTTGCTTTACTGTAATTGTCTTCCTGGTGTCTTGTGACGGTAAGTGTTTTGTAGCTCTTCCTACAGTGCCGTGTGTTGGTCTGCAGTCTGTGATTGTGGTATTTTCTGGTCATACTCATTGACTTTTTGGTGAGTGCTTTTCTCATAACATTAGATTCCCCTTTGGTTTTGGCAGGACAATGGCTTTAGCGAATAATCTTAGGTTAAGCCTTTTTCTTAATTAAGTGCCATAGCCTTTGCGATTTCAATGGTCAAACAAGAGACAGAAATGGAAGGCGAGTTCCAAATGTATGAAATACAAGCCTGTAGGCATGCCCATTGCAAAACCGACCATCCTGGGCGTATATTATTGTCATAGTCAACCCCCAAACAACGCTTAACCCTTTGTAATAGGGAAACACCTAAACAAGAACTTTTACAAACAGCGAAGTCCCAGATGAAATGCAGTATAATGCTGCATTTCATCAGGGTCTACACAATTTGTAAAGGTAAAAAGGTCTTCAGTCAAAATAATACAATATTTTTTGAAATTTATAACCTGAGACCCCTAGATATATACAGTGGACTATCCCAAGGTTACTGTATCAACTAGAAGGAAGAATCCATTAGTATAGAAAGGGTTAAACCAGAATATGTTCAAATCTTTCAATATATACATACAATGTAACGCATTTTTTATCAAGCGGAAAAGCAGTCTGGTGTATACGTACGAGGGTCAGTCAAAATAACTGAGAGTTGGTAAATATCTTTAAACTGGGTCTGCACTTTTGACTGAAACTTAACACACATATAGAATGAACTTTCGGGATTCATTGGATGTAGGAGTTTAGGTCTTTTCAGACTATTAAAACGCATCAATATGGAACCTCATTCGCAACGATAGCAAAGCCTTATCGATACAATGAGGTTGGCACATGTCGCCCTCTTTGTGTTGGTAATGCTCCTGCTTGGATTTGGCTCAGCCTCCATCAAAACATCAAATATTAAGCCAAATTCTAACAGTAAGAAATTACTTCTCCATGATTGTCATTTACTAAGTATACGATAATTTGCACTTTAAACTATGATACTCCTTTATGCCTTTATATGAGCGAAAATATGAACGTACAATATTCATGAAACGTGACAGATATATTGTGTAATATGTATATATGATTGACTAGAAACTGTATGGTTTATGTCAAATAAACAATCTGTTCTGTTCTGTTCATCTTTAATGTGCTGTTGCTAGGCCACCGAATACCGTGTCTAAACGATGTGCGTTCGCGCTGATGACATTTCTGATCAATCAGCCATGAATTAAAAATCATTTCAAATCTAAAACAGTATAACAACGGACCATTTATCTCGCAAATCCTACCAAGCAATGTCATAGCAATGTTTTGAAGAAGTGGAAAGATGGAAATTATATACAAAACATGCAATGTTCGTTGCCTAGCAACCAAAATTGATGGACATTCTATTTTTGACAAAAACTCCCGATTTGGTTGCTATGGCAACCGTTTATTCCTAAGAATATTCAAAATATGCATTCAGATATTAAAAGCAATTATTAATTAAATGGAAATGGTTACATGATATCATACTTATTTGATAGTTTTGCTCTAAAATGACCCGTTATTGGTAGGTGGTGTATATTTTGGGATAAAATTTTCCAAAAAAATGTTAAATTTTCCTTTTATTTATGTAATAAATTCTAACGCCTAAATTACAGTTGTTGAATTTAACAAAAAATAATCAAACACTTTATTTGCAAGAAATGCACAATTTGATGTAACTTAAATTTTGTATGGTGTTTCCAAAGTAACCCTTTATTCCAGCGTGAACGCATGACGTTATTTCACATTCTTTGGTTGCCTAGCAACAACAATCTATACTCTGCATGGTCTTATATATTGTATATTAATTCACAGCTAAAGCGAGTGATAGCTGACGTCACTGGAAAATGACGTCATTCATGGCGTTAGACAGTGTAACGTCGTTTTTACGCTTGAAAGACGTTACAATTACATGTAAACGTATGCGACGTAGTCTAAGTATTGGAGGCAGTTCTTCAGTGCAATGGCGGAAAGTTGGAAGAAGCTGAAAACTTAGAATGCGTTTTCGTCGTTTATTGTGTGTTAGAATCGAAATAGATCAGCTCCAGTGCGTGAATTGTTGAGTAATGATTCACTGTTTGTCGGTCAGCTGCGCGCTCGTGATAACTGACCTCCAAACAGTGAATTATTACTCAACAGTTCACTGCTGGAGCTGATCTATTTCTTAAGCAGATGCCTTTCATCGTGAATTGTAGTGAAACTGTTAAGATGTTGTTTAGTTTTCGATCTTATTTGTTATTTGTATTTGTATTGTCTGTGTCATGCAGCCTTAATTGAGGTCACCAGTTGAAAAAGGGATGGCCTCTTGGCTCTCTTGAATGTGATGTTTTCTTGTATTTTTGTCACTTTCCGGTCAGGTGTGCTACTTGATTGTATCGATTCCCGATCATTACTCTTTTGCCGGGCCGCGTAGCGCAGTCGGTAACGTGTCTGGCTACAGATGCGTGTCTGACTGCAGATCCAGGGGTCGCGAGTTCGATCCCAGTTCGGTCCCATACTTTCGTAGAGATTGACCATGGTCATTCTCCTCCCTTCCGCTGATTTATTCAAGAAGGGTTGTTGTCAGTTACAAGCGAAAGTATGTGCACGAATTACTGGTTAACCGCTTGTTCAAGCCTGCCCAGGAAAAAAGTTTGGTTAGGTGAACTGACCGTCCCGCAATGACCATAGCTGTTGACTTGGGACGTAAAGCAACAAAACAAACAAAAAACTTTCTTTCTTATCATGATCTTTTATTTGTTATATTTTTAAATGTTGTCACTTTTTTCATTCGGATACCTGCAAGTAGGTACTTACCGTGAAGACCCAGACGAAATGCAACATGATGATTCTGTTCTCAAAGATGAAATCAAACATTCATGACAGAAGTGCATCACAATTCAGAAATTTCTACATGTCACCCAGTAAAATACGAAATTGGCAATTTCAGACTTATTCTAGTATCAAAATATGCCTGGCAAAATCCATCAGAACGAAAATAGTTAAACAAATATTGTTAAAACGTTTTAGCTTTTATATCAGAATGGTGTCTGCTTCAAATTACAGCCAATGCTTTGAGGGCTAAAATGACAAAAAATCACAATAAATAATTGCAAGGTAAGGGGAAAATGTATCATTATCTCTTTCACAAATCGTTCGCCAGGAGAAAATTGTAACATGATTGCAAATTACAGTTAAATGTGGACCGTGTACTGCAAGAACTATGGGTTTCTTCTCAAAGAATTGAAAATACAAGTAGCAAGTGTTTGCAAAAAAAAAAAAAAAAAAAAAAAAAAAAAAAAAAAAAAAAAAAAGAAGTAAGGACAACGTCACTGCGAAGCGGTTATTCTCTGAAAATGGTTTATGGGAGTGAGTGGGTGAGTGAGCAGGTATTACTTGACTTTTTGGTTACTGAAAAGGCGGCACCTTATGAATGCGTAATTAGGACTGGTCAACTTTAGACATAGGTCAAAGCTGAATTATTCAAAAGTAACTTATCATCTTGCGCTATTACCTCAGAATAGACACAAAACACGTTATTTAGTCCTTAAACGCCAGCAAAATAACTGCATCTGGCAATGTCTATTTAACATAAGCATAGATGCAAACATTGTGGACGCAGATCAGACTGTTCCTGTAGGAGCAGTCTGATCTGGGTCCGCACTGCTTGTCTGTGAGGTTTCAAATATTTTAGTGGACGACAAAAACATATATTTTGTGATTATGCGCTTTAAGGGTTAATAAATGTAAGTTCAGTGTGTATACGGTTAGGATTTTCATGAAATGCACGAACGTTTGCGCGGACCAAAAAGCTAATTAACTCTTTACAAAATTATAAATAAAAATAGTAAGTGAGTATGATCAGGAAATACCACAATCACAAACTGCAGACAACCCCGTGGCACCGCGAGGAAGAGCCGCTCAACCATCACGAGACATCAGGAAGACAAATTAAGCAGAGCAATCAGCTCTCTCTTCCCCATCAAGATGATTGCAATACTAGAATGGACATAAAGTAACGTACAACAAAACACAGAAAAATTACAGACTCCAACAATGGGAGTAACAATAAACAAAAAGTCAACAACAACAGAACCACCGCCTTAGAACGGACAGATTTCCCTTCGTTAGCAGATGAAATAGCCGAACCACGCCCACTATATATGAATATTAAAGTTGCCGTCTTTACAGAAAGCGTAAAGTCAAGTAATACATGTAGGTAGGTTGGTATCTAGGTAAGTGAGAAATAAGTAAGTAAGAAAGTAAAGTCAGTAAGTCAATATACAAATAAAATATTATACGTTTTGAGGGTTGAACCCACGAATGCGGCGGGAGCGCAGTAGCTCAGTGGTAGAGTGCTTGACTCGAGACCGAGAGGCCCCGGGTTCGAGCCTCACCGGCGTCACTGCGTTGTGGTCCTTGAGCAAGACACATTTATCCTAGCTTAGTACTGGTTCAACCCAGAAAGGCCCGTCCCTGTTTAACTGAAAGATTGTTGATGGGACGTAAAGAATCAAACCAAAAAACAACAAACCCCACGAATGCGGCGTGTGCGCCTAGCACTGCAACATCTGACACCCTTAACCATTACACCACCGAGGGGTCCCCAAAAAAGGATGCTCAGGTAGCGTATATAACGAAGCCACTCCGTACAGGGGTTCAAAAAGGTATGCTATTTTCTGCGATGAATTATGATATTTCTCTCAGTCTGTAGTACTACACTTGTCTTTTTGATCACAGTGGAGACATAATCCATATAAATATTTTGACGTCTGTGAGGGTTGAACCTACCAATGCGGCACCACCGAGGCATACCCAAAAAGGATGCCCAAGTAGCGTTGTCTTCAAGGTATTAATCCTTCTACTACTTAGCGCTGATCAGCGCTGTAGCATGTTAAAGGCTTAAGATCTTGCTGAGATCGTATATATCGGAAATTATTAACAGCATGACATGTTTCATGACACCAACAATTAAAAGCCTGATACGAAAGCAACTAAACAAATACTTACTATTTACTTTAGATGATTTTACCGTAAACATCATAATAAACTTGTTACTAAGAAGTCTGTCGTGACCTGATGTCTGATAAGCAGTTAAGAACACGACCTATCTCGTTAATTGAAACTATAGCCATGGCTGTACTGAGTATCCGAATATACCCAGCCAGCAACCCAACAGCGGGCCGTCATCTGCCCGATGTTTTACACAGCGGCCCAATAGGGGTAGGCGCCAGTGGTCCATCAGCGGAAATGCAATGTCGCTTTAAAGTCGCTTTATGACAGGGATTTTTTTTTTTTTTTTTTATAATTTTTCCTGTTACAGTCCCTAATAAAAGGGACTGGTGAGTGCCAATACATGGTAGGAGGCATACGCACACGATATAACAATTGGTTTTACAGGAAATTCTGTTTATGCATTTGATTAGGGCTGTGTCTGAAATCACACAGTCTTAAATGGGTGCCTATTCTCTATTATACCACCACATGTAGCTTATTTATTTTAAATTCGTTTTTGATCAAAGAAAAGAAGGCAAATATCAGGAATCGATACAATCAAGTACCATACCTGACCCAGGACACCATATGTGAAAGTGACAACGATACAAGAAAACATCACGCACAAGAGAGCCAATAGGTCAGCCCTTTCAAATTTACGGCAGGTTGCATGGTTTAATAAGGGTTTGCGTTTCAGATTCATTTTTCCTCTCAATTGTACTGTCCCCTTTAAGGCTTGTGGATATGGGATAGCACACGAAATTTCGCTACATATCGCATATGCGCAAATGCATCTGAGCCGCAACATGTGATTTCCAATTATGTGGCATGTTGACAAGTGTAGACTCAGAAGAGTCTGTGCAGCTTCTTTATAACCCTAGAAACTCTAAATGATCTTCGGTCAGTAGCTTAGCAGTCGTAGAATACCCAAGCGATTAGCAAAGGCTCTGATCCGACTGCGTGTATGCGCAGGCTGATCTAAGGCTTTGATGGTCGCACATACCACATTGTTGGAAATCTCATGTCGCGGCTCATTTAATATACGCTTACGCTGGCCGATCTAACAAAGCTAGATTGACAAGCAGCAAAGGGTTTGGGGAGTCTGTGCATGTCTCAAAATGCTGAACTAAGCAAATTATAATACAACCCTCTTTACAACGACACTGTTTGTCACCAAATAATTTGACGTTAAACTGAATTTATGTCGTAATGAATTCAAATCTAGCTAAACTTTACATTCATGCAAATACAATAGACGTTGTAAAGAATTTTGCTGTTATAAAGAATGTCGCTATAAAAATCTTCTGTGATATGTGTGAAGATTATCTAAGACAATTTATCATTTGAACTTGAAATTATCATTTGTTTATAGGCATACAGAAAGTTTTAAGTTATGAATTTCTTAAATTCGGGATTTTGGAAATTTTGAACTTTCACCTTTGCGCTTGCGCTAAGTACCAAAATCTCATGAGGTGGCCCTGAGGTTATAACACATTTTACATGCTCATCTCAGCTGAGCACGAAATTTATCCAGCTTATAAATGTTAAAATGCCAACAATTGTTGGCATTTTAATATTTATTAGCATGATAAATACAACATCTGAGATACTTAAAGCAAGAAACTTCTTCATTTGTCGGTATTTTAGTTTTTATGAGCAGCCGAAATTTCGTGCTCAATTGAGTAGTGCATGAAAAAAGTTTAAAAACCTCGGGGCCTGGTTCTTAAGATTTGTTTCACAATGGCGATCAGTAACTATAACCACTACGGTATTCTTACTAAATATTGCTTTCTGGTCGATATGTTATAACTATTGTCAGCGTGGATACTATTTTTTTCTGCTTTCGGATACGGAAGGGCGAGAAAGGTAGGAAATCTATAATATAAATTCATATTTGTTTAAAACTATCAAATTGGTATAATTTGTAAATAAGAACAAACATATTAAGGTTTTAAATAGAATAACAGTATACAAATGAGACTCAGACGAAGAAATCATTTCGGCTTTACGTCATTGGCTTGTTTGTGTTGAAGCTTTACGTCCCATTCAACAATTTTTCAGTCATATAGGGACTGTCTTCCTGGGTTGAACCAGTACTAAGCAAAGGGCACAGTGTCTTGCCTATTAAGGACATTACAAAGTGTCCCTGCATGGTGAGTCTCGAACATGCGACCCTTCTTCTCTACCACTGAACCACCATTTACCCATTTATCGTGCCTTGAAAAGATAACCGTTGTTTGCATTTGATGTTCGGTATTTTAACCCTTTGAAGACCAGAAACCCCCGAAACGGGTAACGAAATATTTCAACGTAATATTGTTAACATTTTCTCATCCATCAATTTTAACATATGTTTTGGGTGCTCAAAAGAACCGTCTCATTGAGACGGTTCTTTTGAGTACCCACAACATATGTTTTGGTTGAGAAATAAGAAAATTAAATTTTCGTTACGCACTCTTAGCTAAAGTTCTGGGGTACTTTGGCAAACAGTGCCGGAAGACTCAATTTGCTAGGACAAAATCGATCTTCAGAGCAAGAAATACAAAATGTTTTGGAAATTATAACCCGTGACCCATCAATATATACAATGGACCATTTTTCTGTTTCTTTTTTTAGTTTTATGAAAAATTCTACTGAACTGAAAAGGGTAGGTGGATATGTGGTCTGTCCTGGCCCAAGTCTTTAAACGACGAAGTTCATAAAGCAGAAAACGTGACTGTGATAAGAAAGTAATCTGAGAATTTTGATAGACTTAAAGCTTAAAAAGGCCCTGCTCCACCCAACTAGAGAATTCGCAGACATATCATATATTGAAGAGCAATCCAAGTTGCGTTAAATAAGAGATGTTTGCACTCTGTACGTCGGGGCGTTAGCCTGTGACAGCCAGTTACATATGTTACTATAACAAATTATGAAAAAAAGTAAAATGAAAGTTTAAATACAAAAAGAAGACATTAAATTATCTAATTATTCAAATTACTCGTGCAGCCTGCATGCTGGATGCCTAAGCAACATAAAAGAAGCATTTTGAACAAAATTACAGCTTCTAATAGTGCTATGTGCGTTACATAGATTAGATTTCCCTTTGAAAATTGTAATTGTGACTAACATCATTTACTTTTACAGCCGATCTGTACATTTGTCAAAAAGTTTTAAATCTTAGTTTACTAACATATTCATATTTTACTAACATGAATAATAGAAAAAGCAGAGTTTGCTTTTTTATATCTTTAATTATTGTCTTAAATGAGCTGTTAAACAACTGTACCCCCAGTTTTAAGTAGCCAATTTTGATATCTATTATTGAAGAAAATATATGAACATACTATTGGTGGATATCATACAATTTTGGCTCTGACGGTGTAATAAAAAGGACAATGTGAAGACATTTCCCTTGCTCATTTATTATGTCAATTTACATAATGTTACATCCTTTAATAAGCGCTCTGATCTTAGAAACTTAGTGAATCATTGAAGTGAAAGGGTTTTACATTGTTTTACCTACTGTGATACATCTAGCTGCTTTATCTGAAGGGGAAGAATAACCTCTCTCAGCACTTCAGAAGTACTAAGACTTCATAGAAGGTTTTCGAATGCTTGTGAAAAATTGATAAGTGTTGAGACATTATTAGGTGAAAATGTGTTTGTTGCATGTACGGAAAGGCAAAACTTGAATTTATTGCTTATTTTTACATTTTATTATAAATATCTAAAATATAGAAATTATTTATAATTTAGGGGGAAAACAGTTTTGTATTTAATATGTAATCGTTATTAACGGTTTTGTTGGAGTGTAAAACGGAAAAGCGGAACAGCCAGTATGAGCACGGACAGCTAACAAGAGGCTTGTTTTGCACGCTGTCAATCGCAACACCAGTGTCACTTCTGGTGAATAAATTCGATGTTCGGAGCGTATTGCACGGGCAACTGAGCTTGACAGCTGTCAATCAAATTTAAGTCTTTCATGAGGCTATGAACGTTAGCAAAAATCTAAAGATTCATTAAAGGCTTGCTTTGGAAATGTAAATACCAAAGTAAGCCAGTTCAGTTTATGATTCTTTTTCACAGAAATATCAAGGTACATCAGGCCAGGTACTCAATCCTTTTGATGTCATCTTTTTCCTCCTTGTATAGCTTTAGTCTTTATCCTACTAGTCTTGCAGAGTGTCACTGGAAACGCATGTTCAAAGAGCATTATCAGGCATTCATATCAGTTTCCGAATGTGCCAAGCCATGAATGGCATAGTTGGAAAGTTGATGATGATTGCTCATCGATTTTGAGTGGACTGGTGGTAAAACTGAACCACTACTGTGTGGTGAGTCTACTGGTTGATAATGACCCGGGCAATGTAGGTGTATAGAGCGTCTGACCAGTGTTTCTGAGTAACAAAATATGTTTGTCTGTCTGTCACAAACCTACGCTTTCCTTGCTTAAAACATTACTTGCTTAAACAGAGACGTGCTCAAGTCAAAACGTACCGAATTGATCAATACAAATAAAGAAGGTTGTAACGGTTAATTTTGAACACCTGGGTAGTGCACCCAGCCAGCACCCCATCACGGACCACTATCGGCCCGCTAGCGAAACGCCATCTGGATGGCGTTTCGCGGGCAGGTCAATAGTTGCCCGATTTTACGTGCCAGTTTCTGGGCAGGTGGTTAGGGCTCGAATAGTGTTCCGAGGGCTGTGATCTCGAGCAGCAATCCATCTGTCTGCCTGCCTGTTTGTCATAAACCTACGTTGCTCTTTGGTTCAGAATAACAATTATACATATAATCTATGCTTAGCAAAGACCAAGCTTTTCTAGTGTCAAACAGCTTGGATCCAGGTGAGGCAGGACGTTTTGTCGGCCTGATCTGTGTCCAAACTGATTGCAAAGGCCAACTGCAGATGACACAGATACACACAAACAAAGAGTTAAACGCTTGGCAAATCTAAACAAAATGAGAAACATTTACGATCAATGTAACTAGAAATCGCGGAACGAACAGCTGTTACCCTCTTTTCTATTTTGTTTAGAAACTAAGATGTAGACATCATATCGGCTTTAAAAACATACGAGTCATTACGCGAGAAAATTCCAGTGTTCAGAGCACAAACTGCTTAATGGGGAACTACCAGCTTGAAACTTTACCCATTTTCTGCTCAATCACAGAGCCCATTTTTCTGCCCTTTCACAAGGATTATTTTTTCAGCCCAATCACAAGGTTAATTCTTCTGCCCAATCAGAGGGCTCATTTTATTCCCATTCACAGAGCTCACTTATCTACCAAATCACAGAGCTATATTTTCTGCCTAATCACAGAGCTCATTTTTCTACCAAATCACAGAGCTCTATTTTCTGGCTAATCACAGAGCTATATTTTTCTGCCAAAGCACATAGCTCATTTTTCTGCCCAATCACAGAGCCCATTTTTCTGCCCAATCACAGATCTCTATTTTCTGCCAAATCACTGAACTCTATTTTCTGGCTAATCACAGAGCTCATTTTTCTGCCCAATCACAGAGCTATGTTTTCTGTCCATTCACAGAGCCCATTTTTCTGCCCAATCACAGAGCTATTTTCTGCCAAATCACAGATCTCTATTTTCTGCCTAATCACAGAGATCATTTTTTCTGCCCAATCACAGAGCTATATTTTCTGCCAAAGCACAGAGCTCTATTTTCTGCCTAATCACAGAGCTCATTTTTCTGCCAAATAACAGAGCTCTATTTTCTGGCTAATCACAGAACTCATTTTCCTGCCCAATCACAGAGCTATATTTTCTGTCCATTCACAGAGCTCATTGTTTCTGCCCAATCACAGATCTCTATTTTCTGCCAAAGCACTGAGCTATTTTTTTCTGCCAAATCACAAAGCTCATTTTTCTGCCCAATCATAGAGCTCACTTTTCAACCAAATCACAGAGCTCTATTTTCTGTCTAATCACAGAGTTCACTTTCCTGCCCAATCATAGAGCTCACTTTTCTACCAAATCACAGAGCTCTATTTTCTGCCTAATCACAGAGCTCATTTTTCTGCCCAATCACTGAGTTCTATTTTCTGGCTAATCACAGGGCTAATTTTCCTGCCCAATCACAGAGCTTTGTTTTCTGTCCATGCACAGAGCTCATTTTCTGCCCAATCACAGATCTCTATTTTCTGCCAAAGCACAGAGCTCTATTTTCTGCCTAATCACAGAGCTCATTTTCCTGCCCAATCACAGAGCTATATTTTCTGTCAAAGCACAGAGCTTTTTTTTCTGCCCAATCACAGAGCTTATCTTCACAGAGCTTATTTTTTTCTAATTACAGAGCTAATTGTGGTGCCCAATCACAGAGCTTATTTTTTCCGCCAAATCACAGAGTTCTTTTTTCTGCTCAATTACAGAGCTCTATATTCTTTGACCCTACCATTTATTTCTAAAGAAACGTATAGCCACTTGTGATTTTCCAGGGGGTCTGGACCCCTGTCCCCACTCTGGATCCGTCCATGCCGTACGTGGCAGTATGTACGAAGTGACAGTGATTTTCTTGCTATAGATCTGGCTTATTGTCATCTTTCAATAAATTCATCACTTTTCTTTGAGACAGCTGTTCTTCAGTCAGTATTTTGTAACGATGTAGGTCTAATATGTATATCTGAGCCTTGTCATGAGACACTGGCTTTTGTTTGTTTGGTTTGGTTTGTGGTTTTACGTCCAAGGCAACAGCTTTGCTCATGTCGAGACGGTCAGTTAACCTAACCAACTTTTTCCTTTAGTCTAGGGACCAAACTGATATAGATGGGCTATTTTGCGAGTTTGTTGCACCCCCAGGAAGAAAAACTTGGTTATTATTTTCAGTTAGGGACATGTCTGGGGGCCTTAGAAACCCATGTTTTACTAAGTTTTCTGTGGTCAGCTTTCTGTAAATGGCCTGTAATCAACGTTACCCTACTAACATTGAAAATAGTAGTACTCAAAATACAAGACTAATAGGATAATTTACAAAAGCATCAATGGAATTATTTGAGCTTTAAATGGTTGATCGTGTTATAAACATCAATTGCAGACATCTGTGAGATGTATTTCTGCTCATCAGTGTTACGTACGTTACATTTTATACAAAACTGCAGATAAAGACTTTAGAGATTGTAAATAAGAATGAACCATGTTCCCCAACCCCAGGAAGAAAAGCTTGGTTACTATTTTTAGTCAGAGACATATCCTGGGGCCTTAGAAACCCATGTTTTTCTAAGTTTTCTTTGGTCAGTCGTCTGTAAAAGGCGTGTAATCAATGTTACCCTAATAACATTAAAATATAAACAAAAAAGATAAGACCAATAGGATATTTTCCAATAGTATTAATGAAATTATTTGAGCTTTACACGTTTCAGCTAGACATAAATATCAATTTCAAACATCTGTGATATGTACTTCTGCTCTCCAGAGTTACTTATGTTACATTTTTTTATGAAATTGCAGATAATAACCTAAAAGATTGCATATCAGAATAAACCAGGTTCCACAACCATAAATGTGTAATAAAGATTTCGATTCTAATGATGAATTTTCATTTTCACATATTTGAAGCAATTTATAAATTGCAACTGGCAATAAAGTGTAGTAAAATAAATATTTCAAGATGCTTATAAGCGTCTCACTTCTACTGGCGTACATATTTTATTTTCGTCCATTTACATTGCACTGGGATGGGCACTGTCTTCTTTCATCTCTTCACAATGAAATTAAATAGCGACTAAACAAACAGGTTTAACTTCCATGGATATTTAATTTCTGTCAATATATAAACAAGGTAACGCAGGTAACAAAATGATGCTTTGCATAAATGGATAAAGATGATAGAATTTGTGGAGAATTGACTCAAATTTTTTGCCTTTGCCTGACTACAAGCAAGGTAATTTTTAGTCAACTCTCAACATGTTTTAATAACTTCAATTACAGACAAATTATTCTTAATAAACACTAATATAAGAGTTTTGTATGTTTTGTTCTGTTACTTTGATATAGCTATTTGCATTTTTGTCAATGGTTCATGACAAAATAAATGATATTTACTTCATGATTCAAATATTGGACTGAGGATACCGTATATCAATTAATAATTTAAAGTAAAAATATCAAAGCAATATTTCCTGCACCTGGTGGCAGGGCAGAGATGTAGTGCACAGTGTCTTCCAGAGCATGGGCTTTCTGTTGATTTTATACAAAGAAAGACAAATCTTAAAACTAATAAAGTTCTGGTTAAGCCTTCTTTTGACAAGCGCAAATGGATAACAGATTGGTCAGATTTGATGATTACTGTTTAACAAGTTATATACCCTTTACACTAAATGTATATGTAAGGTAAGTCCATAACATATGTAACAGCACACTGTCATTTCTTTAGCTTAAATATATTTTCCTGCAAGTTCTGGCTCTTTTTGCCATTAGAAGTATTCTATCAGGCTTGGAAAAAAACTATGTTTGCTAAAAAGTGAGTATGACCAGGAAATGTCACAATCGCAGACTGATGACTAGCCAATGGTACTGTGAAGAAGAGACACAGAACATTTTAGGTCTTGACTGCATTTTGCTATACATGTAATCTAAAATTTCTAACTCATTTTTTAAATACTGCAAACATAATATCAATCAAAGTATTTATCAGAACAGAAGTAGCATGGTTTATACCCAAAGGTACCTGAGGTTTTGTAGATCTAGCCTAAACAGGTTTTCTTGTATGCTTAATACATTTATTTTTTACTGTTGGCAGTTACATTTTGAAAACAAAAAACAACAATGTTTCATCTGTCACAATTGCAATCTTCTCTACTTTTGTTAAGCATGATTCTTTTATATCATATTGTAATGCTTATTTTGTTATTATATTATACAGCAATTTTGAAAGAAATTATTTTGTTTGTTAATTAAGAAAAGTTAAGGTAAAGCCATACTCATAGGCTGAAAAGCATAGTATGTGGTAACACTAATTACAAAGCTATAAAGATATTTCATTGTAACATTAATTGCAAATCTTTTGTCAGTTATTGAATCTTTTTGAAAGTCCATTTTTGAATCATAAACATGACACAACAAAATTAAGCAACATGGTTTGAATCTCTGAAGCACACAGATTAAATAGTCAAATGATTGTCAGTTGGAAAAAAGTGTCACAACTAGCACGCAGCTATTGGCTTTCTTACATTGTTAATAATGTAGTTTTGTGTTGTTGTTGTTTGCACTGTCTGAGTTACTTTTAACAATTATACATGCTTGCACATGATATATTAAATGAAAAGTATGAGACTTATGGTCAGTTTGTTGG
Source organism: Loripinus fragilis (assembly GCA_964019695.1). Classification (NCBI taxonomy): domain Eukaryota; kingdom Metazoa; phylum Mollusca; class Bivalvia; order Lucinida; family Lucinidae; genus Loripinus; species Loripinus fragilis. The sequence continues at coordinate 52,566,274 of OZ026520.1, forward strand.
TTTCAAAGATTTACTTATTAAGGTTATTGTATGCAGAGCCATCCAAAATGTGAATAATACTGCGGATAACAGCATTTTAGTCATAAACTGACTCATTCTTGTACCCATTTGTTAATACTAACAGGGTTTGAGGGCTGTCTTGTCTACAGTGAAAGGAAATCATTTCCATTTAATTTTAAGTGTAGTGCCGTATTAAGATTACAAATATTTAGTACTGTATGTTACCAGTTACAAGTGCATGCTAATCTCGTATATTGCACTGGTAAATACATGTAATATGATACTGTAATATAAAGACAAACCTTATATCCAACAAATCACGTTTTCAGCAAACTGGTATGGTTGAAAAAAAGATTCATTATATGTAAGGATGGAGAGCATACCAACTAAGAGATTGTTTTCTACATCATGCAAATCAGAAATATTAGAACAATTAATTAGGTTTCAAATTGTAAATTTGTAGTAGATACATCTTTCGTGATGTAATTTCTCAAAGCATGAGACATGACCTCTAATTAACTGATGAAAGACTGGGTATACACTGAAGCTGGCAGCTGATCCAATGTGGTGAATGACAGCTGCGCGCGAAGCATGTTTACACCGTTGAATAACCTTAATTAGAGCCTTTGTCACCGAAAGACCAACCAAGACACACTTACCCTAATAGGATATTTTCCAATAGTATCAATGAACTTGTTTGAGCTTTAAATGTTTGACGTAGACATAAACACTAATTGCAGACATCTGTGAGATAGGTTTCTGCTCGTCAGCATTACGTATGTTAAGTTTTATACAAAATTGCAGATAATGACTTTTTAATTGAATATTAGAATAAAACATGTTCCCCAACCTTAAGTTTATAACGTTGGTCTCTATTATAATGGTAAATTACCATTTAAACATATTTGCAGCTGTTTATAACTTGTAACTGTAGTGAAATGAATATTTAAATACGCTTATTAGCATGTAACTTGTACTGGCTTACATATTTTCTATGCTGATTTCATATGGTTACGTAATTTACAGGCCTATTACGAGTTTGACAACAGGAAACGTAATAAAACATTCAGTCCAATATTTGAATCATGAAGTAGAAATTATGTTTATTGTAATGAACCATTGTAAAAAAATCTGCTAACTGTCATATCAAAGTAGCAGAATCAAACAAAATTGCAAAACTCTCTTATTTTATAGTTTATTTAAAATCATTTGACTCTAATTGCAGTTACTTAAAAAAAGATAGAGAGTAGACTCAAATATAGCCTTGTCGACAGGTTATGTCGTCAGGCTAAGGAAGAATTTGAGTCAACTTTCCACACTTTAGTGTTTTTATCTATTTATGCAAAGGACAATGCTGTTACCTACGTTACCTTTTATATATTAACAGCAACAAACTTTCCAACGTCGTTGACCCTGTGTATTAAATTATTATTTTATTTCACTTTGACAGAGATGAAAAAAGACATTGTACATTCCAATGCAATGTATATCAGGTCAGATAGAAAATATGTACGCCAGTAGAAGTAACGTGCTAATGAGCATATAGAAGTAACGTGTTAATCAGCATATTTAAACATTAATTTTGCTACCTCTATCGCCAGTTACAAGTTATAAGTAGCTTTTATATGTAAGAATGGACATTCATCATTTGAATACAGAACTTTATCACATATTTAAGGTTGGGGAACATGGTTATTCTAATATGTAATATATAAAGTCATAATATGCAATTTCATAAAAAATGTAACATAAGTAACTCTGACCAGCAGAAATACACTCCACAGATGTCTCAAAAAGGTGTTTGAGTCTAGCTCAAACATGTAAAGCTCAAATAATTTCATTAATTCTATTGGGAAATATCCCATTAGTCTTGTATTTTGTGTTGCTATTTTTAAAGTCAGTAGGGTAACATTCATTACAGGCAAATTACAGACAACTGACCGAAGAAATCTTAGTAAATCATGGGTTTCTAAGGCCACAAGACATGTCCCTGACTGAAAATAGTAGCCAAGTGTTTCTTCTTGCGGTTAGGGAACATGGTTCATTCTCATATGCAATCTATAAAGTCATTATCTGCAATTTCGTATAAAATGTAACATACGTCACGCTGTTGAGCGAAAATATATCTCGTAAATGTCTGCAATCGAAGTTTATGACTAGATCGAACATTTAAAGTTCAAATAATTTTATTGATACTTTTGTAAAATATTTTATTAGTCTTGTATTTTGTATACTACCATTTTCTATGTTAGTAGGGTAACGTTGGTTACAGGCCATTTACAGAAAATTGACCACAGAAAACTTAGTAAAACATGGGTTTCCCAGGCCCCAAGACATGCCCCTGACGGAAAATAGTGGCCAAGTTTTTCTTCCTGGGGGGTGCAACAGAACTCAAAATTTGAGATTTGGCCCCTACACTACTTGGCATGCAAGCGCTTATGGCTATCTTACGATTGCGCTACGTTTTTTTTTATCTGTTTTATCTACGCTTTCGGAGATCGCCGATGTGATAAGTAGGTGACAGACCTGTAATTGCAAAAAGGGTAGTGATTGGCTCAAAGGGCTCAGCACAATATTTAAGTTTTAAGGTGTATCATGATTGGTCAATAATACAATTATGGGAAATATATTGTATTTATAAGTCGGGAATATCTCTGCTGTACTTCTCGGCCGCGGCACACCGTCAATAAAACTGAAAATAGTATTGCTGTAACGTTACTTCTCATTTCTTAAATTTGTTGATTAAGTTTACTGGTGTGGCTCAGATAAAAGACCTTGCATTCTGGTATTTTTTCAATGGAAGTTTCCTCTCACGTAGGGTGCCCACCTTCAGGGGCTAAAAAGGTGGATTGAAGCTCAGCACAATATTTTTAAGTTGTAAGGTGTTTCATGATTAGTCAATATTAAAACTAGGAAATATATTGTATTTATTAGACGGGTATATCTTAGCTGTACTTTTTGATACAACATCTCATTGCTTGTGTTGATGAGGTTTACTGGTGTGGCTTAGAAAAAAGGACCTTGCATTCTGGTATTCTTTCAGTAGAATGTTCCTCTCATGTAGGGTGCCCACCTTCAGAGGCCAAAAAGTGGTAAAACATTGTGTTCACCAGGGTATCTCATTCTTGTTTATTGATTGGACTAGGTCCAATCTGTAACGCTATGGCAGCCTCATTGTGTTTGAAGATTTGTGAGGACCACAGCGTATTTAAAAGCTATAAAGGAGGTCTATGGAAAAACAATTACAGGTCTGGGCCCTAAAGAAGAATATCAGGCCTGTTTTGTTGGATAACTTGGCTGCTATGTATGTGAGTTGTAGTATGTTTTTGATGCATTGTTTTTATTTCAGTAAGTCCTATAATGATTTCAGCTTTTAAAAAGTCTACCTTTTTAAAACAAAATCATTAATGCTACAAAAAAGCATTATTAGTAGGTAGGAGAATGGTTGGCTCAGTTTTGTACTAGATGCATGTTAGTTGCACTTCTGCACTATGTGGCTATACTGTAAGCATCCTTTCATTTATCAGAAACTCACTGGTTCCCATATCAGAGCATTTGTATTTTATATTGTTATGCTAGAGCCATTTTTGGAGTATTTATTCTTGTAATTGTCAAAATATGGTAAAAAGGCCCGTAAGCAAGTTTCCGTAAACCGCAGTAGTGGTCACCTTATTGAGTTAAATGCAATTTAGTTGAGAAGTGTTACATGTGGTAAACCCATATTTGCATGCTCATTTATTGTCATGTGCCTTAGTTGGTATTGCACTGTCCACTTTGTTTAGTAATCCTTTTGGGTCAGTTTTGTTGATTTCTGTCCAAATTGACCCTTGACCTTATTGCTGACATTGACCTTAATAATAGGAGCCATTTAAGATGGATAGATGTATGCGTTTAAGTCCGTTTTAATCTTTACTATTTAATTCGGCAACATAAATGTACGTTTGAAAAAATGGCATTATAAAACTGCAGCAGTATACCAATTCACGGGCACGGTTTTACCAAATTTACAGCCTGCCATTTGTAAAATAAGTATTTTGGACTAGTATTTTTTAAACTCTGTCAATAATTAGATGTTTTCCCTGACTATTTGACCCATTTTACCCCAAATTAAGACAAATAGGTCATTAATTGCAGAAATGGTACCTTTTAACCAATAAAATTGCAAGTGACCTTGACTTTTGACCTCCATGACATTGATATTTCCCTTTCATTGACCTTGACATTGCAGCATCCTGGCTGTAGTAGTTTTTTCTCCAGCTAGGCCTTCGACAAAAATGTAAGCGGTCAAAATGCTATGTCTGTGAGCATAGCTCCTCTGCATGGAAACTAGTTTTGCTCTTCACCCCTCTGGCTGTAACATAATAGTAGCTTTTTGTCACCTAAATTAGTAGAATTGCACAAATGAACCTTTTTATGTGATTGGAAGTTGATTTAATGGTAAAGAAAGGATTCTACGTCCCATAGATGATAGCAAGTAATTTTGACCTTGTCAATGGGGGTGGGTGGGGTAACTCCACATTAATTTAGACTCATGATGGCAAAGCACATGCATCTTCTTGGTATATATTGTAAAGTGGTGTTATACGCTTATGGGAGTAAAGTTTAAGGTATTTCTGATATATAGTAAAAGAGATATAAGAAAATGAATATATTCACTTTTCCGTTTGCAGTATTTTGCTGTACATTGATTTGACCAGTAATTTGTGTTGGGGGTGGGGTGGGGTAGGGTTGTTTAAAGGGTTCCCTAGAATAACGTCGGGGGGAAATAATGCAAACAAACAATAAACACTTGCTTTTTAATGCATATTGGTTTGAATTAAATGATTTTTGGTCCTTTATATGATAGGTCAAAGACCTGTAATTGTAAAAAGGGCAGTGATTGATTCAAAAGATGTTTCATGATTGGTCAATAATAAAATTACAGGAAACATATTGTATTTATAAGACGGGTAAAGCTTTGCTGCATTTTTTGAAACAACATCTTATTGCTAAAGTTGATTAAGTTTACTGGTGTGGCTTAGAAAAAAGGACCTTGCATTCTGGCATTTTCAATGGAATTTTCCTCTCGTATAAGGTGCCCACCTTCAGGGGCCAAAAAGAGGTAAAACAAGGTGGTCACCAGGGTATCTCATTCTTCTTTATAAATTGAACTATATAATTCTATGGCAGCCTCATTGTGATTTAAGAGTTGAGAGGACCACCGCCTACTTTAAAGCTATAATGGAGGTTTATGGAAAAACAATTACAGGTCTGGGCCAAAGTAGCAACATTTTCTTTTATATGCTGGCTCAAATAAATTGCAAAGGAATACAGACTTTATTTAAAGTCTTACTTATTAGGCTGGGGCCCAGGGTGAAAAAATTCAAAAATGGTTACCCGGAAAGTAGCAAGGATTCTTATAGTATAAATTTGAAGAAGTATATATGGTGCATACGAAACCACTGTATAGCAAGCTTCTCGGAATTGCATAACGCCACTAGAGCTAATAAAGTATGGTAGCCCATGTGTGTCATATGTATGCATGCGTTTAATACAAACGCTATTATCTCAGCAACGCGTTATCAAATTGATATCAAACTACATTTTATGAATGACAATGTGTTTGTTTTAAAAGTTTTGAGTATTAGTTTCAATTTCAAAGAACTGTTGCTTTAGCATTACGCATTCAATGGCGTGTACCATATGTAACCAGATAAAACGTAATGTTTCGTTTTCTCCCATCTGTATCTGCCACGGCTCAATTTGATTATATTCACACAAACACATCATAACTGTCCAAAGATTACATTGCTGCCTGTTTGGGTAAGATTCAATAACCAATATGGCTGCCGTCGCACTAAGGTATGGAAACGTATTTTTGGGGATCATTTCTTATCCTACTAAGAGGTCACGTTCAAAATGCTTGCGTATGTAGTGGGACGTCCGTGTACCTATTTCACAGCACAAAATGTATTGTCACGTAAGAATGGACACTTTAAGATGGCCTTGAATATGGGCACATAGGCTGTAAAATCGATTCGCTTTATTCAATGCATTGTTCTGGCGAACCAGAAGGGTAGATATGCAAGAACACATCACAATTTTAAATGCATCCTGAACGGTAACTTTCATTTTCTAAGTATGCCTACATGTAAATAAAGTTGATATAGGATGGCACCATTGTGTTTCATTACATAGTTATTGGACGAAAAGCCAGGTAATCTTTTGACATTTATAATCGGTTGACCGATTTCAAAAATCGAATCCAAAGACAAAAATAATGAATGCTTATTTTCAACACCTTTTATATAATAAATCTGAAAGAAAAGACTTAAAACATTAGCAACGATGATTGTTAAATACAACATTATAATCCCCTTCCTAAAAACTGGTCAGAAAATTTTATTCGTAATTATAGACGGTTGCCTAGCAACAATACAACATGGACTAATTTGCCATACCTGGTATAATAAAACAATCACCATGGCAACTAGACTTTCCATACTTGCATACTGTTATGGCATTACCTGAACGACATACTGATGTACCCATATATGGATTTATTGAAATTTCTTCCAATACCAAAGTGTATTAAAAATCATCATTTTATATTTTAAAAAATCAAAACAAGGGATAAGTAGTTAAGTAAGTTTCAGAACTTCCACAGCAGCATTTGGATGCACAATATTAACGTTTCACACATATTTTACTTAAATAGTATGCATACCTGAATGTCTATAGTATAGTTTGAAGAACATATATTACATGTTCACATCTTAAAAGTCATATCTGGCTCTCCAACAGATTTAATTACATTTTCTTTTATGACGTATGCAGTTTTGTAAGCTTGAGGTCTTTAAATTGGCACACTTGTATGTTTTACATGTATTATCAAAACATTTTGCAACGCAGCAAAATTGTGTCAAAACATAGAGACGAGTCCATTAAAATCAAATACAAAGCTAAAAATGAATAAAATAGTCAAAAAGGGACATTACAACTGAAATGAAAGAAAAAGTAGCAAAAAGAAAAAGAAAGAAAATATGAAATGAAAAAGACATAGACAAACTAGAATGCGCAGTCGATGGGGCGCCATCGAAAATCCCAACGGTTAAGTTTTTGACCCACCCAGCACCCCAAGTCGCATACCTGGGAAATGACCCCAGCAACAGATTGATAATTCTGTTCAATATGTTTTCTATCTTTTATTTGTAAGAACGCACACAAAGTTTGGAATAAAAATCTTAAAATTGACATGGTAGTCAAAATTTAATCATATTTGACCTTTTGACCTCACCCCAAGGTCACCAGTTTGACCATAGGGTGAAAATTTTTACTTGCATTCTGTTCTGCTCGTCATCTCTGTCGATTTGATATGCCAATTGATCATGCTTGAAATCAAATAATTTTTGATCCCCTGGGCGCCCCAGCGCCCCAAAGTCCCACCCAGGGGCATGACCCAGGCGACAGAATGAAAATCCCATCTGATATGCTTTGTATCTTTCATTTGTGAGAACACACACAAAGTTTGGTACACAAATCTTTGAAATTGACTTTGTTATTGAAATTAAATGATATTTGACCTTTTGACCCCTCCCCAGGGCCCCAGGGGGCGGGGCCAAAAAGTTTGACGTTGCACGCCCCATTCATGCGAGTAACTCACACACTAAATTTGGTTGAATTTCGTCCAATGGTTTAGGAGGAGATAGCACAACGTACAGACGGACGGACGGACGGACGAAGGTGATTACAATATCCCCTTCGTGGTTTAAAAAAACCGTGGGGATAAAAATAGATAAAAACACAATTAAAAACTATGTGGGGATATATAATGCAGCTGAAACTGGCGCCATAAAACTGGTTTAAGCCCTCAGGTAAAATATTTTGACTGACCGTTCGAAGGCGGTACTTCTTTTGGGGATCATTTGTGTTATTTATGTCTAGTGTTTGTCATGCTTTCGCGTCAGTTCAATGCTGCCTTGTGGTCACCTCCTGGGAAAGGACTGACCTCTTGGCTCTGTTTGTGACGTTTATTTGTGTTTTTGTCATTTATGCATGTGGTATCCTAGTTCAGGTGTAGTACTTGATTGTATCGATTCCTGATATTGCCGCTTTTCTTATTTTAATTGATGCAGCTTACGACATCAGTAGTCCAAAAATTACGTATACCTATTATACCTTTAATTTCTTTTTTCTGTTCATGAAATCTTCCATCACCGCCAGGTGATGACTGATAGAGGACTGGAAAGAATTAGTTTTTTTGGTAAAAATAGACTTCAATCAATTTATACGAGTATAGTTAGCTGTGATTATAACCTGAAAACACACATTCTTTTCAGTGATTTGTGGTGTAAGCTTCTTTATTTGTGCTGTTTGCATTGTTTACGGCTGTTCAGTGCTTACTTGCAGGATAATCACCTCGTTAGAAAATGTTAGTTATATTGTTTCTTAACCATGTTTATTATACAAGTCATTTGGATATAGTTTCTTATCCTCTTGTAGCCTTGTGTGGGATGATTGTCACGCTGTTGGACTCCTCTGTTTCTTTTTTATTTTTTGTTGATGGGGTACACATGTTTGTTTTGGCCTCATGGGTTAACTAATGAGTATATTATTTCAATTTTTATTTTTTAGTGTTGCAAGCATATTTGCCTCTAGGCCAGTAGCAAAATAATTGTCATATTTCTTTTCCGTCATGAAGATTACTTAACAAACACAAACTTTGAATAGCATAGACAGTCTGCGTTTTCAAGCTAGATTTTAAACATAAGGCAAGTTAAAATATGGTTCCCCTCCTCATAATGTACAATAGTATATATGGGGCAGAAAAGATACCATTTACAATTCCACTTGCTATGATAACATGTTTAACAACGCGTTTAAATCATTATAACGAGTTTTAAAGGAAAACGTCTTCCCATACAAATGTCGCTTATACGGCAATTCGCAATTCGCAACGAATTGCTACAGAGTGGTTTTGTATTAATGAATGTTCAAATATTCTTTGTGCAAAAAATCAGCTTTGCTACTTTCGGGGTAAGCATCGATAACTTTTTTACGAGATACGCTGGTCTGGGCTACAGCCTATATGTTATATCAGTTCAGAATGAACATTTACAGCTTGTGTTCAATAATAAATGATATACAGTAAAACCTGTCTTAAACGGCCACTTGAAAATAGACAAAACATAGCTCTTAATGGAAAATGGTAGCTTAATGAAGGTCAAAAGTATTGCAGAATGGAGCATTCTGCAATACTTTCGACCTGCATTAAGCAGTAATCGGTATTGAAAACCAATTTTTGGTGTTCTTTTGAGTGGTCGCTTAAAACAGGTTTGACTGTAATTTATATAATGATTAATTGGAATATTGATAGTTAAATAATAAAACCCGGTTCATGATCACCGAAAATAGAAGACATTTAATCCTAATTTGTACAAAGCTGTTTTTAACCTTGATTAAAACGGTCAACTAGTTTCTTTTAAACTTAAAAAGGGTATAGTGTATGGTCCAAGGCCTTTAAGGCGCCCGAAATCTAATGTTATGTAACGGAACAGGTATAATGTTTCAGAGGTTAACCCTTGTCCTGCTGAACCCGGATTTATCATTTTTTGAAAACACTGTAGCTCCAGATCAGCTGGCTTCTGGCGAAGCCATCTGACCAGGATGCACACTGTTTTCTACTCTGCTTGAACATGACTGCATATAACTGGAATGTAACAGGTTAGCGGGATAAAATGGGAGGAGTGTAGTAAATACTAGTTGCAAGGGTTATGCTCGAGGTTAGCCGTCAGTACAATGTTGTCTCTAGTTTGAAATAGGAGCGTATATGGTCATCACGAGAAAAGCGGATTTTTGTGGCATGCGAACAAAATTGTGCATTTGTAAATAGTTCAACAGTTTAATTAACCACCATTCTACATTTTAGCTTGTCTCTGTAGCTGATTTGAGCAAGACCTGGACGCAAACCCCGAGGACAGGTTTTCTCGCGATGGGCCCATATTGTTATTGCAATCGATAACTCTGACGGTTGATGAAGCTGTCCTGTGGTCGGGATGAATATATTGATATGAACCTTTATAAGTTTGATGTAAACTTTATGATGAAAATGCACTCTTTGCTTATGTAAAAACTATTTGCAATGGCAGAATTACAGAAAAAACATCGATAATTCGAACTGCTACGGATTGAAATCCTACAAATGACTGAATTTGGGATACATTGCTTTCAGGAAATGGGGCGTGTTTATGAATTACTAAAAATAGCCTTTCAAAATATACGTTTTTGGCGCTTATAAGAAACGTCATAATGAGATAGGGTGCTTAAAAGAAACGTTCCAGCGAGACGCTTCTTTAAAGCATCCAATAGATCTAGATATATTTAGATAGGAATTCTGAAATAACCATTTTTGGATAATAATATTATTCGACAACTATCTCCTTTAAAGTTTGAATTCGAGCTTCTGATAATTCGAAGTAAAATTCTGGTTATGTGGACTTCGAATTAGAAACTTTACACCGTGACCACTTAATATTTATAACTAGGTGTTTTTGGCCTCGCCAAGGTGGGAAACCATTTATTCATTCGGTTTAGTGACTCCTTAGCTGTTTTGGTACACACAATGACGTCATTGGGACTGCCCGTTCAGGATAATTTAGAAGTTATACAGTGTGTTCAAGTTCGATCACAGTACAAATGGTTAAGCGTCAAGGGGCGTTCGAATGCTTTGCAGATTGGCACATTTATTTCATGCAGTGTTCTCTTTAAATCCTGCAGACAGGCGAGTTTGCCTGCTACCAGTTTGAATGGCGACTAATTTAATACGTTTCATGTTGTCATTTCCCACCAAAATCGCTTTCACTACCTCGTTCTATAAAAAGATGAATTAATATTCTGAGCATGGGGCAGGTAAATCCAGTTGTGACAAAACCGACATGCTCTGCCTAATGAATTAATCAGAACCATGGAAGTTTGGAAACAGAAGCTGGAGATTTTTTCTATAGTTTTTAAAATAATAATTCATCGAGCACCAGAAGGAAAAGGCAGACACTCACAGAGAACGAACGCAGAAAAAGTACTTTACGAACATAACTCATGTATCAGTCTTCTCTTCCTCAAACCGGATGATTACAATGTTAACACTTAATGCGCCAATCGCAACAAAAGTCATCTGCTTTCCTCGTCTGCTGAAATGTTTAAGAAGCCTTAATGGCAAACAGTGTGGACCCAGCCCAGACTGCTCCTATAGGAGCTGTCTGTTCTCGGTCCACGCTGTTTGCTTCTATACTTAATTTGCCAGTAACGCTAGGCAATTATTTGCAGCAGACGACTCCAGCAGACGTCATTTTCAGATGCATTTTTCTTGGCGCTTTAAGGATTAGAAAGCACCAGATAGCCTTGCACAAAAGTTCAAAAAGTTCAAATGCTTTGCAGAAAAAGCAAAAACAACAAAACAACACTAAAATAAGCATAACACCAGAACCACCACCTAAAACATTTTATTTGCATAAATTTGAATTTATTTGAACACTCGGTTCAAGTGTAAATAAAACAAATAAGATGAAGCAAAGATGAGGGCTCCTGGCCGATTCATTATAAGCCAGAAAAACCACTTGTAACATGTAAACCAAGGCGGACCCAACCAAAGACTTCACACCAGACTTCAACAGTTACTAATTTGGTGAAGCTATGTAGATGCCATCATATTAAAGCATATTGGTGTTTAAAATGTACATTCTTCATTGATGTTTGGTGCTTTCTAGCAGCCTAATTATCAGTCTAATCATCCCGGTTGTTCTGCTCATTAAGTGCTTGTAACTGTCCTTGTTCCAGAGGAAGTTCTTTCTTCCTCCTAGTGACTTACACTTTGGTTTTTGTTTGTTTTGATTCTTTACGCCCCATCAACAATCTTTCAGTTAAACAGGGACGGGTCTTCCTGGGTTGAACCAGTACTAAGCTAGGATAAATGTGTCTTGCTCAAGGACCATTACGCAGTGACGCCGGTGAGGCTCGAACCCGCGGCCCTTCGGTCTCAAGTCAATCACTCTACCACTGAGCTCCTTACACTTTGGTGATTCAGGTTCAATGGGACACCGAACTTTAGAACACAATTGGCTTTATACTAGGTCATTGTGACCATGTTTTAAATATCATGGTCCAACGATTCCTGATATTAATGTTGCTTTAAAGCGTTTAGTAATTCCTAATGTTATACATAGATACCACCTGTGACTTTAATGAGTAGGCATGATGTAATGAAGTTTCACTTTCAAAATTGGGGAAATCTTTCCTTTAAAAAGACGCTTTATATTGTATCAAACTTAATAGAGTGTAAAAAAAGGTAAAATTGTTCGCTTTGATCAGAGCTTATCTTTCATCTTTCTGCATTATCCAAGTGTGCAGAGCTGAAAAGTAGACACCTTCCATCAAAATAAAACGTTCAATAGCGACTGGAACTTTTAAGATGGACAGATAGAAATGCAATCTTTTCCCTGCAAATGATCTCCTCAGTACATCCCTGCAGCAGCATTTGAGTAACTTAGGGCTGTGAAGTTCATTGTCTATCCTGCATACTATTCTGCCACGAATCTTGTTTGTTTCAGTTGAACAGATTTCGTCTTCTTTAAGTAGTAATTTATAAGATGATAAAGCCAAAGCGTCCTGTCTTAAGTTGTATCCGCAATCAAGCAGAATAACTGATATCGAGCCATTGTATCGCGACCGGGATTTTGTTAATTTTGTGTTCAGTAAATCTAGCTTTATGGCTGATTTTAATAGGGACTTCTGTCCGATCACACAGGTTGCAAACAATGGATTGAAATATAGCATATCAAGAAATAATCGCGTATTAGTTCTCATAAACATCATTAACAGACACACATTATCCTCCCTATGTACACATGTTATTCCACATTTTCTAAGAACAGAAAGACATTCTGTGTTTCCAAGGAATTCAGCAATCTCCACAATCTCTATACCATCAATAGCTTGATTTCTTTCGGGCATTTCTTTCAATGCTAAGCCAAGATATTCCGAACGGTCATAAATGATTGAGAACAAAACTTGGTGACTTCTAAGAAATCTGTATTTATTAGGTTTTCGATTAGTAATTGCAAGTATTGTTTCAAAACTTGAAAGTTGGTTATGTTTTATGGCGATATGGAGAATATTCAACCAAACATGTGTCCATATATATGGGTAAACAGTAGGCATGCGTAGTTTTAATAAGACTTTCAAAACAGGTATGTTGCTTACAACCGTGGCAGCATCTAACAGGCAAACGGAAGCATTTCTTCCTGCTTCTGACGTGCTGCTTCTTGCGTGGGTCAGGTGAGGACATTCACCTCTTTCAATATATTTTATAATAGCACCTAGTGTGTCAAGGTCGATGCCATTAGCTGATACATAAGAGAAGCTCTCGTGATCTCTGCCACAGCGACATTTCATTACGTCATCACCCAAGTGACATACACATGAAGAACCAACAACAGGGTCACAGGACATGAAATGCAATGTTTTCTCAAGTATGTGAGGTGATGTATGAAGAGTGGTCTTGACTTCCTTCTCAGCATCAGGATGTCTAATCAGTATCAAATTAAAAAGATGGATTAATCTTTGTTGGTCGTCTTCTTTGATGATGTTATCATCTTGGTGAGAATCCTACAATGGATCAAAAATCTGGTGTAAAACAGTTTAGAATGACTAGGGTAAAGTCAGGTAACTTAGGACATTAGGTAAATTTGCACATTATTTGCAAATAGTGGATATTCAGATTTCCAATGCATATATAAATTATTTTTATTCCAATAATTAAAATATGAAACAAACACGGTCGCTGTCTGAATTTAGCTGACTGCCCGAATTTACCCGACTTTACCATATACGACATTGCCTCATATTCTTATCAAAATTTATGCGAGACACTTTTAATAGAGAGGGTGCATTTGATTTGGCGCTTTTTTCACTTCTGGACGACCAAACATATACTTTGTGGTTATGTCAGAAGTTGGTGCCGCTACCGATTATCTTTTGGACATAATGTTTATTGCACGACCCTTGGGTCTGCACTATAATCGCAATGTGAGTCTCTCCGTCCATCCATCCGTGGCCAGTTAGTGAAAATGCTTATAACTCTTGAACCACATGTTATATTTTGATCAAATTTTGCATAGATACGCATGTCAATATTTCCTAACTACTGGCATGTGAAACCACCTTTTTCATGGACAAGGGTTTCCTGAGCATCAGTCCAGCCTGTTGTCTTCAGTTAATGAAAATGCTCATAACTCTTGAACCACATGGGATATTTGGTGGCTATATGGTTGTTAAATCATTAGATTAATTTTATTTCAAACATTAGGTCGAGGAGTATCCCTCATTTCATAAAAGAAAAAAAACCCAATATATCTTGATCGGAAGTAGGGTAGGCTGGTTACTTATTGAATGACCCTCGTATTTAGCACTGGAGAGTAAAATGTGCTACTCAGAAGATACACGGGTGATAACTTTAGTCCTGACACAGCTGCATGTTGTGGCTTGATTTACAAGACGTTATTGTTTGATAAACTGATTTTCAAGTACCAATTTCAGTCAGTCTATACTCATTAATACAATAAGTATATTCTACAGTGGATACTTAAACAAAGGGTTGCACTTTAGTCTAGCGTCCTCTTTGTATGACATAGACAAATAGTGCAGACCCAGATCAGACGCCACAGAACGCGACGTCTGATCAGGGTCTCCATTTATTGCTTGCAGACTGTTCTTTCAAAATTTTTAATAAAACTGAAAAATATCACCCCAAAATCCTATAATTGGAAATGGACTCGTCTAATTAATAAGAGTGGAAAATTACGTTTACAAGAGCTTAATTGGTTTAAGAGGTTGAGCAAACGTGCATTACTTTTCCACAGCTATTCTCGTGTGTACAACTTACTTGAAAGAGAGGCTGCAACTGGCATTGGTCAAGATATACAGCATTTTTGAGCGTAAAATTGTGATTACTTACTTACCCATCAGCCCTAACATATGTTTTGGATGCTCATAAGAACCGTCTCATTGAGACGGTTCTTTTGAGTACCCACAACATACGGTTTGGTTAAGATTTAGGAAAAATAATTTTCAATTGCGCATCTCATCTGGAAGCATGTTACCGACTGATAATTACCTGTTTAGAAATTTTAGATCCCATGGTTTCCTTATGTCAAAAAACTAAAGCTACCACAGAGACCAAGCTAATAAAGGAAAAAACAGCGTAAAAAGTACGTGCATTGTGGCAATGGGGATTGAAACATCATAGTTCAAACCAAATACTGCTGATGCAACTTAAACATAGTTCAATGAACAAATTAACCTCCTCACATAGCTTCGCCTCGTCGCGAGAAAACCTGATTTTGGTGCATATGAACAGCAAAGCCACAGACCAGCCTGCGTATAAGCGAAGTCTGACCAGAAACTACAGTAGCTAAATTGCTCAACACATTAAGTCAAATTAACTTTCCTATCTCAATCGGTATGACGAGTCTATTTCAAAATTTAAGGATGTTGGGTGTTTTTTTCCATTTTATTCAAATTCTAATAGAATATTCTGTAAGCAAACAGTGGAGGCCCTGATCAGACGCCGTGTTCTGCGGCGTCTGATGTGGGTCTGCACTGTTTTCCTAGGTCCTACAAAGGGACGCTAGGCTTATACATGTATGGGTTAATAAAAAAACTTAAACATCCTAGATTTAGTTAGTGTTTGTAACGAAGCAGGGCAAGCACATGTCCATTTTGCACTTATATAATCAGCGAGAAGTGATGCTCAGATTAGCCTGCGTATACGCACAGTCTTGATAAAGCCTTCACTGCTCGCACAAACAAGATAGTATTGTGAATGAAGGGCCAACATTTACACACCGAGCCATGTTTGATATTATAGAATGTGTGTCTACAGGAGGCATTTGCGCATATGCGAAACAGTATCATGGAAAAATATCATGGCCCAAATTTTTTCACAGCGAGTCCCTTGTATAAAAAACAAAAGCGGGTGGTATCATTCACAGGGGCCAGTCCACTGTTTACAGTATAGTCCGTCCAGTTAAGAGAGACTGGGCGGTTCTTAGCAAAGACACACCCGTGGACATTTCCATTTTAAAATCGGTAAAACAGAGTGTATTTATTCACCTGTGATACGCTTTTTAGCTGTATACCTGTATATACCTGCAGTGGTTTTGACCCCATTGTGAGAAAAGGGCATCTCGAATTAACTTGGATAACAAGGAGACTGACTAGTCTAGATATATGCGCTCTGACAATGTTTCGAAATTTTAACCATTCAAATTATAATACTGAAAAATAAATAAAATAATGGTCCGCAATGAAAAATTAATACTATAAATTGGTCAGCACACGAGATGATGGTACTCATTACATCGGCGTGTGGCGAAGACTCCGACGAGCCTGTATGTACGCATGAGCTCGCCAGGGCTTTCGCTTCTCCCATAAACAAAGTATGCAAAATGAAGAAGACTCCAAACAACTTTTAGACATCTTGTCTCTCTGGATACGCCAGAAGGAGCGATTATTAGAGGCTTTTTCGGATATGCGATAAGACCAAATCTCATGTTTGTATGCCCTTTTCTCATGATCCAGATACTTAACCCTTGTCCCGCTGAATTCTAATTGGTGATTCATTATTATTGTATCAGGCTTAAAAATCAAACCAGTTTTGCCATACAGTCAGAATTTAAAGAAAGTGCAAACCTACCCTCCCCCAAAACTTTCACAACATATCCATCCCGGAAAATGAAAAGCAGGAGGTCCCCAGCAGCATACTAAAGATAAACTTTTACCAGGCATGCTAAATATAAAGTTGGCCACCCATGTCGTCTGCGCTTCAGTTGGTTGCACGAGTAAAGCGTACATAGGCTATTAAACCCGATTTACTGTAGACTAGTCTTCTTTGACAGACTATGACAGCACTCTGTCTGACACGCCCAGTCTCTGTTAGCTGGTGAGTATGCCACAAGTATGTTATCGGATATGGCATATTATTAAGGTGACTGGCCCCTGTGGTATCATGGTATCAATTGAGCATGACACACCAATAACCTTTCTCCCAATAATTAATATAGATCACATTCAGGGGCTGTAGCCAGAGGGTTTATCATGTTGGAGACCACCACAAAAAAGAGTAGAGAGATAACTGACCTAGTTACTTTACTTTTCATAAAGCAAAAACCAAAGGCGCTGACCAGACTACGCAGATGCGCAGGCTGGTCTACGCCTTGTTGTTTGCAAGCAACACAGTCAGGGTTTCTCACAATTAGGCCCATATGCATTCGGGAAAGTCCGTCACAATTCGAGAATCGAATCATGCCTCGGGTGTATATAAAGAGCATTACGCGTAGTACTATGTACCAAAAAGCTCCATTTTGTTAGCCTGAACTGGCGTAAGGAAAATTAGTTCTGTAGCATGTGGTTCAGCTCAATTAAAATCGATTATTCTGATTATCCGAAAAGTTAAATCAGCAGAATAAATGAAGTTTATGATTTTTTCAATAACCATTTGATTTGCTGCAATCACATTTGTTATTGTGTCAACATGGTTCCTGTGACGTCAGCGTCACGTTACACGTTTTCAACCGCGTTATCAAAGTAGATCCTCGATGTACATCCGTGGTCAGATTCCACGGAATTTCGCGGAGGCAGTTCCGATTGGCCCATATGATGTTGAGGCCAAGGCTTCCTGGCCTCCGTTAGGTAACGCGCCTAAACCTGATTGTTATACATAGGTCAGGTCATACACAGGTCAAGCTTACCACCTTGCATAATCGAGCACAAAATTGTTGTTTTCTTCTTATTTATTTTTTATCAATGAGACGGTTTTTTGAGTATATGCAACATATGTTTTGGATGAGGAATAAGAAAAATATTTTCAATTGCGCCCTATTGTATAACTACGAAAGTCTAATAGGTTCATGATAGACAAATAAAATTATGGAAAGGCGTAGTACTTAACGCCAAAGAAGGTAACGCATTTGAAAGGCGTTATAATGCAAAACATGTATAGCAACGGTAGAGTAGTAACGCGAATCCAAATTCGAGTAGTAACGCAAAATAAAGGTGCAATTTTGATTTTTGAAAGGCGTAATTACGTCTTTGTCGCGTTTTAGCCCTTTTTAAAGGCATTATCATGCTTTGATTTGCGTTATTGCTCCTTTGAAAGTATTTATTACGTGTTTTCTCCCGTTCGTACGCCTTTCGAAAGACAATATTACGCCTTTTTGTGTTATAACGCCTGTTGAAAGGCTGTAAAACGCCCTTTGAAAGGCGTCAGTAGGCCTTTTGAATCGCGCGTTAGTACGCATTTATGACATTAATACTCTTTTTGTAAGGTAGTATATTTCTCTTTTAAATCACCCAAGCCATATTAGTCATTTGTGTTATTTATATCTTGTGTTTGTCATGCTTTTGCGTCTGTTCATTTCTGTTCATTTCTGTCTTGCGGTCACTTGCTGGGAAAGGGCTGACCTCTTGGCTCTCGTTTGTGTTGTTTAATTATGATTTTGTCACTTTCTCATGTTGTCACCTGGGTCAGGTGTGGTACTTGATTGTATCGATTCCTGATCTTTGCCGCCTTTCTTACTTTTCACGTATCAACGTTTGCCAGGTCCCGAGGGAGATATGAAACTAGAGGACCTGAAGGTCCTGAGGCGCTCACCTGATCTCCTTAATAATGTTAAAATAGGTCAAGGTCAACTACAGCTTTTAATGGAACAAATTTTGTTTTTACCATATACTTTTTGGTTAAGTGACCTAAACAATCTAATGAATAATCCATCAAACAGCCCAGTGATTTCTGAGAAAAAAATGTTTAGATAGGTATGTGGCAGTCCAAATGAGTGGCCTTGGATAAAAGTTACAGGTCAGCTTGACATTTGGTACTTACTAGTAATAAACCATTGTCGCAATAGGTTTAACTATTATGAATTTGGCTGGCTCAGTTATAGAAATGAACATTTTAAAATTTTCTCCATGTAAATGCATTAGGAATCAAATTTGACTTTGCCATAAAGTAGGTCAAGGTCAACCTAGATTCATCATTTGTGCTAACCGTGGGCCCTCCTACATACCAAGTCCAAAAGCCAATGGCCTTTTGGTTCCAGAGAAGAAGAGATTTAAAGAGTTTTTACCATATATGGGCATGGTGGCCATGTTAGTCATGTTACCATAACAATTTGTATAAGTTTTGGCTAACCAGTCATAAGGAGTTGTCAAATGAAATTTGCTTTCAATTGGCCAAGAATTGTCTGAGAAAATTATGTTTTAATATGTTGATGGGACTCCAATATAAGCGACCTTGGCTGAAAGGTCAAAACTCAACCTTGACCTTTAAACTTATTTATAGACACTAGATTGAACATATCAAGTGAGAATAATGACTTTGGCTTCCACAGTATTCAAAAAATCAACTTCTCAAAAAATTTCCCATTCAAATGCATTAGGAAGCAAACTTGACCTTGACGTTAAGTAGGTCAAGGTCACCCTAGGATCATCATTTGAACAAACTTGATGGGCCCCACATCCCCAATACTAAATACCAAGTCTCAAGGTCACTGGCCTTCTGGTTCTGGAGAAGAAGATTTTTAAAAGGGTTTTTACCATATATGGGCGTGGCGGCCATTTTTGTCATGTGACCAAAATATTTTGTATAAATTTTGGCTGACTTATCATAAGGAGTCTTCACATAAAATTTGAGCTTAATTGGGCCAATGGTTTGTGAGAAAACTATGTTTTAATATATTGATTGGACCACAATATGAGCGACCTTGGCTGAAAGGGCAAATGTCAACCTTGACCTTTGAAACTTATTTATAGCCATTGTCTCATTAGTTTAAACATATCAAGTGAGAATAATCACTTTGGCATTAACAGTATCGAAAAATAAACTTTTCAAAAAAATCCCATTTAAATCTATTAGGAAGCAAATTTGACCTTGACGTTAAGTAGGTCAAGGTCAGCCTAGGATCATTATTTGAACAAACTTGGTAGGCCCCACATCCCTAATGCTACATACCAAGTCCCAAGGTCGTCGGCCTTCTGGTTCTGGAGAAGAAGATTTTTAAAGGGTTTTTACCATATATGGGCATGGCGGCCATCTTGGTCACGTGACCAGGAACATTTGAACAAACTTTCGTTCCCCCATCCTAAGGAGTCTCCATATGAAATTTGAGTTCAATTGGGTCAGTGGTTTCAGAGGAGAAGATGTTTGAAAATGTTGACGGACGGACGGACGACGGACGCCAGAGTCACTGGTATACTAATATCTCACCTCAGAGCCTTCGGCTCAGGTGAGCTAAAATTGAGGGCAAAGTCTGATGTTTTTAAGATCTTCAAGGGGACTTTGCACGCGTTAACGTATTAAAAAGCATGTTGATCACTATTATTGCATTGTTTAACAAAATATTCATCGAAATTTGCGAAATATACACTGAACCGAAGCTATAGTTGGTCACTTAACAATTTTGTTTTTCTGGCTGAGCGCTGATGATATTGAAATGATTTTTTGCACAAATATGTGCAATACAATGGACTAAAGTTAAACGGAGCTTTAAAGTTTTCTACCACTTTACGATTTTAATGGTTCAAAATGCAAAAATCATTTTTTTTTTGAAGAAAATAAGCATTTTGAGTGCAGATTTTATCGACTTGAAGTACAGATGATTACAAACACGTCATGCATTTTCGCGTATTTCGAAAATCATCAGCTGTAATACATAAATCATTATATATATATTATTTTATGTGAATATGTTTGACCGAACACAATACAGCTTAAGAGTCATTATCTGAGAGCGTCAAAATCAGTTGGAAATAGAAAAAATAGATTTTCTTGAAATTTTGCCCATTTTTAACTTCTGTCGAGAGATGAACAAAAACGTACATTTTTTTCAATTTTTCACTTTGGTTTCTATGGCAACCACGATTTTCTATTTTTAGCATTTTTCAGCAATATTTTGAGCTAAAAATTACAATATTTTGGACTGTCCTACCCAAGAGGCAATGTGGCAAATGTTTGTGTTTGTGCTTTCAAACAATAAACATGACTAATTACTTTACCCTTATACTGATTTTGTTACTTTTCCGTTTCCATGGTAACACGTGCTATGATGGATTTTTACATGCTATTATGCATTTTTCAATGCACTAAAAATTGCCAATTTTCAATATCATTTTTCTAAAAATTTCTACGTCAGATTTTTTTGTTTTTCTCTCAATTAGTTAACTGATACCTATATTTCACCATATTGGAAAATTGGGATCGGGTTATTTTTTATTTTGAAATAAATTTTATTTGAAGTTTATTACTGTCGAAGCAAAAATATTATGTTTTTAGATGAATAAAATGATTATTATCTTTTGTATTTTATCTAAGTAGTGATTATCTGTCACAAAAAAGTACCGTTTCACACAACCATCGTGTAGCAATTCTAAATAATACTTTAAATTGTGGCTTAATGCTTATAATGATATAATATTAGGGATAAAAGTACCCCACCCACTAATGTTAAATGTAAAATTAAATGCTATTTTGCTTAAAACAGGACATTTCAAACAAATTTTATGACAACAGGAAGTTTTAATTGATAAAATAAATTTCCCAGGATTGTTTTTTTAAAGTTTGGTGTATCTAACCATCTGGTTGCTATGGTAACTATCCAAAGTAATATTACCTTAACAATGACCATATAACTCCGTTATCATGCATAACTTAATATAAATACCTTTTTCATTAATGTTATGTCATTGATTTGAGGAGCAAATGGATGTGTAACATACTGTTCTCTCTCATTTTTAGTTAAACCTCATTAAAAGCATGGTTTCCATGGCATTTGGGTCATTTTATGCCTATGGAAGCTAAAAAAGTTTCCATATTCAACTAGAAAATAACCAAACAAATGATACATTTATTACATAACATAACTTTAAGATGTCATATATAAACTACATTATTGCAAACTTACTATCGTAAACATAAAAAGGGTAGAAAGAGGAATTCTATCCAGTCCTGACCTTAGATTTAGGTACTTGTTACCCCACCCACTTATACAACATATGAAAACCCTTGTTTATGTATATAGTTTTCTTGAAATAAAACATATTTTATATATCATATAAATCGAACTGTTACAAAGATAATTGTATATGGTCTATTAAAATTTGGTGTTGAAAACCAAAACATTGTTGCTATGGTAACTGGTGGAAAACTATGCCTGGTCGTGCCTAAGCAACCACAAAAAACTTCGAAAAATCGTCATTTTTTTATCCTCAATGTTTCCACAATCAATTTTTTAGGCTTGGAATAGAATGTTAACCCATCCCACCCCCTAAACATTGTGTCACTTTGAATTAAGAGCTTGCAAATATAGGTTTGACATTGAAAATGAGCTTCTCTACATCTTCCAGGCTCTTATTTACTCCATCCATCAATTTAAAAAGGTACAAATAAATTGAAATTTTGACCAAAAAGGCAGATTTGAAAAAATGACAACATACGATGTTTTCAGAGAGAAGGCTCTCCTTACCTTGCATGTAATGACCGAAATGCATTTTTTACGTCAGAAAAACCTAAAAATATCATGCATGGTCGTGTCAAAATGTATGTGATGCGCTGACCTTTTGTTGGACAACATTTTTATTCGATTTGGCACCAATCTGTATAGACAAGTAGTTGGGATTCCTATGAGCACTAATTGTGCTCCCCTGGTTGCAGATTTATTCCTGTTTTGTTATGAGAGGGACTTTATGATGTCTCTTTCTGGTGATAAGCAGGCTGATGTCATTGATGCGGTTAACACTACATCCGGATATTTGGACGATATTTTGAATATTAATAATGTTTATTTTGACAATATGGTTAGTCAAATATAACCTTCAGAGCTCTAACTAAATAAAGCTAATACCTCTGATACCGAAGCCGCATTTTTAGACTTGCATTTGTCAATTTCTAATGATATTGTTTCTACCAAAATTTATGATAAACGTGGCGACTTTGATTTTGAAGTTGTCAATTTCCCATTTTTAGATGGTGATGTTCTTCGTTCTACATCCTATGGAGTCTATATTTCTCAACTCATTCGTTTTGCTCGAGCATCTAGCATTGTTGCTGACTTCAACACTCGCAATAAATTGTTAACTCAGAAACTTCTTAAACAAGGCTATCGGTATCATAAACTTCACAAAACATTTTCAAAATTTTATAGACGATACTATGATTTGATTTCTAAATTCCAAGTTGGACTTAAATCTCTTTTGCGCCAAGGACTTTCGGAACCAGATTTCTTAGGTGACTTGGTGTATAAGTTGAATAAGATTGTTGGCTCTAATAATTTTTCAGCGCAGTTCATTAAAATAATTTCCCATTATAATAAGATTGACTATAACATTAATGTATTGCAACAGACTGCATGCTTGGTGGTCAACCAAATCACGGTTGGCAACTTTATTTTCCTCTTTAATTGCACGCCGGTGGGTCGGACTTCAAACTCTATGATGGTTCCGACTAAAAGACTTATCTATTGATGAGATGGTAGGGACCTGATGCTTTGGCTGTTTGTCCAGCCCTCCGGGGTTTACCTGTAGGAGATGATGCATTGATAAGTTAGAGGTCTTTCATGCAAACCAAATATCTAGGTGTCTTGATCCACATCTGAATTAAGGGTGAGTTTGGCGCGACGTTAAACCGGTTTAAGCCCTCCAGTAAAATATTTTACTGACCGTTCCAAGGCGGTACTTCTTTTGTGGATCTTTTATGTTTTTGTTCTGTCTTATGTTTGCTATGTCTTTGTGCGCCGCGTCTGTTTATATGTGCCTTCTGGTCACCTGCTGGGAAAGGGCTGACCTCTTAGCTCTCGTTTGTGGTGTCTAAATGTGAGTTTGTAACTTTCCCATTGGTATCCTGGGCCCGGTGTGGTACTTGATTGTATCGACTCCTGATCTTTGCATCCTTACTTTAAAAAATGTTTGTCAGAAGACTGGAACAGTATTTTAATTTTTGTGTCTGCTATGGTTAATGATGAGATACTTTACACCTTTAATAGCAAATGCCAAAAATCTTCAGAAAGTCATGCTAGTTTCTTTATTCTTAAGGTTTCTATAATGATATTAGTATTTTGATTTTAAATGTTACAAAAAACAAGATGTCAAAGGGAAAGCATCATATAGCCCACCAAACAGTTTTGATAGTGGATCTGACAGCACTTTCAATAAAATCCAACATGAAATTGAGATTTAATGATATTTTTTTTCATGTTTTCACAATATAAGCCTATGTAAAACATGTGACCCCCAGGATAGGGCCATACTTACCCAATGGGCATCATTTGAACAAACTTAGTAGACGTCCTCTAGTTGATGCTTCATACAAAATATCATGGCTCTAGTCCTTGTGGTTTCAGACTGACTAGAAGATTGTTTGAATGATTTCCCATTATAAGCCTAAGTAAAACGTGTGACAACTGTTCGTCCGTCGTCATAATTTTTTAACCGCTCTATAACTTGAGAACAAGTCTATAGAATTAAACCAAATTTGTATGTGCATTGATATTGACATGAACTAAGTTGAGATATTTCCTGTCCTTTTTTGCAGATTTGTACAAGAATTTGATTTCACCGAATTTTATATATGCATTTATATTGACAAGATCTAGCTTGAGATTGTTTCACGTCATTTTTCCAAATTTGTACCAGAGTTATGGCCCTTGATTTAAGCCAAAAGTTTGTTTCCGCTCCATATCTTAAGAACAAATGGACAGAATTTCACCAAATTTTAAATATGCATTGGTATTGACATTATCTATCTTGGGATCAGTACACGTCATTTTCTGCAAATATTTACCAGAGTTATGGCACTTGATTTAAGCCAAAATTTTGTTTCTGCTCAATATCTTGAGAACAAATTGACAGAATTTCATCAAATTTTAAATATGCATTCATATTGACAAAATCTAGTTTATTACAGAGTTATGTCCCTTTATTGATGTCAGAATTTGTTCCTGCTCAATATCTTTAGATTTTCCTGCTTAGTATCTCTAGAACTTGGCCTTTTTATTGCATGAAAACGCTGCATTGGGGCTACAGCCAGATTCTCTGACAATTCTAATTTTACTTGAATATACAAGATATTTTTCACACTACATGTTTTCAAACCCTTCTGTACATTTGCTTGGTTGATAATACTTGACAATAACCATAAGGTTATGTTAACACCTCCATGTGCCCTACATAGAAACCCCTTTGTGCCAGTTTTCAAATGCTCGTTCTCTAGCCAATGAGAGAATAAAACGCTTTAAAAGATACATGTTTGGGACAAAAATGTAGTACAATTTCGTGTTAATACTTGAAGCGGTTTGCATCAGAAGCTGCAAAAGTGCAGGGCTAGCATTTCCGAATTCTACAGAAGACATTGCAAGTTAATTGCTTCTTGTCACAGTTAAGTATTATTGCAGACAACTACGATCTAGCAATTTTTCGTCCTGAATAAATTCTGAGTGAGTTTACAAGAATGAAAATTCTACTAAATAAGTATACAAACCAAAATAAGCATACAAACTATAACGTTTCATGAGGATATCCCAAACTGTTACCAAGTTATGGGGCATGCAAGAACTTTTGGAGAAAAGAAAAAAAATCAAAAGGTGCATAACTTGAAATCTAATAAAAGGGGGAACAATGATGCTTGCGCACCACAAATCATCTTAACCTGATACATAATCCTATTGAATTTCATGACGATATCCAAAAATGTTACTGAGTTATGGGGAGTACAAGAATGAAAATTACACAAAAAAAGCAAAAAAAACCAACCCCCAAAAAATAAAAGGGTCATAACTCTGAAAAGAAAAATGAAAAGTAACCATAACTGTACCGGCATATCGGATTAACCTGATACACATTGCTATAAAGTTTCATAAAGATATATATTTAATGGTTACTGAGGTATGCTGCGTACTATTTAAATAATCAAAGGGGCATTACTTAGAAACTAAGATAGGAGGAACAACCCTTCTTGTTCGTGACACATTGTCCTGCTCTAAAACTCATTCAGATAAAGTCGCATGATTGTATCCAAAATGGCTACTGATTTATGGGGTGTATAATAATTTTTGGAAATGAAATAATTAAAGGGGCAAACCTTGGAAACTAGAAAATGGAGAACCATTATGTTTGCATGCTACACATTGTCTTTAGGTAATACATATTCCTATAAAACTGCATGTAGATATCATGAACAGTGAGTGAGTGATGGGGTGTACACCAATGTACATTACACAAAATAAGCCTAAAACATAATCAAAGGGCCATAACTAAGAAATGAATGAAAAGAAAAGAATGTACGTGATACATTGTTTTGACCTGATATACATTCATATAAAGTTTCATGAAGATATCTCAAATGTTAACCAAGTTATGGGGCGTACACAAATTTTTTGGGGAAATTTGGAACATGAATAAAAATGGCATAACCTGGAAACTTGAAAAGGGAGAACAATCATTCTTGCACATGACACATTGTATTTACCTAAGGCACATTTCTAAAAAACATCATGAAGATATCACAAGTGGTTATCGAATTATGGGATGTGCAAGAATGAAAACGACACAAAATAAGCATAAAACAAGAAAATGCCATACCGGTCTGAAATGAAAAAAATGTAAAATGACCATAAGTGTATGCAACACTTTGTCTTGACCCCTATACACATGCTATAATTTCATAAAGATCTATAAATGACTGTAACTGAGTTATGGTGAGTACAAGTTTTTTTTAAAATATTCAAAGGGTACTCGGCAATTAAGGGGGAGCAATCATTTATGTGTGGGACACATTGTCTTGACCTACGTAATATACATTTCTATAAAATATCATCACAATTGTTTACTGACAGACGTACAGGGCCATGCCATATAGTGTCCTTTTTTTCAAAACAGGCATATAACAAATGGCTATTTGTCTTAAAACCTCGCATTTCAAACACGTTGTGTGATAAAATGAAGTTCTTATTGATATCAATAATTTGCCAAGAAAAAAAAACCCCTAAATCTCCTTACATCATGGTTGCTATGGTAACTATTCAAAATATTGTTTACTTTAAGATGACCACGTATCTCGGGTTACACGCATAATTTGATCTTAAAGCCTTTCATTGGGATGTTTGACAGTTTGTTTTCTTTCCTTCTTGGCTACAAATCAATAAAATGTTTCTCTCCTACTTGGCTACAAATCAATTAAAGCAAGATCCGGTCTTCTCACATCCATCTCATAGAAACATCATTTGTTATCATTTTTCCCAATCTGCAATTTTGGGCGAAGTTTCCATGTATTTACACCTTTTAAATTGATGGGTGAAGTAAATTGATGCCCAGAAGATGCAGAAAAAGTTTTTTTAATGTCAAACCTGAATTTACAACATCTTAATTCAAGGTTACAGAATGCTTAGGTGGTGGGTTGGGTAACCATTCTATCCCAAACACAAAATGATTATGGCCACTTTGCAAATAATAATAATAATAAAAACATGCATTGTTTTTCGAAGGTTTTGTGGTTGCTAAGGCATGATCATGCATAGTTTTCCATCAGTTACCATAACAACAAGGATGTTTTGATATCAACCCAAATTATAATCTACGAAAAACAAATATCTTTGTAACAGTACATTTTCTATGATATATAAAGAATATTTTATTTGAAGAAAACCATACACATATACAAGGGTTTTTATATGTTGTATAAGTGGGTGGGGGTAACAAGTAACTAAATTTCAGGTCAAGACTGTATAGAATTTCTATTTCTACCTTTCCAATGTTTACAATAGTAAGTCTGCAATAATGTAGTTTATCTATGACATCTTAAAGTTATGTTAAGTAATATTTAGACCATTTGTTTTGCAATTCTCTTGTTAAATATAGACACATTTAAGCTTCCATATGAATAAAATGACCCAATTACTATAGCAACCATGCTTTTATCAAGGTTTAACTAAGAATGAGAGAGAACAAAATGTCACACATCCATTTGCTCCTCAAATCAATGACATAACATTAATGAAAAGGTTTTTTATATCAAGTTTGCATGTCACCGGAGATATTTAGTCGTTAGTATGGTAACATTATTTTAGATAGTTACCATCACCAGATTGTTAGTTACACCAAAATTTAAGATTTTTTCTGGGCAATTTATTCATATAAATTTGAACTTCCTGTTCTCGTTTGTGGTGTCTAACTTTCTGCTCACGTTTGTGGTGTCTTACTGAGTTTGTCACTTTCCCATTGGTATCCTGGGTCAGGTGTGGTACTTGATTGTATCGATTCCTGATCTTTGCACCCTTACTTACTTTCTTGTTGTCATAAAATGTGTTTGGAATGTCCAATTTTAAGAAAATAGCATTTAATTTTACATTAAACAATAGTGGGTGGGGTACTTTGATCCATAATGTTATATCATTATGAGCATTTAACCACAATTTAAAGTATTATTTAGACTTGCTACATCATGGTTGTGTGCAATGGCATTTTTTGTGACAGATAATCACTACTTAGATAAAATTCAAAAGATAACAATCATCTTGTTTATCTGAAAACATCATAATTTTTCTTCAACGGTAATAAACTTTAAATAAAATTTATTTCAAAATAAAAAATATTCCGGTCCCAATTTTTCAATATGGTGAAATATAGGTATCAGTCAGCTAGTTGAGATAGAACCAAAATATTGATAGAGAAATTTTTAGAAAAATGATAATGCACCCTTACTTTCTAAGGTTACTTTGAAACTGCCAATTTTTAGTGCTATGAAAAATCCATAATAGCATATAAAATCCATCATAGCATGCTCTACCATAGAAACGGAAAAGAAACAAAGCCAGTACAAGGGTTAAGTACTTAGTCGTGTTTATTGTATGAAAGCACAAACATTTGCCACACAGCCTCTTGGGGAGGCTAGTCCAGAATATTTAAATTTTTAACTCAAAATTTAGCTAAAAAATACTGAAAATTGAAAATCATGGTTGCCATGGAACTGGTAGTGAAAAATCATTTAATCTCAATATCCTGTTGGGTTTTATTGAAAGTGCTGTCAGCTCCATTATCAAAACTGTTTGGTGGGCTAGTTGATGCTTTTCCCTGACCTTATGAACAGACATTCTCAGGTGAGCAACCCAAGGCCTTTAGGCCCTCTTGTTTTTTTTTTGTAACATTTAAAATCAAAATACTAAAATCATTATAGAAACCTTAAGAATAAAGAAACTAGCATGACTTTTTGAAGATTTTTGGCATTTGCTATTAAAGGTGTAAATTACCAACATTAACCATAGCAACCATTCTTTGGGTGACACAAAAATTAAATACTTTTCCAGTCTTCTCACAAACATCTTTTAGAAACATCCTCTTTTGTCATTTTTCCGAATCTGCCTTTTTGGGCAAAATTTCAATTTATTTGTACATTTTAAATCGATGGGTTGAGTAAATTAGAGCCCGGAAGATGTAGAAAAGCTTATTTTCAATGTCAAACCTATATTTGCAAGCTCTTAATTCAAAGTGACACAATGTTTAGGGGTGGGATGGGTTAACATTCTATCCAAAGCAATATAAAATAATTGTGGAAACATTGAGGATAAAAATAATGTTAATTTTGATGTTTTTTGTGGTTGCTAAGGCATGATCAGGCATAGCTTATCACCAGTTACCATAGCAACAATGATGTTTTTGTTGTCAACACCAAATTTTAATTGACCATATACAATTATCTTTCTAACAGTTCAATTTCTATAATATATAAAATATGTTTTATTTCAAGAAAACTATATACATAAACAAGGGTTTTCATATGTTGTATAAGTGGGTGGGGTAACAAGTACCTAAATCTAAGGTCAAGACTGGATAGAATTCCTGTTTCTACCCTTTTTATGTTTACGATAGTAAGTTTGCAATAATGTAGTTTATATATGACATCTTAAAGTTATGTTATGTAATAAATATATCATTTGTTTGGTTATTTTCTAGTTGAACATGGAAACCTTTTTAGCTTCCATAGGAATAAAATGACCCAAATGCCATGGAAACCATGCTTTTAATGAGGTTTAACTAATAATGAGAGAGAACAATATGTTACACATCCATTTGCTCCTCAAATCAATGACATAACATTAATGAAAAAGGTATTTATATCAAGTTATGCATGATAATGGAGTTATATGGTCATTGTTAAGGTAACATTACTTTGGATAGTTACCATAGCAACCAGATGGTTAGATACACCAAAATTTAAAAAACGATCCTGGGAAATTTATTTTATCAATTAAAACTTCCTGTTGTCATAAAATTTGTTTGAAATGTCCAGTTTTAAGCAAAATAGCATTTAATTTTACATTTAACATTAGTGGGTGGGGTACTTTTATCCCTAATATTATATCATTATAAGCATTAAACCACAATTTAAAGTATTATTTAGAATTGCTACACGATGGTTGTGTGAAACGGTACTTTTTTGTGACAGATAATCACTACTTAGATAAAACACAAAAGATAATAATCATTTTGTTCATCTAAAAACATAATATTTTTGCTTCGACAGTAATAAACTTCAAATAAAATTTATTTCAAAATAAAAAATAACCCGATCCCAATTTTTCAATATGGTAAAATATAGGTATCAGTTAACTAATTGAGAGAAAAACAAAAAAATCTGACGTAGAAATTTTTAGAAAAATGATATTGAAAATTGGCAATTTTTAGTGCATTGAAAAATGCATAATAGCATGTAAAAATCCATCATAGCACGTGTTACCATGACAACGGAAAAGTAACAAAATTAGTACAAGGGTAAAGTAATTAGTCATGTTTATTGTTTGAAAGCACAAACACAAACATTTGCCACATTGCCTCTTTGGTAGGGCAGTCCAAAATATTGTAATTTTTAGCTCAAAATATTGCTGAAAAATGCTAAAAATAGAAAATCGTGGTTGCCATGGATACGGAAGTGAAAAATTGAGAAAAATATGCATTTTTGTTCATCTCTTGACAGAAGTTAAAAATGGGCAAAATTTCAAGAAAATCTATTTTTTCTATTTCCAAGCCATAATTGAGGCTGTCTGATGCTCTCAGATAATGACTCTTAACAGGCCAAATTTCTAACAAAATATTTTTCAGGACTGGTGTCCACTTCCGGTTTTAAAGTTAAACTTTAAAGGTCATTTAAATGGTATATTTAAAAGATTTTTTAATCTTTTAGGTGGAACAGTGTCGCCCAATTATAATAAATAATCGCAGAAAATTTTAACGCCGTGCAACAGATAATAAAGCATACAGGGCAATGTAAAGTTTGTATGCAAATTGCATGGTAAAAGCTAAAACTCAAGATTGTGTTGCTGGTAATGGCTGACTTCATGTTAAAGTAGAATTGAGAAGAGAGTATAATTGTAATAATACTTTTGTTTCTTTTTCATCTTATATCACAGCTGTTGTTAACAGCTTCAAGCTCAGTAAAATACAAATGGATAACGTATCTGTGGATATTTTATATCACACTAAAAGTATGACGTTTCGAAATCAGGTCGTCTTATAAGCTCGGACTTCGTCTGATCAAGATTTACACGTACCAGTGATTTCGAAACGAAACAATTTACAGAGTCTCGACAAATCTTTGGATTCTCTTATTGAATTATAATATTGAAAGAGAGTTTTATTTTTAATTTCTGAACAGGCACACAAATGTTAGGTGTCCACT
Organism: Loripinus fragilis; assembly: GCA_964019695.1. Classification (NCBI taxonomy): domain Eukaryota; kingdom Metazoa; phylum Mollusca; class Bivalvia; order Lucinida; family Lucinidae; genus Loripinus; species Loripinus fragilis. The sequence goes on from OZ026520.1 coordinate 52,598,018, forward strand.
TATAACTTCGGTTCAGTGAATAGGAGTTTTGTAACTATTTCACATTCAACACGTGGCTCTGGTCGCTTTCAGTCACTATGCATCTTCCATACAGGATAAATCACAATACGGGCCTCATCACGATAAAACGTGTCTTCGGGATTTCCGACAAAGCGAGTTTCAAACCGGTCTCCTCAGCTACAGAGACTAGCTAACAAATCGAAATTTCGCTCGTAGCAAGTCTAAATGTGATACTTTTCACCTAGCGAATAATAAAGGCGCTGATCAGACTGCGCGGATGCGCAGGTTGGTCTGCGCCTTTGTTGTTGTCAAACCCCCGAAGACAGGTTTTCTCGCATCGCGGCCCATATAAGTGCTGTTAATGGATCAGTTAATTTATTGGCCTGGGAGTGGTATACATGTGCACATGTACCAAAACTGTACACCAACAGTCTGTGAATTGCCTTGTAAATACATGGGTTCATGCTAGTTGAAACATGGTTGTTAAAGGAATGCGACACAGATTTTATGCAACAATATTATTTAATGCACGCGTTCTTAAAAGAAATACAGTACTTAACATTGCCTATTTCTGGTGTATCTGAGTTAGATAATTTTTGAAATGCTCTGATTATCCACAGTTCTAAGTGGAATAAACTGCCTCTATTGAAACTTGATCTCAAACTCTCAAAGTGGAAGAGAAGAAGGATTAATACACTGGTCTTGCATCAATTGCTCGGAGATCATCCAAACAGCCAAGCTTGGATCTTATTTATGATTATTCACATTTCCACTACAAGTCTTAAAATGAACCTTTACATTTGAAATGTCCATCCTACCTTCATGAACAGAATAATTTAAGCTACGCCTACATACGCACCATTTTGGAGGAACAACGTTAACGCCATCCAATAACCATTCAAAATGATAGAGAACAGGACATACTTTAGTAGGTCAGGATTTTAACGATGAATCATTGACGTTTGCTTGCACGTCAGATATACTTGAATGAAGATTATCTGAGCCATCATCATGATGGCTCAGATAATCTTCATTCCAGTATATCTGACGTGCAATCAAACGGCAATGAACAAACGACACAAAATAAAATTTCTTCATTACCATGTGACCAAGGTCATGACGATATGTCAGGGTCACAGCTTTGTTTTAAACAGCATAATGATCCAGAAATTTCACCTTTGTTTGAAAAGCCTTTGAACGAAGAGGAGATATTCAAGAAATATGTTTGCTATTATACCAAATATGGTATACTAATGCGTAAATGGCGTACCCCATTCGTATAAGCAGACGATGAATGGATGGTTAACTATCAAATTGTGGTGACCAAAATTTATCGCACTGAAATACTAAATTTGGAGCATGACACACATATGTCAGGTCATTTAGGGTATATGAGACCTATCAAAAGATTCTAAATCATGGCCAGGATTGAAATCTGTTGTTTCAAATTATTGTGGCTCCTGCCATACGTGTCAAATGTTAGGAAAATCTGATCAAACCATACATAAGGCAAGTTTGCAGACAATCCCTGCATTTGATGAATCTTTTAGTAGAATGATAATAATTTGTGTAAGTCCCCCACCTAAAAACAAATAAATAATCTGGAAAATTAGATCCTTCAGATAAAGAGAACCTACATTTTAAGAAAACAGCAGACAGAGTGTCATTGAGTCTGTTCATGAGAACTAATGGAACGTGTGACAATTCTCACATCCCTAGCACCAGCTTAAGTGGTAATCTGCTTTCTGTCAGAACATAATGTTCTTGAAGGACCAGAATATGAAAAAATATCAACACTATATCGATTTGGTTGTATGGCTGTGAATATCTTTTGACTTTCAAGTGTGCTTCCACACACTTCCCTGAGGCAATATATCTCAGAAATACTAAAACCAAAACAATTGTTAAGGCCTTAATGAGGCCTTAATGTTATGGCCCATCACTCTCATCTCACATATCTACAACTCATAGATTTCGTATAGCTTCTAGTTTATATAATCAATCTCTGACAACTGCGTCAGAGAGTCAACTCTTTGGCTCAGTAGTTAGGGCATTGGGTTTTGTACTGGGATCACCTGGCTGAGATTCCAAGCCAGGGCCTGAGAATTTTTCCAGCTACGCTTTCACATTGCTACAACTTTCATGTTATAAGAATGAATCCTACTAAACAACAAATTCTTTGAGAAGAAGAATATTTTTTGGACAATGATTTCATTGAACCAAGCCAAAGTGAATGGAGTTCTCCTTGTACTCTAGTTCCAAAACCAGAAGGGTCATATCGTTTATGTATATACTATCAGAAAGATAATTCTGCGACAAAACTGATTCATTCCCAATTCCAAGAATGGAAAATTGTATTGATAGCTTTAGAAATGCAAAATATGCAACCAAGTTTGATTTGTCGAAAGGATTTTGGCATACACTCCTGACAGAGAGGGCTAAAAGATCTCATAATTTGCCACTCCTGATGGATTAATTCAGTAAAAAGTCATGTCATTTGAGATGAAAAATTTAAGTGATACATTTTAATGCTTTATTTATAGAGGATCTTACATGAGTGCTCATGTTTTATTGAATTTATTAAACGAGTTGGGGAAAAGAGATAAAATGCGAGGCTTGCCGAGCATTTTATCTCTTTTTCGCAACGAGTTTAATAAATTCAATAATACAAGAGCACGAATGTTAGATTCTATTTATCATATGGCATTAGAATACTTAAAATTGCATTTTTGGTGTGAAAACGTCAAGAGTTTCCCTAATTTTACACAACGTTATTATGGACGTCATTACGTTTCCCGTTAATCGATAAACCACTAGTGGTTTACAGATTTTATTGCATGGTGTTATATCACTCTCAGATGCGACGTCATGTGATAAACATGGTTATAGCTGGTGTACGTAGATGTAAAGCATATATTGATGATGCTGTCCTCTACATTGATGAATGAAAATCACATTTACAGACAATTTGAGCATGCTTTATAAGTCTCAGTAAAGCTTATATGACAGTTAATTTGGCTAAAAGCGAATTTGTCATGCTAATTTGACATTTTAGGTCATGTCGTAGGCCAAGGACAGGTCAAACCTGTAGATGTAAAGTCCAAGCTATCTCAGATTTTCCTGTACCTTCAAGCAAGAGACAACTGATGCAATTTCCTGGCATGGCTGGATATTACAGAAAGTTATGTGGTATCTTTTCTGTAATTGCTTAACAGATGACTAACCCACTGATTAGAAATCAAAATTTGTTTGGAATAATGATGGCCAAAAAACTTTTGAAAACTATACTTAAGAGTGAGCCAGTTCTCTTTACACCAAACTTCAAAAGAAGAATTCAAGTTAGCAGAAGACGCTAGTGATATTGGAACTAGAAATTTATCATATGACGTCGCGTCTGGGAGTGAAATAACGCCATGCAATAAAATCGATAAACCACTAGTGATTTATAGATTTACGGGAAACGTTATGACGTCCATAACAACGTTGCGTACATAATGACAAAATTATAACGTTTTAACGCCAAAAATGAGATTTCAAAGTATTTTTCATATGATAAATAGAATCTAACATTCGAGCTCTTGTATTATTGAATTTATTAAACTCGTTGCGAAAAAGGGATAAAATGCTCGGCAAGTCTCGCATTTTATCTCTTTTCCCCAACTCGTTTAATAAATTCAATAAAACATGAGCACTTATGTAAGATCCTCTATGTGTTATTACAAGAGGGTTACAATGGTGAAGATCATACAGTTTGTTACTTTTCCAAAATGTTTAACAAACACGAGAAAAAGTATTCACCTATTGAGAAAGAGTGTTTATCTCATATTCTTGCTATTCAGCATTTTGAAGTTTACTTAACTTCTTCATCTACACCCATCACACTGGTAAATGTATACGTCGATTTGCTGGTATTTACGCGTATTGCCGGTACTTCACAGACCGGAAGTGGTAGATATTGGTGTTAAATCATACTTAGAAAAACATGCCATATGCCTAAAGGACTATAGAATTAGACCATTTTTAAGTATTAGGCATGCACATGGCGATTTATGTAAGCATTTAGGAATAGATTCGAGTACCGATCTGTACGATCGGTACTCAAATCTATTCCTAAATGCTTACATAAATCGCCATGCACATACTGAATACTTAAAAATGATTGAAGTCGATAGTCCTTTAGGTATATGCCATGTGTGCCCATTGTCGTTTTCAGTGACCACAATCCACTTACTTTGTTCATAAAATGAAAACCAAAAATCAAATATTATTTAGATAGAGTCTATTGCAAGAGATGCAATCTTGATATATTTAAGATATATAAAAGGGAAATACAATATTATTCATTATGCCCTTGCAAGAATTTAAATGTGACTGTTAACATAATTGAAGTTTTGATTGGTAATCCCAGTTTGTATATGAGCCATTGTTTGTTTGTTTGTTTGTTTGTTTGTTTGATTTGATTCTTTACGTCCACTCAACAATCTTTCAGTTATGCGGGACGGGTCTTCCTGGGTTGAACCAGTACTTAGCTAGGATAAATGTGTCTTGCTCAAGGACAACAACGCAGTGACGCCGGTGAGGCTCGAACCCGCGGCCCTTCGGTCTCGAGTCAAACACTCTACCACTGAGCCACTGCGCTCCCATATGAGCCATTGCATGAGATTTCCAACAATGTGGCATTTTGACATGTGTAAACTCAGACCAGCCTATGCAGCCTCTTTTTAAGCTTAGAAACTCCAAATGATGTTCAGTCAGTAGCTTAATAATCATAGAAGACTCAAGCGACTAGTCAAGGTTCTGATCAGACTGCGCGTATGCGCAGGCTGATCTGATGCTTTGCTGGTCGCACATACCACATTGTTGGAAATCTCATGCACTGGCTCAATATTATATCTTCATTCAATTATATCAATGCACGTAGTGTTTACAAAAGTAAGCTTAATATCATAAACCTTTCTTTCTTTGAAGGGGAGAGGTTTTATGTATGAAAGATTTCATTTAATTTGTTTAAGATAATAAATAATCAGTTTAGAAAGATAAAACTTGTAACTTAAAGCAAGGGAGCTTATGTTTGTACTTTGGTCATTGGATTGTTCATTACTATGAGTTTCTGATATAATCTTGCTATGATTGAATATCAACAATATATATGAATAAATTGAATTTTCTATGGGAGCGCAGTGGCTCAGTGGTATAGTGCTTGACTCGAAACCGAAGGGACGCAAGTTTGACCGGCGTCACTGCGTTGTGTCCTTGAGCAAGAACATTAATCCTAGCTTAGTTGTGGTTCAACCCAGGAAGACCCGTCCCTATATAACTGAAAGATTGTTGATGGGACGTAAAGAATCAAATCAAACAAGCAAAACAAAACATTGAATTTTCTAGAATTATTGCAAAATACGCCAATATTCTGGTTATTTCTTTCTGTTTACCTGTTAAATGAATAGAACAAACTAGATCTAGAAACTTCCAGACCTTACTGTGTCTTAAATGAAAACTTTATAATAGAAATTGTAATCCATCCTGGTTAATTCCAGAAAAGTTTCTTTAAATATATAAAGCAGCGCACATTTGTCAATAATCAGTCAATATTTTTCTTGCTTGGATGTAGAAAAGATCAAGTGTGTTTTATTTAGATATAAGATTCTAGTGGGAATATGGAAATTATGTTGTGCTGAATTTTAGATTATAAGTTAAATCTAACATTCTGGTTTTAAACCTAGATTCTAGTTTGGACTTTAGTTTGTCTGGTACATTGTTCACACACTAGTAAGTGGTCGATTACTTATAAGTAATGAAAAAAATAGCTCTCGGTGGTATAGGTTTATTTTAAAAATTATCAAAAATATTTCTTCATTATTAATTTTTCTAAGGAAAATAATTCTTATCGTTGTTTTATTATTTTTCTATTATCTTTAAAGAGAGTTGATAAAACTAATAAGCTACTTATGCTGGTGTGTATATTCAGTATAGTTTCGTTTAATTTTACCATCGTGATATAAAAAGAGAATACTAGGTGAGTGTCTTTTGATAGCGAGTTTACCAAGCAAGGCTTTGAGAACGCTTGTTGAGAACGCTTGTCGACATCGCGAGGCTTGCTGAGCTATTTAACAAGCGTTTTCTAAGCCAAGCCAAGCCTTGCAAACTTTATATCTAAAGACACGAGTCTGGTATTCTTTTATCAGTTAACCCATTGTTTCACTCTTAAAGCTGCATAGTCCGTAACTTTTGATCTTTTAATTTTAGAACAAATGTTTCTATTTTTCAAGAACACAGTAAAAAAAACTAAAATTCAGGTATAAATTTTACCAATTTCGTAAATCTTAACAAATTATCAGTATCAAAACAACAGCATTTATGTTAAAATTAACTGTCTATAATTAATGGAAGGACTACAAAACGCAAATAATTACCAACACACCTGTTTTTATAAGATAATTCACTTTTCCGTGCAGTTTTCAGCTCTAGTGAACAGATTTATTGTGAAAACATAACTTAATTCTACTTTTACAAATGATTTAAAAAGAAAATAAAAAAAAAATCGAAAAATGTTCATAGTTGCAGACTAAGTCTCTTTAAAACTAGCGATTATGACTTGATTTTCGATTTTTGTGTTGATTCAGCGTCATTAGCGACGTCATTCAAAATGTGCAACGTCATCATGACCTGATAAAGGCACATGCTGTGAGATATATAGATTATTACACGGTGTTTTTGATCCCAGCCCTGATCTCAGCCCGAGTAGACCGTATCAGCCTGAGCCCGAAGGGCGAGGGCTGATACTGTCCGAGGGCTGAGATCAGGGCTGGGATCAAAAACACTGTGTAATAATATTTTTATCATATACTTATGCGTGTGAAGAAGCGGTGAAATAATATATTAATTTCTTTTTTTTTTTGCACTAAATTAAGTGACTTTATCAGCCTCAACACACAAAGCGGCCTTTACTGATCATTTCGCTGATCCTTTTGTTCGCGATAACGTTGCGCGCCTCTTTGACATTGTTGTGACGTCATGACGTTCGAAATTTTGACGCTGACGCCATTTTGTATTGAGACATTCGGTGTAAAAGAAAGGGATATTTCAATGTTTTTAGCGGTGTTTTCAGTGCGATTTTGGTTGGAATCAGGTAAAATGTGCTAGAAAAAGTCCACTTTCTTTATTTTTACAATTTTTTTGCAGATGTTCCCTGTTTTTTTTTTCTCCAGGGTGAGATCAACTCCTTGGGAGGGCGGGACAGGAAAATATCGGCCCCCGTTTCAGCCCCCGTATCAGCCCTCTACATGAGTTTTGGATCGCAGGGCTGGACAGCTCTACTTGAATTGGTTGATACGGCTGGGCCAAAAGTCTAGTATCAAGGGCAATACTAGTATAAGTATGTGATAAAGACAACGCTTATCAGGCAACGTGCAACAATGCAGATAATATGAGAGGTAACTGATAAAACGTAATAACATAGTACACTGTTGGAATCTGAACATACTCCAAACTGCATCCATCCGTGGCTAAACGTTTAATACTTAACTGTTTTTACAGCACTGCAAAAAGATTGTCTCTCCACCATGATCCTCCCTTCCAAAATGTCTGATTATCTGTTCTCATGGCTTGTATTTATTGGGCCTCAGCAAATTTTCGCGAGGGTTATATTTTCGCGAAACTTCGCATATGCGAAGTTTCGTGAAAATATAACCCTCGCGAAAGGGTGAAATCATTCTATCGTTTACTGATATAGATAGATCATGCCATAATCGCGAATTTTTAACATCGCAAATATGACTTTTAACGCTATTCGCGAAAATAAAATTCTCGCGAAAATTTCCGAATTTACAGTACATCCCGGCAGCGGAACTTGAGGGGATTGTTCTGGACCCAAATTGTACACTCTGATAGCGTTCCTGAAAACCTTTTTTAACAAAAACATGCAAACTAGCCACCATGTAAAGAAGTAATTATTGGCTATTTAGGAACACATAATTGTGTTAATTGGATTATAATGTGATTCTTGTAACATAATGAAACGTTTAAGGGCGGTAGGAATGTTTGAGATCGACATATAAACATGTAGTTTCTTCCCAGTGTACGTTCTCCTCAGCACATCTCTACAGCGTAACCGAAGAGGTTTGGGACTGAAAAGCTCGTTCTTGATCCTACATAGAAGTCTTTCTCGTACAGCGTTTTCATGTTCTGATGATGGGCTCTCGTCGTTTTCAAGAAGAGACTCATAAGATGATAAAACAGCCTCATCCTTCCTTATGTTATACCCACCATCAAGCAGAAGCATTGATATTAATCCTCTGTATTTTGACATGTACATTGTCGAATAACATCCCTGCAAGTCCATTTTCATTGCAGATTTTAAAACAGATTTCCGTGCAATCTTACAAGTTGCAAATACTGGATTGAAATACAACATATCAAGTAAAGAATTTGCCATTTCCCCATCCTTCATAAGGTTTATAAGTATGCGAACATTATCCGCCCTGGGGACATATCCAATTCCATTTTGTTTAAGGACAGACAGACACTCCTCATTACCAAGCATGGCAGCAACATCAACAATCTCGATAAACGAGTCCTTTAAATGTTTGGTATCTACACTTTTTAGAATGATTTCCAAGCAGTTTGGCTTGTCATAGGTGATTGAAATATAAGCCAAATCTAGGAGATGAAATCTGTGCATATTTCTATTTAAATATATAGCTTTAAAACTAGGCAGCTGATTGTGCATAATTGCTAGACGAATTGTAGTCATTATTCTGTTGTAAGGCAAGTATTTGCCGTAGACACTTAATAGGCGCATCAAAACTGGTATGTTGCTAACAACTGCAGCAGCATCAATCAGTTTAACTTCTGCGCTATACGCCGTTGCTTTGCATATTAGGGGATGCGTAGGGCTTCTGCCAAATGTGGACATTTACCTAATTCAATACATTGTATAATAGCATTCAATGTATCACAGTAATGCCCCTATCTGACACATAAGAAAAGCTCTCGTGATCCAGACCGCAATGGCAATCAATAACGTCGTCACACCCGTGACACGTACTAGAGGAACCAACAAAATTTGCACATGAGAAAAACTGTAATGGCTGCTCTTGTATATGAGGGAAGAAATCCATGGCATCTCTTAGCTCTTTATCTGCATCTGGGTGTTTAGTCAGTATCAGTCGAAATATATGTAGCAATCGTTGCAGCTTTTGTTCTTCATTACAATGAGATTGGCAAGGATCCTGAAAGTATTCATATCTGTCTTTACATAAACATCTCGATAATCTTGAAATTAATATGAAGATGTAATCAACTGACAGTAATGTACACGACCTGTGATGAACTTTTTAACTAACAGACCACGAACAGACATACGAATATATTCACATAGTGCAGACCCAAGGGCTGTGCAAGATTATAGTACAGACCCAAGGGTCGTACAGACTCTAATAGTGATAATAGCGCAGCCCCAAGTGTCACGCAATAAATTGACTAGTTCCATTTAAAGTATCATTGATATAGTTTGTGCATTTTTGCTGGACTGTGTTATGTCCCTTGATATAGATACTTGCATTTAAGACCAGCCCATATAAAAGTAAATATTATTTTGGAGGGTTTCTTGGGATTCACAAAATATCAAGATGTTAAAATAAAGAAGTATGCAAAATTTGATCCAGAAATACCATGTGGTTCAAGAGTTATGAGCATTTTAACTTTCTGAACACAACCAGCTGAAATGATGCTCAGCAAACCCTCGTCCTTTAAAAAAGGCTGTTACACATGCCAGTGGTTAGATAATGTTGACTTGCATCTGTATTCAAAATGTGATCAAAATGGCATGTTGTTCAAGAATTATGAGCATTTTACTAACTGCTAATGGGTTGAGGGACTGAGGGACGGACACTCATAGTATTTATAGGGCAGACACAAGGGTCATGTATTAAAAAGGAATAAGAATATATAATGAGGCTGGGGATATGATAGAAACTCCGTCTGGGGGATCGCCGTTTGGCATCACGGGGCTTGCCGAGGCTTGTTGACATTTTGCAGTATATCCTATAATCAAATGTACAATGGACTCGTTTACCCTTAAATCCCCAATCACGACTGCAGCAGAAGACAAATTTTGTGACATTCTTCCTAATTTCCGCATAAAAAATAAGATATGCTATGTCATGAAAATTGTCTGCCAGCAGACGAATGTCATGAAATAGCATGCCTTATTAATTTTGTTATTTTTGAAAAGCGGCAAAATTTTAAATTGTCATCTGATACATTAAAGATGGCGCTTTGACTATTAAATTACTAAGAAAAGAAGAGTGAGGAGTTTGTGTGTCTGACAGTGAAGCAAATCGTTTACAAAGCCTGTCACTGACAAAGCAAATAGAGACCTTTTAAGTAATCTAGTGAATTACTAGATTAAGGTGAGGTCCCAAATTTGCATTCTTTTGTTCCTAAAGTTATAAATATCAACCCAAGATTTTTTTCGTATATATTAGGAAATTCGTTTATAATAATCCTATCCTGTGTTGCCAAAACTATTATGCTGTATCGTTTTTTTGTCTATTTTTGAGTGACCGCTTAAGTATGCTTAATTTTTTTTAAGATTTGAGAAATAAATTCAAAATACAAGATACCATATGAAAATATTTTAATAACAATTGCTAAAACTTGTAAGAAAGTCCTTAGGTTGAACATGACTTCAACAACAAATGTGAAGGTAAAAAAATCATTCATCGTTGAAAAGACATATAACAAAACAGTTCTTGACTTCAATTTTGGGATGAAAACATGCTCAAACGAGTTTCCAGGAAGTAACATTTTTGACACTTTTCTAATATCACCCTTTAGTATGAAAGTAGCATGTGCTGCATGAAATTGGCATGATTTGCTGTTTCACCTCACAAAAGGTAAAATTAAAGACTTTAATGAATTTTAACAACAGTTTTGTTTTGTTTGTTCACCTTTCTTTGGTTGAATAAACAAAATGTAAAAAAGTGTTTTATAATTAGATTTTACATTCCCCATTCAGAGAATTTATATACATTACAAAATGCAAAATACTACATTAAATATCTTAATTACAGTTGCTAAAACTTGTGAGAAAGTCCTTAGGTTGAACATGACTTGGTCAACAAAAGTGAAAGTATTCATAGTTGAAAAGTCATAATAATAAAACAGTTATTGGCTTCAATTTCGGTAGACACAAGGATTTATCTACCCTCAAAAGTGATATTTACATGGGCCTTGCGGCCTTGATGAATATAACTTTTTCGGGTTGATAAATCCTCATATCCTCAATAATTATATATTATCTACCCTTAAAAGTGATATTTAACTCGGCCTAGGAGTCTCATTGAAGCGGCCTCGATGAATATCACTTTTCGGGTAGATAAATCCTCATGTCTAACTCATTGAAGTCAATAATTATATATTATCTTCCCTTAAAATTGATATTTAACTCGGCCTAGCAGCCTCAGTGAAGCGGCCTCAGTGAATACCACTTTTTTGGGTAGATAAATCCTCATGTCTCCCTCATAGAAATAATTAATTGTACAATAAAATAGATTACATTTCGTTTTGCTTGATTCATAGTATCAGAACTGCTCAGAAAATACGTTAAATGCTGTAAAAACATATGAAATTGAGAAGAAACCGAAGATGATGACATAGAAGAAGAAGTTTATCTACCTCGTCATATATAGTTAATAAATGGATAGTCCATGTATAAAACAAATTACAAGGGTATATATGCAAATTATTGATAGACAGATTACATGTAAATGTTTAGTAGAACAGTAAGGATTCGCCCAAAGCGTATTGCGATATTATACAATTATTGACTATAATGAGGTAGACATAAGGATTTATCTACCCGAAAAAGTGATAATTCACCGAGGCCGCTAGGCCAAGGTGAAAATCACTTTTCAGGGTAGATAAATCCTCATGTCTACCGAAATTGAAGTCGATAAATGTCTTGTTATATGACTTTTCAACTTAGAATGAAAGTTTTCTTCTTTCACCTTGTTGTTGAAGTCAACCTTCAACCTAAGGACTTTCTAAGAAGTTTTATCAACTGTTATTAAAATATTTTAATGTAGTATTTTGCAATTTGAAATGTGTATTAATTCTCTGAATGTGGAATGTAAAACTTAATCATAAAACTTTTTTTTACATTTTGTTTATTCATACAAAGCTAAATGAACAAACAAAACATAACATAACAGTTGTTAAAATTCATGAAAGTCTTTAGTTTACCTGTTGGGATGTGAAACAGCAAATCATGTCAATTTCATGCAGCACATGCTAGTTTTATACTCATCATGCTATTTTTAGCTCTCTAGAGGGTGATATTGCAGAAGTGTCAAAAATATTAACTTCTGAAAACTAGTTGGAGCTGGATTTCTACCTATATCACCTTCTGAGCCAGTTTAGACCAGTTTTCAGGTAGACATAGTGATTTATGAAGACAAATTGGACCAATCAGGAGACAGGATTCTCTCCAGTCATATAACAAATTGCAATATTCAGTGAGCCTATTTGCAATAATATTGCAATATATTGCTACTACATTTTGGGGCACATTACATATTACTATTCAGTAGCATTTGTCATGAGCATATAGAATCTCCATATTTGAGCAAGCACGTAAAACATTGGTACAGTATCGCATTTGCGAGCAACGAAGGCTCATGCTAGTCTGCCAAGATGCGCAAACTCGCAAGAGCATTCCTGATTCGCATACACAAAGTTTGGATGTAGATGAGTAATCTGGTTATGTCAGTATGATTGTTAAACTCTTTACCTACTAGTGTCGTCAGCTGATAACCTTTGCAAACAGGTTGGACCCAGATCAGACCCGACATAACGTCGGGCCTGATCTGGATCCAAACTGTTTGACACTCTGATGATATGCCTGAAAGATGTTTTTCGAAAGCGTTGATTTTGAAAAAAAATCAGCAGGCGACAAAAAAGCATGGAAAATTACCCAGTAGGCAAAGAGTTTTAAAAGTAATGCTTTTGCGCATGTGCGGATTAGCAGCAAATCACGTGTGCTGTCCAATATTCATTTACCTTAGTAAGTTTCTGTCGAATGGTTAAAGCTGGATCTTTGTTTTCTTGTCGATTTAATGATGTCGATTTTGCTCCCATGATCGTCAACAAAGTATCAGTCTGTAGCTTGTTTTTTTAACCTATTAGGAAACAAAAGAATGAAATAATTGATGCATTTTCATGCCCGCATTTTAAATGGGTTGTGTATCACACACGTCCGTACGTATGTCCGTTCATACGTACATGTACGTCCCAAAATCTTTTTCCGTTTAATTTATTTATTGACAATTAGTACATTTTATTCATATTTTATGCGCAACATTTCGATTTAGGGTAAAATAAATCTGTTATTATGATTTACGTCTGCTGATAACCTTTGTAAACAGTTTGGACATAGCGTCGGTCCTGATCTGGATCCAAACTGTTTGACACTCTGATGATATTCCTGAAAGAATATTTTGAAAACGTTGATTTTGAAAAAAGAAAAGAAAAAAAGCAGACAACAAAACCGTTTGCTATTGATTTATAGCAAAATGGTGGTTTCTGTGCGTTATCTCTAGAAATGTTAGTGGATTTAATTTATATTTTAACCTTAAAGGTATAGACCGAGTTAGATTCCGAATCAAAACCACATTGGAGTTACGGCTTTTTTTTCAATTTCAGTTTTTGCAAAATGGTGGTTTCCATGCGATATCCCCAAAGATTGAGTGGATTGACTTTACAATCTATACACATGCATAACATCATAAAGTGCAGGTCAGATTTGTTCTAAGAAGAACCGACCATATATGGTTAGACAATGCTGACATGCATACGTATGCAAAATTTGATCACAAAATACCATGAGGTTCAAACATTATGAGCATTTTTACAATCTGCTAATGGAGGGACGGACGGACGGACAGACAGACAGACTGACGGACTCACACAGTCATTATAGTGCACACCTGCGGGTCGTGCAAATAAAAAAGTCGACTGAGCATAATGTGCACGACCCGTGTCGAACGAAGATTAGATAGTATTTGGTGCCAGAAAAATGTGTGAAAAGTAAATTGAGCCGTGGCATGTGATTTCCAACAATATGGCATTTTGACAAGTGTAGACTCAGACGAGCCTGTGCAGCTTCCTTTTAAGCTTAGAAACTCCAAATGATGTTCAGTCAGTAGCTTAACAGTCATAGATTAAATCATGCGACTTGCAAAGGCTCTGATCAGACTGCGCGTATGCGCAGGCTGATCTGAGGCTTAGCTGGTCGCACATATCACATTGTTGGAAATATCATGCACTGGCTCAATTGGTAATTTTCTGCAGAAAGATGCATAATCGGATCAAAATATACCATATGGGTGAAAATCTCTAAAGAAACTTTTGTTTGAACTACAACGGTGCTTGCAGCATGGACACTGTTTAGGCCAGAATTTTTTATTAGTTGATTTACGATAATTTTTTTTCAGATTTAAGGTCGGGGTGGGGGGGGGGGTGGGGGTGGGGGGCGAAAAAAAAAACTTTGAATATCTCCAGAAAAAAAAAACAGTAAAACTTGTAAGGCAACCCAACAATCTGGACAGGGCAATCACTTTTAACTGTGTCACTCTCAAAAATACACAGACAGAACCTAAAAAATAAATTATTTTTGTTTTCAACGAAACAAATAATATTTAGAGTCGCTGGATAAAATAAAAAAAGTAAATTGAGAATTTAAATTTTATTTTTTCTCTACTTTCCAGAGAATTACAGTAGGAGGGTTTGTAAATCAACTAATAAAAAAAGTCTGGTCTTAAAATTCAAGGGTGCTTGCAGCATAGGCACTGATAAAGATCTACAAAGCTTCATCTAATACGAACATTCTAAATACACGTAATGCTCATATGTAAAGATCAGAAAACGTTTTGCATAACAGAGTCTTGACAAAATGAATGATAAGTGTGTAAGTATGCAAAATTTAATCAAAATTTACCATAATGTTCATTAAAATACCTAATCGGATCTGCCTCAGCCAATTCCGCGAAATTCCGTGGAATCAGACCACGGATGTACATCGAGGATCTACTTTGATAAAGCGGGTGATAGCGTGACGCTGACGTTATATATCGTGACGCTGACGTTATATAACGTGACACTGACGTCACAGAAACCATGTTAACACAATAACAAGCGTGATTGCAGCAAAACAAACGGCTTTTTATGGGTTTTTTTCAATAAAATATCGCTATACATTTGTAATTCTGCTGATTAAACTATTTGGATAATCAGAATGATCGATTTTAATAGAGCTGAACCCACATGCTACAGAACTAATTCTCCATACGCCAGTTCCGGCAAATAAAATGGAGCTTTTTGGTACATAGTACTACGCGTAATGCTCCTAACATACACCTGAGCCATGATTCGATTCTCGATTACCCCAATGTAAAAGACCTCGACCGGTTGAAATTATGCTTCACCCTTTTGCATACCAGTGGCTGGACATAATGAAATAAACAAGAAATATCTTTAAAAAAGATATTCGGCGGCTCTCAAATACTTACAATTTTAACACAACTAAATGATGTTTTAGGCTGTCTATTTATAACGCACCATGTTGTCTGATTAAAGAGACTCTGTCGATAGCTACACTGTCCTTATAAGAACATGCATTTGCCGGTCAGAGCAAGCTTTGCATGTATTTACTCGCCTGAGCCCCGAGGTTTCTCTCTAATTCGCGATGAATTTTACGCCCTTGTAATGTAACACATTAAATACACTTGTTATATTTGTTTTAGAAATAGACTAGACCTATTGTCAAAATTTATGAAACAGACTATAATTGTGTAACGCATATGATATGGGAAACCATTAAGGCTGGAATAAAAAAAAACAAAGATTTGCTTTATATAATGCTGTTATGTTAAAGTCCTTTAGGATTTAGTGAGTTATTTTATATTGCACTTATTTACTATGTGCAATCAAGCAAGGCATGCAAAGAATGGTAATAAAGCAAATTAGAAAGGCTGTACAGCGGGAGTTGACCTATATTCCAGATCAATGTCCATTGTTAGGACAAGTGCACAGACTAGTTCTTGGCCATTTTCATGGAAATTTTCAAGTTAAATTGCATCTATAATATGATCGTGTGGTCAGTCTGAGTATTAACCAATAAGGGCATTGTTTTCTAGCTGGTGTGATGAATATTACAATTTAAGAATACTTCTGATTGGCGAAAATTTACATAAAATTTAGGTTCAAAGCGATAATAGAGCGTCGGCGAAGCCGCCGCAAAAATAATAAATACGTATGCAAAACTTGATCCAAATATACCATGGGATTTAAAAGTTTGGACTTTTTCACTTACTGACCATGACCAACCCGACTGATGCTCAGCAAACTTTAAAAAAACCTCGTTCATCATAAAAGGCTGTTACATATGTCAGTGGTTAGAGGATTTTGAAATACATATGTATGCAAAATTTGATCAAATATTCCATGTGACTCAAGAGGTATTATCATTTCACTAACTGGTATTGGATGAACAGACGGACTCTCATAGTGATTATAGTGCACCTCTGCGGGTCATACAACAATAACTCCAGTTCACACCCAGTGAACCATACGTTTTTCGTGACGAAGACGTCTTTTGTAAGTTTTGGTGACGAAGACGTCTGAGACACGTGTTTCAGACGTTTATCAGCAAAACTGACGTCTGCAGGACATCTCAAAAACGTTTTAAAAACTAAATGCAAACGTGTTAACCGTGTTCAGTTTGTAACGCTTTTGGAGTGACGCACACGTCTTGTGTAAAGAACGTCTCGGTCACGTTCAGGAATCACTAGCACACGTTTTTAAAACGAGTTCACTGCAGATATATATTTTTTGATATAGTTTTAAACATAGTTTGAACACCAAAAAAAGACGGCATTGTTTTGGGAGTACCATCACGTTTTAAACACGAATTAAAACGTTATTAAAACATCCCCATGTAAGGGTTTCCTTAGGTCTTCATCACGATTTGAAAACAAGATGCAAACGTGTTTGACGCCCGCTTTTGGAGCGACGCACACGTCTTTGATTTTTAAACGTCACAGTCACGTTAGGAATCACAAGCACACGTTTTTTAAACGAGTTCACTGCAAATTGATAATGTTTTGATGCAGTTGTGAACACAGTTTGAACACAAAACGAAGAAAACGTTTTCAAAATGTAACGTTTTTGGGGTGACGATCACGTCTTAAACACGTTTTACCTGGGAACGCCATCGTCACGTTCAGATGACGTCGAATGGTTCATTGGGCATGCAGTAAATAATAAGACTAGCGAATTGCACCTAATATAGTGATCAAACCTGTTTTTCTATACATAAACATCTGCTGGACCATGAGGGTGGTGTTGAAACCCGAGCCTGAAAGTAGAGGGTTTTAACGTTTTAACGCCCCCCCCCCCCCCCCCCCGGGGTCTAGCAGATGTTGGTGTATCAGAAAAACATGTTTATTCGTTTTTATTGCGTAAAGTCATTTTGTCACTTGAAAACTTCAGAAAAACGCTTCGAAAAGATTATTTTTGCATTTCAATAATGGCGTATGCAAAAGCACGACGGATTCGTAGGTTTTGAAAACGCCTGTTCCTGGGCTACGACTTACGTCAATCAAACGTCACTAATTACGTTCATTTCTTTGCACGTAACTGTTAATGACGTCAGTTTTCGCTACGGCATTCATTAAAAGTACAAAAGCCGTGCATCAACAGCATGTGAATTGCCTGATTAATACATGTTTTGGCGGTTAAAACATGGCTATTAATAGCGTGCGACACGGCTTTTTATGCAATAATAAATATTAGAGCATAAATATATCTTATAACAAAGGCATACACCATTTTAGCAATCTGGATGCAAAACGTTTGACTGTGATAGCGTTTAAGAATATTGTTCATCAACTACATTATTAGGGGATACCGGGGCAAGATGATCCACTTTTTTGGAATATTTTTTTCCTGCTTTTATGACTGGATATATCTTATTGCTTTTTAATGAATAACACACTGTCAAGTATTGGCTACGACTTGGGAGAAAGCAATGCAGGCATAAAGTGACATTAGTGCTTGAAACAAACCATTCAAAATATGTGGTCAGCTGTATCATTTTGTCCCGTGCACGGGGTAAAATGATGCAGTACACGGGGCAAAATGATACAATAAGACTTTTCTCATCTCAGATTCATATATTCAAGACGTAGCACAGAAATAACTATAAACACTATAAAACAATTTACAGTGCTATATATCGCCATGGAAATATGATTGAACACGAACAGTTTTCTGAATTTTCTGAGTCATATTTGCTACCCTTCATGTTACATGTTTTGCCACGGGGCAAAATGATACAGTTGATCACACATTTTAAACATTCTGAAAAAGAAATGGCACTTTTCAGACATACCAGTATCATTTAAATTTCTTGTGATAGGAATAGGCAGTTTCGATAAAAATATCTTGAAAATACTTTAAAACAGAGTCAAAATAGATTATTTCAGACTGTATCATTTTGCCCCGACCACTATGTATCATTTTGCCCTAGTGACCTCTTGTTTACTGTTTTCGTAACAATTCTAAAAAAACGACACCCCACAATAGTTCTGGTTATTTGGAGACATAACAGTATCTATATTGTTCAATTTATACTATACAATTAAGATGTATTTCTACCACATTTTTTCACGTTCCTAAAAAAACTGATACCTTCAAAAGGGGTACGTGCATTAAGAAGTATTTTGGCCCCCTCTAGAGCCAAAAACTGAAAATTGCTTTTCCCCAATTTCATCTTATTGGTTTTTAGAAGAATAGCCCAAGTGTGTAAAATTCTGGCATTTATTTTACTTTTACCGGTTGCTATGGTAACCAAAATGGCTGACAAAATAGGCTTAAAATGGGGAAACTGCCATTTTAGGCAAAACTTGAGGCTTTTGGAGACCGCTTTTTTTAAGAATTAGATATCAGCACAAGCGAGTACCAAAAAAAAAACAACTTTTAATATATTGTGTGCTGTGATAATTCTCATCATCTCTTAAAATATTTTTGGTATTTGCTTGTGCTCTATATTTATTCCTCTGTTACATGTCTCAAATTGGCTCTAAAATGGTCATTTTCCTATTTTCAGCCTATTTTGGCGGTTATTTTTGTTACCATAGCGACCGTAAAAGTCGAATCAATACCAGACCTTTACACTTTAGCTATTGTTCTAATAAACTGATAAGAAGAAACTTGTGAAGAGCAACTTTTATTTTTTGACCTCACAGGGGGGCCAAAATAGCCTCTTAATGCACATACCCCTTACTTAGGGTGCATCAAAAGTCAATTGTTTATAAATACTCAGAAAAACAATTGAAGGATATTTGGATTCAGTCCCATCTCAAACATTCAATACAATAAAAACTTTACTAGTTATGCACGCATTTCATAGTTCCAGACATCTGCAATAAAAATGGATGCTTTATTTTAGTCACGCTTCAATGGTTTAAGTACAGTACAAATCCAAATGGTTCAACCCTCTATACTGAAAAGTCACACACGTTCAAAAATGATTGAAAACCATTTTTATCGTTTGTATTCCATAATGACTGGCTCCAAAAATCATCGCTTGTTCTCCCTCCAAAACATGGCACCTAATTTTGAAGCTGTTTTTAGTGTTTAACTGCAAATTTATTGTCAAATTTACCGGGGTATGCCATATTTGTGTATTTTTGTTAAAGAAGTTGTCCAATTATTAGAGGCATTGACTGATAAATTGGTGTTAACTTTTGTCTGTGGTCGGAATTAGAACATAAGCAATGACCTGGTAAAGGTTGCAGCAAAAATTGAGAGCGCTAAATTTTTTGCTTGTGAACTTTGGGTAGAGAGGGTCGGTACATTTGGTGTAGTACTGTATCGTAACCAATGACTCGCGAATTTCAATTTTTCATTTTGGTGAATTGCATAGTGATAATTCTATCAATGACAAAAATAATTTGTTTGAAAATTATATTCTCAAATGTTTTAAAGTCAAAAGAATTTTAATATCCTTCAATTGTTTTTCTGAGTATAATAGTCAGGGCCCTTAGGGACAAAAAATAGGTCCCGTGCAAATTGTGTGCCGAGTTATAGTGACCTATATCAAAATCTTCAATGAAGTCTCACCTTTAATTTGAAGGTGGTCACCCATCTCAAATTCGCGTCTGAGGCTAGTTATGACGTCATCAATATGGCGACCATAAATAGAAACGGTTCGTTAATAAAAGCTATAGTTTGTATTGGTATAGTCGTTTTAAACCAACACAAATTATTTTTATAACACAATAATATCATTTATTTTAATCACATGATGGTTAAGTCAAGGTCAATATTATTTTTTTCTCGATAATGGTATTTTGCAGGCAAAATATCGTATATATCCTATAAACATGATAAATACCAAGCTTATAAGTAGACCAGAAAAGGTGTGTATATTCATGATAACCAAAACACATTATTGGTCAGTTCTCCGTAAAACTTAAGCTTATGGTGTTCATTTGAATCGCCTAATTGAGAAAAAAAAAATCCTATACTTATCATCAAAGATGCAGCTACCTTTGTAATCTGTCCTACTGTTGGTATCTGCGCTATCTACAGAACGAACAATAAGTTGCTTCGTGGTAATTTATATCAAGACAATACTAATATGAATCAATCCCTTACACAACTAATTTTATTCTGCATTGATGCGTGTTTACTTCCCTGTTTGTATCATATGCGCTGATCTCAAGGTGTTGGGGCCAAGACGCAACCTCCATTTTCCAGCGTATAGGTTTTGAAATGTTTACTTTTGTCGGGACCCACCTTTAGACTGATGACTGATAATGTTTTGCTCCCCACTAGGGAATTTTGCAAACTTATTCAATCTTAAAGAAAATTTCAAGCTGCGTCTTCTAAGAACTTTTTGCATTCTGTATGCCTGGGCGTTAGTTTCAGACAGCCTGTTACATATGTTACCATAGACCTATTGAATTTAGAAAAAAAGAAACTTAAAAGTTTAAGCTACAGAAAAATGCTTTAAACTGTCTAATTATTTAAAGTACTCATATAGTCGGCATGCTGGCTACTTTAGCTACATATCAATGCTTTTAGAGCAAAATGCAGCAAATACTGTGTTATGGGTGTTACTTGATTAGATTACCCTTTAAAATTGAAAATATCAATATCATTTATTTTATAGCTCATCTATGCGTTCTTTAAAATATTTTGAAAGTTTTGTTCTAACATACTCATTTTGCGTTGTGAAAACCCAAAGTTTGCATTTCTACTTAAAATTTAATGTCTTATATGAGCAATTAAAGAATCCATACACCCAGTTTTAAGGAGCCAAATCTGGTAGCTATTATTTAAGTTAAGATATATGAAAACGTTTCCTGCTGTTGGATGTCTTACTTATTTAGGAATGTCTTGCTCATATAATAAAGCATTCTATAGATTTTGCAGGTTTACCAACAAGATCGAAGAAACTTGTTAATGGCTGTAACATATGTTACATGGCATAAAATATGAGCAAGGACGTTGACTTGATTCAGGGGATGACATTTCAGGAAAATGATGAATATATTTTGCATGTTTTGCTATTAGTTTCTAGCCTCTGGTGCCTAAATCTTAGGCATTAGTTCATTGGTGGTTATTAAGACCCTGTACCTTTTTTGAAGATGTTATAAATAGTCTTTTTTCAATAGTTCCTAATATGTAAAATACAAAAATATAGATAGAGTTTAGAGGGAATATAACCATTAGCTTCACATTTACACAGGACAATTTAGTAAATGTTCCTATCTAATGTAATATTCTGAACTAATCCTTATACAAGCCATATACAATATCCATGATTTCTGCTTTTCTGGTAAAATAATTGCCCACCTTATCTCACTAAAACCAGTAGAGGGAGTGTAGTGGCTCAGTGGGGGAGTGATTGACTCGAGACCGAGGGGCCGCGGGCTCGAGCCTCACCGGCGCAACTGTGTTATGTCCTTGAGCATGCATTAATCATAGCTTAGTACTGGTTCAGCCCAAGAAGACCACTCCCTTCATAATGAAAGATTGTTGATGGGGCGTAAAGAATTAAATTCAACAAATAAACACAAACAGTTGAATAATCAAACAGTATTTTGTCTGCAAGCTGAGTAAGGGCCTGCTCCATAACAAACCTCTTTGGAATTCAACAGACATATTCTATCTTGACTAAAACATTTTCCTTGTACTTCAACAACAGCCGAATCTAGGGCGAAGATTTGGTACCAGTAAAATGCATTTCAGCCCGTTCTAAGGCGGTGGTTCTGTTGTTGTTGACTTGTTGTTTATTGTTGCTCCCATTGTGGGAGTCTGTAATTGTTCTATGTTTTGTTGTACGTATCTTCACGTCCATTCTAGTTCATGGAGAAGAGAGAGCTGGTTGGTTTGCTTAGTTTGTCTTCCTGGTGTCTCGTGATTGTTGTGTGGCTCTTCCTCGCGGTGCCAGGTGTTTGTCTGTAGTTTGTGATTGTGGTAATTCCTGATTATACTCTTACTATTTACCATGTGCATCTAATAATAGTAGTTTGCTTACTGTAAGCCTGGGCGTTAGCCTGTACTAGCTTGTTATATATGTTACTATATCAATTTGAGAATAAGAAAAAATGAATGTTTGAGCTACAGAAGGAAGGCATTAAAATCATCTAATCAATTGATATTCTAATAGTCTCAATACTGGATGTCTTTACTACATATGACAGCTGTTTAACATTAATGTGGCTACTTGTTGTATGAACTTAATTGCAATTAAAAAACAGTAATTCTGGCTATGGTCATTTAGTTTAACAACTGCTCTTTGTTGGTTTCAACTCGGTTTTGATTAGGTGTTACAAACATATACTCAATTGACGAATACAAAAAAACAATGCACAGCCCTACCCCCAGTTTTACAGAGGAGCAAATTTCTTTTCTTTTTGTGGATATTTTAAATTTTCTTGAACAGTCTTTTAGACCAACAGCTGGATACGTCAGCATAATCGTATAAAGAAGGTTTTTGCGATACGTACCGAAATATTGTGAGCTGACCCATATAAATACCCTTTTGGGATTGGTTTGGGTTGTGTTGGGTTGTATATTAAAGAGCTCACAATATTTCGGTACGTATCACAAAAACCGTCTTTATACACTTATGCTGACGTATCCAGCTGGTGGTCTAAAAGTTGGTCTTGTCTTTATCTCCATCCATACTTTGTGTGTGCGAACAGCGAAAGCTCTGGTGAAAGTTTAAAAATGCGCAGGCTTATTGGATTCGTGGCACTTGCGATAAGTGACAAAATCTCATGTACTGACACATACATACATGTAGATTTATATAAACACACTTCAAGTCTATTTGGGCCAGTGGACGATACCTGATACTTGCATCTGTAGCACATCTGCGCAAAAGGCTGAGCTAAAGGTTGTGGGGGTCTTGGAGGTGAGACAGGGTTAAGTGTGTTAGTTTGTACATGGGGAGCAGCGTTTGAGATGGATTGGTGGTCGATTGGGGTTTTTAAGCAGATACTTTAATAATATGCACATTTTTCTCCGCGCCTGCATGTAATGACATGGTATCCTCCAAGGAACTAGAGCATGGCGTTACAACTAACGCGATGGCGAAGGAGCCTCCGCGCCTGAAAACGTTGGCAACATTCCTTCATAGTACATGATCGGTTCGATTTTTTTACGTCCGAAGGACGAATAAGGGCTGTTATGTACATGCCATGTGTAAAATGCTCGTGCTTTGAGCTAAAACTGGCAAAACATCTGCAAACTTTCTTAGTTTTGACATAAAACTGAAGAAATTCCGTACTGGGTTCGAATTGGTTACGGTCCTCATCTCAAAGCAAAGCTTTTTTCAACATCGCGTTTGGCCTGTTTAGCAAGGTAAATCATATCTACATGGAATAGCATTGCCAGATTTTTACATAGTCTGCCCATTCTTTTACAAAAAATCAAAACAAGCGAGAGTACCTGATTTTGTGCGACGATGCAACTACCGCGAAAGGTCCCGGATGTGACGAAGGAACAAATTTACGTTGACGCGATTTCTCGGTAGTTCCGCTGATGCCCACCCGTGATTTTGCCCCGGTCTCCCCTAAGCCTTCTTTGGCCTGTCGAACTTTATTTTTGGCCTGTTGGAAAAATGGCCGCTTGAGTACATTAAAACAAGTAAGCAGATGACAATAAAAGCATTGCATGCTAAAATTAAATTTCAATTATCTACATGCATAGACTGAGGTATTTGTATGCTTTATTTGGACAAAATGTGTACACACAGGATACTTACACTTGTAACTTGGTAACTTGGTGTTAGTAGAAACTTTAAGTCCTAACGACTTGTCTTCTACATCTCCCAGTATTATTTCGGATCCCCCATATATCTGTCATGCATGGTCTTGAAACTAAGCACAGTGGAAGAGTTCACAATATCATCAGTCAAATTACATGACAAGAACTTAAATAACAAACTTCCTTCTTTTCTTAAACTACATAATCTAAAAAATCATTGAAATAACGAATCAAAGAAGTCAAACAAAATATGTAGTAGATCTTTATGATTGGTAACAATATTTGTATAATGTTATTGATTATTAATGTAGCCAGAATAGACATGCTAGACGTGTATTGAAATAAGATATTTTTGTTCAACAAGTATAAGCTTTCATTGATTTAAAAGCTTTTATTCTTTTAGCTAAGACTGGACCATTTGTAAAAATCGACCTACCTCTTGCCATAAAATTACCAAACAATCCTTTAACAGCTGCACACCAAATCAATACGCACATATGGAACGCCATAACTGTCTTGTGTTAGGATACGGCATTATGTGCTGTCGACAAGTATTATGGACTGTTCATTTTTCATGTCATCTTCTTAACTTGGTGTTCTGTTGGCTTCATTTAATATATTGACATGTTGACTCGTCATTCTCCTATGTCAAATCACCATTACATTGGGTTTGCCCATTATGTTGTAATTTCAATTCATTACTTTGTAGGCTTCGATTGTCGTGCGGTCTCGTTACTTTATAGTTCTTTTGGCTTCTTATGTTATCTTGTTTGGTTAATTTATCACTAGAATGTTTTCACACGGCATAGTGTTCTGTTCACAAGTATTGCATGACGCTCGTTCGTATGATATCGTGTTCATTATCTACGTTATGAAGAACATTCAGCATTGTGTAAGCTTCATTCACCGTGTGGTTGTGTCACTTTGACATTTTATTTGCCGTATGTATATTTGTGTCATGTCAAGCCGTCATTATGTGATGGTAAATGACCGTTATGTACTATTGTAAGATCATTATGTGATGTTAATGAGCCAGTATGCGTTGTTAAAAGACCATTATAAGATGTTGTAAGACCATAATGTTATGTTAACGAACCATTATGTGCTGTTGTAAGATCATTATGTGATGTTGAAAGACCATGTTGTAATGTAAACTGGCCATTGTGTGATGTGATATACTATCATGTGAGGTTGTCACATCGCTATATGATTTTGACAGGCCATCATTTACTGTTGCTAGACTAAGGTATGATGTTCATGATCGCTACGCTTTGTTAGTTTTTCATAATGTCCTGTTAACACACCATTCGCCTATCTTCGCTTTTTTTGATGTGCAGTTAACCTATATATTTTTATCACTCATATGTTGTGCAGTTATGCTTACCAGTCCATTTGTTTGTTTAATAAGTGTTCTCCTTTGCGAAAATGATATTCTTTTATCTTTTTTTTTTTATTTATTCTTGTTGTTTTCTTGTAGGTTCGGCAATTTGCAAATGCTACCCAGTGATTTATAAAACAGAAAAAAAACGTTTTGTTTCTCTCGTTCACCCGCTACTGCCTCATCAGATTAGTTATGGATACGATATTGCAGAAACTAGGATTAGAGAGACTAATTCCTACTTTTGAAGCTGAAAGTATTTCTCCTGATATCGTATGTAAATTGTCTTTATATGAAATGAATTGCCTAGGTGTTACAAATAGGTCACACGTGATGAATTTACGTACTGAATGTGTGAGCTATGGTAGTTTTCAACCATTAAAGAGAAAGTCTGAAAGTGCCGGACCTTCTGAATTTGTAATAACTAAATCAGAGTTGGATAATCTTCTTTCCATAGGATTTCAGATAAAAGAAATTGCACAGCTGCTGTCAGTTTCAGAGAGTACTATTTATCGGCGTATGAGAATGTTCGGTTTGAGTAAACGTGACTTTACGAGTATTGACGACACGGAATTATCTCATTTTGTTCGAGATATTGTGGAGGAATTCCCAAACTGTGGAGAGGTTATGTTAAATCAGATTCTTACCCAAAAAGGTATAAAGGTATGTATCTCGTCGTTAGTCGTCAAGAATATGTTTAAAATGATACCCCCTATCGACTTTTCGGAATAACCAAAACCAGTTTGCTGTATGTACCAATATAAGGAATTTTAAACATCTTCTGTGAAAACAGTGGTCTGATTTAGAAAAAAAAAGATTCTGCAGTAATTGTCACTGGGTACCCTCTCCAAAAGCAGCGAAAAGAAATTTGATACGTCAAAGGGGGTGGTTTTATTGCGAAAACAAAATCTTCTGTGAAACCGATGGTCATTTTGTTTGCTTTGTTGCTTTACGTCCCAATCAACAGCTATGGTCATTGCGGGATGGTCAGTTCATCTAACCACACTTTTTCCTGGGTAAGTTTAAACAAGCTGTTAACCAGTACTTCGTGCACATGTTTCGCTTGTTACTGACAACAACTCATCTTGAATGTTTCAGCGGAAGGGAGGAAAATGACCTTAGAAATTATTTCAAGATCAATCTCCACGAAAGTATGGGACCGGGCGGTGATCGAACTCGCGACCCCTGTATCTGCAGTCAGACACGCATCTGTAGCAAGACACATCACCGACTGCTCTACGCGGCCCAGTGAAGCCGGTGGTAAAAATTCAAAACAATTTTGTTGACAAAATCACTTGATGATCTATAAAAACAAGACAGCAGTCTGAAAGACAGCCATATCCCCCGCCGCAATCTCCCATAACTTTAAGTGTGACCTTAAGTTTGGGTTAGCATAGCTGAGTCATGGATTCTGCAAACAACTCACTGAGGTAAACATTTGAGTGATGTTTAATGAAAATCTAGCAAATGGTTGAGGAGATGGTAGACACTAAATTCAAGGATAAATCCCATGACCTTGAAGTGTGACATTGACCTTGAGACAGCGTACTTGATCTTTAGACAGCGTAGCTGAGTCATTGGTTCTGCACACCGCATCACTGAGAGGAATATTTGCGTGAAGTTTAATGAAAATCGTTAAAAGGGTTTAGGAGATGTGGAGTGTACACAAAATGGAGGGTAAATCATATGACCTTGAATTGTGACCTTGGCATTAAGTTTGCACAGCCGAGTCAGAGGCTCTGCACATTGTCTGAGAGGAACATTTGGATGAAGTTTAATTAAAATCGCCCTATGGGTTCAGGAGATATGAAGCGGACACAAAAATCAAGGGTAAATCCCTTGACCCTGACTTATGTCCTTGGCCTTGATCCTAAGATGCTGGGTTATGTGCTCTGCACACCGTCTCACTGAGAGAAACATTTCAGCGAAGTATAATGAAAATTCTTCAAAGTTTAGGAAATATGGAGCGGGTACAAATTGAAGGGTAAAGCACATGACCTTGAAGTGTGACCTTGACCTTTAGTCTTTGTACTCGATTCATACATTCGACACATCGTCTCACTAAGAGGAACATTTAGGTGAAGTTTCGTGAAAATCGACTTAAGGGTTCAGGAGATAAGAAACAGACACCAAGTTTAAGGGTAAATCCCTTGACCAGTGACCTTGAGTCAATTTGGCTGGGGCATGTGCTCTGTACACTGTCTCACTAAGAGGAACGTTTGAATGAAGTGTAATGAATCCAGTTCAAACGGCTTATGAGATATGTAGCGGACATAAATTGAAGGGTAAATCACATGACCTTGAATTGTGATCTTGGCCTTGAGTCTGTGTTGCCGAGTCATAGGTTCTACACATTGTCTCAATATGAGAAATATTTTGGTGAAGTTTAATGAAAATGGCCTCAATGGTTCAGGAGATATGGAGCGGACACGAAATTCAAGGGTAAATCCGTTGACCTTAACCTATGACTTTGGCATTGAGTCTAGGTAGCTGGGTTATGAGCTCTGCAAACCGCATCGCTTAGAGAAACATATGAGTGAAGTTTCATGAAAATCGTTCAAAGGGTTCAGGAGATATGGAGCGGACAAGAAAGTGTTACGGACGGAATGACGGACTCACAGACGAAAGGCATTTCTATAACCCCCTTCCGCTTCGTGGCGGGGGATTACTAAAGCTCCCACCTGAAAGCGGAGGGTGTTGTAGGAATGCCCATCGACTGTATGTCCGTCCCTTTGTGACACTTTGGTGCCCGCTCCATAACTCATGAACCCTTAAACGATTTTAATTCAACCCCTTATCATATGTTCCTCTCAGGTGACGGTGTGCATAGGATATGACACAGCTACCTATACAAAAGATCATGGTCACAGTCAAGGGGTTAGCCCTTCAATTCGTATCCGCCCCATATCCCTTGAACCCTTGGGCGTTTTCGTTAACTTCACTCAGAATTTCGGTTCTTCTTCTTATCTCCTTGAGCCTTTGGACGATTTTCATTAAACTTCACTCCACTGAAAATAAGCTAAACAAATTTGATCCGTAATAAAACATGGTCGCCCGTGGGAGGGGTGGCCAGTTTTCCCTATGTACAAGTCTATGTAAACAGCTTTAAACATCTTTTTCTTTGAATCCAATAGTCAGAATAAAATCAATTAGACATAGGTGACCCGCTTAAAGAAATTTGATCCTTTAAAACCACGACAACCGAGGGGCAGGGGCGGGGTGAGGCTTACGGAAATCTGCTAAAACTGATTTTATCTGTATAAAACATGACCATCATGGTGCGTGTCCAGTTTCCCTGTATATCTGTATGAGACACTTTAAACTTCTATTCATCTGAAACAAAAAAACATTAGGCAGAAACAATCACTATAGAGGAGAACCTCTACAAAAATAGCTATATAGATCTATTTTATCTGTCCACTCTCTGCACAGCAAACGCGCGTCTCTTAGAGCTTCATCATTTTATTTCTTAATTAGTGATTTGTTGAAAAAGTCTTGCAATGCTGTCGTGGGTATATATGATTCAATTTTATTTTATCATGAGCAGTTAATTCAATGCATATCAAATGTGAATATAGCAGTGAAATAATGGCGTATCATTTCACTAGTGAGTGATACAATTTCATTTCACTAGTGGTGGATCCGTTTTATATCATTTCACTGTAGCAAACCAAGGCTTTTTGACAACGCCGGGACTGTGACATTTTTCAAAAGGTATTAAGTGAATGGAATTTGTAAGAAATAACGCCTACGCTTCTCATGTTGTGACGTCAAAATCAAGCGAAATGACGTCACCATTTGTCATTAACCAGCTCTACCAAGGTCTATATGAGCACCCAATTTTATACACAATAAACACACTGAATAAGTCAAATCGAACGAGAAGAGACCAGGAAAAAAGCTATTGGTTGTGCTTTCTGTAATTCTCCGTGGAGTATAAAATTAAATGAAAACACAGGAGTCAAGTATATATCACAACACTGTACCCAGCAAGGTGTGGCACTCAGAGTCAAGGCCTGAAGTGTACCATAATACTATAGCACTTGAAGTATATTATCATTGGTCATAACTACCTAAAGGTAACTAATGATAAATCATAAAAGTGGGTTTTACTTTTTTCACACAGAACCTGTCCAAAGGACTATTACCCACAAGCACAGTATCTTGTGCAGATGAGTAAAATTGGAGAGAGCATTAAAATGTGAATATTCTGTTTTCATTAGGCAGTGATAACTGTGATATTTTTTCTGATGTTGCAGATTCAAAGATATCGGCTAAGGGACATTCTACATGAGGTTGATGAATCTGGGGTAAAGAATAGGAAAAAACGTCGTCTACACAGAAGAGTGTATTCAGTGGCAGGACCAAATCATCTTTGGCATGTGGATACAAACCATAAGTTAATACGCTGGCGATTCATTATTGTAGCAGGTATAGACGGCTTCAGCAGAATGATAACATTTCTGCAATGTTTAAACAATAATCGAGCCGAAACCTTACTCGAACACTTCAAACAAGGAATTGAGAACTATGGTTTGCCATTACGTGTCAGAACTGACAAGGGAATGGAAAATATTAAAATTGCTGACTTCATGCTGGAGCACCGCGGCAATACTGGTATATTAACTGGCAAAAGCGTGCATAATCAGCGCATAGAGCGTCTCTGGCGTGACTTGTATGAGGGTGTACTGAGTTCCTATCATTCTTTGTTTTATTATATGGAAGACGAAGGTATTCTTGATGCTATGAATGACGCTCATCTATGGGCATTGCATTATGTTTATATGCATAAAATAAATGAGAAGTTAAACATATGGAGAGAAGCTTGGGCATCCCACAGACTTCGAACAGTACGTACATCACCTATTCGTTTATTTACATCTGGTATGATGAACAACCCAGTTGGTTACAGCCAAGCAGATGACAGTCCAAATGATGACCAAGAAGCTCCTTATAATGTTTTGGCAAATGACAATGACACACGGCCTATTCTGGATCCCACCGACATAGAGCCTGCTGCTGAAACAAACCGACTGCTGGCTCTGAACTGCCCTAAAAGCTGGACATCTGATAATTTTGGAATTGATATTTACTTGAAAGCTGTAGAACTTCTAGAAAGCTAATAGTGATAAGTATGCATGATGTATTTCCCAGGTCATAGAACTACTTACCATATGGACCAAATCCTGGAAAAAGGGACATTGAAGAAAAACTAGTCACTACAGACATAAGTGTTCGTCACCTTGCAGCGTCGCCGTTTCAATCAGTGCATTTCCAGATCTTTTTTAAAAATTATTGCTGCAAAACTAATGAAGTTTCAACCCTGAAAAAAGCACCAAATGAAAGTAAATTGATTGAGGCAATAAATATGTTTTTTGTAATTTCATGGTGTATTTTGTTAAATATGGCAGTCATTTCAACTAAGGACAAATGAAAATGTTGTTTTTTCGGTGAGGTTACAGCGTCAATGGGAATCAGGATATTTTAAAATTTGCATTCACTTTAAACGTGTTCTACTTTGGAACCAAACACGCAATAATTTTAATGTTTTCTTGTATTTTGTTATTTTCTATTGACTTTTCAGCCATGAAAGTTATGGGGAATTGTACCCATGAACATTTTACAAAAGTTCTGGAAATGCACTGTTTTAAACGGCGACTTCACAAAGTGACTCAACAATTATGTCTTGTGATGGTACCTGCTGAAAATTTAAATTCACAGTTTTGGCTACAATGAATATTAACTGGGTCAAGCGAAAAATTAACAAGAAATTGGCTGCATTCAAAACATACCCCAACCATCCACCATTTAGAGGTCAGAATAAGTTCAAAACACAAATATTTAATATGATATTCTGAAAGCTCGAAGAAGTTAATTTCACTAACCATTATTCATATTGTATATTGGTCTAAAGTTGGCTACATTCACAATAAATACTGTAAAAACTTGTTAAATCATCATTTTTATCCTTATCTCCATGCAAATCTTCAGTATGTGCGGAACATAAAATTAGAATACATTGAAAGCGATTAGGAATAGTTGATTTCACAAAGTATGCACTATTAGCCATTATTTGATATATGAAATGGCTGAAAAAATGGCTTAGTTCAAAATGCTATAAATTTATCAATAAATAATCTTTTGAGCATTAAACAGCTTCATGCTCATCTACAATAATGAAAAAAGTCAATAAGCAATGCTTATTAGATACCCCCCGCACAGTAAGAGTCAGTGAAAAAACTTGGCAAGTTATAGTTCGAACAAGAAGACCTTAGTTTTGATAAGAAGATTTCAGTAGAATCTGTGCAAACAAAAATTATAAACTCCTTCATGCATATGTTCAATGTGTCTACATTGTATCCCCAAAGTATCAAATTGCTCCATCAAAAGCTGTAGTAGGAGTTGATCGGCCCATAAAGGCACTATCCATGCATATACAAACACCTTATTAGGGAAAAATTGTCTAAGTTCTCACAACTGTCATTTTGTCAAAAATTATCTTTTCTGAACTAAACTCCTTCATGCATATGTTCAGTGTGTCTACATTGTATAGGAAAAGTATCAAATTGTTCCATCGAAAGCTGTGGTAGGAGTTGATTGGCCCGTATATGGCCTATAATAGCATAAGCACAAAGCACTATATTAAAAGCCATTTAGAACTACAAAGGGAAATAACTCTAATAGAATTGGCCCCTAGCCCTTACTTTTTTGTCTCAAGTATTTGTCTTGCATATATGAACATGTTTGCAAGGTTTGATGAAAATCCAGCAATGACTCTTCGAGTTATTAAGGAAAAAGCACTATATTAAAAGCCATTTAGAACTACAAAGGGAAATAACTCTAATAGAATTGGCCCCTAGCCCTTACTTTTTTGTCTAAAGTATTTGTCTTGCATATATGAACATGTTTGCAAGGTTTGATGAAAATCCAGCGATGACTCTTCGAGTTATTAAGGAAACAAAGCGTTACGGACGGACGGACGCACGGACGGACGGACGGACGGATGGACGGACGGACAACGTGAAAACAGTATACCCCCTACAAACAAAGTTTGCGGGGGGTATAATTATGTCTGATATATTCCTGCAAGTTATTGAAATGATAGAGTTGAATTCACAATGTATGCAGTAACAACAGGACTGTAAACGACCTACTTCAAAAATTACAAAGTGGCACACAACTCTAGCAATACTGACCCTTTTGCCCGTTTGCTTCTTTACATGCAAACATACTTTGTCTGCTTGTCAAGAGGGCCTGGAGGTCCTGAAGCGCTCACCTGATCTCCTTAATAATGTTAAAATAGGTCAAGGCCAACTTAGGCTGATCATTGAAACATATTTGGTTTTACCATACATGGGCGTTGCAGCCATTTTGGTCAAATGACCTAAAACAATCAAAAGAATACTCCATATGAAATTTGAGTTTAAACAGCCAAGTGATTTCTGAGAAAAAGATGTTAATATACTTATGTGGCAGTCCAAATGAGTGGCCTTGGATGAAAGTTTGTCTTATTATGTTAAACATTTCTCTCAAGTATTATGATTTCGGCTTAAAAAGTTTGTGAAAATGAACATTTCAAGATTTTTCGCATATAAAAGCATTAGAAATCAAATTTAACCTTGCCGTAAAGTACCTTGCCGTAAAGTAGGTCAAGGTCAGCCCAGAATTATCATTTGTGCAAAGTTGGTAGGGCCCACATCCCAAATGCTTAATACCCAGTCCCAAGGTCATAAGCCTTCTGGTTCTGGAGAAAAAGATTTTTTAAGGGTTTTTACCATATACACGTATGGGCGTGATGGCCATCTTGGTCATGTGACCAAAACAATTTGCATAAATTTTGGCTAACTTATCATAAGGAGTCTCCATATTAAAGAACTTCTAGCGATAAGGCGTATATTTTCCCTAGTTGACATGATTACAAACACCAAATTTTCAAATTGCCCTAATGTTTTTAAAAATTGTGTAGTTTGGCAGTAAAGTATGCATAGTAGGCAACAAAATACGTTTTAAAGCGATTCGCTATTTACAATACGGTGTAAACGTGCACTTTCTACCCCCACCCCTCATTTAACGCCTTTATACTGGGTGCCGTTTAGACCAGATTTTGAGTTAACGCATTGCGAATTTTAAAAAAATAAAAGTGCTAAACTGTTAAGGATATAAGTGCTCTTCATTTCCAAAACCTTACCGTATTCCTTCTGCGCATGCGTACAAAATACACCTAAATTGTGACGTTTGTCATTGGAAAGATGAAACAGGTGTCTTTCAGTTTATTTTTAGATGCTTTGCCCCCCTAGATCCAAGATGCCCTTTGGACAACGACATGTCGCTATAAACATTTACAACATATGTAAAGGGCATCTTGGGTCTAGGGGGGGCAAAGCATCTAAAAATAAACTGAAAGACACCAGTTTCATCTTTCCAATGACAAACGTCACAATTTTAGGTGTATTTCGTACGCATGCGCAGAAGGAATACGGTAAGGTTTTGGAAATGAAGAGCACTTATATCCTTAACATTTTAGCACTTTTATTTTTTTTTTTAAATTCGCAATGCATTAACTCAAAATCTGGTCTAAACGGCACCCAGTATAAAGGCGTTAAATGAGGGGTGGGGTAGAAAGTGCACGTTTACACGATATTGTAAATGGTGAATCGCTTTGAAACATATTTTGTTGCCTACTATGCATATTTTACTGCCAAACTACACCAATTTCAAAAACATTAGGGCAATTTGAAAATTTGGTGTTTGTAATCATGTCAACTAGGGAAAATGTACGCCTTATCGCTAGATGTTCTTTGAGTTCAATTGGCCCAGTGATTTCTGAGAAAACTATGTTTTAATATATTGATGGGACTCCAATATGAGCCACCTTGGCGGAAAGGTCAAAGGCCAGCCTTGACCTTTGGAACTTATATATAGCCACTGTCTCATTATGTTTTTAACATATCAAGTAAGAATAATGAATTTAGCTTCAACAGTATTCAAAAAATCAACTTTACAAAAAAATTCCCATTTAATTGCATTAGGATGCAGATTTGACCTTGACATTAAGTAGCCAAGGTGAACCTAGGATCATCATTTGAACAAACTTTGTAGGCCCCACATCCGTGATGCTACATACCATGTCCCAAGGTCATTGGCCTTCTGGTTCTAGAGAAAAGGATTTTTAAAGGGCTTTTACCATTATGGGCGTGGGGGTCATCTTGGTCAAGTGACCAAGACAATTTGAACAAACTTTCGTTCCCCCATCCTAAGAAGTCTCCATATGAAATATGAGTTCAATTGGCCCAGTAGTTTCAGAGGAGATGTTTGAAAATGTTGACGGACGACAACCCCAGTCATTGGTATACTTTTAGCTCACCAATGAGCCTTCAGCTCAGGTGAGCTAAAAATACACAAAAACAAACTAAAGCTATTTAAGTTAATGAGTAAATGCTGACGGAATGAAAGGCCAGATCCATGGGCAGGCTTAAAACTTATACATCCCTAAAACTGCGTGTCTGTGGAGGGGGGTGGGGGGGGAAGAGGGTAAATTATAATACTGCAGGTAGTTTCATGTCTCCTGTCAATAAATATATCATATGATCATGTTTATTTACTTACCATTTCAAATTTGGCCTATGGTTTACAAATAAAGCATAATTATGTTGCCACGAGAAATGAAACAACTTGGCAGGCATTTCCTTAAAATTACAGAATTATACAGGTTTTGGTATATGCTTGAGCTAATAAATTTTTAATGCTTGGTGTTCGACTGCTAAATCGTCATGTCCAGCTCTGTATGAATATGAGAAACATTTATATGATGTTACACACAAGGTACAGGTCAAGAAATAATAAAAGCTGTGCTTTCTTATGTCAAGCAGACAACTGGTAATATTTAAAATTTATTGTCATTGAAAATTTTATTGTTGTCAAAAAGAAAATTATGAAGTTACTTAGCCCCACATTTGGTTCATTACATTTTCTTGATGTTATCAATTAATGGAATAAAAGCAGTTATAAAATAAATCATTATTTTGTTCTGTTAATGTCATAAAGATATTTCTAGATAGTGAGATAATCTGTACATAACAAATGGCATAGATTCATCAAAGATTTATGATAAACAGGATGATTTTAATTTTGAAATAGTAAATTTCCCATTTCTTGATGGAGATGGTCCTTGCTCTCCTTCATATAGTGTTTGTTTTGCGAGAGTGTGTTCTTATGTTGGTGATTTAAACAATAGAAACCTATTTTTGACAGCTAAGTTATAAAAACAAGGTTCTAGATATTATAAAATTCAAAAAGCATTTTCTAACTTCTACCAAAGACATGGAGAGTCAATTGTTAAATACAAAATTTCTGCATCAAGGCATAAAAGAGCCTATCTTATATAAGAGCCTATCTTTTATGGTGATTTAGTTTATAAGTTCAAAAGAATTGTTGGAAAACCTAATTTTAGTGATCAATTTGAAAAGATAATCAAATGTTCTAAAGTAAGTTGCATATAACTTGGATATCAAAGACAGCCTGCATGCCTGGGTGTAAACTAAATTAAGGTCTATATCTATCATTCCTCTTTCATTGCACCACAGCAGGTCAAGCCTCAGACTGAATGACGGCTCTGACGTAAAGCTTTAACCAATGGGTTGGTGCCTGATTCTCGTCCCTGGGTGTAAATTTGATTTGCTTGAATCTCTCTGAAGAAACATTGCAATATTTAGGATGGCTTCATGGGAGCTTAACATTTTTGTGCTTTAATAACAACAGAATCTAGGGCAAATATTTGGTACCAGTAAAATGCATTTAAGCACCACATAGGCTTAGGCTGATGTCCGTTCTATGGTTGTGGGTCTCTTGTTAATTTGTTGAAGACTGTTGCTCCCATTGCAGGACATTAATTGTTCTACCTTTTGTTGTGCGTTACTTTGCGTCCATTTTAGTTTTGCAATCATATTGCTGTGGAAGAGAGGGCTGGTTGCTTTGCTTTGTTTGTCTTCCTGGTGTCTCATGATTGTTTCGTGGCTTTTCCTACCTGTGTCACCGATTTGTCTGCAGTTTGTGATTGTGGTATTTTCTGGTCATACTCAATTATTTTTTTTTTATAAACATCACATGGCCTTCAAAGAGGCATAAGAAAAGGCAAGGCTTTATAAATATGGTGAATTTCTTTTAATATGAAACAAAAGCAGAAACTAACACTAAATGGAAACAATTAGAAACAACTTCAAAAAGTGTGGCAATAATAACCAACACAGAAAATCAATTCTATAATCCAATTTAGATCATCTGTCATCGTTATATACCTTATAAGTGTTTGCTATAGAAACTTGACATGTTTCATTTGCTGACAGTTGTACGTTTTATCTACATTAACATGTACATTAACAGCAATGCAGCTGATCAGTGACCAATCACTGGCCATGGGCTTCATTCCCATTAAAACATGGCAGCAGAGTGCTTCATTGCCATTTAAGCCTGCTCAAGGACATCGTCTGCAAGTTAAGATATCTCCGCTAATGTTTGATGAAGAAATGAACAATCTTAACAATCTTTACATACACCGGTAAGGTGGCAATTGAAAGCACTCTCAACAATCAACGAGCGTGGATCAAAATCGTTAGAAACAGTGTTTTTGATTGCCGAGTAATGGCAATCAAAAACTCTGTTTCTAACAATTTTTGGCCTAACTCATTGACAGTATTGAAGTTTATGATTGCCACCTATCCAGTGTGGTTTTGTGTATGCTTTATGATGCTAAGGTGGACATGTTATTTGGAACTGCTTGTGCTTGAAAGGAAGGTATATAACAATGACAATGTAACATTTCTTTCTGTATATTAACATTTGCCAAGCCCTCCTGTGATAATGTGCTGCCACACATTCTCACACTCTGGCTTGGCAAACGTTAAAACACGGAAAAGGATGTTTATCCTCTTATTGAAGCATATCAAAGAAAATACTATTTGAGTAATATCTTATTGAAGCATATCAAAGAAAATACTATTTGAGTAACAAAACAAACCCAACTAGGACCTGACTGTCCCGAAGCACCCACCTGATCTCCTTAATAATGCTAAAATAGGTCAAGATCAACTACGGCTTATAATGAAACATATTTTGTTTTTTGGGGGTTGCGGCCATTTTGGTCAAGTGACCTAAAACAATCTAATGAATCCTCCATCAAACAGCCCAGCGATTTCTGAGGAAAAGATGTTTAGAAAGGTATGCGGCAGTCCAAATGAGCGGCCTTGGATAAAAGGTCACAGGTCAGCTTGACATTTGGTACTTATATAAAACCATTGTCTCATTAGGTTAAACATTTCTGGCAAGTTTTATGATTTTGGCCTAAACAGTTATAGAAAAATGAACATTTCAAGATTTTCCAATATATATGCATTAGGAATCAAATTTGACCTTGCCATAAAATAGGTCAAGGTCAACCTAGATTCATCATTTGTGCAAATCTGGTAGGGCCCACATCCCCAATGCTACATACCAAGTCCCAAGGCCTTTTGGTTCCAGAGAAGAAATTTAAAGGTTTTTTGCCTTATATGGGCATGGTGGCCATCTTGGTCATGTGACCAGTACAATTGGAATGGATTTTGGATAACCTATCATAAGGAGGCTTCATATGAATTTAATACGTTGATGGGGCTCCAATATGAGCGACCTTGGCTGAAAAGTTAAGGGTCAACCTTGACCTTTGAAACTTTTTTATAGCCACTGTCTCATTAGGTTTAACATATCAAGTGAGAATAATGACTTTGGCTTCAACAGTATTGCCTTGGACTATAATAGTTCTCATACGAAAAAAGCAGTGTTTTCAGAGGAAAACTATGTCCCCCAACCGCTATTTGAGTCAGCAAGCTGGCTTACTGCTCTTAATTGTGTCACAATACTTCCTCAACTATTTCGAGGGAGAGCATGCACAAACACAATTTTGGTCAAACTTTGAAATTACAAAATCGCTGTGGTTACTGTGAATATGAGGTCAAGGCTATTAAAATCTAATTAACTCGTTTCTGTTTCCAAACAATGTATCTTTGCAAGTTTGGTGCAGAAAACCCAAATGGTTCAGAAAACAGAGCTAAAAAAAAGCTATATTTACAGTATTTGAGATGAGGTGACCTTGAAAATTAGGTCAAGGTCACCAAAATCATATCAACTCTACATTTTGCCACAATAATACAATAAATTAAGTTTAGCTAGAATACATTATTCTATTCAAGAGATAGAATGGTCAAAATTGACATTTCAAAGTACTGGTGTGACCTTGAATATAAGGTCAGGGTCATCAAAATCCAATCAACTCTTAGCTCTCTCCTAACAATATATCTATACAAGTTTGCTTAAAATTGAACCACCAGTTCGGATGATAGCCTATGGAAATGGCTGATTTATATTGTCTATAGGAAATGACCTTGAAAATTAAGTGAAGGTCACCAAAATCTAATCAACTCTTCCCACCCTTCCAACAAAGTATCTATCTATGCGAGTTTGGACAAAATCCCTCCACTGGTTTAAAGTATAGCGCAGGGAAATTTAAACCCTATTTTGGAGATTTCAGACTGCGGGTGAGAGCTTGAAAATTAGGTCAAGGCCACCAAAATCTAATCAACTCTTCCCCTTCTCCCAACAATGTATCTTTGCCAGTTTGGTCAAAATCCATGGACTGGTTCAGAACTTCAGAAGATAACCCACTGAAACCCTATTTTGGACATTTCAAAGTGATGGTGTGACCTTGAAAATGAGGTCAAGGTCACCAAAATCTAATCAACACATTCCCTCCTCCCAACAATGTATCTGTGCATGCTTGGTCAAAATCTACCCTCTGCTTCAGAAGATATCACACCAAAACAATATTTTGAACATTTCAAAGTGTCGCTGTAGCATTGAAATATGGTCACGGTCACCAAAGTCTAATCAACTCGTTCCCTCCTCCAAACAATGTATATATGCAAGTCTGGTCAAATCCATCCACTGATTCAGAAGAAAGTGCATGGAAAAGAACCTTTTAGGACGCTGACATTGATGAGATCCACACCAAAAACAATGTCCCCCCTCCCTTCAGTTGGGGGATGGTGGGACATAAATATGAGCCTTTGACTCAGGTGGATTATTAATAAAATAAAGGCTACAATGACCTGCATTTCTTGGGGTTAAATTGTATGGTCACATGAACTCATAATAACAAAAAATGCTGTTCAAACATAAGATGGTCTTGAACATACAAATTTTGTAACACTGCAGGGCTTCAGATTTTTTTCAAGATTCATAGGGCCAGTTAAGCAAAAATAATTTGTGTAAAATTGTGATTATACTATGCACAATAAGTTAAGCAATTTCTTATGTTTCGCATCTTTTTTGTGCTCATCATTGTGCAGTGCCGACCTATTTCAATTGAAATGACGAGAACAGGATCTTAGGCAAATGAAAACACGAAATTTCAGACGCCATCCTTTAAATAGGCATTTGGGGAGAGCAAGAATTTCAGAAGGGGTCAGTAAGCAAAAATCACATCCGATGTAAGTAATGCTAAAATGATAAGCATGCGATTTTTCGTTTGGTGGTCTTTCATCTTCCTCATGCATCATACGCCTATGAAACTATTGGTTATGTGATAGATGTGATAGAGATTTCCTGCTGACAAAAACCAGCTGCCATCAATGACGTCAAAACGTAGTCATTGTTTGAGTAAATTTCTAAGGTTATTTGGCGTGCCAATTCAATAGAGACTCAGTTTACAAAGATATCATAGGCTTACAATATAACTCATCTTATGGTTGATTAAAGCATTAAGTTACTTGAAAATGGTGCGACACATTTGCGAGATAATGGCGACGTTAGATTTTACCTTTCTACTCGTGCACTGTAGTAGTGAAGATGTTTCATTCAACATTATTTGTCTGAATGTGTTGAAAGGCATCAAGCAGTTTTACTTGTTAGTGTGGTTCAAGAAAACCCGACTAGAAACACCGTTTAAATGTGATAACGTAAAAGCATTAGTAAAACGTCAAATTGTGAAAACTTGGTCCTTTATTTCTCTGAGAACGTTCAGAAAATTGCAGCCTTTGTTATGCTTTTTGGGTTTTCAGTGACCAAACAATCGTTTGAAAATGATTTCGGCTTCCCCCAATGATCAGACATACCCACGTTACCCGCTAGTCTTAAAATTAAACGTCACTTTAGCACGGCCGCTGCGTTTGGTAATTCTGTATTTTTTTTAAATGGAAAATCTTGTCAGATGTTCGGCGCTTGAATCTTCATGACGGCAAATGAAACATGAGATCTGATGTGGAAGGGCTCACCCATACAAAACAATTGCTTAATTTATTGTGCATAGTATATTTTCTTACCCTTCAATTTAAACATATGTTTTGGGTGCTCAAAAGAACCGTTTCATGGAGACGGTTCTTTTGAGTACCCACAACATATGTTTTAGTTGAGAAATAAGAAAAATAATTTTCTTGTAGGCACTCTTATCTGGAGGCCTGAAGATTGGTGGGCCGAAGTGACCCATGGAGCAAAAATGGTGGATCATTTTCTGAAATGATGGGCCCAAGCATATCAAACTAACCACAATTGATATTTGGGTATACTTTACCTACACACTGACACAGACACCTGTATGCATATATATATCTTGACTGCTGATCATACAGTAAAACCTGTATTAAGCGGCCACTCAAAAAAGAAGAATAATTATCGCTTAATGCAGATCAAAAGTATTGCAGAATGCTCCAATGGGAGCATTCTGCAATACTTTCGACCTTCATAAAGCTACCATTTGTTATCAAGATCTTTGTTTTGTCTTTTTTGAGTGGCTGCTTAAGACATATTTTACTGTATTGACTAACTAAATGTACTTTCTATTTTGTGGACTGTAAGATTAATATTTTTATTAAAATGAGATTTTTTCACAAGTTAAAAGGATGGGTCCACTGGGCCCACTGCCTTGGAAAGTGATGGGCCATATTTTGTAATCATGGGACAATGACCAGGGCCCACCATAAATCTGATGGCCTGTATCAACAAGTTCATCCTGGTGAATGGACCCTGAATAATAGCAAACACTGATTATCTATGATTCAAGTATGGAAGCTCTCTTGTTATCAATATGACATATATAAACTTTATCCCAGTGTGGCAGGAATGTGAACATAGATAAATGAAATGTCCAGAGGGCTAGTGGATTTCCTATCCAACAAAAAAATTAAATATCTAGTTCCTAAGGACTGCAATATACAACATGTAATTCTTCATGGGTGAAAGTTCAAAATTTCCAAAATCCTGAACTTAAGAAATTCAGCTCTTAAACTAGCGCTATGCATATAAAATGTTAATTTTGTTTGTTTTGTTGCTTTACATCCCAAGTCAACAGCTATGGTCATGGCGGGATGGTCAGTTCACCTAACCACACTTTTCCCTGGGCAAGCTTGAACAAGCAGTTAACCAGTACTTCGTGCACATACTTTCAGTTGTAACTGACAACAACCCTTCTTGAATGATTTAGGGGAAGGGAGGAGAATGACCGTAGAAATATTTTCATGATCAATCACCACAAAAGTATGGGACTGAGCCGGGATCTAACTCGCGACCCCTGGAGTTGCCGTCAGACTGGCATATGCTGCCAGACACGTTACCAACTGCGCTACGCGGCCTGGTCTAAAATGTTAATGATTGAGAGTTTAATGCTAAAAATATACATGTAATAAAGTCATAAACTATTTTAGCTTTTAGATTCAGCTAAATTCAGCATTTTGAGGCTGACTTTTAATGGAAAGTCGGCCTCAAAATCCTAAATTCAGGAATAATCCCGAAAAATGTCATCCATGAAATTTCTCTTTCTTCACATGTTTAACTCTAGGAACAGTTGGATTTCCTGCCAAACAAAACATTAAAAATGTAGTTCCAAAGAACTGTACTACTTATGTAATTCTTCACATGCTTATCTTCATAAACAGGTGGATTAACTGACAAACATTTAATGTTCAGTTCCAATGGCCTGCACTTATACTCCCTTTCTTCACTTTGCTGAATTTCAGTAAAGTTGGATTTTCTGCCAATAAATAAACAACATTTGATCAGTCCCAAAGGATTGTGCTACTATTTCTCTGTCTTATCATTTTTAACTTCAGAAACAGTTGAACAAAACACCATAATTTTATATTATTTTACTTAGGACTGTACAATCAATTCACCTTCTTCACATGCTTTTCTTCCAAAATAGATGGATTTTCTGACATACAACATATATTCAGTTCCATAGAACTGTATTAATAGTTCTCTTTCTTCACTTTGCTTAACTTCAGTAAATGTTTAATTTCTGGCAGACAAAACATTTAACATTCAGTTCACTATTTAACTTTCTTAGTATGCTTACCTAATAGGGGATAAGCGGAACAGCTAAAACCACTCTAAATGTTTAGTTAAATGCAACCCCCTGACGGATTAGGTTGTTATATACCATTTTAAAGCTGAAAGTCTCTAGAGTCGAATGAGACATAATGTAGAACTCTCATGTGGTCCGGTTGCCATGGAAACCGTTCAAAAGTAAGTCAACACGCATCAAAATGAAAAACAACAATATAAAATTAGGACTGTCAAAGTAGTACTTGAACTATTCAAATTGGCTACATAGTAATGTTTTATGTAATAACAGTTACTTTCCTAAAGATATTTATGTTTGTTAAACCAATTTGTTCCATCATGATGTAATTTACGTTACATTATCAACTACACCCGATTAAACCGTTGATATTTTGTTATAAAGTTTCTTTTAACAATCTTTTCATCTCTCTTTTTAGATATAAGTAACATGACTATCAAAGACAATTAACTGACCATTTCAAAACTGCAAACAGCTTGTTCCTATCACAAAAACCTTTAGTGATATAAGCTATTGAATATGACAACCCAGAAGAAAACGTTACGTAAAGAAAGAAAATTTTCATTTAAAATAAAAGCATGTTATCATATTTGTAAGCTTTTGACACCATTTATGATCATTCTATTGATAAACAAGAGTAAAAGGGGATAACAAACATTGTTTTTTTGGTGTAAAGTATCATTTTAATCACTTGGCTATATGTAATGTATGCTACAAACGATAAGGTTTTCTGTATTTTTCTTACTCCCTTTAATGATATTTCATAGGATATTTTATTGAATTTCAAAACTGATTTTTGTGCTGAAAAGACATAAAGATATTGTTTTGTTTGAAATAGACTTTACAAGTTCTTATTAAGAGGCTCATGATTACAAATTGTCAAAGCATATTTACTTTTGTGAAACAGTTTATAAAAGAACCATTCAAAACAAGTAAATAAATATTTATATCGATTTGTTCAAAAATATAGGTTTCAAACCTCATTAACAAAGGCAACTAGTGCTCTCAAGTACAAGCTGAATTAGTATAAATCCAAAAGTTCTATCAAAATTGTTTTTTAACGTAAATTATTAAATAAAATGTATTATAATTCGACATGAGTGGCCAAAATCCTTTGAAAGACAGTATTTAATTGAGCCTACAATGGTTATAT
Organism: Loripinus fragilis; assembly: GCA_964019695.1. NCBI lineage: Eukaryota > Metazoa > Mollusca > Bivalvia > Lucinida > Lucinidae > Loripinus > Loripinus fragilis. The sequence goes on from OZ026520.1 coordinate 52,642,274, forward strand.
ATGGTGGATATATTTTTTTTATTACTTATCAGAAGAATACTTTTAATCCACTCATTTATTTAACAACAACCAATATTTTCTGTATCTAGTTGACTGTTGTTTACATTAAACATTGTCAGTGACCAGATACAGGATAGTATTACTCAACAAAATACTGCTTTTGACTAAATGTTCTATGAAAGATTTTAGCAATCCAAACATTTGTGCTATTACAACCCAGATAGAATCAATTTTTTGAAAATTAGACTAGTAGAATTAAAATTGATACATGTTACATTAGATACATTGCATCATAGGTGTATGTAATCAGAAATTGTTAGAAGAGACTGTCTAAAAATCAAACTTTTATTTGGGCATGCAGATGATGATGCATCAATTTCAGGGTTCATACAGACAGGACAAAACAAAATTCCCTGACATTTCCCTGACTTTTCACTGACACCATTCCAAATTTCCCTGACATAACTGTACTCGTCTGAGAAACTTGATTTTATTCAAACAGATGTGTATAGCTACAGTGAAAAGCTCTGTTTTCAATTTAGAGAGATAAAATTTAATTTTGGAAAGATTTATTCAACATTAAAAGCATGTCTTTAGATTAGTAAATAGCTACGTTTTCAAAATAGAAATTTATAAGATTGTCTTATTACTGTGTTAAAACTGCTGTCTTCTTTCAAAAAATTTGGATGTTGACCTCTACCACCCCTACAGCCACCCATAATGCAACCAGTATATACAGATATAAAGGAAAGCAAAGCATTTTAAATCTGATGTGGAATATTTCATTGTAAAAGCTACAACACAAAAAGGTTTTTAGGGATCTTTCATGTGAACCAAACATCCATTAGTCTTGATCCACATCTGAAATAAGGGTGAGATTGGTACCATAAAACTAGTTTAAGCCCTCCAGTAAAAATATTTTTACTGACCGTTCCAAGGCGGTGCTGCTTTTGTGGATCTTTTTTGTTATTTGTTTCGTGTTTGTCATGCTTTCTTGTCTGTTCATTGCAGCCTTGTGGTCACCTGCTGGGAAAAGGCTAACATCTTGGCTCTCATGTGTGTGATGTTTTTTGTGTTTTTGTCACTTTCACATGTGGTGTCCTGGATCAGGTGTGGTACTTGATTGTATCGATTCATGATCTTTGCCCTCTGACTTACTTTTGTCATGATAAAATTCTACTAAAACCCTGAATATAGCAAATTGTTGACAACGGATGACTCATGACAAACAATTCAGTGATTTTATTGGGATTTTAGGAAGCTACCTTTTCCTTCCCTTTTGGGAAAATATTTCATTAAAATTGGGAAAATAAGGCTAAAATACATGAAATTGGGAAAATAAAAGCCATTTTTGGATTGGGAATGACTCCCTTATAAGGCTGTAAAAATGGCCAAATAAAATCACTGAACATTGAGTGAATTTGAGTACATCATGCTTAGGTGAGCTAACAAGAAGCTTAATGAGCCTAAACTGCTATCCGGAGATGTTTCACTTCATGGTTTCAGAAGTTTTTTTAACGTTTTTCCCCATTATAAGGAAGCTAATGACAGACTCTCATTGCATGGCCAAGTTGGACCCCAAGGGCACGGTTGGCACGATTTATGCAGGGGACCACAAGACATTGCTATATACTAAATATATAAACTATGGGCCTCATAGAAAAGATTTTTTTAAAGTTTTTGTCTATGAGAGCTGTTGATCACCAGGGGCTTGGCCAGTTTGCACCCAAGGGGCTTGATTGGCAGGATTTAAGTGGGGGAGCACCAGGAGCATTAGACATTTCCACATACTATATGGTTTCAGAAGATTTTTTTCCATAATACATGTAGCTACATTGATCCTCAAGGTGTGGCCATTTTTGACCCCAGGGGCTTGATTGGCAGGTTTTATGTAGGGGACTACTAGACATTGCTATATATTAAAAATATAAGCTGTAGGCCTAATGGTTTTAGAAGAAAATTTCCGAAGTTTTCCCAAAGTTATAAGTCTATGGGACCCTACCTGATGAATCTTTACATGAAATTTCATCACATTTGGCAAACTGACATTAGTGATATACTTCTTTCAAAATGCGAACGGATGATGAGTTATGCCAGACAATTGCCATACTAATATATGTACCTCACTTGAGCCTTTAGCTCAGGTGAGCTAAAATGGCAGCTGATGATGCAAGGGGCGCCAAATCCTTCCATATTTTTATGTTTAAAGCAATTTAGAAGCTATCAAAATGATTAAGCTCGTATCCAAAATGTTAAGAAAACTGCCCAAGCAATTTTCTGTTTCTCATGATTTGATACAAACTGAAAATTATAAAATTCCCTGACATTTTAGCAAATATCCATTTTTCACTGACACAACATAAAATTCCCTGACAATTCCCTGACCTTGAAAAAATTAAAATTTCCCTGACATTTCCCTGACGCGTTTGAACCCTGAATTTACTTCAAAATTTTAAATAGACTTCAGTTTGCCCATGGTAGAGCTCTCATTTTTTAACGAATGAAACGTTGAAAATGAATTAAATCAACATAGTATTTCTGATGGCAATGTTAATTTTAAGGTCAAAGGTTTATAAAAGGAACATAAAAGATCATACTCACTATTTTATTTATTAAGAACAATGTTTCCATGAAATAGAAAATAAGTGATAATGATGGATTTAACATACAATAATTACATGTGATATGAGCATATCAAGGAAAAGGGACAATTGTTACTTACGATACTGATTTAAATGTATAGGGCTTTGGCAGCTAGATGAGGTCAGACAGAATTGGTCATTCAAGCTGATGTGAATAAAATTTTAAAATGTTCATTTAGAATATGGATGAAAAAGTAAAATATTTAAGGTAAAGAGTGCAGTAATGAAATCTTATTTACTGATAGTTTAAGCAATTAATGCTAAAATAGCTGATACAAATTACCACTAATTAGATTGTGACATGACCAAATTATTGCACCAATCGTGAAACGGATATAAACAACAAGTATGAATTGCATACATACCAGAGTACTGATTCAAGACAAAGGCAAATAAAAGCTCCGCAAGCACTGCATAATACCCCGCCACTGCTGGGGGCACCAAAAGTTATTTCGTGAGATATATAATGCCTAAATAGCAACAGAACTGAGATAGACAGTGATATGACGTCCTTAGTCACAATATGTAACCTTTGATGGTCAACATATCTGTGAAGTTTCATTCAGATACTCCATATAGTAAATGAACTACAGGTCAAAAACCATTTTTCAGATCAATCAAGGGTGGATAACTCATGAACTGGAAAGGTAAGGGTGACGGTCCTTACTAAAAATATGTAACCTTTGATGTTCAACATATCTGTGAAGTTTCATTCAGATATTCCATATAGTAAATGAACTACAGGTCAAAAACCATTTTTCAGATCAATCAAGGGTAGATAACTCATGAACTGGAAAGGTAAGAGTGAAGATCCTTAGTCACAATATGTAACCTTTGATGATCAACATATCTGTGAAGTTTCATTCAGATATTCCATATAGTAAATGAACTACAGGTCAAAAACCATTTTTCAGATCAATCAAGGGCAGATAACTCATGAACTGGAAAGGTAAGAGTGATGGTTCTTTGTCACAGTATGTAACCTTTGATGTGAAACATATCTGTAAAGTTTCATTTAAATATTCCACATAGTAAAGGAACTACGGGTAAAAACATTTTTTAATTCAATCAAGGGCGGATAACTCACAAACGGGAAAGGTAAGAGTGACGGTTCTTAGTCACAATATGTTACCTTTGATGTGAAACATATCTGTGAAGTTATATTCAGATATTCCACATAGTAAAGGAACAATAGGTCAAAAACCTTTTTTCAGACCTATCAAGGGCGGATAACTCACAAACTGGGAAGGTAAGAGTGACGGTCCTTAGTCACAATATGTAACCTTTGATGTGCAACATATCTGTGAAGTTTCATTCAGATATCATGAACAGTAAAGGAATAACAGGCCAGAAACCATTTTTCCAATACGAAAAAGGGCAGTAACTCCGTTAAAAATGGACGGATTTTGCCCATTAACAATCCCACACCACTCATCGCCGATAACAATATGTATGCAAAATATGAAAAAATTCCGTGAATAAATACTCAAGTTATCGATCGGAAATGGTGAGCACCGACGGACGGACGGACAGACACCGAAGGGTATAACATAATACCTCGCCACACTTTAGTGGCGGGGTATAAAAAGTCAACTCAGTATTGAAAGAACACACTACTAAGAATAAACAGTATTACCAATGATATACTTACACGCAATGTGAACAAAGTATATAAGATTCTGAAGTCAGTATCTATGCATTTCCAATTACCACGAGTCTTTTTTAACTTAACTTATCCTAAGCAAATCATATTTCTTTCACATTGAAAATGACAGCATAATGTTTATAACTTTAGATGTTAACAATACAGTGCATCTATTATTATTTATGTTACATATGTGTATGATATAGTTTACAAAATATTGAAACTTTATATTAGATATGATATGACAGTTGCAAACGTCTGAATATTGTTGCCTTTAGATGAAAAAAGTGTTAATCTCATTTTTTTGTAATTTACAGAGAGCAAAAATGAAGATTTGACCAGCACATGAGATTGTGGTATAATCACATTGGCAAAGTCCTCCATTAACTGCTCATGCCGATGCAGTGGAGCTAGCTATACTTATTCTGGTCTAATTCTACACATAATCACATACTTTGTGTATGCAGGCAGCAAAGGATCTGTCAAATCTACACATTTACACAAACTTGCATGTGCCTTTATGTCTTGACACTGGAATGACCACTAGTACCAAACTCAAATGTACTGGCTCATTTTATATGTTCTCTGTGTTACAAGTTGCAATCTATGCAGCTTGATTTATAATATGCAAATAATGGATAAGATGTATTTTATATCAATGGCCATGTTTCAATTTGGCATGCTAAATAGTTCATCCAAGTCTCATTGACATTATGATGATAATTTAAATAAACAAGTAGCCCAATGGGCAACGATCGCTCACCATGGAGCCAGCATTATGTTTGCAGACACCATAATTTACGATGCTCAAAGGCAGATAACTCTGAACTTGAAACAGTGACCAGGAATTAATTAAAAAACATAAGATATTATGCCAGTTCTAGTTATCTGCAAGAATTAAAAAGATCTGAATAAAAATTGCATTGGAAACCTGGTGAAAGTGTATTTTTCAGATACTCAAGGGCAGCTAACTCCGTAGTCAGTTATGGGATCTGACCGAAATTCATACTCATCCATACTTTTATGTATGCCCTGGTAACCTACATGAAAGAAAAATTTCAAATGAAAAATGAAGGTGCTAGAGTGGTCACAACATTATATAGTTATATTTTAGGTGCTCAAGGGCAGCTAACTCTGTAGCTGGTGGATGGGTGTGGTGGAAAATCAAACTCATTCAAACTTTTATGGAAGTCCTTGATATCTACAAATTAGAGATCGATTCAAAAATGAAGGTGTTAGAGTGGTTACAACAGATCTCCCATTGTAAGTCTATGCAGATTTTTTATGATGCTCAAGGGAAGTTAGCTCTCCACAGTCTAAAGTTGGTTCTACTTTAAATTAAACTCATCCAAGCTTTTATGGTTGTCCTTGTTACCTGCAAGAATGAAGAAGATTCAATCAAAAATGAATGAGCTAGAGTGGTCACAACATTATTCATTAATTTTTAAGATGCTCAAGGGGAGCTAACTCCAAAATAAAAATATGTGATGGGATCTTGACGAAATTCAAACTCATCCAAGATTTTATAGTTGTTCTTATTGTATGCAAGAAAGAAGAGGATCCATTCAAAATTGAAAGCACTAGAGTGGTTGCAATATTTCTCCCATTATAAGTCTATAGGGATGCTCCAAATGCTCAAGGGCAGGTAACGCCCCTGGTCGGATCCTGCTGAATTTCGAACCCATCCGAGATATTATGGGTTAACTTGTTGCCTGCAAGAATGAAGATGATCCAATCAAAAATGAATGAGCTAGAGTAGTCACAACATTATTCATTAATTTTTGAGATGCTCAAGGGGAGCTAACTCCAAAATGTGTGATGGGATCTTGACGAAATTCAAACTCATCCAAGCTTTAATAGTTGTTCTTATTGTATGCAATAATGAGGAAGATCCATTCAAAATTGAAAGAACTAGAGTGGTCACAACATTTCTCCCATTATAAGACTATGGGGATTTTTCCAAACGCTCAAGGGCAGGTAACTCATAAGTTCCGGATCCTGCTGAATTTCGAACCCATCCGAGATATTATGAGTTTACTTGTTGCCTGCAAGAATGAAGAAGATCCAATCAAAAATGAAGTAGCTAGAGTGGTCACAACATTATTCATTAATTTTACTGACGATCAAGGGCAGCTAATTCCGAAGTCAGTGATGGAATCTTGACGAAATTCAAACTCATCCAAGCTTTAATAGTTGTTCTTATTGTATGCAAGAATGAAGAGGATCCATTCAAAATTGAAGGCACTAGAGTAGTTGCAATATTTCTCCCATTATAAGCCTATAGGGATTTTTCCAAATGCTCAAGGGCAGGTAACTCAAAAGCCCCTGGTCGGATCCTGCTGAATTTCGAACCCATCCGAGATATTATGGGTTTCCTTGTTGCCTTCAAGAATGAAGAAGATCAAATAAAAATGAAGGAGCTAGAGTGGTCACAACATTATTCATTCATTTTTCTGACGCTCAAGGGCAGCTAACTCCGGAGTCAGTGATGGAATCTTGCTGAAATTCAAACCCATCCAAGCTTTTATGGTTGGTCTTGTTATCTGCAAGGATGAAGAAGATCCATCTAAAAATGAAGGTACTAGAGTGGTCACAACATTTCTTCCATTATAAGTCTATGGGGATTTTGCCAGGCGCTCAAGGGCAGCTAACTCATAAGTCCCTAGTCAAGTCCTGCCAAATTTCAAACCCATTCGAGATTTTATGGTTGTCCTTGTTACTTGCATGAATAAAGAAGAACAGTTCAAAAATGAAGGAGCTAGAGTGGTCACAAGATTTTCCCCATTATAACCATATGGGAGCTATCTGTTGCCATGGAACCCAGAGTTCTGATCCGATCTTACCCAAAACCTGATGCAGTCAATCCCCCACCGAAATGATGCTCCTGACGAAATTAGATGATGGTTGGCCAGCTGGTTTCAGAGATATTCATGTTTGAAAGTGTGGACGGACGCACGCACGCACGGATGACGGCTCGAGTCCCATACTATAAGCTCACCCTGAGCCTTCGGCTCTGGTGAGCTAAAAAAAAGTCTAAATGAACTATTCAAGTCCTTTAATTTAGTCATGTCTACAACTCAATACTTACAACACAAGGAAGATTTCCTAGTATAAACCACTTTTAAACATATGACCAAAATAAGCCTTTAGAACAAATGCTGCCTTAGCAAAATTGTAAAACCAGACATAAAAGGTGATAAGTGTAATGTCCATTGAGACATTTTTGTAATATCTATCTATATCTATACATATATATGTTACCAAGATTAATAGTATTCTTTTTTCACCCTTTTCACAAAACTAGAAATGCTTTTAGATATAAAATCATTTCTGCCATGGAGATTATAAACGTAGGGATAAACATGTACAAATCATTATGATAAGAAAAAAAACTTCAGTTTTCATTCAAAGGACCAGTATAATGCCTGTATAAATTGATTTCTTGATTTTATCATACTTGAAACTACTTACAGTGTAGAAGTTGTGAGCTAGCCTTCGTCCTTAATTTGCACCAATATTCTTAATGTAATCAATAGCTGACACGCTGTATGTGTGTTTTGTTAGCTTTAGTATTACAGAATGGTCAATAGATCTTACTAAGCTACTACATGCTTAATATCTAAACTGAGCGGTAGACAGTGTGGAAAAAAGAATGTCTTGCATATATAATAGTATGTATTAAATTAAGCAAACATATTTTAACGTCAGAGAGATAAATAATACCATTTTAGAAGCATGATCCGATTATTGAAATTAGAAGCTTCTATGTGAAATTTACATATTCGATTAAACACTCCTAATTAATTGCATTTTATGTGGTTTGAGTTCTGGTTACTTTTCATCACTTGTGCTTAAGTAATGTCAAGAGTTTAATAGTTTATAAAAGACAAATATTTGTTAATTTTCTCACTGTTGAGTCCTCACATGGTAGTAACTTACACCAATTAGCAGTTTAAACTCTCTTATAATGATATTATTGCACTAAATCAAAGTAATGTATTGAACAATAATAAGGGGTAAGTAACATATGTAACAGTAATAAGTGATACCTTAATGAGTTAAGATTATACTGCTAGTCATTTACTGTCAATTACAAGATAGTAGTATTGACATGTAAGAATAAGAAATAATTTGATATTTACACTCTAGGAGTACCATTAATTTTAGGGTAACGTGGTTAACATGGCTGTTGCATGGTAACGCGACAACTGACAGAATGCCAACATGTGTCATTTTGCATCTTCTATAATGTTGATGCAGAAAATTAAAGTGTACAAAATGCCCCCTGGGATATATGGGGTCAATTAGCAGCTCAGTCTAAAGGCACTTTGGCAGAACTAACGAACATGCATGCCTTACAAATTACAATGGTACCTTTTCCCTTATAATATTAGTACTATTTCTTGTATTATTAGCATTATTTTGTGACACGCTAATAAAAATAATATCTTACTACTTTTGTTAAGTGAAATCTTATATTTATCAAGAAAAAGAATACATTCTGAAGTGTTGATTAGTAATACTGGGAGCAATATGCATATTTACTTGGTTTTCAGTGTGGTTGATAAGGTCCTTTTTTACAGGCATTTGGACCACTTTTGATGCCCACTTCATACCCTATCATAACGAGGACATATCAGGCTTCATTTTGATGTACGGTGTACAAATCCGTCAGGGCGTGCATTAAATCTTATTTTTGACCCCTCTCTGTCGGTTGCCTATCAGGAAAATGTGGATTTTCTGCCAGAAAAAAATTCTATCAGTTCCAAAGGACTCTTTCTTCACATGTTTAACTTCAGAAACATTTAAACGAAACATTATCAATTCTTTTACATAGGACATTATTCACAAGCTTATCTTCAAAAACAGATGGATTTTCTGACAAACAAAACATATATTCAGTGCCACAGGACTGCACTTATACTTCCCTTTCTTCCCTTTGCTCAACTTCAGTAAAACTGGATATTCAGTTCCAAATAGCTGTCATATTCTAATTCTCTTCCTTCACATGCTTAACTTCAGTAAAATTGAATTCTCTGCCAGACAGAACATTTAGTATTCATTTCCAATTTACTCTCCATATTTCTCTTTCTTCATTTTGATTAACATCAGCAAAGTTGGATTTTCTGACACACGAAACTTTAAACTATTCAATTCCAAATGAATACTAATTCTCTTTTCTTTGCATGTTTTTCTTCTGAAACAGTTGGATTTTCTGACATACAAGTGTTTAATAGCCAGTTCCTAAGGCCTGCACTTTTAATAATCTTTCTTCATATATACTTAACTTCAGAGACAGTTGAATTTTCAGACAGACAAAACCTTTAATATTCAGTTCCATAGTACTGCACTATCAATTTTCTTTCTCCACATGATTAAATTCAGATACAGTTGAAATTAATTTCATTTGAGCCCATAATATTGATTTGTAAATGCATAGTCATACAACCCAAAAAGCATCTCATCACTTGGGATAGTAGGCAAATTCTGAGAAGGTCTCGGTAAATTCAGCTGGTTTATACAAGTGTTTGCTGTCGGAATGTACGATTCCTGAACCTCAGGAAATGCAATCGATGGTTTTATGCTGAAGCCTAATACAGGCTCGTCATCTGAAGATGTTGCAAATGCCAGTATATCATGGAAACCGATCTGAGGTCTATCTCCAGCTGAAAGACATTTGAAAATGTAATTTATACAAGTCACTACAACATGTTTTAAAAGGGGTATGTGCATTAAGAGGGTATTTTGCCCCCCCCCCCCCCCCCCTTTGAGGCCAAAAAATGAAAATTGCTTTTCACAAGTTTCTTCTTATTAGTTTATTAGAACAATAGCCAAAGTGTAAAAGTCTGGGACTTTTTCTATTTTTACCGTTGCTATGGAAACAACAATGGCTGCCAAAATAGGCTGAAAATAGGAAAGTGGCTCTTTTGGAGCAAATTTAAGACATTTGACAGAGAAATTAACACAGAGCACAAGCAAATACCAAAAAGATATTTTAACAGTGTGAGAAGTATCATGGCACACAATATATTAAAAGTTTTCTTTAAAAGTCGGTCTGAAAAAGCCTTGAATTTAGCACTAAAAAAACGACAGTTTCTCTATTTTAGGTCTATTTTGGCAGCCATTTTTGTTACCATAGCAACCAAGTAAATATAAATGCCAGAATTTTACACTTGAACCATTCTTCTAATAAACCAATAGGATGAAAAGCAACTTATAGTTTTTGGCTCTAGAGGGGGCCAAATTAGCCCCTTAATGCACATACCCCTTTGAACTTTTTTGCATATAAACTTTTAGTAAAACTCCTATATTCAAGTTACACATGTTTTTATCTTTTAACCAGCCCTAAAACCAGGCAGTACAAACTCTAACCCAATCACGTAACAGGCACATTTCATCTATTGGTTACGTTGTAATGGCACAGGACAGAAAAACTGATGAACGGAAGGACAGACGTAAGGATGGCCAGGTGGATGGACAACGTCAGTCCTATATCCCTCCGCCTTCCGTAAGGATGCAAGGGATAAAAATAAAGTCTGAAAAGGAACATAATGTAGTCAAATATAACCACAGATTTATCAAAACTTAATCAAGTTTTATACACCTAGAACACAACCTGTGAGCCTAATGTCATGATCCTAGCTAAAGTGGTTCTTGAGATTTATTCACAAGGTTCCATTGGCTACAATAGGATTCAGGTAAAAAAAATCAGTGATGTATTTAATTGCTCTAAGCAAGAAGAAATCTTAATCATCAACATTATGAACACAATCTGTGGCTCAAATATCATTACCCTAGTTCAAGTGACTCCTTTGATGTTTTGTTCACATGCATAATACAATGTGGAAACACGGAATCGGGGCTATAAAGAGCTATGTGCGTTAAGAGGCTATTTTTGCCCCCCTATGAGGCTAAAAAATAAAGATTGTTTTTCACCATTTTCTTCTCATTAGTTCATTAGAACAATAGCCAAGTGTAAACATCGGGTATTAATTTGACTTTTATCCTTGCTATGGTAACAAACATGGCCTCCAAATTAGGCTGAAAACAGGAATTGTCTATTTTGGAGCAAATTTAAGACATTTGACAGAGCAATTTACATAGAGCACAAGCAAATACCAAAAAGATATTTAAACAGATGATGAAAATTATCACGGCACACCACATATTTAAAGGTTTTTTGGTATTTAGCTGTGCTGATATCTAACTCTTAAAAAATCAGTCTACAAAATCCTTAAATTTGGTCCAAAATGGCGATTTCTCTATTTTAAGCCTACTTTGTCAGCCATTTTTGTTACCATAGTAACCATTTAATTTAAATAAATGCCAGAACTTTACACTTGAGTTATTCTTCTAATTGACCAATCAGAAGAAATTGGTGAAAAGCAACTTTCAGATTTTGGCACTAGATGGAGCCAAATTAGCCCCTTAATGCAAGTACCCCTTTCTTATGACAAATCTGCCAAACAATAGAACACTAGAGGACCTGGTGGTCCTGAAGCGCTCGCCTGATCTCCTTAATAATGTTAAAATAGGTCAAGGTAAACTTAGGCTTATCACTGAAACATATGTTTTACCATATGTGGGGGCTGGAACCATTTTGGTCTAGTGACCTAAAATAATCAAAAGAATACTCCATATGAAATTTGAGTTCAAACGGGCAAGTGATTTCTGAGTGTATGAGGCAGTCAAAATGAGTGGCCTAGACTGAAAGGTCACAGGTCAGCTTTTATAGTTTGGTACTTATATAAAACCACTGTCTCATTAGGTTAAACATTTCTCGCAAGTATTGTGATTTTACCTTAAAAAGTGTAAGAAAAATGAACATTTCAAGATTTTTCCCATGTAAATGCATTAGGAATCAAATTTGACCTTGCCATAAAGTAGGTCAAGATCAACCCAGAATAATCTTGTATCTGTAGGAACCAATCAAAGACTTATGCGTAAAAGTAAATGATTTTTTAAAGGCTTTTACCATATATGGGCGTGGTGGCCATCTTGGTCATGTGACAAAAATAATATGTATAATTTTTGGCAAACCTATCATTAGGAGTGTCCATATGAAATTTGGGTTCAAATGGCTTTATGATTTCTGAGAAAACTATGTATTAATATATTGATGGGACTTAAATGAGCCACCTTGGTTGAAAGGTCAACCTTGACCTTTGGGACTTATTTATAGCTGTTGTCTGAATAAGTTTAAAATATCAAGAGGGAATAATGACTAAAAAAATTAAGTAAGGGTGCAAAGATCAGGAATCGATACAATCAAGTACCACACCCAACCCAAGATACCAATGGGAAAGTGACAAACTCACAGTAAGACACCACAAACAACAGCCAAGAGGTCAGCCCTTTCCCAGCAGGTGACCACAAAGCACATATAAACAGACACGCACAAAGGTCAAGCAAACACAAGACAGAAAAACATAAAAGATCCACAAAAGAAGTACCGCCTTGGAAGGGTCAGTAAAATATTACTTGAGGGCTTAAACCGGTTTCACGGCGCCAACCTCACTCTTAATTTAGATGTGGATCAAGACACATAGATATTTGGTTTTCTGTGTCTTGATCCACATCTGAATTAAGGGTGAGGTTGGCGACGTTAAACCGGTTTAAGCCCTCCAGTAAAACATTTTACTGACCGTTCCAAGACGGTACTTCTTTATGTGAATATTTTGCAAGTCTAAGAACTTACCAGCAACAGCCCTTAAATATCTGACAAACGATTGATAAACTTTTTTTTCCAGGTTATATGCATTGCTCCCACTTAAGCTGAATTCCGGCTTCAAAATGCCTTGGAGGCGGTCAAGGGTTATTCTTCTATTATTAGTCTTATGTAGAAGAAATCTTAAGCCCGGTAGCTGCTGGAATACCTGCAACATAACAAGTCATTTCAGAGCAAATTTGACCTCGCCTTGAAATTAGTGAATGTCAAGGTAGTCAGCATTAGAACCAACTCTAATGGGCCCCAAGTCCTCAGTGCTGCATTACAAGTCCAAAAGTCATTGGCTATTTGGTTACTGTTTCTGCTTTTTTAATGGATTTACCAATTACAAGCCATTTATATATTTTTTGGTTTAGTTTTGATCTTTACATCTCAGTCAACAGCTATGGTTATGTCAAAATGGTAAGTTCACCTAACCACACCTTTTCCTGGACAAGCTTCACTAAGCTATTATTCAGAACTAAGTGCAAATACTTTCACTTGTAACTGACAACACTTACCCTTCTTGAATCAGCAAAGGGAGAATGACCATTATCCATATAAATTAATTCAAGATCAATCACCACAATAATATGAGACTGGGTCAGGATTTAACCTATAATTGGTTACCAACAGGGCTAGGGGGCCTGGCAGGTCTTACCATATGAAAGCATGGTGGCAATCTCAATCAACTCCCACAGCCTCTCATATCTCGAACCCATGGATGATCCACATGTAATTTGGCTTAAATCTGCCAAGAAGTTTTGAAGGATACATTTCGAAATAGTGGTCATAATCGTGTATCTAGGGCTCTTACACCCATTTTGTTTTGCAAAGCTGAACAGTTTTCGCAATTTTGGTAGAAGGTATCATGAGGAACAATTCTGTAATTTATTTTTAATTTGGGCCAGTGGCTCAGGAGGACACACTGGTAAATGTATACGTCGATTTTCTGGTATTTACGCATATTGCTGGTACTTCATAGACCGGAAGTGGTAGATATTGGTGTTTATACTATAAAGAAAAACATGCTATATGCCTATAAGACTATAGAATTAGATCATTTTTAAGTATTCGGCATGCACATGGCAATTTATGTAAGCATTTAGGAATAGATTCGAGTACCGATCTGGATGACCAGGTTATCTACTCATTATCTTCTATTCGCTGACCAAGTTTGAAGCTACTTGCTGTGATAGTTTTTTAGATATCTTGATTACAAGTTTTCAATCATCATGCCAAAATTTGCAATGGGCAATGACGAAAAAAAAGTTATTCTAACTTTTCACCAAGTTATCTTCTCATTATCTTCTATAGCTGACAAAGTTTGAAGCTCCTAGCTGTAATAGTTCTCGAGATATCTTGATTACAAAATTTCATTATAACCCTTTAAAAGCGGAATAATTTCACAAAAGGAGGTAATCATGACTTAAAAAAATATGGGTCAGTTAATTTTTGATGAAGACTCCATCTATGAAATTAGAAAACCCTAACTTAATATTTGTTCGGACGGACAGACAAGACCAAAGCAGTATGCCTATTCAAAAGTTGGGGGCATAAGAAGTTTAGGGACAATGGATGCAGGATGGATGAAGACGGATCATAATAGCTCACCTTGAGCCGAAGTTTGGCAAGTTAAACAAAAAAACTTACAAGAATTAGCATTGGATGGTGTTTGTTTTTTTACACTTTGACCAACAATGATGACTTTCATGCAAGAGGAGCATATATTTCTACACCTAAGTGTTCAATATGAGTTTGGCTTTAGAAAGTAACTTGTATTGTGGATGTGTTATTTTTTGACTGCAAAAAGTCATGCTATTTCATTGAAGAAAATTGATGAAATGGAGATGGCCACATTTAGAAAAGTTGGCTAGTTTATTTTCCACTTATGTTATGGCTTACCTTGAATAATCCAAGAACATCAAACCCCAACTGCAGCTGTTGAATGCAGCGTGATAATGGCAGTGGGTTTGTTTGCCATAGCTGTTCCAGTGTAACTGGATCCAGAAATGTTGGAAGTTTGCCATTCTGCAGAATACTTAGAGCTTAAAATAGAAGAAAATATCCATCAGAGGAGATGACACCAAAAGTAAAATGATAAGCAGTCCAAACTAATAACCAAGAATATATATAATATGATTTCAGTCGATTGTATACCATCGCAATCACACACGTTTTTACCTTTGACTTTGACCTTGAGGTTACACAGAATAGTGCCCAATGTCCTTTACATCTCAATACCTATGCACATGCAAAGTTTAAAGTTGCTTCATCCAACCATTTAGGTAGAGATGTATTTACAAGAAACTACAGTATTTGACCTTAACCTTGATATCAAAGTCACTTGAAATGTTGTCCAGTTCCCTCTACACCGTGTGACCTTAGTACAGATGCAAAGTTTGAAGTTGCTACCACTAATGTTTAGGAGATTCCTTTACAAAAAAAAAATTCATTTTTTTATCTTTGACCAGGGTTCCCACAGAAAATCAAAAACACGATTCCATGATTTTCCATGCTTTTCCATTATCAACGATGTAATTTTCATGAATAATTAATGCACAGCCTCCAACCTCCCTTTTTAGCGTCATCTTCACCACGCAGAGCATAAATACTGAATGCAGCAACAAAAATATATTTATAGACCATGCATACATTTTGAAACTAGAAATGATGTTTATGAAATACTATGCCGCCAACCCTTTGCTTGTCAGAAAAGGTTTATAACACAAGGATCATCTTTAGTTATTATACTGCTCATCATCCTCTATCAGCTGACCAAATTTGAACTAAAATAAAAATAATTTCACCAAGTAATCAGCTGACAAAATTTGAAGCTGCTAGCTATAAAATGTTTTGAGATACATGTATCTTTACTAAAGTTTTCAATGCCCAAATTTACAAAGGGCAATAACTTAAAATAAAATAACTTATTTTTTAATTTTCACCAGATTAATTCATCATCATATTCATTCATAATTAACTCATCATCTTCTACCAACTGACCATGTTTGAAGCTGCTAGCTATAATAATTTTTGAGATATCTTGATTACAAGTTTCCAATGCCCAAATTTGCAAAGAGCAATAACTCAAAAAAAAGTATAACAACTTTTTTTTTAATAATTTTGACCAGATTATCTACTTATTATCCTCTATCAGCTGACAAACTTTGAAGCTCTAGCTGTAACAGTTTTTGAGGTATCTTGACTACAAGTTTTCAATGCCAAAATTTGCAAAAAGGGAATAACTTTAAATTTTCACCAGGTCTTCTACTCATCATCTTCTGTCAACTGACTATGTTTGAAGCTGCTAGTTATAATAATTTTCTAGATATCTTTATTACAAGTTTTCAATGCCCAAATTTGCAAAGGGCAATAACTCGAAAAAATAAAATAACTTTTTTTTTAAATTTTAACTAGGTTATCTACTCATTATCTTCTTTCGGCTGACCAAGTTTGGAGCTACTTGCTGTATAGTTTTTGAGATATCTTGATTAAAAGTTTTCAATGCCAAAATTTGCAAAGGGCAATAACTAAAAAAATATATTAACTTCTTTTTAATTTTCACCAGGTTATCTACTTATCATCCTCTATTAGCTGACCAAGTTTGAAGCTCATAGCTGTTATAGTTTACGAGATATCTTGATTACAAAACATCATTATGACCCTTTAAAAGGGGCATAACTCCACAAAGGGAGATAAACCAGACTTTAAAAAAAATATGTGTCAATTATTTTTTATCAGGAATCCATATATGAAATTTCAAAACTGTATCTTTAAATTTTTTGAACGGACAGATGCATGGACCAGCCCAAAGCAATATGCCCCTTCAACTTTTCAAAGTTGGGGGCGTAAGAATTAGAACTTGAAACCACCAATAGCCAGAAAACTAGCTGTCAGACACACAAGATCTCTGTTTCTGATAGCTAGTTTTCTGGTTACTGGTGGCTTTGTCAAATTATTTCACGAGAGTTTATGATTTTTCCATGTTTATTCAGGTTTTTTTCTAATTCCATGATTTTTCCAGACATGGAACTTTTTGGGGTATTTTCCAGGTTTTCCTTGATTTCCAGAGCTCAAGGTCAAGGTAACAGTGACCAGAAAATGGTATGTTACATTCCGCCATCCCAAGATGCATTTACACACCAAATTTGGAATTCTTATCTCCAAGAATATACGAGATATGCACCAGACTCAA
This sequence comes from Loripinus fragilis, assembly GCA_964019695.1. Classification (NCBI taxonomy): domain Eukaryota; kingdom Metazoa; phylum Mollusca; class Bivalvia; order Lucinida; family Lucinidae; genus Loripinus; species Loripinus fragilis. Next base: position 52,659,466 of record OZ026520.1, read on the forward strand.
TGCAGTTTCTAGAAACTAGGTTAGAGGTCGAGGTCAATGCCACAGTGACCCAAGGATGGTTTGCGATACTTTGTCATCCCAAGATGCATTTTAACACCAAATTTGGGATTCCTACCTCACATAATATATGAGATATGCTCTGGACACAATTTAAAAATAATAAAAAATATCCCCATAAAATTTGTGCCATAACATAACATGATAGGGTTTGTAAATCGGTTACTGAGATAGAATACCATGCTAAGAACTTTCCAAAGGCCCCTCGTATATCAGTTTTTAGAACTGCCTTGTTAAAATTTGCATTGATCATAAATATGTAGATACATAAGGCAAGTACCTACCAAATATAGTTCCAACAGTTTTATAGTCTGGCCAAAGAAGTTCACGAAGACCATTGTCAAAATACTTCTCCTTTATTGCTAACAGGATCAGTCTAAAGAACTCCCTTCTCGGCCCACCCAAGTCTACTGCTAACTGAAACAAATTGTAATGCAAAAAATAAGCTTATTCACAAGAGTGAAGCTCAACTAGCGGACCTGAAGGTCCTGAAGTGTGCTCACCTGATCTCCTTAATAATGTTGAAATAGGTCAAGGTCAACTACAGGCTTATTATGAAACGTATTTTGTTTTACCATATAAGGAGGTTGCGGCCATTTTGGTCAATTGACCTAAAACAATCTAATGTTTGTTTTGTTTGATTTGATTCTTTACATCCCAATCAACAATCTTTCAGTTGCGTCGTGACGGGTCTTCCTGGGTTGAACCAGTACTAAGCTAGGATTAATGTGTCTTGCTCAAGGACACAAGGCAGTGACGCCAGTGAGGCTGGAACCCGCGGCCCTTCAGTCTTAAGTCAAACACTCCTCCACTAAGCCACTGCGCTCCCAAAACAATCTAATAAATAGTCCATCAAACAGCCCAGTGATTTCTGAGAAAAAGATCTTTAGATAGGTATGTGGTAGTCCAAATGAATGGCCTTGGATAAAAGGTCACAGGTTAGCTTGACATTTGGTACTTATATAAAAGCATTGTCTAATTAGGATAAACATTTATCGCAAGTATTATGAACAGTTATAGAAAAAAAAACTAAAGATTTTTTTCCATATAAATGCATTACGAATCAAATTTGACCTTGCCATAAAGTAGGTCAAGGTCACCCTAGATTCATCATTTGTGCAAACCTGGTAGGGCACACATCCCCAATGCTACATACCAAGTCCCAAGGCCATTGGCCTTTTGATTTCTGAGATGGAAGATACTTAAAGGGTTTTTACCACATATGGGCATGGTGACCATCTTGGTTATGTGAACAGAACAATTTTTATAAATTTTGGCTAATCTACCATATATAGGGATTCTTCATTATCCCCACGCTTTTTTAAAAAGCAAAGGGGATATTGTAATCGCCTCCGTTTGTCTGTCAGTCTGTCTGTCCGTTATGCTATCTCCTCCTAAACCGTTGGACAAAACTCAGGCAAATTTGGTGTGTGAGTTACTCACATGAGCGGGGCGTGCAATGGCAAATTGTTTTGGCCTTGCCCCCTGGGGAGGGGTCAAAAGGTCAAATATCATTTAATTTCAATTACAAAGTCAATTTCAAATTTTCTATACCAAACTTTGTGATTGTTCTCACAAATGAAAGATACAAAACATATCAGACAGGATTTTAATTCTGTTGCCTGGGTCATACCCAAGGGGTCGGACTTTGGGGCGCTGGGGGTGCCGAGGGGTCAAAAAAAAAAATTTCCAACATGGTCATGTGGCATATCAAATCGTCGGGGATGACGAGCAGAACAGAATGCAGGTAAATTTTCATCTTACGGTATATATGGTGACCTTGGGGTGAAGTGAAAAGGTCAAATATCATTAAATTTCGGTTAACATGTCAATTTTTTAAAGATTTTATACCAAACTTTGTGTGTGTTGTACAAATAAAAGATACAAAACCTATCAGATGAGATTTTCATTCTGTCACCCTGGTCATGCCCCAGGGGTGGGACTTTGGGGCGCCCAGGGGGGTCAATTTTTTATTTTTCAGACACGGTCATCTGGCATATCAAATCGTCCGAGATGATGAGCAGAGCAAAATGCATGTAAAATTTGCATCCTAGGGTCAAACTGGTGACCTTGGGGTGAGGTCTTCGGTTACCATGTCATTCTCAATTCTTTATACCAAACTCTGCGTGTGTTCTCACAAATAAAAGATAAAAAACATATTGAACAGAATTTTCATTCTGTTGCTGGGATCATGCCCCAGGGGTGTGACTTGGGGGTGCTGGGGGGTCAAAAACTTCAGCGTGGGGATTTGTGATGGCGTCCCATTGACTGCGCGTTCTAGTATGAAATTTGAGTTCAATTTGCCCAGTTGTTTCTGAAGAAACTATGTTTTAATATGTTGAAGGGATGAAGATGAGGATAGATGGCTAAATGTTGTGTGAGACACACCTTCATGCTATGGGTAATAATCATGTAAACTTGACCTAATCTTGTATGAGAAATGGAACAGACATGAAACTCATGAATACAGCGTTAACTAGAATTGTCAGAGAATCTGACTATAGCTCGGCTGCAGTGCTTTGCATGCAGTAAAAGGCCAGAGTTTCTCAGGATATTGAGTGGTAACGTAAATCTGACATCAAGGGCCATAACTCTCTTACAAATTTGCGAAAAATGACAGCTAACAAGCCCAATTTAGATCTTATCAAATAGGGTTTGGTCAAAATCTGTCTATTTTTTCTTAAGATATTGAGCAGAAATGAAATTTTGGAGCAAATCAAGGGTCATAACTCTGGTACAAATGAGTAAAGAATGATGTGTAACAATCCCCACCTAGATCTTGTCAATATGATTGCATACATAAAATTTGGTAAAATTCTGTCCATTTGATCTCAAAATGATGAATGGAACCAAAATTTTGGCTTAAATCAAGGGCCAAAACTCTTTTACAAATTTGCAAAAAAATGACGTGTAACAATCCTAAGCTAGATCTTGCCAAGATTAATGCATATGTAAAATTTGGTGAAATTCTACCAACTGCTTCTCAAAATATTGAGTGGAATCGAAATTTTGGCGTAAATAAAGGGCCATAACTCTGGTACAAAGGTGCTGCACAATGCTAGTCCGAGTCTACACTTGTCAAAATGCCACATTGTTGAAAACCACATGTTGTGGCTCATTAATCCTTGCTTAATACTGGTTCAACCCAGGAAGACCCGTCCCGACATAACTGAAAAATTGTTGACTGGGACATAAAGAATCAAATCAAACAAACATGTCAAACAAAATCCCCCAAAATGGTCTTCAGGGAAATTAAAAATCAGATTGCTGTTTAGAATGTGTTTATGTGAGTACTAATACTATTTTCAAACCAAAATTTTGATCAGTTACCTTGTTATTCAGTGAGTACTAAAGCAGTGTTAGCACTATAACCAATAATGATATGTAAAAAACAAAATGGTACAGCTTAGACCTTACATACCAACAATCTGGTTCAAATATTGGTTTTGTGAAGTATTCAACTAACCTCTCCATAAAATACTACATTAATAGTCTTTCTTAAATCTGTAGGTTTTGCCTTTTCGATTTCCTCCATTCCACACTGCAATACTTCATCTCTGTCAATGTAAATGCAAAACGTCTCTCCATCCAAACAATCTGTTGGATCTGTAATGTCCAACCCTCTTCCTACTATGATTTCACTTTGACATTTTCTGAGAATTTCCACAGGGTCCTGAATATTGTTTTCAATACAAAATTGTATGATATTCTCGATACTGTGTGATAAGTCACCATCTGATACTTCAACAGCTTCCATTTCCCATGAATGTGCCTGCATCCTACTTGTTTCACCTGCTTCAGGTGATATAGCTGTTTCACTAGCTGATATAACTGTTTCATTAGAACTTGGTTGTATCATAATGGGTTCACCAAACTGGCTTGTTTCACTAGCTGATATAATTGTTTCACTGGAACTCAGTGGTATCATACTGGGTTCACCAAACAGGCTTACTTCACTAAAACGTGGTTGCACGCTAGTTGTAGCACTTAATTCCCCAGATAGCACTATACTCATTCCATTGTAACCTGTAAATGAAAACCAGATGACCTGAGTGGTCCTGCAAAAGCTCATATGATACCTGGTCCTGGTATATATGAGTATGTGGCTTAACAGATAGTACAATCCCCCTACTTTCTAAATTGAAAAATCTTGCCTCTATGCATCTTTTGTGGCAGTACAGCACAGGCAAATAGGCACTTGCCCTGCATCACAAACAATATTAGCATATAAGGGGAATATCAAGCCTTGAAAAAAGCACTCATACTCTCATATTTACGAGTGCCTCAGGCTGCAGGGCAAATGAAAATTTTGATATTTCTAGTATAAATTAATAGTTTCCCATATATGCCAATAATTTTTGTGATGCAGGGCAAAAGCCTATTTTAAGATATTTCTAGGCCTGAAATATGTAGTTTTGAAAATTTCACTAGAAATATAACAAGTAGCCTAATGGGCGACGATCGCTCACCTTGGAGCCAGCATAATGTTTGGAGATACCATAATTGATGATGCTCAAAGGCAGGTACTCTGAACTTGAAACAGTGACCAGGAACTTATTAAAAATCATAAGATATTATGCCTGTCCTGGTTATCTGCAAGTTTTAAAAAGATCTGAATAAAAATGGTGAAAGTGTATTTTCAGATGCTCAAGGGCAGCTAACTCTGTAGTCAGTGATGGGTTCTGACCAATACAATCTTTAATGTATGTCCTGATAACCTACAAGGATGAAAAAATCAAATGAAAAATGAAGGCGATAGAGTGGTAACAACATTATACAGCTATACTTTAGACGCTCAAGTGCAGCTAACTCTGTAATTGAAGTTTGGGGGTGGCGGATAATCTAACTCATTGAAGCTTTAATGGGTGTCATTGTTACCTGCAAGACTGAGGAAGATCCATTCAAAAATGAGGGTGCTAGAGTGGTCACAAAAGATCTCCCATTGTAAGTCCATGCAGATTTTTTATAACACTCAAGGGCAGTTAACTCAACAGTCTGAGGTTAGTTCTACTTAAAGTTCAAACTCATCCAAGTTTAATGGTTGTCCTTGTTACCTGAAAGAATGAAGAAGATCCAATCAAAAATGAAGGCGCTAGAGTGGTCACAACATTATCCATCAATTTTTAAGATGATCAAGGGGAGCTAACTCCATAATAGTGATGGGATCTTGACAAAATTCAAACTCATTCAAGCTTTTATAGTTGTCCTTTTTATCTGCAAGAATAAAGAAGATCCATTCAAAATTGAAAGCACTAGAGTGGTCACAATATTTCTCCCATTAAAAATATGTCTATGAGGATTTTTCCAGACGCTCAACGGCAGGTAACTCATAAGTGCTTGGTCGGATCCTGCAGAATTTCAAACTCATCCAAGCTTTAATGTTTGTCCTTGTTAGATGAAAGAATGAAGCAGATCCAATCAAAAAAGTAGACGCTAGAGCGGTCACAACATTATCCATCAATATTTAAGATGCTCAAGGGGAACTAACTCCAAAATAGGTGATGGGATCTTGACGAAATTCAAACTCATCCAAGCTTTAATAGTTGTCCTCATTGTGTGCAAGAATGAAGATTCATTCAAATTTGAAAGCACTAGAGTGGTCCCAACATTTCTCCCATTATAAGTCTATGGGGATTTTTCTAAACGCTCAAGGGCAGGTAACTCATAAGTCCCTGGTTGGATCCTGCTGAATTTCCAACCCATCAGAGAATTATGGGTTTCCTTGTTGCCTGCAAGAATAAAGAAGATCCAATCAAAAATAAAGGAGCTAGGGTGGTCACAACATTATTCATTAATACAAGTAGGTTATCAAACAGTATGGATCCAGATAATGCCCAACATTTTTAGCCTGAATTTGGCTTCGGCTGTTGACAAAAATATATAAGCGAAATAGCTTTAGCAGGCAAATGCTCATTAAGTTTAATGTATATCAGGGCTCTCCATCACCCGATTTTGGGGCGGAAGTTCGGCCCCATTCCCAATGCCAAAAAGTATGTTGTTTTTTTCCCAATTCCAGACAAAAAATTCCCAATTTGACAATTTGTTTTTCTTTTTTCTTTTTTTTTTTTTTTTTTTTTTTGGGGGGGGGGGTTTAATACAGAACATACAATATTAATGTATTGTGTTACATATTTACAATTCCGCAGAATAGAATACAATCACACTTGCTTCTTTCTCCCTTTTCTCATAGTACACTTAGGTAAGTTTAATTATTGGAATCAATCTAGCAATGGAAACATCATACATAAAGACGATCATAAGTCCAGATAAGGAAATTTTATTTGCGTAAAATGTTAATTATTTTCTTACCCAATAATTTAAAAATGTGTTTGGGATGCTCAAAAGAACCGTCTCATTGAGACGGTTCTTTTGAGTACCCACAACATATGTTGTTAAGAAAATTATTTTCCAATACCCACTTTTATCTGGACAATGTCAAATTTCGCAATTTTAGTCTACATGTAAGGCCACTAATTTCCCAATTCCATGGGCCCTGGCCCCATTCCCAAAAAGTGGTGCAAGAGCCCTGTATATCCCCGATTGGCTAATTTGTCAACTCTTTAATTTGCCTGAATTGTTGTCATAAACTCTTCACTTACTAGTGTCGTCTACTGATAATGTTTGCAAACAATTTGGACCCAGATCAGGCCCGAGGAAAGCTCGGTCATGATCTGGATCCAAACTGCTTGGCACTCTACTGATATTCCCAAAAGATTTTTTTAGAAAAAACAACAACAACAAACTTAAACACATTCAATGGCGCTCCATCGCAAATCCCCACGCGCTTGAAGAAATCTAATGGTAATTGACCCTTTGACCCAATCCCAAGGTCACCAGTTTGATTGTAGGGTAAACTTTTTCAGTGTATCCTGGGCTACTGTTCATCCCCTTTATTTTGAAATGCCACATGACCATGTTCAGAAAATTAAATTTTTGACCCCGCAACACCCCCAAGTTCCAAACCCTTGGGCATGACCCAGGGGACCTAATGAAAATCCTGTCTAATATGTTTTATATCTTTCATTTGTGAGAAGACACACAAACTTAGTAATTGAGATTTAATGTTATTTGACCTTTTGGCCCCTCCCCAAGGCCCCAGGGGGTGGGGGACCCAAAAAATGTGCTGTTGCATGTGCCTTTGTAAGCATTTCACACACCAACTGTGGTTGAATTTCAGAAAAAAAATTGACCCCCCAACCCCTACCAGGGCTTCCATTAACTTTCAAATCCAGGAAGTCCAGACTTCCTACCCTTGAAATTTGGAAGTCCCATTGAATTTTTTTGGAAGTCCCACTTTTTTCTGTGATACCATCGCGGTGTGGTGGATTGTCAAACTGGCTTTGAAATATAAGATATATATTTCAGAGATCATTCTTTGTTCCTTGCAAGATGGGTAGGGTAGGGTAGGGAATGGTAGGGTAGATAGATAGATTTGTTTGGGAGGGTGTTTGTGTAGCAATTTTTATTTTAAAAGCTTGTTCTTATTTGTGTAACAATTATTTTTTATAAGCTTGTACTTATACAGAATGAGATCATTCTTTGTTCCTTACAATGCATAGATAGGTAGGGTAGGGTATGGTAGGGTAGGGTTAGGTAGGGTAGGGTAGGGTAGAGTAAGGTAAGGTAAGGTAAGGTAAGGTAAGGTAGGGTAGGGTAGGGTAGGGTAGGGTAGGGTAGGGTAGGGTAGGGTAGGGTAGGGTAGGGTAGGGTAGGGTAGGGAAGGGTAGGGTAGATAGATAGATTTGTTTGGGAGAGTGTTTGTGTAGCAATTTTTATTTTAAAAGCTTGTACTTATTTTGTGTAACAATTGTTTTTAATAAGCTTGTACTTGTACAGCGTAAAAATTGCAACAAAAGAACATTCTTTTTTAATATGTTGTTAATTCGTTGGTGTAGTGCCTGTGTAGAAGGAGTGTTCAAGTACTAAATTATCGCATGCGCAGGATCTACACAATTAATTACGACGCAGACGTGTAGAGTTTATAAAAGTTATTTCACAAGCATGCAAAGTGTCACGTCGGCACTTCAAACAAAACGGATAGTGATTGGGCTGTTGGCCGTTTCGCTTTATTGCTCAGGGACTGGTCGTGCGCCTCGCGGGAATGGTTTCTAAGGCCGTTGTCAAGATGTGTCGATGTAAAATTTCACACCTGTTGGATGCCACGCTTTTATAATTACCCTTCCGACAGAAGCCTACACGTGACACTGGCTGTCAATAAAACTCTTGAAATCAGTCAAGTGGGACGTCCTAGCGTGGTCAATAAACAAAATAAATGAGTTTCCAATACAAAGGCGGGACATAAATCACGTAATCTGGTAAATGTGGGCGGGTTTTTTCTGCCGACAGGACGTCTCGATATCCATTTTCGGCCTTACTAAGGAATTTTCAGAAGTCCGCGTTACGTCTTTGATGTGTAATTTCGGCGTACGCAGCCGATTTTTGGACGTAATATACGGCGTACGTCCGCCTAACGGAAGCCCTGCCCTACAGTTCCCCCAAGTCCCACCCCTGGGGCATGACCCAGGCGGTCAAATGAAAATCCTGTCTGATCTTTTTTATATATTTCATTTGTGAGAAGACACACAGAGTTTGGTTTAAAAATATATTTGAAATTGACTTAGTACTTTTGATTTAATTATATTTGACCTTTTGGCCCCTCCCAAGGCTCCAGGGGGAGGGGACCCAAAAAATTGTGCCGTTGCATGTGCCATTCATGTAAGTAACTCACACAAACTCTTGCTGAATTTCGGGAAATTTTTTTTTGACCTCCCCAACTTGAACACCCAAGGTACCCCCAAGTCCCACCCCTGGGGCATGACCAAGGCAGCCGAATGAAAATCCCGTCTGATATGTTTTAATTGTTCATTTGTGAGTAGACACACAAAGTTTGGTCTAAAAATCTTTTAAATTGACTTTGTAATCAAAATTTAATGATCTAATAATATTTGACCTTTTGGCCCCTCCCAAGGGCATGGGCCCCAAAAAATGTGCCGTTGCACACCCCATTCATGTGAACAACACACACACACACCAAATTTGGTTGGATTTCGTCCAATTGTTTAGGAGGAGATGGCGTGACGGACGGACTGACGGATGGATGGAGGGGATTGAAATATCCCCATCGCTTTTTTAAAAAAGTGTGGGGATAAACAAACTGATTTTGAAAAAAAACATCAGCAGACGACAAAACCATGACAAATACCACGTAGACAAAAAGAGTCAATGAATTGAAATGGAAGGTGCTACATGTACATGCATGTTTCATGCTTAAGCCTTATATTTGCCTGCTTTCAATACGGCACGGTCTAGGACCCTATAGACTTTTACAATTGCATGAGTGCGTACATGTGTGTGTCAAAAAGATGACGAGTGAGGTTTGCAGAATAGATTTTCGTTAAATTAGCGAATATAGATATTCCTGTAGGCTAGTACATATCATCATAGCAATGCAAATATACCATGTGTTACGCGTGTAGTTATTGGGGTACACATCGGTATATTCACAGGGAAAAACAACCAAATTATTCTTTTGTACAGGGGATTTGCGCTTCAGTTACAAATAAGGGTGTCTCCCAAAAATAAGTTTTAGTTATGAGGTGTGCATTTAAATCAACATGCTTTGTGCCGTTCTTCTAAGTTCAATTTAAAGCTGTTTAAAAAAAGAAAAATGGGGGTCACTTAGAACCTGGAAACACATTAGATCAGAAGCCAAGCTCAAGATCGCAGGTGTCCCGAAAATGGTATGTAACACTCCAACATCCCAAGATGAATCCACACACCAAATTTGGGATTCCTACTTCAAAGAATATAGGAGATATGCACCAGATACAAAGTGGGACGGACGGGCGCATAAACATAGACTTTTTACCCGACCCAATGTGTAGTGGGTGTGTGTCCCAACTCCCAATTTGTAGTGGGTATGTGTAAGGACAGAATTTGTGCTTGCATGGACAGCATGGTGCTTTACCCTCCAATCTGATATGCAACATGACTTCTCTCAGGAAAAATGTTTTGACCTTTTGACCTCATCCCTGGGGTCAAGGCTTATGTAAGGAATATGTCTTTGGTTGATGCTCTATGCTTCGTTCCCTTCAATTTGATGCAACATGGCTACTTTCAGGGAACAAAATGTTTTGACCTTTTGCTTGTTTGATTTTTTATGTCCCAGTCAACAATTTTTCAGTTATGTTGGGGTTGAACAAATAACAACTAAGCAGGGATTTTTTTACCTTTTGATCACACCCCAGGGACCAAGGGTGTGTGTATTAGGCTCTATGCCCAATTCACTTTATACTGTTGTGTAATGACTACACATACTTTCAGAAAAAAAATGTTTTGATCTTTTGTCCCACCCCTGGGGTCGAGGGTGTTTCTACGGACAAAATATTTCGTACCATGTTGTTGTATGGGTCATTCTCTTTAATTTGATATGACACATGACCATATTCTGAACTAGAAAAGGTGTCCATGGGACACGGATGCCCCCGCCTATTGTTTTCTATACGCTTCTGTAGTAGTCGAGCCTAAAAACGACTAAGTTCAAACTGCGAAAAAATTATAAAAACTGCGAAAAAATTATAAAAAATTAATCTGAAGATTATATGCAAATGTAAAGCATATATTCTGTTCTTGACAAAACAACTGTAAAGTTTAAAAAGGATTTAGTAAAATTGTAGGAGGATTTGTGCTCACAAGGTATCTAATGTCCATAAGCTTCTGTAGTAATTAAACCCAAAACTGACTAAGTTCAAACTGTGAAAAAAGTGACAAAAAATGATCTGAGGGTTATATCCAAATGTCATGCACATCTTCAGTCCTTGACAAAAACACCAGTAAAGTTTCAAAAGGATTGGGATAAAATTGTAGGAGGAGTTGCGCTCACAAGGTACATAATGTCCATAAGCTTCTGTAGTAATTTAGCCCAAAAATGACTAAGTTCAAACTGTGAAAAAAGTGACAAAAATTGATCTGAGGGTTATATCCAAATGTCATGCACATCTTCAGTCCTTGACAAAAACAACAGTAAAGTTTCAAAAGGATTGGGATAAAATTGTAGGAGGAGTTGCGCTCACAAGGTACCTAATGGCCATAAGCTTCAGTAGTAGTTGAGCCCAAAATTGACTAAGTTCAAACTGTGAAAAAAGTGACAAAAATTAATCTGAGGGTTATATCCAAATGTCATGCACATCTTCAGTCCTTGACAAAAACACCTGTAAAGTTTCAAAAGGATTGGGAAAAATTGTAGGAGGAGCTGTGCTCACAAAGTACCTACCTAAATGATGGACGAACGGAAGGTCGCACGGACGGACGGACATGGGCAACGCTTAATGCCCTTCCGCATTCTACGAATAGCAGGGGCATAAAAAGTTGAATTTAGCCTCCTCCCTACTGGGTACCCCCTAAGCTCAGTCCACCCAGGAGGGCCAGACCTGGGCTTTCAAACTAAACCCCTGTTTGATATGCTTCAAATCTATTGTACTGCATGTGAAAGTTTGATAAAAATATTGACAACTGACTTAGTTATTGCAAAATTAAATATTTGAAGTCGACCCCGTTTTGTCACTGCCATGCATATCTACCATGGCCTATACTGAGAAGTTGTCAGAAATAATAGCTTTGGGAAATGTGAAATTCGTTATACAAATAATCCAATATAGCTTTTAAACTACCCAAACCTAATTTAAAAAGGGCCACGACTCAGTCAAAATTTTGCTGATGATCTTGACCTCTATTTAATGATGCTTTACCCTTCTGTAAACTTTGACTGAAATCAAATGTTACTGATTGGAAACCAAAATTAATCCACAATCTACCTGTAAGTAAAAATAGGGCAATAACTCAGTAAAAAATTTGCAGATGACATCCAAATTTGAATTTGACCTGTGTTTTATGTAAACTTTGTGACGTCCCTCAGGCCTGGCGATGATAATGAGAGAGTGTGTCGGCCATGCTTTGCAGGTGACAAAAAGCAGGAAAAAACAATGCCGGAACCCTTTCTTCAGAAACTGAACAAAACATCTGCAAAATTTTAAAAAATCGAACTAAAACTGTAGTAGGAGTTACGCTCACAAAGTACACCTCTCATTGTGTCCAACATAATGGAGACAATTAAAGGGGACCTGGGGGTTAAAAAAAATCTTTTCTATCAATAAATTTCACCCTGGATGTTTGTTTACATTTGAATTTAGAAAATGGGAAAAATTGAAAGATCAATTGTAAATTGAAGTAAAGTTTACCTTACCCTGAATAAATGGTTCTGGATCCACAAAACTGAGTGCACTCGATTCCCCATTATCATGACTTGCCACCACATACACCTCACTAGTTTCTTCATCTGAAGGAATTTTTAGACACACTTCTGTGTGTTTCCTCATTTCACATAAGAAAAAAAACTCGTGACATTTGTGACACTCTACCTTCACTTCTTGTTTTTTGTTTTCATTTTTAATAGGTTTGGTAGATAGGCAGCATTGAATGGGTCGCACATATAATCGTGCCTGACACCCAACTTTCATTTTCAGCTCTTTTGCTGTGTATGGTCCATCTATCACTGATAATGTCCTACTGTTTTGAAGTGTTCTCATTAACTCAAATCCCCCTGCAAGTTTCAATTTTGGAAATCCCTGTGTATCATCAGATTCTTCAATAATGTCGGACATTAGTTTGTTAATTACAACTTCTTCTGAATCATCAGCTTCTATGAATATATTTTTCATTCCTAGGCCACTTTTTCTAAGAATCTCTTTCTCAGTTGGTGTTGGCACCTTTTGTTGATGATTATCTGCTAGGCAGACAAAGGTAGCTGTCCACCCATGCTTTTTCTTTGTCTTTTTGGCACACAATCGACTTGTTCTACCAAACATTTGATTCCTGATCCTTTGCACAGATCCTTGAGACTGCTGGCTTATTGGGGTGATAGTACTGGATTCTGAGCTGACGGTGACCATCTGAAAAACAAAAACAATATAAGTTTCTTTCAGTATAGAAAGTTTGCCGGCAGTCAGGCGGGCTGGCAGGAGGGTAGGTATTAGTAGGTACAGGAAGGATAAGCATATAAGCAGGTAGATAGCAATTTTCTCATTTAGGAGATAGGAAGGTATGAGGTTCACATTCTATATTAGATACCGGTATTTAAGGTTTGATATCAAACCAAACCGAACATCTGTAAATAATAATATAAATAATACCTGAAGTTATACAGAATACTGCCCTTTACATCAAGATAGTTGATACCTATGCACAATAATTGCACATGCAAAGTTTAAAGTTCAACCGTTTCGTTAGACAATGGTAGAGATGTATTTGCAAGAAAATACAATATTTAACCTTGACCTTAGCTTCAGGTCAATTGAGTTAAAGCATAATTTTCAAAGGTAAATTATGTCCCCCAAACCGCAATTGAGTTGGCATGCATACTTACTCAAGTTACTGCTCTTTATTGTGTCACAATGATATCGGCTGAGATGATGAGATCCATCAATCATTTCAAGGGAAAACTCGTTTTAGCCTCCTAACAATGTATCAATGCAAGTTTGGTGCTGAAAACTCAACTGGTTCTGAAGAGAGTTGAGAGCTCAGAAAAGTCTGATTTTACAATTTTACAGTGTTTAAAGATGGTTACCTTGATAGTGTGACAGTGGTGACCTTGAAAACTAGGTCTGTCACCAAAATCATACCAACACTTCATTTTGCCACAATGGTACAATACATTAAGTTTAGCTAAAATCCATTTAAATTAGATATTTTTCAATTTAAAAGATATCATACAAAATCCTATTCTGGTCAAAATATGACATTTCAAAGAGCTGGAGTGACTTTGAATATAAGCACGATAAGATCAAGTCACCAAAGTCTAATCCACACTTAAACCTCTCCTAACAATATATCTATACAAGTTTGGTTGAAATTGAACCAATGGTTCAGAAGTTAGTATGTGGAAATGGCTGATTTATACAGTCTTTATATAGAATGGTGACCATGAGAACTATGTCAAGGTCACCAAAATCTAATCAACTCTTCCCCTCCTCCCAACATTTCAGGTTTGGGGGACATAAATATTGCCCAGCACCATCATGTGACCTATACAGCTGCAAAGTTTGAAGTTGCTACACCTAGTAATGATTTAGATGGACATCTATACATTTACAAGAAAATACATTATTTGACCTTTGACCTTGGGGTCAAGGTCACACAAAATGTTGACTAGTAACCTCTACATCATGTGACCTATGGAGCTACAAAATTTGAAGTTGCTATGCCAACGGTTCAGGCGGAGATACAATTACAAGAAACCACATGCACATAGGCATGCACAGGCAGACGGACGAGCACCCAACTGTGGTACGAAATTGATATACCCTTTTTCCTATAGCGAAAATCGGGCATTGTGAACAAGGAAATGCTAGATGCCAAAATAATATTTAATCACCATGCATCCAAGATCATCAATACATTTGCATGTCTATCCATGATGAGTTTAAGTCTTTCAGTTTCTTGTACCTTCTGAAACATAACCAATCTGAGTGTTACCACAATTACAAACTAAATGAACCAGAAAATACATGAGACCAAATGAATCTTCAATCGCCATGCATACAGCTTCACTGACACGTTACACCCACGATGGTTCAAAGAAAGGGTTTTTCCCTTTTATTTCTGCGAAGTTCCCCTGATCATATACGTAGGTAAATAATTGTGGACGAGACAGTTTTATTAACAAATAAGCACAAGCCCAGAAAACCATATACATATGCAAATGTGCGTTCTGGTAAAGGCATTCACTGCTGGTGCTCTACGCGTGGATATGGGTGAAGACAAAATATTAGGAGCCTAGCACTGCCAGCTAGCCTTGCATTCTTTTATTTCATTTGTGTCATAATTAAAGGGGGTATCTGCTCTAAAGTAATTCTATCAATATATACTCATAGGAACAAGGTACAGAATCTCCTCATCGTGAGGATCTATTTTTGTACAGACAAACAGTTTCTGTTACAGCAAGTTTTTAAATTATTACAGTTGGGTCTAGTGGTAGAGATCTCTGATGAAGCTTATGCATGCTTGTAAGAGTTTTGTTTTTGATAAAACCTGGGCACAAAAAGGCATTTAAATACTCTACAAGTATGCCTTCAACCCCCATTTCTAGATTAGTTTTACAATATCATCCGAGAATAATATTTGGTTTGGTTCATTAAGGAAACATTTTTGATATAAGTCAAGAAATATTTGAAGTAAGTTTAACTTTTAGACAAGTATAAATTTTCAATAGACAATTTATTGCTCTCACCGCACTTCTACCAGATTCCAAAGCTGCTATTTGTTATCATATGTCATTTAGCCATGACCTGAGTAAATAACCAGGAAATCTCTATCAGCTGATCCAGTGGCCTTGATTTTTCAGATTTCTACCTTATTCTCTAAAGTTTATAAAAAGATTAGAGTTTTGAGATGATAATAGCTTATCATATTCTTTGACACATTGACATATAACATGGCCAGTAAATATTTACTCAGAAAAACAATTGAAGGATATTAAGATAACATTTCAATGATTTGAGAAAATAATTTTCAAACAATTTTGTATCTGATAGAACTACCACTATTCAGTCCAGCAAAATTTCTTATTTAGAGCTCTGGCGGCCCCTTTGTTCAGTAAAGCAGAACCATTTGTGCGATTTTGGTAGATGGCATCATGGAACAATCTGTAAAATTATTTGGACCAGTGGTTAAGGAGGAAATGTCATTAAAAGACATTTCTTATCCAGAGCTCTGGCAGCCCCTTTATTCAGCAGAGCGGAACCATTTGTGCAATTATGTAGAAGGCATCATGAGGAATTATTCTGTGAAATTATTTTGAATTTGGACCAGTGATTCTGGAGGAATTGTCATTTAAAGGAATTTCATATCTGGAGCTCTGGCAGCCTTTTTGTTAAGCGGAACAGACACATTTGAACAATTTTGATAGAGGGAATTATGAGGAACAATTTGGTGGAATCATTTTGAATTTGGGTTTAAAAAAAATTATTTTCTGGAGCTGTGGCAGCCGTCCTGTTCGGTGTAGCTGAACGGTTTATGCAATTTTGAAAGAGGGCATTATGAGGAACAGATCATGTGAAATTTTATGAATCGATTCAGGAGAAGATGTTTAAAGAAAAAGTTTACCGACAATGAACAAAGACACAATCACAATAAAATTGTGCAAGAATGCATGGTTTGTCCTATATTAAAAGAGTGTATGATTTTTATAATTTCCGAGCGAGTCACATGCAATTCAACATGAATGGGAACCCTGCCTTATGATCAGTACTTAAACTGATATGTGCAGCTACAGAGATTAGCTTAAATCTGGTCATCAAAATTCACACTATCATACAGCATCAAACAACACAAAACAGCGGCCCATATTGCTAAGAATATCCATTTAGCACTGTTAGCATACTGTAGGGCTTAGCTTATACCCCTATTCCACACAGGCTCCGAATTGACAAATATTTCGAACCGTGGCTGAAACGTACTCAGTTCGCGAAGATCCTAACTAAATCGCACAGTCTGTAGACAGTTCTTGCAATTCGCAGGTCTATCGGGAATTCGGCTCAAAAGTTTTGAACTGTTCAAAACTTTGACCACTAATTTCCTGATTCGAAAAATCATGTTTGATTCGTACCAAATTCCTAATGCATTCTTGGACATTGTAACTGAATCGTAATCGATTCTGAGGCATTTCAAACATCTCTTTTTGTTTGGCACCTCTCATAAAAGTGCATGCTAATTGTTACTACCAGATCAAAGGTCATTGCCATTAATCAGACATATAATTCCCTATTATTCCCAATTATAATAGATTGTCTGACCCAAACTGTAAATTGATTTTCTTCAAATATCAATGGCTTTTTACACCCAAATTAAGTTGTTTGTCACAACATACAGGAGAAATAATAATGTCAGTGAAAACACACTGCAGGTATGACTAACCCTGATGGAGCAGTCTGATCAGGGTTAACAGTTTTGTAAAAGACTTAAACCTATTTTTTCCAAAGAAGTGGGCTTTTGTCCACCCTGCCAAATTAAGCAGTGGGCTTTTGTCCAGTGGGATATTGTCCAGTGGGATTTTGTCCGTTCCCCAATTTTGCCAATTGCGAACTACCATATTTAAGTCAAAGAGTCTGGCCCAGGACCTCTCGACTTTAACTAAGGTGTTTTCTTCTAGCTATATAAGTAGCTGTTTGCAGGATCAATTCTACTGCTGCTTTACGAGGAACATTCATTTTGGAACTGATGCCCCCGAAGCAGGGATGGACCTTTTTTTTAACTATCGTGAGAGAAACTCTCACGAATCGTCGAGGATTTCTGTCAATCTGTGCCCAATTCTTGCTGCATTTGGCGTATTCTTAACTAACTCGTGATCGATTTTTTAACTTATTTCAGTGTTTCCAAATATGTTATTGCACATCGTAGTGAATTCAACACAGTATCTTGGCGACTCAGGCCGAATCCAGCCGAATCCCACGAATATTCTTAACTGTTTCTCACCTGTTTCGTATCTGTATCGTAGAACATCATGGATTGGGTTGAAAATTTCACAATTCTCCACGAATCCAATGGATTCCTAACATTTATTGATTCTTGATGATTCGGGGGATTCGTGGTCTGTGTGGAATAGGGGCATTACCTGACACAGGAGCGCAGTGGCTCAGTGGTAGAGTGCTTGACTTGAGACCGAGGGTTCAAGCGTCACTGTGTTGTGTCCTTGAGCAAGTCACATTAATCCTAGCTTAGTACTTGTTCAACCCAGGAAGACCCGTCCCTTTATAACTGAAAGATTGTTGAAGGGAGGTACAAGGCAGCAGGGCTTCAGATTTTTTTCAAGATTGGTGGGCCGAAGTGACCCATGGAGCAAAAATGGTGGGCCAGTTTCTGAAATGATGGGCCCAAGCATATCAGACTAAACACAGTTGACATTTGGGTTGTATACTTTACCTACACACTGACACAGACACCTGTATGCATATATGTATATTGACTGCTGGTAAAACCTGTCTTAAGCGGCCACTCATAAAAGAAGAGCAATTATTGCCTAATGCAGGTCAAAAGTATTGCAGAATGCTCCACCTTCGACCTTCATTAATTCGACCTTCATTAAGCTACCATTTGTCATGAAGATCTTTGTTTTGTCTATTTTGAGTGGCTGCTTAAGACATGTTTTACTGTATTGACTACCTACATGTACTTTCTGTTTTGTGTAGTTCGTAGACTCGCTGTAAGCTGATTTTTTTTTTATTAAAGTGTGAATTTTTTTCAACTAAAAAGGATGGGCCCACTGCCTTGGAAAGTGATGGGCCATATTTTGAAATCATGGGACAATGACCCGGGCCCTCCATAAATCTGAAGGCCTGCAATGTGACGACGTAAAGAATCAAATCAAATTAAAAATGCTTACCTGACATTGGTGACCAGTACTGTTTACATTAAATCTATGATCATTTAAATTTCGAACATGTGCATTTAGAGCACACTTAGTCACTTATTTTCCCATTAACCTATGTCATGAATATCTATTTTTAACAAATTGACTAAAACAAGAGGGCAATAGTGGCCCTGAATCGCTCACTGATCTAGATCTATGTGCACCAGTCATATAAGCTAATGTGACCCCCAGGGAAGCCCAGTTTTGGCCCCAGGGGCATTATTTGAACAAACTTGCAATTCTTACCCGCTGTTACACTAAATATGCTCTTCGGCCATATATAGACTCCGAAATTAATCATATTAGACCTTTTAATTTTTATCAAAATTCAATCAACAAGGCGATTGAATTCATTAACTTACCCAGTATATTTAAAGATACATGTAAATCTGTTATCTCTCAGGGCCTTTTCTCCCTGACCCTATCGGCCTATCACCAAGGCTGATAATAGACTCCATTCCATGTTTTTTCCCAATTCCAGACAAAAATTTCCCACTTTTTTTTTTATTGGGGGGGTCTTCATCTTTATTTCATATTATAAAACAAACACAGAAAATATTGTTACATATTTAAAATTTCACAGAATAATAGAATACAATCACACTTGCTTCTCTCTCTCCCTTTTCTCATAGTACACTAATTCACATTCATTATATGGTATTATATTTGTTTGGAGAAACATAAGCTTGGTCCATGTACCCGTCAAATTTCCCAATTTTCGTTAAAACACCGCTAATTTTCCCAATTTCAATAAATTCCATGGGCTCCGACCCCATTTCCATAAAGGGGTGTGAGAGCCCTGCCTTTAATTTGATATGCATCATGACCATGTTCTGAAAAAGTTGACTTTTGACCGCATCCCCAGGGTGTGTTTGTGTGGGGGGGGGGGATCTGTGGGCAAAAATGTTTGCTACCATGCAGCTGCTTTTCGTGATTCCCTTTCATATGATATGCAACATGATGGTGTTCTGAAAAAGTTGAATTTTGACCTATTGACTCCATCATATTTTAAATATAATTGATACTATTCTTATGAATGTATGACATTTCGGCCACGGACATTTCGGCTTGGACATTTCGGCCTAGGACGACACGTTTTGGCCACGGAAAATGCCAAAGGTTGAGGTTTCAGCCAAAACCATAAATTGTGGGTTGGGATGTGTGCATGCATAATGTGTGATGCATTTCTTAGGAAATAATTGACTGAATAATCTTATATACTATACATTGTATTTCTCCCAAATTTTTATCAGTTATTAAACTGCATGTATTTACAAGCAGAGATGAAAACAGTGTGGATCCTGATCAGGTAGGGAGCTGGCTGATCTGTGAAGAAAAAAGATAAACCCAGGTTCAGCATGAAAGTAGTTAACATTCATCAATTGTTATGTACAGTAGATTCAAAGATACACGAGAATTGTTGTAAACAAAAAAAATAAACTAATTCAGGTAATGGGTACTTTATACAGGTATTTCATAATCATTTACTGCAGTATAATATACACCATAATTTACCTGTTTCTATGAAAAATAGCATACTCTTATTATCATGCATCTTTAAATCAACTGTAAGTATTCACATGCATATTTGATTTCAAAAGATTATGAAATGCATCACACATTTATGCATGCACACATCCTAAACCCCAAATTTATGGTTTTGGCCGAAACGTCCACCTTCAGCATTTTCCGTGGCTGAAACATCCATGGCCGAAATGTCCAGGCCGAAATGTCCGTGGCCGAAATGTCCGAGCACCATTCTAATCATTAACGGGTGTGAATCATGATAAACAGTGTAGATCTAGTCTAAGGCCGAGTCTTTATCACATTCAATGGCAACACACTTTCTTGAAATCAGCCAATTTTCTCAATGCAAAGACCAACGTCTGTGCTTCAATATCATCCTGCAAATTGGCGCAGAGGTAATGGAACCCTGCGCATTGGCGCAGAAATAATGGAAATATAGCTGCATTTTATCAGTAAATCATTTTAAGATAAAGCCGACAGTTTATGTGCATTGTATTTAGTAATTTGTATATATCCTTGTTATGCTTTATATTATTATGTAGATCAATCCTCCCCTCCCCAATTTTCATCTTGTTAACCTGCAGCATGATAATGACACACTATCTATCTATCTATCTTCTTATACTCAGGCGATCATGTATGATCATTTTCTGAGGTGAGTGTTTTTTAGAAATTTTGAGAAAAAAAAAAAAAAAAGCTTCTGGCTGAGTCATCTAAATGAGTGCCCTGAACTCCTCTGTGGTCTCAGCTGCAACCACAGATGGAGCCAGACTATTCCAATGAGGAATAGTCCTTGGGAAAAAAGAATACTTCAGGGCATCACTATAAGTCTGGGCCTGCAATACTGTGAGTTGTGTGATGACCTGGTAGATCTTGTACTCTGAGACGGGGTCAAGTACTTTTCTTTATCAATAGACATAGTCCCACAATGAATCTTGTGGAAGAAAAGCAGAGAGGACTGATCCCTCCGGGCCTCCAGAGTTGGCCATTGCAGCTCATTAAGCATTTCTCCAACACTACTAGTGTTGCGCCACCTCCTGCAGGTCCAGCGGGCTGCCGTCCTCTGTACCTTCTCCACTTGTTGAATCTGAGTTTTACAGTAAGGGCTCCAAATGGGGGCTGCATACTCCAATTTAGGGAACTAGGAAAATTGGCGGCCCACTTTAAGGCCATGGTATGACACATAGCAGAGTCCGAATGATATAAA
Source organism: Loripinus fragilis (assembly GCA_964019695.1). Classification (NCBI taxonomy): domain Eukaryota; kingdom Metazoa; phylum Mollusca; class Bivalvia; order Lucinida; family Lucinidae; genus Loripinus; species Loripinus fragilis. The sequence continues at coordinate 52,680,717 of OZ026520.1, forward strand.
TTGAGGTTCAATATTCATGGGAATGATAGTGGTTTGGTAATAGTAAAACCGAAATCTTATTTACTCAGAACTATTCGGAATGTGCCTTGGTAAAAGGGATTCGGAACTTGGCAACTAACTGTATGGCTCTCTAAATTGGCATATTAATGCTTAATTTATTTTGAATAAATAAGAGTTTGAAGGGACTGAAAATAGTGGGGCAAACCGTGAAACGTCTAGGCATCAGATTTGGGGCGAAACGACTAATAATATATTCTGATATTGGCGAACTGGTCATGGGGCGAAACAACTTATAACCAGCCAGCTCACGATGTGACATATCACTGTTAAGAGAATGAGCATTATTGGCTTTTTTGTCGAAACGACAGTAGTGTCTCGCCGGTAATGAGATTTCTCGGAGCATGCTTGATGCTTGCCATTGGTGCTGTCCGAATATACGAGCAAAGGGTACAGTACCTGTCGAGCTTTTTCTCGAAGGCGATGTCTATCGCCGATAGTCGTTACCCCCAGTCTAGTAAGTTCAAGATCTGTCATGGTATTAATCATTGAGATCTCAACCCTCTCCTCCTCGAACTGGTTGAAGAGCGTTATCATGTTCAGATCCCGTAAGAAAGTGCGAAGGCTCGACGACATCCTTGAGACTTGAAGTTGGGTAAAATAATGCGCCAAATATTGGGTGCAGCTAATCGGAGAAACAAGTTGATTTCGCGTATTCAACTTTTTTTGACGAAATCCGTCTATAAAACCTAATCTTTGAAATAAAATGTTGCTTTTCTTTTACTATATGATTAGATATATTCAAAGTAGACTTTAATGTACAAAATTCATGCAAAGTTATCAATTTTGTGGATCAGAAAAACAAATTGCCTCTGTTGGGGATAAGTGATAAAAGTCGATACGGAACTCGTTATTCTCCGGAGACTAACTTCGGTCGGCCCGCGGTACTGGTTTTTAGATCTCAATACGATGGGACCTCAACATGATGAATGGACATAACGTAATGACGAACTGACACAATACAGTAAATATTGGACAAAACGAAATGAGAAATATAAATATAAGATATTTTCTTAACAGAACATTTTGGAAAACTAACAATATTAACGAAATGATGTTCTGTCAAAATAACAAAATGGTCTGAAAACAGCACATAACGTTCTGTCAGCATCACATAATTGTCTTCCAACATCAGATTATGGTCTTACAACAACACGCACTGGCCTTACAACAGCTCATAATGGTATGTTAACATCACATAATGGTCTTACAACATCGCACAATGGTATGTTAACATCACATAATGGTCTTTCAACATCGCATAATGGTCTTACAACAGAACATAATGGTCTAACAACAGCACATAATGGTTTTAAAACACCGCATAATGGTATTTCAACATCACATATTGGTCTTACAACATCACATAATGACACGTTTACATCACATAATGGTCTTACAATAGTACATCATGGCCCTTTACCATCACATAATGATGGCTTGACATGACACCATTGTACAAACGGCAAATAGAATGTCAAAGCGACATGGCCACATGGTGAATGAAGCCAACACAACACTGAATGTTCTTCATAACGTAGATAATGAACACGATATCATACGAACGAGCATCATGCAATACTTGTGAACAGAACACTATGCCGTGTGAAAACACTCTAGTGATAATTTAACCAAACAAGATAACATATGAAGCCAAAAGAACTATAAAGTAACGAGACCGCACGACTAACGAAGCCTACAAAGTAATGAATTGAAATAACAACATAATGGGCAGACCCAATGTAATGGTGATTTGACATATGAGAATGACGAGTCAACATGTCGATATATTAAATGAAGCCAACAGAACACCAAGTGAAGAAGATGACATGAAAAATGAACAGTCCATAATACTTGTCGACAGCACATAATGCCGTATCCTAACACAAGACAGTTATGGCGTTCCATACGCACACGTAAATAGTGTCATAAGCTCCAATAGATGAGGGTCAGGGGCGGTCCAGGATTTCTGGATACGGGGTTGGTATATAAAGGTATGGGGGTTCGGTTTGGTAATTTTATCTAATTTTTCTTAAATATCCCACGAAAATGAAATAGTTTGGTCTCACTGAGACCAAATTATTTCATTTCATAGGATATTTAAAAACGGGTGTGGGGAGGGGGTTCGAGCCCCCTTAACCCCATCTGGATCTGCCACTGAGGTTAACAAAATCGCTTATCATTATAGGGATCACACATGTTCTTTTTCATACATGTGGAAAACACATCTGTGATCGTTTAAATATTCTTGTATATTTTACCTGATTCTAACCAAGATCGCACTGAAAACGCCACTAAAACATTACATATCTATTTTCTAAAAACAAAATTGCGTCAACTGTAAACGTCCGAACGTCATAAAGTCACCACAACGTCATGGACGCGCGTGTGTAACGTTTATGCGGCAAAATGATCAGTCAGGGCCGCAACGCTTTCCAAACAAGCACATGGAAATAATAAAGGGGTCATATTAAGTGTTATCTCACAAAGTGACATGATTTGAACATGAATTCATTTGACAATGACTTCAAACAGCTATGCTCATACATATTTACATTGTATGCGAAAATAAACGTTCATGCTTTTAATCAGTAGTCACAAAACGTTATATGTCAGAATTTATAAAAAATCACTATTTTTTTAAGTCACTAACGAATAAGGTCATTAACCCTTTATGCACTAAATGGTTCTTCCTTCTGGTTTGATACAATGCACTTGGGCTGGTCTATTCTAAATATCGAGTGGTTGCAGGTAATTATTTCCAACTAAAAATGTATTTTTTCTCTGAAGATCGTTTTTGTCTTAGCAAATAGTGTATACCCCTGTGAAATGGCGCAATATGCGGCATTCCATCGGCATTCACTGTTTGCCGAAGTTCGCATTTAGGAGTCACACGTATATAAAGAGTTAATCGCTAATCACTATAGATAAACAAAAAGCGTGACTGTATTTTCGATATTAAAATGTGGTTCTGGAAAAAGGGATTCTCCCACTGGTTTGAGGTGTTAAAGTTTGTTGTTGCCAAATGTTGATGTAATTACTGGACGCGAAGCCCTGAGTAGAGTACTCGCTCGATAAGTGTAGGGTGACGAAACAGATTTACAGTTAGAAGCATGAAAGAAAAACCTGCATTTGTCCAATCGGATGCATAAAGTACCAAAACCTGCCTGACCAACTATGTTACTCTACTCTTATCGAAACCTGTTGTTCAATGTTATTCTTATATACCCTAAAAGCACACAGTTGTTACTTTGCTTATTTTCGAAAGTCTTTAATTATCTATCTATATTTCTCAACCTAATATAGAGACAACAGGTACGTCACATTTTGAAAACCTGCGCACGCGTTTCGTGGACTTTCATGTCAGTCAAGTAGGAGCAAGTAAACAACAGAAACTGGAAGAGAATATCGAGAAGCTGACAACGGGAACAAAGAGAACCAAGCTGAAACAACTGTGTAGGACACGTTGGGTGGAGAGACACGACCCCTTTGAAGTCTTCATAGATCTTCTCCCAGCAATTGTAGAGACTTTAGAAGACTATTCTCAGCTCCCATCTACAAGGAAACCAGGAATGCCATCAGCCAGTGACTTACTGAATTCAATTTCGAAGTTTCACTTTTTAGTTACTCTTGTCGCTGTTCACAAGTGTTTATCATACATGAAAGGTTTAAGTAAGGCACTACAGGACAGTGGACTCGAAATTGGAAAAGCATTTGACCATATTAGTGTTGTGAGTGACTCGTTGAAGGACTGAATGGGCGGATATAGATAGTTTCCACAGCCAGCTTCATGGGAAAGCCTGCAAACTTGTAGAACAATTTGATGTGGAAATGAAAGTTCCGAGAATTTGTAAAAGACAGACAATAATGTCCCCCTGGCTGACCCAAATCAGCACTACAGAGTGGCAGTCACTACAAAGTTCTTGGACCATCTGCTGTCGGAAATGACTGAGTGTTTTACAGATATGCATGGCAAAGTAGCCATGAGTGTAAAACTTATTCCAGGAATGATGACGGTTATGCCTAGTGTGTCAGACTTTGAATTTTTTTGAAGATAATGTGGAATCTATGGACCTATTAGAGACTGAGCTTCATCAGTGGTTCCGAAAATGGAAGGATCAAACTGAAAAACCTGGAACAATTGATTAAATTAGCGGAGTGTGATGAACGATTCTATCCCAACATAAAGACAATACTAAGAATATGTGGCTACTTTCCAGTGACTAGCTGTGAATGTGAAAGAAGTATTAGTATTCTCAGACTCCTGAAGACATATCTATGGTCGACCATGGATCACGCGGCGGTTTAGCACTTATGTATACTTAAGGAATAAAGAAACGCAACAAACACTTCGAGTCATTGTAAGCATACACTATGATGCAAGTTTTTAGTGAAAATGATATTTATCCATAGGAGCAGTATGTGACCGTCAAATTACAGCAGGTTCAACGTAATTATCGATTGCGTTATCATTTTGGTATGCGCGTAACCAGCCTGACCCCCGTGGTCTACTGCTGAAACAGGGTCAATTTAAACCAACCATCGGTTTATTGTTATAAAAAGTATTGGAATAGATTGCGGATCAAGGAAATGATCAAATGGCGACGTTTCTGTAGGATTCTAAAACGGCTTAACGTCATTAACGTCAACTCTGAATACTGCGTGAAACGCGTAAACTTTCTTTTTTGCTTGTTATTTATCCATTACAAGGACGTTTTGTTCAAGAATTATGAGTTGAGATCTTCAGACGTCAAGAAACCTCAATTCTGACGTCAAAATTCGATATCCTACGTTTTAATGGTTTCCATCATGTTTATGTGTTTTGCTAATGATAAAATGGTCCCATGACAAAGTTTAGGTTACAGTTAACAAGTGAGGTGTTCACTCTCGGCGAGTAATCAGATGTTTTCTTATGTTTTCTTTTGCATTGTGTCGTTTTTTGTTTGGCCAACGTCAATATAAACACCTTACCAGCGTATTTCTACGGTATCTGAAAAGTCAGTTTTTCCCAAGAATGCATGCTCTGATGTCTCTTTGTTTATTTTATCCCGTATATTCACCAGAGACCCAAACCCGACGGCTCTAAGTTACGTTTATCATGTACTCACTACCATTGCGTATCTTGTCATTCAAGTAGCGTGTTTTGACGCAATATTTGACTGCATTACGAATATGATTGGACGTTTGTTTAATTTGCGCAATGTCAAGTCGACGGCAAATAACCAAACATGAAAAAGACGGGGTTTCTTGATCTTTATTCTAACGTTAACGGCACATTTTTCGTTTTCATATGTTTTCATATTGTAACGTAAAATGTAGCGTTAAAATGACGTTTTGGTATTTCATCACATGCTATTAATACTCAATAAGAAATTTTCAAAAGAGATTTCACCAAACCATCATTTAAACACGCAAAAATTATATTTTTATCTGTTGCGTTTCTTTATTCCTTAAGTATATATACATAGGGACTTTGAAGTAAATATCAGAGACGATTGTAGGGAATTTGCCCGAAGGAAACCTAGGAGAATGATGTTACCGGACATTCTTATTTCTTCTGAAGATCAAATTTAAATGCTGAGCCAGCTCATGAGATTATGAACAATTAAAATGTGATCAGCAAAGACTCTGACGAGCCTGCACATCAGTGCATCTAGTCTTACCAAAACCTTTGCTGTACTTATATTTGAGCCGTGACTTTGCTACATAGATAGTACAGTACAATGTGAAATGTGCTATATTTTCATGAAATGGCTCATTCATGTATATATGTGTGTAATATAATATGTGCTTGATATTGACAACCCTAGTATGAAAAATGAGTTCAAAAATAGTAAGTGAGTATGATCAGGAAATACCACAATCACAAACTGCAGACAACCCCGTGGCACCGCGAGGAAGAGCCGCTCAACCATCACAAGACACCAGGAAGACAAATTAAGCAAAGCAATCAGCTCTCTCTTCCCCATCAAGATGATAGCAATACTAGAATGGACATAAAGTAACGTACAACAAAACATAGAACAATTACAGACTCCCACAATGGGAGTAACAATAAACAAAAAGTCAACAAACCATATTTAGATAGCTGTTGATAACAAATGTACTATGAATAGTTCATTTTGGCCAGTTTTTATCATATTTGTTGTTATGTGTACATGAACCCAGTGCAAGTAACTTGAAATTTGCTGCTGAACATTAATTTTAGTGCTGTTAAAACACAAACTTTAGTCTTAGTGCTGTTTAGAGTAAATTACTACTGTCGTGGCAACCAAGAGTGACCGTGACGTAATATTTGTGTAGATTAAGTAAAACATTAACTTGTACACTCCACTTGAGCTAATGTGAATCAATAGTCACTTGTGTATCAATCCTATCCTGCGGAAATGCATTCTCAGAGACATAGATTTTAAGGACCCTCCTCTCATACTCTTCCCCCTCTCGTGGCTTTTGCTGCTCTGTAAAAGCCTTTGGCTTTTGTGCCCCCCCCCCCCCCCCCCCCCCCCCCCCCCCCCCCCCCCGGTAAACTAACCCTCTGGGTCGGCGCTGTGTGTTTTGTGTATAACGTTCCACCAACAGCTAAGGTCATTTGAAGGAAGGGCCTTGGCTTAAAGTCCCATCCGACAGAAGGGATAATTCGGGGATCGAAATTGGGACCCTGGGTACTACACAATGGCTGCTCCTATCGTGGGTTGGTCTGCAGTGAGTGAGTGTGGCATTTCATGGTCATACTCACTTACTTTTTAAAGTGTCTACAAATGTTTGCAATTTAAAATCAATGGATAGGACAAATGGCATTTTATGTAGGAAAAATACCTATTTATATTTTAATAACTATGAAGATTCCAGGTATTATGCTGAAGTGAGTAAATAAAACAAAATAAGCTTTATAGCCTCTAGAGCTGGCACAGGCGTTATAAAACTTGGCCCTGCTCAACAGCATGAAATTTCAACTGTTCCTAAAAACTAAAAGGCTTAAGAAGAAAGAGTTGTTTAAGAGCTTGAAAGCAAGATAAGCAGCCCCCCAGATAAAAGTGCGGAACTGAAAATTATTTTCTTATTTCTCAACAAAAACATATGTTGTGGGTACTCAAAAGAACCGTCTCAATGAGATGATTCTTTTGAGTACCCAAAACACATGTTTAAACTGATGTATAAGAAAATAATCACAATTTTACGCTGATTTTTTTTGCTTAACTGGCCCTATGGAAGAGTATTTCTTTTTCAGCATTTGGACTTCAGACTCTATGACGGTTCTGACTTAAATACTTATCTATTGATGAGATGGTAGCGGCCTGATGCTTTGGCTGTGTGTCGGGCCCACCAGGGTTAACTTGTTGGATTTCTTTTGCTCCGGTATTCAGTTTTATTTACTGTTGAGTCCTTATCTTTGCTTTATCTCCTCGTTATATCTTGATTTATATGTTCTAGGAGATGATGCATTGATAAAATAGGGGTCTTTCATGCAAACCAAAAAGCTATGTGTCTAGATCCACATCTGAATAAAGGATGAGGTTGGCGCGCCGTAAAACCGGTTTAAGTCCTCAAGTAAAATATTTTAATGACCGTTCCAATGCGGTACTTCTATTTTTAGGCCACTGGCTGGATATGGTTTACCTCCCCCATGGGGAATTTTGTAGACCACATTTTTTTCTTGAAACCCAATGTCTTGTTAGGATTTTGCAACATGTTAGCCCTCTGACAATGGCAGCGTTAAGCTGTAACAGCCTGTTACATACGTTACCCTACAAAAAATTGATTATTTAAATTCTTTTTAAGACTTCAGAAAAGTGCAAAAGATAAGATAAGATTTACAAAGTGGTTATATTTTCTAAGTTAGCCATTACTGGGCCACAGATATTGACATTTGAAAACAAATTTAGTCACCCCCAATGTAGTGTATGTTACATCTTTTTATTGAACCCCAATTTTAAATGGAAAATGCATCTAATATAGTTTGTCTAAACTTTAATTGAAACCAGTTTATGTTCACAAACGTGGTATTATATTAAAGCTGCATAGTCTGTAACTTTTGATCTTCTTTTTTTAAAAATAATGTTTTTATTTTTCAAGAACACAGTAAAAATACTCAAATTCAGGTAAATATTTTACTTTTTTCGTAAATCTTAACAAGTTATCACTATCACAACAACTGCATTTATGTTAAAATTCAACGGTCTAGAATTATTGGAGGGACGCAAATAATTACCAACAAGAGAAAAATACACCTATTTGATAAAATAATTCACTTTTCCATGCAGTTTTCAGCTGTACTGAACATTTTTATTGTGAAAACATGGCTTAATTCTACTTTTACAAATGATTTAAAAAGAAAATAAAAATTTTCGAAAAATGTTCATAGTTACAGAGTATGCAGCTTTAAAGAATATTTATTTACTTTTTCAAAACCGCAAGCATTACGTTTCTATCTTATATACTTTTTGAGTTATTAGATGTTGAACATGGTGGTCCCATATCACAGAAAAATGTAAAATGTAATTCTCTAGGCCTTGCGCTGGCTATAGACCCCCATCCCCCCAGAGGGAATTTTGTACACTAAAATTTCCAGATACAACATTATATAAGCCACAAAGTTAAATATGTTAGCCTTCTGAGAGTGGCAGCGTTAGCATGTTACATCATGTTATGTACATTACCCGCAAAATAACATAAAATTTTCCTGATAATGTCTCCAAAATGACATATTCACACTTTGTTGAGGTCTAGCACAGGTTTAAGAACTTCTTATAACATAGTTATATAATTTTAGCATTTATTTTATAAATGTATTGAGTTTTTGTCATTGTATATGTTACTTAGTGTTTCATATGTTATTTCCAAATATCAGTATGGCAGTTATTGACTATACATGTATTACGTACGTCAGTGAATATAGCAAATCTATAAGGCTGCTATTCAAATGAATGAAAGTTCCTTATTATGGTGTCTTACACTATTTTTCAGCCCAGGTTACATACGTTACTCTCTGAATACCATTAAAAGTTCAAGATAAGGTCTCCAACATGACATGCTTGTTATTATTTGCATGCTGGCACAGGTCCATGTACTTCTTTTTACTCTGGCTCGTTTGCTTAGGAAGTAACTCAAAACATAAACTACCATAAACCTCTTTTCTTTTATAGAGACATCAAATATAGTTAACATTATACTCATGGAAATTTTGTAACATACAGTGCAAAATGCAAGTAACAACTTACAAGATCAAAGAAAACCAATCAGGCAGAAAATTTAGAGCTGTTTTGCCAAGCTAGCAACCCTTCAAATATTATCCAAGGGATTAAAGAATTTTCCAATACAGCTTATTAATCCTCTATCAGATTCATCTTGCAAGGATTTTGCAATATGCTAGCAGTCTGGTAATGGCACCATTAGCTTTAACAGCCAATTACATGTATTGCCCATCAACATCTTTGATAATTTTAGTAAATGACATGACTTTGAAAAGTGCAAACCATAAGGTAAGATTTCCTAATTGGTTATATCATCCAAGTAAGCAAATTTTGCATCACAGATATGGACCTTTGAAAACAAATATGCTTACTGATTTATTTTGTATTAAAGAATGGTTATGTACCGTTTGGAAACTGCAAATATTATGTTTCTATCTTTTATAAGGGCTCAGTTGTTGAGTTTTGAACATGGTAACCCCATATGTAACTATGTGGCTCTTTCGTTAGGGTACAATCAAGTTTTCTTTCACCCAGAGGTGCTCTAATTTCTTCCCATTAAATTTCCACACATTTTGTCCATATCTGGAAAGCCTCACTGGTTTTCATGGGAAAAACTTGATAGTTCAATCTTTGTATGTACATGTTGCGGACAGATAAGCAGGGTGGAAGTAAGCTCATGTTCATGCCATTTGAAATAGTCAGTATATGTTCATGGCTTTGGTACTTTTTTCAGAAACATGTCGTTCTGCTGCTTATTTACATTTACCTATTAAATAGCACATGTTAGGGCTTCATGATGAGTGCCTAGAGCAATTCTTTGTTTGTTTTCCAACCCTGCTTAGAATGTAGATGAACTATTGGGGAGGGGTTCTCTATCAGTTTGATAGGAACGACCTTTCCGTGGTACTAACACATTAGCACATTGGTTGTGTCACAATCTGTTAAACAGTGTATGACTGTAGATCTCACCCCCCATATTCTGGCCATTATTGTTAGCACATTTTGTTGCACACACCAGTGTTGAACAAAACACCCAGTTTATCCTCTGTGAGAATGTTTGTCAGACTTTAAAGACTGCTGCTTATACATTTTATATATGTATCAGTGACAAAACCAACATGCCCTCCCTTTAGTGCCTGGTTGAATACTGGTTTCATCAGATTCTTGAAGGTGACAGGGAAGCTATTATACTCTGTAGTATGGCATTACCATCAAAGTTATGTGCAGCACTACATGGCTAATCTAATGTTGGTTCAATGTGTAAATGCAAGCCATGCAGAAGTTTGGACTTGTCAGTTTTGGTGGAAATTCTATCAGGGGTTGACAGGACCATGATACAGGTCCCAGAAGGTACGGCAGTGTCAACTCAAGGTCAACATTATGTCCAATATAAAGAAAGTCATGCTGACCTTACACGCTCCTTTAAGCTCTCATCTGGCTGATTACGTTTTGTAATTTGGACAATTTCTTCTTGACCTCACACGCCTCAAAACTTTATTAGCTTGTAGCATTATATGGGGCTGTGTAAGACAGATTTTCAACTAAAAGAGAGTCTGCAACAGCCTTCCTGCCAATGTGATCAGCCTCAATAAGATCTTTAGCTATGCCAGGCTTAGCAGGAACGCCGAAAGACAAAAAGTACAGTTCATTCTCTTCAAAACTAGAATTAAAAGGATTGGTGAAGCCAGAAACTGCCTCTGGTACCCGTTCTACTTTGCCTCTGAGTAGAATGAATATTTTTTATTTCAGTGCATTAAAGAGTTGTTTCAATACATTGAGCTCTGATGTGATGAGTAATACACCATTCCATGTGGAGTAAGACGCGTAGTTCTAGCTGCTGAAGCCTATAATACCTCTTTATTGTTTGACTGATAGTTATATCAAAAGCATTTCTCAAGCAAAGAACCAATGATTGTGACACACTAAACCCACTTTGTTCGAGAAGTTCTTTGCATCTGCGATGTCTATCAGACAAATTTATGAGTGTAATCAGTTACACAGGTATATATTGTGCGCAGTTGTTGTTATGGTGTGCAATGAACATTGGGAACAAGGCCTACAGATAGAGCTGACATGCAATTCAAAGTTGTTTTCCTTGTAGCCCTAATAAGTGTCAAAACCATCTGAATTATATCCATATACCTTGCCCAGAACTGAGCTGTTTCACATTGACTGTCTTTCAGAATTTCCGATTTGAATGAATGCTATCTACTGTTTATGTGAGCAAACAGCGAAGGTTGATAGATCACATTATAATAATAGTTTAAGTCACCATAGATTAATAAAGAACTTCAATTTATTTCAGCCTTATAAATTTTCTAAATTCTCTGACAGACTATATAAAATATACATGTATAGTCAACAACTGCTATACAGATACTCAGAATAACTTATGTATCATTTGGTAACGCACATAACAGTTACAAGGCATTTATTAAATTAATACTTAAAATAGGTAAACCTTGTTAAAAGAAGTACATAAACAGGGCTTGTTAGAAGCATTAACTTGAATATTTAATGCTATTTTATGGGTAACATACGTAACATGGGCCTGAAAAATAGTATAAGCGACCATAATAAAGAACTTTAAATCATTTAAGTAGCAGCCTTATAGATTTACTATATTCTGTGACAGATGTAATACACGTTTAGTCCATAAATACCATACTGATACTGGGAAATAACGCAGGAAACACTAAGTAACGTATACAATGGTAATAACTAAAGACATTTATAAAAAATAATACTAAAAGTATGTAACTGTGTTATAAGAAGTTCATAAACCTGTCTCAGCATGCAAATATGTACGAACATGTCATGGTCGAGACATTATCAGGGACGTTTAATGCTATTTAGGGGGGTAACGTACATGTGTGTCTTATATAATGTAGTTTCAGAATATCATAGTGTACAAATTCCCCGCTGGGGGGTCTATAGCCAGCTCAAGGTATATTTTTTCTGTCTTGCGTTTGCTATGCCTTTGTGCGCGTCTTTTAATATGTGCCTTGTGGTCACCTGCTGGGAAAGGGCTGACCTCTTGGATCTCGTTTGTGGTGTCTAACTGTGAGTTTGTTACTTTCCCATTGGTATCCTGGGTCAGGTGTGGTACTTGATTGTATCGATTCCTGATTTTTGCACCATCACTTAATTTTAGAAGTAGTTGAATAAGTTATTTTAAAGCAATTTGGCAGGTAACATAGGACATGTTAAACGAGACATCCTGCCAGGCGTTATTATTGATTATTTAATATGAACATTGGATTATAATGTGATTCTTGTAACATAATGAAACGTTTAAGGGCGGTAGGAATTTTTGAGACAGACATATAAACATGTAGTTTCTTCCCAGTATATGTTCGCCTCAGCACATCTCTACAGCGGAACTGAAGAGGTTTGGGACTGAAAAGCTCGTTCTTTATCCTGCATAGAAGTCTTTCTCGTACAGCGTTTCCATGTTCTGATGACGGGCTCTCGTCGTCTTCAAGAAGAGACTCATAAGATGATAAAACAGCCTCGTCCTTTCTTATGTTATACCCACCATCAAGCAGAAGAATTGATATTAATCCTCTGTATATTGTCATATACATTGTCGAATAACTGGTGTATCCCTGCAAGTCCTTTTTTATTGCGGATTTTAAAACAGATTTCTGTGCAATCTTACAAGTTGCAAATACTGGATTGAAATACAACACATCAAGGAAATAATTTGGCATTTCCCCATTCTTCATAAGCTTTATAAATATTCGAACATTATCCTCCCTGGGGACATATCCAATTCCATTTTGTTTAAGAACAGACAGACACTCCTCATTACCAAGCATGGCAGCAACATCAACAATCTCGATAAACAACTCTTTTAAATGTTTAGTATCTACACTTTTTAGAATGATTTCCAAGAAGTTTGGCTTGTCATAGGTGATTGCAATTAAAGCCAAATCTAGGAGATAAAATCTGTGCAAGCCGTAAAAGATTCTATTTGAATTTATAGCTTCAAAACTAGAAAGCTGATTGTGCATAATTGCTAGACGAATTGTGGTCATTATTCTTTTGGTTTGCAAGTATTTGGTGTTGACACTTAACAGGCGCATCAAAACTGGTATGTTACTAACAACTGCAGCAGCATCAATCAGTCTAACTTCTGCGGGATACGCCGTTGCTTTGCTCATTAGGGGATGCGTAGTGGCTTTTGCCAAATGTGGACACTTACCTAATTCAAGGCATTTTATAATAGCATTCAATGCATCACAGTCAATGCCCCTATCTGACACATAAGAAAAGCTCTCGTGATCTAGATCGCAATGGCATTCAATAACGTCGTCACACCCGTGGCGCGTACTAGAGGAACCAACAAAATTTGCACATGAGAAAAACTGTAATGGCTGCTCTTGTATATGAGGGGAGAAATCCATAGCATCTCTTAGCTCTTTATCTGCATCTTGGTGTTTAGTCAGTATCAGTCGAAATATATGTAGCAATCGTTGCAGCTTTTGTTCTTCAGTACAGTGTGTTTGGCAAGGATCCTGAAAGTATTCATATCTGTCTTTACATAAACATCTCGATAATCTTGAAATTAACATGAAGATGCAATAAACTGACAGCAATGTGAACGACCTGTGATGAACCTTTTAACTAATCGACCACGAACAGATAGACGGATATACTCACATAGTGCAGACCCAAGGGCTGAGGAAGATTATAGTACAGACCCAAGGGTCGTACAAGACTCACATAGTGATAATAGCGCAGCCCAAAGTGTCGTGCAATAAATTGACTAGTTCCATTTAACGTATCATTGATATAGTTTGTGCATTTTTGCAACTTTGTTATGTCCCTTGATATAGATACTTGCATTTAAGACCAGCCCATATTAAAGTAAATTCTATTTTGGAGGGTTTCTTGGGATTCATAAAATATCAAGATGTTAAAATATACAAGTATGCAAAATTTGATCCAAAAATACCATGTGGTTCAAGAGTTATGAGCATTTTAACTATCTGAACACAACCGGCTGAAATGATGCTCAGCAAACCCTCGTCCTTTAAAAAAAGGCTGTTACACATGCCAGTTGTTAGATAATGTTGACTTGCATCTGTATTCAAAATGTGATCAAAATGGCATTTGTTCAAGAATTATGAGCATTTTTACTAACTGCTAATGGGCGGAGGGACTGAGGGACAGACACTCATAATGATTATAGGGCAGACACAAGGGTCATGTATTAAAAAGGAATAAGAATATATAATGAGGGTCGGGATATGATAGAAAAATCCGTCTTGAGGATCGCCGTTTGGCATCACGGGGCTTGCCGAGGCTTGATGACATTTTGCAGTATATCCTATCATCAAATGTACAATGGACTCGTTTACCCTTAAATCCCCAATCACGACTGCAGCAGAAGACAAATTTTGTGTCATTCTCCCTAATTTCCACATAAAAAATAAGATAAGCTATGTCATGACAATTGTCTGCCAGCAGACGATTGTCATAAAATAGCATGCCTTATTAATTTCGTTATTTTTAAAAAGCGGCAAAATTTTAAATTGTCGTCTGACACATTGCAGATGGCGCTTTGACTATTAAATTACTAAGAAAAGAAGAGTGAGAAGTTTGTGTGTCTGACAATGAAGCAAATCGTTTGCAAAGCCTGTCACTGACAAAGCAAAGAGAGACCTTTTAAGTTTTCTAGTGAATTACTAGATTAAGGTGAGGTTCCAAATTTGCATTCTTTTTTTCAAAAAGTTATAGATATCATCAACCCAAGATTTTGTTATATATTATGAAATTCGTTTACAATAATCCTATACTGTGTTGCCAAAACTATTATGCTGTATCGTTTTTTTTGTCTATTTTTGAGTGGCCACTTAAGTATGCTTAAATCTTTTTAAGATTTGAGAAATAAATTCAAAATACAAAATACCACATGAAAATATTTTAATAACAGTTGCTGAAACTTGTAAGAAAGTCCTTAGGTTGAACATGACTTCAACAACAAATGTGAAGGTAAAAAATCATTCATCGTTGAAAAGACATATAACAAAACAGTTATTGACTTCAATTTTGGGATGAAAACATGCTCAAACGAGTTTCCAGGAATTAACATTTTTGACACATTTCTAATATCACCCTTTAGTATGAAAGTAGCATGTGCTGCATGAAATTGACATGATTTGCTGTTTCACCTCCCAACAGGTAAGATTATAGACTTTAATGAATTTTAACAACAGTTTTGTTTTGTTTGTTCACCTTTCTTTGGTTGAATAAACAAAATGTAAAAAAGTGTTTTATGATTAGATTTTACATTCCCCATTCAGAGAATTTATATATATATTACAAAATGCAAAATACTACATTAAATATCTTAATTACAGTTGCTAAAACTTGTGAGAAAGTCCTTAGGTTGAACATGACTTGGACAACAAAAGTGAAAGTATTCATAGTTGAAAAGTCATAATAACAAAACAGTTATTGGCTTCAATTTCGGTAGACACAAGGATTTATCTACCCTCAAAAGTGATATTTACATTGGCCTTGCGGCCTCGATGAATATAACTTTTTCGGGTCGATAAATCCTCATATTGTCAATAATTATATATTATCTACCCTTAAAAGTGATATTTAACTCGGCCTAGGGGCCTCATTGAAGCGGCCTCAATGAATATCACTTTTCGGGTAGATAAATCCTCATGTCTAACTCATTGAAGTCAATAATTATATATTATCTTCCCTTAAAATTGATATTTAACTTGGCCTAGCAGCCTCAGTGAAGCGGCCTTGGTGAGTACCACTTTTTTCGGGTAGATATATCCTCATGTCTACTTCATTGAAGTAAATAATTGTATAATAAAATAGATTTCATTTTGTTTTGCTTGATTTATAGTATCAGAATTGCTCAGAAAATATGTTAAATGCTGTAAAAAACATATGAAATTGAGAAGAAACTGAACATGACGACATAGAAGAAGAAGTGTATTTACCTCGTCATATATAGTTAATAAATGGATAGTCCATGTATAAAACAAATTACAAGGGTATATATGCAAATTATTGATAGACAGATTACATGTAAATATTTAGTAGAACAGTAAGGATTTGCCCAAAGCGTATTGCGATATATTGCAATATTCAGTGAGCATATGTGCAATAATATTGCAATATATTGCTACTACATTTTGGGGCACATTACATATTACTATTTAGTAGCATTTGTCCTGAGCATATAGAATCTCCATATTTGAGCAAGCACGTTAAACATTGGTACAGTATCGCATTTGCGAGCAACGAAGGCTCATGCTAGTCTGCCAAGATACGCAAACTCGCAAGAGCATTCCCGATTTGCATACACAAAGTTTGGATGTAGATGAGTAATCTGGTTATGTCAGTATGGGCGTTAAACACTTTACCTACTAGTGTCGTCAGCTGATAACCATTTCAAACAGGTTGGACCCAGATCAGACCCGACATAACGTCGGGCCTGATCTGGATCCAAACTGTTTGACACTCAGATGATATTCCTGAAAGATGTTTTTCGAAAGCGTTGATTTTGAAAAAAAAAAATCAGCAGGCAAACAAAAAAGCATGGAAAATAACCTAGTAGGCAAAGAGTTTTAAAAGTAATGCGTGTTAGCAGCAAAGTCACGTGTGCTGTCAAATATTCATTTACCCAAGCAAGTTTCTGTCGAACGGTTAAAGCTGGATCTTTGTTTTCTTGTCGATTTAATGATGTCGATTTTGCTCCCATGATCGTCAACAATGTATCAGTCTGTAGCTTGTTTTTTAACCTATTAGGAAACAAAAGAATGAAATAATTAATGCATTTTCATGCCCACATTTTAAATGGGTTGTGTATCACACACGTCCGTATGTATGGCCGTTCATACGTACATGTACGTCCCAAAATCTTTTTGTTTAATTTATTTATTGACAATTAGTGCATTTTATTCATATTTTATGCGCAACATTTCGATTTAGGGTAAAATCAATCTGTAATTATGATTTACGTCTGCTGATAACCTTTGTAAACAGTTTGGACATAGCGTCGGTCCTGATCTGGATCCAAACTGTTTGACACTCTGATGATATTCCTGAAAGAATATTTTGAAAACGTTGATTTTGAAAAAAGAAAAGAAAAAAAGCAGACAACAAAACCGTTTACAGTCAGAATAAGGGCAGACCAAATTTGGCCAGCTGATATTCAAGTTAATGTAAAATAGATTTAACAATGTTCTTTTAGCATGTGGGATGGAAAAGTAAAGCATATAAAACAGTGCTATCATGAGATCTTAATTAGTTTTATAAATTAATGTCAAAGCAGCTGATGCTAATTTCCACTATACAGAATGTGGCATGACCAAATTATTGCAGGAATCCTCAATAGCAAAGCTTTATATGAATATTTAACTAATAGAACGAGTTGTTAACACATCAGAGATTGGAATCAAGTCACATAAAAAAGTCAACTGTTCTGACAAAAATAGTATTGAGATGCCATCCTAAGTCACTTTCAACAGTCTTACCATGATAACCTTACATGCAATATTAACAAAGTATACATGATTTTGTTGATAAGTATGATTTCCATTGGTCTTTTTCCTCCATTATCTCCAAAAGAAATAATATTTCTTTCACAATGAAAAAGATATAAATATCAGATATATTGCAGTGTATCTATTGTCATATGTGTTACATGTGTGTATGATATAGTATACCAAATATTGAAACTATATCTCAGATTTGTTCTTTGACAGTAGCAAAAGTATGAAGATTATTGCATTTAGATGAAAACAATAATTGCTGATCTTATTTAATGTAATATATAAAGTGCTCAAATGGAGATGTGACCAGCATGTGAGTTTTTGGTACTTATCACATATTGGCATAATGACGCAGTGGAGCCAGCTGTCTTAATTCTGGTCTGCATCTATACTTAGTGTATGCAGGCAGCAAAGGTCTCTGGTGACTCTACACATTTACACAGGCTAACATGAGCCTTCATTTCTTGAAACTGTGATAAGTACCAAAACCAAATGTGCTGGCTCATTTGATTTATTCTTTGCGCCACTAGTTATAATCTATTTAGCTTGATTTGAATTATGCAAATGTTTAGAAGGATGTAATTTTGTAACCATGATCATATTTTCATTTGGCATGCTAAGTATGAATAAAACTAAATTTCATTGTTAGACTAGGTATAATTGACAGAAACTACTCAAAGCAAAATTACCAATGAATTATTTAAGTCCATTCATTTAGTCATGTCTACAATACAATACTAACAATGCAAGGGAGCTTTCTATGTATTATCCCTTTTAAATATATGACTAACAAAGAACCTTTAGAACAAAACTTATGCTGTTGTGGTTCATTACTTCATAAAATTGTATAACTAGATAAAACAGATGACAAGTGTTATATTCTCCTACAATGTTTGTGTTATCCACGTTACTGAGATAAAGTGTATACTGGACATGCTTTCGATATAGAGGGATTCATTACCATAGGGATATATGGGTCAGAAATCACTATGATTTTTAAAACGAAACTTTAGTTTTTGTTCAAAGGATAAACACCTGTTTTAATTTTTAATTTCTCGATTTTGACCATGCTGAAATGACTTACAATTTTAGAAATTGTATGGTAGCTTTCTTCTATGATTGTTATCAATATTAATGTTGTAATCTATAGCTGATAATCTATATATGTGTTTTGTTGGCTTACATAATGGTCAATAGATCTTACTAAACTACTACATGATTAATATCATGTTTCGTCTAAACTGAACTGTAGACAGTTAGGACAAATGTCTTGCATATACATTAATCATTTCATATATAAAAATAATTAAACATATAAAGGGTGTTAAGAAAGTTCGTTCCGCAATAAAATTATTTTCCTATTATTTTAGTTATAATGTGTCTAATGACATAAAGCGAGTTCGATCGCGGCCCGGTACCATACTTTCGTGGAGATTGATCATGAAATAATTTCTACGGTCATTCTCCTCCCTTCCGCTGATTTATTCAAGAAGGGTTGTTGTCAGTTACAAGCGAAAGTATGTGCACAAATTACTGGTTAACCGCTTGCTCAAGCCTGCCCAGGAAAAGTGTGGTTAAGTGAACTGACCGTCCCGCAATGACCATAGCTGTTGACATGGGACATAAAGCAACAAAAACAAACAAATCTAATGACATAAAGGTCACTGCAATTCTTTTAAGTTGACACACTTGATAAGACAGCAACAGCAGGATGTTTAATCAAATATTTTATCACGGAATAAATTATCTTTGAAATCAAGTTCCCCTCGAAAATTTTTGGGCTCGAGGAGCAAACTGGGGGTATATGACAAAGAACCATTGTCATGTAATGGCCATAGTAATAAGAATATTTCCTAATTGGTTAAGAAACCTGAAATGGAGTTGTTATTCATCTTATATAAGCCGTTAGTACGTTTACAAAATTACAAGGCTGTAAAGAACCATCCAAAATAGAAAAAAGTAACATTTTTTTGGAAAATATAATATTTTTGTTGAACGGTTGAAAGACAGTACCCAAAGTAAACATAATTGCGTGAAGACATTTGATGTCAGCAACGATGCCAAACACTATAGAGTATCACAGAGAATAACAGGCTCATGGAAAATGCAATTATTCAGCATTATTGCCCTTTTAAATGATTCCAATTTCTATGATGAAGAGCAGAACGAACTTTCTTAACACCCTTTAAAAGTGTAAGACAGTTAAGTGATATTATTTAAGCATTTAAGAAACTTTATTTGATCATTGAATTAAGCATTTTCTGTAAGTGATGTTTACATATATTTGATAAAACACTCTCAATTGAAATGGCACTTTATGTGCTTTGAGTTCAAGTTTCTTCCTTTTCATCACCCATACTTTTGTCAGAGTTTAATCCCACTTAAATTTTATGTTAAAAAGGCAATATTTATTGTTTCTCTCATTTAATTGAGCCCTCAAATGGCAACAATCTACATTCTCTAGCAGTTTAACCTCATATGATGCTAATATTGCACTAAATAATGTATTTAAAGAAATGTAACGTATGTAACAGTAATAAAAGGTGCCTAAAATTGTTTAACTTATACTGCTAGTCATTTAATTTCAATTGCAATATAATAGTGATATGTAAGAATAAGAAACAGTTTGATATATACACTATAGGATTTCCTATTATTCTAGGGTAACATATTAACCTCTGCTTTTGCAGGGTAACATACCAACCCATAAATAGGTTACATACATTTTTTGTGGCTTATGGCATGTGGTTGTAGAAAATTATAGTGTTTAAAACTTCCCCTCAGATATATTTTGGCAGTTCATGGTCTAATGATAGCACAACACTAAATAGTAGTATATTTGAAAGTAAGTAACGTATATAACTGCAATATAATTGACTTACGTTATTTTGATGCATACTAGCTGTTTGCTGCGTTTAATTTAGTGATTTTAAGGCCATCAGCATGTCAATTAATAAGATTTAGGTATAGGTTTGTATTTGCACGAGAGGATTGGAAGCTGTTATAGGGTAACATAGTTAACATGGCTGTAACACAGTAACGCCCCAAATGCCAGAGGGCTTACATGTGTCATTTTGCGTCATATATAGTGTAGTTTTAGAAAATCATAGTGTACAAAATTCCCCCTGGGGGGGGAGGGGTCTATAAGCAGCTCACGGTCTACTAGCAGATATTAGTGTATCAGAAAAACATGTTAAGTCATTTTGTCACTTGAAAACTTTAGAAAAACGCTACTAAAAGTTCATTTTTGTATTTCAATAATGGCGCGCGCAAAAGCACGACGGATTCGTAGGTTTTGAAAACGCCTGTTCCAGAGCAACGACTTACGTCATTCTAACGTCACTAAATTACGTTCATTATTATGCAAGTAACTGTTGATGACGTCAATTTTCGCTACGGCCTAGAATGAGTTTATGAAAAGTACAAAAGCACGTGAATTGCCTGATTAATACATGTTTTTGTCGGTAAAAACATGGCTAATATGAAATAAATAGGTGTAACCTATAAAACGAGCTAAGTGTTCGAAGACTATTTTATATGATAGTGTTTGGCGGTGTTTTGAGTAATGTTCATGTTTGAGTTTTGTGTATAATATATTGACCATGAAAATAAGGTCAAGGTAACCAAAGTAAGAAAGGTGACAAAGATCAGGAATCGATACAATCAAGTACCACATCTAAAATAAAATCAACACTGTATGAACCCCGGATACTCATAAAGGAACCACCTCAGTGAGCAGCCAAAAATGATGTAACCACTCTTTTTTGTAATTATTTCAATTTTCAATCATGGCGTATGTTATGAGTATTCAAAAGAACAGCCTCAGTGAATCAGCTCCTCCCATGGACCCAACATCCAAAACACTTGATTATAAACAAATGGACTGAGAAACAAAATTAACATTTGAACACCTATGTACAAGTGGATATTAGATCTATCTATTTTTATTTATCGTTCTTTCATTAAAACATGCATGTTTTAGAAAAACTGATTGAAAAGGAAGATTTTTACGTTTCAGCATGCAATTATTACGCCAAATGAAAAAAATATGTGTGGTTTAGGTTACACCCTGAAAAAAATAGGGTAGGAAGGTAGGGTTCTTTTTTGTTCTTTTTTTTAACTTTTTTCTTGGAATATTCAGACCTGCTTGGAAATGTATTAAATGTATTAAGACAAAACTTTTACAAGAGGCCCCTAGGGCCCTGGATCGCTAACCTGAGCCCCGGCACATGAGTAGATGATGTATTGGCCTGTGGCTAGGAGATATATGATTTAAAAGATATTTCTATTTTAAGCTCTGGTACCGATGTTGTTCAGCCAAGCTGAACCTTCTGGTCAATTAAGGTAGACAACATGAGGACCATTTCTGTGAAAATTATTTTGATTTTGGACCAGTTGTTCAGAAGATTTCATATGAAAATGTTTCTTATCTAAAGCTCTGCCAACCCTTTTCTGCAGAGCAAAACCATTTGTGCAATTTCGGTAGAAGGTATCATGAGGAACAACTCTGTGAAATTAATTCATGTTGGACCAGTGGTTTAGAAGGAGATGCCTTTTAAAGATATTTCTAATCTGGAGCTCTGGTCGCTCTTTTGTTCAGCAAAGCGGAACCATTTCTCAAATTGGTAGAGGGCATCAAGAGGAATAATTCTGTAAAATAATTTTGAGTTTGGACCAGTTGTTCAGGAGGAGATGTCGTTTAAAAATATTCTTATCTGGAGCTCAGGCTGCCTTTTGTTCAGCATAGTGGAACCATTTGTGCAATTTTGGTAGGAGGTATTGTGAGGAACAATTCTGTGAAATTATTTTGAATTTGGACCAGTGGTTTAGGACGAGCAACCTTTAAAAGATCTTTCTTATCTTGAGCTTTGGTGGCCATTTTGTTCAGTGGAGCGTAAACATGTGTGCAATATTTTGGTAGAGGGTATCAAGAGGAACAGTTCTGTGAAATTATTTTGTATTTGGACCAGTGGTTCAGGTGATGTCTTTTGCAAGATTTCTTATCTGGAGCTCTTGTGGCCCTCCTGTTCAGTGGCGCGGAACCATTTATGCAATTTTGAAATTAGGCATCATGGGAAACATTCATGTGAAGTTATATGTTTTTTGGACCAGTGGTTCAGGAGATGTCGTTTAAAAGATTTCTTATTTTGAGCTCTGGCGACCATCCTGTTCAGTGGAGCAGAACCATTTATGCAATTTTGAAAGAGGGCATCATGGGGAATATTCATATGAAGTTTTATGAAATTTTGACCAGCAGTTCAGGAGGAGATGTTTAAAGAAAAGATTACCGAAGACGGACACAGGACGGACACCGAACAAAGACCAATCACAATACCTCACCTTGAGCCTCCGACTCAGGTGAGCTAATAAAAGGGTGCATTTTTAAAGATATTACTTTGTTTTAATCCTTTTACTTCCAATACCAAAGACTGAATGCATTGAAGTTTAGATTTCCATTTCAGATGACCATTTTGATATGTATTTTAACTCCAAATTCTGAAGTTGGAAGAGAATAGCAGAACAAAATTATTTTGTTCTGCTATTGTCTTCCAACTTCAGAATTTGGAGAAAAATGTTTAGGGAAGGGGCCTATTGGGGTAAAAATTAAGGGAAGGTCGGGTAAACTGAACAACACATATTTGTTTTCTTGGCCCTAAAACGTGAAGGAATTATTTCAACCTTTGTTGTGAAAAACATATTTAAATGGACAAAAAAAAAATAGAACCTTGTTTTCTTTCACAAGGCTTCTGCTGAATGATTTTATTTCAAACAGAAAAGTTGCACCCAAGTTGAGCATAAAGAACAGGCCAAGTTCACATTTTAATGGAAAACTGAACTTAAAAACTGATTTTTTTGTGGAATATTTTGTTTTCTTTTCGATGATAATTGATTACATGCAGAATCTAAATTTTGAGACAGAATTAGCCTACAAATATGCAAATGCAATATCCTATGCAAAATATTGAGAACAGATCTCTCACAGTTTATACACAAACAGCGCCGCATCAGCGAACAGATTTCCTTGTTTAACCACCAGTTAAGCATTCAACTGATTGTCAGCCGTGTTAAAATAGGTTTGAAAAATCAATTTTTGTAAGGGTCAATTATAGGGTTATTATCTGGGTACAAGGAAAACCCAAAAACACTGACGTTGCTATTATTTGTCAAAATTGACCCGAGATATATCAATACTCAATGACCTTTCACCCATCTTCGGGAATCTTCGTAAAAAAGCGCTTCAGATTGTGTACAATTACCTGAATGAGATTATCTACAATTCCTAAATAGCATAGTGGATAACTCTGTGTCCTTAGGATCCAAATATGTGGGTTTGAATCCCATACAATTACAATTTTTTTAGATATCTTTCTTCTAATTCCAGTGTTCATTCGTCTTTTTACAAATATTTCAAATATGGATATTTTTAATATGGATATAATTAAATGATCCTTAATGCACCTAATATGCACGTAGGACCGTGAATGATTTCAATAAGCCAACGTGTAATTAACGCTGCATGCTGAGTAATTTCAAAAGTATTTGTCACCTGTTGATTTTTTTTCCTCAAAAATAGCTTTTCCAAAAAAACTATTTTAGGATCACTGTCAGAGTGGCAAACAGTCAGTATCCAGATTAGGACTGACGTTATGTCGACACTGACCTGAGTCCCAACTGCTTACAAAGGTTATCAGCAGACGACAGAAGTCGCCGCTGGCAAGGAAAGAGTTTGTCAAACCGAGACTAAGGAATAATGAATGTACTTTTATAAAATGTTAATCACGAGATGAATTAAAATATAAGAGCAATCTTGACAACATTTGACAATTTTATATAACAAAAAGGTTTTTCCAAGATTCGATCTTTCTTTCTTTAGTTACTAGATCGATTGATACCAAGCCAGGTATGTGCGATAAGTATCAAGTTGCTAACTACATGTAACCACTAGGCTATCAGTCCATTTGCATTAATAAATTGTCACTATAATTTTGGTAAAAGCATGACAGAGGTCAGAGTACGTCATGCAAACGCAGGATTATCAAGTGCGGATCCAGAGGGGGGACAGGGGGTCCGGACCCCCCCCCCCCCTGGAAAATCACAAGTTATATGGATTTAGATAGAGAATAAGCATTTGGACCCCCCCCCCCCCCCCCCCCCCCCCCCCCCCCCCCCGCCTGGAAAAAGTTGGACCCCCCCCCTGGAAAATGTTGGACCCCCTCTGCAACCTTGAAAAATGATAGATTTCTTTGAAATTGACCATTTGACTTCTGTAAAAGAAGCTGAGGACCAAACGTTGTCAGAGCTTTTTTTGTCAGACTGACCTGTACCCCCCTAGTCCGAGTTTTCTCTGACGTTTTAGTGGCTTTTCTTTATTTTGATATTTGCCACTTTGATATTTGTTAGTGGCAAATATCAAAATATGGAAAAGCCACTTAAACATCAGAGAAGGCTCGGATTAGTACCCCCCCTGACGAAAATCCCTGGATCCGCATGATTATCATGAAGATTTTGGCGAAAATTAATCAGTCTAAGGTCAATCTGTGCAGACTATTGATTTTGTAATAATCTGAAGAAAGGTAACTCACCAAGAAAGTGAATCCAATAATGATTTTGATGGTGTTGTTGACATATGGCAGTATGTTGCTGAACAACAGAAATCAGGTAATGTGTTAATCTCCGGCGCAATTCTTCAAGTATTTCATCTAACACAGGATTACGTTCGCACGTAAATGTAGGTACATCTTGCTCATGGTATGATTTTTTCTCAAACACAAAACTTGATGGCTGATCATTAGAATTTACGTTAAATCTCAGCAGAAAGTACCTCAACTAGACCTTGTGAATCTTGGAGCGAAGTCAAGAATCTCAATTCATAGCATCACGGGTAATATACTTGGGAGAGGACTCAGAAGAGCCTACATAGCGAGTTCGGCCATCTTTAAAATTTACAATCGGAATTAAAGGCGAAAACTCACGCTAGACGAAAAATCTATAGCTGCAACTGCAATTTGAAATAAATACAGTGAACTGAATGAACTAAAGTTGCTTTTCAATTGCATTTGATCTGAAGTGGCTTAAATGGAAATTTGTGTGCCAGACGTGAAGTCTGGTGAGTCTGCACATTTACACACGCTCGCCTGAACCTTCATAACAGTATCAAATTCCCATGTGCATGCCCAAATGGCGGTTTGTGTGACATTTATGCGAGCAGAGAATGCTCTAGTGAATCTTCACAAGTAGCAGAGGTTCACCTGAGCCCTTTGTCGCTCAACAATATAACAGTAGGAGATCATGATGGGCCTGGCGTAGGCTTAGTTACCGCCCTACTGTAATAAGTGCCAACCTCTCATGCTTGCTCGAAGTGCGATTTCAGTGCCATATTTGACTGCAGCAAATGCTCTGGCGAGTCCGCACATTTCCACAGGCTCGCCTGAGCATTTGTCACAGTACCAAAATCCCATGCATTTGCTAAAATGACGATTTGTGTCACTTTTATATGAGGAGCGGATGCTCTGGCGAGTCTGCACCAGCAAATACAGCAAGAGTGTGCAGCCATCGGTGCGTTAATTCAATGCTTCTAAAAATATAGGCAACCAGGCTGTCGTCGTCTTTTGAAAAGTGCTACGGCAATGTAGCGTATAAGGTGTCTTTCGAGTGTCAAAGGCAAGAATGCAAGGGGAGCACAAGAGAAGTGACCCTGATAGGAATCAGACCACAATTATTTCCCTTGATTGGTTGAATAGAAAACGGATATAATTCCACACAATATAGTTCCCTTTTCAATAGGCTGTAAATCTGCCAATCGATGTGAGCCTCCTTGTTCTTGGGCTTGTCTGGGCTGACCAATGATTGAGCTTCTAGAAAATGTTGCTTCTGTCCCTGTAGCTGTTCATTCTGGATAGATTGAGGCCTCTGCACACCCTGGGTAAAATATTGCGGAAATGACCCTAGAGAGCTGCTGAGTCAAAGGGTGTTTGTTTACGTTCCGATTGTAAACAAACGAGCCGAACTTCCCCTATCTAAACAGTCATTGAAGTGATTGCCAGACCATGGAGAATTGGGGACAAGCTATAGCAGAAAGCCAGGTTCGTCATGTAAAAATGTTGGTGCTGTAAGGAATGATTAAATTATATAGTAGAAATAATTGCGGTCTCGCGCCTGTTCTGTGATTAGCGTGTGGTGGATTCTTTTTTTATTTTCCAATTTTTGAGATGTTTGTGTCCAGAATGAGCTGACAGTTGGTCCAGAGATAAGAAATTAGATTAGTTTGAAGCCTTTCAAGATAAATTAAGCAAAAAATTGGAATATTTGGTTAAAATTGAGATTTCTAGGGCCTTGATAGTGTCGAGAATTAGTGCCTGTCAGAATGATGTCATTTTGCAGTTGCCAAATGTATTCTCACTCCATCTGAGTTTCTAAAAGTTATGAATGGAGGATTTTTCAAAAAAATATAGATGTCTTTTCGAAACAGAATGCGTTCCGGCTCCAAATGGAGAGTGTCTAGTGTGGCCTCGGAAACCTAAAAAAAAATGGATATGGGGCTGTCAAAATACAAATGTCCCTTATCTGGCCTGTGGCGATGCACAACTGCACATCGGCTTACTTACATGGTTTATAACCAGGTTATGGAGATTGCTGGCAAAGATATTGATCAGTCACCTTCGCCATGACAGGCTGTGTGTTCGCGTCAAGCATCTCAGTGCCGAGCCCCATGCAGTCAAAAATGCACGACAAAAAAAATGTGTAAACCGTCACTGTTGTAGTGGACATCTGGAGTTTCCTGATTGTGCTTTGTATTTGAAGTTTTTGATTTTAGGTAAATAGTAGGTTCAAAATGGCTTAATTTGTGCTCACATGTTGGTAATTTATTCTTCTAATTCACTTTGATAGGTTTTGGAAAACGTTGATTTTCTTGGTGTCTGGCAATGTAAGTGTAAGGTCTTTTTTGGTGTATGTGGGGTGGGGTGTTGGTGGGGGGCAAGTTTTCTTCTCTTCATTTTCTTTAATTTTATGAGCAACATGACCACTTTCTGATGAATTTTGCAACAAAACATATGCTTGGTGCTGACATTGGAGACATTTCAATGAGACTCGGAAGGGTCTCATATTGTGATGCTTCCAATGAGTACCCACAACAAATGTTTACTTTGTGTATCTCTTCCTCTGGGTGCCATTGGTTGGTCTGTTGTCTGTGATTGTGGCATTTTCTGGGCATATTTTTTGTCACAAGACTCAAATATGGTGACTACCGTATCTACCCTAAAATTAGTTCAGCTCATCTTCCCCACCAAACTCATCGTAAAATTTGAACAGGCACCTTTACCAATCTGACAAGGCTATGTAACATTGGAATGACAACTAGTGAAAACCCTGATCAGACCAGACCTCCATGAGCAGTTTGATCTGGGTTGACACTACATAAGCTGAACATTTAGGATAAATATGGTAACACCAGTCTTGTTTCAAACTCCAGTTGAGGTGTTTTTTTAGTGCAGTAATGGTGTGCGGTGAAAGATTCCATGTGTTGAGGGGAGTTTCCAGGAGTCAAACTTCGCAGGCATGTTTATTTGTTGTCATGTTCAAATTATTTGAATACCGTATTTACCATAAATATTGGGACTTCTCAGTTCCTCTGCAAACTTTTTCTTTAGTCTTTTAAAGATGTAGATTTTTTAACATTTGATGAGGTCAAGTTTTGTAAGCCCAGGCCAGAATATTCCTATGAAGGTTGTCTGATCCTGGTTGACACTACTTGCTCATGCCTATTGATATTTAGGGTTTATACGGTATCATCCGTGTGGCCTCAAACTTTAAGTGTTGTTCACAAGGAGCCTGGACTCTGATCAAACTTTTCCTCTCAGAACTGTCTGATCTGAATCTAAACTGATTGTGATTATATCCGCACCATAATGGCTTTTATTGATTTGTATCTTCTGCTAATGAGTGTAGACCCATATCAGAGTGCTCTTAAAGGGCACTCTGATCTGGGTCTGCACTATTTGCTAAGAAGGTCAAAATTGCAATATCAGAAACTGACAACTGTCAGTAACTGACAACTGACAACAACAAGATTATTTTTTTTCGAAGTACACATGTAAGATTGTGCAATATGCTTTACTATAAATACAGGTTAGATTGTCAAGTTACATATTTAAATTTTAGGAATTGGAGACAGGAGTGATCTAACTGCAATGCATCACAGACAGTACTGAAAGCCTACACGGGAGACAGTTCTAAGAGCTACAATCTCCAGATCTTTTTCAGTAAGTATGATCATTTCTTAGTCCGCTAGTTGATGGAGATGTATCTACTAGCTGTCCTTTTCTATAGTCTGATTTGGTTTTGGTTACACGCTTATTTTCCAAATGTTCTTGAATTTTGTTACTGTGTTGAATGAGCTTATGTTTAACAACCTGAGATCTATCACAGTCCTTTATACTATCATTGATGTCCTCTGCATACTACTTCTAGCTGGAGGTGGCATATCCATATTTGACATGAGGAGACGGGCACCTTTGTTTCACAAGGGTGTGTCTTGCAGGCCAATACCAAGGCCAATATTAGGTGCTCCTGGGTTAAGTCCTGGTAATTCTCTTCGTCTTTCATTCTTACTGTTCCGTTAGCCTTTATCTGAGTGCTAGGTGGGTCTAAACATCACTGGAGTCTGCACAAGCCTCATTAGAGTTAGCACAATGAGTGGATATGCCATTGTTCCAGGGCACATTGCCCTTTTTGAGCGTATGAGATTTCTTCTTGTCGCCTTTCATATTTATTATTAATAGAATGAAAAGGAAAAAATCCTGTGCTATTTATACCCATTTTTACAAAATGTCAGATTTTGGGGTATTCTAAATAGTGAATGGTATCATATTTATAGTGACCTTGCCACTTTTGATGACACGGAATAGCATATGCACATGTCGTCCAGGTGGTGCTGTGTATTCCGTTGACACTTTATTGACACATACCGCGTTTGACTGCTTTGCATTCTTCAGCATCATATACACAGAAGCTGAAAGGGCTCCTATTTTCTTTTGCATTGTTATAGAAATAATTTAGACTAAAATTTAGTTGTTTAAATTTTCATTTTTATTTTTAAAATTTGAATTTAAAGTTTAAATTTAATAAAAATTATTGAAATTTAATTTTAAAATGCCCTAGACCTGCTGGGCTGATATTTTTTCATCAATTTTGGATCATGTTGAGAGAGGGTACTTCAGAGACTCTGGCATTTTTTACTTCATTCCAAAATTTTAAGAAATAAGAAAGTTATTGCAAAAAAACTGATGATTCGACCACAAAAAAATGCTCTCTCGGGAGGCTCTTTTTTCACAAATAGGGTACATGTGTTTAAATGGCTGTCACTTTTAGGGATCTCATTATATTGTTCTAATATTACTATCACATACTCATTGAATATGCTGTTGATGGTAGATAGGTTCCTTTTCTCAATACAGAGTGAAATGAGGGGCTGATAGGAATCAGACCACAATTATTTCCCTTGATTGGTTGAATAGAAAACGGATATAATTCCACACAAGATAGTTCCCTTTTCAATAGGCTGTAAATCTGCCAATCGATGTGAGCCTCCTTGTTCTTGGGCTTGTCTGGGCTGACCAATGATTGAGCTTCTAGAAAATGTTGCTTCTGTCCCTGTAGCTGTTCATTCTGGATAGATTGAGGCCTCTGCACACCCTGGGTAAAATATTGCGGAAATGACCCTAGAGAGCTGCTGAGTCAAAGGGTGTTTGTTTACGTTCCGATTGTAAACAAACGAGCCGAACTTCCCCTATCTAAACAGTCATTGAAGTGATTGCCAGACCATGGAGAATTGGGGACAAGCTATAGCAGAAAGCCAGGTTCGTCATGTAAAAATGTTGGTGCTGTAAGGAATGATTAAATTATATAGTAGAAATAATTGCGGTCTCGCGCCTGTTCTTGTAAGATGGGGTTTTGGGGCCTCCTCCAAGAAATATTTTCTAATTCAAAATGTCTGTAGAAGCGATTCTAATGCATTTTGAGGCCATTTTCTGGCGAAACCAAGCTTATTTATACAAGCATTAGCTGCATTTTAAATGCTTACAACAGTTTTATTCGAACCCCACCATCATGCATTAACATCTATTTCTGCCCCTGGGTGGGTCTCATTAGGTGGTGGTGGTGGACAGGTTCTATTTCTCAACCAACTTCTGTTGCTGGTAATCAAAGAACTGTCTCAATGAGACGGTTCTTTTGATTACCCTAAACATATGTTTAAATCTCTACTAAAACACATGTTGTGGATAAACCAAAAGAACTGTCTCAATGAGAAATTGCATTAATGGTTGCTGGAACTCTACTGGAAGGCATTAAAAATGGGAATATCTGAAAATCTGTGGTACATCACAAAAGCAATACGCGGCTAGGTCACACTTTTGATTGAGATACTCTATTTTCTAAATAAATGCTTGATATCCTTCTCCCCAAATGATGATCCCAATAAAAGCATCCAAAAAATATTTAAAGTGCCTTTTTCAAGCATATTATTGTGGAAATTATCGTCATATATGTTAAAATAAAATCGCATAATTGATAATCACATTCCTCGGGATGATATTTTCGACTATCTCCCTCTCAGGGAATGTAATATTTATATATTATTATGACCCTTTAACACTAAACTGTATGGTATTATTATGACCCTTTAACACTTTTTAACACTTTGTTCACACGAAATCCTTGAATCTGGCTGGTTTCGTCCTCTTGCGATGAGGCGAGAATCGTGGTTCTGATATCTTGGTGTCATTGCGAGTAGGAAGATCCTGATGAGCGTGCTTCATAGAAATCGGTTTGAAGTGTGAAGCGTCTCGTGTTAGCGTCCTATTACCATGACGAACTGTAACTATTGAACCCTTTTTTCTGAGTTATAATTCCAGGATTTGGGTTAAATGGAGGAGTTAGTTTGTTCTTCTTGTGCTGTTTGACCAAGACTGAATCTCCAGGTTTGCTTTTTGACTGTTTAGCACCGAATTTCTTGTCTGAATACAGTTTGCGTTTTAATTTCACCTTAGCGTCTCTGTGTCTGGTACGTTTATCAGGGCGTTTAACAGAAAATTGTGGTAATAGAGTTTTCATTGGCCTGTTAAACATTATTTCTGCAGGTGAAATGCCTGTTGATGGGTGAGGACACGCACGATAGTTTCTGAGAAATGTGTTTATTTCTTGCTTATAATTCTTGCCCTCAATAACTGATGTTTTTATATAGCTTTCTGTAGCGGTGACATGAACCTTTCCACGTGACTATTCGCTTGTGGTCTCAGTGGAGTTATTCTACGATGTCTGAACCCCAGCTGAATTGAGAATTGACGAAATTCTTCACCATTAAATGGTGGTCCATTATCGGTTCTACAGATAGACGGTATTCAAAACATAGCAAATATTCGATCGAAACGTGGTATGACTGATTTCGCAGAAATCGATGTCAGGGTTTCCACTACAGGGAACCTACTATAATCATCTATGACAACCATGAACTAGTTCGAGGTTTCGATACTGCCTAGAAAGTCTATAGAAACTCCGTCCCATGGTCTATCTGGTAAGGTGCTAACTTTTACGGGTTCTGGAGGGTTTCTAGGTGAAACTGACAAGCAGGGTATGCAGTTTTTACACTTTTGTTCTACTAATGAGCCAAAGTCAATAAAAGGAAACCATACCTTTTGTCACAGAAGTGTCTTTGTTTTTTACAATTCCCATATGCCCTGCATGTGCTAAATCTACAACATGATTTTGTAAACTATGTGGTATCTCCTGTACAAAAAACGTACAGCAATACTTTAGCAATACTATAACTGAAAAGTGAACAAGATTCTTGACAGTTATTTGATAGTTTTGTCTTGTTTCCAACCATACCTGTACGAAAACGTACAGTAATACTTACGCAATACTATAACTGAAAAGAGAACAAGATTCTTGACAGGTATTTGATATTTTTGTCTTGTTTCAAGCCATAATGACAGCAATACTACAGCAATAATATTAGGTAAAATAGTTTAATTAGCAAGATTTTGTAGGTAGATCGAATTTCATGTAGCAAAAATCTTGCTGAGATTATTGTCGAAAGAATTGCCATAATTTCAGCCTGAAGGTGCCAACAAATCTGATAAAGGTTTGCTTGCATGCTATACTTTTGGTTTGCTTGAATATGACATGCAACATGCCAAACTTCTGGATAACAATTGATTTGTTTACCCAGAGCGCAAACACCTATTTTCAGAAAGAGGGAGCTGATTGCTTGCTTTACTTTGTATCATTGCCGTGGTGTGGATGTTAGTGACCTGTGTCTCCTCTGCACGGTGACGTGTGTTGGTGTGTGTTTTGTGTATAACGTCCCACCAACAGCTTAGGTCATATGGAGACAGGGCCCTGGCTTAAAGTCTCATCCGACAGAATGGAGAATTCGGGGATCGAACTTGGAACCCTGGGTACTACACCATGGCGGCTCCTACCGTGGATTGGTCTGCAGTGAGTGAGTGTGGCATTTCCTGTTCATACTCACTTACTTTTTAAAATGTCAACAAGTGTTGGCAATTTAAAATCGATGGACAGGACAAATGCCATTTTATGTAGGAAAAATACCTATTTGTATTTTAATAACTATGAATTCAAAATTTCATGCTGAAGTGAGTAAATAATAAAATAAGCTTTATAGCCTCTAGAGCTGGCACAGACGTTATAAAACTTGGTCATGCTCAACTCAGCTGAGCATGAAATTTCAACTGCTCCTAAAACTAAAATGCTGAAAAAGAAAGACTTGTATAGAAGCTTGAAGGCAAGAAAAGCAGGCCCCCAAATAAGATTGCGTAACTGAAAATTATTTTCTTATTTCTCGACCAAAACATAGGTTGTTGGTACTCAAAGAACCGTCTCATTACTCAAAAGAACCGTCTCAATGAGACGGTTCTTTCGAGTACCCAAAACAAATGTTTAAACTGATGGATAAGAAAATAATCACAATTTACGCTGATTTTTTTTTTACTTAACTGGCCCTATGGAAAAGTATTTATTTTTCAGTATTTTAGTTTTTAGAAGCAGTTGAAAAAGTTATTTTAAAGCAATTTGGCAGATAACATAGGACATGTTAAACGAGACATCCTGCCAAGCGTTATTATTGACTATTTAATATGAACATTGGCTCAAAATGTGAATCTTGTAACAGGATAAACCGTTTAAGGGCGGTAGGAATGTTTGAGACCGACATATAAACATGTAGTTTCTTCCCAGTGTATGTTCTCCTCAGCACATCTCTACAGCTGAACAGAAGAGGTTTGGGACTGAAAAGCTCCTTCTGAATCCTACATAGAAGTCTTTCTCGTACAGAGTTTTCATGTTCTGATGACGGGCTCTCGTCGTCTTCAAGAAGAGACTCATAAGATGATAAAACGGCCTCGTCCTTCCTTATGTTATACCCACCATCAAGCAGAAGAATGGATATTAATCCTCTATATTTTGACTTGTACATTGTCGAATAACATCCCCTCAAATCCATTTGAATTGCGGATTTTAAAACAGATTTCTGAGCAATCTTACAAGTTGCAAATACTGGATTGAAATACAACACATCAAGGAAAGAAATTGTCGTCTTCTTCATTAGCTTTATCAAAACATCAACGTTATCCTCCCTGGGCACATATTTTACTCCATTTTGTCTAAAAACAGACAAACACTCCATACTGCCAAGCATGGCAGCTATATCAACCATCTCTATAAGCCATGTCTTAAAGCGTTTGTTATCTATACTTTTCAGAACAATTTCCAAGAATTTGGGCTTGTCATAAATAACTGGAATTAAAATCAATGCTGGAAGAGCTAATGGATCAATCAATCTTGTTGACAATATAGCTTTAAAACTAGGCAGCTGATTGTGCATAATTGCTAGACGGATTGTGTTCATTCTGCTGTTGTCTGGCCAGTATTTGTATTTGTTGTGCCTGTAGAAGCTTAACAAGCGATTTAAAACTGGCATGTTCCCGACAACCGTGGCAGCATCAATCAGTTGAACTAATGCATTGTATCCCATTGCTTTGTTCAGATCAGGAAGTTCAGTGACTTTTGCCAGATGCGGACATTTACCTCTTTCAAGACATTTAAAGATACCACTAAGCGTATCATTATCAATGCCATTATCCGATACTCGTATGTAAGAGAAAGTTTCATGAACCAGACCACAGTGACAGTCGATTACGTCATCGCACACGTGACATTCACAGGAAGAACCGACGAAATGGGCACATGAGAAAAACTGCAACATATGCCTCAGTATGTTAGGAGTGGAATCGATAGTAGCTTTAATTTCTTTTTCTACATCCGGGTGATTAGTCAGAATCAGTCGAAACAGATGTAACAATATTTGCTGCTCATGTTCTTCAATCCAATCATAGGTGGCAATCCGAATCTAAAAAAGATGCATATTTTTGGTTTTGTTGGCATTTTTGAGTACATTTTTTAGACCACTTTTAACATAATATTTAGCATGTGTACAAAGCCATAGGGGTGGATGCCAAGTCTGAATTTGCATATGAAGGCCAGAAATTAGGTCAAAGGTCATTGAGTGCAAAAATGAGAAAATATGTACTACTGTAAAACAACTTGATCTTTTTATATGTAAACATATTTCATTTCAAGCCAAATTTGGTATGCTTATAGTTATAGGCCTGAAAAACATTGAGAAAATATTTTTTATAACTAAATGTTCATATGTCGACTTTAAAATGGGATCAAAGGTCATCAAGTGCAATAATCGGAGTAATTTTACAAACTGTGTTTCTTTTTTTTCTCTGGTCCAACAACAAGATGTATTTTAAACTCTAAAAAGGGTAGAAGTCTTTCAGAAGGCTAAGATTAACATGATTATCATTAAAGAAACCCCTTTAAAGCATCCTTTTATGGATTTTACAAAGACAAACATCGTAAGTTTTGTGCAATTCTGACGGAAATTCTCCCTCAATTGGGCTAAACTGAGATACATGGGCAACTTTGAGAGTTTGCTGCACCTCTCAGAAAGTAAAACTATTTTCAGCTTGGGACATGTCTTGAGGCCTTAGAAACCCATAAATTAATAACTTTTGTGTGGTCATTTGTCTATAAATCACCTGTAATCAACGTTACCCTACTGACATTGAAAATAACAGTGCACACAATACAAGGCTAATGTTGATTTATTTTGATAGTATAAGTGAAAAGGTTCAAGCATTAAATGTTTAAACTAGACATAAAAATCAATTGCATACACCTGTGATATGTATTTCTGCTCGTCAGTGATAACTATGTTACATTTTATACTAAATTGCAGATAATGGCTTTACAAATTACATGTATTAGAATAAACCATGAAACCTGACCTGAAATATACATGATGTTGATCTATATTGTATTTGAAAATGTTCATTTTCATATATTTGAAGTTGTTTATAACTTTTAACTTGCAATGAAGTGAAATCAAGTAAATATTTAAATATGCTAATTAGTATGTAATTTGTACTGGCTCCAGCATGTAACGCATAGCTGCTTACAGATTCATTTTTCTATTATTTACATTGCATTGGAATTGGCAAAATATCTTTCATATTGAAATCAAATTACAACTATATTAACAATAATGGATCTTAAATTGCTGTACATATAGTAATGAGGTAACGTATGTAACAAAAGGTGCCTTACATAAATGGATAAAGGTAGTAAATTGTTGTTAGGCTTATATAAAATTCGGGTCTGCTCTCCACAATTCGCTTACATAAACTACGCTTATTTTATTCTATATAAGACTTAATTTAAAAGAGTGCTATGGGTTGGTCTGCAATATGTGAATGTGGCATTTCCTGGTCTTACTCAATTACTTTTTGTAATTTGCTTGGTTCCTTTACATTCATATTGCATTTTTCAGATTTCTACCAATGGTACATATCGATAAACATGCAATCTACATCATGATTTAGATTTTGACTTGATATCAATAATTTACTTAAAATAGCATAGCAATATTTCACACATCTAGTGGCAAGGCAGGAATTAAGGCAGGGGTAGTGCTGAGTGTCTCCTATCGCAGATATAGGTTTTTGAAGATCGTAATACAGAACCAGCATGGTTTATGTCCACAAATATAGGATGTTACATAGATCTAGTATTAAAGATTTTCCTTGTATACTGAATTCTTTTAATTTTCACTTTTCACTGTTGACAGTTACGTTATAAAATTAATTTATCATCTGTCCCCATTTAAATTTTCTATGTTTTGTTGAACTAGATTTCATACCATATTGTAATGTTGATTATCTTATTATATTCTGCAGCAATTCTGATAGTAACTAGTCTGCTTGCTAATTATCATAGACTAAGGTTGGTTGAGGTAAGGTTACCTGAGCCATGTAGCAGTCTTGTAAAACATCTGAACATATTTCATGGTAACATAAACAACAAATCATTCGAACGTTTGTGAAACTTTATTTTAAAGATCAGTTGACTGATTTATTCTTAAGCATAAAACAAAAAACATGACTCCTAAAATTCACCAGTATGGTTTGCATCTCTGAAACTCACAGATTAAACTGAATGTTGAAAAAGTAGTGTCACTTGTAGCTGATTTCTTTGCTTTTCTTATTCACATGGTAGTTTGTTTTTAGTTTTGTCGAGCTATTTGTAACCATAGTACATGTTTTATATATGTCCTAAAAACGTGAGTTATGGTCTGTTTGTTTGTTATAAAAGGTTTACTAAATTAAGGTTTACTAAATTAGGCTTATTGTGATAGGCTTATTGTGATAGTCTTAAATATATATGCAAAACCATCGAAAATGAGAACAACATTGCTGACAACAGCTTGCAGAAAGCATTTTAAGCATAAACTTGCTCACGTGAAGACTAACACTGTTTGAGTACTGTCTTGTACATTGTATATAGTGAAAGGAAAGTAGTTCAGTTTTAATTCAAGAGTAATGCCCTATCAAAGCTACACATTTTGAGTATGTTACCAGTTACAAGTGCTTTCCAATCTTATATATTGCACTTGGATCTACGAGCAGTAGATGTATACATTAATGTAAGTACCCTACCCTACATGCAATCAATCTATGTCTTAGCAAATTGTCATAGTTAACAGATAGATTCTACACTAGAGCAGGTGAGTTAACTACCATAGGATTTTATATACATCAAGCAAATCAGAGATGTTAAACCAATTGATTATTCTAGTAAATGTACATATTAGATAACCATTTCAGGACACATAAATTACACTAAATACTAAGAAATGACTCCAAACTGATGGAAAACTATGAACACGATCAAATCATCAGGTGCTCCAATATGGTGAATGCCTGTGTGTTCCCAAGAAGTCACCAGACATCTGTTTTGGGGAAATTTAATTTGGATTAAAACTTACATTGGCAATTTACAGTTAAAAAGAATAACATAAAGAAACACATGCCAATAACCTCATAGCATTTGATCTCTTATCATCATTACAAAAAATAATAAGCAAAATATGTTTAATAATGATGCTTAGAGTTGAATTTATCGACACTGAAACAATTACAGTGTATAATAATGTTGCGCTGTGAAAGTCATAGATATATATTTGATTGTATCTTAAAATTAGAGGGTACCTATAATATCATACCTATACTGCTTCTATATATGGATGAACACGTTTACAATAGCAGCCTGATTTCAAAGAAATGCTGCTTTTGAATCAACATCACTTCATTAATATGTTCTAATGAAAGGACACCCCTACAATTAAATGTTAAAAGTTATATGGAGGATTACTCTTAATGTCAGGGCTATTTCCATGATATACCCCACAAAAAGTTTACAATGTTTTCACTGGATGGTCATTATTAGAAATGTACCTGTATATTAGCTTTACGTTATGTATGTTACCATCTGCCAACAGGATGATGTGAAGACCAATGTGAGGATACATTCCTTCCAGTATATGGTATTTACCATATTCTATCATAGTTTCAACATGCCTGATGTTTTATGAAAGGAGGCGTGGTCTTTGTGTTTTCATGAAGCTATGCTTAGTATATGCAATTAGCAGGTAGTGGCCTTGTAAAAAGTGTTTCACAATTACTCATAGATGGGAACAAACACAACAAATGTGTGAAATGAGAAAAGAAATATATTTTAGTCCTATAAGCAGGAGATCATGGCCAAGTCCTTCATGAAAGCTGTAGTTAGGAACATATACCTTTGAGAAATGGCTCAA
Source organism: Loripinus fragilis (assembly GCA_964019695.1). Classification (NCBI taxonomy): domain Eukaryota; kingdom Metazoa; phylum Mollusca; class Bivalvia; order Lucinida; family Lucinidae; genus Loripinus; species Loripinus fragilis. The sequence continues at coordinate 52,719,737 of OZ026520.1, forward strand.
TTTCAGATGGTAAAATGTAACGTAAGTAACAACTTAAACACAGCTTATGTATAAAAGGATGGATAATTGCATGAAATGACGTATTCATACAAAGTATTAAATAAAAAAATATTTCTTTAAAATGAAATGGTTATTCTTAGTTGTATTACATTTTAATTGGTTTTATACAGTAACATACTTTACATGCCTATTATGAATATTTGAACGCGGGAATCTTGGTAAATCATTGCTTTTCAAACATGATAGACACACACCTAGCAGGATAGCAATAACAAATCTCCCATTAGGATAGAAGGGAATTAAAATTTGAATTTTGCCCCAATATCATGCTTAGTTCACACCAACGGCGCTTTGATGGCGCTTTAAAGCGGCGTGCAAAGCAGCACCAAAGCGTAACAAAGCTTGATTAAAGCGGCAGGATCGTAATAGATCGTGGGAAAGCTTGGACATTCGGCAAGAGCGCCAAACTTTTTTAAACTGTTTAAAAATTTTGGGCGCTCTGTCACAAATTGATTAAAGCGCGGAGAGCGTATCAAAGCTTAACAAAGCGTAACAAAGCTCAGCAAAGCTTGACTCAAAGCGTAGGAAAGCTTAACAGAGCTTGGTTCAAAGCGGGGACCCCAGTCTTCACGGTCTGTCACCACTTGACACGCTTCGTTAAGATGTCTCAAGATTTGCTCCGATCTGGCATGAAGGTCTGACACGAGGTCAGACGCTTTCATCAAGATCTGACACGCTTTGTTACGCTTTCACGAAGGACTTTCACGCTTTCACACGAATTGAGACGCTTTGATCAAGGATTGACATGTTTTGTTAGGCTTTGATACGCTTGGCAAGCTTCCTCACGCTCTCTCACGTTCTTTCACGCTCTCCTCCACCTCAAGGGCTAGGATGTAGTTATACAGCAAGGAGACAAACATCATGTCTTCTTCAGATAGATCATGCTCTGGTACATCTGGAATTTCTGGATCTTGTTGTTCTGCCATCGTGTTCTGGAATCAAAGATGCAATGATTTTGTGGATCTGCTGCATCTTTATTTATAGCTCTGGGTCAAAAGCGGCATGAAATCGGCGATCTCGACATTTTCCAATGCGTTACAGAGCTGAACAGAGCGTAACAATGCACAACAGAGCTTGATAATCGTATCAGAGCCTTATTAAAAGCGTCATAATCGCATCAAAGCGTAATAAAGCTTATCAAAGCTTATCAAAGCGTGATTTCAAGCGTAACATAGCCTCATCAAAGCGGGATCAAATCGTGAGGAAAAGTAACAAGTCGGGCAATAATTCGTCCCCCAATTCGTATCAGAGCGTATCAGAGCGTAACATTACCTAGGAGATCGTGATATTTTTGGAAAAGTAAACAAAAATGACGGCGCTTCGCTCACTGATTTAAAGTGTGAATCAGATATAAATAAAATATTGCTACAATTTTCACCAATTTTGCACTTAAATGACCTTTAATTTAAACACACATCATGCATTGATGATGCTGTTTGTTTATATAGTATGACTGTATTATCCAAAAGATATTTTGCATTATTTTGAATCATAATTTTGGATAGCTAATTGATAAAAACGCTAAAATCTGACGTATATACAAGAATTTGCACTCAGTTGACCTTTGACCTAATTCTGGGACTTTGTGGCATTTCCAGACTTGGCATCCACCCCTATCCTTCTTAAAACACATCAAGGTACACTTTGAGCATGGATGCCAAAATGTACTCAAAAATGTCAACAGAATTTTTTTTCAAGCTCTGGATGGCCAACTATCAGTTGGACTCGGAACCTGAAAGTATACCTTTGGTTAACACTTAAAGCGCCACCTATATTTTGCAGCAGACAACATTTTAAAATGTTGCGGCTTGTTCCAAAATAACGAATAAGGCATGATATTTCATGAGAATCGTCTGCTGGCAGACGATTCTCATGATATATCATACCTTATTTTTTTCGAAAATTGGGAAAGATGTCTCAAAATTTGTCGTCTGCTGCAGTTGTGATAGGCGCTTTAAGGGTTAAACTTGTAAACTAAAATGATAATGTAATAAGTGGATACGCTATATTATACAATTATTGACTTCATTGAGGTACACATAATGATTTACCTACCCAAAATAGTGATATTCACTGAGACCGCAAGGTCGAGGTGAATATCAGGTTTAAGGGTGGATAAATCTCTATGTCTACTGAAATTGAAGTCAATTACTGTCTTATTTTATGACTTTTCAACTATGAATGAAAATTTTCTACTTTCACTTTTGTTGCTGAAGTCATGTTCAACCTAAAGACTTTCTCACAAATTTTAGCAACTGTTACTAAAACATTTTAATTTAGTAAATTGTATTTTGAAATGTATATAAATTTTCTGATTGCAGAATGTAAAATTTAATCATAAAACACTGTTTTTTTTTTACATTTTTTTAATTCAAACAAAGAAAAATGAAAAAAGAAAACAAAACTACTGTTAAAACTGATTAACGTCTTTAATTTCGTCTTCCAATAAATGGTCAGGAGTCTTTAGACTGTAATGTTGACCAATTTGCATAATTGCTAGACGGACTGTGTTCATTCTGCTGTTGTCTGGCCAGTATTTGTATGAATTGTGCCTGTAGAAGCTGTTTTTTACCTATTGGGAGGTGTTATTTACCTGTTGGGAGGTGAGACAGCAAATCATGCCAATTTTACGCAGCCCATGCTAGTTTCATACTCATCAAGCTATTTTGTTTAGCTCTCTAGAGGGTGATATCAGAAAAATGTCGACATATTAACTTCAGGAAACTGGTTTGAGCTGGTTTTTATCAAATATACACCTGGTAGCCCGTTTAGACCAGTTTTTAAGTAGACATAGAGATTTGTGATGGCAAATTGGGCCAATCTGAAGATATGATTCTCTCCAGTTATATAACAAACCCTATTATTATTTTTACATAATTATTCTTGACCGCAACAAACAGTGTAAACCCAGATCAGACTGCTTGTGAAGGAGCGTCTGTTCTGGATTAACATAAGTCGTTTGAGTGTCAAAATAAATACATTTTATTACTGCATTTAAACGTTTATCAAGCCTAACGCAACACATTTGCACTCAGAGAGCATGCATGGTGTTTATCGTGTAAATTGTTCTGACTGTACATGTAGCATTTGTGGAACATCCAGAAGTTATTAATGTCGCAGCATCATTCGAAATTGAAATGAACTCGTGCATTTAAAGACGTGTGCCCCCCACCCCCCGCCCGCTTATGGTAATGTGCTCTTTTTTAAAAAATGATGGTAGCTGTAGAAACTCACGAATGAACTGTATATTTTGAAGAAAGTATTTTGCACATTCAAATTTAAGCTGATAGCTTTAAATTTTACTGAAATTAAGTTAACCATTTTCCCGCCAGTCACGACGTTCGTCTGCTCCTCTCGTCTGGCTATGATTTTAGGTAGCCTACATTACAAACAAATTGAACCAAAATCAGACTGCTCCATTGGGAGCAGTCTGATCAGAGTTCATGGTGTTTGTCTCTTTGATAAAATGTAGTCTGAAGTGTACTTGAAAGTATACAGCACACGCGAAAGCATAAAACATTCTCGGGACAAAATATAGTGGCTGGCTAAGGGTAAACGCATTTAAGTTCACTTACATAAGCAAAGCAGCTGCCGCACAGTTTATATCCTCTTTGAATGGCTGGATGGGATAGTATGACCCTTTAACACTTATAAGTTCCACTTGGTATTCAGGCAATATTGACTCAGAGAGCGATTAAAAGAAAAGATGTCGAAAAAACTTGAATATATATTGTTTTGACGTCATGTTCCTTTGTATACTGTTGGAACCTGAATGGGGTACTTTGGTAAATAGTGAAAGCTCAGATAAAATGCCACAGAATTCGTCATTTCATCATGGTTTGCACTGCTTGCTAAGATAAGAACAATGGTCAGGGACTGAATTGCATCTTAATTTAAAAGGAGTTCTAGCGATAAGGCGTGTATTTTCCCCAGTTGGCCATGATGACAAACCCGAATATTTCAAAATTGCTCAAATGCTTTTAAGATTCAAGGATTATGGAAGTGAAATATATTCACTTGTTATCAAAATATGTCTCAAAGCCAGTTCATAGTTTAAAGCCGCACAATCTTGCGATTTTCGCTGACACCCCCATTAAGTCCTCGTGGCCTAGGCTGCTGTCCATTCTAAGGCGATGATTCAGTTGTTGTATATTCAGTTTTTGTTGCTGCTCCCAGTGTGTGTGTGTGTGGTGTGTGTGTGTGTGTGTGGGGGGGTGTATGGGTGTTTGAGTGTTTGGTCTTTGTTTTGCGGTGTGGTTCTAGTTAAGCAATCATCTTGGTGAGGCAGAGAGAGCTGGTTGCTTTACTTTAATTGTGTTCTGACTGTCTGTATTCTGTGTCTCTTCTTCACGTTGCCGTGTTGTGTATTGTGTAGTGTGCACACAGAAACTTCTCAGTTTCGAGTCCAATCAGGCCTTTAGATAAGACAACGTACCAAAAAAATATTTTTTCTTATTTCTCAACCAAAACATATGTTGTGGGTACTCAATGAGACGGTTCGTTTGAGCACCCAAATCATATGTTAAAATTGATGGATAAAAATATTTTCAATTTTACACTCAAAAATTTTGTTTATCTAAACCAAAGAGTCATGCAATAAAATCTCTCTACTCGTTTACCCCAACGGTACAAGCTGAATCATCATTTTCTCGTTGATCTAAAGACGCCAATCTTGCTCCCATCGTTTGACGCCAACACAGTACCCGTCTTTAGATTGGTTTTTAACCTGTTAAGAAAAAAAAGAATAAATCGCAATAATTTGTGCCTTGAATATAGCCTTTTTCATTCCTTCACTATTTTAATGGTTTAGGGGATAAAATATAATCTATCAATGTACGTACACCCGTCTATAAGTACGTACCAATTTTTCAGTTTAATATATTTTTGCTTAAAAGTCCATGAAATAAAATAAATAATTGAGATTTTCAACACCAAAGTTTTTATATATTGGGAAAATATTTGAAAAAAAGTAGCATATATTTCGAGGATTTGCTAAAAGTAGGATGCAACTACAACTTTGAAGAGAATATAAATTGCATATTTTCTAGAAATTTGATGTCATGAGCAATAATTAGATAAAATAAAGAGAAGCTGGTTGAGAATGAAGAGTACAACTATCTTTTTAGCTTTTGTATGAAGCATCAATACTGTTAAGAAAATCTAACCCTAAATGAGATGGTGAACAACTGCACACTATCCCCTTTTAAGTTCATGAATGGGTAGTCCTTGCATAAATAAATTTACATACAAAGTATTAAACATATTTTAACATGAAAAGAATTAAGTAGCATTCGTATGTCCCAACGAATTCCAGTGGCGTAGCCAAATCGCTGAAAAAGTTACGCACATCAAAGGGAGACTACTTGATCAAACATTGATTCTCTTCCATTGCGTCCCTTTTCAAAATGGGAACTTCTCTTAAAGGAAAGAATTTGCTCCCAGAGGGAGCGAATTCTTTCCTTTATGAGTAGTTCCTTAAAGTATGGAAAATCACTATTATCACATTAGCTGACCTTCCTTAAATGTTACTATTTTAATTACGCACGTGCGTAACTGCGTAATGGTAGCCACGCAAATGAAATCAATCCAAAGTAAAACTAAACTACTTACATTTATTAAAACTGAATTATCATTATACTTCCTTTAACATCGATAATAGCGCGTCTTCCTACTAAGCTACAGATACCAGCTAGAATTAACTTGCCAGGAGAGAGAGATTCGCGACTGCACACGCTTTTCTGCACCGCTATTATTCGCATGGATAAAAGCTCAGGGTTTCTCTGGACATGCCTTATTTGGACCACGGCGCGAGAAAATCAGTCTGAGTTTTATGACCAAAAACCAGTCTTCCGGGTTTTTGACCAAATAAGGCTCAAATCAGCATGCTCAGTTACAGGGACTATCTAGAATATTTTAATACCGCATGGAGCAAGTTGGACTACTATACTATACCAGATAACGAACAATCAAGGCGCTGAGCAGACTGCGCGGATGCGCAGGCTGGTATGTGCTTTTGCTGTTGGCATGTAACAAGGTCAACCATCTTTGTCGCGTCGAGGTCCATTTTATCAACGTTTAATCTCAGTGTTAAGTACAATGTTTGATATTTTATATCAATTGTTATCTCAACGATATCACATATACATGAGATTGAAATAACTTGATCTATGTTGAAGAAAGGGTTACCTACACCTGTGCCCATACATGGATTTTATTTTAAACTTTGCATATTAATAACTCAACATATACTAACTATGGAAATAGATTTATTGAATAAGATAGTTGAGTATAAGGTTTAGGATGCCACCTGGACTTACTCCAACTTTGAGGTGGCATCTGTCTCTAAATTTCAATGTCCTAAATCTATATTTTTATTTATTTCGAAGATTTGTCATCTAGATTGACTCCAAAATACCACAGGCTTTATATTAATACCACAAAACCATCTAGATAAATTATGGTTTACGTTTTCTGAAGAAGTAATTATAACATTTCAATGTTTTTTCTAAAAATTTTACAAGAATACCCACATTCAATTTCAAAGATAGATATGTTTTAGTATTTGTCAATACATCATCTTAACACAATACCATGCCATAAATATCCTGCTGATCTGAGTCAAAGGGGGAGTTCCACCCTATATGGAATTTACATAGGGTTCTGCCCACGTACAGAATTTAATATTTTTTTGTAGAAAGGTTGTCTATTACATGTGTGTTCTATTTGTGAGATATTTACCCATTCATCTATTTCAGTTGTTAAATCTAGATCATTTTAAATTTTAAAATAAGAAAATGGACACCATAATTAAAAGTGGCCCTAGGCGACAATATTTTTGATTTTCAACCTAATTTATTCTCAACATGATGCCTAGTAATTTGTAATCATGTATGTTACATACTTATATTTCAATGTATAAAATAAACAAGTCCACACCAATTTTTGTTTGAAGGTACCCCTAAATTTAACATTTTGAAATATTTTCAACAAATTAAATTGTCATTTTTGCCTTGCTGCTGTTCTTGTCAACCTGTGAAATTTATATCAAATTTATCCACACATGTATTTGTTATACTCATAAAATCACAAGAAAAAATAAAGCCGGTAAAATGGAGTTTTCTGAATTTCAACCTTAATGGTCAAACTTTTGCAGAATTTAAAAATCAAAGATTTTATGTAAACTTCCAGCAGTATGTTCAATTTACATAGAGTTCTGTTCTGCACAGGCATAGATCTTGATGATATCATGCAAATTTACTTTTTGGCTTATAAGTATTTTGTTTTCTATCGATTTTCATTGGTTGATTACAACATTTGGTATTGTGTAGTATGTGATTATAGGGGTACCCCACAAACCCAGCCCAGTTTACATCTATCAGAAATCAGAATTTCTAAAATTGATAATTATTAGAATAATCTGTGAGTCCTAGCTTATGTATGCAGTACACACATTACCATATCTATCACATAAAATGGTTAAATAATGTTTCTTTTGGACTATTTACTCAAATTCAGCTGTACAAATTATATCAACAATGTTTGGGTTTTAATTATGGTGTGTTACAGTTCTTGTCAACATTTCCCATCTATATATAATTTGACCATATGCATAAGGATAATATTCACAAGATTTGAAGCCCGGAAATATATTTTGTTTGAATGGTGAGTCAGACTTTAGTTAAAAGAAAAAATATTATTGAATTCATTACACATATTTATGCCCAGTTTTACAGAATTGTTTAGTATGTCAGCATTATGATTATAAGGTCATTTGAGAATTAAATTCGTGATTCTATAACCACGATGGAAATAACAGCACAAAGACTGCTGTTTCACCTCGTCTAATGCCAGATGTTCAGTATGTATAGGTATACATGCAAAAATTCGCTAAGTGTTTCTTAATATTTGAAAATCCATGTATAATCTTAAACAGTATCATTTTTATTTCATCATTTCTATTTATTAGAGCAGTTTTAAAGCTTTTGTTGGAATATTAATGATTTTTAAATGGGGTTTATGATAAGTATATTTGGATACTTTTGAAGTGTTTTGGAGGATAGAACTTAATGCAGGAGAAATAACCTCAATCAATACCAATTAAGATACAATGCAATCCTAATAGGATTCTGTAAACAATTTATTAAAATGTACACATTAAGTGACTAAGGGACTGCAAAATAAGGATACTATTTAAATAATGTGGGAAACGGATCATTCCATAATAGAAATTAACTATATATATATATAAAGTTTTAAAACTGAGAACTCTGTTTCACTCAGTCTCTGCATGACATTAAATGGAAAGTTCTGCAGCTCTCATACCTCCTAGCACTGGCTTAAATGGTATTCTACTTTGTGCTGATACAAAATATTCCAGAAGGACCAGAATATTAAAATAAAACACTATCAATGTACAGGGGAAGTTTAACCCGGTACAAAGACAGCACAGCTGGTGTGTAATCGAAAATTCGCTGAAAAAAGAACCTACCAAAATAGTTAGAATGTACATAATATTTAAACACTTGACCTTGTTTCATTTAGTTAATGAGAGTTAAATAGTCCTGAACCGATTTACCCTCGATATTTGATTCAAACGGACATAAGATAGAAGAAATTATAGGTGCAACAGGAACATAGAATGTAGATGGAGACGATGAATTACCTAGCATAAATCCTAATCTGTTTGATTTTTTTCAATAGCTGAAAGACATTAAGAGCATAAACACCTGTTGGCTTCAGTCCAAAAATAATTTAAAAACCAGTGGACGATGAATTCACAAATGACACTTGCTTGACATCCACCCGTACAGCTAAGTTCTAGACCGAGTGCTACTTTTCAAATCCTGCTTACAAAAATGCCAGTTTTATGCTACTGAATTAGCTACAACTTCTGACACCAAAATATCTTGGACCTAATTTGGATGAAGATACTAAATAGTCATAGTCAATGCGTTTTTAGAATGATACTGGTGGAAAAACTGCGGTTTGTAAGACCTAACTGGAATATTTTATTTAGAATCACTCATGAATCAAAACTGACTTAACTCATTTCATGCAAGTTATAACATTATTACCCGATTCCAAATTTTATGAAAATTTACTTGCATAAAGAAGATGTATTTGACCTACTTTTCTGGAAATATTATGGGTTGACAAAAACTGGAACATGGTAAATATTAGGACAGAATCCTCTATAGACACTAACTTTAGTGTTCAATATGGGGATAATTCAAATTTTGATGGGTCAGAACAAAATTATATAGATGTATTTATACACATTAATGGTAGTAAGGTATACCCTGGGGAGTCTTCTTTCATATTCCATTCAAAGAATGTAGCAGTCAATAATGTTAATGATTTGAGACAGATATTCATTAGGTTATATATTAGTACGTCAAGGTGCCCCCCTGTAGCCTAACAGCCTTCGAGGAATAAAATAATTTCATTTTTGTAGTAGTTATAACGTAGGTACAACATACAAAATATTATCGAAATCCATGCGTGGGCAGATTTGGAACTCCCCTTTTCTTGAAAATCCAAAAACGCTAACATGGTCATTTCTTACCTCTTATGGGTGTAGGTCAGTTTTAACAAAAATAATTATTTAGTTGAAATGAATCAATAACTTCACAACAGGACGTTACTTTTAAGTCTACTTACACTTTTCTTAAAGAAAAAACATGTTCTGACAATTTCAAATGATTCGGTGGTCAGAAATACCTGGCCATGGTCCCATGGCCAAGACATTGTTTATCACTACCTCATGTCCTGCATGATATTGTTGAAGAAACATTTTATCATAACAAATAATATGTGAAAACAAGAAGACCAAACATTTCCTTTTACATCACAACTCAACTAGAGTAACAACATTTTGGTGCCGTGGCCAGCATAAAGTGTAACAGAGTCTGGCCGGTGGTATTAGTTGGCCATCCAGAGCTTGAAAAAAAAATTCTGTTGGCATTTTTGAGTACATTTTGGCATCCATGCTCAAAGTGTATCTTGATGTGTTTTAAGAAGGATAGGGGTGGATGCCAAGTCTGGAAATGCCCCAAAGCCCCATAATTAGGTCAAAGGTCAACTGAGTGCAAATTCTTGTATATACGTCAGATTTTAGCGTTTTTATCAATTAGCTATCCAAAATTATGATTCAAAATAATGCAAAATCTCTTTTGGATAATACAGTCATACTATATAAACAAACAGCATCATCAAGACATGATGTGTGTTTGGATCAAAGGTCATTTAAGTGCAAAATCGGTGAAAATTGTAGCAATATTTTATCTATAAAGGGGCAAAATTCAAACTTTAAGTTCCCTTCTATCCTAATGGAAGATTTTTTGTATTATTATCCTGCTAGGTGTGTGTCTGTCATGTTTGGAAAGCATTGATTTACCAAGTTTCCCGCGGTCAAATATTCATAATAGGCATGTAAAGGACGTTACTGTATAAAATCAATTAAAATGTAATACAACTAAGAATAACCATTTCATTTTAAAGAAATATTTTTTATTTAATACTTTGTATGAATACATCATTTTATGCAATTATCCATCCTTTTATACATAAGCTGTGTTTAAGTTGTTACTTACGTTACATTTTACCATCTGAAACTGAATCATTTCTCAAAGGTATATGTTCCTAGCTACAGCTTTCATTAAGGACTTGGCCATGATCTCCTGCTTATAGGTCTAAAATAAAGTTCTTTTCTCATTTCACACATTTGTTGTGTTTGTTCCCATCTATGAGTAATTGTAAAACACTTTTTTACAAAGCCACTACCTGCTAATTGCTATACTAAGCATAGCTTCATGAAAACACAAAGACCACGCCTCCTTTCATAAAACATCAGGCGTGTTGAAACTATGATAGAATATGGTAAATACCATATACTGGAAGGAATATATCCTCACATTGGTATTCACATCGGCCTGTTAGAAGATGGTAACATACATAACAAAAAGCTAATATACAGGTACATTTCTAATAATGACCATCCAGTGAAAACATTGTAAACTTTTTGTGGGGTATATCATGGAAAAAGCCCTGACATTAAGGGTAATCCTCCATTTAACTATTTAATTGTAGGGTGTCCTTTCATTTGCACATATTAATAAAATGAGGTTGATTCAAAATCAGCATTTGTTTGAAATCAGGCTGCTTGTGTAAGCGTATTTATCAATATATAGAAGCAGTATAGATATGATATTAAAGGTACCCTTTAATTTTAAGATACCATAAAATATACTAGTCACAAGTTCTAACCGGCCACGTGCGTTTTTACCGATTTTCTGATGAGTTGTAAGCACTATATCAATTTCCTTTGCAGTACCGAATAGACCAGCCTATAAGTATATGATACCAGAAAATGGCTTAGCAAAATTCATTAACTTGTATCCAGGAAGTTTTACCAAATACACGTACCCTCAATTTCAAAATTCACAAGAATTTGCATTGGATAGTGGGGTAATTTTTGACATATTGGCCAATAGCAACGAGTCTCGTGCAGCTGGAGTGTTCATTTCAACATTTTAAAGTTCAATATAAGTTTGGCTTTTGAAATGAAAACGTTTTGCGTGTGATTGGGGGTTATTTCAAAATGTCACAACTCACAAATTGTGCCAAAATGCGAATTTTGAAAATGAGGGTACCACTATTCAAATTGGCATCCTGCATGTACTGTTAAACATTTTTCAATATCTTTACTGCTAAGGGTACATGACATGTCTGGCTGTTTCGAGATGCAAAAGGACTAGTCAAAGCATTTCACGTTTTGAAGAAAATTAATAAAATGCAGGTGGCCTGTTAGAACTTTTGGCTAGTATATATATCTATGTCTTTCACAGCACAACATTTTTAAACATTGAAATTGTTTCAGTGTCGATAAATTCAATTCTAAGTATCATTATTTAACATATTTTGCTTATTATTTTTTGCAATGATGATAAGAGATCAAATGCTATGAGGTTATTGGCATGTGTTCCTTTATGTTTTTCTTTTTAACTGTAAAAAGTCAATGCAAGTTTTATTCCAAATTAAATTTCCCCAAAACAGATGTCTGGTGACTTCTTTGGAACACACAGGCATTCACCAGATTGGAGCTCCTGATGATTTGATTGTGTTCATAGTTTTCCATCAGTTTGGGGTCATTTCTTAGTATTTAGTGTAATTTATATGTCCTGAAATGGTTATCCAATATGTACATTTACTAGCATAATCAATTGGCTTAACATCTCTGATTTGCTTGATGTATATAAGATCCCAAGGTAGTTAACTCGTCTGTTCTAGTGTAGAATCTATCTGTAAATAATGACAATTTGCTAAGACAGGGATTGATTGCATATAGTGTAGGTGACTAACATAAATGTATACAATCTACTGCTCGTAGATACAAGTGCAATATATCAGATTGGATAGCACTTGTAACTGGTAACATACTCAAAATGTGTAGCTTTAATAGGGCATTACTCTTATATTAAAACTGAACTACTTTCCTTTCACTATATACAATGTACAAGACAGTCCTCAAACAGTGTTAGTCTTCACATGAGCAAGTTTATGCTTAAAATGCTTTCTGTAAGCTGTTGTCAGCAATGTTGTTCACATTTTCGATGGTTTTGCATATATATTTAAGACTATCACAATAAGCCTAATTTAGTAAACCTATTAAAACCAACAAACAGACCATAACTCACGTTTCATAGGACATATATAAAACATGTACTATGGTTACAAATAGCTCAACAATATCAAATAGTACATAAACAAAACTAAAAACAAACTACCTTGTGAATAAGAAAAGCAACGAAATCAGCTGCAAGTGACACTACATTTTCAACTTTCAGTTTAATCTGTGAGTTTCAGAGATGCAAACCATACTAGTGAATTTTGGGAGTCGTGTTTTTGTTTTATGCTTAAGAATAAAACAGTCAACTAATCTTTAAAATAAAGTAGCACAAACGTTCGAATGATTTGTTGTTTATGTTACCATGAAATATGTTCAGATGTTTTACAAGACTACTACATGGATAGGTAGCCTTACCTCAACCAACCTTAGTCTAAGATGATTAACAAGCAGACTAGTTACTATCAGAATTACTGCAGAATATAATAAGATAATCATCATTACAATATGATATGAAATCTAGTTCAACAAAACATAGAAGATTTTAATGGGGACAGATGATAAATTAATCATTTTAATGTAATTGTCAACAGTGAAAAGTGAAAATTAAAAGAATTCAGCATACAAGGAAAATCTTAAATACTAGATCTATGTAACATCCTATATTTGGACATAAACCATGCTGGTTCTGTACTACGATGTTATATTTGCAATCTTCAAAAACCTATATCTGCGATAGAAGACACTCAGCACTACCCCTGCCTTAATTCCTGCCTTGCCACTAGATGCATGAAATATTGCTATGCTATTTTAAGTAAATTATTGATATTAAGTCAAAATTTAAATCATGATGTAGATTGCATGTTTATCGTTATGTACCATCGGTAGAAATCTAGAAACTGCAATATGAATGTAAAAGTACAAAGCAAATTACAAAAAGTAATTGAGTAAGACAAGGAAATGCCACATTCACATATTGCAGACCAACCCATAGCACTCTTTTAAATTAAGTCTTATATAGAATAAAATGTGTGTAGTTTATGTGAGCAAATTGTGGAGAGCAGACCCAAATTTTATATAAACCTAACAACAATTTACTACCTTTATCCATTTATGTAAGGCACCTTCTGTTACCTACGTTACCTCATTCATATATGTGCAGCAATTTAAGATCCATAATTGTTAAAATAGTTATAATTTGATTTCATTATGAAAGATATTTTGCCAATTCCAATGCAATGTGAATAATAGAAAAATGAATCTGTAAGTAGCCATGCGTTACATGCTGGAGCCAGTACAAATTACATACTAATTAGCATATTTAAATATCTATTTGATTTCACTTCATTGCAAGATAAAAGTTAAAAACAACTTCAAATATATGAAAATGAACATTTTCAAATAGAATATAGATCAACATCATGTATATTTCAGGTCAGGTTTCATGGTTTATTCTAATACATGTAAATTGTAAAGCCATTATCTGCAATTTAGTATAAAATGTAACATAAGTATCGCTGACGAGCAGAAATACATATCACAGATGTATCCTATTGATTTTTATGTCTAGTTTAAACATTTAATGCTTGAACTTTTTCACTAATACTTTTAAAATAAATCAACATTAGCCTTGTATTGTGTGCACTGTTATTCTCAATGTCAGTAGGGTAACGTTGATTACAGGTGATTTATAGACAAATGACCACAAAAAAGTTATTAAATTATGGGTTTCTAAGGCCCCAAGACATGTCCCAAAATGAAAATAGTTTTACTTTCTAAGAGGTGCAGCAAACTCTGAAAGTAGCCCATATATCTCAGTTTAGCCCAAATGAGGGAGAATTTCCGTCATAATTGCACACAACTTACGATGTTTGTCTTTGTAAAATCCATAAAAGGATGCTTCCAAAGGGTTTCTTTAATGATAATCATGTTTATCTAAGCCTTCTAAAAGACTTCTACCCTTTTTAGCGTTTAAAAAAATCTTGTTGTTGGACCAGAGGAATAAATAAACACAGTTTGTAAAAATGCTCCGATTATTGCACTTGATGACCTTTGACCCCATTTTAAAGTCGGCATATGAACATTTAGTTATAAAAATATTTTCTCAATGTTTTTCAGACTTATAACTATAAGCATACCAAATTTGGCTTGAAATGAAATATGTTTACATATAAAAACATAAAGTTGTTTTACATTAGTACATATTTTCTCATTTTTGCACTCAATGACCTTTGATCTAATTTCTGGCCTTCATATGCAAATTCAGACTTGGCATCCACCCCTATGGCTTTGTACACATGCTAAATATTATGTTAAAAGTGGTCTGACAAATGTACTCAAAAATGCCAACAAAACCAAAAATATGCATCTTTTTTCAATTCGGATTGCCAACTATATCATAGAACAGTGTTCTAGATGAATAATTGAGGTCCAGAAATGATGTCGTATGCCTAGAATACTTAGCCAGCTGAAGTATAAATATGGTCAATTCTCTCCAGTTATATCACAAACCCTATTATCACTTTTACATAATATATACTTGACCTCAGCAAACAGTGTAAACCCTGATCAGACTGCTCATGAAGGAGCGGTCTGTTCTGGATTAACATAAGTCGTTTTAGTGTCTGAATAAAATACATTTATTACTGCATTTAAACGTTTACCAAGCCTAACGCAACACACGTTCACACATAGTACATGCATGGTGTTTATACTCCTGTAAATTGCTCCGACTGTTCTTGTAGCATTTGTGGAACATCCAGAAGTTATTAATGAACTTGGTCACAGCATCATTCGAAATTGAAATGAACTCGTGCATTTAAAGACGTTTGCCCCCCACCCCGCTTATGGTTTTGTGCTCTTTTTTTGAAAAACGATGGTAGCTGTAGAAACTCACGACTGCTCTGTATATTTTGAAGAAAGTATTTTGCACATTCAAGCTTTAAATTTTACTGAAATTAAGTTAACCATTTTCCCGCCAGTCACGACGTTCGTCTGCTCCTCTCGTCTGGCTATGATCTTAGGTAGCCTATATTACAAACAAAAAGAACCAAAATCAGCCTGCACCATTTAGAGTTCATGGTGCTTATATCTATAATGATAAAATGTAGTCTGAAGTGTACTTAAATGTATACAGCAGACGTAACAGCATAAAACATCTTCAGGACAAAGCGATAATGCATTCACTTACACAAGCAGAGCAGCTGTCGCACAGTTTATATCTTCTTTGAATGGCTAGATGGGATAGTATGACCCTTTAACACTTATACTTCACTTGATATTCAGGCAATATTGACCCAGAGAGCGAATTTGTAAGCACAATAAAAAGAAAAGAGATCGGGGAAAACTTGAATATTCTCAGCAGACCAAATCAACGTCGATGAGACGTTGTTTTGACGTCATGTTCCTTTGTATACTGTTGAAACCTGAACGTGGTACTTTGGCAAATAGTAAAAGCTAAGATGAAATGCAGGGCGTAGCTAGCCTAAAAGTACAGGCTGAATGCGTGAAAAGGGGAACATATACGTGTACTTTTGCAAACAGTGAAGACCCTGATAAAATGCAGCATAAGGCTGCACTTCATCACGGTTTTCACTGTTTGTAAAAGTTAAGCATATCTTCAGACAAAAGTATACAATCTTTTTTGAAAATTATAACCTGTCACCCATAGATATGTAAAATGGACTATCCTAAGTTTATTTATCAAACCAGAAGGAAGAACCTTCAAAGTGTTAAGTCCTCGTGGCCTAGGCTGATGTCCGTTCTAAGGCGATTATTCAGTTGCTGTTTATGTGTTGTTTGTTGTTGCTCCCATTGTGTGTGGGGGAGTGTTGTGTTTGGTCTTTGTTTTGTGGCGTGGTTCTATGTGTCCTTTCTAGTTAAGCAATCATCTTGGTGAGGAAGACAGAGCTGGTTGCTTTACTTTAAGTGTGTTCTGGCTGTCTGTATTCTGTGTCTCTTCTTCACTTTGCCGTGTTGTGTATTGTGTAGTGTGCACACAGAAACTTCTCAGTTTCGAGTCCAATCAGGCCATTAGTTAAGACAACGTACCAAAAAAATATTTTTTCTTATTTCTCAACTAAAACATATGTTGTGGGTACTCAAAAGAACCGTCTCAATGAGACGGTTCTTTTGAGCACCCAAATCAGATGTTAAAATTGATGGATAAAAAATATTTTCAATTTTACACTCAAAAACTGTGTTTATCTAAACCAAAGAGTCATGCAATAAAATCTCTCTATTCATTTACCCCAGAATCATTCTGTGAAACGGTAAAAGCTGAATCTTCTGTTCCTTGCTGATTTAAAGACGTCAATCTTGCTCCCATCATTTGACGCCAACAAAGTACCCGTCTTTAGATTGGTTTTTAACCTGTTAAGAAAAAAAATGAATTAATTTATGCCTTGCATATAGTAATTTTGATGCCCCGCCATTTTATGGTTTAGGGGATAAAATATATTCCATGACCGTACGTATACGCGCCCGTAAGTACGTACCATTCTTTTCAGTTTAATATATTTTTGCTTATAAGTCCATGAAATAAAACTAAATTGTTGAGATTTTCAAGGTTTTATATATTGGGAAATTGTTTGTAAAAAAAGTAGCATATTTTCGAAGATTTGCTAAAAGTAGGATGCAGCTACGACTTGGAAGAGAAAATAAATTGCATATTTTCTAGAAATTTGATGTTTTGAGCAATAATTAAATAAAATAAAGAGAAGCTGATTGAAAATGAAGAGTACAACTATCTTTTTAGCTTTATATGAAGTATCAATACTGTTAAGAAAATCTAACCCTTTATAAGATGGTGAACAACTGAACACTATCCCCTTTTAAGTTCATGAATGGGTAGTTCTTGCATAACTAAATTTACATACAAAGTATTAAACATATTTAAGCATAAAAATAATTGAGCCAGTGCATGAGGTTTCCAACAATGTGATATGTGCGACCAGCAAAGCCTCAGATCAGCCTGCGCATACGCGCAGTCTGATCAGAGCCTTTGCTAGTTACTTGAGTATTCTACGATTGTTAAGCTACTGACTGAACACCATTTGGAGTTTCTAAGCTTAAAAGGAGGCTACAGAGGCTCGTCGAAGTCTACACATATCAAAATGCCACATTGTTGGAAATCTCATGCACTGGCTCTTTATATAGTAGCATTCGTATGTCCAAACGAAATCCAGTGGCGTAGCCAGAACCTTGAAAAAGTTACGCACATCAAAGAGAGACTACTGGATCAAGCAGTGATTCTCTTCAATTGCATCCCTTTTCAAAATGGGAACTTCTCATAAAGGAAAGAATTTGCTACCAGCGGGAGCGAATTCTTTCCTTCATGAGAAGTTCCTTATAGTATGGAAAATCACTATTATCACATTAGCTGACCTTCCTTGAATGTTACTATTTTTATTACGCACGTGCGTAACTGCGTAATGGTAGCTACGCAAATGAAATCAATCCAAATTAAACCAAAACTACTTACATTAATTAGAACTGAATAATCCTTATACTTCCTTGAGCATCGATAATAGCGTGTCGTCCAACTCAGCTACAGAGACTAGCTAGAATAAGCTTGCCAGAGAGAGAGAGAGAGAGAGAGAGAGAGAGAGAGAGAGAGAGAGTCTGCACCGCTATTGTTCGCATGGATAATATCTCAGGGTCTCTCTCGACATGCCTTATTTGGACCACGACGCGAGAAAATCAGTCTGAGTTTTATGACCAAAAACCAGTCTTCTGGTTTTCTGACCAAATAAGGCTCAAATCAGCATGCTCAATTACAGAGACTAGCTAGAATATTGTAATACCGCATGGAGCAAGTTGGACTACTATACTTTCCAGATAACGAACAATCAAGGTGCTGATCAGACTGCGCGCATGCGCAGGCTGGTATGCACCTTTGTTGATGGCATGTAGCCAGGCCAGCCGGTTTTGTCGCGTCGAGGTCCATTTTATCAACGTTTAATCTCAGTGTTTAAGTACAAAGTTTGATATTTTATATTAATTAATATATCTCAACGATATCACATATAAATGAGCTTGAAATAACTTCATCTATGTTGAAGAAAAAATGAACCTACTCAATGACATATACTTAAGGAATCTTCTAACGCATACAGTAAACAATTTACAACAAAAGCTTAATTGTGTTGATCACATTCAATATTCTGTTGTTAAACAAAATTTCAATATTATTCACATCATGTGTGAAATTTTCAGAACAATACATTGGGTATTATGCAAAGTACAGCTTATTTAATTTGAAAGGGTCAAGATCGAAAGTCACAAAAAATGGAATTTAGGCTATTGGAAGTCTACATTTCAGTGGGGCAATTTTAATTCATTTGTCATGCTAAACAATTTAAAAAAGTCATTTTGTAACAAGAAATGCATGAAATTCACGGGGGTCAGACTTCAGACTCAATGACAACCCTGGCATAAAACTTTCATTGTTGGGCCAGTGTCGGGTGTTTGTCTTTGGCTGGGCCCACTGTGGCTCGACTTGGTTTCTTCTTTAGCTCTACCCGTCAGTGGGCTGCGAGCACTTTTCTGTGCATTATAACAGTATGTCTATAAAATTGATAGTTTCCAAGTGATGATACATTGGATAAGCAAGAAAAGCCTCCACGCGAGCTTAACAATTTTTTTTCTGGTTTGACAACAGAAGCATCTAGTGCAAATATTTGGCAGTAAAATTAATTAAAACCTCCAGTGATATCGACTGAGCGTTCTAAGGCTGTGTTCTGTTGTTGTTGATTCATTGTTTATTGTTGCCCCATTGTGTTGTGGGTGGTTAATGGTGGGTTTTTGTTTTGTTGTACGTTAGTTTTTGGTTCTTGTTTTGTTGTACATTATTTAGTGTCGTTTCTAGATTTGCAATCATTTCGCTGGGGTAGAGACAGCTGGTTGCTTTATTTTCTTTTAATGTCATTTGACTGTTAGTGTTCTGTGTCTCTATGTCATGGTACCGTGGGTTGGTCTGCAGTGTGTGGTTGTGGCATTTCCTGGTCATACTCAATTACTTTGCATGTGACTTTATTCTCAGTATAATTTTAAAAGCCCACACTGTAATAATCATGAACAGGGCTCTGCTCGAAGCTAGAAAAACAAAAGTTTTACCATGGCCATACTGCTACCCTGATCGAAACCATATCGAGCACATATGCGATGTGTTTGTCAGGAAATTTTAATTACTTATTACTTTTAATTACAATTTTATAGATGAAGAAGATAAAAGTCGGATTTTTTTTCTTATTTTTTGAATAATAGTATACAGACTGACTTTAATTTGAAAATAATTCATATCTCATAGAATGGAAAATTTTGACAAATTGCTATTCTCTTTTCCGTATTGCACGGCCTCCAATCTCTGCCTCCTTCTCCAAAAAGAGCAGAACGTAAAGGGAGGCGAAGGCCCTTCCGGGAAGCAGGCAGTGGGCATAAACAATGGAACACGGTAAGTTGTGTTGACACATTTTCAATCATAAGTAAATTTTCACCGCAAAACTCGAAAATCTAAGAATGCTATGCTTCGGGCAATTGTTCAAGCTATCCGTAGAGCATGCTGTTTGCACATTTGAACTTAGTTTGTAAGCGTGAGAGCTTTTCTCCCGTTGCACAGTTGTCCAAGAAACGGTGGTTCCCGCATGGTTTTGCCTTCTAACCAAACAAATAGTAGCGTTTGGACCCTTATTCATACTACCGAGGCCCCTCCACACCCATGTTGTCCCAAATGCAATTTTTCGAGATATTTCAATGATAATTGAGTGATTTAGAGCCAAATTTCTTTAGGAGCAGGAGGCGAAGGGCAGGAGAAGGAGGCTGGGAGAGGAGGAGCAGGCGGCGATGATATCATAATTTGCATTGATTTTGCTTATTTTTAATAATACATGTATACTTATCCAATCTATACCAAACTTGCATGTATGATACGAATGATTACGCTTATTCCCCCATTGTGTTGTTTGTTTAACCCAAAACGTCATGAGCTTGCTAGAGGTATATATATATTATAAGAGAGGTATATATAGCAATGTTTGTGATCAGAATAATTCAGTTAACAATAGCGATTAATCATTCGTATCATACATGCAAGTTTGATATAGATTGGATAAGTATATTATTAAAAATAAGCAAAATCAATGCAAATTTTGATTTCATCGCCGCCTGCTCCTCCTCTCCCAGCCTCCTTCTCCTGCCCTTCGCCTCCTGCTCCTAAAGAAATTTGGCTCTAAATCACTCAATTATCATTGAAATATCTCGAAAAATTGCATTTGGGACAACATGGGTATGGAGGGGCCTCGGTAGTATGAATAAGGGTCCAAACGCTACTATACATTAGGTTAGAAGGCAAAACCATGCGGGAACCACCGTTTCTTGGACAACTGTGCAACGGGAGAAAAGCTCTCACGCTTACAAACTAAGTTCAAATGTGCAAACAGCATGCTCTACGGATAGCTTGAACAATTGCCGGAAGCATAGCATTCTTAGATTTTGAGTTTTGCGCTGAAAATTTACTTATGATTGAAAATGTGTCAACACAACTTACCGTGTTACAGTGTTTATGCCCACTGCCTGCTTCCCGGAAGGGCCTTCGCCTCCATTTACGTTCTGCTCTTTTTGGAGAAGGAGGCAGAGATTGGAGGCCGTGTATTGATTTGTTTAAAAAAAGGTAAATTTGCGACTTTCGTTTTTTGAAGATTTCAACCCAAACTTCTATATTTTAAATGTTCTCAGTCAGTTGTCCCTGAAAATAAAAACGGATTACCAGATAACATTTTTCTTATGTATTCCAAAATATTTTTAAATTCAAAGTTCGAGTTTTCAAGAAAATGCCAAGCGAAAAGTGTATGCGTTAGAAGATTCCTTAGGTGTAGTGTTCCACAAAAATCAGCTCAATCCGACTTGCGGTTCCAGAGAACTGAAAAGTAGAGGATCAAAGTTCAAGATGGCTGCCACGGTTACCGTATTGGGTGTAGTTATGTCCTCAGTTTAACAAATCTGATCCTCCCAGATGACGAGATGTTCCACACAAAATTTTGACCCAATCCGACAAGCGATTGGGGGGGGGGGTCGATTTTCACTTACTGCTTTTGAACAATTTTTCACTAAGTGAAGTAAAAGGCACACTTAAAGCACAACAACACTCGTCAGAGTGAGCCGAAGCTTTAAGTGGAGCATCATGCCACTGTATAGGTTCATATTTGTTTAAAAGGTGGCGTCACTGCCGAAGCGCTTATCGAATTAACCTGAACCGTTGTAACAAACATCGGGGTATTTTGCGGGATCAGATTTGCTGAAATGATAATGTAATAGCAACCAATATGTCCACCATGACGGTCTGGCTATTTCGTTTAATGCAAGGCCAAAGAGTATTATCGTACACCAATGCCTTGTCTGCACCAAATCACGTAATTGGAAAAATGGATTCGAGAGGAACTACATGTATTTTAAAACTTTATACAGGTCATTGTGGTAGAGAATTAAGCTTTCACAGTGCCCGACCCATTGGCCACAACGGAACAAGCAAATCGGTGAAAGACCAAATCTTTCACCTGGCTCCTGAAGGCGAACAGCTTCAAACACGATTAGACCTCGAGAAACAACAGCTATAAAATAGTTAGCCTTGATTCGCTTACTGTAAAGGCGGCAACTTTAATATTCATATCTGGGCGTAGTTCGGCTATTTCATCTGCTAAGGAAGGGAAATCAGGTTTTATTTATAATTTGGTAATTAAGCTTTATGAACCGCGCAAACAGAAAATCCTAAAAGTATACTGACTAAACTCACATTTATTAACCCTTAAAGCGCATAATCACAAAATGTATGTTTTGTCGTCCACTAAACTATTTGAGGCTTCAAAGATAAACAGTGTGGACCTATAGGAGCAGTCTGATTTGGGTCCACAATGTTTGCCTCCCGGCTTATGTAGACATTTTCAGATGCAGTTATTTTGCTGGCGTTTTAAGTTTTAAGGACTAAATAATGACTGACAGTTACTTATGAATTTTTCAGCTTTTACCTATGCCTAAGGTTCACCAGTCCTAATTACGCATTCATGAGGCGCCGCCTTTACAGTAAGCGAAAAGTCAATACCCAGTGTTACCTTCTTTTTTGTAATTATTTACCCAATCATGCTGTATGATATTTACCGCCTTTATCGATTGGATAAATCCATTTAGAATTTTAACGGTGGTTGGTTAGTAATTGGCCATATCAGTTTAAGTTGTTGGAGTTCATCCTGTAAGCAAAATGTGCAGAGCCTGATCAGACGCCGCATTTTGCGGCGTCTGATCTGTTTCTGCACCGTTTGCCAAGACACTAACTAGCTATATATAACATATATGGGTTAATTCTAAGCTGGGAGCACTGTTTACAACTATGTTCCCGTGATGTTCAGAAATTAAAATATACAAGAACTATGTTGTAACAGATGTTATTGAAGGGTAGCCTGTGAATTTGATGTCCGGCTCTAATGGCCCCATGGTGTTTCGAATGTCATCAAATATGATTCAAGAGTAACAGAAAATGTCTAAATGACAGTGGGTTATTGTATGGAATATTAGCTCTTCGTTTGCTAATCGCGACTTAATGTCGTATGCTTGTCCTTTAAATGTCTCTGTAGCAAACTGGGTAGATCCAGATCAGACTGCTTCTCTAGGAAGTCTGATCTGGGTCCACACTGTTTGTCTGTATGCTGAAAGAACCTCTGACGGTGGTAATGGGAATTACAGTGTATCGCTGCCTATAATTTTGATAAAAACTATAGTCGATCAAATGCTTCTATCTTCATATATAAGCTCGCTATAGGTCTCTATTTTATGATTTTGCATTTGATTTCCTATTTCCCTAAATGTACTGCTTTATTTTTGGGCTAAAATGGTCACTTTTTGTATTAAACAAATAGGAAATAGAAAATTATTTTTAAAACATCAATCCCCTCGAGTTCCAACTAATCCTTTTGCACGTAAGTGTGTTCTCATATTTTACATAATATATGTGAAAAGCTAGTTTGATGAAAAGCTAGGGGATGATATCCAACAGCCCAAAATGTGATGTCTGGGCGAGCCCGAACGTTAGCATTTGGATTTTTTGTGTGCTCTCTTGGAAATCTTTTTTCCAGTTTATTTTTCTATTTCCTATATGTATAATACAAAAAGCGACCATTTTAGCCCCAAAATAAAGCGGTACATTTATGGAAATAGGAAATCAAATGCAAAATCATAAGACCAACAGCGAGGTTATATATGAAAATGGAAGCATTTGATTGACTTCAATTTTTATCAAAATTATAGGCAGCAAAACTCTGTGATTCCCATTTCCACCGTCAGAGGTCCTTATCCCTGTCGTGTTGTCCCCTTGCCAGAATATCTTGGCGGTGTGGGCAGTTTCAATGCATGTCTCATCTATGTAAATCAGCAGATTTTGTCGGACGACCATATTTCTCGACTTTAGAATCCTGACATTCTTACACAGTTAAACATTGATGTGTCACGGTGTATCGACATAGAGAATTTTGATTGTGAGGAGTTGGGGTCATTCGAACTTTACACTAGGGAATACTTGCACAGGCTACATGTGAAAAGAGTGGTGGCATTGAGAAAGCTCCAGTGAACCAACGAAGACAGTTATCAGAGAAACTGTATATATTTGCTACACCAAGTGTATATAATTATCACCAGCACTGAACTTTTAATTATACACCAGCCAGTACTTAAAGTGTGCGGACTTGTGTCCCAAATAAATAAGCGGGGGAGCTTTAGTTACAACAACAACAACAACAACAACAACAACAACAACTATGGCAGCCTGGTTAAAAATAGTAAGTGAGTATGATCAGGAAATACCACAATCACAAACTGCAGACAACCCCGTGGCAGCGCGAGGCAGAGCCGCTCAACCATCACAAGACACCAGGAAGACAAATTAAGCAAAGCAATCAGCTCTCTCTTCCCCATCAAGATGATTGCAATACTAGAATGGACATAAAGTAACGTACAACAAAACATAGAATAATTACAGATTCCCACAATGGGAGTTACAATAAACAAAAAGTCAACAACAACAGAACCACCGCCTTAGAACGGACAGCAGCCTTAGCCACCGGGGGGCTTAAATGCATTTTACTGGTACCAAATCTTCGCCCTAGATTCTGCTGTTGTTGAAGTACAAGAAATGTTCAGCTCGCATGGAGGCCATCTAACTAATGCAATGTATCATCATGGAAAACACTCTAATGAAATTAACACTCCATGATGAAACAAAGAAAAGGGCTCATGACTCACAGATAGTCAGAGCTAAAGAAAACCTCAAGTTGAGCCACGGTGGGTCCAGCTACACCTATAGACTTGTACAGCCCACATTCTACAATCTTCTTTGGTGACAAAAATGTCCCAGTTTCTCCTTTCTAACCTGCTCAACTGTTCTACAGCTAACACCTGTGACATCAGCTGTCCTATGACCCAGGGTTCTGCCCCTTTTCAAATGTCTACGAAACGTTTAGAATTATTAGATAAAATAACGATTCTATGTGGACAGCTTGCCATATAGGTTGTGTGTGAAAAATTTACGAGTTGGTACGAGATTGCACAAGTTTAGTAATAGTTATACCATGGGTTGTCCGCCTGTACGTGGAGATAATCCACGAGCTTTAGCGAGTGGATTATCTTACGTACAGGTGGACAAACATGGTATAACTATTTTATACCACCTACACCAGTGTAGACCTTGCACATCATGAGAGGTATCGTGCTAAAGTTGGTAAGGGTGGTATAAATAAAGACAACTTGAGAAGAGTTTTCTCAGCAACTACTTGATTTAGGATTATGAAATTTTGCGTGCACTTTCAGGTAGGCAAAGTGTATTGTGTAAATGAAAATTAAGGAGCTAATCCTCATTTTGCTTTCTTTTTTCAAATTTTCAATTTTTCCTTCAGTCACTCTTATATATCACATATGACAATTTTTCATCAAAGTTTTCTCAGAAACTACTTGATTGAAGATTATGAAATCTTTGACAATTTTGTCTTTTCTCTGAAAGTGTTACAACCTCTGATGGCTACCGCCGGGGGTATGTGAGCTTTGCTCACTTCTTGCTATATTTTAATGTTGTTACGAAGCTTAAGTGTTTACTTTGCATGTACTATAGTGCCAACGAAGAGTGACAGTCACGTGATATTTTGTTTACAAGTGCTGAGTCTATAGTGACAATGCTACCCATAAAATATTAACTTGTGTACTTCACGTTAGAAGCTACTGTAGTGTAGTGGTTATGTCTACGGCGTTGGACGCAGGCGTACCAGGGTCGAACCTATTTAGAGGTTGTTGTTTTTTTTCTTTATATTTTTACTAGGCCCAAAAGGAACAGGCGGCATTATTTCAGCTTACTGTAAATTCGGAAGTTTTCGCGAGGTTTTATTTTCGCGAAACTTCTCACATGCAAAAGTTCGTGAAAAATAAAATTATCGCGAAATTTGCGAAATCACTCTGTTATTTACTTGCCCTAGTCACAAATTTTGACGTCGCAAATATGTCTTTTAACGCTCACATTCGCGTGTATTTCCGAATTTACAGTAGCTTGTGTTGTTACAGAAGTTTTTATATATGTACCTTATACATGTTAAAGGGATAAAAAATAAATAAAAAAAAAATAAATGAAAAGAAAAAAAAAAGACATGAACAGAATAATAAAATCAGACCTCCCCCTACCCCCCCCCCCCCTCCAAAAAAAATAATAAAAAAAATGAACAAAAAAAAAAAGAGCAGCAAGTGAGATTCGAACTTAAAAATGTTCTTTGTGGTTTAGTAATCCTCTTCGCTACCACTTGAGCTATCTCGATTTTATAGATCAACTGTGTATTTATCCTCTCATGAAAGGTAAGTCCCATAACTTTGTAAACAAAACATGACGTCACTTCTACTCTTGGCTGGCAGAATAATACAGGTTTTACAAATGTGTCTTTGTTCCATAACAAAGACAAATTCCGGCTTTTTGATTTAGTTAAACTAAAATTGGTGATGAAACAAACCTTAAGATCATAATTGATGTTTAGATTAAACACTGAGTCATTTCTATATACTGTTTCTTGCAATGTTGACATTGTTTAGTGAATAATTTTATTGGGAAAGGCATTCCGCCCAATAAGCATGCTAATTTTTGTCTTATAATATTGTTTTGCTTTAAATATTCTTAGAGTTCATATCAACTAAAAATTATTCAACACCAACACGAATGTTTTTAGAGTTCATATACAAGTTTTTGATGACGTTTTATCACACCCATGTTTAAAAAAGCACTTTTTAAATGATGCTAAAGGACAAAATCAACATTGCATCTATTTTACGTAACAAATGTGAAATGCAAACATCCCACAAAGGTTTCCATTTCGAAACACCAGAAGTAGTGTTTCCAAGTACCATGTCTTACTACTAGCCGATATGTTAATCAGATTTTTCTTTTGATAAACACTCGATGAAAAAAAAAATATGACATGCCATGGTATATACAGTTTTATTTAATCACAAACTGATAATGATTTCAATGATTAATCATTTGCAACACCACTGATCGTAATAAAATGATATCTAGCTTGTTAGTACCTTGATTCCTTGTTTTATACAATCAAACATTAGTTTTACTGCATAGCATCAAGATTATCATAGCATTGCATATGCAAATCTAGTTAACCATGTCATATGCTCCATAGCTCTCACAAACAAGTTTTGAACTTCTGTTACTCATCAACGATACAAATGGTGTGGGTCATATTTATACATGTTATTTTAGAGGTAATAGACATTTCACTGACATAAAAAGCATGCTTATCAGGAACAGCTCATTCTTCACTTTTTTCAATTTGTAATTGTATCAATTTGATTGGAATGGCTGAAAAAATGATCATTTTATCTATTAGTAAGCAAATAGTGCAGTCCCAGATGAAATGTCGTACAGCTTTTTGCCTGGGTCTTCACTGTTTGCCATAGTACCGTTTTAGAGGGTTCTGGTTTTCAAAGATTAAATGACACATTATTATGTCGCTTAAACGATATATTCAACATAATAAGTCGTTTAAACGAGATCTTTGTTGTTTTGATTTCCATTCTAATTAACTAATTGAATAACAGAGGCAAGGAAGTGTCCATTTAGTGCCTCCGTAGGTTTAGGTGTTATCTCTGCTATTATTTTTTTAATTATATTTTTTCAGGTCAAAAGTCTGCTCCAAAGCCACGTGAGTAGCTGATAGGATTGCCTGCAATCAATTCCATTAATGTGTCGTCTTGTGCATTAACTAGACTTGTATCAAATGACAATAGAAGCTTGGAACTTGAAGCAACTATTAACCCTTAAAGCGCCAAGAAAAAAATGCTTCTGAAAATGTCGTCTGCTGATGCCGTCTGCTGCAAATAATTGCCTAGCATTACTGACGAATTAAGTATAGAAGCAAACA
Organism: Loripinus fragilis; assembly: GCA_964019695.1. Classification (NCBI taxonomy): domain Eukaryota; kingdom Metazoa; phylum Mollusca; class Bivalvia; order Lucinida; family Lucinidae; genus Loripinus; species Loripinus fragilis. The sequence continues at coordinate 52,747,865 of OZ026520.1, forward strand.
GCGTGGACCCAGAACAAACTGCTCCTATAGGTTAGGAGCAGTCTGATCTGGGTCCACACTGTTTGCCAAAGAGGATTTTTAAACATTTCAGCAGACGAGAAAAGCAGACGACTTTTGTTGCGATTGGCGCATTAAGGGTTACATGTAAACGCTATTATATCGAATGCTGATACCACAGTTCCAGAACCATATGTGAGGATACCCTTTCTGTGGTAGTTTGCAGTATCAGGGCGCCTGTTGACCGTTTTGGCCTCGATGCGAGAAGCGATAAGCAACAACTCATGTGCGCGCGTGTTCACCCTCGCAAAGTCCCATGAGAGCCGCCACCACTCGATATTGTTGCTCTGGTTTCGTTTTCAAACGTGACATTTCCTTTGCAACGACTGTTTGTTAACCCTCATTTACTTAACCCTTCAAGGACAGCAAACCCCTAAACGGGTACGATGACGATCAGTGAGAACCAGATGGGATGCCGATAAGGCGGTATTTCATTAGGGTCTTCACTGTTAGCTAAGACAATATCAATCTAGAAAAAGAAATACAATATATTTCGGAAATTATAACACGTAATCCCACAAGATATACAACCTACAAATATACAATAAAACCTTTCTTTAGCGGCCACTAGACAAATAGACAAAACAAAGATCTTAATGACAAATGGTAGCTTAAAGAAGGTCTAGAGGACCTGCATTAAGCGATAATCGGTCTTAAAAGCAAGCTTGGTCTTCATTTTGAGTGGCCGCTTAAGACCGGTTTTACAGTATACAATGACTTTATTGTGTTTGTAACTTTGTGTTAAATTCCATTGATCTTAAAAAAGGTTAAACGTACTGGATTTATCAATAAATTAAGTGACTGTCTTTCATTCGAAATATAGACAGCTGGTATTGAACAGCTGTCTAGAACATGAATAGTGTATACTCATTTAGAAACTATTTTCCATCATGATTCCATTTATACATTTAATTAACTCTCAAATTCTGAAAATGAATATCTCATTCGAAGTTCTGGACTAAACTTCCGCCATAGTAATCAATAATACATGAAAACGTATAGACCGCGATCAGATGATCTGGGACTATTTTGTTTGCACATGCTTTTCCTGTCTGATTATTTTCTTTCTGGCACTGAAATAGTTTAATATCCATTGATAAGATATTATAAAAATATATAGAAGATCTTAAATGAGTGCTCATGTTTTATAAAAATTCATTAGTAGAGTTGGGGAAAAGAGATAAAATGCGAGGCTTGCCGAGCATTTTATCTCTTTTTTCGCAACGAGTTAAATAAATTCAATAATGCAGGAGCACGAATGTTAGATTCTATTTATCATATGACATTAAAAATATTTTGAATTCAAGTTTTGCATAAAAACGTTGGAGTTTTGGTGATGTTAAAAGCGTCATTTCATAACGCTTCCTGAAAACTATAAACCACTAGTGGTTTATCGATTTTAATGCATGACGTTATTTCACTCCCAGAGGCGTCGTCATATGATAAATCTTGTTTTGTTATAAATTATTGACTCCCTTAAATCAAAGTTTTGATGACTCAAAATGAAAAACTGTGGTAACGTTGTTTTTCTTCTTCTTCAAATAACGATGGTAGACTGCTGTACCTGTCCATATTTGAAAAGAAAGTAATAATTAAACCATTCAGTTCTCGGACAGATGATCTTGACTTTGACCCCTGTAATCGGTTGCTGCTGTGACAATATTTAGATCACACATATTCACAGGCCAGGTGGGCCCTGTTTTCAAATAATTCCAGTAACAGTCGAAGAGTCAACATCTACTGCAGTCCCTGTGGCTTATATCTCTTATTTGATTGGCTGTTGGAAATTACCTGTGTAATGATTGACAGTTCTTATCAGCTCATTGACCATGCTGCTTATCTGCTAGGTCAGGTCAGTTGTCAAATCTGATCGCACAGTAGCTATATTACTGCCTCTTATTGATAGTCACTCCCCTACCAGGGGCCGATCTAGGATTTCTGGAAAGGGGGTTCGTTTGTATAAAGGTATGGGGGGGGGTGCGTTGCTGATTTCATCTCATTTTTTCTTAAATATCTTAAAAAATGGGGGGGGGGGGAAGTGAGAGGCTTCAAGCCCTGAACCCCCTCTGGATCCATCACTGCCTTCTTGGGATGGGGGAGATCCAGGATTCATGTATTTAAAGTATGAGCTACGGGGGCTGCAGTAGATGTCGACTCTTTGACTGTAATTTGATTTATGAAGAATATTGGCTACTTTTGCCTTTAATAGCCTACTCATGTCTTTAAAGGATAAAAGATAAGGCCTCTTTTAGAAGCGGCTTGCTCAATTGACTATTTTCCAATGAACATCTAAAGAACGTGCTTTTAAATAAGGAGTAACTTTTACAGCTTTGGGAATAGAAGGTAATGGATAACTGACAGCGGAAGGATACATGTAATACGGAATTGAAATGTTGTTAACCTTGTGCATTAACGGTGTTGCTCTATTTAGCCTGACGCATTAAAGAAGTTTTTACTTCACAGCAATTAGTTTGACGCAGCATTAATCATGGATTTGGAGAAATTCCACATTAGGATGTTCTATTCCATGGAAATATTGGATTAAAACTAAAGAACCAACGAAATGGTAAGTTATGTCTTATTTACAATTCAGTAGAACACTTAATTAAGCTGATTCCCTTGTTATTAGTTAAAACTTTATTTTGTACAAACATAAATAAATACAAAACAACACTCTAAATAAAGCTCGAAAACATTATACAAAGAGCATTCAGAAAACAAGTCTACGCTAAACAATTTGTAATTTTCTTTTAATTCATATAATATGCGAACTGTTTTTGGGTCTTTTTGTATTCACATTGTTATGTAATATGCTAACGGCTCCACGGGATGGAACTTAGGTCTCCATATTTTCACAGGTTCTACGCGAGAACAGGCTCAAGCTATGTGCTTCTACTTTCTATAAAAATATGATAACGTGACTAGTTCAGGTGGTTGGGACATAAGGCAAAGCCGATTACTATGTAGCCTAATACTACCCACAAAAGGGTGCACGTCTGTTATGTGTTGGAAAATATGACATTTGTTGTTTTAATGAGATTAGAAGCGTTAATTCTTTAAGATGAAATTTTGAACTACAGAAAAAAAATAATTTTGTTTTCCTCTTCTGACATATTAGCATTGCCATACAAGAGATCATTTTTAAAAGTTTGCTGACACTATGTTGTGACTGAATTATTTTTGCAAGTTATTAAACAGGTTACAATTTAGGAGGAAGTTTTGAGCGTCTTAAAATTATGTGCGCTCACAATGAGGACTATTAGTGATGTTTATCAAGAATACATGTGTAGATGTTGTAAAGAAGTACAATTTAGTCGTATGTGAGTATGGTGTATTTGACCTTGTCTATTATGGAGATAATAATATCGGGGCAGCTTTTTAACTTCCTCGAAATTAAATACCTTGTATCATGACTTTGCCGCCTTTCCTTTGATCTATGCTGTTCATTAATTTCAACAATACCAGAGAAAGTTGGAGCTTATTCTAGACTCGAATATCTGATATATAAATTCAAAGGTGATTGTTGTATTGGTCATGATACAAGTATTTTATTGTACAAATACTCGTGAATATACAAATATTCGCTCTTGTAGGGGGAAACTCGTCTTCGACTCGTCCCGCCTACAAGAGCGAATATTTGTATATACACTCGTAAATTGTACAATAAAGGTATTACTTGACTTTTCGCTTACTGTAAAGGTGGCACCTTTAATATTCATATTTGGGCGTGGTTCGGCTATTTTATCTGCTAAACAAGGGAAATAAGGTTTTATTTATAATGTGGTAAAGAGTTAATAAGCTTTTTGTGCCTAGCAAACGTGCGCGCATTTCATGAAATTCCCAACCGTATACACACTGAACTCACATTTATTAACCCTTAAAGCGCATAATCACAAAATGTATGTTTTCGCCGTCCACTAAAATATTTGAAGCCTCATAGACAAACAGTGTGGACCCAGATCAGACTGCTCCTGTAGGAGCAGTCTGACCTTGGTCCACAATGTTTGCCTCTTTGCCTATGTTACATAGACATTTTCAGATACAGTTATTTTGCTGGCGTTTTAAGTACTAAATAATGTATTTTGTGTCTATATTGAGGTAATGGCGCAAGATGATACAGTTACTTTTGAATAAAACCGCGCCCCATTTTCAGCTTTCACCTATATCTAAGGTTGACCAGTCCTATTTAAGCATTCATGAGGTGTCGCCTTTACAGAAAGCGAAAAGACAAGTAATAATTTACCGATTATATTGTGGGTCTAGTTTTGTTGGTTTGTGACAAGATTATACTAATGTGGGTCAGCTTTTCGTGCATATCGCGTATGCGCAAATTCCTAAAATAAACGCACATACTGACGTATCCACCGAAACTACTGGGTCATCAAGTTTGGTATGAGCCTTCATCTACATCCATACTTCGTGTATGCGAGCTGCAATGGCTCTGCCGAGTAAACGGTACAAAACTTGTCACATATAGAAACAAATTAAAAAGGCAGATAATTTAGTCAAAATGCCACATGACTGCGCTGGCTCGTCTAGCTCTGCATATGTGATCAGTATTATAAGACTGTATGTGGCTTGAATTATTGTGTTTATTAAAATTATTCAAACCAACAATCTGTTTGGCATTATCCCTACATATACAAATCTATATCTAAACATGTAAACATGACTATAAAACATATCTTCAACAATAAGTAACTGATTGAATGAATATTTAAATAAATAACTAACTACAATACAATATATGATTAGAGTTTTTTTTTATTCAGCATCAAACATACAATTATGTTTATAGCATACACAATACATAGTTTATGATTCAATCCAGTGAAGCAAAAACAACATTTTCTTTTTCTGAGAAACATCTAGAGTCCTTTAACCCATTTTATGCTAATATTTTTGTTGTTTATATATACAAACATTTTGTCAACATAATCTGTGCACACGCTGGATCAAAACCGTTTAATACACAGTGATGAGGGCATCCCAAAAGTTCTTAAATAGATTGGTTATTCACTGTCTCCTACTTTCTTCTATAATTTAAATGATGAATTCATTCTAGTGAGTGTTTTTTAATTGCAGTTGTAAACTTTTGAGCTGCAACTTATATGTGTTTCTGAGATGGATTTGTATGAAGGATCATTGACGGTTTGGGCCTTATACGCCTATTTTTTTGATTCTCAGAACGCTGCTTTTGAGCTTCTAGTGTTGTGAATGTACTATCAAGAGCCAGCTAGCAAATTTTTTTCAAAATTCCTACGCATTCGAGAGTTATGGCGGGTAGAAAGGGGAGGGGGTATGAAATTTCATGAAAATAGAAAGTGCTTTTAAAAGTGATTTCTGCACGTTTTCTTGATTTATTTGGTAGGTATGGTGATATCTATTGAACATACTATATGCAGATTATTAACGAATTACGATAATTGATGAAATTGTTTTAAAAACAAAATATGTTTTGTAATAAAATGATTTTGGGGAGATAATTTAGAAGTTACCTGTACATTTTTGACTACAGGTACCGTAAATAATACAAAACTGAAAGCTCAACAAAAGAAATGAATATTTTTGAAGGAATTAAAGTGTCCCATTTAGCACTGGAACAAATGGTAGAAAATGCATTTTATTGGCTAAGGCCCTGGATTTTTGGGCTGCCGAATATCTCCCCCCCCCCCCCCTTGTGCCGGCAAGGCACTTCCATACAATGTGTAAAATATGGTAACACATATACATGCAAAAGCTTTTGCTGGCACACGGGGGGGGGGGGGGGGGGGGGAATGATATTTTAAAAAATGTTTTCGGATTTCTATATATCTTAATGTAAAACTGATTGTTCTACCCAAAAGTTTACATCTTTGAAGCATTTGATATCGATAACGGATTTTACAGCCATAAAGTACTCAGGTCAGGGTAGCTTCAAGGTGAAGAAAATGACGATTGACAAACTTTTATTCTTACTGAAAACCATAGGCATATACCCATAGCAAGTGTCAATGATCCTTTCTGCATTGTCCAGTTCATGGTAATTGTGAATATACAGACTGTTGCTCTATGAAGTGGTTTAGTCTGTTTTGATCCCGTTGTTACTGCTTCTGTGTGTTTATCATTTTAACTTGTTGATAGTCATTGTAACGTGTGTGTTTGATAGCCACAGAGGGTAATAATTGGTAACACAGGATTGTTTTGGCTAGCACCAAAGTTTCTGTTGAAACAAATGTAGAATTTAAGAATTTAGGGAATTTTGTTTGGGTACCTTAAGTGCGTTAACGTACCCATGTGTTATTCAAATGTGGAAAATACTCGCTTGTAGATCAAGGTAGCAGGAACATTTAGCAAGCTAGAAAGTTGTTACTCCGGATTCTTACATCATTATATTACGTACGAAATTATGACTTTTAAAGGTTGTAAAAATGAGATATATCAAATGTATGAGGGACGCCTATAGCTTATACTTCGTTTAATTTTAATTTGTAGCTTTTTCAATTTAAACAAAGTGTTTTAGACATATGACCGAGGCAGCTGGAAATCCAGTTATTAAAGTAGTAGGTACTGAAGGCTGTTTAAGTCCAACTTGAAGAAGGCTGTTTAAAGAGACTAAGTCTGCAACTATGAACATTTTTCGAAATTTTCTATTTTCTTTTTAAATCATTTGTAAAAGTAGAATTAAGTTATGTCTTCACAATAAATCTGTTCACTATAGCTGAAAACTGCACGGAAAAGTGAATTATCTTATAAAACAGGTGTGTTTTTCTCTTGTTGGTAATTATTTGCGTCCCTCCAATAATTATAGACAGTTGATTTTAACATAAATGCTGTTGTTTTGATACTGATAATTTGTTATGAATTACGATATTGGTAAAATGTATACCTGAATTTTAGTTTTTTACTGTGTTCTTGAAAAATAGAAGCATTAGTTCTAAAATTAAAAGATCAAAAGTTACAGATTATGCAGCTTTAAGTCTAAATCACACAAACGGAATAGTCCAATTTGAAACATAAAGTTATGGTATTTAACAGTTTAATAAAATATAATTAGAGATTATCTAACGTCGTTTTGGTTATTGCCCGAAATACAATCAACCCGAGACCTCATTATCAGCCCGAGAGCTTTAGTTTGAGGGCTGATAATGGTCGAGGGTTGATGCTGAGTGCGATAACCAAAACCCCGTGTTATAATCTGTTTATCACATTATTTAACGCGTTAGGCGTACACAAATAGAAGTAAAACACAGGACCGACGTTAATTTTGCGTTACGTCACGCCACTTGTCTACATCTGACGTCATCTAATGATCGACATCTCGTGCCAGGTATGATAACCTCTCTCCGTTCAAAATGCATGACTCCCAGTTATCATCACGTCAGGCTGATAACCAGTTGGCGGGAAAGAGCTTATTGTTTATGCAGACTTTGGGTTATTACGGCAAAAAGTGTCTTAAATATGTGGCGATAGCAGGTATTCTACAATAAACTAAGAGTTAAATCCTATTAACAGAAGCCTAAGATCACTAAACTGAATGGGTTGCAAAAGTTTTCATACCAAATTAATAGCAATAAAGATAAAACGATCGAGTTGCTAGTAGAAAGACACTCTTCACTGCCTCTGATAGGATCTCAAAGTAAAACAAAGACTGCAAATAATCTGGTAGAAATTGCATTATCAAATGAAATAGCAGACTTTCTGTCAAAACTGTATGTTCTTGTTTGACTTACTTTCTTTTCGGAGTAATTACAACCACACAACCTTTAACAGCCTTGCAGCCATTAAATCACATTTTAAGACAGTAAGAATATAATTCGTACATGTACATTGAAATTACAAAATCGTAAACTAAAAATCAAGGATTTCTAGGGTTTTAAAATACATTCCCAGAACATTTATGGCATAAAAATAATAAAACAGTGGACCACAAAAGTTATCCAAACGTATGTCAGATCAATAAACTGTATAGTACAAAATTGGAAATGGTTAACCATCAGAAATGCCTCTTTGAGGAATAGAATACTAACTATTTGAAAATTACAATAGGCAACAAGTATAAGCTTTTCAAAAAGCTTGCCGTCGTTTAGCCCTATTACTGTATGTATTCTTCCCTGGTCCAATTGATTCTCGAGGGAGGTTCGTATGGCCCGCCTGACGTAATTTTCTGGATCTGCCCATGCAGACAAACACATAAAAGCAACAGCACACCAGTCGTCTCTTCCTCAGTGAGAAGACGGTCAAACTTGTTTTGTCATTCAGTACTTTGCTTCCGTCTAGTTTTGCAATCATCTTGGTGGGGAAGAGAGAGCTGGTTACTTTACATTAACTATCTTCCTGATGTCTTGTGACAGTCTGTGCTCTGTGGCTCTTCCTCACGGTGCAGTGTGTTAGTCTGCGGTGCGTGATTGTTGTATTAAAACTTTTCCTGATCAGACTCACTTGCTTTTTTGAACGGACCTGAACTTCTTGGAGAAGTTGAGCATCATTTGGACCCAAATAAACAGTTTCTGATTTCTATAGTCAATACTGATAGTAAAATGTGTTGATGTTTCTTAAAAGGCTGTTGTTGCCTTACTGGGTCAGGTATTATATCGTATGAAACAAAAACACCTTTTTATATGGTTGCAATTTACTGATACTTAGGCAAGTAAACTATATAAATAACATAGATAGCTACATAATTGAGCCGTGACATGGGATTTCAAACAATGTGGTATGTGCAACCAGGAAAGGCTCAGACCAGCCTGCGCATACGCGCAGTCTGATCAGAGCCTTTGCTGGTCTCTTGAATATTATATGACTGTTAAGCTACTGACTGAACATCATTTGGAGTTTCCTAAGCTAAAAGGGAGCCTGCACAGGCTCGTCTGAGTCTACACTTTTCAAAATGCCACATTGCTGGAAATCACATGTCACGGCTCATATTCATTTTATAGTGGAATATTTTGATGATGAAAATGTTTTGGCTACCCACTGTACGGAAAGCACAGGACACGTCGGTAAAACACATGTTATCTTGTTTTTCAGTTCACCAACTTAACAAATGAGCCATGACATGAGATTTCCAACAATGTGGTATGTGCGACCAGCAAAGGCTCAGACCAGCCTGCGCATACGCGCAGACTGATCAGAGCCTTTGCTAGTCGTTTGAATATTCTGTTAGTGTTAAGCTACTGACCGAACAAAAGTTGGAGTTTCTAAGCTTAAAAGGATGCTGCACAGGCTCTTCTGAGTCTACATTTGTCAAAAAACACATAGTTGGAAATCACATGTCGCGGCTCGTATGTACTTCATTATCACCAATAATGTACGGAAGATAGTTAATAATCATTGTCATATAGAATTGGAAAAAATATGATCAATATTGTGTTTAACCCTTTTCAGACTAATGGAATTTTCCATAAAGCTACATGCAATTAAGTCAGGGTGGTTCATTTTATATATAAAAGGTGTCATAGGTTACAATTTCAAAAAGATAGTGTATTGCTTTCTCTGTAGATCGATTTTGACTTAGAAAGCAGTGCAGTCCCTGATGAAAAACAGCATTAATGTTTGCCGAAGTACCTGTTCAGGGATTCCCGGTCTACAAAGGGTAAAAAGAATTCTCAGATTAAGATAGCATGTACGCATGAAAATCTTCAAATGAAATGTTTTTTGCAAAATCGTTTGTAATATACACCATGCAACATAATGGTGACAGCACGAAGTAGTGGTTCTTGTTTTGAAGTTATTAAATCTGATAAGCTTCTTCAAATTTGCTAACCGTCAGCTATTTTTGGAGTCACGTACTAACACGTTGCTAGGTGTGACTTAATACAGACCAAACACTGCAATTTACTCCATGGATGCAAACACTTTGAACTTGAGCAGACTGTTATTAAGAGAACAGTTTAATCTATGTTCCTATTGTTTGCAATATTGGCGACCAAATATACGAGAGAGCATACGGTAAAAGTCGTGAATGGCGGGAAAAGGGTCTTTGCACCCTTACTTAACGTATACCGCTGACCCAGTTATTTTCTGGTGGCATGGCTCACATGCATTACTAGACGTTGGTGCTTCCTGTGTTCTTTTGGTATCGACAGAGCAAGAATCATGAACAATGACATACATTCATCTGTTCTACATGTTCTACATGTATGCCTTGAATACATTGTATACATCAATAGATGGCTTAATCATTGTTAATGCACCGACTTGAAAACCGATCGTTTTAATTACCTACTTCGACAAGAAATACGCCATTACTGTACATGTTAACGATAATGAGCGATTGTGTATAAGGTTGGTAGACTGGAAGTTCCTGAATGGGTGCTTTTGGAAACAGTGAAGACCCAGATGAAATGCCACTTTTGTGGCATTTCTTCAGATTCTGCGCTGTTTGTAAAGACAAAATCGATTCCCAGAAACAGAAATTCATTTTTAAATAATAACCTGTGACCCTTCAATATATATAGACTGTATGGAACTGTGTCAAACGTAATGGAAAAGTTCATTGGTCTTCAAAAGGGTTACAATGTAATATAATCAGTATATTGATAATCAAAACAATCTTACTATATAGTGCGTTAAAACCTTTATAAAACACCTTACCATGGTGGCAGTATAATACCATGAAAGCAGTATAGATAGAATACCAGGCTCATGTCCTTTGATATCACGTTTACCAGGCACAGCTTTGAGAACGCATATTGAATCGCTGGGCAAGGCCTCGAGATTGAACAAGCGCTCTCAAAACCTTGCCTGGTAAACTTGATATCAAAAGACACTCACATAGTAATATATGACATAATGAGAATACTTGGTGAGTTCGTATTTATGCTACACATGTAGGAATCCATAGGCTATTACATGACATTCTCTGATTTTCGATTCTCCTCTTAGGGTAGTTGATTAAAAAAAAAATCACCAGCCTTTGAGCATTAGATCGTTCGGGAGGCGTGTTAAAACTATTGCTGAAAAGTGCTATTAAGTATGTTTAAGCACTATTACGCGCAAAACCTTTTGGCATAGCTTAAACTGTCGCTGAAAAGTGCAATTAAGTACGGCCGTTTTACTCACACGCGTAAACTTGACTGTATGGCATCCTTTTTAGTGCTTTCACGCAATGGCTGATATATAGGTGCTTATATTCAACTCACTTTTAAGTTTCTACGTAAATGCACTAAAAAGGGATGCCATAAAGCAGTTTTAAGCTAAAACTTATTTAGCTTAAAAAGTGGTCTATTTCCCCTGTGAAAATGCTTCCGTAAGTACAAGTCATCCCAAGTCGTTCCCCTTTAAACATATAGCATGTATTCCTATCGTACTTTTTGAATTGTTTTCTTCGATGTTCATCCTATTTCTCTACTATTGTTGCATTTATTAAATCCTTCGATTATTTTCTAATAAAGATATTGATATTCCAAAATTGTATTAAAAAGGATTTTAAAATTTGAATCGACTCTTGATATTTTGGGTAAATCTCAAGTGTAATGTACGTTGTAAATACATAATTAGCAGCGATACGTAACGACAGAGTCCAATAATTATAAGCCTCTGCGAATAACATATAAATTATAAAAAAGAGCACCGTTTTAATCCTTGTCCAAAGTATGGTTTTCAAAGATATTCTTTTTTAATACACAGAGAGGTTTTAATACTTATACTAGTAAGTTTAGATAATCCCTTTTCATATTCTGGTATCTGAAAGAATCAATTTTAAGGTACAAGTGACGAGGCTTTTTCAACTGTAATAAAAACTTTAGCAAAGTTTTAGCAAAACAACTTATAGTGTTAAATGATCTTTTAATGGTTTATGTCAGATAAAACATTCTCATGAATGTAGGACCTTTAAACCAAATCAGCAAATTCAATCAATCTGAATGTCCGTTCAGTCTAGGGACAAGATGCCCCTGTACATTAAAACAATCACTGCAGTAAAAATTACATATATCAACACTCTGTCAGATTTGCTTTCAAAATATACAGCCTAGATAAATTCTGTAAGCTTGCCGTATCTCCATGCATGTAAAACGTGAGGCCAGTGATTAATTAGCTTTGGTTACAAGTAAACTTCAGTTAACAGTGAAGACCCAGATGTAATGCTACATCTGGCGACATTTGATCAGCGTATGCACTGTTACCTATTGAAGGGCCAGCAAAACGTTTCTATAAATGTCGTCTACTAAAGTTGTTTGCTGTATATTTAGTACTAGTTAACATCCCATGTAGGTGGAAGATTCAATTGGAACATGAAGGGTCAATAGACTTACCTCTTGTTATGTATGCATACTTTGCCGTTTTTATACAGTAGGAACTTATTGAATTTAAGTTAGTTTCTGGAACAGTCTAGTCTGGGTTGTGATAAATAAAATAGACTCAACAAAAACAAGGCAATGATACATATATTATGTTTTGCTGTATGCATGGAGCTGACTTATGACAGAGTAATTTCTAAATTCAGATGCTGAACCCAGTTACATAAAACAATTAATCTCAGAGTGTTGATAACACAATTATAGGCGAAATTTATGAACTCGGATCCGAGTTTCTCAAAAGCGCTTGTCTCTAGAGTGCGTTCACGATAACAAAATTATTTGTCTTTTCGGATTAATATCTGACACCACGCGGATAAATTATACTGGCGTGCCAGCCAAGAGTGACAGTGATGTATAATTTTGTTTACAATTGTTAAATAAAAATAATAACGTGTATACTCCTCTTGGGCTAATGTGAATCGATAAATCAATTGTGTATTAATCCTATCCTGCGTATAGGATTAATACACAAGTGATCTATCGATTACAAGTCCCTGATAACTTTGTAGACAAAACATGATGTCACTGTCACTCTTGGCTGGCAGGACAGTAGTTAAGAACATACTAAAATAATCAAATCTGCATGCATTTAATCCACAAATATTTTACATGGTTAGGACATAAACCGAGTTATGTATATTATTATATACCTATAACTACTGTCTGTTTTCTGGCCATCTGATACAGAAAGCAGGATCAACGAACTGAGGTCTTCTGAATCCATATCACTGACTAACGTCGGTTATCTGCTTTTGCGGCGACGTTACGTAAAGTAAATTGCAAGCATGGAACCAGAGACGGAAAACATGTTGACGTGACGACAAGATGCGTAACGTTATGGCAAACGTTCCCGCAATTTTTCGGGATTAAAGACCAAAACAGGCTTTAAAATCAGAAAGAATGTCAGAAAAAAGGCATATAATCAACATATTATCATGTGTATTTATCTATGCAACTGCAACAATAATTGTGCACTCACGGTTAGAAATGTCAGCCACATTCGTGTTTGATGATCAATAAGTACGCTGATCTTGATGTATTTGGATTTCAGTAAGCCGTATTTATAGTCTAAACTAAAAAACATCGACCAAATATGAAAATTTAATTTGAGCCGTGACATGTGATTTCCAACAATGTGGTATTTTGACATGTGTAGACTCAGGCGAGCCGGTGCAGCCTCCTTATGAGCTTAGAATCTCCAAATGATGTTCAGTCAGTAGCTTAACACTCAAAGAATATTCAAGAGACTAGCAAAGTCTCTGATCAGACTGCGCATATGCGCAGGCTGATCTGAGGCTTTGCTGGTCACACGTACCACATTGTTGGAAATCTTATGCCATGGCTCATTTGACGTTATCCTTCCTGGAAGGATTGAGCTCTGAGCCTGTAGCATTCTTAAATATATTCAAACTTAATATATGATCATAAAGAATAATAAATAAGTTTGTTAATAAGAGTAGGGTAACGAATTAAGATGTGCCAATATTTAGACCCTCTCACTAAAGTTGAACGTAAAATTATTAAACGGCGGACCAGTCTACACGCAAAAATGGATTTTTTTGCCAATACAAATAAAAGTGGCTCAGTTGGTAGAATCGAAGGGTTGCTAGTTCGAAACTCACCTGAGTCACTGTGTTGCGTCCTTGAGCAAGACACTTAATCCACTACTTAGAACGAAAGAAGACATGGAATCGTCCTGAAATGAGTGATGAATTATTGACTGGGACACAAAGCGTAAAATCAACAAATATGATTAAGGGAGCGCAGTGGCTCAGTGGTAGAGAGCTTAACGCGAGACTGAAGGGCCGCGGGTTCGAGCCTCACTGGTGTCACTGAGTTGTGGTCCTTGAGCAAGACAGATTTATCCTAGCTTAGTACTGGTTCAACCCAGGAAGACACGTCCCTATATAACTAAAAGATTGTTGATGGGATGTGAAGAATCAAATCCAACAAACAAACAAAAAAAAAACGATTCTAAAAAAAACCAATATCAATCGACAGATACAATTTTGCAGTGGAAAATCTAGATGCACTTCACCACTATTTTCACCAATGAGCTGGCAAGATAACTTTAACCCGTTTCAGCCAAAATGGACTTACCTACCCTTATCAGATGGATGACGCCATTTCCACTTTTAGGGGTCTTGGGTGGTATTTATATATTTCATCTAAATTTTGATAGTCTTCTGTACGCAATTAGCGGAGACTCTGATCAGACGCCGAATCTTGCGGCGTCTGATCTTGGTCTGCGCTATTTGCACATGTCCCACAAAAAGGACGCTATGGTTTAGAGTAAAATGTTGATTCACTGTCACTAAAGATGTATAAAATATGAAACCTGTCCATTTACATTTTGTCTGTTTAAGTGTCAAGGTAATTATAATGGTAGTTTACCATTATCAATATCAATGAAAGTAATATGCACCCACTAGATTGCACTTGCAGTACTAAGTCTTTATCTTTATCAAATACGCTGGTAAAGGTGCGGTTACGAGTAGTTCTTTAACTTTTAAAGCGAATCTTCACATTGTGCTTACCATTGAAATTCAGTGTCATTTCGTGTTAATGCTCTGATAGCTTCCATTGTCTCGGCCAACTCTGGCATGGATTTAGACATATACTGAACAATGCCACACAAACGTTTCACACCAGAAATATCAGTTGGTGGTGACATATCTAAGATTGCTCGAATTTTCGATGCGTCTGCCTTCAGGCCGTCTACTGTACCATATGTTCATGAACATGCATTTCTTTAAGAGCTACGCCTTTCTTTTCGTTGTTTATAATAATGTTCTGCTCATTGCATCTGGCATTCACTGCTTTCAGTTTCTCCTCATCGTCAGCCTAACTTCTGCTTCAGTATTTCGCTTGAGACCTTTAAGCTAAAGGTAGCCTAGCCCAACGAAACTTCCTAAATGGTGTTATCATTGTGTCAACTTACTTGATTGTAAATTTTAAATAATGTGCCAGTATGCTTCATTAATGTCAAGCTTGCTGAATACCTTTGCATTTTTCAGCTTTGGTAGTGTATCGTCTAATGTGGGTAATTTGTATTTGTGTGTTGCACCTGATCTTTGCGTGCATACTTCTTGCATATTGTATTAACATCTGCTGCATCGGTGACTTGAAATCTTATAATGCAGTAACCTCAAAATATATGACGATTCTCTGACCTATGTTTCGTGATTAGTAATTTTACTTCATGCTTGAAGACTATTTTGAGTTTTTGCAAATGATTGTCATATTTGGTACATCAATTCTTTGTGGCTGCAGGATAAGCCCATGTTTTTGCAATATAGTATAGGAAACAATTTACATTCCAGTCAATTGACTTTTGCTGGTTTAATGTTTTACTTGGTATTCACCCGAGTCTTCGATAAATACAAAATGAAGATTCTAAATTCCATGCAATATCGAACTTAACAACAAAATATGGTGTATATATAGTTTAGTGTGACAGTATTTTGATAACATGGTAAAATGATTCCCTTACTTGGTTTTGTTACAAAACGTTTGGTAAATTCATATGTTAAACACGTACACTGCCTGTGTATTATGAGTTAAATGAACATTTCATTAGACTTAAAGAGTGATGAAATTTCACTTTCAAAACCGGGGAAGTTTTCCTTTTAAAAGGAAATATTATCACTCAGTGTTTTCCTTAACTTAAAGGTAAGTTACAGACTTATGGTAATCTTTAGTTGACTCAAAGAAGACAATGGAGAAAGTACCCAGCTAGCGCACATCAGTGGGTCACCAACGGCCCGTCAGCAATACGATATTGAAATGGCATATCGCTGGTGGGCCGTTGGTTGTCCGACGATGTATGCTATATGCTGTAAATAGCACTCAATGTAAAAAGTATATCTTCACTTGTAAGGATAGGATATGTTCTGATATGCACTGAGTTCCTTCCAAGTACAAGCGATTTTTCTAAGCCACCTGTATAGAGTTTAGAATGGAGATTTGCATTGAAGCAGTAGTTATTCTTGTCCTATTGCAAATCAATTCTTGTCTAGGTATTACTGACATACATCATTAACGGACCGACAATCCACATTGTGTTCAATTTGTATGCCATGCTTCGAACAACTCTATGCACCGATTCTAATAGCTTATGTGTCACGCAATTATTTTCATTTCATTCTAAACGAACTAAGTCTAATGTAAGTTAAACTATTTTAAATTATTGGTAATTGGATAAGAGGGTTCTTTCACGAGAACACGAACTCTTGGCTCTCTTGACGTCACCAGCGCGTAGACTAAAATATTCAAGCCTCGGATCCAGTCACAAGTGATTCGGCCTAATGTCCTAATGACCTAAACACTCTATACCATCAGGCCCTCTTCTCGTAATCAAACAAGTTTTGTTTTAAGAAAATATTGCTTCACATTTATAGAATCTTATATGCACTGTAGAAATGTCTGACTTTGCAAGAGCCAATACTAGGCAAATGAAATGTTATACAGTTAGCAAATGTCACTCTATGCATCAGCTTCACACGCACGCGTGTATCTATTTAAATCATATCATTTGATACCATTTAGTCCACAAAATACAGTGAGCCACTTTAGTTATGCACCAATTTTTAAGGGCCCACATTTTTTCACAAAAATGCTGGAATCGAACATTCTCTATGATAATTTACTTATTGACATTTTATCTGTTTGATGACATCGAAAAAAAAATATCGGAATCACTCATGTGAATCATTCTGCTACGCCAAAGGCAATTTTGACAAAAGTGCACGGCTGCACGTGCAATCTGAACGTCTATATTTTCAATCGGCGTTTTGCGCTAGGCATTATCCATGGTGATCGTTGTGACAGAAAAACACCAAAAACAATTATCTTATTCAAGTTAACCCCCTTTTTTCGGTCGTTGAAATCAGTAACACTGTTACTATTTGAAGAAATGCTCGTTTTGACGTCATATTAACGTCAGTTACAATAATTAAACGGGTTTTTCTTCGCAAATTGTGTTGTTATGAGTCACTTGTTGACATAGAAGTATCAAAACACTAAAACATCTTATCATTTACACATCTTATAGCCTTGGTAGGCGTGACGTCAATACCAACGTCAACACCGTGACGCCAATAAATCCATTATTTTTTTTTACGAAAATAAATGGCGGATACATGGTTGTTTAAAATGAAGCTATAAAAGAAGTGTTTTGATAACTGGTTTACTAAGAATCATACGAAATTTTATCTAACTTTAAAAAAGTACTAAAATCAACTTTTTTTCAAACCTTGGCCAGCTGGGAACCATACTAGTAAAACGAGATTTTTTTTATAAAGTTAACAAACACATTCCAATCTTAGATATTGCCAAGAATAAATCGGTTCTTATCTCTGGCATAGCAGAAATTCGACCCTGAAAAAGGTGCAATGTGATTGGAGTTTCATTCGAAAAAATGCAATGTGAAATGGTGTTTGAGGGTAGTGCCCGTCAAGATCCATTTTCTCATTTGTTTCTGATCTGATCACAATAAAATTTCAATGGCTAATGCAACTATAGATGCGCTTTACGCTGGTAGTCTCAGATTAAAAATATCTTATTATTTTTTTTGAATAATTTTACATTTTATAAGTTTCGCGTAACTAAAGTGGCTCACTGTACATATTCCAGAACTGAAAACATGGTATAGGTTCGAATTCAGGAATTTCATCCAACGTTACTACATTTGTATGACCATTTCTATCTTACAAAGGAATTTGGACATTAGAAAAAAAGTACAAAAGAAAAGGAAATAACAACCAAATGTTCTGTTCGAATTAAACTGGAGTATGCATTCATACTAATATTTTAATTAAAATTAAGACATACCATATTGAGTAAGTACATGTGCACATGTTGTAGCAAAAATAATAATAATAATAATAATAATAATAATAATAATAATAATAATAATAATAATAATAATAATTTCAGAGATGTGCTCAATGACATACTATTGCCATCTCTTCTCTTATGGTCCAAAGAGAACATTCACCCAACTTTCCTTCCTTTCAAATCAAGGCCTTTGTGGTCACAGGCAGAGGCTCAAATATGACGATGTTACTTAATTGTTGCTTCAATCATAATTGGTGGTCTTTTTCAGTATGGTCAGATGCATGTATGTGTCAAGGAACTCGTGGAACAGAAGTTTGGAGCCGAAACCTGGGCCAAAATATTGTAAGTTATAGCACTTTTTACGATGCTGTTATAGTTGTCACAGGTTTAGATAAACCAATTTCTGAGCGTAAAATTGTAAATAGTTTCTTACCCATCAGTTTTAACATTTGTTTTAGGTTCTTATGAGTACCCACAACATATGTTTTGGTTGAGAAATAAGAACATTGTTAATTTGTTACGGACTCGTAACTAAAGGCATCGTTGGTCTAAAAAAGCACTGCCGCATTAATAAGAAACGCGAAAATTTGACTTAAAGTGCATCTGTTCACGTTATTTTCTCTTGAACTTTTTGTTATGCGGGTAGAAAAAGCTGCAGTATTTTTTGAGAACATTTTCAATCTGGTGTTTTTGCTGTGTTTTTCTGTAATTAGATGGAATTTTGGCATATTTTTGGTTCTTTTAAACGGGGGAATATTACTGTTGGTAGAATGGACATAAACTGACCCAGTTTATAATAATATGCAACGGTTGACTAAGGCGCACTTTGGATCGAACGAAAGTTCCTACTATAGTTCTTACGTAATAGATGCACATGCACGTTTACACCCGAACGACTAAAGTTGGAACTTTTAGTTGGTTGGCAAGTAAACAAAAATAATAGCCCTGTATGCTCCTTTTCAATTCTTTGTCGTAGACAAAAAGGTTGTTATAAACTGCATATCGCATTTTAATAATCAATTACGAATAAGTGGGACCAAAAATTATTAGGCCTTGAGCTGGCTATAGACCCCCTCCCCCCCCCAGGGGGAATTTTGTACACTATGATTTTCTAAAACTACATTATATAAGACACAAAATAAAAGATGTTAGCCCTCTAGGAGTGGCAGCGTTAACGTGTAACAGCACGTTATACACGTTACCCCCCAAAATAGCATTAAACGTTCCTGATAATGTCTCAACCATGATATGTTCGTACATATTTGCATGCTGACACAGGTTTATGAACTTCTTATAGCACAGTTACATATTTTTAGTATTAATTTTATAAATGTCTCGAGTAATTACCGTTGTATACGTTACTAAGTGTTCCTGCGTTATTTCTGATTATCAGTATGGTATTTATTGACTATATGTGTATTACATCTGTCACAGAATATAGAAAATCTATAAGGCTTCTACTTAAATGATTTAAAAATCTTTATTATGGTCGCTTACACTATTTTAAGGTTCTTGTTATGTATGTTACCTTCAAAATAGCATTAAACATTTAAGTTAATGTCTCTAACAAGCCCTGTTTATACTTATTTGCATGCTTACACAGGTTTATGTACTTCTTTTAGCAAGGTTTACCTAATTTAAGTATTTATTTAATAAATGCCTTGAGCTTTAACTGTTATGTGTGTTACCAAATGATACATAAGTTATTCTGAGTATCTGCATAGAAGTTGTTGACTATACATGTATAAAGTCTGTCAGAGAATTTAGAAAATTTATAAGGCTGAAAAAGATTGAAGTTTTTTATTATTTTATGGTGACTTAAACTAATTATATAATGTGATCTATCAACCTTCGCTGTTTGCTCACATAAACAGTATAGATACCATGCATACAAATCGGAAGTTCTGAAAGACAGTCACTGTGAAACAGCTCAGTTCTGGGCAAGGTATATGGATATGATTCAGATGGTGTTGACACTGATTAGGGCTACAAGGAAATCAACTTTGAATTGCATGTCATCTCTATCTGTATGCCTTGTTCCCAATATTCATTGCAAATGATCACAACAACTACGCACAATGTGTATCTGTGTAACTGATTACACTCATGAATTTGATACACATCTCAGATGCAAAGAACTTCTGGAACAAAATGGGTTTAGTGTATCACAACCATTGGTTCTTTGCTTGAGAAATGCTTTTGACATAACTATCAGGCAAACAATAAAGAGGTATTATAGGCTTCAGCCGCAAGAACTATGCTTCGTACTACAGATGGAATGGTGTATTACTCATCACATCAGAGCTCAATATATTGAAACAACTCTTTTATGCACTTAAATGAAATATTCAATCTGCTCAGATGCAAAGTAGAATGAGTAACAGAGGCAGTTTCAGGCTTCACCAATCCTTTTAGTTCTAGTTTTGTCTTTTGGTGTGCCTGCTAAGCCTGGCATAGCTAAGGATTTTATTGAGGCTGATGACATTTGCAGGAAGGCTGTTGCAGACTTCATTGACTCACTTTTAGTTAAAAAATCTGTCTTTCACATCTCCCATAAAAGGCTACAAGCTAATAAAGTTTTGATGCTTGCGAGGTCAAGCAAGAAGAAATTGTCCAATTTACAAAACGTAAACAGCCATATGAGAGCTTAAAGGAGCGTCTTTGGTAAGCATGACCTTCTTTCTATTGGACCTAATGTTGACCTTGAGTTGGCACTGCCGTTCCTTCTGGGACCTGTACCATGGTCACTGACAACTCCTGATAGAATTTCCACCAAAATTGACAAGTCCAAACTTCAGCATGGCTTGCAAGCATTAGATTGGCCATGTAGTGCTGCACATTACGTTGATGTTAATGCCGTAACTACAGAGCATATTGCTTTTCCTGTCACCTTCATGGATCTGATGGCGCCAGTATTCAACCAGGCACTAAAGGCAGGGCATGTTGGTTTTGTCACTGATACATATATGCAATATATAAGCAGGAGTCTATAAAGTCTTACAAACATTCTCGCAGAGGATAACCTGGGTGTTTGTTCAATAATGGTGTATGCAACAAAAGGTGCACCTTCTGAATGTAAACAACATTGGCCAGAATATTGGGGAAGAGATCTACAGTAATACACTGTTTAACAGATTGTGACACTACCAATTTGCCGATGTGTTAGTACCACGGAAAGGTTGTTCCTATCAAACTGATAGAGAACCCCTCCCCCACTAGTTCATCAACATTCTAAGAAGGGTAGGAAAACAAATAAAGAATTGCTCTAGGCACTCATCAGTGATATGAAGCCATAGCATGTGCTATTTCTGTAATTGTGAATAAGCTGCAGTACGACATGTTTCTGAAAAAAGTACCAAAGCCATACACATATACTGACTATTTCAAATGACATGAACATGAGCTTACCTCCACCCTGCTTTTCTTAAGATGTTCATACAAAGATTAAACTATCAAGTCTTTCCCATAAAAACAAGTGAGGCTTTCCAGATATGGACAAAATGTGTGGAAAACAAATGGGAAGGAAATCGAGTAACTCTGGGTGAAAGAGAACTTGATTGTACCCTAACAAAAGAGCCACAGAATTATATTTCACATTTTGTGTGATATGGGGTTACCATGTTCAAAACTCAACAACTCAAACTTTATAAAAGATAGAAACGTAATATTTGCAGTTTCCAAAAGGTGCATAAACATTCTTTAATACAAAATGAGTTAGTTAGCACATTCAAACTATATTAGTTTCATAAATCATTTATATAGGAATAATGAAAAAAGTAACATACATAACACTTTGGGGTATATATTTGTTTTCAAAGGTCCATATCTGTGATGCAAAAATAGCTTACTTGGATGCTATAGCCAATTTGGAAATCTTACCATATGGTTTGCACTTTTCAGAAGTCATGTCATATACTAAAATTATTAAAGATGTTGATGGGTAATATATATAATTGGCTGCTACAGGGTAATGGTGCCATTACAAGAGTGCTAGCATATTGCAAAATCCTTGCAAGATAAATCTGATAGGGGAGTAATAAGTTGTATAGGAAAATTCTTTAAGACCCTTGGATAATATATGAAGATTTGCTCTGGAACTTCTACCTGATGGGTTTTCTTTGATCTTTTACGTTGTTACTCGCACATTCCACTGAATGTTACAAACTTTCCATGAGTATTATGTCAACTATATTTGATGCCTCTATAAAAGAAAAGAGGGTTTATGGTAGTTTATGTTTTGAGTTACTTCCTCTGCAAATGAGCCAGAGTAAAAAGAAGTACATGGACCTGTGCCAGCATGCAAATAAGTACAAACAGGTCATGTTGGAGACCATATCTTGAATGTTTAATGGTATTCAGAGAGTAATGTATGTAACCTGGACTGTAAAATAGTGTAAGACACCATAATAAGGAACTTAAATTCATTTGAATAGCAACCTTATAGATTTACTATATTCACTGACGGATGTAATACATGTATAGTCAATAACTGCCATACTGATACTTGGAAATAACATATGAAACGCTAAGTAACATATACAACGGCAAAAACTCAAGACATTTATAAAATAAATGCTAAAATTATGTAACTGTGCTATAAGAAGTTCTTAAACCTGTGCCAGACTTCAAAAAATGTGTGCATATGTCATGTTGGAGACATTATCAGGAAAATGTAATGTTATTTTGCGAGTAACGTAGGTAACATGATGTTACCCGCTAACACTGCCACTCTCAGAGGGCTAATATATTTCATTTTGTGGCTTATATAATGTAGTATCTGGAAATCATAGTGTACGAAATTCCCTCTTGGGGGAAGTGGGGTCTATAGCCAGCGCGAGGCCTGGAGAAATACATTTTTACATTTTTCTGTGATATGGGGGTACCATGTTCATCATCTAATAATTCAAAAAGTATATAAGATAGAAACGTTATGCTTGCAGTTTTAAAAAGGTAAATAAAACATCTTTAATGTAATGCTAAATTAATGAATATAAACTGGCTTCAATAAAATTTAAGACAAACTATATTAGATGCATTTATCATTTAAAAGGGGGTTCAATGAAAAAATTTAACATACACTACATTGAGGGTGACTATATTTGTTTTCAAATGTCATTATCTGTGGCCAGTAATAGCTCATTTAGAAAATATAACCAATTTTGAAATCTTACCTTATCTTTTGCACTTTTCAGAAGTCTTTAAAAGAATTTTAATTATCAAATATTTTGTAGGGTAACGTATGTAACAGGCCGTTACAGCTTAGCGCTGCCATTGTCAGAGGGCTAAGATGTTGCATAATCTTTGCAAGACATTGGGCTTCAAGAAAAATATGGTCTACAAAATTCCCCTGGGGGAGGTAAACCATATCCAGCCAGTGGCCTATATGCTCAGCTAAGTTTATTTTACAATAACATATCATTTTGAGGCTACTGACCGATCTTGAAACCATCGTGCTAGATTTTGAATCCATCGTTAGATATATCTAGGGTAGGGAACCAGCCTATCTACTAGAGTAACGGTGCTCCGACCATCTTCAGTAGGTTCGTGACGTCACCCTAGTAGCGACTAAAGGTGTTCGAATCAAACTTTAGTTACTATCGTAGGGACTTTAGTTCGATTCGAAGTGCGCCTAAATCATTGGCTGTCGTTTCAGGTAAGTAATCGCCGTATAGGTTATATACTGAACAAAAGTGAAAACGCTACACCTGAATAGTTTGCCATTTTTAAGCAAAATGATGCACGCCAGTAAAGCAAATAAAAGTGTATCTGTATGTTCAAAGACTGGGTTATGCATAAAAGTAAAATCTTTATGGATGTTGTAACGAGGAAACACATGAAAGCCATTTAAATGTGTCAGGGGTCCAATTTTTCAAGTTACAAATTTGAACAGAAATCTGAAATAGTTTAGGCCTTCAGAAATCCACTGCCAACCAGATCCGACTGAACGAAATTGTAGCCTAGACATGTGACAACCAGAAATATGAATGACTTATCAAAAATGTGTTTTGATCGTTTAAAGCAGCCCTTGAAAGCGATGTTTTCATCAAATTGGCCAAGCTTGAAATTCTATTGCTGAAATCTCCATGGGAAAATCATCATTTTGTTGTTGCGTCTTAGTCTGAGAACATAATTGGTCAAAAAATGATAGGAACAATGTGCTGATATGTCTAACTGATTTGGCAAAATAAATCTATCGAAAATCGTGATAAATCGAAGCTCACCAAACATTTAATGTTTCCTGTTTATTTTCGTCAAAGGAAGACAATTTACATTTTTTTACAAACTTGATAAATTTGAAATTGATTTCTGCGCTTGTTTCAAGTGATAAGTCAGTTTTCTTGTGTTTTAATGCAACACAAGTATGACACAATCTGATAAGCGTAACAATTTTTTTTGCACATGCGCAATTGCACAATTCAGAGAATAAAGTTGTAAACACAAAAAGGAACATAATTCAGACATCAAAAGAGACACATTGGTGGACTTTCGAATACTCGTTTGCTGGATGTCTGGAAACATAATTAAGCTTTAGTAAGTATTTTTCGTCCAATACTTTCTCACAAAATATAGAATATTGTAGTGTAGCGTTTTCACTTTTGTTCATTATAGCATAAAGAGTGGCTAGCGTACAATATAAAGGACTGTTGCATAAATTAAAATCGCGAATAAATGTTTTCAAATTATATCACCTTGACCATTCAATAATAGTGCATCATTTCAGGCAGAATTTTGACAAAAGCTATTGCCTGGTGTTACCGCTAATTTTTGCTCTAATAATTCTGATGGTAGTTTGGCATTTTATTCAACTTATTTGAAACTTGAGTGTTACCATTTAAAAATGTATGTAAACAGCTCCAATTAACTAATTACAGAAAATGAATGGTTGACTATAAAAAAACACGTATTATGTACAGATGTACCACGACCTCTGACCAATGACCTTTGGGGCTTTCTATTTCAAACGATTGATGCAGAATGCGTAAAATGAGCCAGTCAGACTGGAACATATGTGTATGTCAAAGTTTTATAGTAAATGTAAATAAACGCCTGAAACCCTTTTTTCTAGAACAACATATCAATATTGGCGCACTCCGAATTGAACTAAAGTTCCTACTATAGTTCTTACAAAATAGATGTGACGCACGTTTACACCCGAACGACTGAAGTTGGAACTTTTAGTTGGTTGGCAAGTAAACAAAAATAATAGCCCTGTATGCTCCACTTCAATTCTTCGTCGAAGACAAAAAGGATGTTATAAACTGCACAGCGCTTACTAATAATCAATTACGAATAAGTGAGACCAAAAATTATGCTCAGGTAGGTTTATTTTACAAAAACATATCATTTTGAGCTACTGACCGATCTTGAACCCATCGTTAGATATGTCTAGAGTAGGGAACCAGCCTATCTACTAGAGTAACGGTGCTCCGACCATCTCCAGTAGGTTCATGACGTCACCCTAGTAGCGACTATAGGTGTACGAATCAAACTTTGGTTACTATAGTAGGGACTATAGTTCGATTCGAAGTACGCCATTGTAAATAGAGTCACGCTTCAAAGCTTTTGGTTTATCTTTAGCAGATAATGTTTAGGCCATTTACCACTGTAAAAGTTGTTTTATAAAACAGTCCATAAACGCCACATCACGCCGTTTTAGTAGAAAATGTCCTTACAAATATAGCAAACAGTATTTACCCGGATCAAACTGATCGTGTTGGATCAGTTGGCTCTGGGTCTACGCTGATTGACTCGAAACTATCAACTGAATGGCAGTGCTAAAACTATAAAACTAACTTGTACAAAGCACTCACGTTTTTAAAAGTGTGATGCTTTTGACACTTACCTGTAGAAATTTAAGTACAGCTCTATAGGCCGTCACATGGCTGTTACACCGTTTAAATTCCCCCCGCTTTTCAGAAAGCCTAAAATGTCAAAATTCCCAAGAGATCAGGGGTCAGGGCAGTGGTAGTAGATTCTTCAAACAGTTTTCTTCTGACACTGCAGGATATTCTAAATCCAGATTTAAGCTTTAATTTTGGAAAAATGCAAGTAATAAAATAATATACCAGATTTTCGCGTTTCTTGTTATTGCGGCAGGACTATAGTTAAAAAAAGATATTTGTACACGTATAAGTAGATCAGCAAAATATGAAGCATGTTCTGATACCTTGTCGAGATAGTTACTTCATGCATTCAGAAATTTGCTATGGTACATGGAGTATCCTTGAAATGATTTTGTATATGATAAGCTTTATAACTGTTTAGATCCAAAACCTCTAGTCTGAAGAGACGCTGATTATTTGTATTTGTTCTACAAGTCATGTAGCTAGCACGTTTATAACGAGTTAAACTTGAAAATCATCATATTGCTATGGGTCCGATTTAGTAGGCCCAGTGACTTGTTGTGAGATCATCAAAATTGCTCCAGAATACGACAAAAAGAAAGAAAGGCCTCCTTCCCCCACAGAAAAAAAACAGTAAACAAGATTAGACATATTAGAATTCAACTGAATAAAATTGAGAACAATATAAGAATAATCTCTGAATTTCTAGGTTAAGGAATCGTGCACGAATCGTTACTTCAAACGGATTGATATTGGGAAAAATACTTTATGCCATACATGTAGCCATGCGCGATGCTACCATTATGCTGTTACGCACATGCGCAATGAATTTCTATTCAACCAAGAGAAATCACTAAATAGCGAAATACTGTTTCCCATACCATAAAGAACTGCTCTTAAAGGGAAGAATTCACTCCCACCGGGAGCAAGTTCTTCCTTAAATAGAAGTCCCCATTTTGAAAAGGGACACAACTGACGAAAACCACTGCTAGTTTCAGTAGTCTGCCTTTGATGTACATAACTATTTCAGCATAGTAGTTGTAGAGCTTTAACTCCTAGTGTTTCATATTACAGATCAAAAGCCGAACTGGACGAACATGATGATTTTAAAGTGTTTCACCGGTATGACGACACTGTTACTTTCAAACTCATTGGTATTGTCTGCGAAGTGCTAGGTATGCTGACCATTTCATTTGTTGAGTACCTTGTTATACGAACATGATGATTCGGTATGACGACACTGTTACTTTCAAACTCAGTGGTATTTTTATGGTTGCTTACATTATTGATAAATGTATGTGTAGATGCAAACAGTGTGGACCCTGTTCAGACTGCTTCTGCAGATCTGGGTCAGTCTACCCTGTTTCCCCAAGAGGCTTCAAAAACATTTCAGAAGACGCCAAAACATACGAGTTATTTTATGATTGCAGCTTTAAGGGTTAATCTGAACTAAATCTACAACATGTTTGACTAATTATTTTTATTTGTTAGTGAAAGTGAAAGAACGATGCAGTAAAAAAAAAGTAAGTGAGTATGATCAGGAAAAACACAATCACAAACCGCAGACAAACCCATGGCACAGTGAGGAAGAGCCACACAGCCATCACGAGACACCAAGAAGACAAACTTAGCAAAACAACCAGCTCTCTCTTCCCAATCAAGATGATTGCAATACTAGAATGGACATAAAGTAACGTACAACAAAAAATAAAACAATCACAGACTCCCACAATGGGAGTAACAATAAACAAAAAGTCAACAACAACAGAGCCACTGCCTTAGAACGGACAGCAGCCTAAGCCGCGGGGTGGCTTAAATGCATTTTACTGGTACCAAATCTTCGCCCTAGATTCTGCTGTTAATGAAGTACAAGAAATGTTCAGCTCGCACGGAAAGCAATGTATTATAATGGAGAAACACACTTATCAAATTAACACACTATGATGAGACAAAAAAGAAGTCACGACTCACAGATAGTCAGAGCTAAAGAAAAACCTGCCTTAAGCGACCATTAAAAAATGACAAAACAAAGGTTTTAAAGACAATTGGAAGCTTAATGAAAGTCGAAAGTATTGCAGAATGCTCCAAGCAGATTGCTCTCTTAGAGCATTCTGCAATACTGTTGACCTAAATTAAGCGATAATCGGTCTTGAGACAGGTTTAATTTGCTGTATTCCGCATTTTCTATATGAAAACGGTACGTTGAACGTTTGCCAACATCTGCTATTGCTTTCAAATTAGATTTCATGCTGCCAAAGAAGAACACACCACGTCAGAATAGAAAATGTTGGCTAATTATGTTTTGTCTCCAAGCTTTTAGGAGATAATAGGATATTCACTGAAAATGAAAATTTAATCTAATTAAATCGACTAATTGCTCCAGAGTTTGTAGGTCATAATTGCCTATAACATGACTGTGTTTTTAAGAAGAGAAAAACAATGACAAAGGATAGTTACTTGTACAATTTAATATGGGTCACATCGTCAGAAAATTTGTATTGTTGGAGCGTTGAGCAACTGATGCATTATTAGACTAATATTCAGTCTCCTATGCCAATTTCATTTTACTTCATATAGTACAATCAATGACATTTTGAGTCTTCAAAATCCATCATGGGCATTCATGTAGGATAGAGAAATCTTTTTCAGCCTTACAGAGCTAGATTACACAAAGTAAAATATATTTTTTAATAATAAAACATAATATAACTTGGAGACTGGTACAAGTATACCGGCCAGTGCATTTCTATTTCGCTGTCTGAAAAGTTTTTGTTACATCTAAAATTAAACAACAATATCAATATAGTTTCTGCTGCTGAGCAGATGCATTCAAAAACTGTCTCAAGACAAAAATAAATAGACAAATAAATAACAACAACATAAAAGGGACAGAAAAAACACGGACAAAGGAAAAAAATGTGACTCGTTCTGATAATTACACCCACAAGTTGTGATACAAGTTTCGTGTCTTAGTGTGAGCCATAGCTAGATACTAAATGCATGCAGCTTCTTTTTGAGCTCACACCCCTTTAAACATCTGCGCATAGGACAGTACAATAGGACACTTTTAATCATACAAGTAGTATAATGGTGTGGTAACATTGTGTTTATTCTCTTTTCGGTCAAACATTTAAAATGGGTTTTAGATAAAAAATAAATAAATATAAGAAAAATATGAAAAAATAAAAATGCCCGAGTGAAAAGAAGGTTCTTTGAGTATCACACTCGCAGTATAGTAAGCATATTGGATATAATAAAAAAGTAAAGCCACTTATTTAGAATCTCGCCTGGTATGTTTTAGTTTCCGTTAAAAAGTGAAAAAAAACATTCACTATATAATTACTATGATATATTTCATTCACAGATCTGGAACTTCCAGTTGTTCTTGAAGTTTTTGGAGATTACTTCCTACAATACTGCTTACGTCATGGTTACGACAAGATGCTCAAGACGCTTGGTGGTGATTTTGTCTCGTTCATACAGAACCTTGATTCTCTCCATTCCTTACTGGCGCTCACATATAAAAATATAGAGGCACCTTCTTTTAGGTAAGCATTTCCAAAGTTCGTTGGTTCTCTTCTTTTCCTGATGATCTGTTTTACCTGTGTCGCTTTAGCGAAAGCAGGTCTAGTAGTGGGACCATTCCATCCGTCCATCCATCTGTCGGTCCATCCGTCTGTCCGTCCATCCCTCTGTCTGTTCGTCCGTCCGCTACACATTTGGGGTGCCTAATTTGTGTAATATGTAACTCCAAAAGTTTAATTCCTTCTTATTCTTTTTGTATAATGATTGTTCACATATTGAAGATTTGCACCTTCTATTTTGAGCCTATTTCACGACTTTTTTTTTCATTTTTGAGGGGTGTTGAACTAAGATATTTTTCTGTCCAAAATGCTTAGAGGGGGCCTGGTTTGTGTAATCTGTAACTCCAAAAGTCTTCTTTCCTTTAAATTCAAACTTTCTATAATGGTTACTCACATATTGAAGTTGTGCACCTTTTGTTTTGTGCACATTTCACGACTTTTTTATTTTTATTTTTGTAGGGTGTTGATCTTAGATATTTTTCAGTCCAAAATGCTTAGAGGGGGCCTAGTTTGTGTAATCTGTAACTAAAACAGTATTCTTTCCTGTTCATTCAAACTGTGCATAATGATTGTTCACACATTGAAGATGTGCACCTCCTATTTTGTGCACCTTTAAAAAATTATTTTCTCATTTTTGAGGCATGTTGAACTTAGACATTTTTCCATCCAAAATGCTAAGGGGGTGCCTAGTTTGTGTAATCAGTAACTCCAACAGTATTCATTTTTATTCAACCTTTGCATAATGATTTTTCACGTCACACATTTGAAGATGTGCGCCTCCTATTCTGTGCACCTTTAATAAATATCCTCTCATTTTTACGGGTGTTGAACTTAGACATATTTTTACATCCAATATGCTTAGTGGGTGCCTAGTTTTTGTAATCTGTAACTCCAACAGTATTCCTTCCTTTGTATTCTAACTTTGTATCATGATTGTTCACACATTGAACATGTGCACCCTATATTTTGTGCACATTTGATAAAATGTTTTTTAGTGTTGATCTTCGAGATTGTTTCGTCTACGCCACCAACTGTAGATTACATCGTATAATTTGTGCATAATCTGTAGCTTTAACAGATTTAATTCCAGTATATTTGAACGTTCACACATTGAAGAAGTGCACCGGCGACGCATGTCCAGAGCAGAGTTTGCTTTTGCTTAGATTAAATCACGCCTACCATACAAACGGACTCCACGGGACACAACGCCACCTGCCGAGATCTTTAAATGATGTTCTGAAATCATATACATGTACATGTATATTGACATATAAAGATGTTAAGAAATTATACTAGACTATTTTTGGTAGCTATTGTGTCTAATACAGGGTTCAGTACAATGGTCCCCCTATTATGCATTGCATAATATGATTAAAATTGAGGGATTCTCACTTAATTAGCATACTGAATGTCAAACGAAACGGCAGCAGACGTGTCAGTGTATACGTTGGTGTAAAGCACTTAAAGTCACAATCAAACATTAGAAGATATATATCAGGTTCTTTCTCATGACACGGAAAATATATTTTTCATAATTAATAGCACACTGGGACGCGCAGTTACTTTTTTAAAATAATTAAGTTCATGACTTTTGATGCTGTTTAACATATATTACGACTTATTTCATGTTTGTCTCATAGGATTGACTTGTAAGAATTTTATACTTTTATATGCATCTAATGGCAATGGTTTAATTAGCTGCTTTTTAGTTTAGTTCACTTTTCTAAAAAGCATTCTCCGCAACTGTATCCGTATCACTACTGTTGTAAGGTGATGGCTTTCTTGATATTTCTAAATAGACCAACTTTTAGTCTTTTTACACGTTGCCTCTAAGTATAACTTTATTCCTCCCCTTTGTAGTCACTTTCGCCTTCCAAGATTGATTTGATTATTTTCATCATTGGTATGTAAGAAAAGTTTCAGTTCTTGCTATTATATATGACTTGTTAGTTTCTACTCCCTTCCAGTGGTAACATATGATACCACAGCAGTATTTCTTCCCCATTGTAGCTTGCTTGTTACGACAATTGATTTAAAATTCCACAATTTGGTCTTGGTTTACTAATCCTACTGCTTTACTCAGAAGTTAAATAAACACAACCCAAAATGATGAATTAAAGGAAAACACTGCTTTGCAATACAGTCGTCAGTTTTTGATGTTCAAAAACATGGTAATACTTCATTTAAAATAGTTTTCATAATCATGATAATCGTCCTACTTCTTTTTCAGTTACACAGATTTAAGGTATAACAACTTTATCAAAAGATTGCACCGCTTTGTTAGGGTCTATTTAGAATGCTGTCTCCTTATTATAGCTTTAATTAAGTTTGTGCTTTAAGATGTTGCTTATACTTGATTGCTTGAATACAGTAATAAACTGGTAAGTGCGTCAAAGATATGGCAAATGTGAGTGCTTACTACCAATACATCAAGTACAAACGCTCACTCTTTGTAGATTTATCCCAAACCAACATGCACTAAATGCTAATGAGCAACTATCTGTGACTCAGCTTGCTTTATTTAGATATATTAGTATGAAACCTGAAAAGCGTGAGGATTGCTTGAACATTTTTAAAGATGCTATGGCCTAGGTAATAAACCATTGTACGTGTTAATCGACAGCTTTGAGCTTAGATTCCCCATTATTTCAGATAAATCCTAGCTTTTGGGATACATTGAACAGAAACACAAGATATTAACATGCTTATGATACCGTAGATGCTGGAAAGATGCAAAGACTTACCCGTAAATGATCATAAATAATACTTATTGTTCCATCAAACGATTATTTCATCAGAATCAGTTATCATCCAGCTTGTTAGCATCACTCTCATTTATTTGCCCATAGAAAGTATCTAAGGTCGCGGCATCACCAGGTCGACATCAATAGGACATTAAAATGTAGTAAGAAAGTAGGCCTGATAAATGTTGGGCTATCATTGTTTGCTTTGTTGTTGGTAAAATTGTTTATGTTGTATGTTGCCTGTATTATATCGTTATACCTGATTTGGGGTTTGTGTAATTCTCCTCTTTATGTATGTGATGTTATTCCAAACCAGTTGTTATCATTTTCAGTAATATCTATGTGGTTGTGTGTATTTCCAAACATTGAAAGTCCGTTATAATACAACTGAAATAGCAGATTTCTTTTATTATTTGTCCTGAGGCGAAAGGCCTCAAGTAGGTATAATATGTGAGCTACTTACCTGAGAGGTATACTCGAACGGTCTTGAAGATGGCTGGCAGGTAACTGATGACCATTCACCAGGGCGGACTCCATGACTTCATAATTGGCAGGAACAGTGGATCATGTAGCCCGTCATGGTAGATGGGTGAGCGATGCTCACGGATGACCGGCTTTCCTCGGAACTCCCCAGTAGTGGCTCTCACAACGGTGCTTGGAATTTTCCGTAAACTCTAGTTCTTTCAATTCATATGGATTTTAAAAAGAAAACAGTTTTTTGTTAAAAAAATGAGTATGATCAGGAAATACCAGAACCACACACTGCAGACCAGACCATGGTACCGTGAAGAAAAGCCACAGAACACAAACCGTCATATTAAATTATCTTATATAAAACCTAGATAATTGACAGGTAAGCGGAATAAATGGACTAAAATTATGTCTTTTCTATAGCAGCCATCTTACTGATTTTTCATCCGAATGTCTATGAATTTGACATTTGATAGGAATAGACAATCTTACGTGAATTCTCTTCTTGTTACAGATATAAATGATCTTACATGAGTACTCATGTTTTAGTGTATATATCAAACGAATAAGGAAAAGAGATACATGTACATGTAATTTGCAAGGGTGTCGATCATTTTATCGCTTTTTCGCAACCATTACGGAAACGGCTCCGTGTGAAATTTAATATTTACGGGACTACTTTCTGCTAATCGGAGATTTTCGTATATACCCGATAACGAGTGTATTAGAACAAGTATTGGCTTTATAAACCAATGGCAGTCTTTGATGCAACATTAATGCATCGTCTGTGCACGCGTGCATGTTTTTACTTTATTTCTCCATATTATTTTCTTTTTGTAATAATGTGTGCAAATTCCTGTAAATGCGTTTCATATTCGAATGCTTGTTACTTGGGGGAGTTCTTATCCTCGTAGATGTCGAGAACTGGCTTGATAGTGTTCGAAGGTACAATGGCTTTATGAAAAATAAATAAAAAGATAAAAAAATGAGTCTGATAGTACGCTAGACTTTCACTACTAGCCGCCTAAACGCATCAGAGTCTCTCGACACAGGCGTGTAGAACGACCCTGAGCGCAGGTTTCTCCTAAAATAAAACCAACAATACGACTTGTAAACGAGTCCGGGACATTTTGGCCCAAAGCAAACTTGGCATTTAATCGGCACATAATTCGACCCCTCATAATTCGGCGCCAACGTTTAAGAGATCATTTAGCGCCTATACACATATTTCTACACGCCTGGTCAACACACTCGGACACGCTCGAGATACGTATTCAACATAATGTAACCTCGGGTCAGAGCCTGTCGGTTTTGCATCGGATTATCGATATATTGATTCTTTACATGCGCGGATCCAGAAAGTTTTGTCAGAGGGGGTCCAACTCTGCAACACTGACAATATTTTAGGCCGGGAGAGAGCATCCAAATACCACTAAAAGCGGGCCAACATCGGCCCGCAAGCGAAACGCCATTTAAATGGCGTTTCGCTGGCGTGCCGATTATGGTCCACCATTGAATGCTGGCTTCATAGGTTTGAGAATTTTGAGAATTTCAGGAGATCCAGACCAGTATTGCTAAGAAAACCTATATTTTTGTGATTTTTCAGGGGGTCCGGACCCCCTGCCCCCCATCCCCCTCTGGATCCGCGCATACTTTTGAACACCCAACTTATATTGGGGAGGAGTAGGATGGGGTCTCGGTAATTCAGAAAACCTTGTAGAATCCCTTACAAAGTAAAAGGAATGTTCCATCGGTTAAGAAAGTGTTTAGATGCTCCAGGGGAGAAAACAAAAGGTTAGAGGGCCTGGATAGGCCGGGTTAACCCGCCCTTATTTTGGGAAATCGACTAACAGTGCTGATCCAGATTAGACACCGCATGGTTCGCTGTCTGATCAGGGTCGCCACAGCTTGCTAAACATAATTATTTATTAAAATTTGAATAAACATGACAAATACCGCCCAACAGCGGAAGTGGACTGGTCTAATTCAGGACATTTCATTAGGCATAAATGGGAGATAAGAGACGTGTTGTATCCTAACAAAAAAGTTTCATGTTTTTTTTTGTTTTTTGTTTTTTTTGTTTTTTTTTTTTGTTTTACGTCCAAGTCAGCAGCTACGATCATGTCGGTTTTCAGTTCACATAACAAAGCTTGAACAAGCGGTAACAAGTGCTTCGTGCACATAATTTAACCTTTCACTGACAGCAACCCTTCTTGAATGAATCAACGGAATGGTGGAGAATGATCGAAGAAATTAATTTATTTCATGATCAATCTTCACAAAAGTATCGGACCGGGCGGGGATCAAACTCACTGACACCTTGATCTGCAGTCAGACACGCATCCGTAGTTACCGACTGCGCTAAGCGGCCGGGTATTAACAATTATGTAAAGATCACAAGAGATGACAACTGCTAATATTAATAAGCAGTTTGGATATAGATCAAGTCGTAAAATGTCCGGCTCCGGATCTAAACTGCTTGAAACTAGATGAGCCTTATATCTACATTAAGGAATGACTAATACGGGAATGATGTTAAATAGTTTCGTCGCACCTCATCTGGATTGACCTGATTGAACAGTGCAACCCAGGTCATATGCATCAACGCGCGACAGCCGATCTGTGTCTTCACTGTGTGCGTTTCGCCAGATTATGTGTTGTGTACATTCCCGTTTAAGGACATTTGTTAATAGCGAAAGCCTAGGTTAAACGGTGTACGTCTACTTCCAATCAGGGACAACACCCATCGTTTAATTAAAAATCTTTGTTCAAATAGTACCTTATTTATAAATCTTTACCGCAGATGAACATCTTAAGGGCAGGTCAGACCCCATCCAGATGCCGCATGATGCATTTACTGGTTAGTACAAACAAAATGTACCTTCAAACTAGCACCCCATTTTCACTAAACTTCCGTACGCTCTACTGTCTTGACTAGCAGTAATCTTTAGACAGGCTGACCCGTTTGTTGCATAAAAAATCATGAATTTTGCGGTAACAAGCCTGCCTGATCTATAGAAACGAGCCTGCCTGATCTATAGAGGCGGCTGGTCAAAGTCGTTTGACTCTTTTCTCAAATATTATCTATGCGACTGACAGACAGTATTTAGCTGTGCCTAGTGAAAACTTTAACATGTTTAAACCAGCCTGTAAACCATTGCAGCCTGGCAAAGTGACTTGGCTGGTAGAGCGTTACACTGGCGGCAGTGACCTATATACGTCACTAACCTGCTAACTGGAGATAGAAAGGGATAGAAGAGTCCGAGACTCACCAGTCACTGGGCAAGACTCCGACACTTTATCCGCTGCTATGTACTGGTTCAAGCCGGGATGACGGGGGAATTGTCCCGACATGACTGTAAAAATTTGTTGACTGTTATGTAAAGAATTAACACAAACAAATTCAAACCAGTCTAATCATAGTTGTTGTTGTTTGCTGTTGTTTGATTTTTTTGTGTGTGCTTTGATCTCTACGTCCTAGTCAAAAATTCAGCTATGTCGGGACGGGCCATCCTATGTTGATCCTGTACTGATCAAAGATCGAGGACACAATGCAAGCTTGGACCCGCAACTCCTCGGTCTCAAGTCAAGCACTCTACCACCGAGCCACTGCGCCCACTTTGCTGTTTGAAGAAAATGCAATGTAGTTTTATTGACCTAGTTATGCCATACGGGATTGCTAGTTATTTCGTTTGCTGCATGTTTTTTTTTTCTTCTTTTTTACAGCAAATTATGTTGACCCTGACTCGAGCGGTAGCTCATTTGAGCCGTGTCTTAAGATTGCCGCCATCAATGTGGCATGAATGCAACGAGCCTATGCAGCCACCTTTTTAGCTTAACGCTCCAAATGATGTTCGGTCAGTAACTTAAACACTCATAGAATATTAAAGCTTCTAGCAAAGTCTCTGATCAGACTGCGCGTATGCGCAGGCAGGTCTGAGCCTTTGCTGGTCACACATACCACATTGTTATTGGTCTGCGCTGTTTGCGAAGGTTCCATTTCGGGCTTCAACCCTTGTATACCTATAACTCCTTATCGTGTACTTTGGCAAACAGTAAAGACCTAGATTTCGTCAGGGTCTTCACTGTTTGCCTACTAGTAGACAAAACGATTTTCAGGAATAGATTCGCAAATTGTAACACGTGACACCTCAATACCGTGACACAATAGACCATACCAAGTTTAAAAGTATCAAGCCAGAAGGAATTGTCTATTAGTGCCTAAAGGGGTAATAACATGTAGACACAGATCTAAACACAGTTTCGGTGATGTGTATTTTAAGAGACGTTACACGATAATAAGGTCAGTACTGAGGTATTTACCAGATGTCATTTTATTGCCCCGGGTATAGCAGACTTCCTGTTTCCAAAAGCCGTACCAAATGAAAAACACATTCCCACTTGTGTACCGCAATGCTATGACGTCGAGAAAATATTAATCCGTTTCATTCTGGATACCAATAAATATCTACTTTTGCAAACAGTGACGACACAGACTTCTCATCCACCGACACAACGTGCATTTTCGGACAGATTTTGAACTATATTAATTCATTTGTACTTAAATAAGTGACAGTGCTCCTTTTCTGTAGCGCGCGAACGGTGCGACGAACGGCGAATCGTCCCCTGAGAAAACTGAGATTGATTATATGAGGACAGCAAAGGTGCAGATCAGCCTACACATTTGTACAAACTGGTTTGCAGCTATACTGTTGGTATCCATGAAAATATTTCAAATTGAATTTGGAAGTATCCCAGCTGATCAGGCCAGTTTGCGCTCTATACTGGTTGGAAACTCAATATGACCTTTTACCATGGTGTAGCTAAAAACCGATCGTACCTCACGTCTGCTTCCGGAAATCGCCGAGTCAGCGTAGTAATATTTATGAAAGTGCGATGATATTTTTTATATCAATTTAATGTTTTTATTTTATTAAAAATCAAATAAATTAAACAGTTGACTAGTTTCTATATATATTTAACTTTTTGGGTGCTGTAGTTGCTTTTTTTATAAGAAATATAGCTCATTTTTAGACAGACTATCTTTTTGCTATTTCATCCCAACCAATCCCCTCGATTTACTATATGTTAGGTGCAAATCTGGGGTGTTTTTCGCACGGAGACGTTTCCGTGATGGAGTTCTATTTGCCTTAGTCTGCATGGTTGCTGGAAGAATGCGATAAGTACCAACATCTCTTAGCCTAACCTTGCTCTGAAATCATAAAAAGTAAGTGAGTATGACCAGGAAATGCCACAATCACACACTGCTTACCAACCCATGTCACCGCGAGGAAGAGATACATAATACTAAAGGCCACATGCCATCAAGAAGACAATTAAAGTAAAGCATTTTTTTTCATGCTCATTTCATTTTAGCATGAAATTGTAACTGCTCATAAAAAAGATATCAAAAAAGTAAAAGATGACTTTACAATTCTCAGATGTATTTATTCTACTAATAAATGCTAAAATCAATTGTTGATATTTTAGCATTTATTAGCAGGATGAATGTCATGCTTGGATGGGTTGAGTACGAAAACCTCGAGATTCGTGATAAACATCCAAACATTGGAGAAATGAGTTTTAACGTTATTTGAACGTCATAAATCATCCAATCAAACTCATTTTTAAGCGTCATATAGTTATACATTTCTATTTAAAATCTAGGTGCAATACAAAAAACGAAAGAGATTTGGAGCTACATTACTACACAGTCAGGCCGGGTTTATACCCTATCGTCTTAGGTAAGTAAAGAAGAAGTACAGTAAAACCTGTCTTAAGCAGCCACTCAAAGGTAGACAAAACAAAGATCTTACTGACAAATGGTAGCTTAATGAAGGTCGAAAGTATTGCAGAATGCTCCCTTTGGAGCATTCTGCAATACTTTTGACCTGCATTAAGCGATAATTGGTCTTGTAAACGAATTTTTGGTCTTTTTGAGAGTGGCCGTTTTAGACAGGTTTTACTGTATCACACAAGCCTTTAAGTAATACATGTATACTATTTGCGATTCGATTATGTGTCAAGCACACATCTCTTGACAATTAAATTAACATTTTTGTTTGTGTTGATGGTTTACGTCCGAGTCAACAATTTTTCAGTCATGGATCGATTTCCTGTCTTCTTGGGTTGAACGATAACAATGCAGATAATAAAGGACACAACGCAGTGCCTCTTGTGATTCTCTAGATCTCAAGGCTTAAAGGATCATTGACGGTTTGAGCAGTATACGCCTAATTTGTTGATCCACAGAACCCAAATTTGGAGCTTCTGGTGTAATACATGTAGTATCAGTGCAATAGCTGAATCTAGTGTCAAGAGCGAGTCATTAAAATATTTTAAAAAATTGCACGCACTCTAAAGACATGGCTGGTTAAGCGGGGTGGGGGCCTGGAATTTCATAATGATACAAAGGTATTTTTGTTCGTTCTATTGATGTTTGGTAAGTAAACCACTATATATCGCACTTATCATATAAAATATAGTATTTAAAGGTATACATTACATGTATATGCCTCAAACTGAATGTAAATTTGTATGTGCGTGTTATTTCAGGGCTTGTTAAGGCTGTGGCGAGAGATCTCTACAATCAAAATGCAGATATAGTAGTTGTGAATAAAACACAGAACTCTATCTCAGATGGTAAAACTCAGGAACACGTGACATTTAGAGTGACACTAAATGAACTAGAAGAAAATACAAATACATGTAAAGCAATTAAGGAATTCAATCCTTCCTTTCCTAATGGATTTCACTTGAGTTCGGAACATTTCTGTCACGCCTTCCCATATCATATTGTGTTTGATTCTAAGTTGTGCATTCGACAATGTGGACTTATGATACAACGATTTATGGCGTCAGCTAGCAATGGACGGAAAATTACAGATATGTTTGAGTTGATACATCCTCGAATGGAGATGACGGTCGTCAATATAAAGACGTTTATAAACGCAGTTTTCATGTTGAAAATGAAGACGTCGAGGATGCGGAAGAATGGGGAACCAATATACTTAATACTCAAAGGTACCATACATTTATGACTTTTATTAAATTTGGGCCTCGACGCGACAAAGCCTGTCTTCGGGGTTTCTGAAAAAGCGAGACTCAAACCAGTCCCTTCTGCTACAGAGACTAGCTAGAAAATTGAAATCTCGCTTGTAGCAAGTCTAGATATGATACTTTCCAATAAGCGAAAATTAAAGGCGCTGATCAGACTGCGCGGATGCGCAGGCTGGTCTGCCCACGTGTTGTTCGCAAGCCCCCAAAGACAGGTTTTCTCATGTCGAGGCCCAATTATAATGCTCCATTAAGTTTCATTTAATCAAGTTTGGATGGCTGATTAGAGGGTTGGAGGTGCCACTTGTAACATGCCTCAAATATCCCTGGATATTGCATTTTCTAAATTCTACCACGGAAATTCAGATTTGATTGTTAAATAGAATACTGGTTTAAAAGCTCTTCTGCAACAGGGTATATTAGATCCATTATTTTATGCTAATTTAGTTTATAGAGTCAAAAGAATTGCAGGAGTGCCTATCTTTACTGAAAAATCAAACGTTGTACAAAATAGGATATACAGTAAACTGCCACTCTCAAAAAGACCAAACATTGGTTTTCAAGACTAGTTATCGCTTAATGCAGGTCAGAAGTATTGCATAATGCTCCAACGGGAGCATTCTGCAATACTTTCGACGTTCATTAAGCTACCATTTGTCATAAAGATCTTTGTTTTGTCTATTTTGAGTGGCCGTTTTACACAGGTCTTACTGTTACATGGATATTATGCGACAGTCTGCATATACCTGGTTATAAATCACGGTTTATAGCTATGGTTTCCTCTTTAACTCCATGACGGTTGGTCAGGCCCTAGACTCCATGAGACCATGTCCTAATAATTTAGTGCATGATGTTTTTCTTTAGCTGGGCCCACCGTACCTCAACTTGAAGTTTTCTTCAGCGCTGACTGTCTGTTTTGTTTCATCACAGTATATTAATTAGATTTCAAATTGATCGTTTCTCTGTGATGATGCATTGCATAAGTTAGGAAACCCCTATGCGAGCTAAACATTTCTTTATTTTACCCACAGCAGAATCTAGGGGAAATATTTGGCCAGTAAAATGCATTTAATTCCCCTGATGGTCTAAGCTGCTGCCCGTTCTAAGGCGTCGATTCTGTTGTTGTTTATTTATTGTATGTTGTTACATGCGCGGATCCAGACTTGAAAGTTTTGTCAGAAGGCGTCCAACTTTGACAACTTTTTATTTTTTTAGTTGATGAGGGGGGAGGGAGGATCCAAATACCACTATAGGCCCAACATTGAATGCTGGCTTGGTAGCTTTGTGATTTTCAGGGGATCCGGACCAATATTGCTACAAAACACTTTAATTTTGTGGTATTTCAGGGGGGGGGGGGGGGGTCCGGACCCCCTTGTAACCCCTGAATCTGCCCATGTGTTACTGCCATTGTGTGTGTTAGCTTTGTTATGGGTTCTTGTTTTGTGGTGTGATTCTCAGTGGTCTTTCTAGTTTAGCAATCAACTTGCTCATGGCGGAGAATGATGGTTGCTTTACTTTTAAAAAATGTGTTGTGGCTGTCTGTGCTCTTTGTCTGCTCCTCATGGTTTGCATGTAATCTGTGATTATGGTATATCCTGGTTATACTAACGGTCATTACATCTAGCCAATGTAATGTAAATGTAATTTTCGTGTGTATAAAGTTCCTATATGCCATAAGTTAACAAAATCACTTTCATTCTGTTATTTGCCAGACACATTGCAACACAGGTAAACAAAGATGGTCGATATTAAGTAATGATTGAGACTAAATAGAAACGCATTTAGAAATTTAGATGTAAACCCCAGGCCTCAAAACCATTATTTTAGATAAAGATACTCTTTTTAAGCGCATTTCCTTGTTTTTTGTAGGACAAATGATGTGGTTAAATGATATCAATCATATGATATTCATCAGCTCACCAAGACTGTCTAGCTTAACAGAACTGCTTGAAATGAACGTGTTTCTCGCTGACATTCCTATTTACGACGTCACCCGGGAATTGGTCCTTCTGAATCAACAACGTATTGCAGAAATTGATATTGCGTGAGTTTGATACAGTTTTCTCTGGACAAAATTTGCCAGTTAATGATAATTTAGAACATACCAATACTCTAGAACACAAATTCCTGTATCTCTCAAATTTATGTTTGGGTGTGACAAAATCTGCTCTAGTTGGTTTGAATGCATTTTTGGTTTTGCCTATGCTTCCTAATGAAGGATCAAATTTTATTGGCACGGATGCTAACTCACTTGTGTTTCGAGGTACTGATATGACTCAATTATATATTGGTTGAAGAAGAGCTAACGTTCTTGAAATTTTCTAATATTTGGATGGAGTCAATATTGATTATTTGAATTTAAGTGATTCTGATGAATTACAAACATCTTTAAAAATATAGTCGTGATATCAATTTTATTACATACTGTATGTCGGTCAAGCTAATGGGATCTATAACAATAAACTTGAATGTAAAGCATGTGCCTTGGGATCCAATATAAAGAATAACTAACGTAAACGCCGATATCAATTAAACCAAACAAATACGAGACACCCACTAGTATTTATACAACTAAAGTAAACAAATTGGTAAATTGAAATTGCAATCAAATTAATTGCTAATATTAAAATTGCATTTTGAAAAAAAGCTCATGAAGAGTACTCGTGTTTCTACTACTGACAGTAATGGCAATGTATAACTTAAATATTACAACATAGAAAGAAAGAACACACATTGTCGCTAGAGTCTTAAGAGTCTTAACCTTATACAATGGCGTAGCCAAAACGGTGAAAAAGTTACGCACGTCAAAGGGAGACTACTGTATCAAGCATTGGTTCTCTACAATTATGTCCCTTTTCAAATTGGAACTTGGGAGCGAATTCTTTCCTCTTTGCTCCCAGAGGGAGAGAATTATTTCCTTTAAGGTATGGGAATCACTTTTACCACATTAGGTGAGCTTCCCTTGGTGTTACTTTTTTATTACGCACGTGCGTATACTGCGTAATGGGAGCTACGCCAATGTTATAGATAGATTGACAGTACAATGTGTATATCTGTCTTGAAAGACCACACGTGAGTGTATTTTCTGCTAGACAAATTCTTCATGTGAATAGCCAATACCATGATCAAACTGAGTAGCTTACAAGTCTGATCTTAGTCCTTGCTGGGCATGCATGCCAAAGTACTTTGTTGGTTTATCATTAAGGAACACTCTAGTGTGTGGCAGCTGTTTGAACGTTGCATTGATTTTTACTCTTTATGTATTCATTCAGCTCTTAACTACTACTTAAACAGTGCATGTATGGAAAATTCAACTTATACGTATCATCTGATACTTTGTTTGTTTGTTTGATTGATTTGATTCTTTACGTCCCATCAAC
The DNA here is from genome assembly GCA_964019695.1 of Loripinus fragilis. Classification (NCBI taxonomy): domain Eukaryota; kingdom Metazoa; phylum Mollusca; class Bivalvia; order Lucinida; family Lucinidae; genus Loripinus; species Loripinus fragilis. The sequence continues at coordinate 52,791,120 of OZ026520.1, forward strand.
AATCTTTCATTTATAAAGGGACGGGTCTTCCTGGGTTGAACCAGTACGAAGCTGGGATTAATGTTCTTGCTCAAGGACACAACACAGTGACGCCGGTGAGGCTCGAACCCGCTGCCATTCGGTCTCAAGCCAAGCACTCTACCACTGAGCCACTGCGCTCCCCTCTGATACTTTGTTCACACAATGTAGACACATTGTACATTAGCATAGAGAAGTTTGATGCCTTAACCCATATAAGCTTAGCGTCCCTTTCTTGGGACATCTGTAAACATGTAGAACCAGATCAGACGCCGCATAAAAGCGGCGTCTGATCAGGTTCCCCACTGCTTGCTTGCAGAATTTGCATATAAAATTTGAATAAAAATGAAAAATACCACCCAACAACCATTAAATAGAAAATGAACTCGTCCAATTGATAAGGATGGGAAAACACATTCGGCATAAATGGGTTAAAACTTTTTTTTTGACAAATTGGCAGCTTCTTCACATTACTAGTTTTCTTTTCTTTCCGCGTCTTCATATGGGTCAAAATTCAACTCCTATCACATTTGCTTTCATGAACATTCTGATACTTTGTAAATACACTGAGAGACATTGAACGTTTGCATGAAGATGTTAGATACCGAGACAATAAACTCTTTACAAAAGCAAAGCAATTTGAACTTAAGGATTTTGTGTTCTCAGATATTGCATACATTGGGACTTTGCATACACAATATAGACACATTGGACATATGCATAGGATAATTCAATGCCTGAAAATTAATTCTTGACAAAATGACACCTTATTGAAATTAACGTAGTATTTGTCTTTATAGTCTTCGTGTCTTCATTTGGCTCTTAATTGCTAAAACAGTGCATATACGGGGAATTCAACTTATACCAAAGTTTGATGTCTTAAAATTAATTTTAGACAAAATGACAGCTCAGCATTTTTATCTTCATATTCAACTCCTTAAACTTATATTCAGTAACATTCTGATATTAGGTATACACAATGGAGATACATTTTGAGCAATTTGCATGGAGATATTTGGAATTCGACACGAGAAAACCTGTTTTCGGAGGTTTGCAAACAACAAAGGCGCAGGCCAGCCTGCACATCCACGCAGTCTGATCAGCGGCTTCGTTATTCGTTTATTGGAAAGTGTAATCGAGCGAATTTTCAATTTTCTAGCTATCTCTGTAGCTGACCAGGCTAGATTGAATCTCACTTTGTCGGAACCCCCAAAGACAGGTTATCTCGCGGCGAGGCCCAATTTTGATACCCTGAAAATATTTCTTTGGCAAAAATGACAGAATGTTGAATTTAGCTACATTGTACTTTTTTCCACTTTTTTCCTTATAAGGATATTGTTGTTTCAGAAAGTCCATATATGGAGAATTCCATGTGCGGACCTAGAGGGGGGGACAGGGGGTCCGGACCGCCCTGGAAAATTACAAAAATATAGGGTTCTTTAGAAATACTGGTCCGGATACCCTAAAAAATCACAAAGATAAAAGCCAGCATGCAATGTTGGGCCATCATCGGCCCGCCAGCGAAACGCCATTTAAATGGTTGGCCGATGATGTCCCATTTTAGTAATATTTGGATCCTCTATCCCCTCATCAACTAAAAATACGTTTTCAAACTTGGAGCCCCTCTGATAAAACTTTCTGGATCCGCGCATGATAATTCAACTTGTACCACAGCTGTTGGCATCTGATAATACTGAAACTAAGTTTTTTCACTGATGGGGATGTGTCATGTAAGCATTGCTTATTGGCACTTTTTCATTTAAAATGGAATCATATTAGTTGGGTACATATTGGTAATAAAGTGTCTGACTATACCATACTACTGTGAAGAAATTATCTCTAAAAGCAAGCAAATATGACCAGGAATTGCCACAATCACACACTGCAGAACGCCAGCAGCGACATGACTCCACATGACAGCAAGGAGAGAATTAAAGTAAAGCAAGCAGCCTTCTCTTTTCCAGGGAATTAATTGCCAAAAATAAGAAAGGACACTGCTGCACAGCAAAATAATAACGAAACATAAAGCCAGGGAACACTTCTTTCGAGTTTTGAGCTGAATATTTCCATATACCTGTTGCATGTGTTTATAGGAAGAAGCTAGACGAGACGACTATAGAACTCAGGAAGATCTCTAAAGCCCTGGAACTAGAAAAAGAGAAAACTGACATGCTTCTGTATCAAATGTTGCCAGAGAAAGTGGCAAATGATCTTAAGAATGGTAGACAGGTCGAGGCAGGTAATTCGTTTATTTGCGGAAAATGTAGGTCTGGTATGAATCGTTTGAATCTATGTTTTCAACTTACCTAAGAAGGACAGATCTCCATATTTAGGGCGCCAACTAATAATGTAATAATCCCCTTCTTGTTAACAATTTATTTGCTATTCCCCCAGAAGCGATATATTCATATTGCATATCTTAAAAATCTCGATTGAAGGATAGCACTCTAATGTTACTATGTAGTTCTTTAAAAGAAAAACGAAACACACGGAAAGACCAAATTGAATGTTTATTGGGTTCTTCATTTTGTAAATGGACCTGAATAACAATAAATTACAATTCTATCACAATCTATAGCGCCGTATTATGAATACATGTGTGACAAAGTGCATGCTACCAAAGCAATTAGGAAAATTTAAAAGCTATTTGTGTACCACCAAGAGCAATGAATTAATGGCTTAATACTACTTATTTATTTTTTCCATTAAACTTTGATTCAACTTTATGCCATGGGAACTAAAGCTCAAGCTTTTAATGGCATACACTAGTTTCAACTATTTCAACTATACAGACAGACAGCGTTTAGATCATGAACTGACTGTAATAATAAAGTCCTAGAGGTTAATTTAGATTGTGTAATAGTTTTGCGAGTCTCTTTTATTGAAAATAAGCTGATAATAAGTAACTCTCCTCTAACCCTTTGTATATATAAGGATATCCCTAAACGGTTACTTTTACAAACAGTGAGGACCCAGGTGAAATGCAACATAATGTGGCATTTCATCAGGATCTACACTGTTTGTCATTGCATAATGTGGTATTTCATTAGTTTCTACACTGTTTGTCAAAATGCTGCATTTCATCAGGGTATACACTGTTTGATGAGGTAAAAATCTTCCAACAAAATGCTTTTTAAAAGAAATATTACCTGCCACCCCAAGATATATACAATGGATCACCCCAAGTTTATTGTTTCAAACCAGAAGGTAAAATTCATAAGTATACAGAGGGCTAAATGCAAAAAAGTTCTAGATTGATTAACCTTTGGCGTTGCGAACACGTAACACAAAACAACAGACTTGGTTTGCTTCTAGTATATTTTATACTCAGCAACTTTTTCAGCACTTACATTCACAACCAATATCATAAACAAGACAAATGTAATTGGGATATCTTAAATTATTTTCATTTTGCTCTTGTCCATTTTTACAGAAAAGTTTGACCAAGTGACAATCCTGTTCAGTAATATTATAATATTTACCAATCAAAAACGTTGTAAACATGTTGAAAAATCAATAACAATTTTTGATTCCTTGTCCATTTTTACAATCCTGTTCAGTGATATCATAACCTTTACCAATATCGCTGCCGCTTGCTCAGCCATAAACGTTGTAACATGTTGTAAATTCTTAAAATATTTTGATTCCTTGTCCATTTTTACAGACAAGTTTGACCAAGCGACAATCCGTTCCAATATCGCTGCTACCTGCTCAGCCATGGACGTTGTAACATGTTGAAAAATCTTGAATTATTTTGATTCCTTTCCTATCTTTTACAGAAAAGTTTGACCAAGTGACAATCCTGTTCAGTGATATCGTAACGTTTACCAACATCGCTGCCGCCTGCTCAGCCATGGAAGTTGTAAACATGTTGAACAATCTCTATCACAGATTTGATGCACGCTCTACAGAACACGGTGTTTATAAGGTATGTATACATATTCCATTGTGCTGTAGAGAGAAACATGTTATTACCTGTCCCATCCGGGAATCGAAACTTGGTTGCTGGATCTACATGCACACACTCTACCATATTGCTGTAAAAGCCGGTGTGTTAGAGCGTTTGCATGTAGATCCAGCGACCTGGGTTCGATTCCTGGCTTGGGCAGGTGAAAATAGTTTTGCTCTACGACAATTATGATCATAAAACTACACCACAAAAATATAAACATACGCATATCACAATAATAGCCATACTATTTCTAATCTAAAATAAGAAATGTACCATTGAAAAGTTTCTAAGGCTGGCCTTAAAAGGACATGTACTTTTCTAAAATCCTAAAATAGTTTATATTAAATACTCTCCAAGGTTCTTTCCTAAATGAGAGTTAAATTCTTGACAGAACCCCATATTTACAGATCCTATTCTTGTTGCTAATATGATGCTCTGGAAACGATTAAGTGTAATTTACTACGGTTACAGAGTGGTTATCCTTAGAACAGCAGGGTTGAATTTCAAGATGATTGTTCTTTTTATTTTGTCAAGGATTGATAATTGAGCTAATGTACTTTTGGCATAGTCGGCCAACAAAGGCTCAGAGAAGATTAATAGAACCGAATAAATCAGACATATAAGGCAGTATGGTAGAAGAACCTACATGGAAATTTGGTAAATTACAAAGAAGAAAAATAATATTAACAACAATTAAAATATATACATGTATATTAGCCCACATATCTGGTAAACACAATCAACAAATTAAAATAACCCCGAGGCTTGACTCAAGATTCTGGTCATGGTAAGCTTGTGCAGCTCGTGTTTGTGAGCCACATGCAATACATGATAAAATTTTATTGAAGTGTTTCTTTAGTTCGTCAGTATAGATTGAGATTCAGAGACATAGCCCCAGCATAGGCGTTTAAAGGAGGCTTTATAGCCTATGCGATAATAATAAAATGCCATTTGCTGGTCTATATGTCCTTTATGAGTCAGCTCCAGGGATAAAAGAGGCAAGAGCCAAACTCGCAGCTGCTACCAGAGATAATTTATGAAACTCCACAAAGGTTCATACCACGATATCTTAACCCTAAAAGTGCGAATAACAACAAAAGTTGTCTGCTTTTGTCGTATGCGAAAATACTTCAGAAGAATCTTCTACAAACAGTGTAGACTCAGACCAGACTGCTCCTGTTGGAGGTCTACACTGTTTGCCTTCATACTTACATCAGCAAATATATGGAGCAGACGACTTAAGCAGACGACTTTTTTAGACTCAATTATTGCAGGAGATTTAAGAGTTTACACCAATCACCATGCCACTGCGTGAGAAACACCATTTTTGTTGAATGTAAACAACAAATATGCAAACCAGACTGACTGCGCATCTGCGCTGTATAATCAGCACCTTTATTATTTCCTTCATATGTACGGGTGTATAATAAATACACTTGCTTTATTCAAACGTTTACAATACAAGCTAGACATTATTCTATTGTGTTTCTAACATGAAACATATTTTATCGAGAAGATGTGTATTAAGTACATTGGTGCCAAGTGATTAAATAGGGATGGCAGAATATTTCTAATAATTAAACTTGCTCAATTGGGAAATGGTTTGATTGATTGCCTGTAGAATCCATTTGACGTATTATTTCAAATATATTTACGTCGAAGAATGTAAGATAATAAAAAAAAATTGAAATGCTATAAACGAAGATTAAACAGCTCAGTAAGTTCTCTCTCCAGCAGCAATTATAACTTAAACCAGGTGATAGGTATCATTATCCTTCCCTGTAAACAAAGCATTATTAGTACATTACTGCTGGCAAAATGACAGTTAACCCTGGGGCAGTCAGTCAATAATTTGCTTTAAACTACACCTTCTCATAACTACTGTGTGGAACTTCACCAAACTTCACAAGAATGATCCAGGAATGTTCCTCTTTCAAAGTTGTTCAAAGATTTTAATAACATGCAAAATTTTTGTCAAAACTTACTGGTCCAATTTGAAAATAATTTGGCACAAATGGTTCTAGAATGAACCCCTACCAAAGTTTCCAACATTTCATTTGATCCATTAAAACAGTGCTGCCATGGGGCGGAGTTAGTTTTCCATTCACATTTATAGGAAGAACATAAAGAAATATTATTGTCAAAAATTTCTGGCCTGACTTGAAAATTATTCGACAGAAACAGTCAGTGGTGGACCAATACTGTTTAAATTATTATGTTCCATCAAAAACCTGATCACCACAGGCGCGGCTATTTTTTCCAGTACATATATTGTGAAAACTTAAAAAAAAACTTCTTGTCAAAAACTGCTATTTGTCAGAAACTGGAGAGCAGATTAACATCTAATTGGGCTCAAAGGGTCTTTGCATTGCCCCCACCCCTCATGATTGTTGAAACGTTTCTGATAGATAAAAACATGGGCACTAGAGAATGGCGTTAATTTTCCTATACCATAAACATCTTAATGAGAAAACTTAAAAAAAAATCTTCTTGCTAAAAACTGCTGGTCTGATTTGAAGACAATATAGCTCAGATGGTCCTAAGTTCGCCTTCTACAAGGGTTGGGGTGAGGTTGGCGCACCCTGGGGCCGGTTTGAGCCACCCAGTAAAATATTTTACTGACTGTTTTAGGGTGGTGCTTCTTTTGTGGATCATTGATGTTATTTCTGTCTTGCTTTTGTTATGCTTTCGTGCGCGTCTTTTTATTGATGCCTTGTGGTCACCTGCTGGGAAAGGACTGACCTCTTGGCTCTCGTTTGTGATGTCTAATTGTGAAGTTGTCACTATCCATAGGTATCCTGGGTCAGGTGTGGTGCTTGATTGGATTGACTCCTGATCTTTGCCCTCTTTCTTACTTTGTTCAAATTATAATAATATGCCCAAAAATATTGCTGCCAGAGAGCTGCCATGTAATGCCACATGATTTTTATATGCTTATAAAGGGAAACTATGGAAATACTTCTATTCTGTAGTCATTAGGTCAATTGTTTTATTATTCGATAAGTACCATATAGTGGCCCACAAATAACCATATCTCTGAGAGAGCCCCACCCTGTGGTGTGATGTGATTTACATAGGTGCAAAAAGAAACACAAACATTATTCTATTATATTATTGCACCTAGAACTTTGCATTTTGGTGTGTTACTTCATGTTGTGGTCCTTAAAAGGGCCAGAAACTCAGGTGAACGACTTAAGGGTCCTCTGGGCAACCTTATTTATATTTCTCAACCAGATTATATGTTGTAGGTACTCAAAACACATGTTTAAATTGGTGGATTAGAAAAAAATAGTCATATTCTACGATAAAGTTATTATCTGGGTCTATGGGCAGTATCGCACTGCCTGCTAAAATAACTGTGATCTGTCCCTACAACAAATATGGTCTGTGATTCTGGCATTTCCTGAACATACTTACAGTAAAACATGTCTTAAGTGGCAACTAAAAAGACCGATAATTTGGGTTTAAAGACCAATTATCGCTTAATGCAAGTCAAAAGTATTGCAGAATGTTTTCGACCTTCATTAAGCTACCATTTGTCTTTACGATCTTTGTTTGTCTATTTATGAGTTGCCACTTAAGACAGGTTTTACTGTACTTATTTTTTAAGATTGTAAGTTCGAACTTCAAGTCCAATCTAAACAGATTTTGGTCGGTGGTTTCTACAGGCCACCTAACAGCGGTGCCGAATATTTCAACCTAGTCGTTGAAAGCATTGACAGAGCTCATAACACCAACATAACCGACCTCATTATTTTAGGTTACTTTAATTATAACATGATGACGAACGACAATAACAAAATAAGGGATTCAATGTTACATTAAAATTTATCACAGGTAATTAAAGACGCAACGCACTTTAAAGAACATTCATCATCACTCATCGATCTGATCCTTTTACGTAACACTGCAAACATGCTAACAAGTGGCGTTATTGACAACTTCTTGCCAGATCAAATAAGGTACCACTGTCCAATTATCGTTTTGTTAAAGTTTCTACGCCCATCAGTGAAAACATATAAGCGGCGAGTATGGCTCTATCCCCAAGCAGATTTCACCAGGTATCGCAAACTTCTATCCGAATATAACTTTGAAGAGGATATAGAACGCAATACCGACCTTGAACACAACGTGAAATACATAACAAATGCACTCATTGAAGCAAGTGAGAAATCAATACCAAACAAAATCGTAACGATAAGGCCTAAAGATCACCCTTGGATCACATGTCCTATTAGAAACCTGATTAGGAAGCGCAAGCGAATGTTCAGAAAATACAAGAAAACTTATGACAATAATATAAGAGATAAATTCAAAGTAATTAGGAATAAGGTTGTTAACGAAATTCGGAAATCTAAAAAGGAATATTTTGACAAACTTGAACAACTTTTATCAAATGAATCAGCTAGTTCCAAAATATTTTGGAAAACCTCTAAGCAAATCCTTAATCTAGACAAAACATCAACAAATATACCAACCCTAATATTTAATGACGAAACTGCTGAAGACGATTACCAAAAATCTAATATGTTGAATATTTATTTTGCATCGCAGTCGCACATAAATGATGATAACAAAACACTACCAGCTCCAACCCAGATTCAACACGAAGAACTTGCGCACATAGACATTACCCAACAAGATGTAATTGACGTCTTAAGCAACTTGAACGTCACCAAGGCATGCGGCCCTGACTTAATTAGCCCTCATCTCCTCAAAGAAGGTGCCTCTGTCATCTCCAAACCACTTACTATGATTTTTAATCGCTCACTACAACAAGGATACTTCCCAGCACGTTGGAAAGAAGCAAACGTTACACCAATCTACAAAAAAGAAGATAGATCTTCTCCTTCTAATTATAGACCCATCTCCTTACTAAGCTGCATAGGAAAGACAATGGAACGCTGCGTTCACAAACACCTCTACAACTATATCAGTCAAAATAATCTTTTAACACCCCTTCAGTCTGGATTCATTTCTGGAGATTCCACCACTAACCAGTTGCTTAACATCTACCATATGTTCTGCAAAGCTGTACATAATGGGAAGGAAGTCTGTGTTGTCTTCTGTGACATCAGTAAGGCCTTTGACAGAGTCTGGCACAAGGGAGTATTTTCAAACTGGCCGCTATTGGTTGCTCTAAATCTCTTCTTCGTTGGTTTACGAGTTATCTATCTGGGTGTAGACAAAGAGTTGTCATAAATGGAGTGATATCAGACTGGGCCTCAATCTTTGCTGGAGTCCCACAAGGCTCAATTCTGGGACCCCTGGATTTTCTTATCTTTATCAATGACATCCAGTCAAACATCCGCCTCTTTGCCGATGACACTAGTCTCTATATTATTGTAGAAAACCCTAACACAGCAGCACTCACTCTTAATTCTGACCTAGAGACAATACGCCACTGGGCTGACAATTGGTTAGTAGACTTTAATCCAACTAAAGCTACCTCTCTTTTGATATCTAGGAAACGAATACCTGAAACGCACCCTACTCTCAAAATGAACAACACAGATATCTCCGAAAAAACAACACATAAATATCTAGGTATCACTTTTAACAACTCCTGCACTTGGTCAGATCAAGTAAAAAACATAGTAGAAAAAGCATGGCAGAGACTTAACCTGCTTAAAGCTTTAAAGTTTAAACTACGCAGACATGCCCTTGAGCGAATGTATTTATCATTCATTTGACCCTTACTAGAATATTGCGATGCTGTCTGGGACAATTGCTACACAGAATAAAAACAACAACTAGATCTCATTCACCATGAAGCAGCTAGAATAATAACCGGGGGGAACAAAATTTCGTAGCATCCAAAAACTCTTATCTGAGCTGGGATGGGAAACTCTGCAAGAAAGAAGGTCTAAACACAAACTCGTTATTTTCTATAAAATAATAAACGGGCTCACTCCTAACTATCTTTCTGATCTCGTACCTCCTATTGTCCAAGATAACGTTACGTATAACCTTCGAAATGCCAACAACATGCGATCATTACGAGCATGCACAAATCTGAATTTCAACTCCTTCTTCCCCTCAACCATTTGTGCCTGAAACGAGCTACCAGATGAAATAAAGGGAGCAAGCACCGTATCTGCATTTAAAAATCAGCTAAACAAGCATAAGAAGCCCCCACCAATGTACTTTCATGCAGGCACAAGAAAAGGACAGATACTACACACAAGAATACCATGGAATGCAGCTCGTTAAACTCTCATCTTTATAGTAAAAATATTATCAACAGTCCGTCCTGTTCTTGTGGAGGCTTTGAAAGTGCTTATCATTTCTTTTTTATATGTCCAATATACAGGCACACAAGAACCATATATTTGTCTAATGTCTTGCAAACGCATAATACGCATGAATTACTATATGGTAAGGAAACTGCAACAGACCTAGAAAATGAAGCTCTTTTCTTAAAAGTTCAAGATTTTATTATACACTCAAAACGATTTGACTAGTATACACGAACTGGAAATCAATTTGTACTCTGTATCTCTCTCTCTCTCCCTCTCTCTCTGTCTGTCTCTCTGCTTCTGTCTGTCTGTCTGTCTGTCTGTCTGTCTGTCTCTCTCTCTCACTCTCTCTCTTTCTCTCTCTCTAGAAAATGGTTTGAATTTTACACTGTTCACATATATTTAATGCTACTAAATGCTATTCAGGAAATGACTCGTATAAGCTTTTAGCTTACTGTCAGATCCTGGTCCATTGATTATGTAAATTGTTAAATATTGTATGTATATAAAGAAATAAAATACTGTTTAAACCAAGATTGTAAGTTCATTGTACCATACTATTATTGATTTTATCAATTGACTGACCATACACTTATGCAATATTTGAACAATTCTATCAATTTATCACAACAATGACCAGCTAGAAGCAGTACGCTTCATAGCTAACATTGACAGAATACTTCTGGTTAAATGTTACTGTCCTTTTACAGCTGCACTGTAAAATATGTGTCGGTAAATATCAAAAGAGGTGGCAGCACAATAAAAGTAAAGAACACAATTAAAGTAAAAAGTAGTAAGGACTCTAAGCACTACCTGTATAATTTAAAAAGGAGATTCTGACAGTGATGTCATAATATGTTTTGGTACTAAATTTAAGTTATCAGTGGATCGCATACAGCTATTTAAAGGGATTTACCTTACGTCACTGTCATAAACTGTTTGGGGAACAGTACACCAAAACACAACCAGCCCATACAATGAGGGAAAAAATAAACAATGAGTCAAAAAACAAAAGAATCACCTCAGAGGGGGCAGCAGCAGAGGCCACTGAAGGGCTTGAATTATCAGACAGGTCAAATTTACGCCCTAGATGATGCTGTTGTAAAAACACAAATAGTCTTCAGCTTTCTTTACTTATTCAATGTATCATCACAGCGAAACAATTAAACCAAATTTACTTACTGTGATGATACACAGAAAATGACTTTTAACTCGCAGTCGAGACTAAAGAAAACCCTAGTTGAGCAATGTGGCTTGATTTGGGGGTTTCTATAGCTCTTAAATAAGTGCCATATATTTAAAGTGTGGGGATTCAGGTAACAAAATTCGCACTAGTTCATTTTTGTACTTTTCTTTTTAAAGGTGGAGACTATTGGAGATGCTTACATGATTGTAGGCGGGATACCAGTGAAAACAACAACACATGCTCGCCCGGTAGCCAGCTTTGCTCTTGATATGATCTATGAGGCTAATGAAGTGAAATCACCGGCTACAGGAAAACCCCTTCAGGTGATTTACTCTGTCTAGCATTACTATGTACTTTTCTTTTTAAAGGTGGAGACTATTGGAGATGCTTACATGATTGTAGGCGGGATACCAGTGAAAACGACGACACATGCTCGCCCGGTAGCCAGCTTTGCTCTTGATATGATCTATGAGGCTAATGAAGTGAAGTCACCGGCTACAGGAAAACCCCTTCAGGTGATTTACTCTGTCTAGCATTACTATGTTAACAATATATATTTTGACATATTTTTTACTCCTTCTCCACATGCATCCTATAGGTGTACCACGACCTCTGATCAATGACCTTTGGGTCTTTCTATTTCAAAAGATTGATGCATAATGCGTAAAATCAGCCAGTTTGGGCTGGAACATCTGTGTATGTCAAAGCTTTTATAATAAATGTAAATAAATGCCTGAAACCCTTTCTTTTCTAGAACAACATATCAATATTGTAAATAGTCACTCTTCAATGCTTTTTGTTTATCTTTAAATTCTAATACAACTCTATATGAATATGACATTTGTTTTATGGAGTGAAGCAAAAAATACATATTTAATGAGTGGTGAAGACACGAATTTAAAAAAACATTTTTTCTCTTCACAAGACCATATCCATACCAAATATATCAATTTCTTTTTATTATGTAAAAATTTGAAGCATAAAATATGTTTTCACTATTATGTAATGTTCATGATGCCGATGCATGTGTCTGTCTTCAAAAACTGAAACCAGATGAACTGCAGTAAAGTAAATGAAAATTTCAGCAAATGCTGACAATTTTATCATCCCAATTTTCCTCATGATCCAATTAAATTAATACAAACATTAAGGTTTTTTGTGTTTCATAACTCCGAAAATGTCAATATCGTGCTACCAAGTTGGTTTTATATGAAGCTGACTGTAACTTGAATTTAGGATACTTTTGACTTTGGAATAGAATGTATGCAGAATTATCATTGTTTTATTTGATATAATCTATATATTATAGTCTAAAGAAGTAATCCATTTGTAAGATTCAAGCTTTATTGAGCACAGATCTTGTTGCAAATCATGAAAAACAGTGAGTATGATCAGGATATACTAACATCACATACCGCAGACAAACCCATGACGCTGCGAGGAAGAGCCACACAACAATCATGAGACACAAGGAAAACAAACTACACCAAGCAACCAGCTCCCTCTTATTCATCAAGATGCTTGCAAAACAAGAATGACCATAAAGTAACTCACACTAAACCATATACTAGAACACTTACAGAATCCCACAATGGGAGTAACACTCAACAATGAATGAACAACAACAGAATCACCACCTTAGAACAGACAGCTGCCTAAGCCACTTGGGGGCTTAAATGCATTTTACTGGTACAAAATCTTCGCCCTAGATTCTGCTGTTGTTGTAGCACAAAAATGTTAAGCTCACATGGAGGCTTTCTAACTATTGCAATGTATCATCATGAATAATCTAATCAAGTTAACACGCTATGATGAAACAAGACTCAAAGATAGTCAGAGCTAAAGAAAACCTCAAGTTGTGCCACGGTGGGCCCAACTACAGATGAGTATCAGGCACCATCCCACCGATTAACGTTTAATGTCATAGTTGTTATTGAGTCTGAGGTCTGACCTGCCGTCGTGCAAAGAGAAAACCATAGCTATAAACCATGATTAGGTTTAAAACCAGGCATGCAGACTGTTGCATGATTTTAAAGTTATATCCAACCTTTCTATAACGTTTTATAATCTTTTTGAATTGGTCACTAGGCTTTCCAAGAATAATTTGAATGTATAAACTTAATCACCATAAAATACAGGTTATGATATGCCCTGTTGCAGAAGAGTTGTTAACCCAATGTTATATTTAACAATACACCTTGAGAGTCTGTGGTAGAATTTAGAAAATGCGTTTCAAATTTTATATCTATAACCTTGTTTTAATAAATTAGCAGGCAAAATAAGTTTAGGTTGTTGAAGTCATCAACATTAGAACACACTCTTGCAGAATGAATAAGCTGCGAAAGATATACACTATAGGAAGGGGAGGGAGGAACATCTCCATCAAGAAATGGGAAATTAACTATTTCAAAATTAAAATCATTACGTTTATCATAGACAGGTTTTACTCAAGGTCTAGTATTTCATACATATGTATACTACCTGCACTACTTGCAATTTCAGATCAGAGTTGGAGTGCACACAGGTCCCGTGGTGGCTGGTGTAGTTGGGAAAAAGATGCCACGATATTGTTTATTTGGGGACACTGTCAATACGGCTTCTAGGATGGAATCTCATGGCGTACCTGGCAGAATACATGTCAGTCCAACAACATATAGGCAAGTACAATTACCTGTAATTGATTATAGTGACCTATTTATTTCTGTCATAGGCTGTGTCTGTCTGTCTGTCTACGTCTCACTGAATGAAAAAAATCGTTATTGTCTTTGTCTGTCTTAATGAAGAATTGTATACATGTTTCACAGCACAATCTATACAATTGATGCTGAAATAATTTATTAAAAACTGTAATCCCTTCATACCCAGAATGGTTTGAGCAATAAGAAATATGTACCCTAAATGTTTAAGTAGCGAGTTTTAAAGATTGAAGTTTTGGCATAATTTATTTTTAGCTGTTTCTTAGACGTATTTTCTATTCTCATAGAGGCTAGTATTAAAGGCAGAATTTGCTCCCCCTCTGAAAGCAAATTGTTTACTTAAAAGAGTAGGTCATTTTAAGGAGGGGTTTATTCAACAGAAAAACAGACACTGCCGAAATAAAGTTGTTTTAACGATACTGAAAGAGCAAAATATCCTTAATGTGTCCATTTATTTTGACAATTTTCTTTTATATCACCAAATTTGAATCACCACCATATATTAGTGTTGTACAGTATTGTGAATGACTGGCCCAAATAACTGGCCCTTATTTCATGCTCACCTGGACTGAGAATTTTATTTACCATGCTCATAAATGTTAAAATGCCAACAGTTGTTGGTTGGTATTTTAACATTTTTGAGCTTGATAAATACAACGTCTTAGAGTTGGAAGGCAAGAAAAGTCATACTTTTTCAGCATTTGAGTTTTTATTAGCAGTTGAATTTTCATGCTCAATTGAGTTAAAAATGAAAAAAAAGTTTAATAAAATGAAGGCCAGATTGCCTAAGACTCGTAGGTTTATAAGGATACGTTGGCCTAATTATTCATCTGTTATTTATTATGCTTGTTTTTTTCAGGCACCTGTGTGAATATGAGGATTTTATATTCCGCTCACGTGGTGAAATTGAAGTGAAAGGAAAGGGTAAAATGGCAACATTTTTCCTGATTGGCTCAAAATCAAAATTTGTGAAGGAACCTCAAGATGAATGTCTTGATTATCCCATTGTGGAACAAAGTGCTGCAAACAAAATCTCAGGACAATCAAGAGTCACATCAGACATAAGTCAGAATGATCCAACTCCTTGCAAGGATAGTATAAGACAGAAGAACATTTCTAGACATTCTCCACGGGCACATTCCAATAGCAATGATTCTAAAGCTCTAAAGATCAAAGTTAAAAGCTCAGCATGTATCATGCTTTAAAAAGGGTTACATGGTTCATTCCCATGTAAAGGCAGTTGATAACTGATCTATATCAAATAGTATCTTTAATTATACAACATTTTATTCTGTTTTGAATTGTCTGCTATTTAATGTCACAGTATTTATGCCAGTTATTTTTTATTTGGACTAGCACACACGTTTCTGGTACTTATTGCATCACTGGGCAGCGAAGTCTCAGACGACTCGTAGACAAAAGTAAAGTGTTGTTTTGTAGGCAATGGATCAATTTGATCAAACCAATTAATGAGAGTTAAGCATTGTCTGAAGATTCATTACTTGAAATTGAAATAAAAAAAATCATTGAATTAAGCAGATAATTCAATGGTTAAGATATGTTATAAATAAGCTTGAAAAACGAATCCTTTAGAAATACAGAGAACATACAATATTAAAAATGGCAGACTTGGTTTTATTGAGTCTGTTCATGAGAACAAATGGAAAGTGCAACAATTATCACGCCCCCTAGCACCAGCTTAAGCGGTATTCTGCTTTCCATCAGAACCCAATATTTCTGAAGGACCATAAGTTAAACTACAAGGATCATTTCAAAATCACAAAATATTTAATGACCCACTTTTTTTGAAACTGTGTGATTCATAAAGGTTTTGATTGATGACTTTTAGATGTTTATGAAAATAAATGCCCTTGCACAATGCACATTGTACGTTGCTTACAGCTAGGTGCGTGTTAGTCGCTGTTTGATCATTATGCAATAAATGATGGAAAATATAAACCACTACATGCCTGAGTCTGCCAAGTTATAGCAATAGGTCACAATGTTTGAGGATACCCTGTTGGTGATAAATCTTTGGGGCACTGTATGTGACGTTTCTGTTTTTGCACAGGATAGTTTGAGAAAAAAAAGAACATAATATATTTTATGTGTTTTAATCCTGAAATAAATAATGTTGGAAGGCATATTTCTTTTATGAAAAATAAACTCCATCAGAAGTGTTTGAATATATTTTCCTTCAAGAATTGCAACCAATTTTGATAACCAAAAGGTGGGTATACATTTGCTGCATTAAAAGCAATTCCCCAGTCACAAGTTTGTTATTCATTTCGTTTATGTTTGTTCCAAATGTATATTTATTCCATAAGTTAAGTACTCATCTTTCAGAACCGAATAAGATAAGTATCTAAAACAATAGTATCAATGACCAACCAAAATCTGATTGTTCTTTTATGTAGTTCAATAGCATTATTAAAGTTTTCAAAGCTAGTAAATTATATTCAACTACTTTCGAAGAAATATCATTCCTAAGATGTTTGATAAATAAAGTATTTATTTTACAACACAGAACAACATAAGTATCTAGAATTTATAAACCAATGATGTTACAAATTTTGGATGTCATTTTTTTATATTTTTATAAAATATTCATTATACAGTAATCAAAGCATGTAAACGCAAAGTAATCATTTTATTTGAAGATATTTCACTCTGCACAGGTGTTATTGTACTTGAGCGCAATTTTATAAAAATGACTTTGGATTAAAGTCTTTGAACTGTTAGTTTGAATCTGTCTGGTTTAAGGTTCATAAAATGGTCCTGAACAATAATATAAAGCAAAATTCATACAATAGATTGTGGATCTTCTTTTAAAATAGCATGATCAGCATAAATGAAGAATAAGCACTTGTGTTGCTATAGATACAAATAAAGCATAATGTATATTTGTGTAACGTTGAAATGCTACATTCAGAAAGCGAATTATTCTAACATGTGACTAATCTAACATTCTTTTATTCTCCTGAAACATTCTGCCTTTGTCTGATCTCATCTTAAACAGTAAGACACTTTACATGAACATCCATTTTAATGTATTACGATATTGTCGACTTTCGATTTTATGTCTGTTTTTAAACACCACAAGAAACTGCATTTAAGCAGATAAGGCGATGTCAAGGGTTGCATAGTTGGGTCCCTCCTTCACTTCTTGAATGGATAAAAACGGACGGTTGGTCTTCATGCAATGATTCTGAAAAGTAAAAAAAAGTTACAGTAAGGATTTTCTCTGATCATAGGTCTAGAAAATCATTTTTTAAGCAAAAATTTGTAAATATTTTCTTATCCATCAGATTTTACATATGTTTTGAGTGCTCAAAAGAATTGTCTCATTGAGCCAGTTCATTTGAGTTCCCTTGGTTGATAAATAAGCCATTTTTTTTTATTTTGTATCCTCATCTTGAGGCCTGTCTCTTGCCAAAGTGTTGTATATGTATTATGATGAAAATAGAGCTACTGAATGACACCTTTTTCTTGCAAAGAGAAAAGATAAATCTAAAATTTGTAAGAAGAACACACATTGGGCCAGTGCAAGAGATTTGGGTACCTATTGCATCAGCGACGGCTCAGGCGAGTCTGCACATCAGAGCTTTCTTTGATCGCACACACAAACTATGGATGTAGATGGAGGCTCAGGTTAAAATTTAGGCCACTAGGTTTGCTGGATAAGCCAGCATAGGCGTTTATTAGAGGCATTTGTGCATATGTGATTAGTACTGAAATCTCGCCTGCTGAATGACATTTCACTGGCGGGCTGATGTTGGCCAAACACTGAATGCTGGCTTGGTAGCTTTGTGATTTTTCAGGGGAGCTGGACCAGTATTGCTAAGAGACCCTTTATTTTTCTGAATTTTTAGAGAGGGTCCGGACCCCCTGTCCCCCCTCTGGGTCCGCCGATGGTATGTATGACATGTGCATAAAAATCATTCTTTTTACGTGCATGCGCAGCTATCTAGTAGGGCTAGAGGCCTATTGCTTTGTTTGACCCTTCTTTTACTTCCATACATTGTGCACATGAGCAGTCAAAATTCTGGCCTGACTGCACACATGCGTAGGCAAGTCTGGGTCTTCTCTTCCCGCCTATGCGACAAATACAATTATTATATAACCTATAAATAGACATTTTTTGATTGGCAGAGATGCCTATCCACTCGAGTCCATAAAACTACATATCACATGGGCTGCTGGTTTTTCCCGTTCAATATTAGTTACTAAAAATAGACTTCATAGAAACTTTCCATAACAGGTGTGCTTTCAGCATGAAACTTGCATGATTTGCTGTAAATACAATTCAGTGAGTGACAGCAGCACGAAATTCACAAGATTTGGTGTTTCATCATAAATATGTAATTCAGACTTTGCTGTTGAATATAGTAATTAGCAGAACTCTTAAATATACTAATGAATTCTTCCTTCTGGATTGATCTAGCTTAGTACTGGTTCAACCCAGGAAGAATCGTCCCAATATAGCTAAAAGATAGTTGATGGGACGTAAAGAATCAAATCAAACAAAAACAAACAAACCTTCTGGATTGATGCAATAAACTTGGAATGGTTCATTGTATAATTCAAGGGGTCTCAGGTTTTAATTTCTAAACAAAATTGCAGTTTTCCCTGAAGATCATTTTGTCTTAGCAAACAGTGTAGACCCTGATGAAATGCCTAATTATGCAGCATTTAATCTGGAAATTCTCTCTCTGAGTTGTAATTACAAATAAAGTATGCATTAATTCCTCTTTTAACTGAATGAAATCAGTTAGTCATCATGTAAAAAAAAGAAATTCAAGACTGTCCAAGAAATAGTCCATAGACAAGATTTTGTTGTTGTTGTTGTTGCTTTTTTTGTTTAGAGAAATTATATAATAAAACAATTGTTGACTATTGAGGCATTGGACATGATATGATATCAGCCTGAGAGTACCAATATTGACCTCGGCTCTGCCTCGGTCAATATTGGTACTCTCAGTTCAATATCACATCATGTCCAATGCCTCAATAGTCAATAATTGTATAATATCTCATGAACTTGTCTAAACAATGTATTTTATGTCCATGGAGATAAATTTAATCATGGCATGCAGCACAGAACCCTGAATGATGGGTACTGAAGAGAACTATCCCAAGGAGTTATTACTACTCTGATCAGACCTCAACATAAGTGTATGTGAAATCATATCTCAATGAGTTCTTTTGGCCACCCAAAACACATGTTTTAACTGTTGTTATCATATATCTTGTCCTCATATGACCTTAGCTGTTAAATATGAAAATATACTGATGGGCTTTAAAAACGCTACACTAACTTCCTGCTATATCTTACAAAAGACAGTTGAATGTAAACTTTCTTTGCTTCGATGATGTCATCATGAAGTGGCTTCTTCAGTCAACACTTAAGTTTTAATTGTACAACTAAACTCGGCGACGTTATTGCTTAGTCAAGTTTTCGTAACTGAAACATTTCTTAAGTAGCAGAGTTTTTAAGTCATCAAATGAACGGGTACACACAGATTAACGTCAAAAAAGCAGAACTGTTGTATCATAGACCTGCCATTCAAAATGAAAGCCATTCCTCGATGACTTACAAAGTTCATGACACACATTTGATGCTTCTGGTGTTTCTTGATTTAAAGAAATAGGGGATCTTTCACTGATATTTTTTTTCAAATGAAAGAGTTGACCCCTATCTCAAAGAATTTACATTTTAAATGCTTTAAACTAATTTGAAGTGGACAAATTTTTCATGAATAACTTATAAATGCACGCTCTTTAATATACAATCAAATTGATTGCTTTGCATTTTTTTTTGAGACATACATTAAAGCTGCTATCCTAGTGTAGCGTTTTTAAAGCCCGTCAGTATATTTAAACTTACATGAGCATATGTCATGCCATTGCGCTTCTCTGCAGGTGATGCATTCTTATCAATCCAGACAAAACTCTGCTCACATGAGTCAAAGAGAAACACATCCTGAAATACATAGATGTGTCCTTTCATCAACTCTTTGCCTACTTTTGGACGTCTGCTGAAATTTTTTTTCAAAATCAACTTTTTCAAAAAATTCTTTCAGGAATACTATCAGAGTGTCAAATAGTTTGGATCCAGATCAGACAAGACCTTTTGTCGCGCCTGATCTGGGTCCAAACGGTTTGCAAAAGTTATAAGCAGAAGACACTAGTAGGTAAAGAGTTAAAAATTGTTTATACATGTTTCATTCATTAAAAATTAAGTAAGTGAGTATGATCAGGAAATACAGGAAATACCAAAATGACACGCTGTAGACCAACCCACGGCACCGTGAGGAAGAGCCACAAAAAACAGTCAGATGACACTAGGAAGACAAACAAAGTAAATCAACCAGCTTTCTCTACCCCTGCAAAACTAAAAAAGACACAAAGCATTGCACAACAAAACAGGGAACAAACAAAGATCTCCCACAATGGTACGAATCAGATAATAATGGGAGCAACAATCAACAACGAATCAACAACAAAAGAACCACTGCCTTAGAACGGATAGCAGCTTAAGCCACTGGGGGAGCTTAATTGCATTTCACTGGTACCAATCTTTACCAATCTAATCAAGTTAATACACTATGATTAAACAAGAAAACAACTAACAGATAGTCAGAGCTAAAAAAAAAACTCAAATTGTGTCATGGTGGGCCCGACCAAAAGTAAGATTCAGAAACCAACCAACGGATTAAAGCTTTACGTAAGGGCTTTCATTGAGTCTGTGCAATCATGCAAATTTTCCCTGCAAGCAAAGAGTTAAAGTGCACTTATGAGTTTGTATGGACAAAATGAAGACTACAGTAAAACCTGTGTAAAACTGTGTCTCTGAATATAGTGTGCTGAAAAGTGCCTTGGCACAGAGTTGAGCCACCAATAAACCTCCATTGGTAGCAGCAACGAGATAAAAATGGTTTGAAAAAGGGAAAATAACAATTGAACTACAAGTCAGAAACTTATAATCACCGTCGATATGTTGCCTTTGACCCTTTAATAGGACTAATCTGTTTTTTTTGTAGAATGTAAATTACGTTACCTACTTGTGAATTACTTTACCTATGATTAACCCAGCTCATTTCAAAAACATACGAACAATCGTTTAGAGATTTTCACTATTCAAGTTTGCTTTTCAAACAGATTACTTTGCATATGGTGAGTTGATATAATGAGTATCTTTGTAAGTTACATGAATAGGGGAGTTCAACTTCTTGTAAAGTTATTGTATGGTTTGTTATATAGTTTGGTTATAGTTCTTACATTGGCTTCAATTGCAATATTTGTACCTCTTCTTATACAAATAATACACATAGGGTAACGTAATTAAAAAAACTGCAGATTTTTTAGACAACCTCAGATATCTTTTCATCTGGGAAAAATAAACAAATATTTCCCCAAATTCGTTTCTTTTGTCCATGCACATATCAATCCTCCTGACATAGAGATGTTTGATGTGAGCTTAACGTGCATGGTGTGTAATTTGTGAAATGGTTAAATTGGTAACGTAATTCACATTAGATTATGGGACATTAATCATCAATACAACAAAAAAATGTTTTTCACTTTTCAATCAAATAGGGGACATTAAATGAAAGTGTGTCAATAAAATAAAGTTGAAAACTGCTTATAAAAACAACCATTTGAGCATAATATATTCTTAAAATTACATACAATGACGATGGGACAGCATTTTTTTTGCAATTTTGGGGGTACTTGCTAATGATAAACGTCGTAAGGAATGACTATTGACCATTTTCATTGCTTTTCTTTTACTTGATTTTCAAGACATAAACCTAAACCATACTAATAAACCTTAAAGCGTTAGAAAATACGCTGTTTACATGCTAAAATGGGGATGGGACACAAAAATGGCCGAATTGGTGAACTTAACTAATTTTGGCTGAGTTATATTATGTTATATTGAAAGGTAAATCAGTTCACAAGTCAGTGAGTTTTCTTGGTCAAAAGTCGATAGTCGTTAGGACGGTGCCACAATGCATATCCCAAAATAACAATCTAATAATAAGTCACGACACGTTTGACACAACAGGCGGAATCTCCTTGGTGTACATGTGTTGATGAAAACATTTGTCATGCACAAAAATTACCTTTAACCCTTAGTATATTACATTTCAGACTACTCTATACGGGCACCTACGGGTATACATATCATTTACAGTAAAACTCACCAAATTATGAATTGTAAAAGTAGTATATGAAGATATTCTTGCCTTTCCACATGTTACATTTTTATTCCGACTGAAAACACACGTGTCCTGGGCCCGGAATAACAATACCTCATTAGACTTAAGGAAGACCTAAGTTAAATATTGATATTTCAGGATGCGAGAAATACTGTTTAAAACTGATTAAAATCAAAATTGTTTAATTTATTTCTGAAGATCACAATGATATCTTTGACAACAAATACCACTGTTGCAGCACATTTTGTAATTATTATATTATTACAAAACGTGCTGCAACATACCACATCGATCCAGGCAATGTATTTTGCATTTAATACAGCATGCTTAACTTAAGTCTTGCTTAACTTTGAGGAGGTATAATTGTAATTCCGGGCCCTGGTCCCGAGATTATTAAACTTTTTTCTCACTCAACTCAGCTGAGCACGAAATTAATCCTGCTCATAAATGTTAAATTGCCAACAATTGTTTGCATTTTAACATTTATTAGCATGATAAATACAATGTACAACATCTGAGGGATTTAAAGCAAGAAGCTTCTTTATTTGTCTGGATTTTAGTTTTTTTTATGAGCATTTTAAATTTCGTGCTCAGCTGAGTTGAGCATAAAAAGTTTTTATAACCACAGGGCGGGGTCAGTATAGAAGCACGTGCATGGTATTGAATCAGTGACAACAGGGGTAATTGAGTTCATTACATTACGATACACGGTGCGTAACAGGTTTACTTTACATTCAAAAACAATATGACATTATATTAACTGGAACACGATTCACTATGATTTATGCTGGTGAGGACTTGACACAAACAGTTTGGACCCAGGTCACATCTGTGAGACGTCGGGCTGATCTGGATCCAAATCATTTGGCATCCGCCCCGGAGTGGGATCATTCTCGTTACAAAGTAAGTAAGGTTGCAAAGATCAGGAATCGATACAATCAAGTACCACACCTGACCCAGGATACCAATGGGAAAGTGACAAACTCACAGAAGACACCACAAACGAGAGCCAAGAGGTCAGCCCTTTCCCAGCAGGTGACCACGAAGCACATATAAACAGACGCGCACAAAACATAGCAAACACAAGACAGAACAAAAACATAAAAGATCCACAAAAGAAGTACCGCCTTGGAACGGTCAGTAAAATATTTTACTGGAGGGCTTAAACCGGTTTAACGGCGCCAACCTCACCCTTAATTCAGATGTGGATCAAGACACATAGATATTTGGTTTGCATGAAAGACCCCTAACTTATCAATGCATCATCTCCTAAAACATATAAATCAAGATATAACAAGGAGATAAAGCAAGGATAAGGACTCAACAGTAAATTAAACTGAATACCGGAGCAAAAGAAATCCAACAGGTAAACCCCGGTGGGCCCGACAAACAGCCAAAGCATCAGGCCCCTACCATCTCATCAATAGATAAGTCTTTAAGTCGGAACCATCATAGAGTCTGAAGTCCGACCCACCGGCGTGCAATTAAAGAGAAAAGCAAAGTTGCCAACTGTGATTGGGTTGACTACCAAGCATGCAGTCTGTTGCAATACATCAATGTTATAGCCAATCTTTTTATAATGGGAAATTATTTTAATGAACTGCACTGAAAAATTATTAGAGACAACAATCTTCTTCAAGTCGTAATACGAGATTTGAAGTTTGTCTGGTGATCAGTGTAGACTCGGACCAGGTGTTGCTTCATGCAGCGTCTGGTCGGGGTCTATACTGTTCACAGATGCACTTATTTTTGTAAATTAAAATAATCATTTAACAAAGAGAGCCCGATGCGGGTGGGGGGGGGGGGCACCGGACCGGGAGTTCACTTTTTCATCTTTTCGCAATGTGAGTTCAAAATATATAGTTTTTGGTGAGATGCAAAGAGTGCGAACCCATGTCCGATGTTGCTTTTAGGCGGCTGGCCTGGTTTTGCTCTTATTGCAGTATGCTTCTCTGTGATATGACCCTTGGCATGAGATTTCCAACAATTTGGTATGTGCGATCAGCAAAGGCTCAGACCAGACTGCGCATACGCGCAGACTGATCAGAGCCTTTGCTTGTCGCTAAAATATTCAATGACTGTTAAACTACTGACCGAATCTCATTTGAAGTTTCTAAGCTTAAAAGGAGGCTGCAGAGACTCGTCTATATCTACACTTGTCAAAATACCACATTGCTGGAAATCGCGTGTCACGGCTCATATACAGAAAATATACAAATGGCGATGATGCGACGACTGTGGTGGTATCGTTTTGTTGACAGTCTCCCCTAGAAAGTACTGACATGGGTTTATAGCAAAATATGGATAAAAGTGCCTAAAGGAGTTCTAGCGATAAGGCGTATATTTTCCCTAATTGACACGATTACAAACACCAAATGAGTCGCGGCATGACATTTCCAACAATGTTGTATGTGCGACAAGCAAATCCTCAGATCAGCCTGCGCATACGCGCAGTCTGATCAGAGCCTTTGCTAGTCGCTTGAGTATTCTATGATTCTTAAGCTACTGACTGAACACCATTTGAAGTTTCTAAGCTTAAAAGGAGGCTGCAGAGGCTCGTCTGAGTCTACACTTGTCAAAATGCCATATTGTTGGAAATCACATGCCGCGGCTCAAATATTCAAA
Organism: Loripinus fragilis; assembly: GCA_964019695.1. Classification (NCBI taxonomy): domain Eukaryota; kingdom Metazoa; phylum Mollusca; class Bivalvia; order Lucinida; family Lucinidae; genus Loripinus; species Loripinus fragilis. Next base: position 52,816,061 of record OZ026520.1, read on the forward strand.
TTTCCCTTATTTTTTAAAAATCAGGTGTAGTTTGGCAGTATTTCAAAGCGATTCACTATTTACAATAGGCTACCGTGAAAACGTAGGCCTACACTTTCTTATACTACACCTATACTGGGTGCCGTTTAGACCAGACTTTCAACGAGAGAATGTTTGTGTGCCGGGTGGGTGGAGGACGTTAAGGCGTGTCCCCGGCTTTTGGGACTAAAAAAAAGCTAGAGGAGTACATTCTTCAAGACGGGTGTCTCTTTGGGTAGACCACACTGTAAGAGAGACATTATAACGATAAGTAACATATTTTTGTGTACATAGATGAAGAATTTGCGATAAACGGAAATTAGCCAAAAGTTCGAAGTCTTTTATTGACAGGTAAATTTCGTTGAGGAGTGACAGAAAAGGATCGTATCAAAAAATATTCACACGCGGTGAATAAACCGTTTTTCAGCTGCTGTGCATAGCATAATCCTGCTGTTTGCAAACCCATTAAGTACAGAATCTAATTTCAGCGAGATCATTTTAGGAGCCGAAGCTGTGATTACGTATGACGTGCTCTTTTTCTCTTATGCACGTGCTCCAAAACGGGCGGTATCTAAATGACCCCAGTAGCTTAACGCATGAGCGAACTGATCAGGCGCGATTTCCAATATATTTAAAAAAAAGTCATCCATCGCTTTAGTTTGTGAATTAGGGCGGCGGAATGTATACTTAAGGAATAAAGAAACGCAACAAACACTGCGAGTCATTATTAGTATACAATATGATGCAAGTTTTTAGTGCAAATGATATTTATCCACAGGAGCAGTATGCGTCGGTCAAATTCCAGCAGGTTCAACGTAATAATCGATTACGTAATCATTTTGGTATTCGCGTAACCAGCCTGACCCCGTCGAAAACTGCTGAAACCGGGTCAATAAAAGCAAAGTTGGAATCAACCATTGGTTTATTGTTTTAAAAAGTCTTGGCATAGATTGCGGATCAAGGAAATGAGCAAATGGCGACGTTTCTGTAGGATTCTGAAACGTCTTAACGTCATTAACGTCAACTTTGAATACTGCGTGAAACGCGTAAACTTTCTTTTCTGCTTGAGATTTATTCATTACAAGGACGTTTTGTTCAAGAATTATGACTTGAGATCTTCAGACACCAAAAAACTCAATTCTAACGTCAAAATTCAATATCGTACGTTTTAATGGTTTCCATGATGTTTATGTCTTTTTCTAATGATAAAATGGTCCAGTGTCAAAATTTAGGTTACAGTTAACAAGTTTTGTGTTCACTCTTGGCATGCAATTAGATGTTTTCTCTTGCATTATGCCGTGTTTTGTTTGGCTAACGTCAATATAAACACCTTACCGGCGTATTTCTACGGTATCAGAAAAGTCAGTTTTTCCAAAGAAAGCATGTTCTGATGCCTCTATGTTTATCTTATCCCGTATATTCACCAGCGACCCAAACCCGACGGCTCTAAGTGACGTTTATCGTTTATTCACTACAATTGTGTATCTTGCCATTCAAGTAGCGTGTTTTGACGCAATATTTGACTGCATTACGAATATGATTGGACGTTTGTTTAATTTGCACATTGTCAAGTCGACGCGAAATAACCAAACATGGAAAAGACGGGGTTTCTTGATCTTTATTCTGACGTTTACGTCACATTTTACGTTTTCATATGTTTTCATATTGTAGCGCAAAATGTAGCGTTAAAATGACGTTTTGGCATTTCATCACATGCTATAAATACTCAATAAGAAATTTTTAAAAGAGATTTCACAAAACCATCATTTAAATACGTAAAAATTAATTTTTTGTCTGTTGCGTTTCTTTATTCCTTAAGTATAGTTTTTTGAATGACATATGTATCTTAGTTTATTTGAGCGTTGATTGAAAATCTCGAAGAGTGCATCTATGCGCAGGGTTAACTGCAGCACCTTGGATTATGGAACAATTTGGAGAAATTCGGGCTAGATCTAAATTTTCTCTACAACTTTCATCGCGAACACAGTTTGTTAAAATTAGAAATAAAAAAGTTATCGCCGAAAATCAATTCGAAAAACATAAAAACTAGATTTTTTTTATTTTTTTATTTTTATTTTACAATATTCCCCCCCCCCCCTCCCCCGATTTTGGAGGCCTCATTAAATTTATCGACCTGCACACGTCACATTATGACGTCACATATTTTCAAGGAAATGTAGACTGGTCCCCCTTTCATAGCTTGTCAGCATATTAATGTTATATATGCGTAACGTAAGTAGATCTTTATAAACGAGGGGAACCAATCTAACTAAACGAAAGGGACAATCACATGTGAAAGTTACTTGATAAACATGGTAAATGACAAAAATAATTTGTTTGGAATATTATTATGTTCTTTATGACTGTTGGAAGCAGCTTATTCTTGGAAAATACGTCTAGTTCAGAGCCTGTTGCAGTGTTGCTGTGAAAACGTGAAGATAGGAATCTAGCTTTTTTTCTCTTAAAGGCTTTGTTTATATTTATTTAAGATAGTTTCTGTTCGTGTAGACTTTAATCGGGTTTTCAGTAGAGCATTGTAGCTGGGAATCAAAACCAAATCCTTTTCAGCAAGCGTAGCAGGGAGGGTAGCACGACGCCCTACATAAATTCAACCGTTATTTCATTTGTGTGGGGAAGCATTCTCCGAAATCCCTAGAAATTTAGATAACTACGAGGAACTTCCACTTCCAGAGACCAGTTAAGAAGATTTGAGCCGTGACATGTGATTTCCAACATTGTGGCATTTTGACAAGTGTAGACTCAGACGAGCATGTGTAGCCTCCTTTTAAGCATAGAAACTCCAAATGGTGTTCGGTCAGTAGCTTAATATTCATAAAATATTCAAGCGACTAGCAAAGACTCTGACCAGACTGCGCGTATGCACAGGCTGGTCTGAGGCTTTGCTGGTCGCACAAACCACATTGTTGGAAATCTCATGTCACGGCTCATTTATTGCGATTATTGTTGTTATATCAATCGTTTTGATTGTAAGACAAGAGCACTCGGATAAAATACAAGATGCTCGTGGATAATCCGATTGCTAAACAAACTTCATTTACGACCAACTGGGGTAAAATATGCATTCATTTTTTATTTATTCCTTAACAAAACAGTTTTCCCGGTATCGTATTGGCCAGAAATGAAAAAATTATGGTTGTTCATTGCAAAAGACATTGCCCTTTTTTCTCCAAATGTCGCCATCTTGGTCAGCGTACCGTCGAACATTTTACGTTGCCGTCACAACATTCACTGCTGAAAGCCGGAAACTGGGACCGGAGTGGCTGTCGAGAGCGTAGTGTCACTCCAGGCCCAATGTTATAAAACTTTTCCATGCTCAACTCAGCTGAGCACGAAATAAATTCTGCTCATGTTTAAATGCCAACAATTATTATTGGCATTTTCACAGTGTGACGTGTGAAAAATTGGTACCATTCTTCACAGCGCGTGAAAAATTGGTACCAATACGTGACATATTTATGCCAACATTTCACATTTTGTGTACCTGTATTAATACAAATCCGGTGATAAAATAGGAATAAATTAAGGAAAGAGACAACTTGTTTTTAGATCTATAAATATATCAGTTAACTTTGCACACTGCGAAATTTTGCATGACTTTTTTTCGTCTCCATTAAAAATCAGTAATTATCAAACTAGATATATAATATAGTGAAATTATATGTAGCATACACGTGCAATCTTCACATCGATAAAAATACCCCCAAATCTGCTGTATTTTGTATTCGATTCCAAATTATTCAGTATGTCAGGATTTTATAACGTGGTTCAAACAAGTTACAGATAAATTTCATATGTTTTACAGTTGAAAAATTTGGGAAAGGAATAAGACTGCAAATCAATTATATGAGCCTCGTCGCGAGAAAACGTTTCTTGTGTCCATGTAAATACAGAAACAAACACTATAGTCTTTTAATTTTAGATTGAGAATCTTTGGAAATTTTTAATCAGCGCCGGAAAATTTTCAATCAGTATAGCAAAGAAACATAGGCTCTGGTCCAACTATGTAGGCCTATTTACAGAGCTTATCTGCGCCTTTTTGCAAAAAAATATTTTCTCAGGGTGAGGCTTGTATATAGCTAAAGGAGAGCTACATGTAGATTCAGCTTTTCCACAATTTCATATACCTTCGAATGGTGGATCCTTTTTTTTACTCACATTGTGGTCATAGGATGTCCGTCTTGCCAGCTACCCATCAGCCCTTCCGTCGTCCGTCAATAAAAGCTTCCTCCTAAACCACTGGGTGGAAACTTACCCATCTTCACTGGGTTGATCGATCCCCTTTCAAACTTGCTCAAATATTTCAAATTTATCTAGAAATCTGGTTGCCTTGTCAACCATTAGGAAATACTCTAAAATCTTGTCAAAAACTTCTGGTCAGATTTCAAAAGAATTAGGCACAAATGGTCCGTGGGAAACCCTCTACCAATGCTGTTCAAATTATTTGACTGTTTTAAAAATATGACCAACAGGTGGCGTAACCAGTTTTTCTATGTCACTTTTGGAGAAACTTTTTTTTATCTTAAATAGCAAGGCCTAGTAAGAAATACAACACTTCTTGTTTGAAATCACTTGCTCTAGAGCCTTGATATTTGGTATGTAGCGTCAGCTAGTAGACTTCAACCATCTTTGTTCACAATATGACCATGACCCAAAATTGCCCCGCCCAGAGTGTCAACATCTTGTGGCTTTTGTCAACATATAATGGACACTTTTCTATGTAAAGCTTTATAATGAAACTGCTGATTAATAAAACATCATAGCTGGGCTTTGAAAGGAGCTATGCTTTGCTATACCCTTATATAAAGTCATTCTCAATGAGTGACCCCTGGCCCGAAAACCCTCTTGTTTCCGTATAATGAATCGTGTTCCTGAGTGACATATTGATTTGGCCAGTGGCACCTGTAGAAAAATAATGTCCGCTCTGTCATTCAAAATCATGTGTGAAAATTGAGTACCAATTCTTCACAGGTGTGAAGAATACCTGTGAAGAATTGGTACCGATTCTTCACATTTGCGAAAATTGAGTACCAATTTTTCACATCTGAGAAAAATCGAACGCAGATGACACGAATACGTACCAATTCTTCACAGTTAAAAATGAGAAAGATGTCAAGTTTGAGCACAGATGTTAGACCCCAAAAATTATCGAAATTGAATATACGCAAATTTCACATTTTCCAAAAGTGACGTTTTGGTACCAATTCTTCACACGGTGTGAAATTTGCGAAGTGTGAAAATTGCGGTTCAACGATGCTTCCTTAATGTCAAGCTTGCTGAATAGCTAGCTGCATTTTTCAGCTTTGGTAGTAGATCGTCTGATATGGGTAATTTGTATTCGTGGGTTTCACCTGATCGTAGTCAAAATATATGAGCCGTGACATGAGATTTCCAACAATATGGTATGTGCGACAAACAAAGGCTCAGATCAGCCTGCGCATACGCGCAGTCTGATCAGAGCCTTTGCTAGTAGCTTAAATATTCTAAGAGTTATAAGCTACTGACTGAACATCATTAGGAGCTTCTAAGCTGAAAAGGGGGCTGCATAGGCTCGTTTGAGTCCACACTTGTCAAAATACCACATTGTTGGAAATCACATGTCACGGATCAATTATGACGGTTCTGTGACCTATGTTTCGTGACCAGTGATATTGTTACCTGCGCATCCTGCATCTTTTGCGCATAATTTTGTCTCTGTGATGCAAAGTTTTTATTTCAGCGAGTCTCAGAATGCAAAAGTATTGTAGACTTGTCATCAAAAATAGTGATTGACTCATAACTATGCAGTTGGAGTCATTGATATGGGAAACAGCGAGTCCCAGGACCCATAAGCCCAAAATTGTAAATGAATCACTGCGTGATATAATGATTTTGCCTCATGCTTGAAGACTATTTTGAGTTTTGGCAAATGATTGTCATATTTGGTACATCAGTTCTTTTTGACAGCAGTATTAGCCAGTGCTTTTGAAATATAGTATACTAGGGTACAATTAACATTCCAGTGAATTGACTTTTGCTGGTTTAATGATTTACTTCGTATAGATTCATCGGAGTCTTTGATAAGTACAAAATGTAGATTCTAATCTCCAGCTAGTATGTTTTAAAACTATTTTTCGCAATAACTTTTGTATCTTTAATTTTAGCAAAGTGTGTTTGCGATGAAAGTTGTAGAAGAGACTTTCAGCCATTTTTTCCTTGTTGCTCATACAGATTTGTGTGTACTTAGATGAAAATGTCGCAATAAATTGCATTTGTCAAAATTTCTAAGTCTTTTTTTGACTGGTAAAATTCCTATATGCGTGGCAGAAAGGGGTAATCTCAAAAAATATTCGTAAACAGTGAATATCCCGTTATTCAAAGGTTGTGTATATCATAAAACAGCCGTTTGTATGCTCAGAATTTACCGTACATATGTAGAATCAACTTTAAGGCTCATTCGTAGGAACCAAAGTTGGGTTTTCGCATGACATGCAATTTTGCCTATGCACGTGCTACAAAATTGACGGTTTCAAGATGATCCCACTAGATTAACACACGAGCGAATCAGGCGCGATTATTATATTTGAACAAGCCATACATCGCTTTAGTCAGTGAATTGGGGCGGTGCATTGTTACTTTTTGACTGACATCTTTGACTTGGTTTATTTGCGCTTTGTTTGAATGTACAAAGAGTGCATCTATGCACAGATGTAACTGCAGCATCTTGGATGTTGGAACCGTTCCTGAATACTTTTCGACAGGATAAGATTTTCCAAAAATGGCGTAGTATAAAGTTACCGCGAAAAATAGGTCTAAAAAAATTTCAGTTGGAGTTAAAGTTCGTTACGATATCGAACTTTACAACAGTATTTGATAACATAGCACAATAATCCCTTTACTTGTGTTTGTTACAAAACGTTTAGTAAAATCGTTTGTTTAACACATACACCGCCTGTGTATTATGACTTAAATAAACATTACATTAGACTTGAAGGGTGATGAAATTTCACTTTCCAAACCGGCGAGCATTCCTTTTAAAGGAAATTTTATCACTCAGTGTTTTCGTTCACTTAAAGTATGATAATTTATAGGTGACTCACAGAAGTCAATGGAGAAAATGCCCAGCTAGCACACAGTGGGCCACCAACGGCACATCAGCAATACGCCATTGAAATGGCGTATCGCTGGTAGGCTGTCGTTGGTCCGACGATGCATTCCAAAAATTGCAACCAGCACTCAATGTGAAAATCATATCTTCATTTGTAAGGATACGATATAATATATGTTCTGATATGCACTGAGTCCCCTCATTTTTTCTAAGCCACCGTACAGAATTTATAATGGGGATTGTTTTACAAGCAGTAGTTATTCTTGTCCTATAACAAATCAATTCTTGTATAGATATTATTGACATACATCATTAACGGTCCGACAATCCAAATTGTGTCAAATGTGCATGCCATGCTTCCAACAACTCTATGCACTGATTCTACGAGCTTATACATCACGCAATTATTTTCTTTTTATTCTTATTTAAAGTCAGACTATTTTAAATGAGCCAGTGCATGAGATTTCCAACAATGTGGCATGTGCGACCAGCAAAGCCTCAGATCAGCCTGCGCATACGCGCAGTCTGATCAGAGCCTTTGCTAGTCGCTTGAGTATTTTATGATTGTTAAGCTACTGACTGAACACCATTTTGAGTTTCTAAGCTTAAAAGGAGGCTGCAGAGGCTCGTCCGAGTCTACACTTGTCAAAATGTAGATTGTTGGAAATCTCATGCCGCGGCTCAAATGATGTATTTTCTTACTCGTAGTCTTACTTGCAGTCACCAGAGTGTTCTTTCACGCACACAACTCTTGGCTCTCTTGACGACTGAAATATTCAAGCCTCGGATTCAGTCACAAGTAATTCGGTGTATCATACTGTATGGTATCTCTCGGACTAATACCCGATCCTCTCCACCAGGCCCGCTGCTCGTAATCAAACAAGTATTTGCTTTAAGAAAATATGGTTTCACATATATAGAAACTAAAAAAAAAAAAAAAAAAAAAAAAAAACAACTCCAGCTGTTAAGTTTTTAGACTTAATTTTTCGCAATAACTTTTTTATCTTCAATTTTAGCAAAATGTGTTCGCGAAGAAAAGTATTCAGGAACATCTCCGCCAACTTCTCCAAATGGTTCCAACATCCTAGATGCTGCAGGTTCCTCTGTGCTTAGATGCACTCTTTGAACATTTTAGGCAAAGCGCAAATTAACTAAGTCCAATATGTCAGTCAAAAAGTTACATTGTACCGCCCTAATTCAATTACTAAAGCGATGGATGGCTTGTTCAAATATAATAGAAATCGCGCCTGATTTGCTCGTGCGTTAAGCTAGAAGGGTCATCTCAAAACCGTTCATTTCATAGCACGTGCGTAAGAGAAAAATTGCACGTCCTGCGATAACCCAGTCGTTGTTCCTACACATGAGCCTGCTCTAAGTTGATTCTGTATATACACAGTAAATTCTGAGCATGTTCACGGCAGTTTTATGTTATGCACAGCCTTTGAAGAACGGGATATGCACCGCTTCCGAATATTTTTTTGAAACTACCCCTTTCTGTCACGCCTATACGAGTTATACCTGTCAATAAAAGACTTAGAAATTTAGGACGAATTCCGTTTTTTGCAAAATCTTCATCTATATACACAAAAATCTGCTTGCGCCACAAGCACAAGACCTTTTGGAGAAGTTGGCGGAAATTCTTCTCTACAACTTTCATCGCGAACACATTTTGCTAAAATTGAAGACAAAAAAAGTTATTGCGAAAATTTAAGTCTAAAAACTTAACAGCTGGAGTAGTATGCGCTGTAGAACTGTCTGACTTTGCAAGAGCCAATACTAGGCAAATGAAATGTTATGTTAGCAAATGTCACTCTATGCATCAGCATCTCACGCGCGCGTGTAACTATTCTAAGCATAACATTTGATACTGTTTAGTCCACAAATACCTATTATAGCACTGAAAAAATGAAATTGGTACGAATGCACAAATTTCGTCCAAAGTTACTACATTTGTAAGCCCATTGGTATCTTACAAAGGATTTTTGGAAATTTGAAAAAAAGAGTACAAAAGTAAAGGAAATAACAACCAAATGTTCTGGTCGAATTAAACTGGAGTATGCATCCATCCTCTAATATTTTATTAAATTAACCCATTTATGCCGAATATATTTTCCCATCATGAGTCCTTATCAATTGGACGGGCCCAATTCCATCCTAATGGATGTTAGGTGGTATTTTTCATTCTTATTCAATTTCTAAAAGAAACTTCTGTAAGCAAACAGTGGAGAACCTAATCAGACGCCACGTCTTGTGGCGTCTGATCTGATTTTGCACTGTTTGCCTATTTTGATTTTATTATTTACGTCCATTCAACAATCTTTCAGTTATGCGGGACGGGTCTTCCTGGGTTGAACCAGTACTAAGCTAGGATAAAATGTGTCTTGCTCAAGGACACAACGCTGTGACGCCGGTGAGGCTCGAACCCGCGGCCCTTCGGTCTCGAGTCAAGCACTCTACCACTGAGCCACTGCGCTCCCTCACTGTTTGCCTATGTCCCACAAAAAGGACGCTAGACTTATATGGGTAAAGACATACCAAACTGAGTAAGTACAGGTGCACCTGAAGAAGATAGCAAAAAACAAACGCGAATGATTTTAGAGACGTGCTCAATGTCATACTGTTGCCATCTCTTCTCTTATGGTCCGTCGAGACCAATCGCCTATTCCATTGTTTTGTTTAGTCATCCGAGGATTTAGGCCTTTTGTAACTTCACGCTGAACTCCTCCGCTGATATACTCGGTGAAAATAACGCCAGACGCTAACTAAAAAGCGTTCACAATCCTAGAATTTTAATCAATAATATATCCGTAAATATGTCCGATTATTTCGTAAAACACTTTCTGTATCAAACGAAAATCATATTTCTAATCGATACTGAAAATTTCAACGCAAAATTTTGAGTAATTTTAAAGATATTGCAAGTTATAAATTCACAAAAATACGTAGGGAAAACGGAGAATTACCTGTGTATTCACCAGTCTCCCTTTCATCTCAGAGCCTTTCACAAGATTCCTTGTGGTTTAAAGGTCTGCTCACAAGTCGAGGCTCATTTACGACGATGTTACTGTTAAATTATTTGTTTCAATCTTTTTCAGTATGGTCAGATGCATGTATGTGTTAAGGAACTCGTGGAACAGAAGTTTGGAGCCGAAACCTGGGCCAAAATAATGTAAGTTATAGCACTTTTGACGATTGTGTTATGGTTGTTCTAATTACAAAAATGATTATTTGTATACGTATATCGTAAGATGAAGCATGTCCTGATACCATGTCGAGATACGAGGGGCATTTGGAAAGTTCTTAGCATGGTCTTTTATCTCAGTTACCGATTTACATCACCTATCATGTTTGGTATCATTTTAAAGAGCTATCTTCCCTCTATGTTATGGCACACACTGCATGAGGATATTATAATACAGACACAAAGTGAATACATGTACGGCTAAAACAAGATCAGATAGGGACAAGTTGTGTCACTTTTGGCCAAAAATGAAGTCGCAGGAATCACAAAACAAGCTTTTCTTTTCATAGATTCATATCTTGTGCATTTAATTCTAGAAGGTTTTTGTTGAAGTTTTTTTCATTAAAAAGTTACAGCATTTGAATCAATTTTAGGTGGCAGATCTACGGACACTACAGACTAAAGCATAACATAATTGTATCTTTTTAATTATTGGCTTAAAACAGTGATTATACCATGCAGAACTTCTCAATAGTATTGGTGCACTTGGATACCACACAATATTTTATTTACAAAAATGATTTCTTTAAAATTTTAGCACAGAAGAACAGACTTGGGGCCAATTACTTTGAAAAAGTAATTAATTACATACAATTATATTGGAAATTGTTCAATTTAATTACAATTACAATTACATGATTTTTTAGCAAAGTAATTAATTACTTACAATTACTTTGCCAAATGTAATTAATTACATTACAATTACATTTCACTGCCGCTAAGAGACTTCATCAGATTTTAATTTAAGAGATATTTGAAATGAGATAAAATCTCCTAAAAAGTCTCAGTAACCTTGATATTCTAAATTCAATATATGTCTATTAGGTTGATCTTAGTTTTTCCTCTTGTATCAAATTATTGTCAAGTGATGCAACTTAAATGAAATGAAATGTACAAAATCAGTTGTTGTATTTTGTGATTGATGACATTATCACACAAGAGAAAATACAGAAATAATAATTATTTTTTGTTTGGGGTGGAGGGGGGAGGGGTATAAATTGCCAAAGTTCTCAAACAAGCTGTTAACCACAGAACAAAGTTCAGGAATACACATTGGCTTTAGAAAAGTCTTACAACTGTGGACGATAAACCATGGAAATTATTTTGTAAAACTAGCCTAAATGCCAGAGAATAACTGTTTTCAAAAAGCATTGATAAAAAAATCTGTGTGGCCCCATGAGTTCTGAAAGTTGGCAAAAAAGTACAAAAGGAATATCAGATAGTGACAAACTAAAATATTACTAGCCTGTTAAAATGCTGGCTTGACAAGCAAGAAGTCGCTAGTTCAGTCGCCACTGGAACATCTATTTTATTTTTATTTTTTGTTTTTTATCAAAAATGATGGGCCCGGGCCGCAAGGGTTCACTGAATGAGTAAATTTAATTTTCTGAATCACATTTTATGATTATTAATTTTATGATTATTATTTGTTTTTTATTATTATTATATTTTATTGAAAATGGCAAATGAGCAGTTTAAGGGCATTAAATAGTGTAGTGAATAGATTGGGTCATGCACCTTAGCATATGAGTGTGTTGATCCTAGATGTGAAAATTTAACAAAATGCCTTCAAGGAGTCAATTCACTAACCAACACTATTGTCTGAATAAATACTATTGTTGAGATTTTCACACCTTCTTTGTTTTTGTATTGTTTTGGTAACTTAACTATTAAAGGTTGATTGTCACAAAGCCATATCTTTTATAAGCAATAAATAATTTGCTTAAAAAAAGGAATAGTAGAAGTAACATACAGTCTGTGCCTGCTGTAAAATTGCTATTTTCTATTTTTATGTCTATAGATACTAGCATGACTAGTCCCAATTCTCTTTTGTTTCATGTTGCATTCAACTAGTACATCAAATGAAATATGCATTTACAAAGGCCAAGAACAATTTATTTAGCAGTATTTTAAGTAACTATGATAATCTTTAGTAACTGAAGTTCATAACTGATCTGAAAAGTACATGTTATTAAAAAGTAATTGAAAGTAATTGTTAATTACTCCCATTTTAGGCCATGTAATTAATTACATTCAATTACAGTAATTAAAGAAATGTCTTAATTACAATTACATCAATTACTTTAGAAAATGTAATTAAATTGCAATTAATTACAATTACAATTTTAATTACCCCAACTCTGCAGAAGAAACAAGGCTATGAAATGCTTAAATTTAGTAAACTTTCTAAATTTGATTTTTTAATGAATTGAACTTACAGGAACAAGTAAACCTCAAAACTTATCACATGATTTCGATTCTTAGCAATAAAGTAGTTTAACATAGCCTCTGTCGCCAAGTTGTGTAGAAATCAAGTTCAGTCTTAGTTTGCAATATTTTCTACGGACACTACAAAATTGGTAACAGATGAAAAAGTCCAATTTGAAAGTGAAAGATATAATGTTTCCCTGTTAGTTAGTTTGGGATAAACAGCAGGTCCTTCAAATAGTTGAAAAAATACATTGACTTTAAATTTTACAAATTTGCCAGATAAATATAATGAAAGAAGTATCAGTTAGGGAAATGACAATTATGGTAAAATTAGCTTGTGTTATATGCCTAAAACATTTTCCTGGTTAGAGGAAATAAAATATAATTTAAACCACTGTTTAGAGCTTGCTCCAAGCTTTCTGAAAATGTATAACATTACTATGTTTCGATTTGATATAGCAAAAAAACAATCCTAAATACACCTAAAAATTAGGCATTTTTCAATGTTATGCTGTTTCATTTTGAATTTGTTAGATTTGGAAAATTTCTATTTGAAATATGTGTGTTGGAAACATATTTTTAAAAAAAGAAACCTTAAATTTCACATATTAGCTAACGTAAAATGAACATAAAAAATGTGTAGGCGAAGCGCAGTAATTTTAAGCATTTGTTTAGAAGATACAGGAAGCGCTATACATTTTGATTTTCTTAAGAAATAACTTTGCTTCACTGAGCCTGTTGCCACTTGGTCAGTCACAAGTATGCATATTTTTTGCAATTTATTGAAGCTATGGGCATGTTTGTCTGTAACAAATTCAACCACCACCGATGAATTGTCTTTACCAGTAATTTTTACGTCACTTTAGAACTGCACTGTTTGGTAGTGGTAGTGTCCATTGATCACATATCATTGCATCTAGCAGATTGCTGTACTTGAAGATTAACTAACATGTTTCTATGTTCTATTTCAGAGGGTAGCACTGATTAAGAAATGCACTGCTTTTTCAGTTGTCTTTCACCAGCACTTTTGATATGAGCAGCCAAAGTCTGTCCGTAGAATGTAGTGTCCGTAGATCACACTTCTTAATGTCATAAAATTACAAAAACATGTCATAATGGCCCATGTTTTTATGTTGTATTTATTACTTCCAACCAAATTAATAGTATGTAAATCAGTATTTGGGCAATTTTTATCTTATGTGTGAATGGAAGAGGTTCTAAAGGACATATTGTTTCAGAACCATGTGTACCTCTTTCTTTCACAAATTAGATAAATATAACCCAAATATTGATTTACATACTATTTTTTTTGTTGAAATTAATAAATACAATACTAAAAATATGGGCCATTGTGACATAATCTGATCTGAAAAGTGTGATCTACGGACACTACGTTCTACGGACAGACTTTGGCCGCTCATATCACAAGTGCTGCTGAAAGACAACTGAAGAAGCAGACTTTTTTTTAATAAGTGCCACTCACTGAAATATAAAATAGCAGAAACATGTTCATTAATCTTTTAATACAGCAATATGCTTGATGCAAAATATGTGATCTACGGACACTACCTGAAACAGTGCAGTTTTAAACTGATGAAAACATTACTGGGAAAGACAATTCATTGGTAGCGGTTGTATTTTTTACAGAGAAACATGCCCATAGCTTCAACAAATTGCAAAAAATTATGCATACATGTGACAGAACAAGTGACAACAATAACGCAAAGTTAATTCTTAAGAAAAGAAAAAGTGTATAACGCTTCAAGCAATTTTTTTAAAAAATTACTGCGCTCTGCCTTCACATTTTTATGGTTATCTTACATTTGCTCATACGTGAAATTTTAGATTTCTTTTTAAAAACATATGTTTCTAACTAGTGTTGTGCCGATTAATCGAAATAATCGATTAATTAGTAAGTAGAGCTGCTATCGGAAGATATCAATTGAAATTTTCCACAATCGATTTAGATTAAATCGGAATTCTATTATTGGTAAATAAATCTAAGGGACCCCTTGCATAAAATGTGTTATAAAAATATTCGAATGTGTAGAAACATTCTTACACAAGTCAGCATTGATTAAGGTCAATATTGCATTCATATTAAGACCATCACCTACACTGGTCCTGATAACTTCATTAAATGGACTTGGGGCTCTTTAAAATACAGTAAATGCCTTATTTAATAGAACAAATATGCCTAAAAGTAATACACAAAGCACAAAATAATGCTAAAGACTCAAAAGGGACTAAAGCACGGCCATGTGCACATGTAACAAGTTACAAATTTTCAAAAATTAACAAATTTGAAATGAAACGGCATAACGTTGAAAAACGCCTAATTTTTAGGTGCATTTAGGATTGTAATTTTGCTATATTAAATCAAAACATTGTAAAGTTATACATTTTCGGAAAGCTTGGAGCAAGCTCTAAACAGTGGTTTAAATTTTATTGTATTTTATTTTCTCTAAGCAGGAAATTGCCTCAGGGGTATAACATAAGCTCATTTCAAAATCCCTGTCTGATCTTGTTTTAACCATGTACTGTTTGTATACTGGAAAAAGCAAAATTTCAGTGGAAAACATAACATTTTACCTTTTGGATAGTGTGCAGAACATTAAGAATAGTTTATGAAATTAGATAAAATTTGTACTATTTGATAGGCCACAATCTGGTACAGTTATTATACAATCGATGACCGAGTGGGATGTTTCTAATGTCTAAATACCGGACCAGCAATACCAAAACCGTCTAGAAAGCAAAGCAACGAGCTAATTAATTTCGACTAAAAATTGCATGTCACAATGCACATATTTTTTAAAATATATAACCGGCAGTAGTTTCAAATTTCTGTGCGTTTGTATTTTTGTCAAGCACACTTTATGCTCTTTGTATTTAAGCCAAAAGAAATTTTGTAAACCAGAACAAAGGCAAGATATAAAGAAATATCGAACAGAGTCCCATTTTTGAAAGTTTACCAGTTCTTTAATATTCAACATTTTCCAATTGTAAAGGTGTACGTCGTGCAAGCAGTGATCGCATGATATATTTTTATAAAGATAAAGTTGGCACCAAATCGTTAATTTGTCAAACCTTGATCGCAAATAAGGTCCCCAATTTTCCTTCGTTTTTTACAAATGTTTTGCTTAAAATTTCAGCCATTGTATAAACCCTACTCATTTTGAGCATGTGCTGCACGTGTACCCCAAGTCCTTTTTCTACAAAAATTAAACCATCAAGTAGCCGTTGAATTCAAGTTTCCAAAAATATTTTATTTGATAGCATTTTATCAACGCATTATGGAGTATCGATGCCATGCTAAGAACTTTCCAAATGTCCCTAGTAGTTACGTCATGCATTCAGAAACTTGCTATGGTACATGTAGTATCCTGATTTTGTATATGATAAGCTTCATAAGTGTTGATACGAGATTAAGATCCAAAACCTCAACTCTGAAGAGACGCTGCAAACCTGCTGATTATATGTATTTGTTCTACATGTAGCTAGCACATTTATAGCAAGTTTAACTTTAAAATCATCATAGTGATATGGGCCAAATTTAGGTAGGCCCAGTGGCTCTCTGCAAGATCATCAAAATTGCTACAGAAAACGCCAAAAAGAAAAAAAAGCAAAGACAAAGCACTAAACAAGAAATAAGCAAAACATATTAGAATTATATTGAATAAAATTGAGAACAATATAAGAACAATCTCTCAGTTTCTAGGTTATGGAACTGTGCACGAATCATTACTTCAAACTGATTGATATTGTTTAATATCATACATGTAGCCATATATGCGATGCTACAACTATGCCGTGAGTTACGCACATGTACAATGAACTTTGAATTCAATCAAGAGAATCTCCACATAGCGAAATACTGTTTTCCATACCTTAAGGAACTGTTCTTAAAGAGATAATTCACTCCCACAGTGTGCAAATTCTTTCTTTAAGAGAAGTCTCTATTTTGAAAAGGGACACAAGTGATGAAAATCACTATTTGTTTAAGTAGTCCCCCTTTGATGTGCATTACTACCTCAGCATTCTGGCTTCGCCCTTGATAGAAGTAGTAGACTTATAACCCCTTTTATTTTCTATTTCAGATCTAAAGCCAAACTGGACGA
Organism: Loripinus fragilis; assembly: GCA_964019695.1. NCBI lineage: Eukaryota > Metazoa > Mollusca > Bivalvia > Lucinida > Lucinidae > Loripinus > Loripinus fragilis. Next base: position 52,832,757 of record OZ026520.1, read on the forward strand.
ACATGATGATTTTAAACTGTTTCATCGGTATGACGATACTGTTACATTCAAACTCATTCATAGTGTTTGTGAAGTGCTAGGTATGTTGACCATCCCATTTGTTGAGTTACTTGTTACATGAAATTGATGATATTTAAGTGTTTTATCCGTATGACGACACTGTTACCTTTAAACTCATTGGTATTGTTTGTGAAGTGCTAGATATGTTGACCATTCCATTTGTAAAGTTACTTGTTACATAAACATGATGATATTTAAATGTTTATTCCGTATGACGACACTGTTACCTTTAAGCTCATTGGTATTGTTTGAGAAGTGCTAGGTATGTTGACCATTCCATTTGTAAAGTTACTTGTTTCATGAACATGATGATATTTAAGAATTTCTTCCGTATCACGACACTGTTACCTTTAAACTCATTGGAATTGTTTGTGAAGTGCTGGGTATGTTGACCATTCCATTTGTTGAGTTACTTGTAACATGAACATGATGATTTTAAAGTGTTTCACCGGTATGATGACACTGTTACCTTTAAACTCATTGGTATTGTTTGTGAAGTGCTGGGTATGTTGACCATTCCATTTGTTGAGTTACTTGTTACACAAACATGATGATTTTTAAGTGTTTCACCGGTATGACGGCACTGTAACTTTTGAAATAATTGGTATCGATTGTGAAGTGCTGTGTATTTTGAACATTACTTTTGTGAGTTACTTGTTACATGATCATGATGATTTTAAAGTGTTTCACCAGTATGAAGACGCTGTTACTTTCAAACTCATTTATATTGTTTGTGAAGTGCTAGGTATATTGACCATTCCACTTCTTGAGTTTCTTTATACATGAACATTATGATTTTAAAGTGTTTCACCAATATGATGACACAGTTACTTTCAAACAAATTTGTTTTGTTAGTGAAGGGTTAGGTATGCTGACCATTCCATTTGTTGAGTTTCTTGTTACATGAACATAATGATTTTAAAATGTTTCACCGGTATGATGACACAGTCACTTTCAAACTCATTGGTATTGTTTGTGAAGTGCTAGGTATGTTGACCATTCCATTTGTTAAGTTTCTTGTTACATGAACATAATAATTTTAAGTGTTTCACCGGTATGATGGCACTGTAACTTTTAAAATAATTGGTAATGTTTGTGAATAGCTGTGTATTTTGACCATTACATTTGTTGAGTTACTTGCTACACGAACATGATGATTTCAAAGTGTTTCACCAGTATGACGACACTGTTACTCTCAAACTCATTTCTATTGTTTGTGAAGTGCTAGGTGTGTTGACGATTTCATTTCTTGAGTTTCTTTATACATGAACATTATGGTTTAAAGTGTTTCACCAATATGATGACACAGTTACTTTCAAACTCATTTGTATTAGTGAAGGGTAAGGTATGTTGACCATTTCATTTCTTGAGTTTCTTGTGACATGAGCATGATACTTTTAAAATGTTTCACCAGAAGAACGACATTGCAACATTCAAACCCATTGGTTTTGTCTGTGAAGTGCTAGGTATGTTGACCATTTTCTTTCTTGAGTTTCTTGTTACATGAACATGATGATTTTAAAGGAATTCACTGGTATGATGACACTGTAACTTTCAAACTCATTAGTATTGTTTGTGAAGTGCTGGATATGTTGACCATTTTATTTGTTGAGTTTCTTGTTACATGAACATGATTATTTTAAAGTGTTTCACCAGAATGATGACACGGTAACTTTCAAACTCATTTGTATTGTTTGTGAAGTGCTAGGTATGTTGACCATTTCATTTGTTGAGTTTCTTGTTGCATGAACATAATGATTTTAAAATGTTTCACTGGTATGATGACACAGTTACTTTAAACTCATTGGTATTGTCTGTGAAGTAATATATATGTTTACATCACATTTCTTGAGTTTATTGATACAGAGAGAGAGAGAGAGAGAGAGAGAGAGAGAGAGAGAGAGAGAGAGAGAGAGAGAGAGAGATATAGGCTTATGCACAACACGAGATATCTATCCTCTGGCACTGGATCCATTAAAGGATGCTAAATTGATTTGAGAAATAAATATATAAGGATATAAATAAAAAAACAGTGTAATTTTTTTTTTAGAAACTTAGCGCTTTCAGCTTTTGCCTTCATCAGAGTTTCAAGCCAATTTAGATTAAGTAGATAGTTAACAAAATATAGCTGTATTCATGAATTATGTGATGATTTACACCCTTGAAGGGCCCAGTCAATATGCTTGGATTCTCACAAATATGACTGCACAATATGAATATTGTGCAGTCATTTTTTTTGAAAAATATGAAGCGTGGAGCAACTGGTGCATTAGACTAATATTCAGTCTCCTATGTCAATTTCATTTTACTTCATATAATAAAATCAATAACATTAAGTCTTTTTAATAGCTCTGGCATAGATTCCAATACAACTGGGTAGGAAAATATGGGCTAGGTAATAACAATCTATCATGGGGTTGAGGAGCGCAGTGGCTCAGTGGTAGAGTGCTTGACTCCAGATATAAGGGTGCGGGTTTGAGCCTCACATAAGTCGCTGTGTTGTGTTCTTTAGAAAGACACACTAAGTGCTGGTTCAACCCAGGAAGGACCCGTCTTGAAATGACTGGAAATTGTTAACTAGGACGTAAAAATCAAAACAAACAAAATCCATCATAGGCATCCATGTAGGATAGAGAGATCTTTTTCAGCCTTACAGAGCTAGATTACGCGAAGTAAAATATATTTTTAACTATTAAAACATAACATTACTAGGTGACTGTAACAAGAATACCAGTGCATTTCTATTTCGCTGTCTGGAAAGATTTTGTTACATCTTAAATTAAACAACAATATCTATAAAATATCTGCTGTTGAGTAGATGCATTCAAAAATAAATACATAAATAAACAACAACAACAACAGCAACAACAACATAAAAAAGAAAAAAAAACATGGACAAAAGAAAAAAATATTGTGACTCGTTCTGATCATTACGCCCACAACTTCCATGATTTAGGTTCGATACAACTTTCATGTCTTAGGTTAAGCCATAGCTAGAGGCTAAATGCACGCAGCTTCTATTTGAGCTAACACCCGTTTAAGCATCTCCGCATAAGACAGCACAATGGGACATTTTTAACCGTACATGTAGTATATACGTTGGTCCAAATTGTGTGCTAAAATTTTGAATATTCTCGTTTAGGTCAAACATTTAAAATAGGTCGTAGATAAAAAAAAATGATCGAGTGAAAAGAAGGTTCATTTGAGTATCACACTTGCAGTATAGTTAACATACGGATATAAAAAAGTAAAGTCTCTTATTTAGAATATCACGTCGTATGTTTTAGTTTACATAAAATGGTGAAAAACATTTACTATATAATTACTATGATATTTTTCATTCACAGAGCTAGAACTTCCAGTTGTTCTCGAATTTTTCGGAGATTTCTTCCTAGCATACTGCTTACGACATGGTTACGACAAGATGCTCAAGACGCTTGGTGGTGATTTTGTCTCGTTCATACAGAACCTTGATTCTCTCCATTCCTTACTGGCTCTCACATATAAAAATATAGAGGCACCCTCTTTTAGGTAAGCAATTCCAAAATTCGTTGGTTCTCTTCTTTTCTGGTGATCCTTTTTCCAGATTATATCACGCCTACCATACTATAACATGCAGTAACTTATTGATATCGACGTTGTGGAGTAAATACCAGACCATATACTTTGTGCATACTGGCTGAATTAATTTTCACGTGCTATAGGTAGCTGGACACCAAAGAAAACACATGACAATTGGTGATGTGATGTATATGTTATAGTCTCAAGATTTCATCCGGATATGCTAGGAGAATACATAACAATAGACACATAATTATTGGTATTTGTGTTGGTATTTGTGTCATGGACTTTTGGTTGTGAATCCTGCATAACCGCGAAAAAACCAGAGCCCCACAAACAGCGGGTGGTTGCGCATTTGATCTATGAACATGTAAAAAATAAGAAAATTACGTATACAAATAACAAATTATAGTTGTCATTTGGCTAATTCTGATAAACATTAAACACATGTCAGAAACACATATATTTTGATAAACACGAAACACGTGAGAAAAACACATCCACATTGAGAAAGAAACACATCATCGTCATGTCAGAAACGCATCTATTTTGATAAAGAAACACATGTCAGAAGCACATCCATTTTGTTAAAGAAACTCATGTCAGAATCACATCCATTTTGCTAAAGAAACTCATGTCAGAAACACAACCATTTTGATAAAGAAACACATGTCAGAAACACATCCATTTTGATAAAGAAAGTAATGTCTGAAACACATCCACAGGGATACAGACTAACTTTATTTCACCAGGAGCAAGCTGGGCCCCTAAAATATAATGATTGGGGGCCCAGCCCAAAACTAAGGGGCCCAGGATTCGGCAGAAAATTAAACTAATTTCAACAGCATTGCCAAGCATTAATTTTGCATTATTCATAATTGAAGTCAGAGACCTTCAAAATCTGTATTAACCCATAAAGCGCCACCTATAATTTGCAGCAGGCAACATTTTCAAATTTTTCTACTTTTTCAAAATTAACAAATAAGGCATGGTATTTCATGAGAATCGTCTGCTGGCAGACGATTCTAATGAAATATCATACCTTATTTTTTTCGAAAATTAGGAAAGATGTCGCAAAATGTGTCGTCTGGTGCAATCGTGATTGGCGTTTAAACAGTATTTGTAAATAGCTATATGAAGATTTGTAAACTTCCAACATGTATGTATGAAGTCTTGTCAGATTTGACAAGACTTCATACATTCACATACTATCCTTTTTTCAGGGGCAAGCTGGGCCCCTAAACATTTAGTTTTAGGGGCCCGGCCCAAAATTTAGGGGCACTGGGCTACTGGGCCCCTGTTAGTCTTTTTCCCTGATCCATTTTGATGAACACATGTCAGAAACACGTCCATTTTGATAAAGAAACTCATGTCAGAAACACATCCATTTTGATAAAGAAACTAATGTCTGAAACACATCCATTTTGATTAACACATGTCCGAAACACATCCATTTTGATAAAGAAACTCATGTCAGAAACACAACCATTTTGATAAAGAAACACATGTCAGAAACACATCAATTTTGATAAAGAGACACGTACATGCCAGAAACACATCCATTTTGATAAAGTAACACATGTCAGAAACATATACATTTTGATAAAGGACCTTTCATCATAGCTTGTACCAAATTTTAATTTCAAATATCTTTTATATGAATATTATAATTAATCATGTCGTATATTATTAAGAATCAGGCACATGTAAGATTTTATTGGTAGGTATAGTCCGACCAGTTAAGAGAGACTGGGCGGTTCTTAGCAAAGACACACCCGTGGACATTTCCATTTAAAAATCGGTAAGACAGAGTGTATTTATTCACCTGTGAAACGCTTTACAGCTGTATACCTGTATATACCTGTTGTAGTTTTGAGCCCATTGTGAGAAAAAGGCATCTCGAATTAATTTGGATAACAAAGAGACTGGCTAGTCTAGATATATGCACTCTGACAATGTTTCGAAATTTTAATCATTCGAATTATAATACTGAAAAAACAAATAAAATAATGGTCCGCAATGAAAAATTTATACTATAAATTGGTCAGCACACGAGATGATGGTTCTTATTTCATCGGCTTGTGGCGAAGGCTCCCACGAGTCTGCATGTACGCATGACTTTGCCATGGCTTTCGCTACTCGCATTAACAAAGTATGCAAGTTGAAGAAGACTCTGGAAAACAACTTTTAGACATCTAGTCTCTCTGGAAACGCCAGAATGAGCGATTATCAGAAGCTTTTTAGGATATGCTATATGACCAAATCTCATGTTTGTATGCCCTTTTCTCATGATCCAGATACTAAGCCCTTGTCCCGCTGAATTCTAATTGGTGATATATTATTGTTGTATCAGGCTTAAAAATCAAACCAGTTTTGCCATACAGACAGAATTTGAAGAAAGTGAAAACATACCCTACCCCAAAACTTTCACAACATATCCATCCCGGAAAATGAAATGCAGCAGGCCAGCAGCATACTAATTTAAAAGATAAACGTTTATCAGGCATACTGACGTATAAAGTTGGTCACCCTAGTCGTCTGCACTTCAGTTGGTTGCACGAGTGAAGCGTACATAGGCCATTACACCCGATTTACTGTAGACCGCAAAACTCAAATGACATTTTTCCGGGATTTACTAAAATTTCAGCCACTATTTTCATGTGCTTTAAGCGAATAAAGAACTTCATATTTATGGACAACACTCTGTCCTGGGTTACATATAACAACCTCCGAGCAAACAAGACATCTTGGGGTAATAGGAGTTATTGACCACATAAACACAATCGCTATATTACATGCTCTGGTTAAGATATTGGGGGGATTTTTCCCAGAATTACGCAGGATAACTTTGCATGTACATTGGTACGCTCTATGTGTCTGCAGTTTAAAGTTGTCGGACACTGTATTGCAGAGTATATCCCTTGTCTATACGCTTTTGATATAATAACCTTTGCTCGTCATTTCACATGCTTTACAGTCATGACTATATCCTCCGATTTATCCCGTAGAGAAAGGCGTCCATTGTCCTTATTAATTTCACATATACTGTCTAGGACACATTAAAATATGAGATTCTTCCATTAAACATTGACTGCTGCACCGATGATTTCTCTTTTATGTGGAATATCCTACATGTACATGTACCTCAGCGAATGTATATAGAATATGTGGAATAACCTACATGTACATGTACCGAACAGCTGTACATAATTGGATGCTGAATTCACTTTTTTAGAAATGGCGACCTCGAATGCCTCAAGATTTTGCACCATTCCACACATGCGTCTATCTTGCCAATGTAACTGACGAGATTAACTCTTTCCGCGTTAGTGTCGAGTTGTGTCTTCGGCTAAAGTTTAGAGCCAGAACAGACCGACAACATGAACTTTGTGACAATTTGACATTCTGGTGGTATCCTGGATTATGTTTTAAAATAAACAATTTAGAGAAATTGAGCAGATTTCAAAAAAGCATGCACAATTACCCGGCATGCAAATACGTTAACTGAATTAGAAGTATCCCGTTTTCAACACTGTAGACAATGTGGATTAAGGTGCTTTTGAACTTCAGCTACGGTCTTTTTGAAGTTATCAGACTGTTCCATGGCATGTTAAACATTCACAGTCATATATGTGATGATCTGTGGTGCTCATGTAATAGCATGCACATAATGGTGGCGTCAACTATTTTTAGCATAGAATATATTTGTAAGCGCAGTTCAAGATTTACAAGCGATATTTGGTCCATCTTTCTATAATCTAAAGGCTATTCTGTTCACAATATGTGAGGTATAACATCGGGCAGGCGGCGATGCTGAGCGCAATTCTTAAACATAAGAGTCCAGAAAATACCACAATCACATACTGCAGACCAACCAACCACACCGTGAGGAAGAGACTGCAAGTAGACAGCAACCAGCTCTCTCTTCCCTAGCGGAATGATTGCAAAACTAGAATTGATACCAAGTACTGCATAGAAAAACTAGCACAAAACACAAAACTGCCACAATTAAAGCAACAATAAACTGGGCTCAATGTGCACGTCCCGTGATAAACGTATATCTTAGAAACAACATTTTAAATTTTATAAGTTTTTACTGCTCTGTCTATGCCGAGATTGAAGAAAGCGAAAGCATTATTGGGGATATATTGCAGTTGCGGTTCACATACATTCGCCTGAGATTCGAGTGAGTTTTATATCTTGCTGTGACTAGTTGAGAAAGGGATAGTGTTGAATTTGGGAGTGAAATAGTTTTAAGATATTCTAGTATGGGGGTCAAAAATATCATATTTGCGTTTAAAATTATGATAAATGAGTAAATTTCAGCTAAAGATACTTGTAGGATGAGTATTTCTACATGTTGAAAGAAAGGTGAAACTCAGCACTGGTACAAATGCAAAATAATTTCGCAGAAATGTTCCTCATAATGCTCTCTAACAAAATTGCCTTTAAGTTATAATTTTGCTCTGCAAACAAGCTGGTTGCCAGAGCTGTAGATAAGAAATATCTCTAAATTGCATATTATCTCGAGCCACTGGTCCCAATTCAAAAACGAATCACACGAAGGTTTATTATAAGCACGGCTGACAATCTGTCAAATGCGAAACCGGCGGTTCAGCAAAGACATCCAGGCGATTAATTTCCGGTTTTGCAAAGAGGATCCGAAAAAGGTAAACAAACAACGAGTGCTCGCGTTTAAAAGCAGTTAATTTGAACTAAAATGAATATTTTTGAAATTTAAGAATGCTATTTTGTCAGTTTAATATCGGTTTCTTCGTGCACCAAAGGATATGGCTAGGTGTTTCCTCGTTGTTGTGATTTTTCTTCCGTCCCGTGAAACACCTGTTAAGATGAGGAATATATGGGATAAACACGACGATTTTTTGCTAGTTCTGACAATTATTGCCTTGTGGGCTACAAAAAAGACGCCATGCTGAGTGTGTATATAATGCGGGGGGTCTGTAATAACTCCACATTGTCGTAGGGTATTACATTTTGCAGATTTGTAGGCTAATTCGGTCTCAAGTTTTTGGTTTTGCATAAAAATGTTCCATAAGGGCTGGATTCATTCCCTCATATTTTAATGATTACATGCCGAACCAGGAACGATTTTCCCTTTCAAATCAGAGCTAGACTGGCTACAAGTATATATGACACATTGATGAAAATTGTTTTAAGGACTGGAGCCAGTCTACCCCTACCCTTTTAGTCACTGTCTCATTCTAGAACTATTCGATCTTTTCATCATTGGTCTGTGAGAAAAGGCTCTGTTAGGTCTTGCTTGTTTCTATTTATTGTTAGTGTCTTGTCCATTCCTGTTGATGGCATAGCTTGGCTGTGATCTGACAACATAGCAATTCTTCGCCAAGATATCTTGCTTGTTATGACAATCAATGTAACAAATAACAGTTTGGCCCTTTTTATAAAAAAAAACACTGCATCTGCTACTGCTTCAATAAGAAGCTAAAAACACCAATCACAATAACGAATTAAAAGAAACTACTGCTTTGGAATACAACCGTCATTTTTGGATGTATAAAGAAAACATAAAATATAATACTTAAAAAAATGGTTTCATAATCGTCCTACTTCTATTTCAGTTACACAGATTTAAGGTATAAATTCTTCTGGCAAAAGATTTCTCTGCTTTGCTAGATTCATTTGAGAATGTTGCCTTCTGATAATAGCTTTAATTCAGTTTATGCTAAATTCAGTTTATGCTTTAGGATGTCACTTTCTACTTGATTGCTTGATTACTAATATAAATCAAAGGTATGGCAAATGTGAATGCTTACTACCAATACATCAAGAACAAACGCACACTCTTTGTAGATTTGTCAGATGCCAACATGCATTAAATGCTAATGAGCAACTATCTGTGGCTCAATTTACTTTATATAAATATATTAGTATGAAACCTGCTAAGCGTGAAGATTGCTTGAACATTTTATTTAAAGATGCTATGGCCTAGGTTATAAACCATTCTACATGTTAATCGACAGCTTTGAGCTTAGATCCTCATTATTTCAGATAAAATCCTAGCTTTTGGGGTACCTTGAACAGAAACACAGAAAAAAAAACATGTTTATGGTATTGTAGATGCTGGAAAGATGCGATGACTTACCCGTGAATGATCATAAATAATACTTATTATTCCATCAAACGATTATTTCTTCTTAACATTTTGATCAGAATCAGTTATCAGCTTATTATCCCATCATCCTCATTTATTTGACCATAGAAACCCATATGAAAAAAACCCAACAAAAAACAGTGGAGTGCTACGCTTTATCAAAATATAACTGATGCGCGTATTGGTTGCGTATGGTTAAAGCGTTTTTTACACATGCAAATGAGCTACCAATACGCTTTACCATATGCTTTATATTGTGTTTTTTACACATGCAAATGAGCTACCAATACGCTTTAACCATATGCTACCAATACGCTTTAACCATACAAAATCAATACGCTTTAACCATATGCTACCAAAACGCTTTAATCCTACGCTACATGTACCAAAACACTCTTTACCATACACTACCAATACGCTTTAACCATAGGCTACCAATACATTTTTCAATACTATACCAATATGTCGATCCATGTGGGTGATTTTAAAAAAAATGCATCCGAAGTGTGACGTTGGTGGTCAAATTTCAAAATTGCCCTATCATTATCTTTTTTACATCATCTTAACCAGGGAACATCAAAATTTCAGACACAAATACTGGTTTAAGAATAAAATTTAGGACAATGCTTTAAATTTAATACTTTAGTCATTTTTTCCTTATTTTTTTACAATTCTATAAGATACACTTGGCTTGATTATAAACAACACTGGTAAACTATGCAGAATTGTAAATATTCTTTCATGAACTGATGAAGTAGTTATGTATACACATTTTCAAAGTAAAATTTAATCTCTCACTCAAAATTTGCACTTGTAATAAAATTGTATGTGAAAATACACCCCTGGATTTTCACTGTGTAGAGGAAAAAGTTTTTCTAATTAAAATAATAAGCATGATTTTTGTTAAAAATTGTTTTTAGATAACAAGTAGGGTATATGAAAAACATAGAACAAATTTCATTTGAATATATAGGATATAAAACATATTAAACACAATAACATATGTTGGTAATGGAATGTGTTACACTTGTGACAAAATCAGAAGAGGGAGTTTCTCCTTTGAATTTTTGATCTCTTATAGATTTGATATAGGATGAAGTGAATTGGCTTCATGGAAATTGATTAAAATGTATCAAAACATAAATCAATTCCCTTTTTTAGCACAAAACTTTAAAAAATGAACTATTCAGATTTATTTATTAAGCATAGTAAGTAGTTATAAAATGTTAATGATCAGAAAACAGTTGACAGCACTCATTGTGGGATAAATTATCAATTGAATGATTTGAATGATACCATTTTTTGCAATTCTAAAGAATCTGTAACAAATTTAAGGCCTAAATAGAAAGAAATAATTGTGTTACACTTGTGACAAGCAAACAAAGGAACTGATCATGACCCTTTTGTCTTTTCTTATCACTTATACTTTATGTTACCTACTATAGTATGTACAACTTAGCATCTGTTTTGGTTTTCTTCAATAAATTCCTGTAAATATTTTTTGAATTGTAAAAATACCTTTCCCTCCTTGTGAGTGCATAATTTTATCCTTTTTGTTAACACCATTTTGTGTTTTCTTTGTATCGAAAGAGTGAATAACTACCCTATAAATACCAAAATATATCAAATTAATTGTTGAATAGATCATCCTTTGACCAAACACAAGAAAAAGTGAGATGAAGTCAATCCATAATATATGTTACACTTGTGACACAAATCACATTTTAAAGTCAACCTGTCTAAATCAAGTTATAGTCTGGTTTAAGATTGTCTGATTTCTTCAGTGTTGAATTTAGCATGATTCCTACCCCTCATATTCCTATCTGTAGCTCAAGGATGTCCAGCTTCATAATGAAACTAGTATATGGGCTTGAGGAAGTATCATTCCTGCTGGACCGTAACTAGTATTATTATATAACTAAGAAAAAAGACTGAATTTCATTGGCTTAGAGCGCTCACGTGGCCAGTCAATATATTGTCATATTCACTGGCTTGCGCGCGCTTGCCAGTGTATATTAGTTACTAAAATTAGACTCCTTGCTGTTTTTTCCGTTCTGGTTCTGCTTTTCTACAGCGTGGCTAATAATCATATCGTAGATGCTGAGAACGCAACAAATCACGCACTGGAGCTGATCTATTTCGATTTTAATGCACAATAAACGGCAAAAACAAATTTGAAGTCTTCAGCTTCTTCCAACTTTCCGCCTTTGTACTGAAGAACTCCCACAAATACTTAGACCACGTCGCATACGTTTACATGTATTGGTAACGTCTTTCAAGCGTAAAAACGACGTTACACCGTCTAACGCCATGAATGACGTCATTTACCAGTAACAAAGACGTCAGCTATCGCACATTTTCCCTGCGCTTTCAAAGCTGTGAATTATTGTTTGGCATATCACACTTATTTTATCATTGGCTCTACATGCGAAGTGTGTTAGAATTCTTGTTTGTAAATGTTGAATGATGACACTCATGCACAACATATATGCAATAGTAAAATGGTGGTCTTATTTAGGGTTGCACTGTTTCTGCTAAATGCTTGTCTGTCCCAAAACTTGTATATAAGTTCAGTATTTTTTTTCCAGGTGCAATACTACCTGTACATCTTTCTCTAAATGTTATATAATAAAACAGTTATTGACTAATGAGGCATTGGATATGATGTGATATCGACCAGAGAATACCAATATTGACCTCGGCTTTGCCTCGGTCAATATTGGTATTATCTGGTCGATATCACATCATATCCAATGCCTCATTCGTCAATAATTGTATATTGACTACACATTTGGTGAAGTTGTTGACTTTTTGCTGTGTTTAAATTATATTTATGCATTCAAGAATTATTAAAAAGACCAATTAAGTAATATTTCATTTAAGATTTGCCATGTATATGCATTTATCACATATTCCTAAAATGTGTTACACTTGTGACATCAGTTAAAATCATGCCACAAAGTCAGCAGCTTAAGGATTTCACCACAATTCCTCATAATGTTTTTTTGGGGCTCCCTTGACCAGAAAAACAGCAAAAAAGCTATGAAATGCAAAACAAATTGAAATGCTGATGGTTGAAACCTTAAATGTTACACTTGTGACATATCTGGGTGGTTTTGTTCAGTACTGGCTACATAAAATCATACTTGTTGTTTTATAGGCAAGTTGATTCCTTCATATAGCTAAAAGACTGCTAGTCATTAAAACAGCGTTCCTTATGGATAAAGCTTTGTATATTTTATGAGGCAATTCACTTTACCCCAATCATATGAAATTCTGTATGATAAAAATTTGAAAGGGTGTGTTTATAAAAGGTTACAAGTTTCCAATTTATCTGGTTTAAAAAAGATGAAAAGATTGTTTTCCAACAGCTTTTATGCTATATTTCAACTGCAATTCACCATTTGACTATGCATGAATAGTGTTTAGTACAATTTACAGTTGAATCGAAGGTAAGGGAAAAAATGTCACAAAAAAGTGTTACCCTTGTGACAATTTGGATGACATTTTTCCATGTAATTTTTGAACGGAACATTCTAAAGCCATGAAACTTGGCATGATGCAAGAAAAACATTAATTTCATATCTTAAAATAAATTTTAACAATAAATCTGCTTTAGATAGTCTATAAACATTGATTATAGAAATACATGCATTATTTTTGAAATCACCCCTATGCTATATGCATGCATATTTTCTTGAATTGTGTAAACATGTCTTTAAATTCTTTTGTTTTTATTACCACAGCAAATATGTGATAAAAATGCATTAAATTTAGGGAACACTCTGCAGAATTCATATATATTAATGATTCAAAGAAAGCGATCAGTATATGTTTTGTAAGTTCCATATAATTACAAATAGCAGTTTATTTATAGCATTTTTTTCAAAAACTTACTTTTGCTGGAAAGTTTTAAGAAAAATCAATATCATCAATGATATATAATGTTCATATTTATTAAACAAGACAATCGCTGAAAACAGAAAAATAAACATCATAACACTCCGTAGCTCTTCCCTCCAGTATTTGAAAGACAGGAAATTAGTTATTTAGGTCGCTATATTGAACTCTGGGAAATTTACTCAAAACCAAATTACTACCAACACGCTTGACGCAGAGGTCTTAGTATACCAATTCTCCACCAGAGACTGAACCAAAACACCATCAATGCACTTTTTCAGAAAATGTTTCTGATATGTTTTGGTAAGAGTTTCAGACCAACACATTTCACCAAAACATCAAAAAGTGATTTGGTAGCGTATTGATAGTGGTTGTGTGTATGGTTACAAAAAATAGTAGTAGAGTGCTTGCCTTGAGACCGAGGGGCTGCAGGTTCCAGCCTTACCTGCGTCACGTCGTTATGTCCTTGAGCACGACACAATTATCCTTGCATAGTAATGGTTCAAACTAGGAAGACCCGTCCAGACACAACTGAAAAATTGTTGACTGGGACGTAAAGAATAAAATCAAACAAAACAAACAAAATTGAAAGTCTGTTATAATACAAATGAAATAGCAGATTTATTTTTTCGATGTGGCAATTTGCCATTACATATTGAAACTAGGCGTTTTGCTCGACCTAAACTCCCCAAGGAACACAGAACTTGTTTCCACTGCATGGACAATGTTGAAGATGAGCTCCATTTTCTAATTGACTGTCTATTTTATGATGATTTGAGACGTAAAATGTTTCCACAAAGCACAGCTATGCAAAAGAGATTTTATTTTTATGATTCCACTGAAAAAAATGATATTTCTACTGAATTATATCAATATGCAGCCAAATCTGTCTTCAACAGTATTTGATATGTTTCAGAGAAGGAAAAGAACTATTTAGACAATTTATATGCGTGTTTTAAAAGAAACGCATCTCTCCTCTTTATAATTATTTCAAAAGATAATTAACCTATTTCATTCTGTGTCATGTGATACAACCTTGATTTTTTATTGTATATATGCATCTTAATTATCAAAGCTGTTCTAGTTGCGTGTCTCGTAAGCTGGTAACCCCAGCTGAGTTTCTTATACTGAGGGTTTTACTTGATGTACAGACATGTGGCACGTTGATAAAAATATTTACTTACTATACTACTTACCTTTTTTATTATTCGTCCCTTAGTATGAATCATTTGCTTTGAAACTGCCTAAAACTATATTTCTTTCAATTCATATAGATTTTAAAAAGAAACAAGTTTTTTTGTTTAAAAAGTAAGTATGATCAGGAAGTATCACAATCACACAATGCAGACCAACCCACGGTACGTGAAGAAGAGCCACAGAACACTAACCGACACAGGACAATATAATACTTAAATAATTGACAGGTAACGAAATAAATGGACTAAAATAATGTATTTTCTAAAGCAGCCATCTTACTGATTTTCCATCCATACCAGTTTATCTGAATGTCTATAAATTTATTTGATAGGAATAGAGAATCTTTCGTTAGTTCCTCTCTTGTTACAGATAAAAAGGATCTTACATAAGTGCTCATGTTTTAATATTTACAATTTCAAAACAATCCTTTAATGAATCTTTAGATTTTTGGAACTGTTCGTAACCTCACGAAAGACATAAATATGATTGACAGCTGCCAAGCTCACATGCCCGTGTAATATGCTTTGAACATCGATTTCATTCGCTAGAAGTGACAATGGTGTTGTGATTGACAACGAGCCACACCTGTTTTGCACTGAGTCTTGCAAAACAAGCCCATTGTTCGCTTCATTGGCTGTCCCCATTCACACTGGCTGTTCCGCTTAACCGTTTTACACTCCAACAAAACCGTTAATACGATTGCATATTATCTGGAAAAACGGATCCTCAGAAATAGAGTGAAACTACAATTTAAGAAAACAGCAGACTCGGTCTTACTGAGTCTGTTCATGAGAACTTATGGCGAGTGCAACAATTCTCACACATTTACACTGTTTTGTTTCCTAAATTATAAATAATGCCTATATTTTAGGTATTTATAATAACTTGTAAATATAAGCATTGCATTAAATTTTGGTCTGTTCATGCCATCATGAACACTTCGGGGGAGCAAAATGGCTCAGTGGTAGAGTACTTGACTCGAGAAGGAAGAGCCCCGGGTTCGAACCTCACCCGCGTCACTGTGTCATGTCCTTGAGCATGACACATTTATCTTAGCTTAGTACTGGTTCAACCCAAGAAGACCCGTCCCGACGTAACTGAAGGATTGTTGGCTGGGACTTTAAGAATCAGATCAATCAAAGGAAAAAAGAATACTTCGGGTTAAAAAGTTCTTGCAAGAGACCTGAAGTATTCATGATTCCATGAATATGCCAAAAATCGAGTTTATTTCTTAAGTGAATACATCAAATGCAATTAGGAAAAGAGATACATGTAATTTGCGAGGCTTGCCGATAATTTTATCGCTTGTTAGCAACGAGTTCTACTTGCCTTAGCCTTAATCAATGTCCTTATTTTATGTGAGAGAGCAGTGAGGGTTCTGACGAGACTGCACGTTTGCTGGAAGAATGTGATAAGTATCAAGATCTCGTGACTTAACCTTGCTCCGAAATCATAAAAAGTAAGTGAGAATGATTAGGAAATGCCACAATCACACACTGCTTACCAACCCATGTCACCGCGAGGAAGAGACACAGAACACTAGCAGCCACATGACACCAGGAAGACATTTGAATTAAAGCATTTTTTCATGCTCAACTCAATTTGGCTTGAGCTTTGAACTGCTCATAAAAATTAAAATACTGCAAAAGTAAAAAAAAAGATCTTACTAAACAATACTCACATGTATTTATTCTGCTAATAAATGTTAAAATGCCAACAATTGTTGATATTGAAGCATTTAAAAGCAGTTTGAATTTCATGCTTGATTAAGTTTAGTATGAAAACTGTTTTATAACCTCAAGGTAATCAGCTAAACATTGGAGAGATGAGTGAAAGGTTATAGTAACGTCAATATTATACAAGAAAACCTCTGAAATACATATGAGCCGTGGCATGAGATTTCCAACAATGTGCATTTTGACAAGTGTAGACTCAGACGAGCCTGTGCAGCCGCATTTTAAGCTTAAAAACTCGAATTGATGTTCAGTCAATAGCTTAACAATCATAGAAAACTCAAGTGACTAGCAAAGGCTCTGATCCGACTGCGCATATGCGCAGGCTGATCTGAGGCTTTGCTGGTCGCACATACCACATTGTTAGAAATTTCATGCACTGGCTCAATTATTATATCATTTTTATGCGTCATATAATTATAAATTTCTATCTAAATCTAGTTGCCATACAAAAAACGAAAGGGATTTGGAGCTACATTACTACACAGTCAGGCCAGGATTATACCCTATCGTCTTAGGTAAGTAATGAAGGAGTATCACACTTACATCTCTGCTAGTAATATACGTACTATTTGGGATTTGATAGCGTGACCAAGCACAAATAGTAATTGTTTTAATTGTAGATCCCCCACAAACAATATGAGTAAGTCTTAATTGTGACATTTAATATGATATAGTTTTTTTCTGATTAAACCCATGTAACCCTACTTTCCTTTTATGTAGCATAGGCAAACAGTGTAGACCCAGATCAGATGACATGTCATGTGGCGTCTGGTTATGGTCTTCACTGTTTGCCTACAGAATGTTCTATACAATTGAACAAAGATGGAAGTAAGTGAGGATAATCAAATAAGTTCTGAAGTACCATCCAACAACCCTAAAATCGCACATAGACTCATACAATTTGTCAAGATGGAAACACAATTTAATCTAAATGGATTGGTAACTTCTGTGTATTAACATTAAAATAATTGAGTCACGACATGAGATTTCCAACAATGTGGTATGTGCAACCAGCATAGGCTCAGACCAGCCTGCTCATACTTGCAGTCTGATCAGAGCCTTTGCTAGTCGCTTGAATATTCTTTGTGTGTTAAGATTCTGACCAAACATCGTTGGGAGTTTCTAAGCTTAAAAGGAGGCTACACAGACACATATTTCATCGCCTTGTAGTTGTACTGAATGTACATTTACGTGTGTTATTTCAGGGCTTGTTAAGGCTGTGGCGAGAGATCTCTACAATCAAAATGCAGATATAGTAGTTGTGAACAAAACACAGTACTCTATTGCACATGGTAAAACTCAGGAACACGTGACATTTAGGGTGACACTAAAGGGACTAGAAGAGAATACAAATAAAGCTATTAAGGAATTTAATCCTTCCTTTCCTAATGGATTTCACTTAAGCTCGGAAGATTTCTGTCACGCCTTCCCATATCATATTGTGTTAGATTCTAACTTGTGCATTCGACAATGTGGACTTATGATACAACGATTTATGGCGTCAGCTAGCCATGGACGGAAAATTACTGATATGTTTGAGTTGATACATCCTCGAATGGAGATGACGGTCGTCAACATAAAGACGTTTATAAACGCAGTTTTTATGTTGAAAATGAAGACTACGAGGTTGCGAAAGAATGGGGATCCAAAATACTTAATTCTCAAAGGTACTGTTTATTTATGATTTTGTTTGTCGTTGCTACTTTTGTCCTTTTGTGGAAGATAAAATGCCCATAAAGCTTCATTAAATCCAGATGATTTTCTGCCCATCTCTAGGGGCCGAATTTCGGCCCCATTCCCAATCGAAAATAGCCATCTTTTTTTATCTCAATACCATGTCTGATTTCCCCAATTAAGAAAAGTAAAAAAATCTTTTTTTTTAAACTTTTTATTTAGAGACCACTACTACTTATGAGAAACAATGACCTGTATCAGAATGAAACTTAAACGCTTGTGCTTAAGCGGTATGCTTGACATAATACACTCTAGGCTAACTTGATTTTGAGGATATATTTTGCTACCCTTGTTATGTTCTATGTCGTTAATTTCCCAATTTTGACGTTAAGTCGATCATTTTTCTCCAATTTGGACCAGGGGCCTTTGCCCATAATTGCTGGAAAAAGCCCTGAAATCAAGTTTGGATGGTCGATTAGAGGTGTAGGGGTGCCGTTTGTAACATGCCTCAAAAATATTCCTGGTTATTGCATTTTCTAAATTCTACCACGGAAACTATGATTTGATTGTTAAATACAATGCTGCTTTAAAAGCTCTTCTTGCACACGGGATAAGGATATCTGAGATTTTACTCTGGGATAGAAAATCTTAACTTACCCAGGCATCTTACCCAGGCTGTCAAGTGAGGGCTTCATACATTAGTTGTATTTGAATTCACGCACATGGTCGTCAAGTGACCTCATTGTCAATTTAAGTGACGTCATCTAAGGTATTCAGGGACTTCTGGAAGCTTATTTTAAAATAAAGCAAAACAGTGATGAGCAAGAAAAATAATCTATAAATAGTGTGAGGGTAGGATAGAAAAATCCGTCCCGAGAATCACCGTTTGACATCACGTGGCAAACCTCGTGATGTCAAACGGTGATCATCGGGATGAATTTTTCTATCCTACCCTCACACTCATGGTAGATTCTTATATTCTGCAACATGGTATATCAGAGCCAGTATTTTATGCTGCTTTAAATTATAAAGTCCAAAAAGAATTGCAAGGAGCCTACCTTTACTGATAAATTCAAAAAAATAATCTTGCATTATAAAAAATATGATATATCATGGATATTTTGCTACAGTATGCGTATCTGGTTATAACATCAACGTTAATAGCTATGTTTTCCTCTTTAATTCCATGACGGTGGGTCAGGCCTCAGACTCCATGAAGAGCATGCACTAAAACTTTCATTGATGTGTTAGCGCATGATGCTTGTATTTAGCTGGGCCAACCGTGGCTAAACTTAAGGTTTCTTCAGCTCTGACTATCTATGAGTCAAGAGCCCTTTCTTTTGTTTCATCACAGTATATAAATTTTATTTGATCGTTTTTCTGTGATGATGCATTGTATAAGTAAGGAAGTCCCTATGCGAGCTTAACTCTTCTTTGTTTTACTCACAGCAGAATCTAGGGAAAATATTTGGCCAGTAAAATGCTAAGGCGATGATTCTGCTGTTGTATATTTATTGTCCTCTGTTACTATCATTGTGTGTGGGGGGGGGGGATGGGGTGGGGAGGGGGGTTGTGACGGGTTCTTGACTTGTATGATTCTCAGTGGTCTTCCTAGTGTAGCAACCCTTTCAATGAGGAAGAGAGAGCTGGTTGCTTAAGTAGAGGATCTTTTATGGAAATTATTAAACAAGTTGGGAAAATACAAGTCTTGCCGGGCATTTTATCTCTTTTTTGCAACAAGTTTCAAAAATTCAATAATACAGGAGCACGAATGTCAGATTCTATTTATCATTTGATGTTCAAATTATTTTGTATTCACGTTTTGATGTGAAAACGTCAAGATTCTGTCATATACGCGATGTTGTCATGGTTGTCACTTCATTACGTTACAGTACTCCTAAATCGGTAAACCTCTATCGTTTATCGATTTAAATGCATTGCGCTATATCACTCCCAGAAGCGATGTCATATGGTAACTTAAGTTGTGTTCTGTTGAGGCAGCCTTTGTTCTGTGTCTCTTCCGCATGGTGCCATGGTTTGCATTGGTCTGTAAAATGTGATTGTGGTATATCCTGGTCATACTTGCATCTATTTTGTTTTGTGGTATCTTATCAGGGTCTACACAGTTTGTCATTACATCTAGTCAATGTACTGAAAGTGTCAATTTCGCATGTGTATGCAACATGCACCATTAACATTAATGGACCAGCTCCGATCTTTTCTCTTCGAAATCACAACGGCTAGGCAGCAATCATAAACGTTAATACTATCCATGAACGTAGATAAAGAAGTTAGAAACATAGTTTTTGATTGCCATTTGTCGCCCGATTGGCGACAAATGGCAATCAAAACACTGTTTCTAGCAAAAATCATTTTCCATCTGCTATTTGCCAGACACATTGCAACACAGGTTCAAGATCATAATAAGCAAAGATGGTTGGTATTAAAGAGGTAAATATTTGAGCAATATTACTGGTACCACTCATTATGACTCTCTCCAGGGGTCATACTGGGCAGATTAAAAGGGGCAATAAAGTGGTCCAATAAATGGATTAGGTATTTTATGATAAGAAATTGATCTTTATCTTAGTGAATGAAATAGGGTTGTATACAGGTAAGTCCCCTCTTGAGGCCCCAATAATTTTGTGAGAAACTGAAACTGTCCCTTATCATTTAATTCTTTAATGGTCTCTATTGGACAGTAATCTATGTCTTTAAGTAATGATTGTGTCTAAATAGAAACGCATAAAAACTAGATGTAAAACCCCTGATCATAAGCCATTATTTTAAGATACTCTTTTAAAACACATTTCATTGTTTTTGCAGGACAAATAATGTGGTTAAATGATATCAATCATATGATATTCATCAGCTCACCAAGACTGTCTAGCTTAACAGAACTTCTTGAAATGAACGTGTTTCTCGCTGACATTCCTATTTACGACGTCACCCGGGAATTGGTCCTTCTGAACCATCAACGTATTGCAGAAATTGATATTGCGTGAGTTTGATACCGTTTTCTCTGGACAAAATGTGCCAGTTCATGATAATTTAGTACATATCCATACTCTAGAACTCAATTCCATGTATCTCTCAGACTTATGGTTGGATGTGACATCATCTGCTCTAGCTGGTTTAAATGCTTTTTTTTGGTTTTGCCTAAACTTCCTAATGAAGGATCAAGTGGGCTGCTCAGGAAATTTTATTTGCACAGTTGTATAACTCACTGATGTTTCGGGGTACTGATATGACTCAATTAGGGAGCGCAGTGGCTCAGTGGTAGAGTGCTTAATTCGAGACCGAGGGGCCACGGGTTCGAGCCTCACTGGCGTCACTGCATTGTGGTCCTTGAGCAAGACACATTTATTCTAGCTTAGTACTGGTTCAAAACAGGAAGATCCGTCCCTGTTAAAACTGAAAGATTGTTGATGGGACGTAACGAATCAAATCAAACAAATGACTCAATTATTTATTGGTTAAAGAAGAGCTAACGTTCTTGAAATTGTCCATTATTTGGATGGAGGGAATTTAGATTATTTGATTTAAGTGATTCTAATCAATTACAAACATCTTTAAAAAGATAGTCGTGATATTAATTTTATTACATACTGTATGTCGGTCAAGCTAATGGGATCAATATCAATAACCTTGAATGTAAAGGATGTGCCTTGGGATCCAGTATATATATATATATATATATATATATATATATATATATATATATATATATATATATATATATATATATATATATATATATATATATATATATATATATATATATATATATATATATAAAGAATAACTAACGTAAACACCGATATCAATTAAAACAAACAAATACGATACACCCACTAGTATTTATACAACTTAAGTAAACACAATCTTTTATGGTCAATTGAAATTGCTTTTAAATTAATTGCTTATATCATAATTGCTTTTGGAAAAAAAGCTAATGAAGAGTACGCGTATTTCTACTACAGTCGTGCCAACCAAGAGTGACAGTGACGTAATATTTTGTTTACAATTGCTAAGTAAACATTAGCTTTCACACTCCACTTGAGATAACGCTAATCGATAGATCACTTGTGTTTTAATCCTATCCTTAGTATAGGATTAATACACAAGTCAGGGGTAACAACCTACGTCATAGCATGAATGTAGCAAACACGTAGTATGGCGCCATCTTTGATTTTCAAGGTTATTTTCCCCTTCGTAAAATATACAAATTAGTGTCTGTCGAAACTAAGCTGTGCAGGCGGTGCCTTACATCACACTCGAACAGAATATGTAATAACCACGCCCAGAAATGCCGTTGTCTTTGTAATCATTCACCAACAAATATAGAAGCGGGAAAATGCTAAAAGTATCCTTGTGTCTCTCGTTTTGATACTTGTGGATGAATTATTACAAAGGCAACGGCATATCAGGGCGTGATCATTATTTATTCTGTACAAATAAGCTGTTAGGCACCGCCTGTACAGCTTAGTTCTGACAGACACTTATTTGTATAATTTTACGAAATTGGAAAAGCTTACCTTGTAAATCAAAGATGGCGCCATACTACGTGTTTGCAACATCCATGCTATGACGCAGGTTGTTACCCCTGACTTGTGTATTAATCCTATGCTCAGGATAGGTTTAAAACACAAGTGATCTATTGATTTGCGTTAGCTCAAGTGGAGTGTGAAAGTTAATGCTTTACTTAGCAATTGTTTAACAAATCCAGTAAACATTTCTTTGAGTTTTGAGCTGAATATTTCTGTATACCTGTTGCATGTGTTTATAGGAAGAAGCTAGACGAGACGACTATAGAACTCAGGAAAATCTCTAAAGCCCTGGAACTAGAAAAAGAGAAAACTGACATGCTTCTGTATCAAATGTTGCCAGAGAAAGTGGCAAATGATCTTAAGAATGGTAGACAGGTCGAGGCAGGTAATTATAATTCAGGCCTTTAGTTTAGAGTGCTTACCGGCAAATTAATTTTCTGACCCATCAGTTTTAACATATGATTTGGGTGCTCAAAAGAATCGTCTCATTGAGACGGGTTTTTTTAGTACCAACAACATATCTTTTGGATGGAAAATAAGAAAATTAATGACCAAAGGTCTGATTCTTTATTATGTAAATCTTTTAAAACAAAATTCGGAAAGACTAATACATGAATACTTATTGGGTTCTTCATTTTTAAACTGATCTGAATAGGAATTACTATAGTCACTATCACAATCTATAGTGTCGCAAAATGAATTTTCTGGTTGGAAAAAAAGAAAACTAATGTTTTGGTACGCACTCTTAACTAAAGGTCTGAATGTAGTAATTTTAAAACCAAACACGGTAAGACCAATACTTATGGGGTGCTTCATTTTGTTAAAGGATCTGAATAGCAATTAATAGCATTACTATCACAATCTATAGTGTCGTAAAATGAACACATGTGTGACAAAGTGCATGCTACCAAAGCAATTAGGAAAACTTAAAAACCATGTGTGTACCACCGAGTGCACCGAGTGCAACAAATTAATGGCTTAATTATTTATTTTTTCCATTAAACTTTGATTTAACTTTATGCCATGGGAACTACAGCTCAAGCTTTTAATGAAATACACTAGTTGCAACTATACAGACAGAGAGCGTTTAGATCATGAACTGACTGCAAAAATAAAGCCCTAGAGGTTAATTGAGATTGTGTAATAGTTGTGCGAGTTTCTATTATCGAAAATAAGCTGATAATAGGTAGCTCTCCTCTAACCCTTTGTATATAGGATACCCCTAAACGGGTAATTTTACTTTTACAGACAGAGAAGACTCAGATGAAATGCAGCATAATGTGGCATTTCATCAGGGTCTACACTGTTTTTCATAGCATAATGCGGCATTTCATCAGGGTCTACATTGTTTGTCAAAATGCGGCATTTCATCAGGGTCTACACTCTTTGTTGAGGTAAAAAGATCTTCCGACAAAAATGCTTTTTTAAGAAAAATACCTGCCATCCCTAGATATAAACAATGGTCCATTCCAAGTTTATTGTTTCTAACCAGAAGGAAAAATCCATTAGTATACAAAGGGCTAAATGCAAAAAAAGTTCTAGATTGAATAACCTTTGGCGTCGCGAACACGTAACACAAAGCATCAGACTTGGTTTGCTGCTAGTATATTCTATACTCAGCAACTTTTTCAGTACTTCTATTTACAACACATACAATAATAGTAGAGGAGCCAGTGTTCAAAAATGTCAAAAATAAGCATTTAGGTTTTAGCAGAATTTTCACTTGTTTTATCCTTTAGTACATAGTATAGGTAGTATGCAACCAGATGTTGCACTCAATTTAAGTCTTGCAAACATACCTGTAACAGTGTGTTTAATACGTTACCCCTCATTTTCTTAAAAACAAAATATGTAATAAAGTCTATTTAGGTAGAAGTTGAAATGTTTAAATGAACAAAACATTTATAAAATCTGTAAGAGCATGCTATTCTCTACACATATTGATGTTTTTAAAAGTTTTTTGGGTCCATTATAATGTCATTTACGTTACATTTTCAACTATACCCTTAATATTATTGATATTTTGTTAAAAAGTTTCATTTGACACAATTTTCAATATGTTTTTCACTTCAAGATAACATGTATGTAAAGAAGCGTTAACTGACCATTTCAAAACTGCAAACAGATACGTTCTAACATAAATACTTCGTCAGTTATAAGCTGTTTAATAAGATGACCATAGATAAAACTTTATGTATGTTTAGAACCTCTTAAGTTTGAAAATAAGCATGCCATTTTTCAGTTCGCTTTTAAACAACTTATGATAATTGTTTTGATATCACCTACTTTAGAGTAATACTTAACAACATTTCTGAGGTAATATATCATTTTGTTGTTTGATTTTCAATATGTAACGTATAAAACAAAGTTGAAGACAAACACATATATTGCTTAATAGCTTAAATTATACATAACTGGAAAGTTTATTTCATTAAAAAAGGGGAGGGGCTGTGTATGATAGGCATTAAAAAAGCATTTGCTCCAAAAGAAGAAGTTATCAGTACTGATTAGGAGCCTTTGTATATAGTTGTAATTTTTTCTTTTAAGAAATGGTATACTTCTTGACTTAAAAACAACACACATTGTTTCTAATTTTCTATGTTATGTTATACAATTTAGTAACTTGTAAAATGATAAGTCTGATGCATCATCTCAACTAGGATATATTCCCTTAGGCGTGTTCAGTCAAATTTGCTAAAGTAACATAAAACTATAAATAAGCGAATTCTGTATCATGATTATACAATTGTCTCAACCGTTTTCCATTTTCAACTGAGCCTGAAAACATAAAACAAATTTATATATTTGCACACTTTTTTTCTTTTAGTTGGAACAAAACAATTTTAATAAGCTATTCAGAAGCAGCCAAAGTTTTGTGTCGAACCTGTTCACACTCATCACAATATATAAAATAGTAAATAACATATCAGTTCTATCAATTTAGATTCATTTATGATAAAATATCTTAGAATTTCTTAAATGCTGTATGGGTTATGGAAACTTTGTTTGTTGTTGTTACTATTGGTTGTGGGAGTTTTGTATCATACCTTTGTATTCTAATTTGTTTCTAGTTCAGCAATCATCTTGACAAGGAAGAGAGCTGGTTGCTTCACTTTCATTATATTGTAAATATCTGTGTTCCGTGTCTCTTCCTAAAGATGCAGTGGGTGAGTCAGGAGTCTGTGATTGTGACAGTTCCTAGTCATGTTCACTCATAGAAAGAAGACGTTTGCTGGCAATCTAGACAGCATCACTCCTTTATGAATATATAAAATAAAATGTTGTTTATGTTACATTAAATTTAAGGAAACATAAGTGTTTGTTATCATTTATGCTTTAAGAGAGTGGCTCTGTTATGCAAATTGGTTAAGCCACATCTATTTCTGCAAATGTCAGAACTCAGAAGGTGAATTTTAAATTTATTTTAGTTATGAACTTTAATTTCAGCTAATTTTTTTACATGATTTATGAAACTGGCAGTCCTTTAAACGTAACACTACTAATCATTTGTCAAAGCAGTGCAAACTTTAAAACTGAATGGGTTATTCAAAATGAATTATTACCGTTGAAATTGGGAAAACATCTTTAAGAATGGGTTTTACACGGCAAGGCAGTGATCATATCCAAGAAATCTAGATTTCTTCAGTTGTAATTAACGATACCAAATTTACTTTATAAAATTTCAACAGAGAGCAAATGTATAAGCTAAATTTAACTAGTACGCATTAAAATCACCGTTTAAAAGATTATTTGCTTAATCAGAATGTTGATAGGAATAGCAATATCTTAGAGTAAAAATAGCAGTCATAGATCAAACTTAGTTTTAGCAATTAGTGCTAATATAGCTGATGTTAAGTTTTATCATAATACCATAGCAGTCATTAGACCCCACTTTAAACAAACTGTTGCAGGAATCCTGTCAGTTGATTCTTTTTATGTGCGTTAAATAATAGATGAGTTATAAACACATTAGGGTATAGAGGCAAAAAGGCATACATTAAATAAGCTACTATGCTCATAAGATAATGATTATATGGACAATAGAGAGGTCACAATAGTTAGTATCATTACTTACACAAATAATAGCTTTACATGTTATGCTAAGAAAGTATGCGCAAACTTAACAAATAGTATGTATGCATGTTTAACTTGTCTGTCGCTTTTTTTTATCAATCGTCTGCATAAGAAATTGTATTTCTTTTGATTTGTAAAAGTATCATGATACATCTCAGATAGTGATAAGTTGATAACATCGTCTCTATTGCCAATTGCACTATATGTAAGTATGATACAGCATAGCATTTGTTGAGTATACTATCTGAAAGTAATCTTTGAAAAAAGCATAAGTATGGATTTTGTTTCTATTACATGAACTATCAATATACCATAAATATAGCATCGTTTAACAAGTTGGTACATGTTTTATGGATATTAATTAGTTGCTTTTAAGGACTGAATGACGGTTGTTATGATTACTTATAATGAGTGTAAAAAATAAATAGTGTCCTGCTGAATAAAACAAACCTTAAAGCAGATTCTATCATGTATGCTGATAGGCTATATAGCTAAAAAGCAAACGTCTGCAAACATTCTGGAATATATGATCAATCAAGTCCTATTCATGAAAGTTGTTTGCTCAAGGTCCTGACTATCGAAGTCTAATCAATACTAACAATGCAGGGGAGCTTTTCCAACTTATTAAGAGACATGTGTCCGTGTCTAAAGTATAAAATGGTAATTTAGAATAAATGCTGCCTGTTTCGTTGCTTCACAAACGTGTAGAACCAGGTAACACAATGATTAAAGTAATGATCTTTATATTTTTGTTATATACGTTACCAACATAAATAATACTCTTTTTCAAAAGCTGACCACTGTAGATACTAAAATATTATGACCCCAATGATAGCTAAAGCGGGTGCTAAATCAGAGACAGAAATCATCACAATTTCCACAAACTTCAGTTTTGTTTCATATGACACCGGTGAAGGTATCTTTAATGTTTCACTTCTTGATTTGGAACTCTGCTTGGAATATCTTACATTTTTTAGAGTTTTAAGGCATATTTTGTGCCTAATTGTTTTAAATATAGCTGCTGTAACGAATAACAGTTTATAAATGCATATATCTGATGGCTTTTACAATGTGTGATGGATCTGACTATTTTTTTATTTATTCATTGAGCTGTTTGATGGTGAGAGAAAATGTCTTGTATCTGTCATTTACTTCCATTTAATGTATAAAAAGAAGCAAATACATGGTAATGGCACAGATTTTAAAGAATCATTTAAGCATTTTGAAACAATTTAGCTATGAATAATAAATATGTATCAATTATCCCATTTACATGATTCCTAAAACATATACTTAGTGGCATGTATGTGCTTTATTTTCAAGTTTTTCCCTTTAAACCAAATATGATTTTGTCGATGTTGCATCTCATTCCTTTTGAATGTTTAAAAATAAAATATTTACAATCTTATTTTGAGCACTAAGATGGTAGTCAATTTCATTTTCACCTACTAGCTGTTTGAACTCGTATACATATAACACTGCACAAAAATATATTTTAAAGCCAGTAACGTATATAACAGAGCTTTCAGGTCCCTAAACTAACAATTTTATTCTGCTATTTAGCTGCGTCTAATTAAAATATC
This sequence comes from Loripinus fragilis, assembly GCA_964019695.1. Taxonomy (NCBI): domain Eukaryota; kingdom Metazoa; phylum Mollusca; class Bivalvia; order Lucinida; family Lucinidae; genus Loripinus; species Loripinus fragilis. Next base: position 52,861,225 of record OZ026520.1, read on the forward strand.
AATCATAACGATATGTAAGAGGACGATGCAAATGATAATAACACTATACTAGGAGTTTACTTATTATCTAATGGTAACGTATTAGACTTGGCTATTGCATGGTAAATGCACAATATCATCAAAAGCTAACAGACATTTTATAATATATAAAGTGGCTAAGAAAATCTAAATGTACAAAAATCTCCCTCCACAAGTCTTTTGGCAGCCTATGGCCAAGTAAACAATAGAAATATATTTGAATGTAAGTAGCGTATATAACAATTACGTAAGCGTAAGTCATTTAAACTTATTGTGAGTTTGGTGCTTTTAATTAAGTTACTGTAAAGCAATATGCAGATAGTTGGAAATGTGACCTATCTGGTCTAAATAACTTTACTTTCAGTAATGTAGCGAATAGCCAACTACATGAAGCCTGCATGAAGGTAGCTATGGTTACTCCATAAATAAACATCTTTTGCAAGACTTAAAATTTGTGCAATATCTGTTTTCACACTTCTGAAACACCATACTAACTGAGGATATAGTCTTAAATTTTACTACTTTCCGGCCACTTTTTTCCAATTTTTGAATCTCTGGCTCCCCTACTATAAACAAGACAAATGTAATTGGGATACATGTATCTTAAACTGTTTTTCATTTTGCTCTTGTCCATTTTACGGAAAAGTTTGACAAAGTGACAATCCTGTTCAGTAATATTATAACCTTAACCAATCATGAACGTTGTAAACATGTTGAAAAATCTTATAAACTATTTTTGATTCCTTGTCCATTTTTACAATCCTGTTCAGTGATATTGTAACCTTTACCAATATCGCTGATGCCTGGTCAGCAATGGACGTTGTAACATGTTGAAAATTCTTAAATTATATTGATTCCTTGCCCATTTTTACAGACAAGTTTGACCAAGTGACAGTTTGTACCAATATCGCTGCAGCCTGCTCAGCCATGGACGTTCTAACATGTTGAAAAATCTTAAATTATTTTGATTCCTTGCCCAATTATACAGATAAGTTTGACCAAGTGACAGTTCGTACCAATATCGCTGCTGCCTGTTCAGCCATGGACGTTCTAACATGTTGAAAATTCTTAAATTATATCGATTCCTTGCCCATTTTTACAGACAAGTTTGACCAAGTGACAGTTCATACCAATATCGCTGCTGCCTGCTAAGCCATGGACGTTGTAACATGTTAAAAATTAATTCTTAAATTATATCGATTCCTTGCCCATTTTTACAGACAAGTTTGACCAAGTGACAGTTTGTACCAATATCGCTGCTGCCTGCTAAGCCATGGACGTTGTAACATGTTGAAAAATCTTAAATTATTTTGATTCCTTGTCCATTTTTACAGTAAAGTTTGATCAAGTGACAATCTGTACCAATATTGCTGTTGTCTGCTCTGTCATGGACGTTGAACCATGTTGAAAAATCTTAAATTATTTTGATTCTTTTTCTATCTTTTGAGTCCATGTCCATTTTTACCGCAGAAAAGTTTGACCAAGTGACAATCCTGTTCAGTGATATCGTTACCTTTACCAACATCGCTGCCGCCTGCTCAGCCATGGACGTTGTAAACATGTTGAACAATCTATATCATAGATTTGATGCACGCTCTACAGAACACGGCGTTTATAAGGTATGTATACATATTCCATTGTGCTGCAGATCAAAACATATTCTTACCTGTCCCATCTGGGAATCGAACCTGGGTTGCTGGATCTGCATGCAAACACTCTACCATATTGCTGTAAAAGCCGGCGTGTTAGAGCATTTACATGTAGATCCAGCGACCTGGGTTCGATTTCCAGCTTGGGCAGGTTAAAATAGTTTTGCTCTACGACAATTATGCTCATAAAACTACATCACAAAATATAGACATACACATATCATAATAATAGTCATACTCTTTCCAATCTAAAAAAAGAATGTACCATTGAAAAGTTTCTATGGCTGACCTCCAAAGGACATGTACTTTTCTAGAATCCTAAAATAGTTCATATTGAATACTTTTCAGGGTTCTTTCCTAAACGAGAGGTAAATTATTGATAGAATCCCTCATTTACAGAACCTATTTTGTTGCTAATATAATGTTCTGAAAACGATTAAGTGCCAGTTTACAGAGTAGTTAGCCTGAGAATAGATGGTTGAAATTCAAGATGACTGTTCTTTTTATTTTTATGATTGATAATTGAGGTAACGCACTTTTAGCAAAGTCGACCAACGAAGGCTCAGAGACCGAAAAAAAGAGAAATATAAGGCAGTATGGTAGAAGTACCATGCATGGAAATTAGGTGAATTACTAATGCTAGGTTAACACTATGTTCCCAGCAGCCACGGCTGTCACGGTAGCAAGAAACGTATCTCACATGGTGTTTTTAGTCATTTTTGTCTTTGTGTTCAAGTTCTGTTAAGTCTCGCTATGTTTTCTCACGGTCTGTCAAGGTCTGCCCTGACAGAGGCTCGCCGGCGCACTACGGTCTGTCACGGATGGTTCTACGTTTCCTCCCGACCTGCCACGTTCTGTTGGCACCTCTCACGTTTTGTTACGGTGCGATCAAGTTCTCTACGTCTATCAAGTTCTGTCAAGGTTTTCTACGATGAAACGTGGGCGATGAATGGTGTTTGAACCCTAATATGCCCATGGTATAAAGAGGAGGTCCACAAAGCTGCTGCTATTGTTTTACTATGCACCCTTGATCAAAAACATCATTACATATAATGGCAATGAAGAAGCCGATTTCTAGAGCTGTAATGATAAACCAGTTTATTGGTATATTGCAATATTAGCCTGAAAAGGTACAATATATTGCTACAAAATGCGTATTGCAATATATTGTGGTTACTATAAATAGAACAATAAGAAAGTGAAGGAATTGATCTTCATTTAGTTTTCCATTCAAAGGTCAGAAAAATGTCATCAAAACTTATCGAAATTAAGTTAATTGGAAAAGAAATGTAGTTGTGGTACAATAAAGGTGCAAATGTAAGTTTAGAATGATGGCTGCTAGCTGTTTACTATGACTATCCATCTGCCCATACAATGCTTTCACTAATTTTCAAAGAATAAATTATTGTTGATAAGGTGCTTGTATCTATGTCATATCTTAATCTTTAAATCTTAGCTTTTTGCATAAATGGAGCAAAAATCTAAGTAATTTTAAGACAAGTAGCGCTTAGAATCATGACTAAATATAATAAACAATATATTGTGGTAAAATTGCAATATGTTCTGCATATATTGCAATATATCGCAATACGCTTTTGGCATATCGTTACAGCTCTACCGATTTCGTATTTATATAATTGCTAGGAGCTGCGGCAGCAAACGGCCACCACCAGCAGCAGTATAGAAGAATGATCATCTAGCAGGAAGATTAAAGACGGATGCAAAGTGCGGGCATGGTTTTCGAAGAACGAATGCAACAATTCGGACATTTCTCACTTTTTATAGCAAGAGAGCTTCGCATAGAAGATGTTAATGCATTTCAGGCCTCCAAAGCTCTTCGAAACTGTTCGATGAGAGTCTTGAAACAATAACACCAGCCATTGGTATCAGCATTAACCCTTTGTACTCTAGTAACTCATTTATGAGTATTTTAGAAAAATCACAAAAGATTCTAGCAGCATTTTATCAATGTCTACACTGACTGATCTTCAGAAAAATAAATGCAATATTCTGCCATGGGAAATTATAACCTATGACCCCTGGATACTAAAATAAAAGTACCCAAGTCTTTATTGTATTAAACCGGAAGAAGAAGAAAAAAAGGTACAAAGGTTTAATTGCACACACTAATGCACGCACGCACACAAATACATCCGGTAATGATTATTTCTACCCTTGTCACTACTTTCCTCCTCAGATGCATCTATCCGAGATTCTTAGACTTCATCTTCGGCTTCGAGCTGTGGGGTCAGGCTAGGAGAACGTGTGAGACCGCAACAAAATCTGATAGACCTTGACAGACCTTGGCAGACCTTGGGTTGCCTTCTCGTAACAAGCCGTCCCGCTACGGACATACTCCAAGTTGTGTTAAGGTCTGTTACGTTCTGTCACGTTTTGTTGCGTTCTCGCCATTCTACTACGGCACATTTAAGTAGGTCAATTCCGCCGTGACAAATTTTTGGACTGTTTAAAAATCTGTCTTGGCGATCACTGCAAACAGGGCGAGCTACGTTTGTAGACCCCGTTCCCCTACGTTGTGTTACGGTCACCCCATTTCGTCCATGGTGGCCGAAATCATGACTGCCATGGCCGCCGGGGACATAGTGTAAACGTAGCATTAGAAGGAAAATAATACTAACAGCAGTTACAATATACATATATATATATTAGCCAACATACCTGGTAAACACAATCGACAAATTAGATTATCCCCGCGGCTTGACTCAAAATTCTGTTCATGGTGAGCATGTGCAGCTCGTGTTTGTAAGCCACGTGCAATACATGACAAAATGTTACTGTAGCGTTTTTTTTGCCCATCAGTATAGATGAAGACTGAGAGACCTAGCCCTAGCATAGACGTCTAAAGGAGGCTTTATAGCATATGCGATAATTACCAAGATCTCATGTGATTGTCCATATGCCCTTCATGAGTCAGCACCAGGGATATAAAAGGCAGGAGCCAACATTACTACCACAGATACACTGAACAAAATTTCTAATTAGTCACTTTTTAAAATTATTATTTTCGATCAAGCGCTGATAACATTGAAATGAATTTTTGTCTATAAAGGTGCAGTTTAATGGGCAAAAGTTTAGCGGTCTTTTAGAAAAGATGTCTTTCAATCCCTGTTTTTTGGTTAAAAATGCAAAAATATGCTTTTGTGAAAAATAAAATGTTTTTGATTTAAGTTTTATATCAAATTTAAGTTCAGTTGGTAATAGACTGGTTTAGTCGACTTCAAAAACACCAAACGCTTGAAATTTAGACTAAAGTAGATTTTTACGCATATTTTAAATTATCACATTTCTCAAGATTTTTGTCGATTTTTGAAATTCATTAGTAGCTTGTGCAAAAATGTTGTATGCATTTTATTTTACCTTAACAAGATAGCCCACACAAAATAGAACTTGATTCGTCCCTTTTGTGAAGACAAACATTTCACTGCTGCTGCGCACTTCCGGTTTGAATGTAAAACTTAAAAAAGTCAATTTGACGGTACTTTGCATTATTTTTTCAATTTCCAAACTAGAATGGTGACGTCTAGTACTAATACATAATCGCTGAAAATTCCAATGCCTTATCATCGATAATAAGGCGAACAAAACAGTAAGACCTTTCTATGTAAATGCATGCAAAAAGCTAAATTTCAATGATTTAGCTGCTGGTTGTGTTTGTCATCATGTTATTACGTAACAGAAAAGAGGAGTCTGATTAAAGCATATCATTTGAAGTGTGTCACGGCAGTCAGAAACAGTTTCATACATACAAAAATACAAATGGATGGCATCTCTGTGGAATATTTCATACTGTAGCAAAAATGTGACTTTTTAAAATGAGGATACCTTTACACTAGCATCGGCTGTGGAAGACGCACCAGTCATTTTTAAATGAAATGGCATGTAGAGTTTAGGCAAGGCCTTGTTTCATTTATAGAAGCATCAATTTTGTATAACCGAATCTTACTTTCAAAACTAACATAGAAATTTAAGGTGACCAATTAGAAATTTTGCTCAGTGTATATTATGAAACTCCACGAAGGATCATACCACAATCTTAACCCTTAAAGTGCCAATTACAACAAAAGTGGTCAACTTTTTACGTCTGCTGAAATAAGATGACTCCTCAACAAGCAGTGTAGACTCATATCAGACTGATCCTGTAGGAGGTCTACATTGTTTGCCTCCATACTAACATAAGTCAATGATGTCAGCAAACTTATGGAGCAGACAGCTTAAGCACGCATAATTTTCAGATGCATTTTTGCAGGAGCCTGTGTGAGAGAAGCCGTTTTTGATAAGAAATGAATTCGATTTTTGGAATGTTCATGGAATCATGAATACTTCGGGTCTCTTGCAAAGGAGGGAAGCCTGAAGGGCTTGCTAGAGACCCGAAGTATTCATGATTCAGTGAACATTCCAAAAATTTAATTTATTGCTTATGTTTACATTTTATTATAAATATCTAAATTATAGAATTTAATTATATTTAAGTATAATAATAATTAAAACAGTTTTGTATTTAATATGTAATTGCTTATTGACGGGTTTGTTTGAGTGTAAAACAGAAAAGCCGAACAGCCAGTATGAACCCAGACAGCCAATGGAGCAAACAAGAAGCTTGTTTTGCACGTGCAACTCAATTGTGGCTCGCTGTCAATCACAACACCAGTGTCAGTATTGGCCAATGAATTCGGTGTTCGAAGCGTAATGCACAGGCAAATGAGCTTGGTAGCTGTCAATCAAATTTATGTCTTTCGTGAGGCTATGAATGATTGCAAAAAAAATCTAAAGATTCATTAAAAGCTTGCTTTGAAAATGTAAATATGAGGCTATGAACGGTTGCAAAAAAATTAAAGGTTCACTAAAGGATTGCTTCGAAAATGTAAATATTTGAATGTAAACAACAAATATGCAAACCAGATTGCGCATATGCGCTGTGTTATTAGCACTTATATCATTCCCTTCATATGTACGGTAGTATAATAAATACACTTGTTATATTCAAACGCTTACAATACTAGCAAGGCTCGACTCTCTTATGTGTCTAACATGAGACATATTTTATCGAGACGATGTGTATTTAGTACATTGGCATACTAAGTTCTGAGCTAATTGACTAGATCAAGATGGCAGAATATCTTTAACAATTCAATTGGCTCGATTAGGAAATGGTTTGATTGATTGCCTGTAGAATCCATTTGTCATATTATTTCAAATACATTCGCGTTACAAGAAGTAAGCCAAGAATGTAAGATAATAATTAAATTAAAATGCCATAAACCAAGATCAAAAAGCACAGTAAGCTCTTTCTCCAGCAGCAATTGTAACTTAAACCAGATAATAGGTATCATTATCATTCCCTGAAAACAAAACATTATTAGGACCTTACTGCTGGCAGACAGAGGGGCCTCATTGGCGTCACTGTGTTGTGTCCTTCAGCAAGACACATTTATCCTAGCTAAGTACTGGTTCAACCCAGGAAGAAACGTCCCTTTATAACTGAAAGATTGTTGATGGGACGTAAAGAATCATATCGAACCAACAAAAAATTACTGCTGGCACACTGACTGTTAACCCTGGGCCCGCCAGTCAATAATTTGCTTCAAACAACATCTACTCATAAACAACTGTGTGGTATTTCACCAGATTTCACAGGAATGATCCAGTGATGGTCCTAATTCAAAGTTGTTCCATACAGAATTATGGTTGTCAAGGCAACCAAACAGAAAACTTCTTGTCAAAACCTACTGGTCAGATTTGAAAATAATTTGGCACAAATGATTCTGGAATAAACCCCTACCAAAGTTTCCAACATTATTCTGATCCGTTAAACAACAGTGCTGCCAGGGGTCAGAATTAGTTTTCCCTTTACATTTATAGGGAGAACTTTAAGAAATATTAGTGTCAAAAACTACTGGTCTGACTTGAAAATTTTTGGCAGAAACAGTCAGTGGTGTACCAATAATGTTCAAATTATTCTGTTCCGTCTAAAACATGATTGCTATTTCTCAGAAACTGGTTGGCTAAAATGGTCTTTGCATGGTCCTTCCCCACGATTGTTTAATGTTTCTGATAGATAAAAACATAGCCACTAGGAGGTGGGGTTAATTTACCTATACCATAAACATGTTATTTGGGAAACTAAAAACATCTTCTTGCTAAAACCTGCTGGTCTGATTGAAGACAATTTAGCACAAACGGTCCTAAGTTCGCCCTCTACATGGGTTGGTCAAATTATTATTATATGCCCATAAATACTGCTGCCAGAGAGTTGCCGTGTGATTTCACATGAATTCCATATGCTTATACAAGAAAACGACAAAAATACTTCTATTATGTAGCCATTAGGTCAATGCTTTATTTTTCGATATAAAGCACCATCTAGCCGTCCACTATTAAGATTGTTCAAACTATATCTCTGAGATAGCCCCACTCTGTGGTTTGATGTACATGTGTGCAAAAGGAAAGACAAATATCATTCTATTATTGCATCTAGAGCTTTGAGTTTTGGTGTTTTACTTCCTGTTGTGGTCCTTAAAGGGGCCAGACACTCAGGTGGGCCATCTTAATTTTATTTCTCAATCAGAATATATGTTGTGGGTATTTAAAACACGTATTTAATTGGTGGACAAGAAAACAATCACATTTTACGATAGAGATATTATCTGGATCTATGGGCAATTTCTCCCTGCCTGCTAAAACACACTGCTAGCTGTCTGAAACACGCCACCAACATGGTCTGTAGTCTGTCATTGTGGCATTAAGCCCCCAAGAGTACCATACCATTATTGATTTACCACTTGGCTCACCATACACATATGCACTATTTGAACTATTCTAACAATTTATCACAGCCCTCACAACAAACTGGTGGCCAGTAGTCAAAAGCGATAGAAGGCTCCTTAATAAATGGTACTGTTCTATCACAACTGCTTTGTAAAATTTGTGAAAGTAAACACCAAAAGCGGTGGCAGTGCAATGAAAGTATATAACGCGATTACTGTGGATTCTAAAATACATTTGAATCGTTGTAAGCAACAAATGTAAACTAATCAAGGCATTGGGTACTTTAAACATGTAAATATCATTTACTGCAGTTAAATATACACCATAATTTATCTGTTTCTATGAAAAAAAGTGTAATCCAATTATTATGCATCTTTGAAATATCAGTAAATTAAAAAGTAGAAAGGACACTAAGTACTATATTTTAAAACAAGGACAAAACACAACAAACTCACAAACAAGGGGAGGAACAATAAGCAATGAAACAACAACAAAAGAATCAACTTAGAAGGGGCAACAGCCAATGCCACTGAGGGGGTTGAAATTATTTTTGGGCCAAATTGTCTCCCTAGATTATGCTGTTGTTAAAACACAAATAGTATTTATCTTTCGTTACTTATGCAATGTATCGTCACAGGGAAACAATCAAATCAAATTCACTTATTGTGATGACTCAAAGAAAATGGCTCTGAGCTTTTATTAAGTTTACATCGTTCACATACATTAATTTTCTGTTCTTTCCCTGTTAAAAGTGGGGGATTTCAGAGGTGATTTCATGAAAGTTAGTGGGGTACCAGTAAAAACAACGACACATGCTCGCTAGGTAGATCATATGAAGTGTGACGTCACAAAATTCACATACCTTTATTTCTGTTTTTCCCTGATATAGGTGGAGACTATTGGAGATGCTTACATGATTGTAGGCGGGATACCAGTGAAAACAACGACGCATGCTCGCCCGGTAGCCAGCTTTGCTCTTGATATGATCTTTGAGGCTAATGAAGTAAAATCACCGGCTACAGGAAAACCCCTTCAGGTAATTAACTCTGTCTAGCATTACTACATTTAAAATATATTTTGACATTTGAACTCCTTTTGCACACGCATCCTATATTCTAAAACAACTCTATGTGAGTATGACATTTGTTTTATTGAGTGAAGCAAAAAATGGTCACTTCATGAGTGGTGAATCCACGAATGTGAAACACATTTTTTCTCTTCACAAGATCATATCAATGCCGAATATTTTTTAATTGCATTTTAGTATGTACATGTTTGAAGCATAACATATGTTTTGCATTATTTTGCAATATTTATGATGCCTTTGCACAATGTGTCTGCCTTCAAAAACGGAGACCAGAGGAATTCCAGTAAAAAATACAATTTCAGCAAATCCTGCAAATTTCATTACCCCAAAATTTCCTCGTTATCCAATAAGGGCTATTCAAGAAAAAACACACCTGGGGGGTGGGGGCACTTTTTGTTTACCCAACCAACCATGGAATTCAATTTCCTCCCACACCAATTACCCGTGTAATCAGAAAGTTTCGTGCTCCAGCTACCCATAGAATTAAATTTTCCTAAGGCCCAGTGGTGTAAAATTCCCCATTTGCCCACTCGCATTGGCTAAACATCGGGTTCAACACGTAAAATGCATTTTATCCTTTAGACAAGGCGAAATAAAGGTAAAAATACAGCTGGTCGATCTTTTTCATCCTAAACTGGATGTTTATACCAGACAGTTGCAATTACGCATGCGCATCTCTGTGATTAGCTCCCCAGCGGCTTGTTTGCGGAGCCTGCTCTGGACTCAGGGGGTGTAGATGACGGAGAATGTCCTAAATTGCTGAGGGAACTCAGACATTGAACACCACATTTTGCTCACATCAATGCCAGTCATTGGTACCACATTTGCTGCCAAAATTAAATGTCACAGCAAGAGATTGGATCGTTTTAAGGAAAGAAAATAGGGGTGGTGGTGGTGGGGGGGGGGTGCGGGTTATGAGACACTGACTGTGCCATAAAGCAAATTGGAATAATAAAGCCTCGGCTGAAAGATAAATATGACCTTAGGATCTACCTTAACTGTGCAAAGCAATCAAACAGATCTATTCACAATTATAATGAGTGTAATCGACTGTGCATTTTTCTCAGTATTGATAAAATAAACTTGCAGGTAAAACGCATTATTCCAATCTCCAGTTTCAGTCTTTATCGGTACAGGTTTTTACAGGTATTGGCTTTTACCAGTAGCCTAATTACCCTAGAGCGTTGTTTCCTTGAATAAATTCTTCTGAAAATACATGTTTCCCAAGTGAAGTAATGACCGCCACAGAAGCCACTATTGATGAGTTTATTTGGGTACTGTTTTTTACCAATATTCGACGGAAACATCCGAGTTTTGATGATTTGGCATAAACAAAAATGGCCGTTTTCGCTGCGGTTTGCTATGCTCTACGCGTTTTTTGGCTAGATTACATAAAAACTTCTCTTTTTTTTTTGGCAGATAATATTCTTTTTCCCCTTCCATGCAGTGAAACACCAACCACCAATGTAATTAGATTTGGTCGAACACCAAAGACCCATATAATTTGAAAACTTTTCGCACCAACCACCCATAGAAAAATCTATCGCCTGCCGTCTTTCCATCCCCCCCCCAGGTTTTTTTTCTGGAATTGCCCTAAAGAAAATTAATACAAACACTAAGTGTTCTTGTCCACTTATAAGAAAAGTATAGGCGATTAAAAATCTGAAGTGGGCTCAAGAAAGTCAATGGACACCCAATTCCACCGCCCATAGGAAGTTATATTTTACAGTTCCTTTATGATATAGAACTTTTTCATGTTTTCAATAGCAGTCTATAGTGAAATAGAACATTTTCAAATATACATTAAAGTCAATCAATATTTTCCTGTATACGTGTGATGGTGTGTGAAATGTAATTATAAAATGGAAAATCAATCTGGAAAATGGATCGCTCAGAAACAGACGGAACCTGTATAATTTGAAAACAGCATTGAGTCTATTCATGAGAATAATTAGAATGTGTAACATCACAAGCTGTATTCTGTTTTCTGTCAGAACTCAACATTCCTGAAGGGTAAGAATATGGAAAAATATCAAAACAATATTGAAGAACAGGGACAAGTTATACCAAGTCCATATAGCACAATGGTAGATGTTGCGCTCTCTAAATTATCTAGAAAACGTATCCTTCAGAAATAAAGAAAACCTACATACAACATGTAATTTTAAGCAGCAGACTCTGTTTCATTGAGTCTGTCTGTTTACTTTGTTTAAACCTAGATCAGACAAGTCTTCAGGAACAGGCCAATCTGAGCTCACTCTCTTTATACCGCATATCTATCCACAGTTATATACACGATGTATCCAAACTACATAATAACAACGGCTTAAAAAGTACATGATTTTGAAATTCTGATTTGACTGTGCGTCTGTTTACTCCGATAGTGCCAATAGCATGCTACCAAGTTGGTTTCATATGAAGCTGACTGTAACATGAATTTAGCTAAAGCATATGTTTGACTTTGAATATAATGTATGCAGAATTATCACTGTTTAATTTGATATATTCTATATATTATAGTCTAAACATGTATTTCCATTTGTAAGATTCAAGCTACGTTGATCTTGTTGCAAACCATGATAAATAGTGAGTATGATCAGAAAATACCACAATCATAAACTGCAGGCAAACCTATGGCACTGCGAGGAAGAGCAACACAACAATCAAGAGACACCAAGAAAAACTAAGCAAAGCAACCAGCTCTCTCTTACCCATCAAGATGATTACATAACTAGAAAGGACATAAAGTGACACACAACACAACATAGAACAATTACAGAATCCCACATTGGGAGAAACAATCAACAACGAGTCAATAACAACAAAACCACCACCTTAGATCGGACAGCAGCCTAAGCCACTGGGGGGAGGAGGGCTTAAATGCATTTAACTGGTACCAAATCTTTGCCCTAGATTCTGCTTTTGTTGAAACTTAAAACTGTTAAGCTCGCATGGAGGCTTCCTAACTATTGCAATGTATCTTCATGGAGAAACAATCTAATCAAATTAACACACTATGATGAAACAAAGAAAATGGCTCACGACTCAAAGGTAGACAGAGCTAAAGAAAACCTCAAGTTGAGCCACGGTGGGCCCAGCTACAGATAAGCATCAGGCACCATCCAACCGATTAAAAGTTTATGTCAGAGTTGTTTTTGAGTCTGAGGCCTGACCTACTAACGTGCAATTAAAAAGGAACCATAATTGGGTTTAAAACCAGGCATGCAGACTGAAGCATGATATTCAAGTTATATTCAAACTTTTTATAACGTTTGATAATCTTTTTGAATTGGTCACTAATTAGGCTTTCCAACAATTCTATTGAATTAATAAACTAAATCACCATAAAGTATAGGTTCTAATATGCCTTGTTGAAGAAGTTTTTAATCCAATGTTATATCTAACAATTAACTCGGAGTGTCTGTGGTAGAATTTTGAAAATGCGTATCGAATTTTATGATATCTATAACCTTGTTTAAATGATTTAGCAGTCAAAAATAGGTTTCTGTTGTTGAAGTCGTCAACATTAAAACACACTCTTGCAAAACGAATCAGCTGCAAAATATATACACCGTAGGAAGGGGAGCGAAGAACATTTCAAGAAATGGGAAATTTATTATTTCAAAATTAAAATAATCCCATTTATCATAGACAGGTTTTACTCACGACTTAGTATTTCATACACACCTATACTACCTGCCCTACTTGCAATTTCAGATCAGAGTTGGAGTCCACACAGGTCCCGTGGTGGCTGGTGTAGTTGGGAAAAAGATGCCACGATATTGTTTATTTGGGGACACTGTAAATACGGCTTCTAGGATGGAATCTCATGGCGTACCTGGCAGAATACATGTGAGCCCAACAGCATATAGGCAAGTACAATTTCCAGTAATTGATTATAGTAACCCATTTTTCTGTCATAAGCTGTGTTTGTCTGCCTGTCTCAGATGTCTCACTGAATGAAAAAAAATCGTTCTAGTCTTTGTCTGTCTTAATGAAGATTTGTGTACATGTTTCACAGTAAAATCTATACAATTGATGTGGAAATAATTGATTAAAAGAGTAATCTCTTCACATCCAGAATGGCAGAATGGCATGAGTAATAAGAAATATGTACCCTAAAGGTTTAAGTAGCGAGTTTTAAAATTTAAAATATTGGTATAATTTTATTTTGGCTGTTTCTCAGACGTATTTTCTATTCTCATAGAGGCTAGTCTTAAAGGAAGAATTTGCTCCTCCACTGGGAGCAAATTGTTTACTTAAAAGTGTAGGTCCTTTTAAGGAGGGTTTTATTCAACAGAAAAACAGACACTGCGGAACTAAAGTTGTTTTAATGATACTGATAGCAACATATCCTGAATGTGGCCATTTATTTCGACGATTTTCTTTTATATCGCCAAATTTGAATCACCACCAAATGTAAGTGTTTTACAGCATTGTGTATTGATTGACCCTAATGACTGGCCTTATTCATTCTCAACTAAACCGAGAATTTTGTTTATGAAAATGAGCACGATAAATACAACATCTTAGAGTTTGAAGGCAAGAAACGACTTAATTTTTCAGCATTTGGGTTTTTACAAGCAGCTGACTTTTAATGCTCAATTGAGTTGAGAGAAAAAAAAGTTTAATAAAATCAAGGCCAGATTGCATAAGACACTCATTTTTTAAATGCTATGTTGACTTAATAAGTCACCTATTACTTATTATGCTTGTTTTTTTTCAGGCACCTGTGTGAATATGATGATTTTATATTTCGCTCACGTGGTGAAATTGAAGTTAAAGGAAAGGGTAAAATGGCAACATTTTTCCTGATTGGCTCAAAATCAAAACTTGTGAAGGAACCTCAAGATGAATGTCTTGATTATTCCATTGTGGAACAAAGTGCTGCAAACAAAATCTCAGGACAATCAACAGTCACATCAGACATGAGTCTGAATGATCAAACTCCTGGCAAGGATGGTATAAGACAGAAGAACATTTCTAGACATTCCCCACGGGCACATTCCAATAGCATTGATTCTAAAGCTCTAAAGATCAGGGTTAAAAGCTCAGCATGCGTCATGCTTTAAAAAAGGTTACATGGTTCAATCACATGTAAAGACAGTTGATAACTGATCTATATCAAATAAAATCTTAAATTCTACAATATTTCATTCTGTTTTGAATTGTCTGATATTTTATGTAACAATATGCATGTCACTTATTTGTTATTTGGGCAAGCACACAAGCTTTTGGTACTCATTGCATCGCTGAGCAGCAAAGGATCAGACGACTGGTAGACAAAGTAAAGTGTTGCCCTGTAGGCAATGGATCAATTTGATAAAACCAATTATTGATAGCAAAGCATTGTCTGAAGACTCATTGCTTGAAATTGAAATAAAAAAAACTATTGAATTGAGTAGACTATCAAATGGTTAAGATATGTTATAAGTTTAACTGCAAGGGGGTCACTTCAAAACCACAAAATATTGAATGACCTGCTATTTTTGAAACTGTGTGATCCATAGAGGTTTTCATTGATGACTATTAGCGGTTTATGAAAATCAATGACCTTGCACAATGCACATTGTACGTTTGTACTGCTTGGTGCATTTTAGTCACTGTTTGATCAGTATGTAATAAACGATGGAAAATATAAACCACTGCATGCCTGTTGTCTACCAGGTAGCTACTACTAAATAGGTAACAATGTTCGATGATACCCTGTTGATGATAACTTTTTGCACAGGATAGTTAGAGAAAAAAAGAACATTATATATTTTATGTGTTTTATTCCTGAAATAAATAATGTTGGAAGACATAGTTCTTTTATGAATAATAATATCCATCAGAAGTGTTTGAATATATTTTACTTCAAGAGTTGAAATCACTTTTGATTACCAAAAGGTGGGTATACATTTTCTGACTTAAAAGCAATTCCCCAGTCATAAGTTTGTCATTCTTTTTGATTATGTTTGTGCCAAATGTATATTTATTCCATAAGTTAAGCACTCATCTTTCAGAACCGAACAAGATAAGTATCTAAAACAATAGTATCAATGGGTTGTTCCTTTATGCAGTTCTATAGCATCATTATTAAAGTTTTCAAAGCAAGTAAAATATATTCAACTACTTTTGATGAAGGTTCATTCTTAAGATGTTTGATAATTAAAGTATTCATTATACAACACAGAACAACATATGTATCTAGAATTATTATACTAATGATGTAACAAAATTTGGATGTCATTTCTTACATTTTTATAAAATAGTTATTATATATTGATAGCATGTAAACACATTTTTTTTCATTTTATTTAAAGATATTTCACTCTGTACAGGTGTAATTGCAATTTGATAAAAATGACTTTGATTAAAGTATGTCAGTATGTAACTGGTTGGTCTAAGGTTCATATAAATAGCAAATTACATATGATAGATCGCGGATCTTTCTTTAAGAAATATGATCAGCATAGATGTAGAATAAGCACTTTTGTTGCTATAAATACAAATCAAGCATAAAGCATATTTGTGTTACATTGAACCGCTACATCCAGAAAGCGAATTATTCTAAAATGTGACTAATCTAACATTCTGTTATCTTCCTGAAACCATCTGCACTTGTCTGATCTAACTTAAACGGTAAGGCACTTTACGTGAACATCCATTTTATATATTACAATAATGTCCACTGCCAATAATCTGTCTATCTTTTCACAAGAAAATGCATTTAAGCAGATAAGGCGATGTCAAGGGTTGCATAGTTGGGTCCCTCCTTCACTACGTGGATGGGTAAGAATGGACGGTTGGTCTTCATGCAGTGATTCTGAAATGTGAAGAAGAAATACAGTAAAGATAATATCTTGCCAAAATGTTGAAGGTTTCGCCAGTAAAATTGATTTCAGCCCCCCCCCCCCTCTGTGGCTCTGGCTGCTACATGTATCTGTTCTATGGCGATAATTGAGTTTTTGTTGACTCATTGTTTATTGTTGCCCTCATTGTTTGAGTTTTTGTTTTGTTAAGTCCTTGTTTTGTTATGCAGTATTTTGTGTACTTTCTAGTTTTTAAATCATTTTCGTTGTGGAAGTGAGAGCTGGTTGCTCTACTTTTTTGTCCTTCAATGTCATGTTGCTGTTAAGTGTTCTGTGTCTCTTCCTCGGGGTGCCGTGGTCTGCAGTTTGTGATTGTGACATTACATACTAATCCTTGTATAATAATAATATTTTAGCTATAAGTTGGCACATTTTTCTTGCACAGTGAAACATACACTGATGAAATCTAATATTTTGTCTGTACAGTCATTAACTGCCCAATTGGTCATGAGATGTCGTACATATCGAGCGAAAAGCGACAGCTTAGTCGAGTTTGTGTCTATGTGCAGACTCACCAGACCCCTCATTGTTCGTATTTACGAAATACGGACGTAGATGAAGGCTCAGACCAAAGATTATGCTTCTAGCTTTCCTGAATACGCCAGCACTGGCATTTATTAGAGGCATTTGTGCATAAATGATTAGTATCGAACTCTAGCATGCTGACCCATATTTTGTGTATGTGAGCAGCAAAAGCTATGGTGAGAATGCACATATGCACATGCTCAACTCATTTGAGCCTTTATTGGTCATCGTCGCATAATCTATAAAAATCTTATGTCTGGCTCAGACTACCTTACCAAAATCTAAACATTCCAACCCAGGAAATAGTTCCTTTTTTGCAAAAACTCCATCCAATTTGATGAAATAAGTCTAATTGTGACGTTGTCACTTTCCCATTGGTATCCTGGGTCAGGTGTGGTACTTGATTGTATCGATTCCTGATCTTTGCCCTCTTTCTTACTTTGGAGAGTCAGGTTTGTTTATCAAGTGGCCATAAGTTAAATACAAGCCAGTTAATGGCCAGTTTATGAAATTTTGATGCTTATGACATGTGTGTAAAATGATTATTCGCATGCACAGTTATCTAGTGACGCTTGGTCTGAGCCTTCTTTTACTTCTATACATTGTGCGTGTGAGCAGCGAAGACCCTGTCGTGACTGCACATATATACTGGTTCATGTCCTAATACCTGTCCATGGAGATAAAATGATTTCATGGCAAGAGGCAAGCACCATCTCAATGAGTATTTTAGGAAATCACAAATTACAATTGAAAGGAAATAACTATATTAAAATAAAATTATGTTATAAGAACAGCGTTGGCACCATAATACCTGCCCCGGTAAACCCACCCCATAAAACCCGGGTCTACCAGGGTTAGGCATTAAGGCCATATTACCCACTTTGGGCAATATGCAGGTTTTATGAATATTTGGTCTTATACATTCTTGGTTTTCAGTCTTAAGATAGATATAAAACTGTAGAAATGACTGGTATATAGCCATACATGTATTTTAATCAGTTTAAATGGTAATAGTGAGATAGTCATTAATATATGAGTTTTAAATGTATATTACATGTATTTACAAGATACAGACAAGTCAGTTTTCAACTATATCTAATTATTATTATCTAGTCTATTATCATGATTATGCCTGTCTACCGATGTCATCTTTCCCCTGAACAATATCTTGGGCTTCAATAATATGAACAAAGCTACTCTGGGTCTTATTGCTTGATCATACAGTATTGGCAGTAAATAATTTTAAAGTTAACTTTGATTGGTGATGAGCTGTTTTATGCTTAACAGACTTTATGTATATATGTATGCATAATTCTATTCCAGAGTGTGAATAAGTTCCCCTTTCTCATTTCACAGTAGGACTACATTAAAATATATTCACACTTTTGTTACTAGGACCAGCATGACTGCATTTGACCATAATTTCAATAGCTAAGGATAATTGTTCAATCACTGCCCCAAAGGTGTGAATCACAGTCAAAACAATACTACTGTTATATTTCTAAATTTTGGGATATCCCAACAGTCTTTTGTAATCATCATAAAATTTTACCATAAAGTAATAATATCAAAAGATGCAGACAGAAATGCAAACAGCTTTAATCCTGATCAGGCTGTTTCTCTTTAGACTAGCACTCTTTGCACAGAGAACTGTAAGGAAACAGCTAGTTGTGGGAGTTATGATTGATTATTTTTATGATAAACCTTCAGATTTATAAAAAAACACATAAATTCCATAAAACCTGCCCGCATAAAACCTGTAAAACCCTCCGGATTGGGCTTTAAGATAAAACCCGGGGTTTTATGCCAACCCTGTGAAAGGATTTTAGTCAACTGTATATGCATATATTGCTCAAACAAATTATACGTTCTGTGAAATCAATCCCTGAGGCTAAAAAACCTTTTTTCATGCTTGACTCAAGTCAGAACGAGATTTCAACTGGTCATGAAAACTAAAACACTAAGAAATAAAGATATTTCTTGCTTTGAAACTCAGATATTGATGTGGTATTTTTCTTGTCAGTGTTAAACTGCCCACAATTTTAGAACAATTGATTTATTTGATTCTTTACGTCCCATCAACAATCTTTCAGTTAAACAGGGACGGATCTTCCTGGGTTGAATCAGTACTAAGCTAGGATAAATGTGTCTTTCTCAAGGACCACAATGCAGTGTTGCCGGTGAGGCTCGAACCAGCGGCCCCTCGGTCTCGAGTCAAGCACTCTACCATTGAGCCACTGCGCTCCCTAATTTTAGAACAAAGAACGCTGGTGGTTGATATATGAAATATTTGAACTTACATGAGCATATGTCATGCCATTGCGCTTCTCTGCCGGTGAGGCATTCTTGCCAATCCAGACAAAAATCTGCTCACATGAGTCAAAGAGAAACACATCCTGAAACATACATACTTCCGTTAACCCTTTGTATTCTAATGGATTTTCCAATACATATTAATACAATAAAAGTATGAGATTGCCCATTTTGTACTTTAATGTATCGCAGGTTGAATTTTCTAAATTATGATTTATATCTGTTCCTGAAGGTTGTTTTGATCTTAGTAAATAATGCAGATCCTGATGAAATGCATCATTATGTTGCATTTCATCTGGGTCTACACTGTTTGCCAAACTACCTATTTGAGCCTTGACATGAGATTTCCAACCATGTGGTATGTGCGACCAGCAAAGGCTAAGATCAGCATGCGCATATGTGCAGTCTGAGCAGAGCCTTTACAAGTCGCTTGAATATTCTATGAGTGTTAAGCTACAGACTGACCATTATTTGGAGTTTCTAAGCTTCAAAGGAGGCTATACAGGCTCGTTTGAGTCTACACATGTCAAAATACCACATTGTTGGAAATCACATATCAGGTCTCCAGTATACAAAGGGTAGGTTAAGAACTCTTTATCTACATGTATGTATGACTAACTTTTTTGAGTTCAGGCAATAAAGTACTCATACAGGAAAAGCCTGTGCAAACAAAATAGTTCCTTAATCAGACTGCTCCAAAAGCAACAGCCAGATCAGGGAATATTTGTTTGCTTTCTTTGACAGAATACTGTTGGATAAGATGGACTTATCCAATACTTATCAGGAATATATTCCATTTTAGAAATTCAGCACTCAAAGAGTTAATGAATCAATTAACCCTTTTCATTCTGATGGATAATCCCATATATAATGATACAATAAGTATGGATTTGACGTTTTTTTTGTATTTTAAGGGTTGGCGGTATAAATTTTGAACATTGCGAACTCTGATAAAATGCCGGTTTATCTGGCATTTCA
The DNA here is from genome assembly GCA_964019695.1 of Loripinus fragilis. Taxonomy (NCBI): domain Eukaryota; kingdom Metazoa; phylum Mollusca; class Bivalvia; order Lucinida; family Lucinidae; genus Loripinus; species Loripinus fragilis. Next base: position 52,881,435 of record OZ026520.1, read on the forward strand.
ACAAACCATCTTTACTGTTTGCCAAAGAACCTGTTTAGTGGTATCCATAATGAAAAGGGTTAAATATATCGCTTTGTGATCAAAATCCTTTGAGCCCAGCAATTAAACAGATGGGGTTCAATTGTTGTTTAGTAACAAGATAAGTAATTGATATAAAAACTGAGCATTATTATACATGTATGTTTTACTCTTTGTCTGCAAGTGTTGACTGCTGATAGTTTGGAAAAAACTCTGGATCCAGATCAGGTGCAACAATATGTCCTCCACCATATAGTGCACGATAGATAGCATCTAGCATGCGTGCTCTGATGCTCAGTCAGACCTGATCTGAATCCAAATGTTTGACACTTGAGCTTTATTCATAAGAGGATATTTTGAAAACGTTAATTTTGAAAGAAAATTTGCAGACGTAAGAAAAGCAGCCATAATTTTCCAGTATGCAAAGGCCACTGACTCAAAATTGGTATCTTCAATTTGATTATGAATATATGCTTGACCAGAAAATAAGATTCTTGTACTTTTCGCATATGTGCAAAAGTCTCCAATAAATGGATAGACTGACCTATAGAGCGGGGCTAGAGGTCTAAATTCTAGTCAGAATCTTCAGCTATATCCAAAAACTGTGGTTGCCAGCAGTGAATGTTAAGGTGAGACTGGGTGGGTGCACATGCTCGTCTGAGCTTTGGTTGCTCGCTGATATGATAAATACCACAATCTCACATACTGACAAATTTCCAATGCTATTAGGCCTTGAGCTGGCTATAGACCCCCTCCCCCCCCAGGGGGAATTTTGTACACTATGATTTTCTGAAACTACATTATATAAGACACAAAATAAAAGATGTTAGCCCTCTGAGAGTGGCAGCGTTAACGTGTAACAGCACGTTATATACGTTACCCCCCAAAATAGCATTAAACGCCCCTGATAATGTCTCAACCATGACATGTTCGTACATTTTTGCATGCTGACACAGGTTTATGAACTTCTTATAATACAGTTACATATTTTTAGTATTAATTTTATAAATGTCTTGAGTAATTACCGTTGTATACGTTACTTAGTGTTTCCTGCGTTATTTCCGAGTATCAGTATGGTATTTATTGACTATATGTGTATTACATCTATCACAGAATATAGTAAATCTATAAGGCTGCTACTTAAATGATTTAAAGTTCTTTATTATGGTCGCTTACATTATTTTTTAGGTCCATGTTATGTATGTTACCTTCAGAATAGCATTAAACATTTAAGCTAATGTCTCTAACAAGCCATGTTTATACTTATTTGCATGCTTGCACACGTTTATGTACTTCTTTAAACAAGGTTTACCTATTTTAAGTATTCATTTAATAAATGCCTTGAGCTTTAACTGTTATGTGTGTTACCAAATGATACATAAGTTATTCTGAGTATCTGTATAGTAGTTGTTGACTATACATGTATAAAGTCATTCGGAGAATTTAGAAAATTTATAAGGCTGAAATAAATTGAAGTTCGTTATTAATTTATGGTGACTTAAACTAATAATATAATGTGATCTATCAACCTTCGCTGTTTGCTCACTTAAACAGTATAGATACCATGCATTCAAATCGGAAGCTCTGAAAGACAGTCACTGTGAAACAGCTCAATTCTGGGCAAGGTTTATGGATATGATTCAGATGGTGTTGACACTGATTAGGGCTACATGGAAAACAACTTTGTATTGAATGTCATCTCTATCTGTATGCCTTGCTACCAATGTTCATTGCAAACGATCACAACAACTTCGCACAATATGTACCTGTGTAACTGATTACACTTATGAATTTGATACACATCGCAGATGCAAAGAGCTTCTCGAACAAAATGGGTTTAGTGTGTCACAACCATTGTTTCTTTGCATGAGAAATGCTTTTGACATAACCACCAGGCAAACAATAAAGAGGTACCGTATTATATGCTTCAGCAACTAGAACTACGCTTCGTACTACAGATGGAATGATGTTTTACTCATCACATCAGAGCTCAATATATTGAAACAACTCTTCAATGCACTGAAATAAAATATCTTTCGGTGTGCCTGCTAAGCCTGGTATAGCTAAGGAACTTATTGAGGCTGATGACATTGGCAGGAAGACTGTTGCAGACTGCATTGACTCACTTTTAGTTAAAAAAATGTGCCTTTCACATCCCCCATAAAATGCTACAAGCTAATAAAGTTTTGATGCTTGCGAGGTCAAGCAAGAAGAAATTGCCCAATTTAAAAAACGTAAACAGCCAGATGAGAGCTTAAAGGAGCGTCTTTGGTAAGCATGACCTACTTTCTATTGGACATAATGTTGTCCTTGAGTTGACACTGCCGTTCCTTTTGGGACCTGTACCATGGTCACTGTCAATTCCTGATAGAATTTCCACCCAAACTGACAAGTCCAAACTTCAGCATGGCTAGCAATCACACATTGAACCAACATTAGATTGGCCATGTAGTGCTGCACATAACGTTGATGTTAATGCCGTAACTACAGAGCATTCACCTTCATGGATCTGATGGCACAAGTATTCAACCAGGCACTAAAGGCAGGGCATGTTGGTTTTGTCACTGATACATATATACAATGTATAAGCAGCAGTCTGTAAACATTCTCGCAGAGGATAACCTGGGTGTTTTGTTCAACAATGGTGTTTGCAACAAAAGGTAAACCTTCTGAATGTCAACAACATTGGCCAGAATATGGGGGAAGAGATCTACAGTAATGCACTGTTTAACAGATTGTGACACTACCAACGTGCCGATGTGTTAGTACCACATAAAGGTTATTCCTATCAAACTGATAGAGAACCCCTCCCCCATTAGTTCATCAACATTCTAAGAAGGGTAGGAAAACAAATAAAGAATGGCTCTAGGCACTAATCAGTGACATGAAGCCCTAACATGTGCTATTTATGTAATTGTGAATAAGCTGCAGTACGACATGTTTCTGAAAAAAGTACCCAAGCCATACTCATATACTTACTATGGCATGAACATGAGCTTTACTCCACCCTGCTTTTCTGTACTTAAGATGTACATACAAAGATTGAACTATCAAGTCTTTCCCATGAAAACCAGTGAGGCTTTCCAGATACGGACAAAATGTGTGGAAAATAAATCGGAAGGAAATTGAGTACCTCTGGGTGAAAGAAATATTGATTGTTCCCTAACAAAAGAGCCACAGAATTATATTTCACATTTTGTGTGATATGGGGTTACCATGTTCAAAACTCAACAACTCGTACCATATAAAAGATAGAAAAATAATATTTGCAGTTTCCAAGGTACATAAACATTCTTTAATACAAAATGAGTTAGTAAGCACATTCACATTAAAAAAATATCAAACTATATTAGTTTCATAAATCATTTGTATAGGAATAATGAAAAAAAAGTAACATACGTAACACTTTGGGGTGCTTTCTTGTTTTCAAATGTCCATATCTGTGATGCAAAAATAGCTTACTTGGATGATATAGCCAATTTGGAAATCTTACCTTATGGTTTGCACTTTTCAGAAGTCATGTCATTTACTAAAATTATCAAAGATGTTGATGGGTAATATATATAATTGGCTGTTACAGGGTAATGGTGTCATTACCAGAGTGCTAGCATATTGCAAAATCCTTGTAAGATTAATTTGATAGACGAGTAATAAGTTGTATTGGAAAATTCTTTAAAACCCTTGGATGATATATGAAGATTTGCTCTAGAACTTCTACCTGATGGGTTTTCTTTGATCTTTTAAGTTGTTACTCGCACATTGCACTGAATGTTACAAAGTTTCCATGAGTATTATGTCAACTATATTTGATGTCTCTATAAAAGAAAAGAGGGTTTATGTAGTTTATTTTTTTAGTCATTTCCTCAGCAATTGAGCCAGAGTAAAAAGAAGTATATGGACATGTGCCAGCAAGCAAATAAGTACAAGCAGGTCGTGTTGGAGACCATATCTTGAATGTTTAATGGTATTCAGAGAGTAACGTATGTAACCTGGGCTGTAAAATTGTGTAAGACACCATAATAAGGAACTTTAATTCATTTGAATAGCAGCCTTATAGATTTACTATATTCACTGACGGATGTATTTACATGTATAGTCAATAACTGCTATACTGATACTTGGAAATAACATTTGAAACACTAAGTAACATATGGAACGCCAAACACTCAAGACATTTATAAAATAAATGCTAAATTTATGTAACTGTGCTATAAGAAGTTCTTAAGCCTGTGCCAGACTTCAAAAAAGGTGTGAATATGTCATGTTGGAGACATTATCAAGAAAAATTTATGTTATTTTGCTGGTAACATACGTAACATGATGTTACCCGCTAACGCTGCCACTCTCAGAGGGCTAACATATTTCATTTTGTGGCTTATATAATGTAGTATCTGGAAATCATAGTGTACGAAATTCCCCCTGGGAGGAAGTGGGGTCTATAGCCAGCGCGAGGCCTGGAGAATTACATTTTACATTTTTCTGTGATATGGGGGTACCATGTTCATCATCTAATAATTCAAAAAGTATATAAGATAGAAACGTAATGCTTGCAGTTTTGTAAAGGTAAATAAAACATCTTTAATGTTATACCAAATTAATGAACATAAACTGGTTTCAATAAAATTTAAGACAAACTACATTAGATGCATTTATCATTTAAAAGGGGGTTCAATGAAAAAATGTAACATACACTACATGGGGGTGATTATATTTGTTTTCAAATGTCATTATCTGTGGCCCAGTAATAGCTTATTTAGAAAATATAACCAATTTGGAAATCTCACCTTATCTTTTGCACTTTTCTGAAGTCTTAAAAAGAATTTTAATTGTCAAATACTTTATAGGGTAACGTATGTAACAGGCTGTTACAGCTTAACGCTGCCATTGTAAGAGGGCTAACATGTTGCAAAATCCTCGCAAGACATTGGGCTTCAAGAAAAATATGGTCTACAAAATTCCCCCTGGGGGGGGGGAGGTAAACCATATCCAGCCAGTGGCCTATATTATGAATATATGCAATTTTATTTTATCACAAGCAGTGCATATCAAATGTGAGTAAAACTGGTATTTTTCTACAGTGGAAAAATATCGTATTTTATCGTATTTTTTCACTAGTGACTGATACGATTTATATTTTCACTGTAGCAAAACAAGGCTTTCTTGGCAATTTTTGGACTGGGATTTTTTATCAAAAGGTTTTAAGTGAAGGATATTTGTCAGAAATATCGCTACACGTGTTGTACAGTCAACATCAAACATAATAACGTCACTATTTGACCTGGCGTAGCGCCAGTTTGCACGCGACGCCTACCCTAAGGCACACTCAATAGACTTTCTTTAAATGCTGATTTCTTGCGTTTCATTCGTTTAAATGTGATTCTAAGCCATTTTCTAGATGCAAACTATGTTTACACCCAATGTTATACCCAATAAACACGCTGCAAAAATCAAATCAAACGAGAAACGACCAAGGAAAAAGTAATTTTGTGCTTTCTGTATTTTCGTTGAGTATAAAATAAAAAGAAAATTTACTATTTTTCGGCAAATACCAAATATATTTCATCTCGTGCAGTGAAAATATCAGCATTTTCACTCTTGCTACACACTCGTGAAAAATACTGATTTTTTCACCGCACTCGATGAAATATAATTGGTATTCACCTAAAAAAGTAAATATCCTCTATATCTTTCCTTCAAATGAACTACCTTACATTGCGAGTATCTTAGTAATAAATTCCTACATCATATAGAAAAGATAGAAATGATGTTAAACCAATCTTCATATTTCATAACCAAACATTGTCATTTTGGTTGTGATTTCGCATTTTTGGGGGGAGTGCATCATTTAAGAATAGAAGTTTTAGATGTGCGAAAATGCAGATCAAATCAGTATTCACCGACAATCTACAGTGAATATGAGTTAGCCTCACCGATAATCTACAGTGAATATGAGTTGGCCTGGACATAATAAAGACTATATCATCTAGAATTCAAAATTGTGGCGGTAGTTCCAATTTAACTCTTAAAGCACCCGCAAAAATCATCTGAATCTGTCATCCAGTAAAAATCATCTGCTGCATATTTTGTTAGCATTATTTGACTTATGTGAGTAAAGGGACAACAGTGTGTAACCAGATCAGTAGCAGTCTGATCTGGTTCTACACTATTTGTAGAAAAGGGCATCTTAAACATTTCAGCAGACCACATAATCAGACAAAGTATGCCATTGATGGCGCTTTAAGGGTTAAGTGTACTTACGTCACTTCCAAGATCTTCCTTTTTGATGTTGTTTGTTTTCACATCCTTGAATTCGATCTTTCCACTGGCATCAGAAACACTGAAAATAAACAGCACTGCCCTCTACATTTACTATAAACATTCGGTAATTTTTTAAAACTGTCCCTGTGGTTAATGCAGTGATAATTTTTATCAGTATTAACGGTATGTATCTCATTTATATCGCTCTTGAGAAACAGTTATTTTGGAAACCCTGCTAAAGGGTCACCCAAATTGTCCTTTGTGCCAGACCTTTTTTCGTATTTTGTCATAGGTTTCCATAAAGGTATTGGCAAACCCAGCACCAACAGTGATCAGTTTAATTTGATCATCCATGTTAACAGTTTGTGTCAGATCATTTTCAAATCTGTCCATTTGGTTTTGACAAAAATACTCATTATATGTTTGTGAAATACTGGATATGTTAGCATTAGATTTCAAGGAAATGGACTGACTTGAACAATCTTCAAAGAGGGTCCCCAAAGACCATTTTTGCGCACACTATTTTCAAAAGAAGCCTAGTTGTATTTGCCAAGATTAATTTTATTTTACATTTTCACTTCATATGGAAAGAAAAACTGGCCCAACCCATGGAAGCCATATTTATATTTTAAATAGTTTAAAAGAATGCCAGCAAATGGTCATTCTTACTAGGAGAAGGTGTTATTTGAAGCAAGTGTTGTTAGACGCACAGACCATGGATGACTGATGAAACCACTGACAAAGTATTAATACCAAAGGATATTGAACATGTAAGCGAAAATGCAAAATATTAAAAAAAACGTATTGTCTGAACAAGAAAGACCCTATAATATTTTAAAATGTGATTTAACCCATATTACCCTAGCGTCATTTTGTGGGACATGGGCAAACAGTGCAAAACCAGATCAGATGACGCAAAAAGCGGCGTCCGATCAGGTTCTCCACTGTTGGCTTACAGAAGTTCCTTTTAAAATTTGAATAAAAATGAAAAATATCAACTAATAACCCTAAACTTGGAAATGGACTCATCCATTTCATAACAGTGGGAAATTCCATTTTGGCAAAAATGGGTAAAACAAGTCTGTTAATCACAGGTAACAGAAAGTGAAACATCCTCTTGTCCTCCCATCTCTCACCAGATTAAAACAAAACTGAAATAAAACTAAATAAAGTTCCTGTTTCCTGTATAGATATATCTGAGAAATAACACTAAAATAAATGCTTACTAGGTAATTATGTTATTCATAGCAATTCTAAGCTGCTAATCATGCTTATGAAGGATTTACTGTGTTGCAAAAACTACCAGAATATCTCTCTTTTAATTTAGCGAGAAGCTACATATGGTAAGAAGTGTAGACATCCGTTTCTACAGCAAACGTGTTTTGTGTAGATTTCACTTATTCACTTCAACTTATAAATTATTTGCTAAATTTATAATTCTTCTAAATCTTTATTGCCCATACCACCTCCCTGTCAGAGCTAGAACATGATGTACTGACATATATTTGTTCTATTTGACATTTACCATTGCATGTTGAACGTATGATGTAGTTAAGAGAAAAGAAAGTCATCTTATTTTATCACATCCAATTTCTCAAAGAAATTATACACATATGCAGAAAAATTATTGAAATGTAGAGTTTAAATTGTTATTTTTCTATGTTAACTACAAATACATTTTACAACAAATCAAACAGTTAATAACTTGCTTAGTATTAAATATTACTGTGCTATCGCTGCACATTAGTTTACCAAATTATAAATTCAACAGAACATTTTTTCAAAATCTTTATCAAACTGTGAAACACTATTGTTGTCATACTTCAGAACTGTTTAATAGTAGTAAAAGTATCTCCTTTTGTATAGAATACTTAGATACATTATGAAGGTCTAAAGTGGCCTTATATAAAAAGTGTTACCTACTACATAAATATAATCAAAGGTGCAATGAAGATAAGTCTTATTATCTAAGACATGTAATACATTGTTTCTTTATATTCATAGCTGCAACATAAATAATATCTTGTTCCATTCGTGTATACATTAAGCACAAATAGCAAATAAATACTCATATCAATGGTATGGAGCAAACATATAATGGGTCAACTTCAACCAAGCCTACATTTGATATACTAAGAACTCCAAAATCCCAGCTTTAAAGCATATACTAATATAAATAGACACCACGTGATTTGTCAACATGACACACATGAAAGCTATTGCAATGGCATGCGACAAATGTATGCATCACACTCATAGGTTTAAATTTCTAAAACGCTAATCAAATCAAAGCCCTTATCATACGTGACCAATGTAAATATGTTTCACATATATTATATTGTTTTCACTAAAAGGAGTCCATAAATGAAGCGTGGATTAAAAGGTTAACTCATTAATGTGTACTGTATATGTTATTTCCTAGTAGTGCAATAACCTCATTTAGAATAGGGGACAAAGACATTAAATGCAGCACTACTTTATATACTTGTAAGAGATATCATTTCCCTGGAGCAATTTGTAGGCTATGAAATACAATTTCCCTACATCATGATTTATTTTTCAAAATATAGTTGGAACAATTGAATACCAATAGCAGCACCTAAAACATAATTTAGTGATTACATCAACAATATCTTTACGCTGCCTTAAGCAAGAATATATGTTATCTCACTGAAGTACAAGATTATGATAGTGTAGATACTATTTAGCAGATAAACAATCCCTTAATTGATGATTTGTAAGATAACATAATATTACACACATCATTCCATGAGTAAAAACATTGTTTGCCACAATTAAAGCTGTGGATACATGTTTGCTGAATGAAAACAGGTTTACTTACTGTATGCTGAAATTGGAGACAACAAAGTTAACAATTGTCATTTATATGAATAAAACTATTCTTTACAAAAATAGCAAAACTTCCTGTCAACAGCTAATTTATTTCTGGTATGTATCAATAAATGATTTTATATATTTTAAAAGAGGCTGTGAAGCTAAATCTGCTCCTTAAATGTGATCTCGTAAGAACATTATAAAACAAGTGTAGAATTCTTTGGTCACAGTATCATGGCAATAACATCACCAGGAATATAAATAATGTTGCTCATAGAGTTTAGGAAGTATAAAACCCATCGCCAGTTAGGCAAATATGCTGTGCCCTTTTATGATAAATTATTTAGCAATTACTGAAATCAAATGTTGTTGACATTCTAAAGAATATCTATGGTAGGATTACTCTTTAAAGTATTCTCTGCATACATGTACTATGAACATAGGAATATCATCAGAAATATTTCTCCTCAATCCAAAATATCCGAAATTTATTTTCAGTTAAGCAGACTACATGTCCAAAGCAGGTTTTCTTGTGATGAGGCCCACCTTTGACAGAGAAAATAAGAATCCATCATAACTGTGAGGAGGGGATAGAAAAATCTGTCACATAGATCACCCTATGGTATCACGAGGCATGGCGAGTGATGACAGACTGTGATCAAAGGGGACGGATTTTTCTATCCAATTCTCACACAAATTATGGATTTTTTAAGCTCATTACTAAATACATCATTTTATACTCGAAAAAATATGAAAAAGGATTTCAGAAAATCCTGAATACACTAAAATGCGACATATATGTCAATTGGTGACGTCATTTTAACATTATATTGGCGTCACTGATCGACGTGTGGCCAGTGTGTGGTTGTTTGTTTTTTATCTTTCCGATGGTTTGGTACAGGGTATGTGAGATAGAATCATCTCAAACGGTTAGAAACAGCAAAAATCGAAATTTATATGTGAGAAAGATTCAAATGTAGCAGCTAATTTAAGTGGTATATTGTCATTCTTACCAAAATAGTTTCTTGTCAGTTGGGATTTCAATATCTTCTGTTTCTTCTTCTACTGCATCTTCTTTCAAGTAAGTGTAGAATTCATGCTGAAAATTGAAACAAAACTTCTATTCGTAATATAAAGTTTACAGACGTCGAAGTTATACCATAATTAATCCCCTATGATTCATTTTATGTATTTCCCAACTAACGTTTGCAATGCTGATGTATTTGCAATTCGACATTTTAATTACCATCGATCTTTTTTATATTCCCCTTGATTTTATCGATTCCTGATCTTTGCCGTCTTTCTTACTTTAAGCGCACAGATTATAAGTGAAAGAGTGGTCTGCAAAGGTAAAATCTCGATAGTACTTATAGGTTTCTTTCTGCAGGAGTTAAAGAGACTAGGTCTGTAACTACGAACTTTTTTTCGAAAAAAATATTTTCTTTTAAAATCATTTGTAAAAATAGATTTAAGTTATGTTTTCATAATAAATATGTTCAGCACAGTTGAAAAATGCACGGAAAAGTGAATTATCTTATAAAAACATGTTTTTTTTTTCTCTTTCTAATAATTATTTACGTCCCTCCAATAATTCTAGACAGTTGATTTTTAACATAAATGCTGTTGTTTTGATAGTGATATTTTGTTAAGATTTGCGAAAATGGCAAAATATTTATCTGAATTTGAGTATTTTACTGTATTCTTGACAATTAGAAACTTAAAATTTGAAGATCAAAAGTTATAGACTATGCAGCTTTAATGGCTAGTGTTACATAAGGTATTACTTAACGAAACGATAAGATAACCTTGCATTCGCTTCTAAGAAATGTGCCTATCATGTACATTGTACATTGGGTATATTAAGAAACATGTATCCAAGCTAAACAATTGCGTATATTGAACTACAGAGTGAAGTCAAAATATTTTTAATAGAGTGAAGTGCAAATATCTAAAAATAATAGATCATATCTAAGCTTCTGGGGAATGTGATAATTGTGGTTAGTCCAGAATTCATGCTTTGCATCCTTTCCACCATGGCAATCATCTCGTTGGGAAAGAAATAAACTTGAGCTAAAGTTTCTATATATATCGAATGTGCACTTACCAGTGTGCTGATACTGTGTTCATCTACGACCTCTCCTTTGGCATGTCCTGCCCTCTCTCCTTCAATGTTCTGCAAGAACTCCATAGCCTATAATAAAATGAACCATTTTAGGACCAAAGGAGTTTTCCATAAAACTACATACAATACACTCAGAATGGTCCATTATATATAATGAAGGGATACAGGCGGTTGTAATTTAAAAAATCTTTTCTGAATATTGGTATTGTCTTAGCAAATAGTGCAGTCCTTGATGAAATGCCGCATTGTGCAACATTTCATCTGGGTCTTCACTATTTGCCAAAGTAAACGTTTAAGAGTTTCTGGTCTCCAAAGTGTTAAATAAATAAGTTATCATTTGCTAAAAAGTATTGCGCCACTGCAAAACGTTAATACACATACAAAAATGATTCTGTCTGAAACAATAAATATGTCCTTTGTAATATAATTATTCAGACAATAAGATTAACCAAGAGTTTGCAGTTTTACTATTTGGTGTACTTATTTCAGAAAGACCTGTTAATGTCCTTTTAAAGTCATTCAACATAACACTGTTTATGGGACAGACTATGTTTAGATTAGAAGATTAGTTTGAAAACTAAGATCAGCCTCTACAAGTATTGTATGTTTAGACGACGGCCTGGTAGTTGTATGCTACCTGTAAGTTTAAGTTTTGGACCTGTCACATAAGCTAAAGCAATGGAACACTTTGTGACCCGGTACTTGTATGCTACCCGTAAGTTTCAGTTTTAGACCTGTAACACCAGCTAAAGCAATGACACACTTAGTGACCTGGTACTTGTATGTTACTCATAACTTAAAGTTTTAGACCTGTCACATCAGCTAAAGCAATGAAACACTCAGTGACCTGATACTTGTATGTTACCCTTAAGTTTAAGTTTTAGACCCGTCACATCAGTTAAGCAATGATTTACTTTGTGCCCTGGTACTTGTATGTTACCCATAAGTTTCAGTTTTAGACCTGTCACATCAGCTAAAGCAATGAAACACTTTGTGACCTGGTACATTTATGTTACCTGTAAGTTTAAGTTTTAGAACTGTCACATCAGATAAAGCAATGAAACACTTAGTGCCTTGGTACCTGTATGTTACCAGTAAGTGTAAGTTTTAGACCTGTCACATTGGCTAAAGCAATAAAATACTGTAAATTCGGAAATATTTGCGAAGGTTTTATTTTCGCGAAACTTCGCATATGCAAAGTTTCGTGAAAATGAAATCTTCGCGAAATGGCGAGATCACTCTGCCATTTACTGATGAAGGTAAAATATGTCATAGTCGCGAATTTTTACGTCTCAAATATGCCTTTAAAGCTATTCACGAAAATAAAATTCTCGCGGAAATTTCCGAATTTACAGTACTTTGTGACACTTACTCTGGCCTTCTCATATGGGCTTGCATTGTTTCCGTTGTACTGCCAAACAATCTTGCCTGTATCCAGAATGAACACATCATCAGAGTTAAGGCTCTTTGGTGATGGAGGCACCTTTAATTAAAAGATAACTAATTTTTTTATATTATATTAGTTCGCGTAAAATTAGTATTTGTTTGTGGAATTAAACGATGTTGCGTTAGGATTATAACGTATTTCAAGTAGTATATTTTCAACACTTGAATGTGCTCAAGCTATTTCTTTTGGGAGTAGACAAGGGGTCATGTAGCATATTAACCTTTTACATCATAGAGACGAATTTTAACGATTTTGCAAACAGAGAGGACCCAATTATTTAAATACATTTGGGCCTCGTCGCGAGAAAACATGTCTTCAGGGGTTTGTGAACAACACAGGAGCAGACCAGCCTGCGCATCCGCGCAGTCTGATAAGCACCTTTGTGTTTCGCTTATTGGAAAGTATTGTATCTAGACTTGCTACGAGCAAAATTTCAATTTTCTAGCTGGTCCCTTTAGCTGAGCAGGCTGGTTTGAATATCACTTTTTTTGAAACCCCGAAGGCAGGTTTTCTCGCGACGAGGCCCATTTAATTATTCATAGTGGGTGGATCTTAGCATGACTATTCATGAGGGAATCAGTTAAAATAACAGCAAAGAACAGCTATGAACATTAGTTAACTATATGCTCTACATCGTGTTATGAAATTGCGACAAATTAGTAATACATGGGTGAAAGTACAAAATTTCCGAAATCCTGAACTTCAGAAATTCAAATTTTTAAACTTGCAGGATGCCTACAATAATTAATAATTTAATGTTTAAATGGTTAAATGTGTTTAGATAATCTGAAAATTAATCAGATATGCTATCATAATCTCCCTAATTCAGCATTTTGAGGCTGACTTTCTATGGAAAGTCAGCCTCAAAATCCTGAATTTAGGATTAATCCTGAAAACTTTCAGCCATGGTAATATCTATGAATTGTCAAACTGGTAAATCAAAGCCTACATGTGGGATTAAGAAGAGGACAAACTTCATCATAGCTGAATTGGTAGAGTGACGGGCGTTTGACTCAGAGGTCACAGGTTAGATCCCTAAGATCCGTGTGATGTTGTGTCATTGAGCAAGACACTTTAATAGTGTCATGCCTAGTACTGGTTCAAGCCAAGAAAATGTCCAGATATAACTGATAAATCTTTGACAAGGATGCAATGCATCAACTCGAACAAACGGTGCCATGGATTGGCCTGTGGTCTGTAATTGAGGCATTTCCTGATCATACTCACTTGCTTTTTTTGTTGTTTAAACATGCACGTCTTTAAACTCGAGTAATAGATGCCTTCTCGTTACTCAATTGGTCATCATAGAGGATCAACCAGGTCAATCAGATGAAATCAAATAACTTTGTGACACAATGCAAACAGCTCAAAGCAATAAAATATACTTACAGATTGGATGAAAACGTCAAATTAAGCAATGCTTGGATTGACCATAGAAAAACAATCAGATATTAAAGTCTGGATTGTCTCATGAACAAGGTGTCTTCAATACAAATGCATGTAGATAGTAAATGCATATGCAGGGGAGGGGGTGATATTTAAACACAGTATTCATTTGATCATAAGACGATGTTTTCCTGTCAAATATGACGATTTGTGGACTTCTTTGGAAACGAAAACAATACTGAGATGTAAATACAGCAACATATATTAATATTTGAGCCTCGACATGAGATTTCCAACAATGTGGTATGTGTGACCAGCAAAGCCTCAGATCAGCCTGCACATATGCGCTGTCTGATCAGAGCCTTTGCAGTCGCTTGAGTATCCTAGGAGTGTTAAGCTACTGACTGAACATCATTTGGAGTTTCTAAGCTTAAAAGAAGGCTGCACAGCCTCGTGAGAGTCTAGACTTGTCAAAATGCCACATTGTTGGAAATCACGTGTCGTGGCTCATATGGTCTTGTAATTGTCCTATATCCCAGTCACTTACCTCTCTGATCTGGAGATTCTTTCCCTTTCCAACGACTTGCAGGAGTCTTGTCTTGTATTGCTCTGGCTCAACATGTCGGAATCCTGTATCTGCCCCTCCTTCCATTGTACTATAATAAAATGATGCCACAAAGTTAGAGATCAATATGTTCCAGTATTTATCCCCTCTTTACCCTTTGTATAAGGGAAACCAACTAAACGGGTACTTTTACAAACAGTGAAGACCCTGATAAATGCAGCCAAATCTGCTAGTTTCCCCTCTAAACCCATTGAACAGGGGAAACCCCTTAACTGGAACTTTACAAAAAAAGTGAAGACCAAGATGAAATGCCACATAATGCAGCATTTCATCAGAATATACCCTGTTTGTAAACTTAAGGTAAAAAAGATCTTCAGATAAAAGTATACATTTTTTAAATTCTAACCTAACACCCCTAGATATGTTCAATGGACTATCCCAATTTTATGGTATCAAACCAGAAGGAAGAATCCATTTAGTATACAAACTTAAAGGGCTAAATACGAGTAACGTCAAAATTCGGAAATAGCATCAACTGCGACAGCTCATAAGGCTAGTACTTATTGGGTAAGTATAAAATTAATTGTTTTCTTTAAACAGATATACGCAGCTACCCACTTGGACTTAGTCTTAAACTTCTCCCATAGGTTGTGCATGCAAGCAGCGAGGTTCTGACAAGACTGGTTTAGTTAGCAAACTAGTCTGAGCTTTCGTTGATCGTCGATGCGATCATGTACTGGTCTTTTCTTCTGAACCAATAGAGTGCCTTGCAATTACGAGTAGTACATTAGACAATGCTAGCGATTGCATGTTTTACTTTCCAAATTACTTTACAGCTCTACCCCCGAAGACTGTTTTATCAGCAAACCTTGCACAGTGTGTGGGTCTAATCTCGATCTCATGTGCCGATCCAGAGAGGGGTGGGGGGACAGGGGTTCGGTCCCCGCCCTGAAAAATCATAAAAATATAGGGTTTCCTAACAAAATTGGTCCGGAAACTCAAAAAATCGCAAAGCTACCAAGCCAGTTCAATGTTTGGCCGTCATCGGCCCGCAAGCGAAACGCCATTTAAATGGCGTTTCGCTGGGGTCGATAATTGCCCGCTTATAGTGGTATTTGGATCCTCTCTCCCCTCATAAACAACAAAAACATAACAAAACGTTATCAAAGTTGGACCCCTCTGACAAAACTTTCTGGATCCGTGCAAAGATCTACAATATTTGTCAGAGTATTCCAATCCCCGTTTCCAGTATCAAAAGTGCAGAATACTTACACAAGCTCTTTGAAGTATGATTTGAAAAGGTCCGATTCAAATCCTTGGACCTCTCTGTGTTGGACAGCTTTGTCGTCCAGTAATGTGTCCAGTTCAACAGTCTTGTAGGCTGCTGTGCCGTACTCATCCTAAAACATAGTAAACATAACTAATGAAAAATATGAAACAATTCGTCATAAGCTGTCTGCAACTGGTGTATTAAATTCAAAAGTTAACCATTTGAAGAAATAATCAAGTTAGTTTTCTGTTTTCTAATGTTACTGTCGTGCCAAGTTGCCAACCAAGAGTGACAGTGCGTAATATTTTGTTAATAATTATTAAATAAAACATTAACTTGTACACTCCACTTGAGCTAATGTAAATCGATAGATCACTTGTGTGTTTATCCTATCCTGTGGATAGAATTAATACACAAGTGATCTATCGAGTACAAGTCCCTGATAACTTTGTAAACAAAACATGTCATCACTGTCACTCTTGGCTGACAGGACAGTAGTTCTATTAATATTATTGTGTATAATATTTTCTTTTTCTAACAGTATATCGACATTAACCATGATTTCTTGCACGCATGTTAGTTTGGTTTTAATCAGGGGCAAATTTAAAACTATTGTAAAATGGCAAGATTAGCTAAATTTGATTACTTATTGAGCTTATCCAGTGGTTCAAACATCTCAGTCTATGTTGTATTCTTCAAACGTCATGCTACATCATTATTGCATGCAGCTGTATTAATCACAATTTCAAAGTTATTGTAGCAAAGAACTGAGAATGGATTTAAGTATGTGCCGCGCTGTGATGTCGCAGTTTAAATCAATGTATTTCCAGATTTATTTTTACAAAATACTTTTTACAGTTATGTCTCCGCCCTGGAAGGGTCGGGAGACATACTGTTTTCCCCTTGCGTCCGTCCGTCTGTCTGTCTGTCCGTCTTTCCGTAACAAAATCGTGTCTGCTCTTTAACTTGATAACAGTAAGAGATGTTTCGACAAAACTTCACACATTTGTAAAGCACATTCAGACGACGTGTCATGCACAAGAACCATAACTCTGCTTTGGATATTTTTGACGCTATTCCCCTTTAATCATTTGCAATGCTTTTTCATGTCCGCTCTTTAACTTGATAACCGCTAGAGGCATTTCAACGAAACTTCATACATTTGTTAAGCACATTCAGACAACTTGTCAAGCACAAGAACCATAACTCTGCTTTGGGTAATTTTGGAGTTATTTCTCTTAGATCATTTGCAATGCTATTTCAGGTCCTCTCTATAACTTAATAACCATTAGAGATATTCACAAATTAGTAAAGCACAATTAGACGATGTGTCATTCAAAAGAACCATAACTCTGCTTTGGATATTTATGGAGTTATTGCCCTTTGATCATTTGCACAGCTATTTCGTGTTTGCTCTATATCTTGATAACCATTAGAGGTATTTCAAGGAAACTTCATACAATAAATTTTGTAAAGCACATTCAGACGATGTGTCAAGTACAAGAACCATAACTCCTGCATGTTTAATTTTCAAATGTTTCCCCTTGTAACATAACTTAATGCATTTTTGTCCGCTCTGTAAGTTGAAGGTGTTAAAGCTATTTGTTAAAACTTCATACACTTCTAGAGCACAATTACACGACGTGTCATACACAATAACCATAACTCTGCTTTTATTTCCCTTTGATCATTTGCAATGCTATTTCGTGTTGGCTCTTTAACTTGATAAGCCTTAGAGGTAATTCAACGAAACTTCAAACATTTGTATAGCACATTCAGTCAACTTGTCAAGCACAAGAACCATAACTCTGCTTTGGATATTTTAATAGTCATTTCCCTTTGAATATTTGCAATGCTATTTTGTGCCCGCTCTATAACTTAATAACAGCTCGAGGTATTTCAACAAAACTTCATACATTAATAAAGCATAATTGGACAACGTGTCATGCACAAGATCCATACCTCTGTCTTGGATATTTTTGGAGTTATTTCCCTTTGATCATTTGCAATGTTATTTCGTGTCCGCTCTATATCTTGATTACCATTAGAAGTATTTCAACGAAAGTCCATACATTAGTAAAGTAACATACAGACGACGTGTCATGCACATGAACCATAACTCTTGCGTGTACTTTTTTCAAATTATTTCCCTAGTAACGTAACTAAGTGCAATTTTGTGATTTTTTTATTCCTAAAAGGGGGAGACATCTGTTTTTCCGGTGAAAAACAATTCTAGTTATATATTGGTTTCCGTTTCATAATCTATTGGCACAAGGGAAAATAAATTGTTATCTCTTGTTGACGTTAACATTAGCGTCAATGGGAATCAAAATATTCTAAAATTTGCTTTCAATTTCAACGCGTTCTACTTGATAACTAAAAGTGTAATATGTTATTGCTGTTTTCTGTTCATTTTTCATTCATGTACATTTCGTAAAATACCTTAAATACGTTTGTGAAGTTAACCCCTATAAGCATAGCGTCACTTTTGTAGGACATTGGCAACCAAGCCTGAATGCTCCACTTCAGTTCTTCATCGTAAACAAAAATGATGTGTATAAACTGCACAGCCTATTCTAATAATTAATTACGAATAAATGGGACCGCAAAATGATGCACAGCTAGGATTATTTTGTAAAAACAAATCATTTTGAGACTACATACAGCTATAGAAACCATCCTACTAGATAGATCTGGAGGAGGGAACCAGACATGCTACTAGAGTAACGGTGCTCTGACCCACCGTTGATCTCTGGTAGGTTCGTGACGTCACTCTAGTAGCGACTATCGCTGTTTGAATCAAACTTAAGTTACTATAGTAGGAACTATAGTTCGATTCGAAGTGCGCCATGATCACTTACCTGAGAGCTGTTGCTGCCAATCCAGAAGTGAACATCATATAAAAGGTCTGCGCTAGGGGGTTTAACATAGGTCTGCAATATATTAAAGTGTAAGTGCATCATCAGTGTGCTTTAACAGGATAATGGTTTTCTCATTTCTCAACCAAAATATATGTTATGGGTGCTCAAAAGAACCGTCTCAATGAGACGGTTCTTTTGAGCACCCAAAACATACGCTAAAAATTAAATGTAAGAAAATATTAACAATTTTACGCTGATTTTTTTTTTTATCTAAACCTGTGAAACATATTATCAAGCTATCACTGTACATATCATTAAGTATGGGTTCAGATGTATGGCTACTTCCTATGGAATGCGGAAAAAATTATAGATATGATCATTCAATAAAAAGGAGGATAACTGGGTCTAAATTTTGCTAATGAGTGCCATTGCTATACCCTTCTGCCAACTTTTAAAAGATATTATTGCACCTTTGAGTGATATTCAAATGTTCTACATCAAATATCTCACACTGCACAACGTGCACATGCATGATGATACAATAAGGCAGTTATTGTATGGTTGTGCGTATGTACGGGAAGTAATCCACTCGCTAAAGCTCATGGATTACCCTCCCGTACATACGCACAGACCATACAATAACTTACACTTTATGCATCCCTGTGGTAGTTATTAAGTGGAAACTAATAACCTAACCTTTGAAAAAGAATAACCATCAGAGGAAAAAAAAGCAAGTGTAACCTATGTACTATTTAGGCAGTGTTATGCATGCATTGTTTTCATTTAATTTGATTGCTTATTGTCATGATATACTAAAGATCAATTCTCTGAGAGCACCAGACAAATTTCTCCACGCACCGAAAAGAAATTTCTTTAAACCATATTCAAATGAAAGTCTATGTCCAAAAACCCAGAAAAATATACTTTGTTTCATAATTGAATCTTTCGTTGCCATGGAAACCCTGTATGAATTATGTAAAACTGATATTTGGTCAAGAATTTCAGTGGCCCAAAATATTGTCTTTTTTAGCAAACAAGAGCTGTATTAATTTCATTGATTCTACAATATTGGTTTGAAGTAAATACCAAAGAAATAAATAAAGATTAAAAATGAGGTATTTGAAGCCTATTTTTGTTCCAGTGGCCTTTTAACTGAGAAATTTGCAATTATTTTGTCATAAAACAGTCTAAATTTTAAGTGAATATTTTGCATAATGCACCGGGATACAGACATGGCCCCATATCAAAACATAATCTGAATAGTCTGAAATACAATATTCACAAGAAACATGAGTGGGTTATTGTAATCTCACCAAGATTTTACAGGGTGATAGAGTCTTAATTTTGAAGTTTTTATTCTGTTCTATTCTATCCTGCTAGGCAGTTACCTCCCTTATACATGTGAAACAAATTTCCCGGATTTTTCAAACAATGTCAAATTCTGCTGGAAAAGACTATCAATTAGGCTATTTTGGTAGCTGTGTTGATTTATCCACCATAGTTGTATGTTCAGATGAATTTCTAACTGACAGAGAATGTGTTATGTCTAAAAACGGTCTCAAGAAGGACTGAATGTGACTAAAATTTGTATGTATGCTAACATTATTTCGTTTAACAGCAATTACACTTTGATGAAGCATTCTGTAACATATATCTGCCTGACATTTTGCTGCTGCTGAGTAAAATGACCAAGGGATTTGTTGTGTGTCATGCACATATAGGATTGACTAAACTGAATATTAATTCGAGGAGAAAAAAGGAGCCCAGGCTACTTTGTGTGATGCTACTGGTACCCTATTCCAACAGGCTACTTAATTAATGTAGAATGGCCCATTGGAAATGATGCTGAAGATAAAAGAGGCTGCCAGGGTGTTCAAATTATAATAGGTAAGCATGTAAATGGACATCTCGGGGGGCCCCACAAACTAGGCCCATTGCAAATTCAGCCCCTAACCCACTCGGCCCCTATTGTCAAAATTTGGGAGAACTGTACCAACGACAATATACATGTACCTATCTCAGTGTTGCTGAAGGAGTGTTAAAAAATTTACAGGCCCTCAAGTGTGAAGTTTAAGGATGTAATTGTGTTCTGTTATCCAATATTTTATAACTAGCCTATCATCCCATATGGTTCTTTATATCCAATATGTGACCTGCGAAGGCTAAGGCCTTACTGCGCACAGAGCCTTCAGTGGCGGATCCAGAGAGGGTTCAATTGAGACAAAATTATTTCATTTTCATGGAGAATTTTCAGAAAAATCTGAGAAAATTAATAAATAATCAGGTAAAATTAACAAATCTAACCCCCCTTTATAAATTTGAACCCCCTATCAAGAAATCCTGGATCCCCCCCCTCCCCCCCTGGCCTTCGATATTGGCACACATTTATTATCACCAGTCCGACAACTTTTGTTGGATTCTCTTTCGGTTTGAGTCATCATAAATTGGTATTTCAAACATTGTCGTCCTGACGAAACCCCATATTATCAGGGACCTCAACTTGGACTGCACTGTTTGCTATATGTAACATTTGAAAAGCTAGTGAATAGATGCAGTCTCTTCAGAACTATTCATTTACGGGGTTCCAATGTTCAAAGGATAACTCATGCACATCAGCTCTAGGACATTAATTTGTGCTTAAATTTGGAACTATGAGAATTAAAACCATGATGGTTATCTGGTACTGAGTTTGTTGTCAATGGGTTGACTGAAGAATAGACAAAACATGATTGGGATTAAGCACATGTGCAATGAAATTATATACAGCGGGATTACAGCTTCCTGAAACAAATGAAACAATATTTCGGTTGGGGCCCAAGTAAGTAGTCCTACTTGTTAGGGGCCGAGTTTGTCAGGGGCTGAGATGTCGTGGAATTGGTAATCTCTAATAAAATAAGAATTTTGGTTGACCTGAAATGTAACCTTTCCGTATCTCAGGCCACTATTAGCCCGCCATCAAAAGGTCATTTGGATGGTGTTTCGCTGGCAGGCCATTCTTGGCTCAATTTTACATGCTTACTGGGTAGGAAATCTGCCCAATCTGTGATCTCTCTGCTCTGTGATCTCTCTGCCTTGCACAAAAAATTCAATAACCTGGTCTGCAAAAATGGATTAAAATGCAAAACAAAAGGGCCCCCTCCGAGCTTAAGTGAAGCAAATTGTAGAAGGGCTGATTTGAAGAACTATGTCAGACCCTGCTACTAGCAGGTGGGATAAAAAAAATATTTTTTTTTCTGTAAATAGGCAGGCTGTTGCCTGCTGGAGGCCGATGCCTTCAAATTTGAACTCAAATTATACTAAACTGGGTACTTTGAGTTATAATCAGGACAAACCAACTTGCTTAGCTATAGACTAGCTAGAAGATTGAGGTTTTGTCGATAACATTGAAGTTAAGGATTTTACATTTGAGCGAATGATAAAGGTGCTGATCAGATTGCATGTATATGCAGACTGCATGTATATGCAGGCTGGTCTCAATGGTCTGCACATGTAATGCAATCAGATATTCGAATTTCTTGTGACATTGCCTATATAATCATGATAATATACTTTTGACAGTTCAAGCTATCATCCCTTAAAATTACTAATGGAGCTTTCATAGGCCTAAAGAAAGGTTACCAGACAGTGTCTAATTTATTTGCCCCTTTGAAGCCTTTTGAGGGGTTTTCCCACTTTAGCCATATTGTTTCCCCATGTATTTTTTTAATGAAATAGAAATATTTTTCTACCTACCATCCCTATTATAAATGTTAATGTAACCTGAAACACACAATTTATTAATTTGTTGGCCTATTATTGTATCAAACTGCATTGGAATAAATGTGGATCATTCCGTATACTTTTAACTTTACATTTTACAATTATTATCCCCAGACATTTTTTTATATTATTGTGACCAACTCTGTCTGTCTGTTGTCTCAATGAGACAGTTCTTTTGAGTACCCACAATGAAATTGATGGATAAGAAAATAGGCTTATTTTTTATGCTCAAAAAGTATGTTATGGCTTAAATTAAAAACATGTGTGTTTCATGTTACCGACTGTGCCTAATTTTTTAGCTTTTTTCATTTTTTTAGGGAATTTCCAGATTGGGCCATATTGTCTCCCATTTAAAAACTTTTAACAAAATAAAAAATATTTTTCTACACTATCTAACATCCATATTTTAAAATTTCATGTAACCAGAAACACACATATATTTTTTTCACACTAATCTGGACCATTGAAATGTTTTAGATTTCTGAACAATATTTTCAAATAAAAAAGTATGGTAGTTTTATTGTCATGAAGTAATTGCTCTAGTGTTCCAAACAGTGTAAAAAAGAGATTAAATGTTGGCTAAGATCAGATTGTGCATCTGCCTAATCTGATCAAAAGCCCATTGATTGCTGCCTAGTCATTTTGAAAACCTAGTCTTTGTCTAGTCAGACCTGTTTACTAATTAATGGCTCCCCTTTTTTCAGATTTTCACCATGTTCACAGATCCTATTACAGAGAAGACAGTATATGCTTATTTGGTGGTTCATTTCAAGATCTAGTAACATTATACCTCTGGAAAAGTGACCACAAATGAACTATATCAGCCAAATTACAAACACTGGTGTTGATGCAGAACAGTAAAAATAAACTCAATTGACTATGGGACATCCATCCACCATCTGTACAATACCACCAAGTCCAGGAAAAGACCTGCCAACAAGTTACACAGCTTACTTCACAGCTTCAAGCCTGAACATTTGTATTTCTGTCTTCCTCTCATCTTGACTTAAGTGCCTTTGATTGTACATTACAATTCACATGAATGATAAAATGGTTAGACTTACAGACTGCTGCACTGAATCAACTGATTTCTAGAAGGACAACCCAGAGAGTGCTATGGAATCCCATGGAGATTAATAGCAATAAAATTATTATTATCAAGACAATAGTAGGCTTCATGAAAAGAAAAAAAACAACAAAATGCAATTCAAAATTACTTTTCATATTTTCAACCAAAACATATGGTTTAGGTACTCAAAAGAATCATCTCAATGGGAAGGTTCTTTTGAGCACCCAAAACAAATGTAAAAATTGATGTCAAATAAATTTTCCACAATTTTAAGCCCAACATTTTTAGCTCACCTGAACCGAAGGCTCATGGGTGAGCTAATAGTATACCAGTGACTCTGGCTCTGTCTGTCATCCGTCCTCAGCATCCGTCTGTCCTTCAACATTTTCAAACATCCTCTCCTCTGAAACCACTGGACCAATTTAATTCATATTTTATATACATAGGTCCAGATAAGGATAGTTTGTGCACCTAAAATTGCATTTATTTCCTTACCCATCAATTTAAACATGTGTTTTGGGTGCTAAAAAGAACTTTCTCATTGAGACGGTTCTTTTGAGTACCCACAACATATGTTTTGATTGAGAAATAAGAAAAATAATTTTTAAATACGCACTCTTATCTGGAGGCTTGATATAGAGACTCCTTAGGATATTTGAGTCCCATCAATGTATTAAAACTATTTTTTCTCAGAAATCATTAGGCAAATTGAACTCAAATTTCATAGGAAGACTCCTCAAAGCTTTAGATTAACAAAATTTTTCAGCGTAAAAATGTAAATATTTTCTTGCCCATCAGTTTTAACATATGTTTGGGTGCTCAAAAGAACTCATTGAGATAGTTCTTTTGAGTACTCACAATAGGGTGTTTCATTTTTTGGACTTTTTCTCAGATCACCTATATAATTAAACCAACTGTTCTCTAGTATAAACAATATATCCAGACCAAATTTCAGCTTAATAAATCCATGTTTGAACCTCCCCCTACCTGGTTGAATTTTTGACCCTACGGCCATCTGTAGGCAATTTTCACTGCAACAGGCAGATGGGCCAATATCGATCGAAACCTCAGAAAGTGTAAATTATGTAATTCAGGTACTGTTGGTGATGAATTTCACTATGTTATGGAATGTTGTTTCTTTGACTTTGATAGAAAAATCTTTATGCCACATATCAATAAGAAAACAGTTAACTGCATCACATATTCAAATTTATTTAATGATACTAACACCAGGCGGTTAAGACGCCTATGTAATTTTCTGAAAATTGTTATCGATACCTTTAGGTCACATCCAAGTTAAATACTTGTTTAGATCCTCCTATACATTGTTCATGCATTCCACAGTGCTGCAATTATCATACTCTAAGGGTCACGGGTATATGCATTGGATTTTTGAGTACCCAGTAAATATCTTAAGACAAAATCAGCGTACGTATGTGCTTATTATTAAGTGATAATTGTGAATTGTATAGCCCGAAAAGGTATGGTCAGTGCAGCAACTGGAAATGCATCGAGAAAGATTGACTAACCATACGAGCAAGACTTCGCATACAGCTTGTTCCGGTCATAGTTTGCTTGTGTGTGTTTGCGCAGGTGTGTTAGTGTGTATGTGTGTGTGTGTGTATGTGTTCACCAATGAAGTTAGTATGAATACGGCCTGTGTTCCTCAATCAGCCCAGATATGCCAACACATCACAATTTCTGGTCCAATAAATTGAACTGGGCAATCGTGCTCACAGTTAAGCTACTATTAATACTTAACTGTTTGGGTGGTTGCTACTTGTAGCAAAATACATCAGTATTTGCTATATCTTGTGTGGGCATCGATGGGCCTCAATATAAGTATATGTTTGTATTACCTCATATTACATGTTAAGCATGTACTGAGTGACTTGAATAAACTTTTGAAACTTTTTTTTTTTTTGCAATAAGGGTATCATTTGGAACATATTCCACAAACATTCTTTTGTTGTAACTGTGCAATACCAATATATATGAAGTTGTTTGAACTCATTTATGACCATATTTTACAATAGAAATACTAAATTAATATAATGATTCAGTTAATTAACATTGTCAAAAAGGTGTTTTTTCTTGAAAATTGAAAAAAAGATATTTTTGGATTGTTTTTCCCATTTGCAAGCATTCAAGGCAAAAAACAAAGGACTCTTATCAGTCATCTGGTCTAGATGTTTACTTTTATGCTTTAATATTTAATAATGTACATATACTAATTTGATTGTTATTATATTAATACCATATATTTCAATTTGTTTAGTCTTAATGATGAACTCATGTGCAATACTGACTGTATTGTTCTAATAGATATAAAGTGATTTGTTAAGTGAGACATCACTGTGTTATTTTGGATATGCCAAAAAGTAAGTGAGTATGAATAGGAAATGCCACAATCACACACTACAGATCAACCCATAGTACCGTGAGGAAGAAGCATAGAACAATGACAGGGAATTGACATTCAGCAAACAATAAAAGTAAAGCAACCAGTTCTCTTTTCAGCAGCGCCATGATTACAAAACTAGAAAAGACACAATGTTCTGCAAAACAAAAGAAGGACTTTACACAAAACACCCACAAGCAATGGGACTCAACATCAACAAATAGTCATCAAATAGGAATACAACCAAAGACTCAGGGAATCATCCCAACAGGCTAATATATGGGAGAATACAATTGGTCCACCTTTAAGTGTAATTCCAGGCCATTCAACTTCCTCAGGTCAATATTCTTTACTAGGACGGAAAGACAACAAAGTATGCAAACGACCAGGAAGCTGATGAGCAGCTCGTGATAACTGGAACATCACATACAATGTCTGGCAGCCGAGTAAGAAAAGTGCTTTGATGACCACCCTCAGTGTAAGGCACATGCAAACCTGTGAACAACATTATTCATATGTGATAGGACACAAAAGCTTTAAACACTGGAAGGAATCATGGCTCCACAACACTTTTCGAATGAGGGCTTGGTAAAGGCATCAGGTAGCTAGCATGTTGTCATTAGGAGTTGCATATTCAACATCCTTGAAGCTCCTGATCCTGTGTCAGGTATGGGAACTTAACTGGGTGCTTTGTTTAGTTCATTATTTACAACTCTTTCCATCAGCTACGCATACCTAACAAATACCGTATTCATGAAACTCAGACATACTCTGGGCGGTTTGAAAGAGGTTCCCTCACACACAAGTTGACCCACTACTGCTTAGACAGATATGGGCAAGAAGTTTCTTGCCCACTCGCCTTTCTGATAGCAAGAACATTCATTTGATGTGCATAACTGCTTGCAGCAGCATCTACCTGAAGAGGACTTCAGAAGAGACGTCTGCAGAGAACAGTGAACTTGTCATCAAGAGTCTGGATGGACAAGTTTACTCGCCTGAGACTTTTAATGAGACTCTTGGTGCATTCACCATGCCAGATTTCTTTGCTCTTGCTGTATATTATGAAGCTTGTTATGTTGTTGTTCAATGTAACACCCCAGGCCTTCTCACATCAAACATGCTTAACAAAATATATGACCATGAGTAAAGGACCAGGGTTCCTTCAACCCAGAGTTGGTTGCTGAGGCACCATGATTGGACTTCGAGTTACATTGTATGGGAGCAGATGTGTACATACCAGGACATTGATGCTACAATTGTATGGGTAGTTAGACAGTCTCTTTTACAACACCTATGGTACCTTACTGAACACCTTGTAATCCCTGCCTTTTTTACGAGTCTGCGTTTCCTGGTGTGAAGGAAGTTATGGCTACACAAGATCATTTGTATCCTCCAATACTCAAGATCTTATGAGAGATCCATGGGGATATTTCCCCTGAGCATGCTGAATAATTGGTTTTCATTTGGATGACTTGTAATATCAAAAATTACTCTTTCATGTCTTTGAATGCCACTATCGCACAACCAATCACTTTATACATTTTAGAACAATACAGTATACTGCTTAAGCCGGTGCTAGGGGGTGTGAGAATTGTAGTACTTACCAATAGTTCTCATGAACAGACTCATTACAGAGTCTGCTGTTTTCTAACATTTTAGGTTCTCTGTATTTCTGAGGGATCCGTTTTTCCAGATTATCTATATGAGCCATCATTAGTACATCACTTAAAGACAAAAATACCTTAGAAATATATGGTACAGTATTGTTATAATGATATCTGTTAAATCAAATTGGTACATCATCAGGTATTCAAAAATATTACAGTTTAGACCATCACCAGATTACTCTGATAAGAACCTTTTTGAGACTGCAAATGGAAAAAAATCCAAAATTGTCTTTTTTTTCAAATTTCAGGAAAAACACACCTTTTTGGCAATGTTAATTAAGTGAATCATTATTTTAATTCAGTATTTCTATTATAGAATATAGGCATAAATGAGTTAGAACAACTTCAATTTATTGGTATTGCACAATTACATCAAAAGAATATTAGTGGAATATGTTCCAAATGATACCCTTATTGTAGTGAAAATTGCCTACAGATGGCCGTAGGGTCAAAAATTCAAACAGGTAGGGGGAGGTTCAAACATTGATGGATTGAGCTGAAATTTGGTCTGAATGTATTGTTTTTACTAGAGAACAGTTGGTTTAATTATATAGGTGATCAGAGAAAAAGTCCAAAAAATGAAACACCCTAACTCACAACATATGCTTTGGTTGAGAAGTAAGAAAATTAAATTTTTGTTATGCACTCTTAACTAAAGTCTTGCTCCTTATGATAAGTTAGCCAAAATTTTTACAAATTGTTCTGGTCACATGACTAAGATAGCCGACATATCCATATATGGTAAAAACCATTTAAAATCTTCTTTTCAAGAACCAGACGGCTGATGACCTTGGGACTTGGTATGTAACATTTAGGGTGTAGGACCTACCATTTTGTTCAAATGGTGATCCTAGGTTGACCTTGACCTACTTAACACCAAGTTCAAATTTGCTTCCTAATGCATTTAACTTGGAATTTTTTTGAAAAGTTGATTTTTTAAATACTTTTGAAGCCAAAATCATTATTCTCCCTTAATATGTTAAGAGACAATGTCTATTATTATGTTCTAAAGGTCAAGGTTGACCTTTCAGCCAAGTTCGCTCTGAACTCAAATTTCATATGGAGACTCCTTAAGTTAAGGTGAGTAAATTAAAAAAAAAAATGTTAATGGCTACTTGACCAAGATGGCCGCCATGCCCATATACAGTAAAAGACCTTTAAATATCTTCTTCTCTAGAACCAAAAGGCCAATGACCTTGGGACTTGGTATGTATTATTGGAGATGATGGCCCTACCAGGTTTGCACAAATGATGGATC
This sequence comes from Loripinus fragilis, assembly GCA_964019695.1. Classification (NCBI taxonomy): domain Eukaryota; kingdom Metazoa; phylum Mollusca; class Bivalvia; order Lucinida; family Lucinidae; genus Loripinus; species Loripinus fragilis. The sequence continues at coordinate 52,910,351 of OZ026520.1, forward strand.
CGGGTTGTCCTTGACCTTTTTTTTTCCTCAAGGCCAAATTTGATTCCTAATGCATTTATATTGGAAAAATCTTGAAATGTGCATTTTCTATATCTGTTTAAGTGGAAATCATAATACTTGCGAGAAATGTTAAACCTTCACGCTGGAATAAAGCGTTGTCATGGAAACTCTATACAAAAAAAAGTTACATCCACTTGTCCATTTGTTGCAAATAAAATTTCTGTATATATTTCATTAAAAGCAACAACTGTAATATAGCTGTTGGAATTTTATTCCACAAATAACAGGAAAATTAAATCACTTTTCGGAAAATTTCATCCCAAAATATACCCCACCCACCAATAATGGTTCATTCTAGAGATAAATTTTCAACTAAGTATTATATTATATAACCATTACATTGTATGCAGTCTTTGTTTATAATATCTGAATGCATATCTGGAATATACTTAGGAATAATCAGTTTCCATAGCATCTAAATCTGGTGTTTTTGTCAAAAATAGAATTTCCTTCCATTTTGGTTGCTAGGCAACGAATATCCCATGTACTAACTTTCTATTTTACTTCTTTAAAACATTGCTAGCACATTGTATGATAGAATTTGCAAGATAAAATGTCCTTTGTAATACATGTACTGTTTTAGTTTTGAAATAATTTTAAATTCATCTCTGCTTCGTCAGAAATGTCGTTAGCGTGAACGCACATCGCTGAAAGGCGGTCTTCGATTGCCCAGCAACAGCACATTGAAGATGATAAGATGTCAACATCTATATGCAATAAAGCACAAAGGTTCATTCTATAGGTGTTTTAAGTTTCAGTCAAGAGAAAGAGATATTAACCAACTCTCAGTTATTTTTTATTAACCCTCGATTATAGAAAAATTCTCCAAAATCCTTGCATTTTCAGTTCCTTATAAAGAGTTATGGCCCCTTTTCTCTCAAAACAATATAAATATTTTAATCAACTTGGTTTTAAAATCTAGCAGGGCCAATATTATTTTGATTCAAGTACATTTCTGCCAAGCAAGCCTTTCACAATAAAGGTCAATCTTTGGTCGATTTTCCCTACCCCCTGTTTTTTGCATTTTTTGGCTTAAAAATAGAGAAAATAAGCACTATGTTCAAGATGCAAACCCGTTTTCACACAATTTTGATCTAAAACCCTTCCAGGGAGCAGGTTATTTATCAAAAGTACTTGCAGTTGAATTAATTATATTGTTAGAACATATTTATGACAGTGCTCCATTAAAACCTGTTTTAAAATTTGCTGTACAGTGCCATTATTAAAGCGCTCATTTTGCAAGTAAGATCCAAATAACCCACTCATGTTTTTCTATAACTTTAATAACTTTATTTAGTCAGTTCAGAAAAACATTATGAGAATGTTCAAAGCCCGGTGCATTTTTGACTCTATCTTTTCAAAAATTGCCTAAAATGGTGATTTTAACTTTTTGAGAAATATTGAAGAGTATCTACACTTCACGCTTGTGACACAAAACTTTGTAATTTTTAAATTTTGAAATAAACATCTGATATGTGTTAGCAAGATATGGTTGACTTGGAAGAAAAAACATATTTAAGATGTATGCTATTTTTTTATATTGATATTTTCACATGAAAAACAGCTATTTTCAATACTTGCATGTGAGAAATTTAGCTAATTTTAGCCAATTTTTATTCTGCTGGTTGCCATGGCAACGGTGCATGCAAACCAAATTTTAACTAAATTTATGCTGTTATTGGGTGGTCATAATCATTATGTGAAAGCTTCGTCCGATTCTGAGACGGTGCGTGGAATGGGTCTATGGGAATTTTCTGGTGCTCTCAGAGAACTGATGTTAATATGTTAGAGAGCCCCAATGCGTGTTAAACGGTTAATGTGTTTTACCAACAGCAGAATATATGGCAAATTGTTGGCCAGTAAACTATATTGATCCTTTGCATACTGGTGAATTCTTCATTCCGTCTTGATACAATAAACTTAGAATGGTCCATTGTTTATACCTAATGCTGTCAGGTTATAGGTTTCGAAAACTTTTCAGTTTTCTCGTCTAAGGATAGTTTTTACTTTTGCAAACAGTGAATGCTTATACAGCATTTCATCTGAGTCTTCGCTGCTTGAAAATACCCGTTTCCAGTAAACTATGGATTAAGCTCCGTAGTGGATGTGACTGCCGTCTATTCTGAGGGAGTGGTTTTGTTATTGGCTTAGTTCATAGTTTATACCCATGTTTTGTGTTTGGTCCTGGTTTGATTATTTAGTTATTTAAGTCCTTTTTAACTTTGCAGTTATCCTCATAGCCATGGTCGTAGCTTGCTTAAAATCAATGCATGCAATTTTAGGGACGTGGTTAATGCATTTATGCCAAATATTCCTAAAGGGGAGCATTTACAAAAAGCGTAGACCCAGATGAAATGCCAAAATATGCTGCGTCTCATCATGGCCTGTGCTATTTGCCACGTTCAGCAAATTCTTGGTAATGGTGGTCAATATCAAACTTTATATGAATACGGACCTCTTTGACTTCGTTAATGGGTGCTAAACATCTAAAGGGAGTCTTAGGGCAGATAATGCTATCATATATAACCCCTACCAAAATTGGCATTAGCCACATTAGAATTGCTTTTCCGCACTCATTTCGTATGCTCATCACAAAGAAGCCCTCAGAATGGAATAGAATAATCTCAATTTTTGGTTCAAATGTGTACGCAAACGCATTTTGCGGATATGGTAGCTAGCTACACCCATGACAGTGTCATGGATTGGTCTGCCATCTATGATTTTGGCATTTCCTGGTCATACACACTTGTTAATATCCATGACGTAGATCGAATGATACCATATAACAATTTTATTGTTAATCTCTTGCCAGTAAATACATACGTTGAGGATAATGTAGGAATCTCCGTTGAAGAATTTTCCATAATCTTCTTTTGGCCAAGGAGTAACGATGAATTTCTAAAATATGAAAGAAAGATCCGTCGTCATCATCAAATGAAAATATTAAACAATAGATTAACCTTTATCATTCTGATGGATTTATCCATACATATTGATACACTAAGTATGGAATTTTGCATTTTTTTTATTTTTAGGGGTTTCTGGTCAAAAAGTGCTATAAAATAGTGTATTTCTGTCCTTAAAGATTCTTTTTCTTAGCAAACAATGCGAGCCCTGATGAAATGCCGCCTTATGCGGCATTTCATCTGGGTCCTCAGTGTTTGCCAAAGTGCCTGTTTACCGGTATCCAGAATGAAATAGGGTTAAAGACAAGGTAAATCATACACAGTTAACAGTATGTTTTCTACAAAACATTGTTCTCTGATTGAAGTGAAAAGTTGCTTTTCGTACTTTATAGTTTAGATTTTATCACCACATAAACAATACAAAGAAAATATAATGAATCTCAAAAGAAAATAAACGGGTTAGGAAGAAAAATAAGAGATTGTGTGCAATAACTCCAGTATTCTGTAATAAACATATACAATAAACCTTTCACCCCTATGTTCCAGAGGTAAACTCTTCCACTTTAATTGTAGAAGAATTCATTGTGTTTAAAAGGGGACATTATACAAAGCCTGTAAAAAAACTGCAAAAAATGAGATTGGGGAAAAAAAAGTAAAATGAGGAAGTATACAGTGTAGATCGAGATGTGACGACTCAAATGACCCATCTCATCTGGATCATTATTATTTGCCCAAACCCCTTTTCAGGTCTGTAGTGTTTTACGGGATAAATAATTTGGTGTATTGCAGCTATTTCTTTTCTTGTCCTTCTTGAAATGGGAGTTTTTTGTGTTTGGTCGTGAAAATTCAAAATATTCCTATGAAGCCTTTTAGATAGACAATCACAGTGTGTTGCTTTATTCATTTTGCTGTTCCAGTTTACGGTTTATGTCACTTATCAGTTTAGCTATGATGTTGCCATATGCTGACTGTGATCTATCAATGATACATCTATACTTAACTACTAAAGAAACCTGACACATACTGTGTGTCAATTTTTTGGGTGTAAATGAATACGATGTACACTTATCTTTCCATTGCGTAAAGTTGAACAAAGGTAGACTAAGATGCACTGCGATTATTTAAAAATATGAGCTAATTTCAGAAGTCAGCTATCAAAGCGTCACGTATCCCGGTAAATCAATTTTCACAAGAACAAAGAAATCACGCAAAATTCATCAGAAACCCCTATAGTGTGATTCTTTGTTAGTTCATTGACATATTCTGGGCATTGAAATAAAGCATGCGTGCATTGTTCAACCCAAAAGCCTATTCTCATTTTCTCAACGTCAATTTTACGTTATCAGCGTTTTATGAGCTTTTAAAAAGCACTGCCACTTTATCAACTTTTTTCATTTTGAATGATGCTTGAAATGCATTTTGACAATGTTTCAGTGTTTTGAACTAGTTGCTGCCTACGTCCATTCAGCGACGTCAAGCGTTAAAATTACATGCTGATATGTGTATACTGCAAAGATTGAAATTCATACGTGATTAAAGTAAAGTGTAGCCAATTGGCACTATAACAAGGTAGATAGCACACACTAAACGGCGACAAACGTTGACAAAGAAAAAACGGTTACTATCCATAGTTTACATGGTTTCTTTATTGACGTTAAGTTCGGTTTATTCCGCTTTTACCCTTTAACGTGACGCGAAACACAAGTTCTGATTTTTGGAAATTAATTCTCTTACAATGATTGGTTGACTCAAGTCATTTCAGTTTCTAAATATTGCTTTATCAAAGAAAAAACACTTCTGTTTAAATAACGTCAAAAGCACAAGTTAAAACATTTATATCATACGTCATACCCTACCGCCCACGTTTTTGTACTTGTCGAATTCGCGTTGAAAACGCATTGAAAACGCAGGTAATACGCACTTTCAACGCGAATTCCAAATAGCCAATCCCCGCTCGTCATTGATAATACGTTGAACTGCAGTGAAACGCATTTACCTGTCCACCAATCGATCCAGCTGATTTACCAACGCGAATCAACGTTTATCACTGCGTTGCCACGCAGATCCGCATTGCAATGCATAGCTGATTAGTCATTCATTAGATGAAGGATAAAATACGTTTAAACGGATAAATAGTAAAATAAAACATTGAGGTAAGAAATAATATTGTTTTACGCAAGATGATAATGCAAATTTCAAACTTTAGATTAGATTTCCCTATAACAGAGTCAACACATTTCAGTATCGATTTTTCTAAATAGGCAATTTGATTGGTTAACGCACTAACGCTTCCCATCTCAAATGAATATTCATGATCTTGCCTTGCGTTGATACGAGTTGATTCGCGTTTTCAACGCACTTTAAATCGTACGTGCGTACAACGCATTGAAAATGCGCATGGAACGCGAATTCGCAGTACAAATACGTGGGCGTCAGTGTAGCAAGAAATTGCAAATTTTTAAAATGCACTGGTATTGGCCTTGCATACATGAAAAAAAGTTTTCAAAAAATATCTAGACATACACTACCGAGGCAAAAGTGATAAACGGTATTTTTGACGTCGTGACGTCATGCTCTATAGTTGATGAATATATTTCTTCGAAGAATATTTTATAACGTCTTGTTATTAAAATAAGCATAAAGGCTTAGGTCTATAATTTGTTATTAACGAGTTTGAAGCAAGTAAAAAGTGTCAGGTTTCTTTAGTAGTTCAGTATATAAAGGTGCAAAATCAGAATTGCACAAATCCTGAACTTAGTAAATCATGTATTAAATCTTGCAGAATGCCTATACTACGCAATACTTTGGTAAATTGAGTATGTTTCTCAAGTTAATATGCCAAGCTTTCATGACTTTCTTAGGGTCCTACTATAACCTACCACAATTCTCCAGATCTGGATGCCTACTTGGTGTCCGGCACCTTCCCAGGCTGGCTCACCCAAAGCTGCTGCCTCTGTAATATATTACATTCCCTGAGAGGATGATATAATCACACAACGTTATGCTGGCTGTGTTGACATTCTGTATTTACAATAATATTTATCAATAATAAAGTTATTTTAACTCACTATTTTTAAACCATGCATGTATTATATTGTATTTAAAATATAATCACAAGAAGATATTCCGGGCAGAGTGGGTGGATCACTTTTATACTGTCAGGGCAGTTTCAATATCAAACCTCGTCACCGTACAGTAGAATTTTGTTTATTCGAAGTCTTCAAGACTAGAGGGATCATTTCGATTTTGTTAGAAGTTCGAATTATAGAGAGGTAGACACAAAAATGTCTACCACCCCTTAATAACACGATTACTATCCGTTCTATTCTATCAAACATATGCTATAAGGCCAAATAAAATAATACCTGTGTTTAGGATTACCTGACCATACCTAAATTTACTGGTGAAACCTAGATTTTTTTAAGATTTTCACGAAAAAATATAATTTTATGCATTTTGAAAGGCAAAATCCCTTTCAAAATGCATAACATTATATTTTTACAGAAAAAATAATCAAACAAAATATGAGTGCCTACCTGCCCTAAAATTTTCAGCCCCGTTACCCCAAAAACAATTTTTAGCTCACCTGAGCAATTGGCGCAGGGTGCGCTTATGTGATCGTTGGATGTCCGTCGTCCGTCGTCTGTCGTTCGTCGTCCATCGTCCGTCGTGTGTCATCAACAATTGCTTCAAAAGACATCTCCTCCTAAACTATTTGCTGGATTTTGACCAAACTCGGCAGAAATGTAACCTATATGGCCATCTTTCAAAATTGTTCAAATGGTTCTAGTCTGTCGCAAATCTAGGTCATACAGGTTAAAACTAGAATTTCCAAGATGAAAACTTTGAAAAACTTCTAGTCTGAAACCACAAGGCATAGAGCCTTGATATTTGGCATGTAGCATGTTCTAGTGGAACTCTACCAAGTTTGTATAAATTATGTCCATGGGGCCCTAACCCTGGGGGTCACATGTTTTACATAGGCTTATATAGGTATATAATATGAAAAAATCTTCTTGTCTGAAACCATATGGCATAGAGTCTTAATATTTGGTATGTAGCATCATCTAGAAATCTTTTATCAAGTTTGTCCAAATTATGTCGCTGGGGCCAAAAATGGCCCCACGCCGGGGGTCACATGTTTTACATAGGCTTATAAAGTGAAAACATAAAAAAATCTTCTTGTCTGAAACCATATGGCCTAGAGTCTTGATATTTGATATGTAGCATCACCTTGTGGACCTCTACCAGGTTTGTTCAAATCATGCCCCTGGTGCCAAAAAATGGCCCCACACCGGGGGTCACATGTTTTACATACTAGGCTTATATGGTGAAAGACACGAAAAAATCTTCTTGTCTGAAACCATATGACCTAGAGTCTTGATATTTGATATGTAGCATCACATGGTGGACCTCTACCAAGTTTGGTTAAATAATGCCCTTGGGGCCAAAAATGGCCCCACCCCAGGGGTCGCATGTTTAACATAGGCTTATATAGTTAAGAGCAATTCTCTGTAACCACTTAAAAAGTTGTGCCACGCATAGCCACCGATTTTGCTGAACTTTTCCTATCTTGGTCATGGTGACCCAAAACCAAGCAATCAACATTCCTTTTATCCATATGCATGCCCGTTGCCATGGAAACGGCATGTGAACATTTTGGCTAAAATAGTGACAAAAATCACTTAAAATTGATGGATTTCCAAACGAAACTATCACTTTAGAATAAACCAAACGCCACAAATGACCTATATGTATGAATATACTACACATCCTGGCTGGAAATGAATAATCAAAATTACATTTGGAAAACCTCGGTTTTTATCCATGCTCTGCAAAGTGGGTGGGGTTTCAGAAATTTGACAAAGGTGATTTTTGAGCATTTTCAAAGGACATTTTCATATCCAGTGCGGTCGGTTACAAATATACCGGCATATTCCAGATATAGAACAAGGTTTCCTAAATTGATATATGAAAAGACATGTTTGGGAAAGTATGGTTCCTGAAGCGTTACCATAGCAACAATCAGTGTACCGTCACAAAAAGCTAATTTATCTGTGACTATATTTCTGATCTCATAAAAATCTGCTGAAGGGACATATTTGATTTTTAAATGAGGAAATATGTTCCTTATTAAAATAATGTACCGGAAATTACATATTATGTTATACTTGACCTGCTAAAGGTCAAGGTCACAGAAGCAAGAAATTGACTTAAAAATGAGCAATTTACGCACATATTTAAGTCTATTTCTCCATTATTTGATGTGACTTGGTTTTTAAATTTAGTCTTCTTATACGCAGCTACACTGTTTTTTAAAATGGAAATAATTTTATCCTCCATACTACTTCAAGGTCAAGGTCAAGGTCAATGATATTTTAATATTTTTGGTTTTAAATTGGAAATATTGACAATATTCGTTAACCAATTCCTTTAATTCAGTTATATTTAGCTTCTTCCTTTAGAAATATGCTGCACATTATAACATTGTTAAAATAACGTGACAATATGCCTTAATTATCAGTTTGAAGGTCAAGGTCAAGGTCACAGAAGCCAGAAATTACCATAAAACGAGCGATTTTCGCACATATTTATGTCTATTTCTCCATTATTTGACGGGGTTTGGTTTTTATATGTAATCTTAACATAGTAACTACTATGCGTTTTAAACTGAAATAATTTTATCCTCCATATTACGTCAAGGTCAAGGTCACTAAAACTTTAATATTTTTGGCTGTAAATTGGAAATATTGACACTATTTACAAACCGATTTTTTTTATTTTGGGTATGTTGAACTGCTTACTTTAGAAATATGCTGCATGGTTTAACATTGTTAAAATACGGGACAATATGCCTGAATTATCATTTTAAATGTCAAGGTCAAAGAGTCAAGAAATTGGCATAAATTGGGGGATTTTTACACATAATAATTTTGGGCATAAATTGGAGAAATTGACAATATTTGTTAACCAATTTCTTTATTTCAGCTATGTTAAACTTCTTCCTTAAGAAATATACTGTGCAGTATAGCATTTGTTAAGATATCATGACTATAGGCCTTAAATAGGAATTTGAGGTTCAAGGTCAAGGTCACAGAATAAATAAATTGACCTAAGTGAGCGATTTTTGCCCATATTTTAGGCCATCTCTCCATAATTTGGTTTGATTTGATTTGTATCTTTAATTGTCATCTACACAACTAGCCTTTGTTATGAAAGGGACTTTATGATGTCTCTTCCTGATGATAAGCAGGCTGATATTATAGATGCCTTTTACACTATATCCAAATATTTGGAAGATATTTTTAACATTGATAATGTTTATTTTGACACTATGATAAGTCAAATATACCCTTCAGAGCTCCAACTTAATAAAGCTAATACCTCTGATACTGAATCCGCGTTTTAGACTTGCATTTGTCAGTTTCTAATAATATTGTTTCTACCAAAATTTATGATAAACTTTGATTTTGAAATTGTCATTTTCCCAATTTTAGATGGTGATGTTCCTCTCTCTACATCCTATGAAGTCTATATCTCTCAACTCATTCGTTTTGCAAGAGCATCTAGCCATGTTGCTGACTTCAACACTCACAATAAATTGTTAACTTAGAAACTTTTTAAACAATGCTATCGGTATCATAAACTTCGCAAAACCTTTTCTAAATTTTATAGACGATACTTTGATTTGATATCTAAATTTCCATATTGGATTTAAATCTCTCTTGCGCCAAGGACTTTCGGAACCTGAATTATATGGTGACTTGGTGTATAAATTAAAGAAGATTGTTGGCTCTAATTATTTTTCAGCTCAGTTCATTAAAATAATTTCCCATCATAAAAATATTGGCTATAACATTAATGTATTGCAGCAGACTGCATACTTGGTGATCAACCCAATCACGGTTGGCAACTTTGCTTTCCTCTTTAATTGCAGACTGGTGGGTCAGACTTCATACTCTATGACGGTTCCGACTTAAAGACTTATCTATTGATGAGATGCTAGGGGCCTGAAGCTTTGGCTGTTGTCAGGCCCACCCAGGTTTACCTATTGGATTTCTTTTGGTCCGGTATTCAGTTTTATTTACTGTTGAGTCCTTATATTTGCTTTATCTCCTTTTTATACCTTGATTTATATGCTCTATAAGATAATGCATTAATAAGCTATGGGTCTTTCATGCAAACCAAACATCTATGTGTCTTGATCCATATCTGTTAAACTGGTTAAAGCCCTCCAGTAAAATATAATAACCGACCATTCCAAGGCGGTGTTTCTTTTGTGGATCATTTATGTTATTTCTGCTTGCTTTTTTTTTTGTTATGCTTTCATGCACGTCTGTTTGTTGATGCCTTATGGTCAACTGCTGGGAAAGGGCTGACCTCTCGGCTCTCGTTTGTGATGACTTATTGTGACGTTGTCACTTTCCCATTGGTATCATGGGCCAGGCGTGGTGCTTAATTGTATCGATTCCTGATCTTTTCCCTCTTTCTTACTTTTTTTAAATGGAAATAATTTTATCCACCACATAATTTCAAGGTCAAATTCACTGAAGTTTTAATATAATTTGTCATAAAAGGAAAAATTGACAGCATCCCCATTCTAGTTATGTCTAGCTTTTGCTTTGGAAATATCAGGCATAGTAAAATACTGGTAAAACATGACTATGTGTCTGAAATAGGTCATTAGCTAGAATTTAACATAAATTCAGCCATTTCCACAATAGTTAAGCGCTTTTATCCGTAATTTAGTGTGATATTGTTTGATGTTCACTCTTGGTATACATAGCAAAAATGCTTCTCAAACTAAACAATTTTATTTGTCCGAGATTTTTGCAATCTATCACACTAATTCTGCCAGGAGTGATATAACGCTATGCAATAAAATTGATAAACCACCAGTGGTTTACAGATTTACTAGCATAATGTAATGACGAATTCACCTCAAAAATAAGATTTTGGGTAATTTCATAGGCATGTGATAAACTGAATCTAACATTGATGCTTCTATACTAATGAATTTCTTTAATTTTAGTGAAAAGGTATAGAATGTTTACAAATCTCAAAGTTGATCCCTTTTCCCTAACTTTTTTAATTAATTGATTTAAAAATGTGCACTCATGTAAGCTCCTTTAATGTTGTTATGGACATCTATCATATTAAATTGACATTGACCAAATGTGTAAACCACAAGTGGTTAATCAATTTTGATACATGGTGATACATTTGTATATCACTCCCAATCTTGACATCATATAATAAACTTTGAAATATTCCTCAGTATGTTTGTTTCAGGACTATATTGTTTGTATGTTTATGACTTGTATCCCAGTTAGGGGTTTGGTCAATTAAAAAATATGTAATCTCAGGGGCTTAAAACTTTGTCGGCTCATTAGGAAATAATTAACTGTAGTCAACAATTTTATCTGGGGAGTTATATCATCATTTTAAGCGTAGTCGTAAAAGATGATATCTGAACGTACTGACAATTAAAAAATGGTTCTCTCAATTCCTTTTTTAATGGTTATCAGATTCTTGTCTACCTGTTCTACTTAAACACATCAAGAAGAAGGTTTAAGTTACAAATTTTAGATGCTATGTTGACCAATCACAAGTGATGTGGCTTATGGCGTCATGTTTCCCTTGATATATGAAAAAATATACTGTCATAATAAGAATTTTAGAAATAATCGGAACATAACTGAAACAAAAAATGGGTTAACAAATATTGTCAATATTTCCAATTTAGAAGCAAAAATATAAAAATTTCATTGACCTTGACCTTGATCTTGAAGTAATGTGGAGGATTTAATTATTTCAGATTTAACGCCATTGTAGTTGAGTATATAAAATTATATATACAAACCAAATCACATCAAATAATAGAGAGAAAAAAACTTAAACATAAGCTAAAAGCGCTCATCTTACGGTAATTTATGGCTTCTGTGACCTTGACCTTGACAGTCAACTTCATAATTAAAGCAAATTGTCATGTTATTTAAACGATGTTATACTGTGCGGCATGTTTCTAAAGAAATAATCTGAACATAACGGAAATAAAGAAATTGGTTAACAAATATTGTCAATATGTCCATATTACAACCAAAAATATGACAATTTCAGTGACCTTAACCTTGACCTTGAAATAATATGGATGATAAAATTATTTCAGATTTAAAGGCATTGTGGTTGCTGTTCTAAAGATTAAATATACAAACCAAATCACACCAAGACTCGAAAAATAGAGTTAAATATGTGCGAAAATCGCTCATTTTATGGTAATTTCTGGTTTCTGTGACCTTGACCTTTAAACTGATAATTAAGGCATAGTGTCACGTTATTTTACTAATCTTATACTGTGCAGCATATTTCTAAAAGAAGAAGCTAAACATAACTGAATTAAAGAAATCGGTTGACAAATATTGTCAATATTTCCAATTTTAAACCAAAAATATTAAATTTTCATTGACCTTAACCTTGAAGTAATATGGAGGATTAAATTATTTCATTTTAAGGGCAGTGTAGCTGCGTATAAGAAGATTAAATATTCAAACCAAGTCACGTCAAATAATGGAGAAATAGACTTAAATATGTGCAAAAATTGCTCATTTTAAGTCAATTTCTTGCTTCTATGGCCTTGACCTTTAGCAGGTCTCTTACAACATATGTTATTTTCGGTACATTATCTTATTGATGAACTTATTTCCTCACTTACATCCATATTATATCCTACTTTTTTCAATTATTTTTTAAAGTTTGTAGAGACTACAGACTGTAACCTGGTACGATACTTGTCCCATGCAAAGAAGCGGTGACTGTTGTAGTTTTGGGTTATGATCTATGTTGTCTATAGCTGCTGTTGTGAAAATATGTTTCTTAAAAAAGAAAGACAAACCATAAAAAAAGAAAGATATTTCTGAAGAAAGAAGCTAAACGTAATTGAAATAAAGAAATCGGTTATCAAATACTGTAATTTTTCCAATTTATGTACAAAAATATTTAAGTTTCAGATACCTTGACCTTGACCTGGAAGGTATCGGGATGATTTAACTATTTCAGTTTAAAATGCATTGTAGCTGTGTAGATAAGAACCATGTACATAAACCAAATCACACCAAATTATTGAGAGATAACCTAAAATATGGGCGAAAATCGCTAATTTTATGTCAATTTATTTATTCTGTGACCTTGACCTTGTCCCTCAAATTTCTATTTAAGGCCTATTGTCATGATATCTTAACAAATGCTATACTGCAGAGCATATTTCAAAAGAAAGAAGCTTAACAAAACTGAAATAAAGAAATTGGCTAACAAATATTGTCATTTTCTCCAATTTATGACCAAATATATTATGTGCGAAAATCCCCCAATTTATGTCAATTTCTTGACTCTTTGACCTTGACCTTGACATTTAAAATGATAATTAAGGCATATTGTCATATTATTTTAACAATGTTATACCGTGCAACATATTTCTAAAGCAAGAAGTTCAACATATCCGCAATAAACAAATCAGTTTACAAATAGTGTCAATATTTCCAATTTACAGCCAAAATATTTAAGTTTTAGTGACCTTGACCTTGAACTTGAAGTAATTTGGAGGATAAAATTATTTCATTTTAAAAGGCATTGTAGTTGCTTATGTAAAGGTTAAATATACTAACCAAAACACATCAAATAATGGAGAAATAAACTAACATATGTGCAAAAAACGCTCATTTTTTGGTTATTTCTGGCTTATGTGACCTTGACCTTGACCTTCAAACTGATAATTAAGGCATGTTGTCAAGTTATTTTAACAATGTTATAATGTGCAGCATATTTTTGAAGGAAGAAGCTAAATATAACTGAATTAAAGAAAATGGTTAACAAATATTGTCAATATTTCCAATTTAAAACCAAAAATATTAAATTTCATTGACCTTGACCTTGACCTTAAAGTAATATGGAGGATAAAAGTATTTCATTTTGAAAGGCAGTGTAGCTGCGTATAAGAAGATTAGATATACAAACCAAGTTACATCAAATAATGGAGAAATAGACTTAAATATGTGTGAAAATTGCTCATTTTAAGTCAATTTCCTGCTTCTGTGACCTTGACCTTGACCTTTAGCAGGTCAATTACAACATAGTATGTTATTTTCGGTACATTATCTTAATAAGGAACATATTTCCTCATTAAAAATCAAATATGTCCCCTCCGTAGATTTTTACGAGATAAGAAATACAGTCACAGATAAATTAGCTTTTTGTGACGGTACACTGATTGTTGCTATGGTAACGCTTCAGGAACCATACTTTCCCAAACATGTCTTTACATATATCAATTTAGGAAACCTTGTTCTATATCTGGAATATGCCGGTATATTTGTAACCGACCGCACTCGATATGAAAATGTCCTTTGAAAATGCTCAAAAATCACCTTTGTCGAATTTCTGAAACCCCACCCACTTTGCAGAGCATGGATAAAAACCGAGGTTTTCCAAATGTAATTTTGATTATTTATTTCCAACCAGGATGTGTAGTATATTCATACATATGGGTCATTTGTGGCGTTTGGTTTATTCTTAAGTGATAGTTTCGTTTGGAAATCCATCAATTTTAAGTGATTTTTTGTCACTATTTTAGCCAAAATGTTCACATGCCGTTTCCATGGCAACGGGCATGCATATGGATAAAAGGAATGTTGATTGCTTGGTTTTGGGTCACCATGACCAAGATAGGAAAGTTTTAGCAAAATCGGTGACTATGCGTGCCATGACCCTATGTAAAAATTTAAGTGGTTACAGAGAATTGCTCTTAAAAACATGAAAAAATCTTCTTGTCTGAAACCACATGGCCTAGAGTCTTGATATTTGGTATGTAGCATCACTTGTTGGACCTCTACCAACTTTGTTCAATTATGCCCTTGGGGCCAAAAATGGCCCCATCCCCGGGGTCACATGTTTTACATAGGCTTATATCGTGAAAAACATGGAAAAATCTTCTTGTCTGAAACCATATGGCTTAGAGCATTGATATTTGGTATTTAGCATTATCTAGCGGTCCTCTACCAAGTTTGTTCAAATCATGGCCCCAGCCCGGGGGTCACATGTTTTACATAGGCTTACATGGTGAAAAACTCTTCTTGTCTTAAACCACATGACATAGAGTCTTGATATTTGGTATGTAGGATCACCTGGTGGACCTCTACCAAGTTTGTTCAAATTATGCCCTTGGGACCAAAAATGGCACCACCCCGGGGGTCACGTGTTTTACATATGCTTATATAGTGTAAAACATGATAAAAACTTCTTGTCTGAAACCATATGGCCTAGAGCCTTGATAATTGGTATGTAGCATCACCTAGTGGTCCTCTACCAAGTTTGTTCAAATTATGCCACTGGGTCTAAAAATGGCCCCGCCCCAGGGGGCACATGCTTTACATTGGCGTACATAGTGAAACATGAAAAAATCTTCTTGTCTGGAACCATAAGGCCTAGAGTCTTGATAATTGGTACTGATGGCATAACCTAATGGATCTCTACCAAGAATGTTCAAAATTATGCCCCTGAGGCCAAAAGAGGCCGGGCCCAAGGTGTCACAAGGGATATGACCAGTTTTCAACAGATATAACTCAGGTGAGCGATTTAGGCCCACTTGGCCCTCTTGTTTTATTCTGTCTAATAGAAAGTATTTAAAATAGATCATGTAAAGGTACTATTCTCTGAATCCAGTGTGTCCCGAATTTCTTTCGAATTAGCGAGTATTTCGAAAAATCGAAGTTCGAATTGTCGAGGTTTTACTGAACTTAATGTTTTATTTTCATTTGTCTATTACTAACACAACAGTTTGAATATAATTCAAAATCAAATCCAAATCGTTCCTATATAGCTTAAATGACAGCAAACAATCCATCCCCTGGGCCTTCGTGTTTGCTGATATCTCATTTAAAGGATGCTTTGCATAAATGTTAAAACTGTTGTCTTAACACGATTAAAGGATACATATGAAAAAAAAAATAAGACTATAATTTTAATCATAAGCAACTGTACATACTCTTGACCTGACGCTCAAGGTCACTGCCAAATAAGGCCATGTTGCTGTCTTTCCAGTTGTACTTCTTTGCTTTTACTAAACCTAAAATTAAAAGCAATAAAATCATTTTAATAACAGTATTTTACATGTATTTCACATGTATTTTACAAGTTAACTTACATAATATAATGAGCCGCGACATGAGATTTTAAACAATGTGGTATGTGCGACCGGCAAAGCCTCAGATCAGCCTGCGCATACGCGCAGTCTGATCAGAGCCTTTGCTTGTCGCATGAATATTCTTCATGAGTGTTAAGCTACTGACTGAACATCATTTGGAGTTTCTATGCTTAAAAGGAGGCTGCACAAGCTCGTCTGAGTCTACACTTGTCAAAAAAATTGTTGGAAATCACATGTCATGGCCCATATGTCATTTTGGCTAGATTCAAAACAACAAACCAACAACAACAAAAAAACATACACAAACAACATTTCATATAGACGAACAGAAGGCGCGTTGGTTTACAACGCCTCGCCATCTTAATATTCAGTCCTCGCTCCCCGGAGCCTTGTATGTGCGATACTTATCAAAATCTCCTGAGCTAGCATAAACACAAGTTCATAGGCGGATCCAGAGGAGGAACAGGGAGTCTGGACCCCCCACCACCGGAAAATGTTTCCTTAATAATACGTTTGTTTTTTTGTTTGATTTGATTCTTTACGTCCCATCAACAATCTTTCAGTTAAACAGGGACGGGTCTTCCTGGGTTGAACCAGTACTAACCTAGGATAAATGTGTCTTGCTCAAGGACCACAACGCAGTGACGCCGGTGAGGCTCGAACCCGCGGCCCCTCGGTCTCGAGTCAAGAACTCTACCACTGAGCCACTGCGCTCCCCAACCTTCATAATACGGATACGGAACCTCCACGAGAAGCAGTTGGCCCTTTTCGCTGCAAAGGGTCCAGCTGCTTCTCGAGGGAGGTCAGTACGGCCCTCTGTGGAAATGTTAATGACTAAAACAATTTAGTACCCCCCTCCTGATGGAAATTTCTTGATCAGCGCATGCACTTAACGAAAGTGGTAGCAGCCACTTATAATGAGTAATGGACTGAGCAGGAGCTTATGTCCTACTTGGCTGAACAAACACACGTATCGCAACACAATAAGATGGAGGACTCCGTTCGGCATAAATGCTTCTTGCAGACTCTTTTAGACAGAGTGTATAGTTGATGATGAAGAAAGTCAAGTGCAGGCTGTAGGCCACACCTCCTTGTACCGAGATTTAATTCCACGGAATTGGCCGAGGAATTCCAAATACTCGGGGAGAGATAGTAGCAGTCTTTCCAAAGAAACACATGTTAATGGTTCCAATAAGCAACTAAACAAATGCGTTCTTGGAGAAATCCGACCGGTCATGTGTGATGGCTTCATGAAGTTCACGGAATGTATAGTTAGATCCAGCGTAAGCTCAAGCCAACCCTGTTCAGAATACACTGATGCACAAAGGCGGTTCTGATCACTAGCTAATCTGGCACCTTGCTAAAGCGTATTTATGATAAATTCTCTATTTTCAAGGTGCGACTAATAAATGGGATGCTTCGAATTATTTGACTACAGATGTGGGCTTTACATGTAACTCTGTAGTGCCCTTTGCTTTGATCTCGGAATGGTTCAAGATGCCGATGTAATTAAACAGCCTTAACAGTTGGAAGAGTCCATTTCAAAATTTCATTTCGAATTTGATGATCAGATGCCCCATAAAACGACGCTAGCCTGGTGTACTATATATTGCAGAGTAACATTACTTGTAGCATAGAAATAGACGGTTCAACCCCGCATGTCACGCTAAACGTCGTAGAAAGAAAGATGCCATAACAATATTTGTGGATTTTTTAAAACCTGTTATACCATGCACACGTGCTAACCAATTTCTTATGCCAGTTCCAACTAAACACACTCAGCTTTCTCTTACATAACACATCCGAGGCCTGATGTGAAGTGGGCCGAGGAGTTCTGAATGCCTTCCCCAGTCCACAATATTTTTACAATGTCTTAGGCACACAAACATGAAGCCTGACTCTTGTATGGGGGTGTTTCTATCATGGACGTTCATATGTTATTGTTAACTGCTGTCCGACGATAGCCATACCTCTAACATTAACCATGAATGTAGTTTATATCATGGATGCTGACTGCTGTCCGACGATAGCCATACCTTTAGCATTAACCAATTAGGAATACATGTAAACAAATACCAAACATTATTCCTTGTGGTTTATGCTATAATAATCAAGGCTCGGAAGAATGTTTTTAAGTTCAAAATATAAATTCCGCATCAAAATGCCTTGGAAACATACATTTATACTGATCCGAAAATAGGTTAATTGCATAAAAATAAATTGCCACCACATGGAATTTTTTAATATGTATCGCATTGATCACAGAGCAACGAAGGTTCAGGCGAGGCTGCGCATCCGCGCAGTCTCGCCAGAGCCTTCCATGCTCGCATGCGCACACTATGCGAGAAGATGATGATTATGGCATGATGTCGCCATTCTCGCTCTCCTGGATAGCTTCGCATACTAATCGTTAAAGCCGACTTAGTTAGTGTATGGTTCGTGCGTCTGTACGGGATGATAATCCACGAGTTTTAGCGAGTGAATTAACGCCCGTACATACGAAAACCATACAATAACTTGCTTATTGCACCAGCATGCATTTGCACGTTGTGCATTGTGAGATATTTGACGTTAAACATTGGAATATCAATGAAGATAAACTTTCCAAAGTCTGTACATTTTTTCTTCTGTCTTTAAGCCTTTTTTATATAAAAATTCCCTTTATTACCATAATACAATGTTCAAAATCTGACTGACCCTACATTTCGAAGTCTAGGATAAGGGGATACGCCCGGGAATGATTGTTAAGAATATAAATCATATTTTCGATGAAAATCTGTCTCTTTTTTCACTTTATTAAACAATTTACATCTCAAATTAATTCTGAAATGTTGGGACTATTAAGAAGCGTCTATACAGGTTTACACTTTTTCACAAAAAGTATTTTAGTCTTTGATTTTACTGAAGTGTGAACGAATCTGGTGGCAACACTAACCAATACAACTAATGTACATATATAAGAATAAATTGCACTAACCTGCCATTTTGATGAGGATTTCGACTCAAACAAACAACCTGGAAAATAAATCAAATCAGCTAAAGAATCTACATGTAATCAAATACCGTTTTCATAGCAAGTGAAAACAGGAAGAGAGCCTGTACATTCACCATTACCATGCAACGCCCGGATTTATACCACCCTTACCAGCTTTAGCACGAAATATCTCATGATAAAAAGGTCTACACTGATGTAGGTGGTATAAAATAGTTATATCATGTTTGTCCGCCTGTACGTAAGATATTAATCCATTCGCTAAAGCTCGTGGATTATCTCTACATACGTACAGGTATAACTTACATATTCTGTTTAAACCTTTATGCACTGAATGGATTCTTCCATCAGGTTTGATATAATATAATTGGGATGATCCATTGTATCTATCGAGGGGTCACTGTCGTGACAGGTCATAATTTCTAAATACAAATTGTATAAGCAAATAGTGAAGACCCTGATGAAATGCCACATAATGCGGCATTTCATCTGGTGCTTCACTGTTTGCCAAATTACGCATTTCAGAGTCACAAGTAAACAAAGGGGATAAAACATCAGCCAGCTGATCAGGATCCACTCTTTTCTAACCCATTTGTTAGTAGATTACATGTACTGGAATGCTGCAAGAAAATTTGGAAACAATTAGACGAACCTTCTTTCAATTATAGTGTAGATCCAGATTAGGCAGCAGACCAGGATCCACGCTGTTGTGTGCACATTGTTTGTAAATATATACTTAGTAAGTCTAGTAGTTAGAATGATTCAAGTTAATTGGTTTAACATAGAGAAGGAGTGTGAGTTGGTTGCTTTACTGTTATCTTGCTATTGCGTGGCTGTCTTGTGTTCTTCCTTGCAGTGCCGTTTGTTAGTCTGCGGTCTATGTTCATGGTAATTCTGGCATATCCTGGCTATTCCCACTTATACCACCCTTACCAATTTTAACACGAGATATCTCAAGATGTGCAAGGTCTACACTGATGTAGGTGGTATTGAATACATGTAGTTATACCATGTTTGTCCACCTGTACGTAAGATAATCCACTCGCTTCAGCTCGTGGATTACCTCCACGTACAGGCGGACAATCCATGGTATAACTAGTGCTTGTTGTTAGTGTATATGATTTAGACTTGTCTGGCAGCCAGGAGATAACGGTATTATCGTATTCCATTAACTATATTTATAGATGTGTATCGAGGGCAGTCAATTCGTTCGTCTTCATGCTTCTAGCTCTTTCGTCTAGGAACATCGAGGGCTTATGCGCATCTTTGTGATTTCACAGGCTCAACTGCGTCTTCGCTAATAGAATACGGCAAAAGTAGCATTCATATGAGGTGGCTCATATTATAACATGAACACCTCATTTCGGATATTGGCACCAATTTTGGACCATACATACATACCCATGTCTCTTGTTGATATAATCGCATTTTTATGCCGCTTAAATAAACTATTACACTATATTTGGTATGTCCGTCGATCCGTCCGTCCGTCCGCCTGTTATAGAAGTTAGCGAAAAACTATTACAAAAAACTATTTTAGAAATTTTCAGATGAACACTAATAGGAACTTGAGGACAGTGTGTAACTCAATGGTTTTAAACTGAAACTGGCTCCAGTCTCTATAGCTAATTGCCATCCTCTTCAGGATGGCATTTATTATTGAATAAATTTAAAACGTGTATTTTGGCACCGGCTAAGTAGTGTAGCATAAGCCCAGGGGTGGGGTGGGTACTTTCAATCTTTCCGCATACGTAGGCTCGGGCCCAGCATCCACCCTCCACCCAAAAAAATATCAGGAATTTCAAGCACCCCAAAAAAATATTTGAAATTTTAGCAACCCAAAACTATATCCCCATTCCGTACCATGACCTTAAGAATCGACTCTAAAATGCTAGAAATGACCGCTAAAATAGTCAATTTTGTGATGACCCCCAAAAAATATCCACAAAATCTTCATACCCCAAAAAATAAATATTTTTCTGAAAACCCCCAAAAATATTGAAATTCAAAATTTTGAACCCAAAAATGACCCGAGCCTACGTATGTATGAAAACATCAGAGTACCCCCCCCCCCCCCCCCCCCCCTGGGAGCATAAGACAGCCCTTTCTGAGAAAATCACCTGTATGTATTATCTCATGGTGTTGCAACATAAAAATGACACGTCCAGCTCCTTAGATGAGGTGGGTATGTCAATGAATAGATCATCACTATCGTTTTGAACAGCTCCTGAAATGTCACTTTCAAAATAATGTACTTTCAGTCATTAGACAACCCACTTAAGTTGTAAAGCCAGTTTTTTGAAAAGCTTATACGTGTGTTATAGTATTATCAGTAAGACTTATATAGTGCTGCAGCAGACCCACCATATTGTGACACATACCGGTCCCCATAGGGTAACAAGCAGCAACATATATTAAATTAAAGCTCAGAGTCTTGAGCCAGTCTTGGGAGTTCGATACATTTATACCTAAGGTAGGTCATTTTTCAAAAAGAAATCTGGAAAATAATGGGTTTTCGTGACTAATGTACCTAATGAACTTTCACCGCCAGTGTAGTTGGACTTGTTTGCATCTCATATATCTAGCATCCTTCTGTATCATTTAGTATTCATATTATACCAACTTTAGCAATGTTTTTGATCTCTTGTTTAAATTAAGTTTTATCAGTAAAGTTATTTATTTGTATGGGTGCCCTTTTTAATGACTCGTAAAATATTACGTCCCGAGATACCGAGGTGGCATCATGCATTTTTAATTCGAGAGACTCTTAGCTTAATTTTGATGTATGTTGCTGCTTGTTACCATGTGGGGACCACCATCTCTAAAACTAGCTCACTTTTTACTGCTTTGCTGCAGCACTATCAAGGATAGACTGGTATCAGACCAGTAAATAGAAAAATAGTAAAATATGTGCACATCATATACAAGCATTTATATCTCTGAAAAAAAAATCACTGACTGTCTTATTTACTGTATTCTGAGCAATGGGGAAGTAATAAAGTATCATAAATTTATCTCTGTAGTAGTTATAGAACTTTCAGCTAGATGTCTTAGTACAGGGCCTGAAGACAGGCTATATCAAGGAGTACATGTATGTTTACCTGTGTTGGAAAATATCATAAATGTCTGTCCAAACCTTTGAAAAAGATAGGCCTATGTTGTGTAAAGGAAAACAAAGGAGTTCTAGCGATAAAGCGTATATTTTCCCTAGTTGACATGATTACAAAACCTAAATTTTCAAATTACCATACGGTTTTTAAAATTGGACTGTTTCGGTAGTAAAATATGCATAGAAAGCATTAAAATAGGTTTCAAGGCGATCCGTCATGTACAAAGCCGTGAAAACTTGCGCCTTCTACTCCCGCCCCTCATTTTACGTCTTAGACTTGGTGCCGTTTGGACGATAGTTTAAGTAAATCCTTTGCATGTTTTCAAAAAGTAAAAAGTGCTAAAATATTAGGGATATAAGTGCTCTTCATTTCCAAAACTTTGCGGTATTCCTTCTGTGCATGCGTACGAAATATACTTAAAATTGTGACGTTTGTCATTGAAAAGATGAAACTGGAGTCTTTCAGTTTGTTTTTAGATGCTTTCCACCCCTAGACCCAAGAGGCCCTTTGGACAATTAAATGTCGCTATACAAATATATAACATATGTAAATGGCTTCTCGGGTCTAGGGGGGGGGGGGGGAAGGGGTTGTATAAGCGAAAGAAGACATTAAATATCTGACAAAAATAGACCACTTTGCAAGATGGTCGTTTTTATTGTACATCAACTGTATAAATAGTTTTACTGTGCATAGCGTGGTTCCCTGTTTAACGGTATAGTTCCCATATATGTTACCGAATAACAAGCACAGTTGATGATCGAAATAAATTCTCATTCAATAAAAAGTAGAGTTATTACATGCATGAAAGAAGCCCCGTTTTAGATATACAAATTGGGGGCAATGGTGCATCGACGGCTCGTCTATGTATATTTGTTGAATGTGCCTAGTTTATTTAGTCGTTAATTCAACAAAATAAAACGAACGTCTCGTTTAGGGAGATTGCTCGCCTTATCGCTAGAAATTCGATCGTCAGTATACTTAAACATTGCTCATAGCGCTGACTAATATGTTCCCATGAAGCCGTACAAATTGTCCAGATATTGCCATTGTGGCAAGGTCGTAAGAAAAGAGACTTATCCGATATGCATACTGTATTTTCTTAAACATGCACGCATGACTTACCGTACAGTGATGATCGTATTTTGCCAAATGAAATATGCTCCGCCCTTTGTCCAGAAACGTACAGAATTTTAACACTTGTGGTTAAACAATTAAATAGTTAGCCTACTGGGCCCGGAATCACAATACCTCCTTAAAGTTAAGGAAGACTTAAGTTTAGTATTGCTATTTCAAAATGCTATATTTAATGCTTAATAATTTGCTTGGCTCGATGCAGTACTTGTGGTTAAAGATATCATTGTGATCTACAAGAAAAATGAAACTATTTTGATTTTAATCAGTTTGAAACGTTATTTTTCGCATAATGATTCTGAAAAATCAATACTTAACTTAAGTCTTCCTTAACTTTAAGGAGGCATTGTAATTCCGGGCCCTGTTCAATAATAAAGATCTGTTTGTGTCCTTTTTTATGAAAAAAAGGCGGGGTAAACTTAGTTAAAATGGGACAGCAACCTTATAAGCATGTGAGTCTGACATACAAGCCCTTATTAAACCATGCAATCTGCCACAAACCCTTTCAAAATCGGATATAAAATAAGAAAGTAAGAGCAACTTGAAAATCAAAGTTCTGACATTTATTTAGCACATCGAGGCCGCCATTTTGAATATTTAGTTACTTCCTGTTAATTTTGAAAAGCCAATAAAACCCTATTTTCAATGCAAATTGTACATATTTTTCTCAAAATTCGTCTATTTTCAACGGATGAATCAATAAAACTTTTATTGAAATGAATAGCAGGAGACTAAACTCGATTTTTTATGTTTTTCACATTGATTTTCGGCGATAACTTTTTTATTATTGATTTTAGTAAACTGTGTTCGCGATGAAAGTTGTAGAGAAAAATAAGCGCCAACTTCTCCAAGCGGTTCCGACATCATAGATGCTGCAATTAACTCTGCGCATAGATGCACTCTTTGATCATTTTAAGAAAAGCCCAAATAAACTAAGTCAAATATGTCAGTCAAAAAGTGACATTGCACCGCCCCGATTCAAGAAGAAAGGCGACGGATGGCTTGTTCAAATATATTGGAAATCGCGCCTGATTCGCCCGTGCGTTAAGCTAGTTGGGTCATCTCGAAACTGTCTAATTAGGAACACGTGCATATGAGAAAAATGGTGCGTCATGCGATATCACAGCGTCTGTACCTACAACTGATCATGTACATAGTAGATTCTGAATATGCACGGTACAGTCTGAGCTTACATACGGCAGGATTATGCTATAAACAACCGTTGACTAATTGTATATACACCCCATGTGAATATTCTTTTGAGACGAACCCTTTCTGTCACGCCTCTACGAAATTACCTGTCAATAAAAGACTTAGACAATTTGGCTGAATTCAATTTATTGCAAAATCTTCATCTATGTACACAAAAATCTGTTTGTGCCGCAAACTTCGGATCACTTGGAGAAATCGGCGCTAATTTTTCTCTACAACTTTCATCGCGAACACAGTTTGCTAAAATTAATTATAAAAAAGTTATCGCCGAAAATCAATGTGAAAAACATAAAAAAATCGAGTTAGTTATTTTGTTAATGCATATTTAATTAGGGCTGTGTGACATCACTCAGCTTAAAATGGCTGCCGTCCAGTGCTTTTAATTGTCTACTATATAAACAACTTTAACTTTCGGATTTTCCAATCGATTTTGATAGGGTTTGTGGCATATGGCATGATTTGATATGGACTTGCATTTGAGATACACTTGCCTTCAAGGTTGCTGTCCCCTTTAATAGTCTTATGTTGCGCTCATTAGGCCTTTTAGTATACTTAATAGATGCGGGAATATGTTTATTATCCTGATTTTTTTGGCTGTTGTATTTTTCTATCTTCATTAGCCTTGAACTAAGAGTACACTCCTCACCTGGAGTTAATACTACCTCCTCTTTAGCGCTGACTTTCTAAAACTGAATCTTCCATTTCATTAGGACTAATCCATTCTATTTATTGACGAATTAGTTGCTGAATAAACCAAACATATAGTCCCTGATCAGACTGCTCATAGGAGCAGTCTGATCAGGGACTATTTGTTTGCGCAAAATTTCCTGTTTGCGAAATTCGTTCTGGAACTCATAGAGTTAATAACTTTTCCATTTCCCCCATGAAACACAACCTAAAATAATTTGATTTGTACCTTCTGAAAACTGATTTTACCCCATGTGTAGATGTATAACACATGTAGATCGAAGACCCGTGGAGCAGGATCCGGAAATGGGTCTACGTATAGTCATGGACCAGAGAGATGCAAGGGGCAGCGTTTAACAGAGTAGGAAAGTTCAAACAGGTGCTCTAAATGCGAGACTTACCTGTTGGAATGGGTCCTATTTAGTGGCGTTCGTGAAATAATTTGGAACAGCTTCAAACGTACTGTGTTTAATTACTGAATGAAACATCAACATGGGAGAACATATATGTACATGTAAACATGTACTTTATAATGAAGCTTCTTCTTTGTTCGCAAGAAGACTGGCTTCAGTCAAATTTCATTATTTAACTCGGCATTGTAGCGGAAACTCAGTGAGCATGTACACCAATGCAGCCTAACCAAAGCATTAGCTATTTGGAAGCAAAAAAAGTTTAGATCAAAATCCCTTTGCACAAGAAGATGAAAGTTCAGACCAAAACCTTTTTGTATAAGTAGATAAAAGTTCAGATTTATACAAAAATATATTATGAAGTAGACAAAAGTTCAGACCAAACCCCTCTGCATAAGTAGATAAAATTTCAGATTAAAACACATTTATATAAAAAGATGAAAGTTCAGACCAAAACCTTTTTGCATAAGTAGATGCAAGTTCATATCAAAACCTCTTTGCATAAGGAGACAAATGTTCAGATCAAAATCGCTTTGCATAAGTAGATAAAAGTTCCGACCAACACCCCTTTCCATTTTTAGATAAAAGTTCAGACTAAAACCCATATGCATAAGCAGATAAAATTTCAGACCAAATCCTCATTTCCATAAGAATATGAAAGTTTAGACCAAAACCTTATTACTAAGTAGATACACTGTAAAAGTTCAGACCAGCGAACCTTTGCATAATTTTTATATAGATAAAAGTTCAGACCTAAACCCATTTGTTTAAGTAGATAAAAGTTCAGACCAAACCCCCTTTGCATTAGAAGATGAAAGTTCATACCAAAACCCTTTTGCACAAGAATATGAAAGTCCAGACCAAAACCTAAAACCCTTTTGCACAAGAATATGAAAGTCCAGACCAAAACCTTTTTGCAAAGTATATGAAAGTTCAGACCAAAACCATTTTGCTTAAGTATATGAGAGTTTAGACCAAAACCACTTCACATATTTGCATGAGTGCCGCCAATTATAATCAAGTGTTGGATGTGTAGACCACACTGTTCAATGTTCAACCACCCACAGTATCTTTTGATGTTATATGAAACAGGGATGAGAACAGTCAGCCTTTCTCAATCAGGAAAGTATGTCCGTTGACTCCAAAATGGAGAAAAGCAATTTTTAAATCACTTTTTAAAAGTTTAAAATCACAAAATACCAATAGAAACCAGTCAGATTAGGCTTAATTTATATTTTAAATTGAGTTTAACTTCATTCAAAAAAATTTCAGCAAAATTAACTGGCATTATATAAATCATATGCCAGTGCTCAATCAGGAAATCCTGATCAATCCTGAACTTTCTCATGCCTGATGAAATATGAGTGTTGTCCGGAAATAAGCAGTTTTCCAGGCATCACTCAAATATCAGCCCATATTTCCATATGCTTCACTTCTTTCACAGCAAATGCGGTCTCAATATCGTGCACAAGATAACAGTATCGAAACATATTTTCTTCAAGACAAAATTCTTAAAAAAGCTGGCCGCAAAAATGTTCCGATGAAGGGCGTAATATGAGTCATCGCTCCATTAATTCCTGCTATTATTTCCTCGTCTGTTCCATCCTTTTATCTATCAGGTTCAAGGCAAACAAATATAAGCAAATAATTAGGAACAACAGGTACCAAACACACGCGCATACTGGGAGCGTACAGTAAAGCCTGTATAAAACGGCCACTCTCAAAAATACCAAAATTGTTTTTCAAGGCTTATTATCGCTTAATGCAGGTCAAAAGTATTGCAGAATACTTTCGACCTTCATTAAGTTACCATTTGTCATAAAGATCTTTGTTTCGTCTATTTGTGAGTGTCCGTTTTACACAGGTTTTACTGCATAGTGAAACCACTGTCTTTAATGCACAAGCATGAGTCGTGTATCTTAGGCCATGCTTGAAAAGGGCCAATTCATGAATACAAATATAATTCATTGTTATTATTTTCTATCGAAGCTATAACGGTATCGTAACAAACAAAGCCCATAGCTGATAGCTCCCATGCAAAACACCTTTCTCATTCCAAACTGAGTATTTGCGAATCCTAAGGGCTCTGACATTAAAATGCAGCACATTCATATTAAAATGCCATATACTTTGACTGCAAGTTGCTAAATGTGTCCAAGAAAATTGATTGAAAATGCCAGTTCTAAAACTTTTAATATACAAATCCACATGTGTTTATACAATGCTTTGGATTGATGGCATTCTGTATCAACGCATATAGGAAGAAGTCTAGAAACCAGACAGAAATTTGTGAATTCTAAAGCAATGAAATCGCCATATGGGTGAAAGTTCTAAATTTTCAAAATCCTGAACTTTCGAAACTTCAATCTTAAACCTTGCAGTATACCCACTAAATACTCACAGTTTGAAGTTTAAACGGTCGATTGTTTTTAGACAGAATGAATGAAAATCAGAGAACCTACTATAATCTCCCTAAACAGTCGGCATTTTGAGGCTGACTTTCTATGGAAAAATAGCCTCAATATCCTGAATTCAGGAATAATCCTGAAAACTTTCACCCATGATTAAGGGGCTTTTTGGCCCTCTTTAATGCATATGAGGTTTCTCCCCCCCCACACACACACATACACCAAAAAGTTGCTTTTCACCATTCTTTTGTTTGGTTTTACTAGAACATTAGCTTAAGTGTAAAAGTCTGGTTTATATTTGACATATATCATTTCTATGGTAACAGAAATGTCCGCCGAAATATGCTAAAATGGGAAAAGATACAATTTTTGAACAAATTTGAGACTTTTGTCAGAGAAATAAACAAAGATAGTTCTGTTTGGCTTTTTGCCATGCTGATATCTTCTTAAAAAATACGGTCTTCTGAAGACTCAAAGGGGCTCTTGCATGGTATGGGAAATTAACATGGGAGTCTGCCCACGCTTGGATTTTAAAAATATTATGTTATTTAATTGTCTGGGGTATAACTTTAATATTTATGGTGCGTTTGAGTTTTTATGCAATTCCATTGCTTATTTATGACGTCATGAATGATAACACTATAATATAATAGCCTTAAAAGCATCAGGGCGTGACTGCACTAACAATAATGAACTGCTCCATGAAATAGGGGTGTTACAACGTTAGGCCATGCAGTTATTTGTATTTACAAGTGAACTTTAACAAGCGATTCGATGGCGCAGTAAGTATAACGGTTGTGCTCAAAGATTTTGAAAACAAAGTTGAGGGTTTGAGCCCAAGGTTGAGGGTTCGAGCCCCAGTAAAACCTTTTTTATTTTTTATTTTTGCTTTCGCAAAGAAGCAGGACATTTTTCGCGATTTACATGTTTGCAGAAAAAATCATGTTTTTATGTTTTATGCACATGTAAAGCGACTTCACTCAGTAAAATGGCGAGGCTTGTATGGAGATACAGCGACGATGCAGGAGCTATTATTGAAAACGTGTACAAGTTATGCATGGAGGAAAAGAAGTCTGGAATGAAACTGTCACTGAATCGTGTATGGGACAGGACTGCAGCAGTCACTGGCGTCAGCAGATCTACCGCTCAAAAAATGTGGAAGAGAAGAAGAAGGCACAAGACGAGCAGCAACAACCAAAGCAACCACCGTCATCTACGTCGAAAGTGTCACTGGATGACTTTGACCAGGGTGTTGTACGGAGGGCCATCGCCAGCATGTACTCCTTGAAGAAGGTTCTGCCAACGCTTGATAACATCAGAACAGAGCTCAAACAGAGTATTTGGTTACACTGGCAGCAAGGGTCGTCTTCGCAAAGATCTCCATCATACGAAGTCTGCTTACACACGCTGTGGGGTGAATTAAAAAGTGCTGATGGAGAGACAAGATGTAGTCCTCAGCAGCATCAGATACCTTCGCAGGGTCAAGGAGTTGAGAGAGACAGGTTACACAGTCGCTTATACAGATGAAACGTACGTTCATACCAGCCACGTTGTCCCGAAATGCTGGCAAGATAGTACTACTGGACTAAAAATACCCTTTTCTAAAGGTAATTAAGAATAGTGGAATTGCACGACCCTTGGGTCTGCACTATAATCACTATTTGAGTTCTCCGCTCGTCCGTCCTTAAGCAGTTCCCGAAAATATTCATAGCTCATAACCACATAGTATATTTTGATCACATTTTACATGCATATGTCATTCTCTAACCACTGGCACGCTAAACCACTTTTTTATGGAAGAGGGTTTCATTCAAATTGGCAAACATTCAACGTTGGCCGTGCATATTACTGTCTGTTGATTTCACTTGACATAAAATAAATTTATTCATTGGTACTAAATATACTTTACTTTTATATTTTCAGGAGGGATTCGTACCCAACATACGAAAAAATCATTTTACTTTCCTATATTAAAATAATTTAACATCAATACATGCAATAAAAAACAAGTCCGAATTGAGGCTCGAACTCACGACTTCGCTTGTTTCAGGAGAGCGTTTAACCACTGAACCAATCAGCCTGATATAAATTGAATATAGCTTTTAAGGATACAAACAATTTTTTACAAACAGTTTACGGTAAATTTTTACGGTAAATTATCTGCTCAACCCCGGAACATGGACTCGGCCAAAGGTCAATACTGAGAGGTCACAAATGAATAATACCTTAGGATACCCAGTTATAATCATTTCTAAAGTAATTGACATATCATGTAACGGGCGGAGAAATGTTTAATTAAATAGCTATATCATTGATAAGTTCGCTGTTACTTACAATGGCTTTGTATGTATAAGGATATTGGGTGGGCATTCATTTTTAAAGCATGGTACCCCAATTTTCGACTGTATATTTTGTTTTCAGTCAAATTTGGAATTAATATTTTTACAGGTTGCAGTCTTTGTCAAGATACCATTTCAACATATAAACTATCCATATATGTTAAGAATATGTAGACCGAATTTCATAAAATTCAAGGACCGGTAACATATTTTTTAACTTGATGTAAACACATGACCCTTATTCATCGAAATGTAAAAAAATACAATGATTATGTTTCAGTGTAAAACAAACTTGAATACTTGCTTAGTTTGAATCATCCTGCTAGAACGTTTATTAGTAGAAGTTGATATGTTCAGTGTTTTCCCCTATTATGGATTGGAAAAAGAAAAAAACAATATTTTTTGATATTAAGTGCCACGATTCTTATTTAATGTAGTGCTAACACAATATTATTAGCGAAAATAATACAAAATGTTGACACCTGTACTTAACACATCTAGTTTCTAACATTAAAACTACATCTAGCCAATGTTACACTTAATATGTAACATTATTAAGAATTTTCATTCATACAGAAGAGAAACCTTATGACAAGTCAGTTCATACAGGAGAAAAACCTTATATCTTTGATTTTATAATTGTAAGACTCATTAATAAACCTGCTCCACAAAAATACCCCCTGTCAAACCTATTGGTTAAAATTAACCATTTTGGTCACAGATAACTCTTGCCTTCAAAGGTATTGCTAATTTAATGCTTAAATCTTCTCTGTTCCTTCTGTTTTGTGAAACTGATGCTGATTTCCATCAAATAGCCACATTTATGCTTTAGCTGGCTGTATATTCCAGGCATACAGTTTTTTTTCTGGGCCTCACTTATTCATATAGAACACTGTTTTATGATACCTTTGATAAGACTCTGTTACACGTTATCCTGGTCACGGCACCAAAATGTGGTTCTTCTAGTTCAGTTGGGATGTAAAGGAAATATTTGGTCTTCTTGTTTTCACATGTTCATTGTTAGGATACTATGTTTCTTAAACAATATCATGCAGGACTTGAGGAAGTGATACACATTGTCTTGGCCCCATAATGCCATAACACATGGCCATGACCTTTGGCATTTCTGACCATTGAATCATTTAAAATTGTCTAAACATGACTTTTTTTAAGAAAAGTGGAAGTAGATTAAAAAACAACCTCCTTATGTCGAGTTATTGATTCATTTGAACCAAATAATTAATTTTGCTAAAACTGACATATACCCATTAGAGTTAGGAAATGACAAAGTTACCGGTTTTGGATTTTCATGATATTTGGCTCAGATCAGCAGTATATGTATGGCATGTTTTTGTGATAATATGATATCTTGACAAAGACTAGAACATATCCATCTTTTGAATTGAATGTTGAATGTTTTGTAAATTTTTGAAAAAAAAATATTGAAATTTTACAATCACTTCTTCTGAAAACGTAAACCATAATTTATCCAGATGGTTTCGTGGTATTAAAATAATGTCTATGGTATTTTGGATTCAATCTAGATGACAAATCATAGAAATAAACAAAAATATAGATTTAGGACATGGAAATTTAGAGACAGAAACCACCGGAAAGGTGGAGTACGTCAGGGTTGCTTCCTAAGCCTTATTCTTAACTATCTAATTCGATAAATACATTTTCATAGTTCGTATATAATGAGTTATTAATATGCAAAGTTTGAAGAAAATCCATGCGTGGGCACAGATGAAAGTACCCCTTTGCTCCAAAATGACAATTTATATTTATCTTATCTTGGCGACCATTTCTGTTAGCATAACAATGGCAAAAATTAAATAAAAATTAAATTACCAGACTTTCTTTTTATAAACCATTTAGCAAATATCGGTGAAGAACAATTGCTTCAGAGGGTTCCAAGTTAGCCCATTGATAGACGTACTATATTGTTTGCGCATATTTCCCTTTCATAAGTTTTTTTTAGTATTAGATTTGATCATAATTACGAACGTCCAGAGAAAATGGTATACCCCAAGCTACTTGAATACCCCAAATGATACTGCAGGGCCCGGAATTACAATGCCTCCTTAAAGTTAAGCAGGGCTTAAGTTAAGTATTGATATTTCAACATGCTATATCAAATGCTAAATAAATTGCCTGGATCGTGGTATTTGTGGTCAAAGATATCATTGTGATCTGCAGAAAAATTAAAACTTTTTTGATTTTAATCAGTTTTAAACGTTATTTTTCGGATCCTTAACTTCTTAACTCTATGAAGGCATTGTAATTCCGGGCCCAGGACTTTAGTTAAGAGTGCGTAACGAAAATTTAATTTTCTTATTTCTCAACTAAAACATATGTTGTGGGTACTCAAAAGAACCGTCTCAATAAGACGGTTCTTTTAAGCACCCAAAACATATGTTAAAATTGATGAGTAAGAAAATATTTACAATTTTACGCTGAAAATTTTTGTTTGATAGGTTATGCTGTGAAGCGACTCTTGTAAGTGGCTACTTCATATAACATATCTTTAGCATGACTTGCCACTTCATATGCCCTTGAACAGAGGAGTTCGGGTCCAAGATTAATAACGATTTTTATCTTATCTCAGTTAATTACTGAATTTTCAACATGATATTTTGAAGGTTAAATTTTATGCCAGGTTCCAAGTCATACACACATGTACATACGCTCTCTGCTGCATTTTTTGAGAGATGGCCCTGTCATATTTTGTTTGTTTGTCAGGATGTAGTTTGCTTCTCTTAGGGCGAATTCGGGTGGGGGTATGGGCCTTTTAGTCTATGCCATTCATCTTTTCTCTCTCTCTCTCTCTCTTTGTGGAGTCCCGACATGACTGAAATATTGTTGACTGGGACTTTAAGCAATAACCCAAATCAATCACTCAAAATGAAATGGATTACCTAAAAGATTCCGTTTTGGTTAAAAACATAATTTTACACTTATTCTCCTACTAAACCAACTTAAGACAAATATTACTAGTTACTTGTACTGTCGTGCCAAACGTAATATTTTGTTTACAATTGTACATTAACTTGGACCATCCACTTGATCTAACACGAATCGATAGATCAATTGTGTATTAATCCTATTCTGCGGATAGGATTAATACACAAGTGATCTATCGATTATAAGTCCCTGGTAACTTTGTAAACAAAACCTGACGTCACTGTCACTCTTGGCTGGCACGAAAGTAGTTATTTTCCGGATCAATAGGATCGAACAGAACATAGAAACGAAAGGTAACACCAAGACAAGTTGCAGTTCAGCTACCACCAACTTTAGGTGGAGTTGATATACTTAATTTTACAGTGCGTACCCATAACTAGTCTTCCTTTCATTATGTCACGATTGAAATTTAAACTGTCATGTATAGTTTAACAAATAGTCCTTAAATTAAACGGTACAATGCGACAATACAAAATAAAGTGATTGTTTCACCACAGGATAAACGAGAATGAGCAGTCGATGGGGCGCCATCGCAAATCCCCACGCTAAAGTTTTTGAACCCCCAGCACCATTAAGTCCCACCCCTGGGACATGACCCCAGCAACAGAATCAAAATTCTGTCAATATATTTTCTTTTATTTGTGAGAACACGCACTCTTTAAAATTGACATGGTAACTGAAATTCCATGATATTTGACCTTTTGACCTCACCCAAAGGTCACCAGTTTGACCCTAGGATGAAAATTTTACTTGCATTCTGTTCTGCTCGTCATCCCCGTCGATTTGATATGCCACATGACCATGTTTGAATAATGTTTTTGACCACCCTGGGCACCCCCAGCGCTCCTAAGTCCGACCCCTGGGGCATGACCCAGGCGACAGAATGAAAATCCCGTCTGATATGTTTTGTATCTTTCATTTGTGAGAACACACACAAAGTTTGGTATTTTTGTTTTGTTTGTTTGTTTGTTTGATTTGATTCTTTACGTCCCATCAACAATCTTTCAGTTAAACAGGGACGGTTCTTCCTGGGTTGAACCAGTACTAAGCTAGGATAAAAAGTTTGGTGTAAAAATCTTTGAAATTGACATGGTAATTGAAATTTAATGATATTTGACCTTTTGACCTCATCCCAAGGTCACCAATTTAACCATAGGATGAAAATTATACTTGCATTCTGTTCTGCTCGTCATCCCCGTCGATTTGATATGCCACATGACCATGTTTGAAAAAATATTTTTTTTACCCCCTGGGCATCCCCAGCGCCCCTAAGTCCGACCCCTGGGGCATGACCCAGGCGACAGAATGAAATTCCCTTCTGATATGTTTTGTATATTACATATGTGAGAACACACACAAAGTTTGGTATAAAAATCTTTGAAATTGACTTTGTAATTGAAATTAAATGGTATTTGACTTTTGACCCCTCCCCAGGGCCCCAGGGGGCGGGGCCAAAAACATTTGCTGTTGCACGCCCCATTCATGTGAGTAACTCACACACCAAATTTGGTTGAATTTCGTCCAATTGTTTAGGAGGAGATAGCATAACTGACAGACGGACAGACGGACGAACGGACAGACGGAGGCGATTGCATTATCCCCTTCGCTTTTTAAAAAAGAGAAAATACACGTCAAGTTAGTTGGTTCCGTCATTTAAGGTCAAAAAAGCCTATCTGTATCTCTAAAACAATTCTATTATATTTTACCCCGTATCGGATACTATAGCAACATACGCCCAAATGCAGGTTCGTATTATATTTTTAGTATGTGCAGTGAATAATATTATCGTGGTGCTATCAAATCTCGTGCGCTGAACATGAACGAAGCGGGTATGCACAGCTTAACACGCCCATTAATGAGATTTACATGTATCTATCATTACGGGCCAACAACTATGAAAATGGCACTTATTACGGAAATCAATTTAAACCGGCATGTGGGCTGAAGCTTTAAATTTCAACTTTGCGTCTCATGTCTGTGAGTATGAACTACTTTCATGGAGAGTTTTTATGGAGCTTTGCGCGAGGTTGTTTGAATATATACGGGTCGCATACGAGATATGAAACAAAACTTCAAAAGCTGGCCCTTTTCTCCTCATTATAACAGGAGCAGAACAGTTGCGTGCTGGTTTATTTCATGCTTTTGAAGTATTCTGTTGATTTTTTTTCTAAACTAACTTTTTTATTTTCAAACATTTCTTTCAGGAACACAATCAGAGACTGAGACAGAGAGTGTTAAACGGTTTGGATCCAGATCAGGACCGACGTTCTGTCGGTCCTGATCTGGATCCAAATTGTTTGCAAAATTATCAGTTGACGATAAAAGTCGCTTAGCAAGGAAGCAGCATCTTTCATGGCTCGCTCCATTAGGAACATTATTTATTTCACATATAATACATTATTTATTGCACATATAACATCATGTATTACACATGCAATATCACTCTAGCCTTGGCAAAAATATCGCTGATAAACAAGGAAATATTAATTATATGAATACCTATCTACAAATCTACAAGCTAGACTGGTACTTACTGTCAGTAGCAATCCGTCCACAGCCTGAGTGAGATGGTGAGAGTGCTTGAAAACAGCTTTCCGAATACAGCATTTGACCTGGGGTCAACTTTTGTTTGGTTCTGTAAAAGTATGGAACGCCATCCCAGTCGTGACTTTGTAATCATCATCATCATCATCATCATCATCATCATCATCATCATCATCATCATCAGCAGCAGCAGCAGCAGCAGCAGCAGCAGCAGCACCAGCAGCAACAGCAGCAGCAGCAACAGCATCATCATCAGCAGCAGAAGCAGAAGCAAAATCAGCAGCAGAATCAGCAGCAGAATCAGCAGCAGCAACAGCAACAGCAGGCAACAGAATCATGTTGATGCATGGGTTGGTCTGTGATTGTGGCATTTCCTGGTCGTACTTAGTCTTTTTGTAATAATAATAATAATAATAATAATAATAATAATAATAATAATAATAATAATAATAATAATAATAATAATAAAAATGATAATTAACAACATGAACAGCTCAAACAGCAATTAAAGTAATATGGAGACGGGGACACTTAGCATTATTCGTAGACAAGAGGAGCGAGGGATCGAGCCTGCTATATTGGTTTACATGAACATGTGGTATTATCAGCTGCGCGGTGGCTTGACCGAAAACTGCCGAATATGACCGTCCATTCTAAACAGCTTCACTGTGTTGGAAATGGTATATGTTTATTTGAAGGGGTTGCTGGTGGAAATTTTAAATCAATCAGGCTGCTCAACAAGTCTTAAATGTTAAAACCAAACCAAAAATGTATACGATGTATGTATAAATAGTCCAATGTTTCAAGCTTTCTTTTTAGTAATTGAGCCGTATGCTCATCACTTGCATGCGCGCCTCCAGAAAGTTTTGACAGAGGGGGTCCAACTTTGACAACGTTTTTATGAGGGGAGAGAGAGAATCCAAATACCACTATAAGCAGACCCTAATCGGCCCGCCAGCGAAACACCGTTTAAATAGCGTTTTGCTGACGTGCCGATAATGGCCAAACATCGAAAGCTGGCTTGGTAGCTTTGTGATTTTTCAGGGGGCCTTTTTGTGATGCTTCTTTTGTGAAGCTCTCTTTGTCCTCATTTTCGGGAAAACGTGCTTAAAATCTGTCAATTTTCAGTGAATCGTGGCACTTTTTTTATGTTTTGTCTCCGCCCTATCTCATAGAAAATATACTTAAAATACAGAGTTCATAAATGCTTCTTAAGCATACATTATCGAAAGCAAGTCATTTTTTCCTTTATTTTTGCTCTTATGAAATTTGGGTCTTGGTCCACAGTTTCTTGGACACGCTCTTAAGTTTACATTACATGTCAGCCCTCAAAAACTGCTTACAGACCAATTTGTGAAAAGATGAAAATTATTTACGCGACGAACTGTTTAGTTTCGAAAAAAATACCGTTACCCCTATTTTTGTGAATAGTATATATTAATTCAGTCTTGTAGATAAAGATATCTGTGATCACAGTCTAGGGACAAGATGCCCTGTGTACTTTAAAACAATCAATGCAATAAAATTACATATATCAACACTCTGTCAGATTTGCTTTCAAAATAAACAGCCTAGATACAATCTGTAAGCTTGTCGTATCTCCATGCATGTAAAACGTGAGGCCAGTGATTGATTAGCTTTGGATACAAGTAAACTTCATTTAACAGTGAAGACCCAGATGTAATACTACATCTGGCGACATTTGATCAGCGTCTGCACTGTTACCCATTGAAGGGCCAGCAAAACACATCTGAAAATGTCGTCTGCTAAAGTTGTTGGCTGTATATTACATCCCATGTAGATGGAAGATTCAATTGGAACATGAAGGGTCAAAAGACTTAACTCTTTTTATGTATGTGGCTGTTTGTAGCATATTTTGCTGTTTTTATACAGTAGGAACTTATTAAAATTAAGTTAATTTCTGGAACAGTCTAGTCTGGGTTTTGATAGATAAAATAGATTCAACAAAAACAAGGCAATGTTTTGCTGTATGCTCGTGGCTATCTTTTAACAGAGTAATTTCTAAATTCAGATGCTGAGCCCAGTTAAATAAACAATTAATCTCAGAGTGTTGATAACACAATTATTGGCGAAATTTATGAACTCGGATCCGAGTTCCTCAAAAGCGCTTGTCTCTAGACTGATCAGTGATTTCGCCATTACCACCCAACAATCCGAAAAACGGAAATGGACTTGTCCATTTCGTAAGGGTGGGAAATTCCATTCGGTAAAGATCCTAGAATATATTTTATGCAGTACTGACTTTTCATAGATGCTGAAAACTCATCAGACAGACGCTGGATGCTATCAGCAGATCAGATGTGTTAAATTATTGGAATGTGTTCTACCGAAAATTACTCATACCATGCATAAACACGGCTATAAAATATTTCTGAGATGAATTACTACATATAATTTGATGAGCGGTGCGAGAAAACGGTATACTTTTTAACAAGGGTCCATACTTAGGGCATATACCATCATATAGGTCTTTTTTTCTTTTTAAAATTTTCTGAAAAAATCTTAATGATGTCTGGTTGCTAACATCCGTGCATACCCATATTTCACATAATCATGATAATAACAACTGTTTAGCTGGGTGGGTGTAACTTGGTGGCGAGCCGATTGTGGTAGGGGTGTGCGGCTCGACATTTCAAAATTTACCACGTCACCTAACATGTGTACAGCGTCCCTATAAATTGGAAACATATTATACATACTACAAAGAACTCTCGTTAACTCGAAGAACATGTTTACAGTACACCATGTACTGTCGTGCCAACCAAGAGTGACAGTTAAGCGTAAAACTTTTACAATTGCTTTTAGTTAAACGCTAACGTTTACACTTCACTTGAGCTAACGCGAATCGATAGATCACTTGTGTATTAATCCTATCCTGTGGATAGGATTAAAACACACGTGATCTATGGATTATAAGTCCCTGGTAACTTTGTAAACAAAACATGAAGTCACTGTCACTCTTGGCTGGCAGGACAGTAAGCATATTAGGGCTGGCTACCATCGGCCCGCCAGCGAAACGTCAAATAATGGCGAAAATAATCAAGTCTTGATTAATCCCTTACTTTGGAGTAAATACTCAAATCCAGTAAACATCGAGTAAACGAGAGTCGAATGGCATCATCTACTGTGAGCACATTTAAATGGCGTTTCCCTTGCGGGCCGACGGTGACCCGAGATAGCAAGCTGGCAGGGTGTATATTCTAAGCTACAAATTGACCAGCCCATGAGCAAATGATTTTTATGCGTAGTCTCTTTTTACGACGTGCACGCCCTCTAGCATGTCTAGATGCTTAGTTTAGTGTTTACATTATACCCAGTGAGGCCCTCCCAGGGGAAACCAGGCCCCAAGGTTATAAAACTTTTTTTATGCTCAACTCAACTGAGCACGAAATTTCAACTGCTCATAAAAACTAAAATACCGCTTTAAGTATCTCAGATGTTGTATTTATCATGCTAATAAACGTTAAAATGCCGACAATTGTTGACATTTTAATATTTATGAGCCGGATAAATTTCGTGTACAGCTGAGTTGAGTATGAAAAAAGTTTTATTACATCGGGACCTGTCGTTGTTCATTTGTTTCCGTGAAATAAAAGGTATTGTTCTCCAAAATATTTTCGATTTGTTTCCCTGTTCCCCAAAATTATTGGTCTTGTTCCCATGTTCCCAAATACATAAACAAGAAATATCTTTAAACGAGAAATATCTCTAAAAAAGATATTCGGCTGCATTACAATTGTGGAATTCGTTTTTAGGCCTATATGTATTGCTCTTTGTTACACAGGGTTGGGAAAGAATAATTGCAAACATTATTGTAAGTGTTTTAAACCAGTTCAGTGCACTATTTTTTAAATACAAAATCACTACTTAATTCCCCTAAGAACAGCCGCTTTAAATGTAACTAAAGTCTTGTGCAGACGACATTTTAAATGCAGATATGAAAATATTGGATTACACATAGTGGTGAGATGTAGAAAAGTATTCTTGTAAGTAGTTGGATTTTTTTATATTAAATTGCCTTTTCAGCTGCTCGATCTTTGACAGCTCATGTGAATTTTGTATCAAACTGTAGTTGCAGTGACATGTCCAGTGACCCAGATCTCATCTCCGAAAAGATATTTTCAGCACACAATGTCAAAATGCGTCTCGAAGAGATGGTTTGCAGTAGCTCAGGGTTAATTCTGTCAAATAGTTGCTTGACAATCACAAAGAGAATCTTACGTTCTGTGCTGGTCACTTATTAAAACAGTTAATACAGTGCCCGTGTACCTTGTGTAATATTAGAATTAGTTTTCTCTTTTACGATGGTGCTACACTCAACCTCAAAGTAATATAAAACAGCAACTGTCCAATGTCATTCTAAACTGATGGATCACTGTGATATGGGCCAAGCCGCGAGAAAACCTGTCTTCGGGGGTTTGCGAACAACACAGGCGCAGACCAGCCTGCGCATCCGCGCAGTCTGATCAGCGCCTTTGTTATTCGCTGTTTGGAAAGTATCACTTGTAAATTTGCTACAGGTGAAATTTCAATATTCTAGCCAGTCTCTGTAGCTGAGGAGACCGGTTTGAAACTCGCTTTGTCGGACACCCCGAAGACAGGTTTTGTCGCGACGAGGACCATATGATTCAACTGCAAGCCAAATACTGAAATGTTTCAAATACTAGATGAGTCCCTAGACACTGGGTACCATTATAAGAGCTTCTAAAGCTGTACCAATTACATATTTTGTAGATGCTTTAACACAAAGCCAAGCGGGGTAAGAGAACATGTTTTATGTTTGTTTGTTTGTCTGTTTGATTTGATTCTTTACGTCCCAGTCAACACTACTTCGATTATGCCAAGACGGGTGTTTCTGGGTTGAACCAGTACTAAGCAAGGATTAATGTGTCTTGCTCAAGGATACAATGACATGTTTTGGGTGAATTCTCCAAAAAACATCTGTTTATATGCTCATTGTTAGTGTCCCAGAAAGTTTTCATTGAGTACCTACTGTCGTGCCAACCAAGAGTGACAGTGACGTATATTTTGTTTACAATTGCTAAGTACAACACTATCATGTACGCTTTACTTGAGCTAACGCGAATCGAAATATCGCTTGTGTATTAATCCTATCCTGTGGATAGGATTAATAAACAAGTGATCTATCGATTCTTAGTCACTAATAACTTTGTAAACAAATAATGACGTCACTGTTACTCTTGGCTGGCACGACAGTAAACTGGTTGCCTCCTGGGACATTTTGCAATTTTGCATGCTGTTTACTGTGTTTTGTAGTCAGTTGAATTTTTTCAGTGAGAATTATTTAAGGAATACCATTAGAGTGCCAAACAGATTGGATCCAGATCATATCAGGCCCGACATCTTGTCTGTCTGGCCTGATCTGGATCAAAACTGTTTGCAAAGGATATCAACAAATGTTCTGGAGAAAATAACGGTAAATGGACAATGAAGCTACTGTTATACTTTTTGTTTTATCAATACTCTTCCCTATTTTACCGTCACATATCCATTGTAAAACACTTAAAATTCATCGCATCAAAATTTGGCGTAGTTTAATTTTCACGGTTTCTTAAACGCCCTTCATAGTTATTTTCTGTTTCAAAAGGGGCTACTCTTAAATGAAAGAATATGCTCCCTATTATTTCCTTTAATTAAGAAGTGGTTTTCTCGACATAGAAACATATTCAACTTCCAAAAGAAAAGTCTGTTTATACAATGTAGATACACCAACATACCATTTATTGTTTGTTGTATATATTAAACGGAATTCAAAACTGCATGGCGCGGTCTCATATTTTGGCGAATATACAGCCAAAAGCGAAAAACAAAATTATCTGCCAGGATACACACTTTTGTCACTTTTGCGTGGATATATATGGATACACAGAATTGAAAGCTTTCGTTTTGTACGTTCTTAGCTTATGTCATTTAAGCCTCGTTCATACGCACAATATACACCCCGGTGCAAATATACACCCGGGTGTAAATTTGCACCTGGGGTGTATTTTGGTCATGTAAACGGTGTTTTATGAAAATGCACCCCGGTGCAAATTAGCACCCGGGTGCGAATTTGCTCCACCTTTGTATGTGGTGCAAATACGGTGGAACAAATTAGCACCTGGGTGCACATTTGCCCCCAGGTGCAAATTGCGCACATGAACGCAACTTGTTATCACACATGTACAATTTGAGCTTAAATTTTGATAAATTACCCATCTTTTCTATATGAACATGTACATGTGTATGAAAATAAACTATATCAATAGTCCCTTTATCAAACTTAAGGCCATGGCTTCTTTCTGTAGTCACTACTTCATCGGCTATGCAGGGTTGCCACGCAGAACAACTGGAATTTCTGGTCCATGGGCTTCGATTTGCACGATTCTATTTCCGAACAATATTTCTTCCTAACCTGAGCAATAGAAATCAGAGTTTGCCAGATCCGTGGCGCCATGCACGAGTCCAGGCTATCCGATGTACACATCACATCGGTGGAAAGGGTCCCCCTGCATAATAACGGAGTACCACCCTTTACGATTCATGTAATCAACGTGATATTCAGACAGCAATAATTGAAATATGTCTACCCTCTATCTTACCCCCACAATTTGGGAATCCAAACCCCTTGTAGCCATTGATAACCTCGGTTAAGTCATTTCCCTTCGGAAACTTAACAGAGATTTAGAAGAGTTCGTCAGTTCGTCAACAATTGAAGACTAAACCCGTTTCGCACATTCACAAGACGTTTATTTTGCTATTACGAAGAGATTCTCAATTGTCCAGCTCTG
Source organism: Loripinus fragilis (assembly GCA_964019695.1). NCBI lineage: Eukaryota > Metazoa > Mollusca > Bivalvia > Lucinida > Lucinidae > Loripinus > Loripinus fragilis. The sequence continues at coordinate 52,953,121 of OZ026520.1, forward strand.
CTCAGTCCTAAGTCAAACTGTCACCAGCAGTTCAATTGAAAGAATTTAACGCACACGCGCATTCCGTTGCAGCTATTTGCGCAGTTTGTCGCAGAGCCCGTGACATTCGGAAGCCATGGGTCATCTCAAGCACTACGTTCGTCCACCACTCTTGGCCTGATAGTCATATATTTACTTAGTACTGCTGCAACAGCTTCTATAAGTGTCATTAATGCACCAGTCATTTGTATCCACTGCTCCCCCACCTACGGGGATGGGCGGGGATAATGATTTTCACTTTCCAGAGTCCTGGTATATACCCCGCCCTGTGGCGACAAGCTGATGGTAATAACCCTGCTCTTTGCCCAACCCTACACAACAGAAAATCCCAGCGGGGTAAGTGCCCCAATGTTATAACCCCCACACTTCCCAGGCACTGCGGGGACAATCCAAAAGTAACTGTCCAGCACCTTACCCCGTCTATTCCACGGCTATCCCCGTAGGTTGGGGGCGTGGATACAAATGACTGGTGTATTATCCTCCTTAAATATTGTATAAATAAATAAAGCAAATAAAACCAAATGGAGTTGCATTATTCTCACATGACGGTATCTTGAACTTAACACATCGAATTTCTCCTTAAAGTAAAACTGAAACATTTGTGATATGTTTAAAGAGCAAATCCAATAACATATGAACACAATTTATTGACATATGAACGCTACATAAGGGGGTGCAAATTTACTCCTGGGTGCAATTTTGCACCCGGGAGTAAATTTGCACCAGGGTGCAAATTGTGCATATAAACGAGGCTTAAGCCTAGCGTCCATTTTTAAGGACATCAGCAAACAGTGCAAAACCATATCAGATGCCGCCTCTGATCAGGTGCTGCACTATTTGCTTGAAGAATAAACTTTTAAATGTGAATGAAAATGTTTATTACTATCATACAACCCTTAAATTCGAAATGGATTCGTCTAATTGATAAAGGTGGATAAAGCCATTAGGCATAATTGTGTTAGATGCTTCAATCAGTTCCTGATATCTTATTTGGAGTTTGATTGATGAATGTGTCAATAGAGTCATCATATGCTGCCATCCAAGGTGTATGATGCGGTGGAGACAGGCTGCCGGTGAAGACAGATCTAAATTGATGATCCCTGAAACTACAGAAGTATTCATTTCTGTGGTCCTCCCATCCGTGCCATATCTCTGCCATCTTAGCGATATCATCTTTTGTTACCGTCACATTGCTCACCATAGACAATAGATCGATGAGATAATCTCTCTGGAAGTCGATGATTGAATGCCTACTATCTCGACTTGATAGATCGCTCGTCCATTTTGTTATGTCACCCAGGATTGCTTGACGCGTCTTGGGGATCTCTAGTCGTCCAGTAATATATCGAAGTGCCCATTGGGCCTGGAAATCAAACATGAGCATAGAGTAAAGCTGGTTTTGTGTTCCGAGGTACATGAGTTTGTAATTTCCTCCATTGGCCAAGAGCACTCCTTTATATAAACCATCTGGATAGAATGTGTTTTCTGGGATTGTCAATCTTAGATCATCAGAAAGGAATGGGTAGCTTGCCTGGTAGCCAGTGCAGTATATCACTGTATCAAAATCCAATGAGGTGCCATCTTTAAAATAAGCCGTTATTCCATCAAATCTCTCAACCATTGGTCGCTCCGATATTCCTGGTGGCCCTTTTAACCCTCTAGAAGCTCTACCAGAAATGACGACAGATTTCGCCCCGTACTTAATAGTCTGGGTCCCGAGTTCTTCGCCCGAGTAGCCATAACCGATGATCAATAACCTCTGATCTCTAAACTCTCTCGCATCTCTAAAGTCATGAGAATGAAGTACTCTGCCTGGGAACGTTTCTTGGCCAGGAATAGCAGGAGGGAAGCGAGGTACAGAGAAAATACCAGTGGCGACTATGACATGAGTAAATCTGTCCGTTGTTTCTGTGTTCTCATCTGCCAGATTTTGTGTCAACACGGTGAAGTCATCGGTTTCAGCGTGATATTCAATACGACGAACTACAGTTGTAAATCTTACGTAGCGCTTCAGATGCTCCTTGCTGCTTCGCATTCGTCCTGAAAGATAACTCAAAGGTCACAATGGAAATTATTATCATCAGAAAGCAATTAAAAAGTTAACAGAGTCGATAAAGGCCCTGTCACACTACGACGTATAGCACCAACGTATGCCGACGCATGAAAACTCAGCAAGTACGTTGGTGTACGCTGAACACGTTAGACATAAGTTTTAAACACGTTACGAACACGCTGTAATATGTTGTATACGTTGACATACGGCAAAGATGTAGAGGACCAAAAGTTTGTGCTTGCATAAACAATCGCCTGCGTAAGCGAACGTATTGCTTCTATACGTCAGACATAAGCTAAACTGACGCTCGCGTATTTGTCCTGCGAATTCGCGTTTCGTGCGCATTTTCAATGAGTTGTACGCACGTACGATTTAAAGTGCGCTGAAAACGCGAATCAACTCGTATCAACGCAAGGCAAGATTCATGAATATTCATATATGCTGGGAAGCGTTAGTGCGTTAACCAATCAAAATTGCCTATTTAGAAAAAATCGATATTGAAGTGTGTTGACTATCTTATAGGTAAATCTAGTCTAAACGTTGATATTTGCTATATTATTGTGCGTAACAATATATTTTTTCTTACCTCAATGATTTATTTGCTATTAAATCCTTTTAAACGTCTTTTATCCTTCCTATAATCTCGGACCCAATAGACATGTATTACTGGGTCCGAGCTATAATGAATGGCTAAGCAGCAATGCAATACAATGCGGAACTGCGTTACTACGCAGTGATAAATGTTGATTCTCGTTGATAAATCAGCTGTATCGATTGGCAGACAGGTAAATGCGTTTCACTGCAGTTCAACGCATTATCGGTACGTGCGGCGATTGGCTATTTGGAATTCGCGTTGAAAATACAGTGTGTATTACCTGCATTTTCACTGCGTTTTCAACGCGAATTTGAAAAGGACAAATTATATAGGCAGGCGGTAGTGTAGATGTACGCACAGGTAAGTAATGCATACGCTACGGTACGTAAGCACCAACGTATGCGGACGTATGAGAAACTCAGACAGAACGTTGGTGTGCGCTGAATACGTCAGACATACGTTTTAAACACGTTACAAACACGCTACAGTACGCTGGTATACGTTGTCATACGGCGAAGAGATCCCAAAATTTTGTGCTTGCATAAAAAATCGCCAGCGTATGCCGACTTATTGCTTTTTCGTTAGGCATAAGTTAGATGTACGCAACATGTAAGTTATGCATACGTTAAGGTACGTTAGCACCAACGTATGCTAACGTATGAGAAATTCAACAAGTACGTTGGTGTACGCTGAATAAGTTAGAGATGAGTTTAAAATGCGTCACGAACACGCTACAGTACGGTGGTATACGTTGTCATAAGGCGAAGAGGTCCCACAATTTTGTAAAAGCTTATACGTTAGACAGACGTTAGGCGTACGCTTCATGTAAAATGAATAATATATGTACAATTAAGCATAAGTTATACGATCGTTATGCATATGTTTCTCATAAGTCAAGAGCGCTAGTGTCGCGCTGGGCATACGCTGGTACAAGTATAAGTTCTGTAACGCCAGGAATAAGTTATGAATAAGTTACTCATACGTCAGACACACGTTCTATGTACATTAAGCGTACACTTTGTATAAGTTTAGAGAGAGGCTTCTCTGATTATTTAATTCGACTTCAGCGTGTGCCAGCGTAGGCCTATAGGATATATTTTTCATACGTCGGCATACGTTGGCTAAAACGTTATATTGTGACAGGGCCTTTACAGAAGAAATGCAAATTACCAATTATCAAATGACGGAGTGATATAACGCCATGCACAATAAATCACTAGTGGTTTACCGATTATAATAGTAACGTTACGTAATGAATTCCATTATAACGTTGCGTAAAAGATAGATAGCAAAATCCTGCGTTGTCACTCCAAAATGCGATTTTTAAGTTATGTAATATCCTGTGATAAATAGAATCTAAACTCGTGCTCCTGCATAATTGAATGGATTAAACTCGTTGCGAAAGATAAAAATGCTCGACACGCCTCGCATTATATCCATTTTCCTCAACTCCGTTTAATTAATTCAATAAATCATGCGCACTCATGGTAGATCCTCTATTTACGTGCCGACATCAAATGTGTTCCTGACGATATGCTGAGATTTGATGAATAAACCGAGTTTGATCGCCATTTTTTTAAATTTTGATCTTATGGAAAAAAATTCCTTATGATGATTTGCTAAAATAAGGAAATAGAAGGGTGCTATGCATTTACATCACACCTCATTATGGAGTTATCCCCGTGGCACCTTCCTAAGAGGGGTATTCGTCTTGTAATTCGTGCTCCAGATAAGAGTGCGTATTGGAAAACTATTTTCTTTATTTCTCATCCAAAACATATGTTCTGGATACTCAAAAGAACCGTTTAAATGAGACGGTTCTTGACTCAAAAGAACTGTCTAAATGAGACGGTTCTTTTGAGCACCCAATACACATGTTTAAATTGATGGGTAAGAAAATAATTACAAATTTACGCTCATAAAATTTCCTTATCTGGCCCTATGTTGAGAAGAAGTAAATGAGTATGACCAGGAAAGGCCACAAGCATACACTGCAGACCACCCCACGACACCGTCAGGAAGAGTCACAGAACATTGACGGCCGAAATGAATCAACAAGACAATTAAAGAAAAGCAACCAGCTCTCTCTTCCCTTGCGAGATGATTGCTTAACTAGAAAGGACACCATTTACTGCACACCAAAACAAGAGATTAACAGAAAAACAATGAAAGCAGCAATTAACACTGAATCAACAAGCATTCACATAGATATTGAATGGCAAAATGTCTTGAAAATATTCAGCACTTCTGTGGCAAAGTTTTTACAGAGATGATTTCATGTCCTGATGTTTTTAGCTCTTCTCAGGTAATAATAAGTGAGTATGACCAGGAAATGCAACAAGCACACACTACAGACCAACCAACGTCAGAGTGAGGAAGAGACACAGAACAACTGCAGAAACCCAAATTACCAGCCCTCACTTCCCCGGTGGGGTGATTGCAAAACAAGAAAGGACACAAAGTGCTGCATAATAAAGCAAGGACCTAACACAAACCCCCACAATGAGAGCAACAAAAGAACAACGAATAAACATCAGAGGCGAGTTCAACAATGCGAGCGCTTTCAAGCGCTCGTTGTACTGATGTCAGGCTTTACACATTACGAATAAAGATAGGTGCCAATCAACGAGCACTCGGCGAGCTCTCGCATTATTGAACTTGCCTCTGATGTAAGGCTTTCATGGCAAATGTCTAGAAAATATATATACTGTAATAAATTTAACCAGTTAAAAGGAGTTTTAAAAAAAGTGTTGACAAGTTCATATGTGCTGGCGCTCATTAGAAGCGTTCAGATGAACAACACGACAATTGACCCAGCACATAAAATAATGATCACATAAACGGGCAGTGAAGGCTCAAATGAGCCTGTGCAAACACACATTCTTCCCAAAACCTTCACTGCTCGTATAGACAGAGACTAGAAGATGAAAACTGGGACCAATCATTCGACATTTACATGGGCGAAAGTTTTTCAGAATTATTCCTGAATTCAGGATTTTGAGGCCGACTTTCCACAGAAAGTCGGCCTCAAAATCCTGAATCATGGAAAGTCGGCCTAAAAAAACTGAGCTAAGCAAATTCTAATAGCTTCTTTGATTTATATGCAGTTTATCTATAGACAATTGACCCTTTAAATTTGAAATTGTTGATGCATTTTTGTATCTGTAGGCATACAGCAAGTTTTAAGATTTGATTAAGAAAAAGTTCAGGATTTTGGAAATTTTGAACTTTCACCCATGCATTAAACCCCGCTGTGTACATGTAGCTGTGCTCCCTGAGAAGATAATTTGCACTGGCTTCGTCTGCTTCCGTTCTTGGGCAATGGTTCTGTTGTTGTTGATTCAGTGTTTATTGTTGCTCTGATTCTTTCCTCGTATCCACAAAGACTAGAAGAGGACTCGGAGCGAACTTTAGGCATTTAGCCCCGTGGTGTACAAGTATGGTGGCTTGTTTGTGCCATTTCGATATTTCGTTCTTTCGTCTTTTCGCCTGGCGTTATGGCGCGGCGCCAAGACGAAATAACGCCAAGCGAAAAGACGAAATAACGAAAAAACGCCAAGCGAAATAACGAAAAGACGAAATAACGCCAGGCGAAAAGACGAAAGAACGAAATAACGAAATGGCACAAACAAGCCACCATATACAAGTATGTAGCGGTGTGTGTACTTGTTCTGGGTGACTTTACGTACGTAAAACTTATTATTATAAAATTATGATGGGCTGCATGGTTCAAACGTTATAATGGGGCAAAATGTCGAAGCTACTGTCGTGCCAACCAAGAATGACAGTGACGTAATACTTTGTATACAATTGCTAAGTAAAGCACTAACGTGTACACTTCACTTGAGCTAAAGCGAATCAATAGATCTCTTCTGTATTAATCCTATCCTGAGGATAGGATTAATACACAAGTGATCTATCAATTATAAGACCCTGATAACTTTGTAAACAAAACATGAAGACACTGTTACTCTTGGCTGGCCGGACAGTAAAGTTATACATTATTTTACAAACAACAACATTGAAACAAAATGGATGATCAGTGTAATGTATAAGTTTACCTTCTAAGTAATCTTTCATCACTGGACCAGGCGGATATGATGGAATTGGTTTGCCAAAATGCCCATCAAAGGTATAATAAGGAAATTCGTTACATTCCTTTGGTCCATTCGTCCAAAGATGTTTATACTGGCTGCCATGCTGCTGTTGTCCAAACTCGTCCGTACCTGAAATCATACCAGATAGGCTATACAAAAAGGATCATTATTGCAACTGAGGCATGCATTCAGTGCATACATGGCCAGTTGCACCTTTTCATATATACGAGTACATGAATACGAGTGGTGTTCAAATATGAATACAACCCTAACTTTCTTCATATACGAGGTATTTACACGACAAAATGATATGCCTTTCTAGAAAGATTTATTTGTCATATATAAACTATTACCAAACATATATATTATACTATATTCCTCGAGTTTCAGACGCTTAAATGAAGGTCACTCTTATATACTTAAGTTTATTTCTGCACACATTTTGGTACATGTGCAGATATAGTTTCAAATCTTTGTATGTTTGAGACAAATTGACATCAAATTTAAGATGCATATTTTAGTAACATTCTCAAAATTGCTGGCAGGAAAAAGGTTATATAATCCTGTTTCAATTCCCAGTAGGCAGGCACGTTTTTGACGTCATTAATTTGATAATAAACACCATTTTGACTAATCTAATGATGACGCAATAATGAATATCACTGTATCTTATTCTTTGCGTTTTGCTGAAAATGCTTAATATGTCATAAGGACGTTTACAAAATGCATTGTCCTCTATTTACAGAGTAATTACATTTTATACCAATTTTCAAGCATTTTTCTGCTTCTTAATGACGTTGTTAACAGCAATTGAAATATGTTCAATTTGTCTAGTCCTCAAGACAAGGTGGTTAATTATATTTCTAAATATGCACGTAACACTTTGATGAAAGTCTAGAGTTTCACTCTAATCAGCAAATTTTCAACGTGTATAGTGCATATTACTGCCAGTTGAGTTTTATATTCATTTTAACATTCCAGCGTCTAGCAATATTATTGTGACTTAAAAAGTAATAGAAGCAAATTAATTATCCTGGCGTGTCTGCCAATGAAATAGATCGCAATAAAATCATGGATTTTTTTTATACAAAATTAATACAATATAGTGGCATAGATTTTACTATGGGAAAGTATTTTATATTTTTGACAGAAATAAAGCTCACGCTCTGACTCAAATGTTTGTTTTTTTGTGCGAAACCCCACTTATTGCAACGTGTAAACAATCTTTTGGTCAATATTAAAATCTTGCCATTTCATTGGATGAGTAATTTGCATATGCATATACTTAGAGTCTGACGACATCCACGTCACTGTTTATGTTTAGTGACCTCGAAGGCCAGGGTCAGGTTTGATATGTCAAGTGACCAACCATTAAGTTTTGAAAATGCAAAGACTTTATATTTCACTATTTTAAATATTTTCTTCACCTTTTCAAGCCAAGTACTGTTTTGGGGTCTGGGATATCAACTACTTACAAGATCTATGTTGTGTTTGATCGATAAATCTTCGCAGTTTTGTAACACTAGAAATAAATAATGGGTAGCAATAACATGCGCTTTTGGGCATAGACTTTGTACGAGCACAATAAGCGCCGTACCTACCTGTACGGCAAATATACATGTGCATGAAACTCTGCGCAAGTATAGGGTTTTAAAGTATTTAATTTTGCTTTTGTAAGAAAAATGCAGTCAACAGTGTTTACTTGTGTTTCTTGAGGGCTGATGTAAGCCCTGTGAAGTGCTCTGAAAGTAAGTAAGGGTACAAAGTTCAGGAATCGATGCAATCAAGTACCACACCTGACCCAGGATACCAATGGGTTTGTGACAAACTCACAGTTAGACACCACAAACGAGAGCCAAGAGGTCAGCCCTTTCCTAGCAGGTCACCACAAAGCACATATAAACAGACGCGCACAAAGACATAGCAAATACAAGACAGAAAAACTTAAAAAGATCCACAAAAGAAGTACCGCCTTGGAACGGTCAGTAAGAATATTTCACTGGAGGGCTTAAACCGGTTTAACGGGGCCAACCTCACCCTTAATTCAGATGTGGATCAAGACACATAGATGTTTGGTTTGCATGTCAACTTAGATTAAGACCCATTATGAAATATAGGAGGAATTGGCGTGTCGACTGACGGTTTTATAAACGAAGTAATCTGACGTTGACAATTTACAGCAAGTTCAGATTTGATAAGCATTAATGTTAACGACTAGGCAGACGAATGCACACTAACACTGTACCCCTAAAACTGACCAAATTCGCTGTCCTTTTGTGACATTTTCATACCACTACGAGATAAAAAAAAATGTTAGTGTCATATTGTTACAAAACCCAAAACATAATCTGTAAGTAAATTTCAGATGAATATCTGCCCCCATTCTCCCTGGATCCGAGCATGCCTAGCACAATTATTCAGGCGCCAGAACCCAACAGTATCGACGGATCAAAGGACCCAAGCCCGGGTTTATTTTTTCATGGTCAACTCAACTGAAACTACATCATGCTCAGAGTCGTTAAAATGCCAACAGAGTACAATGGTTGGTATTTTAATGTTAAAGTTTTAAGCTTGATAAAACAACACATATTAGTAATGAGCCAATGCTTGAGATTTCCAACAATGTGCATGTGCGACCGGCAAAGGCTCAGACCAGTCTGCGCATACGCGCAGTCTGATCAGAGCCTTTGCTTGTCGCTTGAATATTCTATGACTATTAAGCTTCTGACTGACTGCACATCATTTGTAGTATCTAAGCTTTAAAGGGGGCTGCAGGGGCTCGTCTAAGCCTACCCTTGTCAAAATGTCAAATTGTTGGAAATCTCATGCAGCGGCTCAGTTAAAAAGCAATAAAAGTCCTCTTTCAGCATTTCAGTCTTTATGAGCATTTGAAAGAGTTAAGCTTAATTGAGATGAGCACAAAAATGCCAAAGTAATAAAATCCCTTAGTTTAAACTAATATACCCGTTTTCCATGTAACGTTCCAAAGACCAAGCCATGTCGCCTGTTTTTCGTATAACACAATATCTGGTCTCTCGGCTTCCGGCATCCTACTGTAATGGTACAGTACAGACATACCCGACGGTCCACACCCAACAACACAGATTCGCGGTTTCAGAGACATTTTCAAACAACGTCTGCCCACGCAAATGCTGTTTTTATATACTGTAATTGTAGCGACCATATAACGACAAAACCCAACTTCTTTGTTATCACGAACACGCATTCTTGCACAGAATCTGTATTTCGTGATTCCCGAGGTCAGCTTAAAACGGGTAGAACTCTCCATCAACGGCCTAAGCCACAATAAAACATTCTAATTAATATCCTAGCAAGATTGGAAAGCCATTGATACAAAATGTGAAATATTTGATAACATTCATATTGTGTAAGGTACTTTTACACTACTATATGTTAATAAGACTCGTGTCGTATTAGATTATATCAAACTCATTGAAACAATTTCTGGCTAGGTGCTATTGAATATTAAATAGACACGTGAGCTAGTAAAATAAACAAATGTTAGTGCAAAAAGTTAAATTTCTGATGGAGGAAAATGGAAGTTCGGGTGTATAAAAATGGCCAAGTTCATAGTAATATTTGTCTGTCTGCCTGCTTGTCTACCTGCTTGGTTGTCGGTCCGTTTGCCTGATCGACAGCCTGCATACGTCCCCATTTGCTTAAGATATATGCTAAGCATAAGCCATGCATTTTGTAAAAGCTTAAACATGCTCAATTACGACATCTCGAGACTTCTGTCAAGGATCACACACGCCTTCTTCTTCCAATATTAGGACTGGACACACTAAAGAAACGGGGGAAACGTACATGGCAAATGTGACAGAGCTTTTTCAAAGCATCGGCTCAAGAGATAGAGCTATTTGCAATCAACGTTCAAGCTGTATTTGTTGCATAGCTGAGTCTAACATGTGACTGGCCCTGAAACCATCGAATGAACGTAGTGAGCGAGGTCACATTGATTGGCGACGCATTGCATTCCTGGAGGGTCGGAGCAAGAATTGGTGAAAGCAGGTCTCCTTGAAGAAAGTGGATTGTTTTCTTGTTTGTCTGTCACAAGGCACTAGCTATATTCCATTAAATAGAACAGCAATATGATATATGTGATCGCAAGGGCGGTAAAGCTATCATCAAAGTAAGTAAGGGTGCAAAGATCAGGAATCAATAATGCTATAAATTATAAGACAGTTTTGCTCATATTGGATAAATATTGGGCGTTAAGCTGTGCAGGAATTTCATCAAACTTCGCAAACATACAGTTGTGCTAAGACTAAAGGTAACACCCTTGTGCACAAGGAGTGTACAAGGTTTAAGCTTGGTGTCCACTACTAGTTCACTAGAGTGAACTACGTAGTTTAAATTTGTTCACTCCATGTGCACTCAATTTCGTACCTATGAGCCAGATGGGTAGTAGAACTTTAATCTAGCATTTTATGAATGAAGTGACTAAAAAAACATCATGAGCTCAGGGCATTTATGTTTAATCATTAAGAATCTGTGACCTTTAAAGTTTACAGAATACATCATAAATATATTTTTATAACTCGATTGGTAGAGTATTATACTTGATTTTCGCTAGTTCGAGGCTCACTGAAGGCACTGCGCCGTGTCCTAGTCCTCTGCTTATTGTAACAGAGAGAGAGTAGTGGAGTGGGAAATGACAATAATCATGCACATCCGGATACAAGCATGAAACGTGGAAGAAATGTTCATTAGCATGAGTTATTGGAATTTTTCTCGTTAGCCTATCAAAATTGGTCAATTTTCAAGATGGCGTCGCTAAAATCCAAGATGGCCGCCACAATAAACGCAACATCGTGAAATGGAGATTTAACATCATACGAAGAAATAAAATAACATCTAAAATGGTATTATTGAATGAAATACATCATAAAAGTGTAAAGGTTTTCTTGAAATTAGCAAAAATTATTTGAGAATAAGAGTAAATGGGGCCCAAATGGGGGAAAATTTAGCAAAATTGACTAAAAATGCGGTGTTGCCATCAAACAATGGTAGAAATGCAACTAGACGTCAATTTGCTTGTCTGAGCTACACTCCTATTTTAAACTATGAATTAGTTTTACCTATTATAATTATTGTAGGAAAGATATAATGGTCTAATAGTATAAATGGTGGTCATTAGGGTAAAATGCAAATAAATTGAATAAAATTTTCTTCTTTTTGAACTACCATATCTTCCAAGTAAAACATGATTGTATTACTGGACAATGAATACTGTTTGGTACAATGTATTTTGTATTAATAATAAGGCTTAAAGGAATATAGTGTGGTTGCTGTTCCCCTATCTACCCCATCATATACATTAAAACGGCCTTTTGGAATAAAACTAAGACAGGCATATTGAAAATTTTGAAGTGGTTTTACTTGTTAAACGTGACACAATAAAAAAAATTCCAGAACTAACTACCATATAAAGGTTTGGGGCTTAAAATAGTGTAGTTACTTCATTTAGGCCTTTTTATAATACATCAAAATTTGTTCACTCAGACTCCATATGCACTATTAAATAGTAAGTAGAATAATACAGGCCGTCATCATGTTTTAATGTTATGTCTTAATTTAATGTTAGAGCCTACTTACCTACCCTATTTTTTGTGGCACGAAAAGGGAAACACACATGTATTCATTTAGGCCTATCATTCATTGAGATAATAAAAAAAATGATAATAATAACGATACAAGTAATATTATATGATATATGACGGCAATAAGAATAGAAAATAACGTTGAAGTATAATTATAAGACGCTCATAAGTCAATATTTGACTCCAAAACATACGCTGTGGATGGATTTGCTCCTTCTTTGCTTGTCCACTATAGACTCTGCTCAATACGAGTAGGGTGACGAAACAGATTTGCAAATTAGAAGTATGAAAGAAAAAACCCTATATTTGTCCAATGGGGTGAATAAAGTACCATAATGTGACCAACTACGTAACTCTACTCTTATCGAGCATGGACTCTACCTGTTTCTAAGTCAACAGTAATATCTCACTGATATTGCAAACATGTACACTGCAAAGTTTGATAAATATACCAGGAAAGGCTTATGCCACTCTGTGTGCAAGCCATGCTTTTGTGACACTAGAGGCAATAATACATGACTCTCAAATGGTGCTATACCTGCGTCTGATCAATTTGGAGGCAGCAAAGCAGATATGCCAGGCTATAATTGCAGTGCTCAATGCTTTGAGGCATGGTATGAATCCCAATCTCACTACATGTATAACACAGTCGTCTAGATTATAGGTTACAATGACATATTCAAGGTACTGAAATTTTTTGTTCTGACAGAGACAGGTTTCAAAGGAAGAATACCTTGATTACCAGTGCAGTGGGTTCTTTCAAAGTATGCTTGAAGTATGCTGGCTTTACATTCACACACTCCTATTGTGGTGATGAAACATTCTTCATGGCGGGAGTCCCTGCTATAAATAGCACTTCCCATAATTAGCCCCCCTCGTTGACTTGTCAAGATAGTTCAAGTTGTAGGGCATCCGCTTCCGGAACTGGAGGTCGTAGGTTGAAAACCCAGGTTAAGGCAGGAAGGCAGGCAGGCAGGTACCCAGAAAACTTCAATACAGACCCTTCACCAGTACAGAATATGCATTTTGAGGGTCCTCGAAAATGAATCAAATGAGATCACCATTTATGGAAAAAGAAGTTTATTCATTCTTTCTTCAAAAGGAGTTAAACACTATAGTATAATCTTGATAATATTGATCATAATTATTGTACCACGACAGCTAGGAAACCACCCTATGCAACTGGAGCTTCATAATTCAGCTTTCAAAAACTCAAATCGTTCTATCTTTTGATACATCTCAACTACCGAGGGAGACACCAGATAGGATTCGGTGAACCAAGTACTTGGAAGCACATTTTTGTTGTTGTTTTTAGTTAAGTAGTAATTCCAAAATGTTAGTTGTGTTAGTAGTGAGTGAGCTAAGAAAATCCATCGCATGTCTTATTGTGCTAAGAACCAAGCAATGCAGCAATTGGTTCCTTTTGAACCATTTTAGTGTGACATGGCTGGTTTTTTCAACCTGCAACCTCCAGCTCTGGAAACGGACGCTCTACCACTTGAGCTATTGTGACCAGTCAATAAGGGGGAACTAATGATTTTACTTGAAAATATAGAAGGTCGACAAAGATCTTAGTTTATTCAATTTTCTCACATTTCCTTTAAAGATCCCTGATTTATTTCATCTGAACATTAAATCTTACCTACATTAATTATAATAGGTATTTGTTTTGGTGTCAGAGGTTTGGTGATGATTCGACTTATGTTTGTTCATTATACTTCAAGTTCTGTTTAGGCTGCTGAGTGGCCACCTTTTGAGAAATAGCTGCCCACTAGATTGGCCATTTGTTCTCATTGTATTTTGGTCTATTTGTATTTTTTAATTATTATCATTTTGGGTTTAAGAGCGAGATGTGGCTTTTGATTGCTCCAGTTCCTGTTAATTGCTTTTCTAGTACTTACATAATTCATATCTTATAATGTGATTGTAGTGCAAACAAGCAAACGAAAACTATTTGCATTTTTACCATTGTTTGACGACAACACTGCATTTTAGCCAGTTTAACTTACCCCACCCCCTCACCACCATTTCCTTCCCTTTTAAAACTTATTCTTAAATAATCAGATAGGGCTGATTCAAGGTAACCAATGTTATTTTATGATATATTTCATCATATTGTACCTTTTTAGATGTTTTTTACTTGCTTTGTATCATGTAAAATCTTCATTTCTTGATCTAACTTTTTGCTGCGGCCATCTTGGATTTTATTACCTCCATCTTGAAAATAGGCCAATTTCGATTGGCTAATGATATATTTTCAAATTACTCATGCTCATGAACATTTTTATCAAGTTTCGTGCTTATATCTGCATGTGCCTTCTTTTTGTCACTTTCCACTCTGCTTAACATATGAATTTGGCAGCCATCTTGAAATTTCCGTTAGTCATCTTGAAAATGAAAAAAAATGCGATGGCTAACGAGAAAATATTTACAAGAAAGGTTTGAAGAACATTATCTGAAAGTCTCATGCTTGTATCAGACATTTCCCGCTCCACTAGAGAGAGAGAGAGAGAGAGAGAGAGAGAGAGGGGAGAGAGAGAGAGAGAGAGAGAGAGAGAGAGAGAGAGAGAGAAAGAGAGAGAGAGACTAATTTAAAGATCTATTTTATCCATGTTCATGCTCGGTTCTAAATTACTTAGGTTTATGATGTCACCATTTTATGTACGAAGGCTCTGGTGAAACTACATACATATTTAGTTTCGAAATTTCGACTTCTCAAGAAAAAAATGGCTGTAGTTATAATACCCGTTGTAATCGCCACCTGGGAAGCGATTTTATTGCATACTCTAGAGACTTAGCGTGAAACCAGGGTCTGATCTGGGTACAAACTATTTGCAAAATGGCGATTGGTACCAGCAAACGACAATGTATATTCCCTTAAGCGACTTTTTCTTCGTTACTAAATTTAGGTTCTCTAATCGAGTCAGTATTGGATCCGAATCGCGCCCGATGTTCTGTTGGGCCTGATCTGGGTACAAACTATTTACAAAGCATACTGTCCGATAGCCTGGGTCCAGTCGTCATTATTTTGACAATATTTTCTAATGCTAATATTTAAAAAATAATACAACATCAAAGGTATCGGTTGCCCGTTATTGATTTCGATTAATAATGACCAAGTAACGGAAAAATAAAAGAGAAGAAAAAATGATCAGACTGGAACCCAGGCTAACTGTCCGATGGCTTTATCAGCAAATGGATTGGATAATTTCCTGTTTTCCGATGTGGAATATATATATACAAGACAAATACTTTAAACAAAAAAGTACGGGCTGGGGGCTAATTCTATAAGAGTAATTTCGCTTTGTAGTTCTAAATGGCTTTTAATATAGGGGTTTATGCTTATGCTATTATAGTCCATACACGGGCAGATCAACTCCTACCAGAGCTTTTGATAGAGCGCTTTGATATTTTGCCTAAAAAATGTAGACACAATGAATGTATGCATGAAGGGGTTAAGTTCAAAAATAATTTTGACAAAATGACAGCTCTGAGAACTTAGACAATTTTTCCTAAAAGGGTTTTTGTACGAGGGTGATCCAAGAAGTAATGCGAACACATGTATAACTTTTTAATGAATGCAGACCCAGCTTTGAAATTCTACCAGTTAGTAAGTATGTATATGTGTACTGGGCATGTGTAATATTGAGAAGTTCCAATGATGGGTTACGATTTTAGGAGGATTTGATTTGCCTAACCAAATTCAGCATGGCTGCGAAATTTATTGAAAATATCATTTTTGTTTGGGGTATAGGGGAAAAAATTGATGTCCAACATTTGAAAGCATCGTTTATATACTTAAACATTGGCATTATTTTGTTTGTAATACCTTAAGTTTGAAAATCCTTAAAACAACAAAGCATTAAGGTCGTAACGTGCTATTCTATGTTGCCTAGCAACGCCAGATGACAAAAAGTTCACAATATTCATCTGGTTTGAAAAAGCCCATATCTGGCACAGAAAAGGAAAACATCGGTTGAAATGACTATACAAGTATGTGTCGAAGTATTTTGATTCAGAAAATAAATTATTTAAAGAATTTACTCCCTTGGGCTTCAAAACAGGGATATTTCAGAGACTTGGGTTGTTTTAGCAGTCAAATGTGTCAAATAATTGAGGGAGTAAAGCTAGTAAAATCGCATTTACTTATGCGGCTCTTAGCTCATCCTGCTGTGTACACTATATACAGGTCTATTAAAAAGTTATTTCTCTACGCAATATTTCAAAAGTTTTTTCACATTTTTATTATACATTTATGGTCTATGATCTATGTTTTACAGCACGTATTATTAAACGCTTATGCCATTTTGTTTCTATAAACCATATCAACGTATAATCAGGCAGCAGTTGTATATAAGTATCAAATATATTCCAATGAAATACAACAATATACTTTAAATACATTCCAATGAAAACACAACAACATTGTACGCCTACATCATAAAATCAGTATTTCTTTGTATCTCCATTTGCTTCAATACAATCTGTAATTCTCCTTGGCATTGAATTGTTAAGTTCTTCCAGAACGTTTGGTGCTACACTATACCACGCTTCACATACTGGCTTCCATACTGGCTTCCACATCTCTTCTTTTTTACATGGCATTTGGTTACCAATCTCTTCATTATATTCCAAACGTTCTCTATGTTATTCATGTCTCGCCTAATTCCCTAGTCATTCTAGAACGGGTATTTCTTTATATTCTTGGAATGTTCTAGTACTTTTAGAGTTATTGCATGGCGCGAAATTGTGTATTAAGATATTTCCCTTCTGTGGGAACACAACGCATTCACATAATATTTCAATATCATGGATAATATCACTCTGGTATTTTGCACTTTCACTTTTCTCTGAAGAGAGATGCATCTGTCGCTAATGGCTTCACAGACTTGCACACTTTCTGGCGATTTCACAGTAGCCACTTCGTATGACATTGCTCATTCTGTTTGCGCCAAAAACGACAATGGCGTCGATTGTTATGACTGTGAAATACAGTTTAATGTGAATGCGTTGTGTTCCAACAGAAGGGATATATCTTTATGCATGATCTTGCGACATTCCATAAGTCTAAAAGAACTAGAACATATCTTGAATGTAACGAAATACACGTTCTAAATTGGCCAGGGAATTAATTCCATAGAGAACGTTTGGAGTATAATGAGGAAAGAGATTGGTAACCAACTGTCGTGTTTAAAAGAAGAGATGTAAAGGCGAGTATGTGAAGCATGGTATGGTGTAAAACCAAATGTTTTGGAAGAACTTAACAATTCAATACCAAGTAGAAATAAAAATCTAATTAAAGCAAAGGGATGTGCAACTAATACTGACTTTATAGGTAGTATGCATATAGCTATTTTGTTGTGTTTTCATTGGAACGTATTTAAGCATGCTGTTGTGCTTTTATTGAAACGTATTTAACTATGCTGTTGTGTTTTTATTGGAATGCATTTAATATTTATATATAAATGTTGTCTGATTATACGTTGATATGATTTATAGAAATAAAATGGCATGATAATTCAATAACATGTGTGGTAAAATTTAGGCAATTAATGTATAAAAATGTGAAAAAACTTTTGAAATATTGCGTAGTGAAATAACTTTTTTAATGGACCTGTACATTATATCTACTAAATGGGTCATTATACTTTCAAATGAAATCAATATTGACATAATTTTGCTGCACGTATGACACAGGATTTCATCTTTAAAATCCTTATTTAAGCGCGGCCAAGGTCGTTTACCTTATATTCTCTTGTTGCTACGCAACAGAAGTTGCCATGTGATATATTGAAAAGAGTAATCGGATTTAGAAGAATTGATAACATATCATAATATACAGGTAAACCATTTTTAATAATAGCAAACTTTAAAGAAATTACAGATGGGTTCGCATTACTTCTTGGATCATCCACTATGCATAGATAGTGCCTTCATTTGCCGATCAACTCCTACCACAGCTTTTGGTGGAGCAATTTAAAACTTTGCTTATACAATGTAGCCACATTGAACATATGCATGAAGTAGTTGATTCAATTTTTTTTGACAAAATGACAGCTACGAAAGACAATAATAGGGCTTTCGTATATGCATAGATAGTGCCTTCATGGGTTTAAGAGTTTAGTTCAAAAAATAATTTTGACAAAATGACAGCTATGAGAACTTAGACAATTTTTCCCGAATAGGGCTTTTGTTTATGCATAGAAAGTGCATTCATAGGCCGATCAACCCCTACCACAGCTTTTGATTGTGCAATTCGATACTTTGCCTATACAAAGTAGACACATTGGACATATGCATGAAGGAGTTTGAATACAAAAAAAATCGACAAAATGACAGCTATGAGAACTTTTTTCCTAATATGGATTTTGTATGTGCATAGATAGTGCCTTCATGGGCCGATCAGCTCCTACCACAGCTTTTGATGGAACAATTTGATACTTTGCCTTCACAATATAGACACATTGAGCATATGCATGAAAGAATTTAGTTCCAAATAATGGGTTTTGACAAACTGACAGCTATGAAAACTTAGACAATTTTCCAATATAAGCATTGATGTATAGACCATTCAGGTGTGAATATTTTTGTAAAGTTGATCTTTATAAATGTTTCGAAGTGAAAGTTTAAAGATCATTTGCACAGATTCTACTGAAACCTCTAAGGTATGCTTGTTTGAAATATCAATTGCCAAAGTTTCTTCACTGACCCTTACTGTGCGGGGTCATCTAATAAGCATTGATTATTGACTTTTTTTATTATGCTTAATTACTGGGCATATGATTAGTTATGTAGAATTTACATACTAAAATATTCTATCCTCATATATATGACTTAGAAGAACAACATTGACCCCAATCGGATGTAATAAAACATAGCACTTGTATTGATCAGGCATGAGGTCTACATTACTTATCTACATCACATATAACATGCTTTCGAGCAGTATACCACACTATTTGTGCATAGATACACATTACTTTCCAGAAACTTCATAAATAAGATACTAAAGAACTACGTGCATTAAGGGCTGTTTCACATATACACCGAATCCGAACCGAAACCGTAACGGCCACCGAATTGCATCGTTTCGTTTTCGGCAGACCTTTCACATATGAACCGAATCCGCGGACGAAATTTAAGAAAATGCCTGTATAATTTGGACTGATTTCCCTCTCAGATGGCAGAAATACCTTTACAATACAATTTGTTTCATGTCACTGCATTAAGTTTGTGGTCTTTATAGTCACTATCGGTATTGTCCCACAAAATTCTGTAGTCAATAGTATTGTGCTTGTAAAATAATTGCACAATTGTCTCGCTGGACAAACCATCAATGACTTTCATGACAACTAAGTTACATACAACGCACGTGGTTGTGTATGTGCAGATTTTATCAAAATTACCCGTCGTGTTTGCTGAAATTCGGCCACCGAAACCGAAAAAAATGAAATTAAAATCGTGCACGGCTTTCGGTTTCGGTTCGGTTTGGTTTCGGCGCATATGTGAAAGCGCTCATAGGGTTTAAGGCATTTTATTTTTTCTGTTCGGTTTCTGTTCGGTTTCTGTTCGGTTTCGGTGTATATGTGAAATGGCCTTAAGGGCCGTTTCACATATACACCGAATCGGAACCGAAACCGAAACGGCCACAGAATTGCATTGTTTCGTTTTCGGCAGTCCTTTCACATATGAAACGAATCTGTGGACGAAATCTAAGAAAATGCCTGTATGATTTGGACTAATTTCCCTCTCATATAGCAGAAATAACGTTACAATACAAATTGTTCCATGTCACTGCATTAAGTTCATGGTATTTATAGTCGCTCTGGGTATTGTCTCACAAAAGTATGTAGTCAATAGTATTGTGCTTGTAAAATAATCGCAAAGTTGTCTCGCTGGACAATCCATCAATGGCTTTTACGGTTACTAAGTTATATACAACGCACGTGGTTGTGTATGTGCAGATTTCATTAAAATTACCTGTCGTGTTTGCTGAAATTCGGCCACCGAAACCCGAAAAAAATAAAATCAAAATCGTGCACGTTTTCGGTTCGGCGTTTGGTTTCGGTTCGTGTTTTTTTCCGGTGCATATGTGAAAGCACTCATAGGGTTTAAGGCATTTTATTTTTTCGGTTCGGTTTCGTTTCGGTTTCGATTCGGTTTCGGTGTATATGTGAAATGGCGTTAAGGGGCAAATTTGGCCCCCTCTGGAACCAAAACAGAAAAAAGATGTTCACCAATTTCATCCAATTGGTTTATTAGAAAAATAGCCAAAGAGTTAAGCGACATATGGTTACTTATCAGTTACCTCTCATACCAACTGCATTGCTGCGCGTTGCCTGATAAACGTTGTCTATCTCACGGCATGTTGCCTTTATCAGGTCATGATGACGTTGCACTTTTTGAATGACGTCGCTAATGACGCTGAATCAACACAAAAATCGAAAATTACGTCATAATCGCTAGTTTTGAGAGTTCAACAATGGGTAAACTGATAAATAGAATACTAGGTTCGCGTCTTTTGATATCAAGTTTACCAGCTCGGCTTTGAGAACGCTTGTTGAATCGCTCGGCAAGCCTCGCGATGTCAACAAGCGTTCTCAAAGCCTTGCCTGGTAAACTTGATATCAAAAGACACTCACCTAGTATTCTCTATTTATCACGATGTTATTCCGTGTAGAAATAGTTTCTCAGTGTGTGTGGCCCAAATATTCGGCTGAAATCGAAAAAGTTTCCACATGAGTTCCATGACAAAGTCGATTACGAAGTATATTCCCTAGCTTTTTGTCAACCACGACACCTTTGTGCATAGTTTATTGTTAAATACGAAAAATACAGGCCTGGTACGCTAGGACTGGTTGAACAAGCAATCTGTTCCATCTATCAGGTCAAAAAAAGACAACAATGAGAATTATTTAAACAAAATGGAGAAAATACGATTGGGGATCGTCCAAGCACCCAGAGCTCGTTCAAAGCTGAATGAGAATGTTCCCAGGGCTATCTTTTATGATTTAATAATTCAACAAATAGTAGATTCCTCAGCTCTTAAGTACTTCTTATTTTGTGAGTTGTGTTTGTAGTCGTTCCCTAGTCCATTGGTGTCTATGAGGGGCTGCCATATTTAATTATGACTTTGACATTCTTAGTTTTCTTTTGAATCTTAATATATAGAGGATCTTACATGAGTGCTCATGTTTTATTGAATTTATTAAACGAGTTGAGGAAAAGAGATAAAATGCGAGGCTTGCCGAGTATTTTATCTCTTTTTCGCAACGAGTTTAATAAATTCAATAACACAAGAGCACGAATGTTAGATTCTATTTATCATATGACAAATACTTTGAAATCTCATTTCTGGCGTAAAAACGTTATGATTTTGTCATCATGTACGCAACGTTGTTATGGACGTCATAACGTCTCCCGTAAATCGATAAACCACTAGGGTAGGGTGATCGTGACTCGGACACACTTCGCTATTTTCGTCTCATACCGACGTACAGTTGCGACGTATTAAATTGAAAACTGTTTGTAAAGGGAGGCAATTACCAAATCTTCATTTTCATCAAGTTTCTTTTAAGCTAGATGGCACAGTAAGGCCATAACTAGTGGAAATTAAAGGCTATCAAACTGAACCGTCACTCGGACGCCGTGGATTATGACTCGGACACCTGTAGATCATGATTCGGACACATCCTAAAAAACAGATTTTGAGTCGAACAGCATGCACAAACGAGATATTCTTGCACTTTGGGACATTACAGACATCGTATAGACTTAGTTTTCAACTCCACACAGACACCGGGTCAATCATTTGTGCGGAAAACGGACATGTTTTTTGTAAATACGTACATTAGACGTTCGGTTAGAGGGTCCATACTTGGGATTTTTTTTTTCTTCAGATATCCTACTATAAAAAGCAATCGTTACTGCGCTCAGGGACTCTCTATATATTTGGGCACTTAAGCTGGTGATTTGGTTGTTTTACAACACGTTACATATGTTACTACTTATACACAATACGATCTGAAGTAAAAAAAAAAAAAAAAAAAAAATAAAGTTGTGGTATATGCCTAATGATTTGTAACTCGTCAGTAATGGCAACCCGTTTCATATGTAACTCTATTGTCAATTTCGAAAAAAAAGTCATTTGAAAGTTTTTAGGCGTAACTGCATGGGGTTGGGCTAGTTTAGTTGAGAAAAAATGGTGCTTACATTCATCTAAGCTTCTAGTTGAAGCTTTCAGAAAGTAATCTGATTTCCAGTGGCATAGTATGCGTTACATTATGAACATAACCACACGCCCAGTAAGCATGTAAAATCGGACCACCATCGGCCCGCCAGCGAAAGGCCATCCGAATGGCGTTTCGCTGGCGGGCCGATAGTGATCGGATGCTGGCTGGTGTATATTGTAAAATTGACTGAAACGCATTTAGCTTGCAAAAGGGTGACACAATATTTTTAATCAGCTGGATGTAATGCATTCAAATTCGGACTTTGTCGTACACACTCGTCTAAAACCATCATATAAAATGCAGATTCTATAGCATGTCTAGGAGAGGATCTAAATAAGCCACTGGCTTACTGTCAGATCCTATTATCAAGTAACATTGTATTTATGTATATCATGTACCTTACCTGAATAAAATATTGTTTAAACCAAACATGACCAATATACTTTGTTTTTGTTTTATTTGATGCTTTACGTGCCATTAACATTCTTTCAGTTATTTAGGGACGGGTCTTGCTGGGTTGAACCAGTACTTAGCTAGGATAAATGTGTCTTGCTAAATGATACAACGCAGTGGCGCCGGTGAGGCTCGAACCCTCGGTCTTGAGTCAAGCACTCTACCACTGAGTCACTGCGCTCCCCGTGATCAGAATACAAAAAAAGAAGAAAAACAAGATAATGCAATGATAATGGCTATGTAACGTATATGACATATGTATAAGACATATAGGGTATGCATAAATTTTTATTTATTAGTTATCCTAATTTCTTTTCGCACCTGCGTACATGTACAGACCCAGAGGGGGCGGGGCAGGTGGTCTCGATTACCCTGGTAAATCACAAGTTATATAGGTGTATTTAGGGAATAAGCAATTGGACCCCGCCCTCAAAGAAGTTGGGCCCCCTGGCAAATGTTGGACCTTCTCTCCAGGAACCTTGGAACAATATATTTTTTTTAAATCAACCATTGGACTTCTGTAAAATAAGTTCAGGACTATAAAGTAAAAAAAAAACGTTGTCAGCTTTTTTTATGACAGATGGACATGATGGACATGGACCCCCATGACGATGATTCCTGAACCCGCCGATGGTGTATATCAACAATTTAAAATCATAGCTGCGAATGTCAAAAGTACATTAAAGATATATTAAAGGGTGTTTCATGTAGAAGTTGCAACTGTATGAGTCGAAAGGTAAGCGAGGAGTACTACCAGGAAATACCACAATCACATACCAGCCCATGGATACATAAGGTAGAGATATTAGAACATTCAAAAAGCATAAAAAACACATAAAATTAAATGCAAATATTTTCCTCGGAAACCAGGACTCGAAAGACTATACGAAAAAACAGGACACAACGGAAAAAACACGATGTGAATAACACCAATGAACCTGCAACAACATAACTACCGCCTTAGAACGGACAACAACCCCAGTAAGTGTAACATCACAGGGAAATAATCAACTGTAATGAGTCAGGGAAATCACAGACAGCCAGAGCTTGGAAACATCTAGAAGCTAGGTTCATCATTTAGTCATAGCTATTGGCTTGACCAATCGTCGTGTGTTAAAGAGGAAACTATGGGTACAAACTATTCATAGTTTACACAGATACTTGTCGAGCACGTGCTG
Source organism: Loripinus fragilis (assembly GCA_964019695.1). NCBI lineage: Eukaryota > Metazoa > Mollusca > Bivalvia > Lucinida > Lucinidae > Loripinus > Loripinus fragilis. The sequence goes on from OZ026520.1 coordinate 52,977,392, forward strand.
CGACCCAGTGATCCTGACCTACATTATACGCTCCAATGACTTTATTACCATACTACGTGATAGCTTGATGTATAAATGCGGGTGGTAATTGCCGCTTCCATATTCTTTGATACACTATAGGTCAGGTGATTCTATTACCTCGAAACAGCGACTCATCGATCTCAAGTATAGTGTTACCATTTAGCCATTGCGTTCGTAAATTCGGGTAGATACGAGTAATTGATATTGTCAGAGTTCACCCAACTGTCCAAGATTTCTGGAATTGCCCCCGGCACCGTTTGCCCCTGTAGATATCATAATTGTTGTTAATCAGAATAAAGGAAAGCATGGTGATTTTGAGTCGGACATGGGCGTCCGAGTCATTATCCATAGAAAATTTCACGTGTCCGTCTCATTATCACCAAGTGGTTACTGGTTCTGATGAATTTATAAAGAAAATCAAACATTTAATGCATATTCTTTAGTAGATATGAAAACAAAATAGACAGATTTACACAAATAAATGATTTTCTGAGACTAGACTTTTATTACTTTGGTCATGACACTGTTCCAAAACAAACGAAGGCTGGTTTTCATTACTGCTGTTTTGCTCGATTTTCGAAGTTTTTCGGGTGCTGCATTTGAAACATAGTAGTGAAGGCCTATGCTACGATATCGTATCAACGGACATAACTTTGATAAAATAAAACTTTGGGGTTTTCAAACCACGACTAAACTTCAAGATATCACGACACATTCTCGTTACAAAGAAGCACCAAAAAAGTGTCCGACTCATGATACCGTCCGACTTACGATCACCTTACCCTAGTGGTTTACAGATTTTATTGCATGGCGTTATTTCACTCCCAGACGCGACGTCATATGATAAAAAATAATAAATAATGCATTAATTTTTTTAAATTGTATTAAAGAGTGTTTTCCACAGTTCAAATTAGAATTTTAAAGCATTCAAAAATGGAATTGATGATTTAAATGTACTATCTGCTATGATCCTGAGTTTCCTGTGATATTACTTGACTTTTCGCTTACTGTAAAGGCGGCAACTTTAATATTCATATCTGGGTGTGGTTCGGCTATTTCATTTGTTAAGGAAGGGAAATCAGGTTTTATTTATAATTTGGTAAAGAGTTAATAAGCTTTTTGAGCCGCGCAAACGTGCGTGCATTTCATGAAAATCCTAGCCGTATACACACTGAACTCACATTTATTAACCCTTAAAGCGCATAGTCACAAAATGTATGTTTTTGTCGTCCACTAAACTGTTTGAAGCCTCATAGATAAACAGTGTGAACCCAGATCAGACTGCTCCTGTAGGAGCAGTCTGATCTGGGTCCACAATGTTTGCCTCCTTGCTTATGTTAAACAGACATTTTCAGATGCAGTTATTTTGCTGGCGTTTTAAGGACTAAATAATGACTGAGGTTGTGGCACAAGATGATGCAGTTACTTTTGAATAAAACCACGCCTCCTTTTCAGCTTTACCTGTGCCTAAGGTTGACTAGTCCTAATTACGCATTCATGAGGCGCCGCCTTTACAGTAAGCGAAAAGTGAAGTAATATCAGGACGCAGTAAGTGCGTAGTAAGGACGACGTGTACGTAGTTATGGCGTAATTAATGTGTAGTCAGCTAGACAGCAGCATTAAGGCAGAAGGATATTTTCATACATGCATAGCAACAAAAAGGTTATAAATTTTCGACTTCATCGGCGAAGTGAGGAACGACACCCCAAATTTAACTGCTTGTTGCACGAATGTCCAAAATTTATTCTGTTAAAAATTAACCAGTTGTGTTCGTCGTTTGTTCAAGCTGTCCCATACCGCAAGTTTGTTAATCTTAGACAACACTCTGAATAGACAACGTGACGGGCGAAACAGAAAACTTGCAAAACGGACGTGACAGTTAAAAATTGATCCAAGGTTGATATCAAATTTCTCATTTGTTCGACATGGTGCCGCTGTGGCATAAATGTCATGAAAACAAAATAGGATTTCAACATTTCAACAACCAATGTGCCAATTTGTGTCTAAATTCGTTCTGGAGACAAAATTGTTCCACTATCTTGGACAGCAAACTCTGATATAGCTGCAGAAATAGTAAGAACGCAGTCACATTAGTCTATCTCGAATGGGAATCTCATGTAAATTTTGTGGCGATTTTGGTGACCTATATCAAAATAAACTTTGGGTCATATGTAACAATTTAAACCATTCACCCATCTGAGTTCAACGTCTAGACCAAATGATGCCGTCACCAAAATGGCCGCCAAAGTGCTACATATGCACATACATAAGTAATTAGATTCAAAGCATTTAATTGTTATGTGGGAATTTCTTGCTTAAATCAAGTTTTTGTCTTTATTTGATCGATTTGGTGTCATATGATACGACAATGACGTGTTTCTTTTTTTTTGATCCCTGGAGCCCATTTTTGGGCTTCACTAAAATTGACCCAGAACCCATTGCCGCACTTGTTATCCCGTATGACATCATGCTGAAATGATAGTTTTTGTTTTCTTTTGTTTATTTGATTGTTTGTTTGCGTTTAACATTCCACCACCAGCTAAGGTCATAAGTAGACGGAGCCATAGTTTAAAGTCTCATCTGACAGACTGGTGAAGCTGGAGATCGAACCCACGAACCCTGGTTTACAGGGTGAGGAGTTAATCCAATACACCGCAGCGGCTCCACCACAGCGGCTCCTGTGCTTTGATGGATTTGCGACCATGGCTGACCCCTGGTGCTATTTTGGGATTCTTTTGTTTTGGGTTTAAAGTCCCAGTCAATTGTCATGGCCATGTCGAGATGGTCACTTAACCTAACCACTCTTTTCTGGGACAGGCTTAGATTTGGCAGTACTTTGTGCACACGCTTTCGCTTGTAAATGACAATATCCCTTCTTGAATCACTGGAAGAACGAAGGAGAATGACGATAGAAAATATTTCATAATCAATCTCCACGAAAATATTGGGCACGGATCAAACTCACGATCCTTGTATCAGCAATCGAACTCACTACGGATTGCGCTACAGGGCCAAGTCACTTTGGGGTTCCTATTCTATTTAAATGGACCCTGGATCCATAAATTCAGTTTTTGCTCTATTTAATTGCGTTGGAGTCATACTATATGAAATGTTGATTGTTGGGCTCATGGACCGGGTCTATCAGTCATATGAGGCCTTCGCAGGGGTTTTTAGTGAACAGGGGGAAAAGGGCATTATTTAAGGGGAACAGAGGAAGAAAGGCAAAATTTTGAGAACAAGTACAATATACTGGGGAACATAAGAAACAACTTTTGAGGGAACAGAGGAACAAGCCAATTTATTTCAGAGGAACAAGGGAACAGGTACACTCCCACATGCGAAGGCATCGCATATCACTGTGGAGACATAGTACCACCAACGTAATGTCATACAATTATAATCGAAATTCACCATTGTAATATAAGCAATCATGTTCAAACAAAAAGCAATTTGTGGTGAGAAGTGACGCAAACCATTTATTACTAGTTAACGCAGTGTCTGCGAAATTGGAGGTAGTGTTGTTATAAGAGGAACATACTGTAAATTCGGAAATTTTCGCGAGCGTTTTATTTTCGCGAAACTTCGCATAGGCGAAGTTTCGTGAAAATAAAATCCTCGTGAAATGGCGAAATCACTCTGTCGTTTAGTGATATTGGTAAATCATGCACTAGTCACAAATTTTGACGTCGCAAATATGTCTTTTAACGCTATTCGCGAAAATAAAGTTCTAGCGAAAATTTCCGGATTTACAGTAAACGTCACCTTACCATATCCAACATGATTTTCAAGCAACTGTATAGTGGGAATTGGCTCATTTGTAGATTCCCATATGATGTACTGATACTGAGGTCTTTTGACACTCAGAAGAAGAGAAATTTTAGTTTCCTTCGAAACATCCACCATCTTAACCTAGTAATATTGTCAATGGTTCTTCCTGGCTGACAATCAGGCATATATATTGTTCGAGAGCATTCTTAGTCCTGTCTTCGAGTGGGGCATGACCAAGTTTCCTTAAAGCTTCGTGGACAGAAGAATCTGCGCTACTGAAAGCTTTCCAACATAATATTTCACATTGCCTGACATTAATCCAGTAATACTGACAAAAGTGAACGTAAAGATCTTTGCATAATTTTGCTGACTTCGGCTGATCTAGACCTATAACCATCACATCAACTCCTGCCTGTTCACTTGCTAAGTACATCTCATCCTGACCTTTGTCAATAAAGATCATATAGGCAAACCATAACCCTTTTTCAGCTACACACCATAAGCAATTAGTGTGCTAAATATGAACACCTTCCATCAAAAAAAGCTCGTGTTACGAGTTGTAAGACAGGTTTCAAGTTTCCTTGACCTGGACATTTGACTCCGAAATTATATCAGTAATCTGAAAACCTTCGATGTCATCTAAACACCATAAGCAATCAGTGTGCTAAATACGAACACCTTCAGGCAAAAATCAAGAAGGCAGTTTGAAGGGAAGCTATATCCCTAACCGCAAAACGACAGAGTGGTTCGAAGTGACGCTGTGACCGAGCAATTAGTGCTCCCAACTGTGGATCACACTGTCCAGGGTTCGATTATTGCTTGACCTATACAGCACTTCATTGCACTCAGCCTTTCATCATAGCTGGACTAAAATACTGTTGAAAAGGACATGAAATACCAATAATATCAATGCATGTCTTTGGTTGCTGAGAGAAAAGTCATAAGCCCCATGACTGGTACCATGAACGGCCATAGACATGTGTTCTGTGCATTTTCTTAAACTTAGGTCAATATGTAACCAAAGTTGACTGAATATCCTTCAAGCATAGGCATGAAGTTATGACTCTGACCTTGAGCCCGCATTACAGAGGGTCTGGATAGGGGTCTGGTATTCACTATTCATTAAAAATTAAGCCCTTTATTCATCTCATTAAATTTTTGAGTTATCCATTTAGATAAGACCAATTATTCATTAAAAGTAAGGAACGTGGCAATGAAATCTGATTCACTATTCATTATTTTTTTCTTCAATTCATTAAAAAATAGGATTATTCATTATTTTTAGGCCCTCATTATTCACTATTTATTTTTTGGCTCATAATTCACTAATCATTATAAAAAAAGGGCCATTATTAACTAATCATTATACCCCATCAAGACCCTCATTACGGAGACATGTATTCTGTACATCTTCTCACTGAAAAAACTATTTTAGCTTAGCCAATTTAAAAGAAACATAATGCAACTCCTTAACTGGTAAATACATTGTGCAAACATGAAATCAAACGTTCGAGTTATTGACCTTCAACTGTGACATTGACCTTGAGTTGGAATGGTTGAAACATATGGTTTGCATACAATGAGTCTCAATGAGTTGAATAGTTGACTAAAGTTACTGGCGTAAAGGATGGAATTTAAAGGTTCAAACTCGTGACCTTAAATTGTTACATAGAGCTTTACCCACAGTGTTGTCATGAATTTTGCATATCCTTACTGAATCGAACATTTCACCAACGGTTTATGAAATCATTCCAGGGGTAAAGGCGATATGGTGCGGACATATAATTAAAGGCTCAAACTTGTGGTTACCACTGGTGACCATGACAATGTAGTTGAATCACACGCTTTGCACATCATCTAGCTTAGACAAATATTCGACAAAAATCAAATATGGAGCGGACATGAAACTCAATATTCAATCCCATTACCTTCAACTGTGACCTTGAGTTTTCATGGTTGAGCTATGTGTTTTGCACACCCTCGCACTGAGATGAACATATTATCAAAGTGTAATCAAACTCCTTCAAGGGGTTGAGGAGATATGGAGCATACGCGCAATTTGAGGCTAAATTCCATTACCTGTAACTGTCACTCTGACATTGAGTCTGCGTATTTGAGTCATGGGTTCTGCACACCGTCTCACTGAGGTGATCATTTTACAAAAGTTTAGAGACTTTTTGAGGGTTCTATTCATAAGATACAAGAGTTATGGATAAACGGATGAATAGCCGAAGCATTCCTATAATCCCCCTCCGCTTCGGGTAGGTGGCTTTATGATTGTGGAGTTTGCTTTAAGAGCTATTAGGCAAATTTTAAATATATTTGACCTTGACCCTTTGACTCCAAAGTCATATTGGCGATCTTACACTTTTGTTGCAATCTACACACCACAGGCAACCATTGTGCCAAATTGAACACCCTTAGTCAAAACATGAAAGAGGAGTTCGTGTTACGTGCCATGAGACAGATAGATTTTAAGTATATTTGATTTTGACCTTCGACTCCAAGGTCACATCGATGATAACATCTGACACCTTTGTTATAATCTACGCACAATAGCCAATAATTGTGCCAAATATAAACACACTCTTACAGTTACAATATTGTGTAACTTTAGTTTCTATTATCAATCTGGAGCGCACGAGCACTAAAGTATAAAAAAGTTTTTTCTTGCTAACAAACTTTATTATATAATAATGGGCCGCGTCGCGAGAAAACCTGTCTTCTGGGGTTTGCGAACTACACAGGCGCAGACCAGCCTGCGCATCCGCGCAGTATAATCAGCGCTTTTGTTATTCGCTTTTTAAAATGTACCATATGTAAACTTGCTACAGGCGAAATTTCAATTCGCTAGCTTGTCTCTGTAGCTGTCGAGACCAAATCTTTGTCCCATTTCACATACACTACAACGTGGATCATGCCCTAGGCTCGTGGGCAAGCTGCACTATTGCATTTCAAAATAGATTTCTGTGTAAATATTGTTTCTGAATAAAATCTGGAGCAGTATTGGCATTAAATCTATTAAAAAAACGTTTATTTTGCCATCATACTTTGATTTTTCTTAAACGCATACTTATTATAATAGTGCGATTGCCGCCATTTCGATGACGTCATTACTCGGACCAGACGCGGAACTCAGATGGGTGAACTAGTTGAAATTGTTGCAAATACCCCAAAGTGTAATTTTATATAGGTCACCGAAAATCGTCACGAAATTTACAAGGGACCCCTTTTTGGCCCGTTCGACATAGACTATTAAGTTATCCACAACCCTGATAGATTCCAATGTTTTTCTTATATACTAATGACATAAAGTTAAACATATTTTGATTATGTTGCTAACTTTTATCAGAATGTCATTTTTTGCAAAATTATCCATTTCCCAATAAAAAGTAATGTCATTCTACCATCCAAAAGTCAGTAATATGCAACTCTACAAATCCTGATGACATCATAGGACCGTGTGAACTGTACCTACTAAAACACTTCCGAAAAACAAAATTTTGGTTTTCTCCAAAAATCGGGAACGTTTTTGCTGACTGTCTGTCAAGTTTGTAGAAAATCACACCGGCATAGCTGTATGGCTCTTGCAATTTCGAATGGGTTTAAGAAATGACGAATTTTGCCCCTTGACACATCACTAACTGAAGATTCCCTTATATATCCGACAAGTTCCTAAATCTCATTGCCGGTCCAAAATGTTTCTGCACCAGGTGTCCAAATTTTTTAATGTTAAGCGAAAACTTTTCTTCAAGGCCGACGTTTCTAAAGTTCATTTATCAACTTTTTGAGACTCGAAACTCAAGCAATCACTGAACTGCTAACCCATTTAAGCTGAATGGATTTTCCAACGCAGTCTTATCAATTGGACCAGTCCATTTTGTCAATGGATTGTTGGGGAATATTTTTTTCATTTTTATTCAAATTCTGATACAACATTATGTTTGCAAACAGTGGAGACACTAATCAGACGCCGCCTTCAGCGGCGGCTGATCTGTGTCTGTACCCTTTGAATATATGTCCCACAAAAAGGACGCTAGGCTTAAATGGGTTAAAATGGTCGCATTTTCATATTGAGTTCAATCACGACTTCAGAGAATCTACTTTTCTCAATAAAATCTGCCATGCAGATGTTGACACCTCTAGGACCGGGTTCTTTATCACCTAACCATTTCACAAAGGCCGCTGTAGCTCGTGACGCTATACTTGTTTCCAGTGACCCCAAAGGTCCAAGAATCACGTTACGTGACTTTGCCGTCAAAACACCTTGCCAAACGTATAGGACGTCATTGTTGCGGTAGCCCGCGTTGTAGTTTTCATCCAGAAAATTTATGAGCTCATTTACTTTGTTTGTCTCCGCCCATGGAGCTTCTATATTGAAACTTGACCAAATATCTATCTGGTTTTCCGTTACTTCAGTGTTGTGGTAAATGCAAATTACCCTGTAAGGCGTCATCCAAATATTTTCCAAACTGAGCCCCCTATCTCCTACATTAGCCATTGGTAACAACTGTCCATTAAATATGTTGCGTACTTCAGACAAAAGAACCCTATGTAACGTATCGCTCATTCCATAGAAATGATTGAAATCCAAGACAACAACTTCTCGCGGGTTCTCGTCTAGGAACTGTCGGATATTTCGCAGTGCTGGGATCACAAGCTCACCATAAAGGCCGTGCACAAATCTCAACTCCCCAGTATCGGGATGCGCGGCTATTCTTATATCAAAGTAGCGGATCCCCAGCTCTAGTTGCTGCGTCAATGTGAGGTTTTGGGTCCTGGACCATTTATGAACTATAGACTTGGTACAGCAGCACGTTCCAATAGTCTGTATATGATCGTCCTGGTCTATCGCTACACCGAGAGAAGGGATGAGCTTATAGGTGCCCGAGTTGTGTGAACCTGAAAATAAATACTGTAAAAATCAGAAGTTTTCGCGAGTGTTTTATTTTGCGAACTTCGCACCCGCGAGGTTTGGCGAAAATAAAAACCATCACGAAATCACTCTGTCGTTTACTAATTTGGTTGGTAAATCATGCCTCAGTCGCGAAGTTTTAGCGCACAAGATATGTCTTTTAACGCTATTCGCGAAAATAAATAAGCCATTTGGTTCATCACTGGAAGCTTTCCAAATAATCATCTTAAAACATGTAAACAACGCATACATGTACCTATTCGATTTCACGTGAAACGTGTAATACATTTTATTTGTTGAAAATTTGCAACGTCTTTTCGTGCAACTGCGTATAATTAAATAGGCTTGGTACTGATTGCATAGGCGCAAATGCCTCAAATAAACGCCCATACTGGTATCCAGCGGTGTTCAAGAGGTCCAAATTTTTGGTCTGAGTCTTCATCTACATAAATACTTTTGTTTACGCAAGCAGTGAATGCTCTGACGCGTCTGCGCATTTGCACAGGTTTATCTGTGGCTTCGCTGCTCGCCGCACATACGCAATTAGGGCTGTCTGTGCTTGCCAAAATATGTGGATGAATAAGAACTATGCTACTCATGATGATGTTTTGTCAGGGCACAAACCGGTAGAAAGGTCTGAGGCTTCGCTGCTCGCTGCACGTACGCATCTAGTGCTGTTTGTGCTTGCCAAAATATGTGGAGGAATTAGAATTAGGCTACTCATGGTTATGTTTTGTCAGGGCACACACAGGTAGAAAGGCCTCGAGGCTTCGCTGCTCGCCGCACATACGCAATTAGTGCTGTTTGTGCTGGCCAAAATATGTGGAGGAATTAGAATTAGGCTACTCATGGTTATGTTTTGTCAGGGCACACACCGGTAGAAAGGTCTGAGGCTTCGCTGCTCGCCGCACATACGCAATAAGCACTGTTTGTACTGGCCAACATATGTGGAGGAATTAGAAGGTTATGTTTTATCAGGTTCTTTCTATACACTCAAATCGAAAGACCCTGGTTTTGTCGATATATAAAAAAACTAGTTATGGGCCACTTTATATACACACTAGTTATGGGCCACTTTATTTCTTGTTACACAATTAATAAATACTTTTTATAAAGTAAATAAAAACGCAAAAATTAGTGCTTTACGTTGGTAGAGCGATGTTTTGAATCCAATTGCAAGTTGCATATTACCACAGCACACTGTAACAAATTCGAAAATGGTATAAATCTTTTAAAACCACTGCTGTAGGAGATATACTGCAGATCCAAAAATCTTCATTTTTTATATTTTATCCATTGATCTTGAAAATGGCCTAAAACTGAGATGTAAGGATTACTGGTACATTGTGCATGGTATCAAGTGAGGTAGTGCCCAACGAAATAATTATAAACAATCGTTTGGACGCTAACATGCCTGTTCTAAGCACACTCCCGGTTTATTCTGACAATGCAACTCGTACACATTAGTTTGATATGTGTAATTCTGCACAGTTTAATCTTCAAAAACAGCCTGTATGGCCTGATTAAGACGCAGATAAATTTCATTAAAATTCTTTCTGCGGTTTTTTTGTATACAACATCTCAGTATAGTTTGTGATAATTATGCACTATGTTATAATGCTCAAAGTTATCCTCTTTTGTTAGTATTCACTCCGAAGAGCCAACTGTCTCCTATGCATTTGTTCATACGCGTGTTCCAAGCATAACCGGTAGCTTTCATATCATGTAAGATTATTATCTAACACCCAATTACATGTAGTACAAAACATACAGTAATTAAAATATGCGTTTCTTTTGCTTTTGAGTATATGGTAACACCCATATATGAACACAGTTAGACTGGCAATTGTCCAAGCAGTAGAAAAAATTGTTTTTTCTAAATCAACACCTCATACTAAGAAGAAATTATCCACTCTTATAGCACTTTTACTCTTTTAAGGACATATGCTACTTAATACTTCCCATATTGAAATATTTTCAATACTTTGCATACAGTTTGTTTTATGCATGGGCTATCCATTTATGAAATAAAAAGGATATGTCACCGTGCTTATTTTTTCAGAATCTCATATTGAAGTTTACAGCATTTGACCAATTTTCTAAAAATATAAAATAATAACACTAGTCCTAATTATCGAGCTAAAACGGTTGTCATCTTCAGCCAGCTTCTTTCTTTTAACTTAAATTACTGCCCATGACCTCAAACTTTAAAAAAAATGTGCATGTTTACTTGTTATCCAATGCTGTGACAAGATACTGCATGATATATTTTGGCAATTTGTCGAAAAATGGAATTTGTTTTTAGAATAAATCATGTATTAAAAAATCTGATATTGAAAATCTTGAAAATTTATTTTTAATTCATGGACTATAATAATACCTTTCAGAAAAAAGAATAAAAATCTGGGGTCACCGAACTAATTCTCTTTCTAGAGGGCCAAATTTAACCCCACCCCCATAGGTTTCATGTGTAATTCAATATATAAAGTTCGGGGATGACCATTTCGGTCGTTTTGATGATGCCATTTTACTAGTATATGAAGTAATTAAGCATTAAAATGTTAAAAAAGAAAGAAAAAACACACTGAAAATATGTGCGCATCCGGGAATCGATCCTGGTCCTCTGGCTTTGTAGCCAGACACGATAACCACAAGGCCACGAGGTCAGGTCGTGCGCCGCTCGAAATAACCATACAAATAGTATAGACTCGGCCACTATCGTATTCGTAACCAGGGTTATGGTGTACGTCTTTTGATTTCGACTGAGCTACATTTATCTGTCTTTAGTGCTGAGACGATCAGTTCTGAAAAGATGCCAATAGATATTTCGAACACACTTTAATTAGTTATTTTGTGAAGAAAATGTCGGAAAACCGATATGACATTAGAGTATCGGAAGCTGTGTTGATCCGAATCCGTTAAGGGTCGAAAGACAGGACCCAGACAACTTTCCCCGTTTGCAGACGCGAGAGAGGTGCGCATTGGAAATAGCCGCATATGTCTTTAAAGAGACTAGGTCTGTAACTATGAACATTTTTCGAAAAAAAAAATCTTTTTAAACATAAAATTGTGTAAAAATAGAACTAAGTTATGTTTTCACAATAAATATGCACAGTACAGCTGAAAACTGCATGGAAAAGTGAATTATCTCATAAAACAGGTGATTTTTCTCTTGTTCTGAATTATTTACGTCCCTCCAATAATTCTAGACAGTTGATTTTACTCATAAATGCTGTTGTTTTGATCGTGATAATGGTAAAATGTTTACCTGAATTTGAGTATTTTTACTGTATTCTTGAAAAATAGAAACTGTATTTCCAAAATTAGAAGATCAAAAGTTACAGACTATGCAGCTTTAAACTCAATTCTCATCAGATTCTTTGAAAAGCCGGTTAGATGAGTATTTGAGAGAATAGTACATGTATCCATAAAAATATAAACCTCATTGAATGGATTGCACAAGTCTAGAATAAAAATCTACAGTACCTGGAATAGCCAACCAACTGAGAGGTGCCTTGGTCACGTGTCCCGGAAGAGAAGACATCCATTGTCTATACATGTTTTAGAAGTTTAGCCAAAATGAATTTAGGGAACCAAATCTGTTAGAGGAATATTTAATTAATAACGATACAATTTATGCAAGTCAATAAGAAGGCCTGCGGCTGGTCATTTTGTCAAATAATTAAACGATTTGACATCTTAATCGAGTTTATAACCTAAATGCATATTATACGTGTGCGTCATAACGTGAGAATTGAGTCCATTCAGTCCACGAACTCGGATTGCATACGTCGTTGGGCCACCAACGGCTCGCCAGCAATAGGCCATTTGGCATATCGCTGGCGGGCCATTGGTGGCCCACTGTTGCGTGCTAGCTGGGTATATAGGTCATGGGACAATTTTGAAGAGCTAGATCAACATGTACTTCCGCGCAGAGTTTATCTCTGACTTCATTATGCGACCAGAGAGATCAAGCTATAGGCCCACGGTACAATGCTCATTCTGACCATGTTAGTAATTTTATGTACTACACTCCTGCCCAATTTTTATTCGATTCATTTGCAGGATTTCAACAATTAACACGTGGGGTAACAAGCAGGATGAAAAACAGGGTTGATTCTGATAGAAGCCAGCCGATCTGGATTTACACTGTTTCCATAACAGAATACATCCTGGTTCAACATGGTGAGGGTTAGTACAGTTTATTATAGCAAAGCATATAGAAGTAGAGTCATCATCTTAATTGTAAATATTAACCCATACAAGCCTAGCGTCCTTTTTTGTGGACAAAGGCAAACAGCGCAGACCCAGATCAGACGCCGCAGAACGCGGCGTCTGATCAGGGTCTCCGCTGTTTGCTCACAGAATTTTCTATTATGATTTGACTAGAAAATAATAATACCCAACACCCCTAAAATTTGAAATAGACTCGTCCTTTCGATAGAGATAGGAAAGTTCATTCGGCTGAATGGATTAAGCTGCTGTTGGTTTACAGTGTGTTGCACTGTGGCTTTCAACTTACCAGTCTTATGTGCACCAGTCCACTGTCACATGATACAACGGCAATATTGGAATGCCTGGAAAAGTTTACTAGATTTTCGTCCCCATTTCAGGCGGATGAAATTTCCTATCTCTCTTGATAGGACGAATCTATTCCAAAAGTTAGGGATGTTTGGCGGTATTTTTCGTATTTATTCAAAAGTACATATAATATTCTGTAAGCAAACAGTGAATACCTGATTAGACGCCGCGTACTGCGGTCTGGGTCTGCACTGTTTGCATGTGTCCAACAAAAAGGACGTTTTATGCTTATATGGGTCGTAAGAGAAATGCGACGTTGTTTTGACGATGATTGTCAGTATAAATTCTTGAATATTCATTTGCATGACGTTCGATACAAAATGAGCCAGTGCATGAGATTTCCAACAATGTGGTATGTGCGACCAGCAAAGCCTCAGATCAGCCTGCGCATACGCGCAGTCTGATCAGAGCCTGTGCTAGTCGCTTGAATATTTTATGAAAATAAAGCTACTGGCCGAAAAAGGAGGCTGCACTGGCTCGTCCGGGTCTACACTTGTCAAATTACCACATTGTTGGAAATCACATGTTGTGACTCAAATGTAAGTGAGTATGACTTAGAAATGCCACAATCACATACTACAGACCTACACATGGCACCGCGAACAAGAGTCACACACGGTGCTGCAAAAAAGTTGCTGGCCAGTTTGGGGTGTACAGAGTCTGTTTTGAGTCCCTGTATGCAGGAGTGAAAATGTGCAGGAAAGACTTCTGCGCATTGGGCCTGTGGGCACTGGTGTAGCCAGAGTCGTGTTGGCTTTGGGATCTTGGCTGGTCAGAGCTACATGAAAAGCCAGCGACAGGATTCTCTGATGCTATGCTACATACATTTACTTCATAATTAATAGTATGATTATCATTCTGTTCCAGGCAGAAATGGGGTCCCACGTTTTTGGCTTCACTGCCCTAGTGTTTATTTGGACGATTTCGGAAGCTCAGTCTTCTACGGGACGATTGGAGCTTGGGTGAGCTTGTATTCTGGAGTTTGGAGAGAACAGGTCCCTGGGGACTTCTTGTCTTTAGTTCGACCAAGGAATCATCACCACATTTGTTTGAAAAGCTGTTGACTGGGACATAAAGAATCATTTCGAACAAACAACCTAAAAGGTTAACACAAAGCGTACGATTTAAAGGGCATAGACAAACAAGCAGACAAAAATGCAGACGTCACACGATGAAATGTCTGATCAGGATCTACACTGTTTGCTTAAACGATACTTTGTACAACAATTGCTGTAAACTGACGTTTGTCGCTGTTAATAAACTAGACTCCCCCAATAGAATTATCAATAGGATCGTCCAATTCATAATGATATTAGACTTCAATAGGCCTCACTTGTTTGAGATTGTTTAAACGGTAAAACAGTACTTATATAAGTGCCAACACTTTCGCCAGCAAATTTGATATAGCGGTAGGGAGGGAATGACCCTAAAGTAGGAATATTTTTTTGACAAATGTTGTAACTAAATTATATGTTTGGAACTGTCGACTGCACTAGCGGCCCGGCAGTGCAGTGTTAAAGCAGGTCATTGTGTCAATTCTAAAGTGTTTCCTTAAATATTAAATGTACATGTGACATCGTATGAAACATTATATATCGGGATAACATTGGAACAGCTCTAAAAGCCCTGTGAAATAAGAACATAAGTATACATTACCATCGTTTGCTTGTTTGTTTTTTTGTTTGATTTGATTCTTTACGTTCCATCAACAATCTTTCAGTTAAACAGGGGCGGGTCTTCCTGGGTTGAACCAGTACTAAGCTAGGATAAATGTGTCTTGCTCAAGGACCACAACGCAGTGACGCCGGTGAGGCTCGAACCCGCGGCCCTTCGATCTCGAGTCAAGTTTCATAGAACATTCTGTATGAAAACCAGCGGAGACCTTGATCAGACGCCGCATTCTACGGCACCGGATCCGAGTCTGCAGTATTTCGCCTTATCCCGCAAAAATGACGATATGCCTACGAGGGCTGTTCAAATATGAATGCAAGTAGCTTCATAACTTTCTTCATATGCTAAGATAAAATAGGATACGTTTCTGGAGCAGAAATATTTGTCGCCTTTAAAATGGCACCAAAAATAAAGAAGCACTCATAATATTCCTTAAGTTACAGACGCTTATATAAAGGCCACGCCTGTATACTGAAGTTTTTCTGAAGCAACGTGCAATACACGTTTTGGTACGTGTGCGGATATAGTACCATATTTTTGTAAGTTTGAGACAAACTCTAACACACCTCGCCTAACAAACTGTGATATATCGGACAATAATTCACTACTTAAGTGTGTGATAGCTAACGTCACTGGAAAATGACGTCATTCATGTCGTTAGACGGTGTAACGTCGTTTTAACGCTTGAAAGACGTTACAATTACATGTGAACGTATGCGACGTAGTCTAAGTATTGGCGGGAGTTCTTCAGTGCAATGGCGGAAAGTTGGAAGAAGCTGAAGACTTCGAATGTGTTTCCGTCGTTTATTGTGTGTTAGAATCGAAATAGATCAGCTGCAGTGCGTGAATTGTTGAGTAATAATTCACTGTTTGTCGGTCAGTTGTACGAAGATAAATTACTCGCGCTGCGCGCTCGTGATTTGATCTTCTTTACAACTGACCTCCAAACAGTGAATTATTACTCAACAATTCACTGCTGGAGCTGATCTATTTCTTAAATCAAAGTACCCCACCCATTAATGTTAAATGTAAAATTAAATGCTATTGTGCTTAAAACTGGACATTTCAAACAAATTTTATGACAACTGGAAGTTCTAATTGATATGAATAAATTTCCCAGGATTTTTTTTTTAAATTTTGGTGTAACTAACAATCTGGTTGCTATGGTAATTATCCAAAATAATGTTATCTTAACAATGACCAAATAAGTCCTGTATCATGCATAACTTGATATAAATACCATTCTCATTAATGTTATGTCATTGATTTGAGGAGCAAACGGATTAAACCTCAATAAAAGCATGGTTGCCATGGCATTTTGGTCATTTTATTCCTATGGAAACTAAAAAAGTTTCCATATTCAACTAGAAAATTACCAAACTGAGGGACATTTAACACAAACACAACAACAATAACAACAACAAACTTGTGCAAGGGGGTCCGTGGCATGCTCCCCCGATTATTTCTTTTTTATATATATAAAAACGGTGCGCGATCTGGTGCATAATGAGTGTTCCAAAGGTTGTCATAAATTATCAACCTAAAAATCAACAATTTATAGGATAATAAATCAACAACCCAAAACTGTGCCATATTTTCTCCAATATCAATTCAGATGCACACGATAATACAAAAATAAATACATTCACATTTTACAATGGGGTCTGCGGGCAATAGCCCCCGAAGCCAAAGAAATGTTAAAAATGGAAGCTTTTCCTTGTTCTTCTTCTTCTCCCGATAAGTGCAGGGCCCTCTCTGGAGCATTATCGCACTGAATATTTACAAGGTGCATCTGAGGCGTGGTTAAAAACTTGTAAAAGCGATTTAAAAACGGATAAAAACATTCCTCAGTTGTATCTAGAAGTGACCGGGCAGCCCTCCCTTGAATGTCTCTAAGGTTGGCGCTGTGACGACACACTCTGGTAACTGGTTCCAAAGGCGTATCCCTGATGGAAAGAAGGAGCACCGATATGCGTCGGTTCTACAGAATGGTTGTAGGTAGCGCATGGAGTTCCCTCGTGTACTGAGAGTGGCTGGATGAAGAAGAGATGTAGCTGAGATGTCAATAAGGCCGTATGTAATCCTGTACATCATCACCATCTTTGCCTCTGTGCGTCTTTCTTGCAGGGTTTCCAATTTGAGGTTGGAAATCATTTCCGATACACTGCTTGTGGCGCGGTAGTCCCCTGTGACGAATCTTGCAGCGCGGCGTTGGACACCTTCCAACTTGTTGATGTTGGACTGTGTGTAGGGATCCCAGGCTGATGAAGCATATTCCAGGATGGGCCTGACCAAGGTTTGGTAGCTCTGCGCTTTGGTGTGGCTTGGGCAGTTGTACAGGTTTCTTCTCAGGAAAGCTAGGCTGTTATTGACCTTCTTTGTAGCTTGGTCTACATGGGCATTCCATGAGAGGTTGTCTGTAAGGGTGACGCCGAGATACTTCCCGGATTTGACAGTGGCGAGTTGGTGACCATGGATGGTATAAGAGCCATTTATCTGAGTCCTCTTTTTGCTGATCCTGATGACCTCACACTTCAGCGGGTTTAAGGACATCTGCCAGTCCCTTTCCCAGGTCTCTAGACGACTGAGGTCTTCCTGTAGTATGCGGTGATCTTCTGTAGCCGAGAACAGTGCCCTGAGGAACTCCAGATACGACAGGAACAGATGATGATGTTTTCCCTTCCACAAGGACCTTCTGGCTCCTGCCAGTTAGGAAGCTTTCAATCCAGGAAAGAAGTTGGCCTCTGATCCCGTAGTGCTGGAGCTTCAGCAAGAGGCGTTGATGGGGAACCTTGTCGAAAGCCTTACTGAAGTATTGCATCAATTTGTCCACCATCTTCTAATCCTGAGGCTAGGTCTTGGATGGTTAAGATGAGTTGACTCTCACATGATCGTTTCTTGCGGAAACCATGTTGGTTATCCGGGAGTATTTTGTGGAAGTCGAGGTGCTTCATTACTTGGCTGTGAAGTATATGCTCCATCACCTTGCAACAAACAGCTGTTAACGAAATTGGTCTGTAATTGGCGGGTGTGCTGCGGTCACCTTTCTTGAAGATAGGAGTGACGTCTGCCGTCTTCCAGTCATCAGGAATATAACCCTGATTTAGAGAAGCTGTAAGAATCAGACATAGAGCAGGAGCTAATTCGTTTGCAGCCTCTTTGAGGAACCTGGTTGGTATGTTGTCTGGTCCTGAAGCTTTGTGAGGTTTTAGACCCCGTAGCAGTTTCTTCACTCCTGCTGTGCCGATCTCGAAGGCCGGGACATCAGGAAATGGGCTGGGTCCTAGTGTTGGAAGGGAGGATGTGTCTTCCTCTGTGAAAGCACCGGCAAACTGGTTGTTGAGGATGTTAGCCTTGACCTGAGGGTCGCTATGAGCAACACCGTCTCTTCCCAATGGGGAGATACCGCTGCTATCACACTTCTTTGCTTTAATGAAGGACCATTGCTTCTTTGGGTTGCTGTCATCTCCAGAGACAAGGTCTTCAACATAGTTGTTGTAGGCTTTCCTACAGTAGAACTGGGTCTCTTTCTGGAGGTTCTTGTATTTCTCGATGTCCTCATGGGAATTGGTTTGTTGAGCTCTGCGATACGCTTTTTCTTGCGTCTGGAGAGTCTTTTCGCACTCCGGTTGATCCATGGTTGGCTGAATCTGGTCGAAGTCATTTTGGTGGGGACATTGTCTGTGATGGCTTGATGACACATATCCTTAAAGTCACCCCATTATTGGATTATATCTGTCGACGTCTTATTCTTTGCCACAAATGAAGCTGATGCGAGACTGACATTCTCCTTCATGCCGACATAATTAGCACGCTTCCACAAGAAGATCTTACGCTGTGGTGGTTTACTGCGTGTGGCTGAAATGTTGCTCGCAACAAAGACAATGTGGTGGTCGCTTATCCCTGGGACTGGTTTGCATTTCTGGATAAGTGTTTACATCAAATATTACATACCAGGCGTGTAGATAGCCCTGTAAGGATGTAGATTCAGATTTGTGCTAGGGGGGGGTCCGTGTGCCTGCTCCCCCGGATTTTTTTTATAAAAATGGTGCAGTCTGGCGCATTCTGAGTGTTCCAAAATACGTTATAACCAACCTAAAAATCAACAACTTTTGGGATAATTTTCCACAATAGTAAAAATTGTTGGCCATATCAGGCACCAATACATGTACCAATCCAGATTAGCATGTTAGCACGACAGTAAATACATTTAGATTTTCCAAGGGGGTTTTGGGGGCTTTCTCACAGAAGCCGAAGATTTTTAAAAACGAAATGAAGGCTTTTCAATTAAGGTGAGATGTTTTTACTTTTTTGCAGGGCTCCCTAAATCTCCAAAACTATTAGCATGGTTCCCAAATCTGAAAATAAATACCAGTGCTCTCCAGCTCCCTGAAAATAAATAGCCATTCTCCCCAGATCCCCAAAACCCCTGGGGGCCCAGATGTAAAAAATGCATGTCGGTGATTTGTCTTGCCGGTGAAGGCATACGGTTGGGGAGTTTGATTAGGTATGCCGTATGGAGGGGTTTTATCCAGAGGACATCTAAGGGAGATAACAATCACAAAGAAAATTATTAGTCAGACAGAAGCAAGAGGTATATTGCCTTTTTCCTCATCTTTGCTGGCTCCTCGTATCATCGATTACTCATTTAATGAGCCAGCAAGTATTGATGGTGTATTTAGTAAAAAATTTGCATTCAGATTTCCTGTAGAATTCTCTTTGATGTAGGAAATTTCCGAATCATAAGGATCTACAAGTATAAGCTTTCACAAAGGCACTGTCTCCGGGTCCGGTACCGGACCTCTAGACTACGGGTCCGGTACCGGACCCCTAGACACTGATTCTAGGGGTCCGGTACCGGACACCGAGCCACGCCTATGAGGACTGTCTCGGGGTCCGGTAGTTTGTGAAACAACTACTGACAAGTCTAGGAATACGGGTCCGTACCTGCACGTATATGTAGTAACAGTTATTTTACCAGCAAAAACTCATGTTGAAGTTTCACTTTGCTTCGTCCGCCATCTTTGATCCTCAAAGGGAAACCAATCTGTATTTACTGTCATGCGTCACACTATTCAAACAATTAAGCTTATACAAAAGGTATATAAATAATAACGGTACAGTAAAAAAAAGAACGTAACTCACCTGTAACAAATCAATTATCTTCTCATCTTCAATTAAAGGAACCAATTAAACTATTTGTTGGCAGCTGATTAGTGATATGAGTGAGCAGTGTCAATTAACCTTACACAGGTTGGGGAAAAGCCTTAAAGCCACTATTATAGCTTCTTTCGGCTATAATAGCTTCAAATAGCTAGCGAATTGGTCACTGGAAGACATGTTTTTCGGAAATATTTTTAAATCGCGTCGAGTCGCACCTTCTCCTTTTTACACCACACACGAAAACATGTGACTAATGTCCGCTGTATCTTACTTTCTTCCAGCACCCTCCTGATTTTTGTGTAGAAAACACTGTTTTTGGCGTTTTTATCCAAAAGACGATCAATAACGATAAAAGATACCGATGGAATGCTTTTTTGTAAAAATTCTTGAAGAATTTCAATCAACTGCTGTTTCTATTCACCATTGCAATCCCAGGATGCAGCATTTTAGCCTGGTTTCCCGCATGCAGCTTCTTTCAGAATCATTTTGGATAAAGTATGGTAGGTAATGTGTACCATAATATGAAATCAAAAATATTATTGATTAATTTATTTGCCAGTGTCCTGGATAGAGAGCACATGTCACTGACGTTTTATTTATACATGTATAGAATTTAGCGCATATGCAGCTCACATAATCCATGCAGACATGTCTGTCATTTCCTGCATTATTCGAGCAATTTGCTTGATTGTCACAAGCTATGACAACAATAAATGACCACTGCAAAAGTGCCTTTATACTAAGGCTTTTTGGAGATAGAAGGCAGACTTAAGCAGTTCTGCTTCTAAGATGCCAACTGTTCTGGGGTGGAGGGGCGGCAGTGCAGTTCTCAGCGTTCGGCCATGAAATCCCCTGTGCATTGCGGAAACCCCAAAGATGACAGGCAAACCATTGACACATGTATACCAGTTGTTCATGCACTTTTTTTCTCACTAATCGACATTCTCTCAGGCGGGATTTTCTTTTTCGATAATAATTGCTGAAACAAAAAGTGTCTAAATCTCTTGTATTTTTGATTGGGGTTAGGGGGTCCTCTTTTTTTTATATATCTTCTTCCCTGTTCGTACCCCTGAATTTTTATAGCGACTTTTATAGCTTGATTACTGGGTTGATATGTGCATGAGTTCTTTGAATTACAGACATCATACTGGTGGATAAAAAGATATAATTATGCTCATCATTGGGCAGCTGAATAAACATGCGCGGATCCAGGAAGTTGCGTCAGAGGGGGGCCAACTTTGACGTTTTTTTTGTTTTTAGTTTAATGAGGGGAGGAAGGATCCAAATACCACTATTAATGGGCCATCAATGGCCTGCCAGCGAAATGCCATTTAAATGGCGTTTCGCTGGCGGGCCGATGAGAGCCCAACATTGAATGCTGGATTGATAGCTTTGTGATTTTAAGGGGGTCCGGGGCAGTATTGCTAAGAAAAGTTTTAATGAACCATATATTTTTGTACTTTTTCAGGGGGGTGGGTCCGGACCCCCCCCCCCCTCTGGATCCGCACATGAAAAAATACAAATTGTGTAAACACCGTGCCAACTTAGGCATCAAAATTCATTTCATAACCACACTAACTCAATCAAACAAAGAAGACGTGGAAATATACAATACTGACCGTAAGGATAACATTATAATCAAATTCCGATTGCCTATCAAGGTACATATTATCCACCATACTTTACCCAATGGATTCTGAAAGTAGCTGCAGGCGGGGAACCAGACTTAAATTACTGCTTCTGGGATAGCAATGGTGGAACTGAACATCGAACGTTTGATATTCTTCAAGAAAATTGAAGAAATAAACATTTAATCCGCTTCTTTTATCAAAATCATCAGTCTATTGAATGAAAACGGCAAAAATAGTGTTTTCTACCCCAAAACCGGGAGGTAGCTTAGAGAATAAAAGATACAGTGGACATTAGTCTTATGTTTTCGTGTGTGTTGTAAAAAGGAGGAGGTGCGACTCGGAGCGATTTAAAAGTATTTCCGAAAAACATATCTTACAGTGACCAATTCGCTAGCCTTTTGAAGCTATTATAGCTGAAAGAAGCTATAATAGTTGGTTTTAGGCTTTTCCCCAACCTGTTACATAGTCTGTAGTATAGATTCATTATTCAACTATAGATTTCAAAGAGACTCACTACTGGGACAACAGCAGTGGATCTTGCTGGTATCTTTTGACATTCGGACATAGCTTTATAAGATGACTCTGAGTCTTTTTTTCTGTCTTTTTTTTTAACAAGTGATATGGTCCAAAAAGGAAATGATTTTTTAGCATAATTACAAACAGTGTTGAACAAAGATCAGACTGCTCATACGATAACAGTCTGATCTGGATCCACACTGTTTGCTAGAGAGACGTTACAAATGGATATCCTAAGGTTGAAGACTCGATCGCGGAAATGCATCTAAAATAATGACAAACAGTGATGAACAAGATCAGACTGCTCCTATGATAACAGTCTGATCTCGGTCCACTCTATTTGCTACAGAGACGTTACAAATGGATCTACATAGGTTGAACGACTCAATCGCGGGAATGCATCTAAAATTTACGTCTGCTGGAGTTATCTGCTACATGTAAATGCTTACGCCAACGGCTAATTTCACCGTGGACCCTGATCAGACTGTCCTAGGAGAGCAGTCAGATTTGTGTCCGAACTGTTTGCTACAAAGACGTCTTACGGACAGACAAACATTGCGAATCCGTTTCAGGCCACTCCTAGGATAGCAGTTTGATACGGGTCCACACTGTTTGCTACAAAGACGGCTTATGGGTCGTTATGTCAGGGAAATGCAACTTATGCTTACGTCAATGGCCAATATCCGCGTACAGACAAACATTTGGGACCAGGATCAGACTGTTCCTATGAGATCTGGGTCAATATTGATTGCTTCAAAGGCGTCTTTAAATAACGAACTAGTAGACGACATACGGGTCGTTATGTAAGGAAAATGCAACTTAGTCTTACGTCAATGGCTAATTTCTCCGTACAGACAAACATTGTGGACCTGGATCAGACTGCTCTTAGGAGAGCAATTTAATCCGGATCCACACTGTTTGCTACAAAGACTGGACTGGAATAATCTAGCAGAACATAAATGGCGTTTCGCTGGCGTGCTAATGATGGCCCAACATTGCTGGCTTAGTAGCTTTTTAATTTTTCAGGGGATCCTGATCAGTATTGCTAAGTAACCCTATATTTCTTATGATTTTTCAGGGGGATGGGGCTACGGAGCCCCTGCCCCCCCCCCCCCCCCCCCTCTGGATCATCGCATCATGAATACGCCCAACTGATGTTAGATCCCTATCATAAATGCCACCATCGGCCCACGCGTTTTGCTTGTGTTCGACAGTGGTCTGATTTTGTGTGCTTATTTGGTCTTAAGCTTTTGGGTGCTCAAAAGAACCGTCTCGCCGCTGTGAATAACTTCCCGTGCTAGCATGTTATATCGGGCCAAAATCGGCCCACGTTTTAAGCTGTTTTATTTTGAATAACTTCGGACCACCATCGGCCCATGCGTTTCACTGGTGGTTGTGGTGGATGGACGGATGGGCGGACAGACAGACAGACAGACAGACAGTTATGTGACCAATTAGCTGGCAAGAAAGCAATTAAACACTGCACCTGCAATCACCGTTTGCTTACTTCAATGAAAGTGCAAATTGGTATTTACCTTTAGGTTAATTATCAAGTAGACAGATACCAACAATAAATTAATAAGAACATTGAGACAAACACCAATTAAATGACATCAAACCCTGCGCCAATTCACTGATGCGATAGTAAGTTACCCCTGACATTAATTACCTTTATTCATGACCATATTGAAAAAATGAGGATAAGAAAAATAAAAATAAAAGGAATAAAGTAAGACAAATTATGTTTTTTCACTCTTGTCCGTTAAAAATCTTATACCTTTTGTATAAGCTTATACTTGTTTGAATAGTGTGACAGTAAATACAGATGATCAAAGATGGCAGACGAAGCAAAGTGATACTTCAATACGAGTTTTTGTTGGTAAAATAACAGTTACTACATATACGTGCAGGTACGGACACGCATCCCCGTATCCCTAGACGTGCCGAGTAGTTGTTTCACAAATTACCGGACCCCGAGACAGTCCTCATAGGCGTGGCTCGGTGTCCGGTACCGGACCCGTAGCCCCGTAGTCTAGTGGTCCGGTACCGGACCCCGAGACAGTGCCTTTCACAAAAAGCTTGGTCTGGGATCTACATCTACACTACATCTACATGGGATGATCATATATCTATCTGTATGATCTATCTTGATATGCTTCCATACACCCCAGCGTACATTTTAACCAGAGAGCAACATACATTCATGACAGACATAGACAGTTCCCAATGCGCATGCGCTAACAGACTAAACGCCTTTCTTCCAAGCTATCGGAATTTATTTTATAAAACAGTGGTATTCAGTTGTAGGAACACTGATCTATGATTGGTACCTGCGGAAAACATTATTCTCCAGATTGGTATCTTCATTTTACTGAAATTATATCAGAAAACTGATAAATCCAACTTTTTTCGCTGTCCAAACAAAGATTTTTCGGAACTTCCGGTTACGGACGGAAACACTGAACGGCTGTTTTCATCACTTCCTCCCTATTGTTTACATGTGCGTATCAGAATGTAGTTTTTAGAAGAAGCCATGACATGACACCGTTTCTGCTTTTGCTTATCTCAGTTTTGAGATTCTCTGTTATCTCATTATACCCAACACCAACACAGACTGGACACAACACAATGAGTTTCCATAGGACAGGTAACATGACCAGTTTCGCTGGAGAGCCAGATTTTCCATGTCGATCATGTAAACAAAATGTTGCAGACAACCATGCAGCAGTTCAGTGTGATACTTGCTCCCAGTGGTTTCATGCCCACTGTCAGAATATATCTGCCCCTCAGTACGCTGCTTACGCCTGTCTCCAGAGTTTCTCCTGGCTGTGTCTAGACTGTGGTTCTCCCAATTTCAGTTCAGTGCCCTTCGGATCGCTCACGTCCCTGCCAGTCTCAAATATGTACAGTAGTTTAGACTCTATAGACTCTAATGACCATACTGATGCTCACAGTACACAATATACACCAAACATTTCTAGACCCGCTGAAAGCAGTTTCAGTCCAGGCAGCAATGTGGAAATGCCCTTTTCATCAACCCCAGTTAAAATGAAACATACCTCAGCCATAAATAAATTCAGCAGACTGAAAGTTCTCAGCATAAATTGCCAGTCCATCCAGAGTGTAGAGAAACGTGCACGGTTTTATGCTTTGTTAGAACAACATAACCCTGACATAGTGGTGGGGACTAGGGCTGCCACGTTTATACATGTAAACGGTACCGTTTCGTGTTTTTGCAATAAACGTTTACAAAATTGGCATACCGTTTACACGAACTTTAGCACGTGACCAGCGTCCTGGTTTATAAATAGCCTTTCCTAATGAACATCCCGTTCTGGATCATCAATCAATTCTTTTGTTTTCTCAGATTAGGCTGTATTTGATAAAAGTATCAACTGCAAAAAGAATAGTACCGCGGACATGCTCAACGGAAGGGAGCATTTTTCAAATTCTTTGAGTATCGCGCCTGCACAGACAGTGACTCGTAGGGCCATAGAAATGCCCTGAAAATTGTCTCACTCAGCCACTGCTTGGAGCAATTATATTCCTGTATTTTTAACAGTTGTGTAAAGGTTTGGTGGAGACGCATCTTGTTTACTTCCTGTCGGCGTGTGTATTGATGCGTACGTGATGATTGGCAGATATGTCTTGTGCGTGTCAACTCATTAATTACACACTTGCAACTGAAGAAAATGTTGGTAATCTACGAGTCTGCGCATGTTGCAATCACTTTCCAATAACTTGAAATGAGTTTTATCCCAACACCCAACCAACTCATTTCGAGTATTCGCACAAGGAACATTTTCAAGGAGTTTTTTTTAAGGAAAAATATCAGCGATTTTACCGATCTGCATAATGAAAAAAATCAAATCTGGAAGTTCCGTGTAAACGGGATCATTTCGGTTAGTGGAACTCGTGTAAACGTTTACCAAATTTCGTAAAGGTGGCAGCCCTAGTGGGGACAGAATCTTGGCTGCATAAGGATATCCTGGACAGTGAAGTATTCCCCTCATCCCTTGGCTTCAATCCCCCAATTAGGAAGGATAGGCCTCCTGGAAATAAAGGTGGTGGAGTCTTTATCTTAGTAAGTCAAAGACTAATAGTAACAGAGCAACCCCATCTTGCCACAGACTGCGAGCTTGTCTCGGCAAAAGTACAGGTAGTTGGGGCAAAACCATTACTTATAGCTGCTTACTATCGCCCATCAGAACATGATCAGGTAAGTGCAGAGGAACTTAAAAAATCCCTAGCCCGAATTGATCAGTCTAAGTCACACGTATGGGTCCTTGGAGACTTTAACTACCCCAAATTCTCATGGGAAGACAACCAACCTTCTATCAAACAAAACTGTCCAAATCTAGATATGTACCAGGATTTTGTTTCGACTATAAATGACAACTGTCTCACCCAAATGGTGTCTGACCCCACAAGAGAAAACAATATTCTTGATCTCTTTCTGACTAATAACCCCACCTTTGTTGATACTGTCAGTGTAGTACCAGGTATTTCAGACCATGAAACAGTCATTGCAGTTGTCAAACTCAGGCAAACAATACAAAAAATGAAACCTACGACTGTTCGTATTTATTCGAAGGCCAATTGGGAAGGCATGAGGCATGACATGCTAGAATTCCAGGCATCCTTTCTATCCACCTGTGAAGGTAAAAATACAGAGCAACTATGGCAGGAGTTTAAAGGTGAGATTGACCAAATTGTAAGTACCCATGTCCCCACCAAAACTCTCAGAGGCAAGAAAAACCTGCCCTGGGTCACTCAAGAGTTAAGAAGAAAAATGAATCTACCGGATCACCTGTATCAGGTACAAAAAAATTCTGGGAAAGATAAGGATCGACAAAAGTTCAAAAAGGTAAAGTATGAAGTTGATAACATGATCAAAACTTCCCACAGTAGTTACCTTGACAATATTGTTGGCATAATCGATGACTCTGACCCAGCTGAAAATGCCCGCCCAAATACCAAAAAACTTTTTTCTTACCTCAAGAACTGTAGGCAGGACAGTCAGGGTAGTGCACCTCTGAAGGAAAATAGTAAGACATGTACTGACAATGTGAAGAAAGCCAATCTGCTCAATGCCCAGTTTCAATCGGTCTTCACACCAAAGTCTCCCCTACAACTGAAACAACTCTGTCAAAAAAGGGTGCAAGACCTTCATGATGCAGGCAACTACAGCCAGGATATGTCACAACCACTTGATGACATCAGAAACAAATATTCAAATATGCCGGATCTCAAAATTTCAGTAAATGGCATCATCAAGTTACTGCAAGGCTTGAAGCCGGATAAAGCACCTGGTCGCGACCAAATCCGACCTCTGCTACTTCAAAAACTCTGCCGTGAAATTGCTCCAACCCTGCAAGTCATTTTCTCCAAGTCCCTGGAGGAGGGATCTCTACCATCTGAATGGCTCAAAGCAAATGTCTCACCCATTTTCAAAAAGGGAGAAAAGTCCGATCCTGCAAATTACAGGCCCATATCCCTCACTTGCATACTTTGTAAAATATTTGAACACATAGTTGCATCCAATGTTGTGAAACATCTTGACGTAAACCAGATCCTGTATGATCTCCAGCATGGATTTCGCTCAAAAAGGTCCTGCGAAACACAACTGACCATGCTTATTGAGGAAATCCATAGGAACCTAAAAGAAGGTAAGCAGACCGACATTATTTTGCTCGATTTCAGCAAAGCTTTCAATAAGGTGAACCACACAAAGCTTATCCTTAAACTCCACAACTATGGAATCAGAGGTAGAACCTTATCTTGGATCAGTGCTTTCCTGAATGGTAGGTCACAGACTGTGGTTCTGGAAGGGGATTGTTCCGAGGAAGTACCAGTAACATCAGGGGTCCCACAGGGATCTGTCCTTGGGCCAATCCTCTTCCTGATCTACATAAATGACCTGCCGGACAAGGTTAAATCGCAGGTAAGACTCTTTGCTGATGATACAGCAGCCTACCTAGCCATATCCAAACTAGCTGACTCTGAGCAATTACAGGCCGACCTAGACATCCTCCAGGAATGGGAAATCAAATGGGATATGCAATTCAACCCCAGCAAATGCCAGGTAATACACGTAACCAGGTCACGTTCTCCCCTCCCAACACCATACACACTACATGGCGAAACCCTTGAGGCGGTAGCTAGTGCCAGATATCTGGGTGTTGATATTGCAAATGACTTATCTTGGAAGACCCATGTCAGCAGAATTACCAACAATGCAAATAAATCACTGGGCTTCCTAAGGAGGAACCTTAAAGCAAAAAACACCTCACTAAGGGAAAATGCATACAAGGCTATTGTCAGACCCCAGCTCGAGTACGCTTCTCCAGTATGGGACCCCCACACTAAGGATGACATACAAAAAATTGAGAGTGTCCAGAGACGAGCAGCTCGATGGGTTCTTGGAGATTATTCGCCCTACTCAAGCGTCACAGACATGATAGGAAAACTTGGATGGCGTACCCTAGAGCAGCGGCGTACTGATTCAACACTGATCCTCTTCTACAAGATCATATATGGCTATGTAGCCATACCTCTCCCTTCATATGTCATACCACTCCCACGTGCTTCCCGTACCTCACACCCATTGGCATACAGACAAATATCCACCAGGACCGATTACTATAAATACTCATTCTACCCTCTCACAGTCGTTCAGTGGAACAGTCTCCCGGCATCTATCGCAACCCTGACTGATCTAGACAGCTTCAAACGAGCTGTCTGTCAGGTGTGCCACTCAAAACCATAAATTTACAATACTGCTGTTTTTTATCCTCACTTTACTTTCTCACTGTATAATACACTAACACTATGCACTTTTAATTCATTCCTACTGTCAGCTGTTTTTTAACATCTTTTCTTTTAACGCATGTCGCAGGAACCCAGCACGTAATACTCATTTGAGGGTGTATGCCGTATAAAAAGATATAAATAGATAGATAGACAGAAAGACAGGATGTATGTAACTGCCCCAGAACACTGGTCAGGCCACAGGGACCTGTATTGTATATTTCTTTAAGTTTTAGGGACCAAGTTATGTACAGTAAAAATTCTATTAGAGGCCCATGCTCTTAAAGATGCCCCTCCCCTAGTTTGGACGCCAAAACTGCTGATTTTTCAAGCAAATTTCTCCAAAAACTGAGCCTCTAATTAACGCCCAGACACAAATATTGAAATGATATCAGTCCTACTTTATGAAGAAAAGTTCAGAATTTGTTATTAGCAACAAATTTTTTAGTCCTCCACCTGAGCGGCCTCCCAACAAAGGTCCCTCTAAGGTACATTGTTTTTGACCCTACTTTCCACTTTCAAGGAATAAAGATTAACAGGGGCCCAGTAGCCCATAACCCCTAAATTTCGAGCTGGCCCCCACCAGAAATGGAGAAAATGCCTATACCCTTTATGTTAAATTTTGAATTTTCCAGTGTGGGCCCCTAAGTAAAAATTGTAAATTTGTTTCCCTGCTTTCATTTTGTCCAGAAATACAGACCTTTATTAGCGAATTGTGAATCCCATACCATGTTAAAGCTGTTCCTTTTGCCCTGAAAGTGCATATTAAAGTTTTATCAATACCCAGCGATGAAACAACCGTTTGGTGGTTTACCATATCAATAGTCTTCTACCTACAGACTATCACGACACTAGCATCTCAAGATGGCGTCCCTTACCGATAAATTGGAGCTACAGCATGTTTTAATGACTTTTCTCACACTTGTACCCTCTAAAAAAGGCCCACCCCCATCTCAGAGAAAGGTAATGATTCTTCGATTTATAACCAATAAGTACATGTAATCGCTAAAACTTAAAAGAAGGTCTCGGAAACTTTTGCATGGTCAATGGCATTGATATTCCTTTCATTTCGCTATGCAACACTAATTAGTGTATGTTATATATTCAAAAGATAATAGGTTTCAATTAAAATTTGGCATTTTGTCTTAAAAAGTCTCAATCCACTCTGTTGGAAGAAAATTGACTTGCTAATTGGCAAAGTCAGCAATTAAACTCACTGTCGGTCATTGTTGTCGCCACGTTTGTATGACGTCATACAAAAAGGAAGTCAAGTATGCATGACATGAACACCTTTGTGCAAAATAAGACCGGTTGTAAATAGTCTGTAAAATTTAAAGGTTCTAAACCTGAATTTACCGCGGAGAAAAAAAACTTTCTTTCTTTCTTCCAATTCTTCTAAACCTCTATGGATATTCCGTATACCAAGTGCTAAGCGGGGTTAGCTGAAATAAAACATAAGTAAAGTTGGTGGGATGAGTTTGTACAGTGCTAAAAAGAGGGTTACTTTAGTTAAAAGATAAAAACAGAATATGGTGATTTAGGGGGACACATGCACCACCTGGCACACAGCATGAAAAAAGTACCATCCTTATGGACAAGCAAAGGGTGGGATGCACATTGTACATTTCTAGTCTTGGCTAGTTTTAGCCCTGCCTGGCCTGCTAAACATAGAAAATGAACTAATAATTACCTAAAAGGCTATCCTGTAATGTAATGCTTCCTTTGTGTACATATCTACAGCGCTGGTTCAACTTTAGCTTTCTTTTTCAGTACAGCTTTACACAGTGGATAATGGGATTAGCAGCTTCACGACAGGAGGCTTTCTGGGAGGCTTGTGGCTTTGGTCATGTGCACAGAGCAAGAAAGTTCTTGGAAGAAGGAGAGATTGATGTCAATTGGGTCTCATATGTGGTATGCTTTTTCAAAATAGATAAGGGCCTCATAATGAAGAAACAAAAAAAAATTGGGGGGGGGGGGGGGTAGGGGAGGGTTGTAACTAGGTTGTACTCCACTCTTTCCTTGCTAGCAGCGACTATTGTTGTCTGATAACATTTTTAAACTGTTTGAACCCAGATCAGGATCGACTAAATGTCAGTCCTGATCTGGATTTAAACTGTTTGTAAATGACACTCTGATAGTGTTCCTGGAGAATTTTTTGAAAAAAAGAGGGTTTTTTTTAAAAGTAAGCAGACGGCAAAAAAGCACTAAAATTTCCAAGCATGCAAAGGGTTACCTAATAACAGCACATGCTCATGTTAGCATACACCAAGTTCTTTTTAGTTGTGAGTCATCATCATCATTATCAGGTTTTTGAATTACGTGCAGGAGCACCATCATTATTAGTGGGCCCCCTCCAGTTAGATCGAGATGGTTCTTTTGAACACTCACTAAATGAAATTATGTTTTGATTAATAAATAACGAAATGAATTTTAAATTACACATCCTTATCTGGAGAATTGGACGTAAGATTCAGTTTTATATATAAATAATCATACATTGAATATGGATGATTTAACCAGGACTTTAGACTTTCTTAAGAAGACATCTTTTCAGTACATCACATGTTGAGATTAAAAAAAAATAGCAGCATAAAATTGTTAATATTTTTACCCATCAGTTTTAACATATGTTTTCTCACTACGACGGTTCTTTTGAGTACCCACACCATGTGTTTTGGTTGAGAAATAAGAAAATTATTTTTTGTTACGCACTCTTATCTAAAGACCTGATGACATGTATGTCATGGATGTCAGGCAGCACTCGGCTAATTTGTCTTCTACTCTTCCAGCTGAGCCATCTACATTCTAGCAAATATTACACATTTTTAAAAATCACCATGCAATCTACATGTAGCCTGAGGTTGTAAAACCTTTTACAGCGCCTCATATGACATACAGGTATTTGATAACAGGACTTTAGTTAAGAGTGTGCAAGGAAAATTTAAATCTCTTATTTCTCAACCTAAACATATGTTGTGGGTACTCAAAAGAAACGTCTCAATGAGACGGTTCTTTTGAACACCCAAAACATATGTTAAATTTGATGGGTAAGAAAATATTTACAAATTTACGCTGGAATGTTTTGTTTATCTAAACCTGTGTGACAAAATCTAAAATGCTGAAAAATAATAAGTGTTTTTATTACAGAATGACTGCTCTCCAATACATGTGGCCTCTCAGGGTAAACCTGAGATAGTTCAGCTCCTTCTCGAGTACAAGTGTGATGTAAATGTGAAAGACAATGTAAGTTCCCATAGTTTCTAAGACACCGAATAAGGACATCTGAGATTTCACCTTGGGATAGAAAATCTTATCTTACCCATGCTATCTTACCCAGGATGTCATTGTTACGTTAAAGTAACGTCATCATGTGAAATTATATCTTAGGGTATTCAGGGACTTCTGGAAGCCTATTTTAAAATAAATAAATAAATACAGTGGTGGTCAAGAAAAAGAATCCATTATTCGTGTGAGGGTAAGGTAGAAAAATCCATCCCTCGGGATCACCGCTGTCATCACTCGGCAAGCCTCGTGATGCCAAACGGCGATCCTCGGGACGGATTTTTCTATCCTACCCTCACACTTATGATAGATTCTTATAATACATACTTTTGAAGTGTTTGTAGCAAGGTGATATGTTTGTGTTGGTAGCAATCAGAAGACAATGTATACATTTATACAATTGGTGAAAAGACCCACAAGTAATAGTTATCATGGTTTGTCCACCTGTATGGGAGATAATCCACTAGTGGATTATCTCCCATACAGGTGGACAACCATGGAAAAACGGTTTTATACCAACTATATCGTTCTAGACCTTGCACATTACAATATATTTTGTGCTAAAGTTGGTAAGAATGGTATAAAGGTTTGTAACTGATCAAAATATTAAATTGATCCCCTGACACAACAAAACCTGCCTTCAGGGTTTTCGATAAAGGGATTCTCAAACCACTGCTTTGAAACCAGTCTCTTCAGCTATGGAAACTTGCTAGAATATTGAAATTTTTACTTGTGGGAACAGTCTATTTAAGACGGTTCTTTTGAGTACCCACAACATATGTTTTGGTCTAGAAATAAAAAAAATATTTTTCTGTTACACACTCTTAACTAATGTTCTGTGTGTGACCATTTTAATCAACACAACTGTTAGAAATAATTAAAAGTTTTGTTCTTAAGACTTATTTATGGATTTAGTAATGACTGAATAAGAAGTTTGCAAAATATATAGATTGTATAGAAAAATCACTATTTTTTTCAGAGGGGCAATTTGGCCCTTCACCATGCAGCTATGACAGGCCATGCTGACATAATTCAGACGTTGATTGACGTAGGCTCAGAGATTAATACACAGGAAAAGGTAACTTTTTTAACGATAAGCCAGCCACCCAGTTTGATATAATAATGTTGGACCAGTTCACTAGTTTGAGACTCATCAGAGGCCCTGTGTTGTGTGCATGAGCAAGACACTTTATCCTGCTTAGTACTGGTTCAAGCCAGGTAGACAGGAATACGTTCTGGCACGACTGAAAAATTGTTGACTGGGATGTAAAACATCAACACAAGCAAAAGCCAGTTCCCATAGCTCAGTCAGTAGTCAGGGTTCGCACAAGCTCTAGAAATCATGGAAAACCTGGAAAAATCATGGAATTTGAATAAACCTGAATAATCATGGAAAAATCATGGAATTTTGAGAAATAATTTATGTGTCTGCAGCTAGTTTTCTGGCTACTGGTGGTTTAAAGGTTTAATTATTACAAAATGCATGCATGATCTACAAGCATGCTTATTTAAATACATTACTGTCGCTGCATTCCGCATTTATGCTTAGTGTGGTGAAGATGTCGCGAAAGGGGGAGGATGAAGGCTGTGCATTAAATAGTCATGGAAATTACATTGTTGATCATGGAAAATCATGGAAAAATCATGTAATTGTGTTTTTGAATTTCTGTGGGAACCCTGAGTAGTGAGTGTAATGATCTGACTTCTATGGACAGAGGAGAAATGTGAGTTTGAGACAGCCACTTACTTTCATAAAGATTAGTCTCAATATAGTCAGTTGTCAGTTACTGATCTAAGTATGCATACAATATAGCTGCTGGTAAACTGCTTAACCCTTTGTATACTAGTGACTTCTCAATGCAAACTTTCACAAACAGCGAAGACTCAGATGTGGCATTTCAAGAGGGTCTACACTGTTTGCTGCAAGACAAAAGCAATCATCAGAGAAAGAAATGCAATACTAATAGGAGATTAAAACCTGTGACCCTTCAATATATTATATGGACCTTCCCAAGTTTATTGTATCAAACCAGAAGGAAGAATTTATTAGTGCATAATCCTGCCTAGGAAACATTGTAACACCTTCAGATTTATGGTGTGCCCTGGTCATTGTCCCATGATTTCAAAATATGGCCCATCACTTTCAAAGACAGTTGGCCCAGTGGACCCATCCTTTCTAGTTGTGAAAAAATCTCACTTTAATAAAATTATTCATCTTACATCGAGTCTACGAACTCCACAAAACAGAAAGTACATGTAGGTTGTCAATACTGTAAAATATGCCGTAAGCAGTCACTCAAAAAAAGACAAAACAAAGATCTTGATAACGAATAGTAGCTTAATGGAGGTCAACAGGATTGCAGAATGCTCCTCTTGGAGCATTCTGCAATACTTTAGACCTGCATTAAGCGATAATTGGTCTTTTTTGAGTGGCCACTTAAGACAGGTTTTACTGTATAATCAGCCGTCAATATACATTATGCATACAAGTGTCTGTGTCAGTGTGTGTGTAAAGAATACTACCCAAATGTCAACTGAGGTTGGTTTGATATGCTTGGACCCATCATTTCAGAAAATGACCCACCATTTTTTGCTCCATGGGTCACTCTGGCCCACCAATCTTGAAAAAAATCTGAAGCCCCGTTGTAATGGTATGAAAGCGATGTTTTACCTAAACAAACCAGCAATGACAATAGTATTGGGATGGTCTATCATATCTATTGATCAGTGTCTTTCATTTCTGTCCCAGAAAAATGTTTTGATTTTAGCAAACAGTCCCAATGAAATTCACCATTGTACTTAATTTCATTTGAGTCTCTATGATATATTACTATACGATACAGGTACCTGTCCAGAAAGAGTTAGCCTAAAAACTAAGAGAAGCAATGATGTAGTGAGAAAACTAAATTGTTAATCAAGGTATAGGATCAATTCAGCACTCAGACATTTTTGATAAGTCTTTAACAGTTTGACGTTCTAAAATTTCGAAAACTTCTTTTTCTGTTCTCAAATTAATTGTTCATCAGCACCCCCTGGACCTGCCACTGTTGACAACTGTAAAAATCAATATTATTTTTGTACAGTAAAACCTGTCTTAAGCGGCCACTCAAAAAGAAGGCCATAATTGGTTTTCAAGACGGATTATCGCTTAGTGCAGGTCAAAAGTATTGCAGAATGCTCCAAGAGAGCATTCTGCAATACTTTTGACCTTCATTAAGCTACCATTTGTCTTAAAGATCTTTGTTTTGTCTATTTTTGAGTGGCCGCTTAAGACAGGTTTTACTGTATTGTTGATCATTTCAGAATGGTTGGACAGCCCTTCATAATGCAGCTTACTGGTGCCATCCTAAAGTAGTCCAGATACTTATAGATAATGGATGTGATGTCAACATACAAAATAAGGTAAACTTGGCTCATACAATACTATCAATTCGGGCCTCTTAGAGAGAAACCCTGATTTTTTTGCATGCTAACATCAAAAAGGGTGCAGAACAGCCACACAGTCTGATCATCACCTTTGTTATTCACTCTCTGGAAAGCATAAAAACTTAACTTACTACATGGAAATATTTGACACTCTAGCTAGTCTCTGTAGCTGAGCAGGCCGGTTTCAGCCGTACCTGGTCACAAATCTAGGACAGGGTTTCTAGTAGGACTGGCTAATCGACACCAAAATGCTAATCGATAATGGGTCCTTGAATTTCGATTTATAACCGAATTAGTGATCATTCAAATTTGAAACAAGGTCTCAGAATGTTTTGCATGGTCAATGACATAGATTTCCCCATCATTTCGCTATGCAACACTAAGGAGTGGGTGTTATATATTCAAAAGACAAAAGGTTTCAAGTAAATTTAAAAAGTTGGCACCTTTGCATAAAACAAGTGGTCATCCAATCTGTCCGAAGAAAAATGTCTTGTTAATTGGCAAAGTCGGTATTAAACACAGTCAGCCATTGTTGTTGGCACGTTGCCTGACATCATACAAAAAAGGAAGTCAAGTATGCATGACACGAACACCTTTGTGTAAAATAAGACACACTGTAAATGTCGGCAAAATCAAAAGCTTCTAAACTCAAATTTAACCAAGGAGAAAAAAAAGCTTGCATACTAGATTGTTTATCTGAGGAATATTTTATAATTTTGTACTTCTTTAAAACAGAGAAGCGCAAGCATTTAAAACTTTTTCCAACAATCAGTTGTTGAGTTAGCCTGCAGAGTACAACGTTTTTATTACTTCTTTACAGCAATTTATACACATCTACTGTTTACGACAATGCACTTCCTGTCTAAACAAAACATCACACGAGGCAATTACGCTTGAATTTTAATTGAATAAATTTACAGGATTTCCGTTGAAAGTAACAGATTTTTGAATTTTTATATTGATAATCATTTTTCTATTGTATATCGACCAATTAACAGATATTTTGACTAACCATGCCAGCCCTGGTTTCTAGTAATGAGGCCGGTATAGGGTATTTATACTATTTATTTAGAGCTGTAATTTACTAATTATGATGCTGATTGCAAACAAAATGTGATCTAGGCTGTTAATTGAAGGATTTTAATGATGCATTTTTATAAAAGTATTCATTATATTGAATAGATGAAATTGACTTCTAATATAATATTTTATGGCAAGCTTTCACACCTAACGATCATTTACCTTATTTTAATTCTTTGCCAACTGTCAGAGTAATTTTTCATGCTATTTTGTTGTCTGCTGATTTATTTCAAATCAAATTTTTCGAAAAACATTTTCAGGAATACAATCGGAGTGTCTAGCAGTTTGGATCCAGCTCAGGCCTAACGTCCTCTCCTCATGACAAGGATTCAGGTGAGCATTCCAGGACCCAAGGGTTCTCCAGTTTAGGACTTCTGATTTGCAGAGCCCCCGGCCACCTTTTGGAATGAACTCTGTACATGTATTTTTTACAGGATGAGAGGACAGCTTTACATGAGGTTGCCAGGTCCCCCAATATGAGTGATGACAGACTGGGAGAAATAGCTAAGATGTTGATTGATGCTGGTAGTGATATCAATGCCAAGAGCAGTGACCTAGGGGAGGTAAGTCACCAAGAATAAAAGGGCGTCCAGATCACACTATTTGAGCCAGTCTAGCTATCAGTTTAACACATTATTTCATTGTGAGGTACCAACACAATATGTAAGTATCCTCTGGAAATCCCAAAGGTGATAATAATCCTATCAAATCATATAAAAGTTGCTTAAACAAGCTTCATCATTCATTGCTAAACCTTCAGAAGAACTTGGGAATTAATTAAAAAAAATCCTCCTTACGTTTCTTAAGGTGACACCGGTTTCATTATTTGACAATAATGCTATTGCCTGGCTTTTTTTGTAATCACAAAATGGCAAAAAAAATTCCACAGAATGGAAGTCTTAGTCAGCTCAGTCAATACATAGTTCATTGATTCAGGCCTTTAGTTAAGAGTGCGTGATGAAAAATTTAATTTTCTTATTTCTCAACCAAAACATATGTTGTGGGTACTCAAAAGAACCGTCTCAATGAGACGTTTTTTTTAGCACCCAAATCATATGTTAAAATTGATGGATAAGAAAATTTTACACAATTTTACGCTGAATTTTTTTGTTATCTAAACCTGTGTTGATTACAAAACAACTAAAGAAACCATCAGTGAGAGTTAGAAAAGTTTGCCAAAACACTTAACAGAGTTTGCACAGGCTGGAAAAGTACTTGAATATACAGGACTGTCTTGAAAAGTTCTTGAAAATTAAGTTTTCCTTGAAATGTACTTAAAAAACATTCAAAGGCCTTGAAAATTCCTTGAATTTTACCATTTACAGGAGGATGCAACAGTGTTTTTGGAGACCTAAATCAGTATAAAACTGTGGTGCCTTTATTTGATGCAGCATATGCTGCACCAAATAAAGGCACCACAATTTTATGCTAATTATCTTAATTTAATATCTTTAGTAATGGACATTTCAGAAGTAGAATTTTAACTCGTAAATCAGTGTTTATTTTCTTAAGTTTTCAAATCCTTGAAAAGTCTGGGAATTTTACACAATCTTGCCTGTATGAACCCTGCTTTAGAACTTAACAAAGAGCCAGTCAACTGTTTTGAGAGATTTGAATTGTAGAAGCAAGTTAAGCACATGTGTTTTGATAGGTATTCTGAACTAATAAATGCGCCTTGACATTGATTTCCAACAATGTGGCATTTTGACAAGTATAGACTCTGACTAGCCTGTGCAGCCTCCTTTAAAGCTTAAAAACTCCAAATGATGTTCGGTCAGTAGCTTAACAGTCATAGAATATTTCAGCTACAAGCAAAGGCTCTGATCAGTCTGCGTGTATGCTCAGGCTGGCCTGAGCCTTTGCTGGTCCCACATACCACATTGTTGGAAATCCCATGTCATGGCTCAATTATGTTGTTGGGGGGATTATGAATTATTTAACTGTTACCTTACTAGCAGTGACTTTTGTCATCTGGCATCTGTTGAACATAACCTTTGCAAACGGTTTGGACCCAGGTGGGGACCGACAGTATAGTTTAATCCAGGTCTAGACTGACAGAATCCAGAATGAAAAGAGTTAAAGCAACCAGTAGAAAATTACTATCTGCTTAGAAGTGTTGTTCCAATGATTCAAAGAACACGGAATTTGGTCGATTATTTTCAAATTTTGAGTGTTGAAGCCGAAGTATTTTGAATGTCGGTCCTGATATGAATCCAAACTGTTTGACACTCTTAATTATAATCTTTGTGAAATATTTTTTTTTGAAAAAGTTACCTAGCATGCAAAGAGTTTGTAACAGTTAAATATGGCCATGAGGATTTTGAATTTATCAGGTCAAAATGGCGTATATTATGCAGGGCATTTTCTGCCCTTCTCAGTCTCTAGGGGCCGAATTTTGGCCCCATTACCAATCAAAATAGCGACCTTTTTACCAATATCATGTCTGTTTTTTCCAATTTATAAGAAAAGTAAAAAAAAAAATTTTTTTTTTACTATCTTTTTAGAGACCACTACTTCTTATGAGAGAACAATGACCCATATCAGAATGATACTTAAACACTTGTGCTTAAGTGGTATGCTTGACATAAAACAATAAAAAATAACTTGATTTTGAGGATATATTTTGCTACCCTTGTTATGTTATATGTCGTTATTTTCTCCCAATTTTGATGTTAAGTCGATCATTTTTTGCACAATTATGGCCAGGGGCCTTTTCCCAAAATTGCTGGAAAAAGCCCTGTTATGATTTATGGAAACAAATGTAAAAGCACAAATGCCTAAAGGTCCCTTATTAAAAAGTAGATTGAGTTTTCAGAATTGCATCATAGTTTGACCCGATGCTGAGCATTAGTTATCGACTTGAATAATATTGTTTGTTGACAGGCTGATCTGACAGGGTTGATGTATGCTTCGTATCACAATCATCCAGAAGTTGCCCAGGCTCTGATTGATGCTGGATGTGAGCTGGATGCTGTTGGATCAGTAAGTATAATGCTACCCCAGGGGACAAAAATTCCACTTGCCCGCTCGCAATTACGAGTAAAATCTAGAAAGGACGAGTAATTCTTCCCAAAGCAGGCGTCCTACAGTACGAGTGCTATGGGGAGAATTACTCGTCCTAAAAACTGAGAATGAAACAAGCATTTTCTAAATATTGCCTGTGAAATCTTTTTTTGTCAGTTTATGGGATGGGTTTATGAAACTGACTAGGTAAATATCATTTTGCCAGTGATATAAGGAACTTTATAAGTCATATTACATAATACTCCTGTAAAAGCCGGCCAATAAGAAGATTGACTGGACCAGCAGTTAAAACCAGTTATACCGCGTCATTACTGGTCGATTGAAGTGGTTGATTGGGAGGATTAAATCATGGTTATAATTATATGCCTCTGTCCTGTAGACATAATTGTCAATGTTGTTCAATTGCTGTTGCGTCTACTAAATCAGGCTTTTTCTGTATGTCAGCTTTTCGCTTGATTATGCCCATTTAACCCTTTACATCATAGACACCTTTTCATGCTTTTGCAAACAGAGCAGACCCAGATCAGGTAGCTCTTGTAAGAGCTACCTGATCAGCGTCTACTCTGTTTGCTTGTAGAATTTGATTAGATATGATCCTATACTAGTAAACCTGACAAGTAATTTCTTTGTTCTATGTACAAACGTAAAAGTTTATTTATATAATTATTCATAGTAGGTGGAGCCTAGCATGAATATTCATGAGGGAAAGTGTTAAGACAATGACTCTTCTCATTCATGATAATACATGTACTGCACACAATTAAAATTCCACTAGTACAATGTCAGGTTCTATCGTTTTTTTTTTCTCTCTTTAATTTGTCAGTTGGATAAACAAAAATTTTGAATGAAAAATTGTAAATATTTCCTTAACCGTCAGTTTAAACATATGTTTTGGGTTCTCAAAAGAACCGTCTCATTGAGACGGTTCTTTTGAGTGCCCACAACATATGTTTTGGTTGAGAAATAAGAAAATCATTTTTTGGTACGCACTCTAAATTAAAGGCCTGTTGCTTATAAAAAATGCAATAACTCATCTAAAACCTCTTTGACCAGACTTAAGTTACATTTTTAAGACAATTTCATTGTATGTTGTTCTTTCAGACATTTTGGACTGCCCTACACTGGGCAACTGACAGGGGACATGATGAACTTGTCTATATATTGGTAGATGCTGGAGCTAATCCACTCAGGAAAAATATGGTAAGCAATACAGGCTCTGAGGTTATACAACCTTAGGTCAAGATAAGCAAAATAAGCATTAGTAAAAAAGCGTTAGTATTTTCTTACCCATCAGTTTTATCTTATGTTTTTGGTGCTCAAAAGAACCGTCTCAATGAGACGGTTCTTTTGAATACCCACAACATATGTCTTGGTTGAGAAATAAGAAAAATATTTTTCAATTACACATGCTTTTTTAGAGGCATATAGGAAGTACAACAGGTAAAGATTCTGGGAGCGCAGTGGCTCAGTAGTAGAGTGCTTGACTCGAGACCGAGGGGCCGGGGGTTAGAGCCTCACCGGCGTCACTGCCTTGTGTCCTTGAGCAAGAACATTAAGCTAGTAGCTTAGTACTGGTTCAACCCAGGAAGACCCATCCCTTTATAACAGTCTTTAATTGTCATCTAGGTGCATGACAAACTACATGAAAACTTGTTCATTTCTACATGCTTGTTTCGATGAAACAATAAAAGTAGTTAAGAGTTTGTTTTTAAAAAGCTTAATTGTAAAAAACTCATAATTTTATTGAAAAGACACATGTTATAGGTTATTCCAATGTGTAACAACATATGTTATTGAAAGTTGAAATTTACATGTACCAAGTATCAAGTTCCTTGTTTTTGCCTCTTTTAAGCATCTCAAACTTCCAATTAGTATTAAAACACCCAATGCTATACTGCAAATTGCTTATATTTGCATTACAGCTATATGTCAAATTTTGATTTAATGAACTACCTATTTCATTTTGCTAACCTGGTAGTTGTGTGGTTATACATTACAGAGAGGGGAAACAGCTGCAGACAGAGCCCAGACTGATGAAATCCGAGATGTTTTAATAAACGCTGCCAGTATGTACAGAGAGCTACACAAGATGGATTATCCATTAATCACTAACGTTACTGTCCCAGTTGTCAAACCAGTACAGACATATGTCCCAAAATGTGATGCCAACTTCAAGGTGAGGTTTATTACCAAAGACGTAGGCCCAGTTAAGCAAAATTTTTGAGCCTAAAATTGTCATTATTTTCTTACCCATCAATTGGGTGCTCAAAAGAACTGTCTCATTGAGACGGTTCTTTTGAGTACCCGTAATATATGTTTTGGTTGAGAAATAAGAAAAATAAATTTCAGTAAAGCACTCTTATCTGGAGGCCTGCGAAGACCAAAATTAAAATATGGGCCAGCTCTTGAGATAGTAACTGAGCCAGTTTAGGAGATTTTGGTACTTATCTCATTTGTGTCCAGATTGACACCAATTTATGGTGTGCATAGATGAAAGTTTTCAGGATAAATCCTGAATTCAGGATTTTGAGGCTGACTTTCCATAGAAAGTCAGCCTCAAAATGCTGCATTAGGGAGATTATAATAGTATCTCTGATTACTTTTCAGATTATCTAAACACATTTAACCATTTAAACATGAAATTATTAACTTTTTAGGCATCCTGCAAGTTTAAAAATTTGAATTTTTAAGGTTCAGGATTTTGGAAATTTTGAACTTACACCCATATGCCTGGGTGTAAAAGTGTGAATATTTTCTTAACCTTTAGTTTTAACATTTGTTTTGGGTGCTCAAAAGAAACATGTTATTGAGACGATTCCTTTGAGTACCCATAACATACATTTTGGTTGAGAAATAAGAAAATTATTTTTAATTATGTACTCTTATCTAGAGGCCTTAGTCATTCTTTCTACACTTATGCGCAGCTTTCTAGTGGGAGTAGAGGTGTTATTTTGGCCTGAGACTTTATCTACTTCCCTACTTTGTTAATGCAGCAATGAATGCTCTGAGGATTACAGTGGCTTAATTGATAGATTGTTAGACTTAGGGTCAAAGGGTAGCTAGTTTGAGACTCACCCGAGGCACTGTTTTGTGTCCATAGGCAAGACACTTTAGTCACTGCTGAGTACTGGTTCAACCCATGCAGACAGGAAAATGCCCTTACAGGACTGAAAAGTTGTTACTGGGAGGTAACACATCAAATCAAACAAACAAAGAGACGGTTCTTTCAGGGTTGGTACAAGCTTGAAAAGTACTTGAATAGACAGGACTGTCTGGAAAATCCTTATAAATTTGCCTTGAAAAGTACATATAAAACACTCAAAGGCCTTGAAAACTTCTTTAATTTTACCATCTACAGGAGGATTCAACACTGTCTTTGGAGACCTAGATCAGTATGAAATTATGGTGCCTTTATTTGGTGCAGCTAATGCTGCATGCTGCACCAAAAAAAGGCACCACAATTTTATACTAATTTTCTCAAATTAATGTCTTTAGTAATGCAGTCTAGCATTTCAAAAATAGAATTGTAACATGTAAATTAGTAATTTTCATAAGTTTTCAGTCCTTAAAAACAGTAGGAAAATAATGTCAAGACTGCCTATTAGATTCAGGCCTTGTTCCTTGCCGTTCTATTCTAGAAGAATACTGAAGATGAAACAGCATATTGCACAATAATTTCCAGGTTACTAATCTGTTTTCTTGCCTACCAGAAGTTCAGAACAGGGTTTTCTACATTTTACACTTTCAAATGAATTTCATCTTATATACTGTATAGAGTTTTCAAAAGCACTCACCCAAGTGTCAAATCTTATCTGACATAGGCTTCCTATATCTAACCCATGTGCAAGGATAAAAAATGATAAGCAGCATGTGATTGACTCTATTTTCTCTTGTTAGCTTGAAAATTCCATTTGTCTCCTGAAAAGTATATTTGCAGTAATAAGATGGCAGTGGCTCAGCTTGTAGAATGTTTGACTTTGGATCGAAGGGATGCTGTTTCGATACTCTTTCAAGGCACTATGTTGTGTTCTTGAGCCAGACACTTTATCCTCTGTTTAGTACTGGTTCAACCCAGGAAGACATGAAGACCTCCTGACATGACTGAAAAATTGTTGACTGAGATGTTAAGCCTGAACACCAACAAAAATATTTTCAATGATACATCTAGGCCCCATGATGCAAGCAAACCTGTCTTTAGGGTTTCCGATCAGGTCATACCAAAATTAGCCTACTCAGGTACAGCGACTAGTTAGAAAAGTGAAATATCGCTTGAAGCAAGTTTGATAATGATACTTTTCAGTAAGCGAATAACAACGGTGCTGATCAGACTGCACGCATGTGCAGGCTGGTCTGCACCTTTGTTGTTCGCAAATCTCGGAAGACAGGCTTTCTCGCATGGAGGCCCATCTGGTAGCAGTCCTGTAGAAAATGTTTTTAGAAAAGAAGTCAAAACCTTGATTCTGCGTAGTTCTACTAGTATTTCAGCTGCTTTTTGTCTACCATTGAAACACAGCTGATCTTTTGTTTAAATTTTTGTTTTAGTCTGAATCATTCCTGCCAAAAGACTGGAAACCATCTATAAATCTTCAGAAACTGAAAGAAATAAGAGATAAACTAAGAGAACAGCATCTGAAAAGCTTGAAAAATGCTGCAGCTGTTGATTTGATATCACAAGATACAGGGCAAGAAACACATAAAGAAACCAGACTGTCTTCAGTGGAACCTATTAGTCGAGGTAGCTCAGTCACTACAGATACTGCATCAACAAATTCAGATTTAGATACAAGTTCAGATGAAGAATTAGTGGAGGAAATCCAGGGAAAGAAAGACACCATCAACACTGAGAAACAAGATATTGTAAATGCTAATATTGCTGATAACCACTTCTCAGGAACTAAAGCACCGGTAGTGGAAGTGATAGATAACAGGAAGAATGGTGATGTACAACAAGCTGATGAGAAAACTGGTGATGGGATAAGTGTTCAGAAAGAATCTCTGGTAGAAATCTCGGAGAGAGCT
The DNA here is from genome assembly GCA_964019695.1 of Loripinus fragilis. Lineage (NCBI taxonomy): Eukaryota > Metazoa > Mollusca > Bivalvia > Lucinida > Lucinidae > Loripinus > Loripinus fragilis. The sequence goes on from OZ026520.1 coordinate 53,022,299, forward strand.
GATGAACACAGCACTGAAGAGTTTAAAACGGGAGATAACATTTCTGTCGGGTCAAGAACTGAAGATGATTTTGAAAGTCTGTCGGTGATCTCTAATCTAGACGATAAAGAGGATCATATAAACATGCCCGAGGAGGAAGTAAATCAGGCAGGGGATTGCAAACAACGTGACAATAACGGTGAAAATATAGAAAATATGAAAAATGTGCACATTGAAGAAAGTGAAAACAAAACTGATGGGGTCAGTGATATATGTGAGTCTCGTGTAACAAATTGAAGAGTTAGAACAGAAAGAAATTAATATTAGAGGAGAACTTGATGATGATTCTGGTAGGGGCAGTTTACCCCAGGCCCTGGGAAACTATCTGCAACTAAACATCAAACGAGTAGTAAGTTAAGTAAGTAGGGGCATAACCCATCATAGGAGGGGTGTCTAGATGGCAAGATCGCTGAATTGTCCCGTATTCCTTGATAGCCACTTAAGATGGCAATCTTTATCCTTATCCTGCTGAATCCAGATTTATCACTTTCTGAAAACAGTGAAGATCCAGATCAGCTGGCTTTTGACAAAGCCAGCTGATCAGGGTCTTGGCAGTTTTCCACTCTGCTTGTAGCTACATGTTTTTAACTGGAATGCTTCATGCTAACAGGGTAAAATGAGGAGGAGTGTAGTACATTAAAATATCCAGCATGACAAGGGTTACTGGACCATTTTATGTTCAGCAAACAAATCATCTAATGAACATTCAATATTTTGAGAATTATATTTTAACCCTTTGTAATCGGGAAACCCCTCAATGAGTACTTTTGCAAACAGTGAAGACCCAGATGAAATGCGGCATAATACGGCATTTCATCAGAGCCTACACTGTTTGTTAAGGTAAAAAGTTCTTCAGACAAAAAACTTAATATTTTGGGAAATTATAACCTGAAACCCTCAGATATGTGCAATGGACTATTCCAACTTTATTGTATCAAACCAGAAGGAAGAATCGATTAGTATACAACTGCCATTTGGGAAGGCTATTTAAAGTGGCTTTCATAGTATACAGTGAATAAATTGTATAGATGGTTCATTTTACATTGTAAGGTGGCAAAGGGTAGAACAGTAAAACCTGTCTTAAGCGGTCACTCAAAAAGAACACAAAAATGGTTTTCAAGACCAATTATGGCTTAATGCAGGTCAAAAGTATTGCAGAATGCTCCAAGGGGAGCATTCTGCAATGCTTTCGACCTTCATTAAACTACCATTTTCCATTAAGAACTTTGTTTTGTATATTTTGAGTGGCCGCTTAAGACAGGTTTTACTGAACTTTTATTTCTATTTCTGTAGTTCTTGTCAAACAGTGCATCCATATTCTGCAGCATCTCATCTGGATCTCCACTGTTTGTTAATGCTTCAGAGAAGAAAGGGTTGATGAAAGTAAAAACAGAAATCTTATCAAATTCTCCTCTAAATACAGTGCTGGAAAAGAAAAAGAAAACATTTTTCGATTTTCTCTGAGATTGGAGGCCATTTTTCGCGGTGAAATGGAACAAATTTTGGGTTTCAATAATCTTGATTTTCCTACCAAACGTCACTAAATGTCGCTGCAAAAACATTTTTTTGCCGAGAATAAGGTAAGTTTCATATTGAAGCTATGATGATTTTTTTGCAAAGAAACACCGAGAAATTTCACGCTGTTCTGTCTTTCACACTGTTTCTAAGCAAATTAGAAAATTTTGTGTTTGCCTTTTGTCACGAAGCCAGAAATATGGATTTTTTCTTTACCAGCACTGTAATCATAAGAAAGGTTAGGCTAGGTGTATGATTTTTAAATTGAAATCATAGTCAGTCAATTATTTTAAGGCTAGTGCAATAACTGAATTTGTCTAATTGTAAAGTTGTTTATTGAGAAGTGTTTGCTTTGTTTTTGTATGCATAAATGTCATTGAATGTAAATTTGATTGCTTTCAAGCTGATGTAGTGAGTGAGAATTGTTAACTCCTTGTCTGCTCCATGCATCTTTTGTCATCTTCCGGTAACTTTTGCTAACATTTCCGATCCAGAACAGGCCCGACAAAATAAGTCAAACAAAATAAGTCAAACAGTTTGGATCCTGATCAGGCCCGACATTTTGTCGGGCCTGATCAGGATCTAAACTGTTTTGACACTCTGATGGTATTCCTGTCAGAAAAATGTTTTGAAAAACAATCAGCAGATGACAAAAACAGCAAACAAAATTAGTCAGCATGCAAAGAGTTAAGTTGTGTAAAGAAAGAGATATTCAAACAAAAGTTAGTTTATAGCTTATCTCAGGAAGCTGTTTGTAGACTTTGTTTTCTCTTGTTCTGTAGATGAATGCAATGGAGTTAACATCTTGTGTGCCTGTTCATTATTGCCGCCTTTCCTGCTTTAGAACCAAATATTTGTTGTTCCACCTGTCTTTAGTATGTATGAGAGAAAGTTCCAAATGTTTACACTGTAACTTTAAGAGCTACAGGGTTCATATTTCATATACCCAAGGGTGAAAGTTTTCATGAAAAATTCCTGTATTCAGAATTTTGGGACTGACTAAATTCCATTGGATACTTCTCTGTTTTATGTATGATTTTTATGGACAATTGACCTGAAATTTTCTAGACATGTTGCAAGTTTTACGATTGCATTTTCCAAAGTTAAGGATTTTGGCAATAAATTTCAGCTTTCACCATGAAAGAAAGCTATTGATATTGAGCATCTTGTTAGAACCCACCCCCATTTGAAACAGTTTTTGTTCTGCTACATACATATGGGCCTCGACGCAACAAAATCTGTCTTTGGTGTTTCTGGCAAAGTGAGACGCAAACCAGTCTCCTCAGCTACAGAGACTAGCTAGAAAACTGACATTTTGCTTGAAGCAAGTCTTGATATAATACTTTCCAATAAGGGAATAACAAAAGTGCTGATCAGACTGCTCGGATGCGCATGCTGGTCTGCACCTTTGTTGTTTGCATTTACTGATCAACAGGTTTTCTCGCGTCAAGGCCCACATAATCCTCACTCTGCATGATAGCTGTAGACCAGCACATAAGTAAGTATGAGTGTGATCTCATCGTAAGTCACATTTCTGGATCCTTTTTATGTGGCAGCATCCTTCTATTGGAATGATCCGTCCATCTCATTTAGGGGATAAGTGTATTCAAAATTTTCATTTGGGGAAATTTAGTTTTACGGTGACGCGTGATCAAAGCTGTAAAACCTGATTTCAACCGTATATCCGGCAATGTACATCCCCAAATTTAATGAAAATTTTGAATATGGTTATCCCCATTCTAATGTATTTCTGCAGTTTTGTCTAAATAAACAGGAGCGTTGCAAGCGGCAAACAGCTGCACTTTATCTAACAATATGTGATGTAATTAATGACAGTACTGTGGCATTTTTTTTACATTATCCAATCAGAGGTCGCATTATAAAATCAAGTGATTTAGAATCTTATCTTGCAAAAATTTGAGTGGCATATTGCTTTTGGCTTGTGGGTCTGGCCTTTCATCTGTTTGTCTGTCTGACATCATGGTGCATACCTTGCTAGCAGGATATCTCATAAACATTCATAAATTAGAGCTACAGTCTTTAAATTTGGAGAGTTGGTATAAAGAGATGAAGAGTACGAGAGGTGGCCAGGTTATATTTGAACAAAATTCAACGTGAATTAATCAATAAATAAATTTTGTTTTATTGTGTCAAATGTTCTATACGTGATCCATGACATCTATAAAGGAGATCTAGCGATATGGCGTATATATTCCCTAGTTGACATGATTACAAAACATTAATTTTCAAATTGCCTTAATGTTTTTAAAATTGGTCTGTTCCGGTAATAAAATTTACTTAGAAAGCATAAAAATAGGTTTCAAAACGATTCATCATTTACAAAACCGTTAAAATTTGCGCCTTCAACTCCCACCCCTCATTTTACGTCTTTAGACAGGGTGCCGTTTAGACGAGAGTTTTAGTAAATCCTTTGCAGGTTTTCAAAAAGTAAAAGTGCTAAAATATTAAGGATATAAGTGCCCTTCCTTTTCGAAACTTTGCGGTATTCCTTCTGCGCATGCGTACGAAATATACTTAAAATTGTGACGTTTGCCATTGAAAAGAGGAAACTGGCGTCTTTCAGTTTGTTTTTAGATGCTTTCCCCCCTAGACCCAAGATGCCCTTTGGACAATTAAATGTGGCTATACAAATATATAACATATGTAAAGGGCATCTTGGGTCTAGGGGGGGAAAGGGGTTGTATAAGCGAAAGAAGACATCAAATATCTGACAAAAAATAGACCACTTTGCAAGATGGTCGTTTTTATTGTACATCAACTGTATAAATAGTTTTACTGTACATAGCGTGATAGGACGATTGGTACCCTTGTTTATCGGTCTAGTTCCCATATATGTTACTGAATAACAAGTACAGTTGATGATCGAAATAAATTCTCATTCAATAAGAAGTAGATTTATTACATGCATTAAGGAAATCCCGTTTTAAATATACAAATTCGGGGGCAATGGTGCGTCGACGCCCGTATATATATATTTCTTGAATGTGCCTAGTTTCTCCAGTCGTTATTTCAACAAAATAAAACGAACGTCTCGTTTAGGGAGATTGCTCGCCTTATCGCTAGAAATTCTTAGTTTACAGCGTTTCGGCCATGATTCTAAAGTCTCATTAATAGTTTTCTGGTCAAGTCTATTCCATTCATCCTTTAAAGCTCGTTTAAGACCAAGCAAAGTGTTAACATTACGCTTTTGTAAACGGCGCTTGAGAATTCCCCATATACCAAAATCCATCGGGGCAGCATCCGGAGACTTTGGCATCCATTCTTCTTTGTCAATAAAGTTCACATTATTGTTTTTGAGAAACTGAATTGTCTCCCTTGCAGTGTGACTAGACGCACTGTCTTGATGGAACACCATTGACTCAGGGTCATCAGGAAAAAGTCTAGGGACATCATTGTCCAAAAACGGTTTTAACACATGCTCACAGTAATATTTGCTGTTAACTTTTGTACCTTTGTCGATGAAACGAATCTCAGTCTTTCCCCTATATGACACTCCAGCCAAAGCCATAAAACCTCTGGCGAAAGAATCACTTCCCCTTTTCTTAGGTAGCAAATTCGACGACGCCCGTATGATCCACCTATATAAAACATGGCTTCATCAGTAGTAACAAAGTTTTTCCATTTATTTCCACTGAGCTTCCTATACAGGTTCCATGATCAGGTATGTCTCATTTGAATTTGCTTAAAGTTCAGCTGATGAACCTTACACTTTTTCTTGAGACGAGTTTCAAGTATGTTCTTAATTATATGCTGCACACTTCCCCTAGATACTCCCAACTTTGATGCCATCTCTCTTTGGGTTGGTGGATTCACTTTTGCTATCATGTTCTTCACTTTTCGAATAACAGCAGGGGTGGCCACAGAGGTACGTCTTCTAATTTGGGGCATAGGTTTTCCTGCATTTGCGCACTGACGTTGTAGTCCAACATTATCACGTATATTTTTTATAGTTCTGAAAGAAATACTAAATCCAAGAGATTTTACTTCCTTTTGAATGCTCCTGTAGGAATGTTTAGTCTTCAACAGTCCCAAAACTATCCTCTCAACTTTATCACTTATTTTAGTGCAAACCATTCTTGTAATAATCAAAATAAAATATGTATTGATAAAATACATGTATAAACCTTTACTGCTATACACAAAAATATCGTGGAATTTCATGCTAACTCCACACAAATACAATCTACAGTTTGTTCAAATATAACCTGGCCACCTCTCGTAGATTATTTGATTAATTAATGAAGGAATTCTGAAAAAAATATTACATATTTATGGCCTTGTTTGAAAAAAGAGTGGACAAGTGGGGATACCAACACCTTAAGCAAGTGATCAAAAACATATTCTCTGTATGGTTGCAATTATTTTCTAATATAGTGCTGAGTTGCTTGTAGGCTGAGGGATTCTTGCATACTTAATAGCTTTGGCCCCAAATTACAAGGCACCTGCGTAGCTACTCCCTTAAATTGCAGAGTTTTGGCGCATATCTGTTAATCTTGTGCATAATTTTGCTCTTTCTGTTTCGCTAGTGTCGTCTGCTGATAACCTTTCCCAGATCAAGCCTGACAAAACTTTGGACCTGATCTGGATCCAAACTTTTTGACACTTCCATGCTATTCCTGAAATGATTTTTTTTGAAAAAGTTGATTTTGAAAAAAATCAGCAGATGACAAAATAAAGTATGAAAAACTACCCAGCCTGCAAAGAGTTAAAAAGTGACGAGACCATACATTTAAAATCAATTTTCAATATAAATGTAATTTCATGACAATATTTTATTTTTCATTTGAAATAATTGTCTTCTTTAACCCTTGTATTCTGATGGATTTACCCCATGATATTGGTACAATAAAAATGGGACTGTCCATTGTGTTATTTAAGGGGTCACAGGTAGATTTTTCTAAACTGTGATTATTTTCGTCCCTGAAGGTTTGTTTAATATTAGCAAACAGTGCAGACCCTGATGAAATGCAGCATCATGCTGCATTTCATCTGCATCTTCACTATTTACCAAAGTGCTGGTGTAGAGATTACCAGCATACAAAGGGTGAAAAGTTGAAAATCCTGGCCAACCCTTTTCATTCTGATGGATGATAATAATATCCCATACATATTGATACAATAAGGATGGAATTGTCCATTTTGTATTTTAAGGGGTCGCCAGTCAAAATTAGTGTATTTTTGTCCGTAAAGATTGCTTTTATCTTAGCAAACAGTGCATACACTGATGAAATGCCACCTTATGCAGCATTTCATCTAGGTCATCACTGTTTGCTAAAGTACCTGTTTGCCATTATCCAGAATGCAAAGGGTTAAGATGATCATCACACTGGATAGGCGTCAATCGAAAATGCTCTTAACAATCGGCAAAGGCGGATCAAGAATCGCTAAAAACAGTGTTTTCAATTGCCGTTTGTTGCCAGCTGGGCAACAAATGGCAGTCAAAAACTCTGTTTCAAGCTATTTTTGGTCTACAGTTCTTGATAATTATGACATTAATTTTTCGATTGCTGCCTATCCGGTATGGTCATATGATAAACAGAATCTTACACTCATGGTCATTTTATATAAATTTTCAAATGAAATGGTCACTCATGTAAGATTCTCTATTTTTACTAATTATGGGTTTTATTATAAGGATTGTTTTTAAGATTCCCTGGTTCTGCAACATTTTATCAAATACAACTTACTCCAATTGTTTGTGGGGTTTTTGTGTTTGGGCCTTGTTTTGGTTTGCAGTGCTTTGTGTCTTTTCTAGTTTTGCAGTCATACTGCTTGGGAAGAGGGGGCTGGTTGCTTTACTTTTGTGGTCTTCTGAATGTCATTTTTCTGTTGTCGTTCTTTGCCTCTTCCTCGCGGTGCCATGGGTTGGTCTGTGGTGTGTGGTTGTGGCATCTCCTGGTTGTGCTCACTTACTTTTTTTCTGTCGAAAGAGCTTGAAAACACCTACAGTAAAACCTGTGTTAAACGTAAACGGCCACTCAAATATAGACAAAACAGAGATCTTAATGACAAATGGTAGCTTAATGAAGGTCAAAAGTATTGTAGAATGCATTCTGCAATACTTTTGACCTGCATAAAGCAATAATTGGTCTTGAAAACCAATTTTCTGTCTTTTTGAGAGTGGCCGTTTTACACAGGTTTTACTGTTCTTTGTGTAATGGTCACATTTGAGCCAGTGCAGGAGATTTTGGTACTTATAGCATTGTTAAGCAACAAAGGGTTTGTTGAGCCTGTGCAAATATGCAGTCTTGTCAGAGCATTTGCTGCTACCATACTCAAAAGTACTGATATAGACTAAGACTCTGACAAAAATTTGAATATTATCTATCTTTCAAATTGGGTAGCCAAGGAGATATTCTTTTCTTGCACACCAAGTCGTGGTTTCAGCTGATTCTACCAATTCTATCTCACATACCTGTAGTAACCCATGGGATGGATAAAAATCGAACAGACGCATGTTGATAGACAAGTTACATCATTGTTATATTGAAGTGACATCATCATGTTACCTTGCATCTCAGCGTATTTATGAACTTCTGTAAACCTTATTTAAAATATAAAAATGGGGTATTTAATGGTGAACAAGAAAAAAATCTATTATTTTTATGAAGATAGGATGGAAATGACATCCCACCGCTTTTCCCGTAAAAATGACAATTTGCCACCACAAAGTAAATCACCACCATTCCTACCTAAATCACAACTCCAAAATGTATGAGACCAGTCTGCATACCCTACAACCATATCAAGGCAAAAACCAAAAGCAGCTCAGACGAAGCTTCCCACAAAAGGGCATACAATACTGGCCTCTGAGGCAATAAAAAGACCTGTTGCATGCTCAACCTGACTGTGCATGAAATGTATCATGCTCACAAATACCCAAATACCAACAATTATTGGCATTCTTATACTTTTTTGCATGACAACCACAAAACTCGAAGACCATAGACAAAAACACCTCCTCTTTTAAGCATTGATAGTTTTCATGTGCAGTGGAACAAGGGTGAGCATGAATAAGCCTCGCAACCCCAAGGTAAATTCTGAGATATATCACAATCTTAATATACACATCGCACTTAGCGATACATTGTATGAACCCTGATCAAGTCTGACATTTGTTGCACCTGATCCAGGTTCAAATCATTTATTAACATTTACAGCAGATGGCAAAGAATATTGGTACGAAAAGATCAGAAAAGCCCTATCCATGCTCCAATGGCACACAAAATTTTCTAAATTATGGTTTGTACAAATGAGATCGAATGGAACTCAGTGCAGATCCTGATCAGATGGCTTCATCAGAAGCCATCTGATCAGGTACTACACTGTTTTCTAAAAAGGATATATCCGGATTCAACAGTACAAGTGTTAATCTTGATATTCAGGGTGGTAGGAAAGGGTGGGGTGTGGGTGAGGGGGCAAAATGTTTATTTGACAAATTCATTTTGTGAAGTAACTCTTGGTAGAATGGCTTACAACATGGAGTCTTGTTTGATAAAGTGTTGCACACCACTATATGTACAATGTATTAATAAAATAGCTTTTGTATGTATTTATGTGAACTTTGTTTAATAATCGAGACCAAGTCAAGGAAAGACCATCCTTCAGGCATGTGTGAATCTAGGAAGGGCCATTTCAACAATCTGGTTAGAGCCTTGATATTATGCTTATCAAGTTATCAGACGACAAGATTGCATGGGCCACATGAGAAAACTTGTTTTGTGCACATCTGTGCAGTCTGATCAGTGCCTGTGCAATCTGATCAGCGCCTTTGTTATTTACTTTCTGGAAAGTTTTACATAGCTGAATTTACTACAATACAAAATTTCAATATCCTAGCTAGTCTCTGTAACTGAGTTGGCTGGATTGAGTCTTCAAAATTTTTCTTGTAGTGATGTTCATTTAAGTAATAAATTTGATTTTTGGAATGTTCATGTTTGGTCTCTTGCAAAGTAAGTGAAGCCCAAAAGTAAATATATGAAAATGGTACTTGTATTGTCACATAGTTCAAACTGCATCAATGGGACTACAGTAAAACTTTGTAAAAGGGCCACTCAAAAATAGACAAAACAAAGATCTTTATGACAAATTATAGCTTAATGAAGATCTGCAATACTTTTGACCTGCATTAAGGGATAATTGGGCTCGACTACCAATTTTCGGTCTCTTTGAGAGTGGCCATTTTACACAGGTTTTCTTGTAGATAGATATCTCAATTAGTGTCTGAACAGTAATATGTATGCTCTCTCTGAATTCCATTAGCTCAGTCCATGGTACCAGTTTTCTTTTAGCCTTGTTAATTCTCAAGACTGATGGATTTATCCCATACATATTGATACAATAAGTTAGGAATTTTGTATTTTAAGGGTTGCCAGTCAAAATATCTTTTAAATGTATTTCTTTACTGAATATTTTTTTTACCTTAGCCAGGGCTGTGGAAATACCATGCCCGACTTGTCCGACCTGGTCCCATTTCATTCAGGACAAGTTGAAATTTTCTATTTACCTGTCCTTGTACAAGTACAAATGTATTAAGTTTATATAATTCTGTATTTCATATTTTGATAAATTATTACAAGCTCACATCTTGCATTGAAAGCAGTGTGGATCCTGATCAGCTGGCTTCTTCAGAAGCCAGCTGATCTGGATCTACACTGTTTACAAGAGAAGCCAGCTGATCAGGATCCATACTGTTTACAAGAGTTGATAATATCTGGTTTCATACTGCTTTTGAAAGAATAAATTGTTTAAGCACTGTAAGGTATAAGCTAATGTGTTCTTTCGGACAAGTAAAATTTTTATGGACAAGTACATTTGGGCTTTTTACTTGTCCCTGGACAAGTAGAAAATTTTACTATTTCCACACCACTGCCTTAGCAAACAGCGCAGGCCCTGATGAAATACTGCCTTATGTGCCATTGAGTCTTCACTGTTTGCCTGATTTACCGGTATCTAGAAAGAGAAATGTTTAAGTTATTGATTTTCTAATATAACTCAAACTGATTACTAAAATTGACTTAATCAGGTTCATGTATATAGAGTTATAATTTATCTGGATTTAATTATCAAGAATCTACAAAACTTCTATACTTTGTTTGTGAAGACAGTGATGGCTCTCGTGAGACTGCACAGATGCACAGAAATGCTTGAGGTTTCAACTATTTATCACATGACTTTGCATCTCGGAGTGATATAATCCCATGTATTAAAATGGATAAGGAATTGTGGTTTACTAACGTTAGAAACTTTATGTAATTAAGTCCATAACAACCTTGCTTACATGATTAACAAGTTGATAAAATTGACATTTATATTCCAAAAATGTGAGTTTGAAGTAATTTTGATGTCATATGATAATAATCTAACATTCATGCTCCTAGTTTATTAATATTTTTAAACTTGTTGGGAAAAAATCAATAAAATACTCAGCAAGTCTTGTATTTCATCTCTTTTCCCCAGCTTGTTTATTAAATTCAACAATATATGAATACTCATGTAAGATCTTTATATACACACTAATGGCAAACACTTCAACCATAGTTTTAAGTGCATGCACAGTTATGTAGTGAAACCAGGCTTTCAGTTTTTTGGTATGGACTTACACCCACTACCATACATTATTAATGGGACCAGTATAGGCTTCGGCTAGGCTGCGAAGATGTGCAGGCTTGCCTTAACCATCACTGGTAGCCTATAGATGCAAAGAACCGAAATCTAACATGCTTGTTTCATATTACCTAGACAGACAATGAAGGCTCTGCACAGATGCACAAGTTGATATATGCCTTCACTTTCCAGACATGCCGGATAGGTCTCTCTGCCATATTGCGTTCATATGTGATTAATGCTCAAATTTTATATTGCAATAACTGTAAAACATTTTGTACAAATATTGTATTTGCTACGCTGGTAATTTAATGTTATATGTGCCTAATATTGTTCTTTAAATCTTTTTAAACAAAGTTGATAAATAATAAAATTACTGATAATTGACCAGATATATGTTTGTGATGGCTTTGTCTGTTTTAATTTAATATACTGTTTTCCATAAATTGTTTTCATTAGGATTGTTATTGGTGCTAGATTTAAGTTATAATTTTTATGTCTCAACAAGATAGTATCCCAGCCAGCATCCTATCAGCCCACAATCAGCCCGCCAGGGAAACGCCATTCAGATGGCGTTTGGCTGGTGGGCTGATAATGGCCCGATTTAACATGCTTACTGGGATATGAGCCTTATGGTGAGAAAACATGTTCAGGCCTCCAGATAAGAGTGCATTTTGGCGAACTATTTTCTTCATTTATCATCCAAAACATATGTTGTGGGCGCTCAAAAGAACTGTCTCAATGAGACGGTTCTTTTGAGTACCCAAAACACATGTTTAAATTGATGAGTAAGGAAATAATAACAATTTTACGCTCATAAAATTTCCTTATCTGGATCTATGATGTTTTTGTTGTAAGTGAACAAAAAGGGCACAGTTAAGCTTGAGTGTATACTGGTCACTGACCCCTTGCAATGCCTATATGAGCCAGCACACAAGAGTTTGGTACTTATTGCATATATACACAAAAGCCTCCCTTAAATCTTTCCTTCATGAATATTCATGCTAGGCTCCACCCACTATGAGTAATTATATAAATTTGTTTGTTTGGTTTGATTGTTTACGTCCCATCAACAATCTTTCAGTTATAAAGGGAAGGGTCTTCCTGGGTTGAACCAGTACTAAGCTAGGATTAATGTTCTTGCTCAAGGGCACAACACAGTAATGCCGATGAGGCTGGAACCCGCGACCTTTGGGTCTCGAGTCAAGCACTCTACCACTGAGCCACTGCGCTCCCTATTTTTTTTTTTGTAAGTGAACAACAAGGGCACAGTTAAGTTTGAGTGTATACTGGTCACTGACTCCTTGCAATGCCTATATGAGTCAGCACACAAGAATTTGGTACTTATTGCATATATACAAAAAAGCCTCCATTAACCCTTGCCTTCATGAATATTCATGCTAGGCTCCACCCACTATGAATAATTATATAAATAAACTTTCATGTTGGTCCATAGAACAAAGAAATTACTTTTCACGTTACAGATATATCATATTTCCATAAGCAAACAGAGTAGACCCCGATCAGGCAGCTCTTACAAGAGCCTCCTGATCTGGACCTGCTCTGTTTGCAAAAGTGTTAAAAGGCATCTCTATGAGGTAAAGCCTAAAGGGTTAAAACACATATGTTGAAGTATCCAGCAGGGTTAGAGGTCTTATTTTTGGTCTGAGCCTTCATCTAGATCCATACTTTATGTATGAGAGCAGCAAAGGCTCTGGTGAGTCTGAGTGTATGTGCAAGCTTGTCTTAACCTTTGCTGCTCGCCGATGTGATAACATAAGGCCAGTTAAGCAAAATATTTCAGCGGTAAATTGCGATTATTTTCTTTTCCATCAGTCTCAGTGAGACAGTTCTTTTGAGAACCCACAAAATATGTTTTGGTTGAGAAATAAGAAAATAATTTTTGTTATGCACCCTTATCTGGGGGCCTGGATAAGTAACAACATTTTGTGTGCTGTCCAATATAAATACATGTATATTTTAAAAAGGGGGGATAGTCTAAATAGCTGGACAATGGGATGTCATGATTGACCATTACCAAGGTAAACCATGGTGGATATGACTTATTTGAAGGGAGACTTTTGGGGCTTCAACCCACTCAGCAGTATGGTAAATGCTCTAAAATTACGAACACTTTTCTCTTTCTATTCTAAAATAAATGTTGAGAGGGGGGTGGCTAAGTGGTAGAATGCTTGACTCAAGATCGAGGGGTTGCAGGTTTGAGCCTCACCAGAGGTACTGGGTTGTGACCTTGAGCAAGACACTTTGTCCTCTGCTTAGTACTGGTACAACCCAGGAAGACCCGTCCCGGCATAAATGAACAATTGTTGACTGTGATTAAAGAATCAAACCAAATCAAATCAAACAAAACAAATAAAATGTTGGTTTTCAGGACTGTACCTCACAAAATGTTTGTAAGAGTAGCAAACAGGGAAGACCCTGATCAGGCTGCTTCTTCAGAAGCAGTCTGATCTGAGCCTGCATAAGGGAAGACCCTGATCAGACTGCTTCGTCAGAAGCAGTCTGATCCGGGCCTGCGCTGTTTGTCTAGGCATTTTTTGGCAGGTAACTCTTGTTCAAAATTTTAGAACATTTACTGTATAATAATTATTGCAACAATGTATCACTTTTTTCCACTGTATTTGATGTTAAATTAGTTCTTGAGTCCTGTTCTGTAAATGTGGACGCTAGGTGTTTTAATAGTAACTATGCAGTATGCACCTAATATTGTGACTATTTCAGAGCTTTCTTTGTTACATGTGCGTCTTTGTTATCAAATATATTGTAAATGTCAATGTTACTTGTGTCATTTTGCAGTCTTGTTGCTAATTAAGCTTTTTGTAGTTAAGTTAAAAATAGCATACACACTGGGTGGGAGCGAAAAGTACACGTAACCCATTTTGTTGATAAGTATAGTGGACAAATCCTTGTGTGAAGCATGTCCGGTAAGTTTCAGATTGTTTATTTTTGTGATTTAATATTATTAACCTTAAGAATTTCAGCTTCCTACCAGTAGTACAAGAAGCATAAGTCAAGGTCTTTTCGACGTATTACTCCGTTTTTTCTGTTTATTGCCGTGATTTCGGTTATTTACACGTTTATTCTTAGAAAATCATCATTCTACTTTCAATTTTAAAAGCAACACCGGTACTTTTTCATAAATATTTGCTAAAAACGTTATTTGAAATAACTGATGTTGCATTATGAGTATTTCATGATGTATTTTGTTTCAGATTATATTAACTTTTCTAAATACCGTGCTATGTAAGTGCAATTAATTGCAATGGAAATCATAGAGGGGTCAAAAATTGTTCTGCATCGCGTGTTGCAAAACTGACTATCGGCACTGGACGTCGTGTTGCAGGCATGCTGTATAGTATGTTATGATAATATTATAAAGGGGTTTCGATGTTTTTTGTAGGATTACATTTAAATATGTTTGAAATTCTTTTTCTAAAGTGAGAAAACTTGGCAGATGCACACATTGTTTGTTGAATACTAATAGTACAAAGTGACACTCTTCCAGTCGTGGGGGTCCTTAGGCAGTGACTATCCGGAGGTGGGGGGAGGTACTCCGATATTTTCATATATATTTAGGTTCGGAGCATTATTTTTGGTTCAAAATTTCAGAAAAGTAATACTTTTGGGAGTATGAAGATTTGTGGATTATTTTTTTTTTTTTTTTTTTTTTTTGGGGGGGGGGGGGGGGGGTGGGGGGGGGGGTCATTACGAAATCGGACTATTTTTTCTTCTTTTTTTTTGGGGGGGGGAGGGTGTCATTTCTATACATTATAGGGCGTTTTAAGGTCTAGATACAGAATGAGAATATTTTTAGGCCGCAAATTTGAAATGTTTTTGGGTATACCTGATATTCCTGATTTGTTTTTTTTTTCATTTGCTTTTTTTTTGGGGGGGGGGGAGTGGGGGTAAACAGTAGATGCTGGGTCCAAGTCTATGTATGAAGAAAAATTGAGAGTACCCCCTGGGGTGTCTTTGGGTACAGATTTATACTTCTACTCTCCTTCTATGGAGGGCTCGGCATTAGGATGCTTCAAATGACCAGGCTAATGGCACAGTTTGATAATCCTGATTATAACTAAGAAATACGATTCAGAAATGTCTCCATATAAATGGGAAAGTCTAAAAGCCCTTTACTCCAGGAAGTCATTGTATCTTATATAATCATCATGTATAGATGCATGACTGATCCTGGTTATCTGAACTTGATGGCCGGCTACGGATACGGATGCGTCTCTAGCACGCTCAAATAGGCCGAATTGCCTCCTTTAAGACGGGAAAGTATAAAAGTCTTTCACTCGACGAAGCCATTGTTTTGATGTATTACTTGTCCTTGATATACCAACTTGGCCACAAATTCCGGAAGATCTAAATAAGTAGTTTAGCATAAACATGCTTATTTCACTAGATTAGCATGCGCCGATCTAGAGGGGGGGTAGGGGGTCCGGACCCCCCTCCCCCGGAACATCTTAAGTTAAATGTGTTTCTATACAAAAAAGCATTTGGACCCCCCCCCCCCCCTGGAAAAATGGGACCCCCTCTGAATCCTTGGAAAAGCATATAGATAAGTTGAGGACTCAAAAACGCAATCAAGGCTGTTTTCTAGCCGTCGGAACTGGATTCAGAGGGGGTCCAATTTTTCCGGGAGGGGGGGTCCAAATGCTTATTTCTATAGAAACACATACAACTTAAGATTTTCAGGACCCATTGCCCCTCTGACAAAAATTCCTGGATCCGCGCGTGATTAGCTACATTGCAAATTGAGCATGCCGAGTTGGCCAAATTTCACAATTTAGCCTGTTCATGAGACTGATATTTAATAAACTGGATCGCTTACCTCATGTGAACATGATACAATGTAAGACTTTTCGTATAGCGGAGCAGCGAGTACTACATGCAATACGAGTCTACACAATACCTACCAGGAATTATCTTCCTTGGCCTAAGTGATGGCATTTTTTTTGCAGATATTAATATTTTGAAGAAGATTTTAGTTATTTTAAGAGCTCCTGAATATTGAACCGTTCGTATTTTTGAGGGAGTTTCTGAAACGCAAAATATATAAACGACTGTCTCCACTTGTATCAAACAATGTGTAAGCAATGTTTTAAAGATAGTTTGCAGAAAGTATTTCGATACGTATTATATTTCATTGTCTAGCAACGAAGCTCGATGGAAATTCTATTTTTGACAATTATTGACAGATCGTGTTATGGTATAGCAACAGTTTATTCCAGAAAATAGTCGAATATGGATTTAGATATTAAAAGCAATTACTAAACACAATGAAGCACTCATAAATATGATACTTATGCGATAGTTTCAATTCTGGAATGAACCATTATACTTTTGTTGATGATTTTTGTTTTGGGAAAATTCCCTTATCCTCACTGTTTTCTGTGGAATAAAATTAAATGTCTAAATTAAAGTTGTTGCATTTAGTAAAAATGGACGTATGCATTTTATTTGCAACAAATGCACAAATTGATGCCGCTCACTTTTGTAATGTGATTCAACAGCTACGCTTTATTCCAGCATGAACGCATGGAATAAGATCGCGCTCTTTGTTTGCATAGCAAAATTAGCCCTTACTTTGTATGATCATGTTTTTGCATATTCTGAGGAAGGATAGTTCAAATATGCCAAATTTGACTGTCGTACATCAACTTAATTAAAAGATATGTATCAACTCTCATTTAGTTTTGAGTTACCCTCGTATTTAACTTGAAGTTGGGGAGAAAACAATGTGTGTCTTAAGAGATTATTTTAGTGCTATCATAGGCCAGCTCTTAAACCATTACCCCCAGGTCTATACACGAGGCTACTGGCTTTAAAAGTTTCAAGATATCTTTATCACAAGATATCTTTATTTATGTCCAACTTTGCAAGGGAAATAACTCGGAAAATGCAAAGGGCAATAATCGAAAAAATAAAATAACATCTTTTTAATTCTTCACTAGGTTATCTACTCATTATCCTCTATCAGCTATTCAAGTTTGTTCAAAGCTCCTAGCTGTAAGAGTGTTTGAGATATCAAGTTTTCTATGTTCAAATTTGCAAATTATTTTTTTTAATATTCACCTGGTAATCTGCTCATTTCTTATAGCAGCTGATCAAGTTTGGAGCTCCTAGCTGTAATAGTTTTTGAGAAATCTTAATTACAAAAGTTCATAATGGCCCCTAAAAAGAGCA
Source organism: Loripinus fragilis (assembly GCA_964019695.1). NCBI lineage: Eukaryota > Metazoa > Mollusca > Bivalvia > Lucinida > Lucinidae > Loripinus > Loripinus fragilis. The sequence continues at coordinate 53,039,690 of OZ026520.1, forward strand.
TTAATCTACAAAGGGAGATAATCCAGACTTGATAAATTACGGGTCACTTATATTTTGATGAGAAATCCATCTATAAAATTTCAAAACCCTATCTTAAATTTTGAACCGACTGACGTACGGACAAGCTTATTTCAATATGCCTCTTCAACTTTTCCAAAGTTGTGGCAATAATAAAATTTCACGTTTGTACATTTACCTAAAATTACTTGTTATATCCAATATATTGTAACCTTTTTTTATTATCAAACAGAGTTAACCCTGATCAGGCAGCTCTGACAAGAGCTGCTGATCTGTGTCTGCCCTGATTGAAAAAGTGTTAAAGGCGGCTCTCATTGAGGTAAACGGTTAACGTAGCTTTGCTTTACATACTTCAGCATATTTTTTTTGTTGCAAAGAAAAATATTTTTTCAATTAAACTTATAAACTACTGCATATTAAAATCGACACACGATACAGACAAATCGAAGTCTCATAACAAAAACTATACACTAGTTCTGCGACATGCCATGCAGTCTGAAAATTTTGGTAATGATCACTCATCCTCCTCGCTTGCTTTCATACGCATTTCTAAGACATTTATCTTAAGTGAATGTCATCATAGATCATTACTCTATCTTAAAAAGGCATTGATCGATATTTTGTTTCAATCAAAGCGCTCAATCTGTCGATTTTCTGTTCACAAGTGATGTGGAATTCTCGCAAGCAGTAGTGATTTGCGGAAGAAAACAACAATTTATACCATAGAAAACGACATCCTTTTGTACCCAAAGCTTTTCAATAAGGAAAACAAGAATAAATAAAACACGCTCACCAAGTTGTCTATGTCCAAAACCTTATCACACAGATGACAACACACACACCGTCATCAAGGTCATAGAAAACACAAGGGTTTGTCCACTATACAGATCAAAACAAAGGGTCACATGTACTTTCGCTCCCACCCAGTGATACATGTCCTACACCATTTAAGATAATCTTTAAACCATAATATAAAGATATTTTTAGTATTTGGGCTACACCATATAATACTTTTTTAGCTTTGTAATGCTTCATTGGTTTCAATTTTAACTGACTGTATGGTTACAATTAGTTCAAGTTCACAAACTGAATGAAATGATGATATGTATAAAGTGTAGTGTGGGAATGGGAGGTAGCTGTCTGATCTGGGTTTACCTTTTAAGCTCACCTGAGCTGAAGGCTTGAGGTGAGCTATTTTCCCCCGACAAAGTCAGAGGGATATAGTTTTGGCTGAAAGACGTCCGTCCGTCCATTCCGTCCTCCTTTTTTGTCCGTGCGGAACCATATCTCAGTACCTATTGGTCAGATTTGATTCACTTTTGGTACAAATGATTAGTATCTTAGACACTTGGTATTCTATAAGTTTCTTTAAAATCGACCCCTTAACACTTGAGTTATTGCCCTTGTTTTAGTATAGGCAATTATAATGCAAAACCTATGTTAGCTTTTTTATGTGATAATCTTCACATTTCATCAAAGGTATTATATTTAACAAATTCTCTTTATAGACCATGATTACCCAGTGCCTGTAAATAAGCATGGCAGTGTCAAAGTTTTACCCCACCTAAGGGGTCAAAGGTCAAATATTCAAATTTCACAATAACTAAGGCAATTGTCAATATTTATACCCCCCGCAAACTTTGTTTGTAGGGGGTATACTGTTTTCACGTTGTCCGTCCGTGCGTCCGTCCGTCCGTCCGTAACGCTTTGTTTCCTTAATAACTCGAAGAGTCATTGCTGGATTTTCATCAAACCTTGCAAACATGTTCATATATGCAAGACAAATACTTTAGACAAAAAAGTAAGGGCTAGGGGCCAATACTATTAGAGTTATTTCCCTTTGTAGTTCTAAATGGCTTTTAATATAGTGCTTTTTCCTTAATAACTCCAAGAGTCAGTGCTGGATTTTCATCAAACCTTGCAAACATGTTCATATATGCAAGACAAATACTTGAGACAAAAAAGTAAGGGCTAGGGGCCAATTCTATTAGAGTTATTTCCCTTTGTAGTTCTAAATGGCTTTTAATATAGTGCTTTGTGCTTATGCTATTATAGGCCATATACGGGCCAATCAACTCCTACCACAGCTTTTGATGGAACAATTTGATACTTTTCCTATACAATGTAGACACATTGAACATATGCATGAAGGAGTTTAGTTCAGAAAAGATAATTTTTGACAAATTGACAGCTGTGAGAACTTAGACAATTTTTCCCTAATAAGGTGTTTGTATATGCATAGACAGTGCCTTTATGGGCCGATCAACTCCTACCACAGCTTTTTATGGAGCAATTTGATACTTTGCCTATACAATGTAGACACATTTAACATATGCATGAAGAAGTTTGGTTTAGAAAAAATATTTTTTGACAAAATGACAGCTGTGAGAACTTAGACAATTCTCCCTAATAAGGCTTTTGTATATGCATAGATGGTGCCTTCATGGGCCGATCAACTCCTACCACAGCTTTTGATGGAACAATTTGAGACTTTGCCTATACAATTTAAACACATTGAACATATGCATGAAGGAGTTTTGTTCAGAAAAAATAATTTTTGATGAAATGACAGCTGTGAGAACTTAGACAATTTTTCCCTTATTAGGCTTTTGTATATGCATAGATGGTGCCTTCATGGGCTGATCAACTCCTACTACAGCTTTTGATGGAACAATTTGATACTTTGCCGATACAATGCAGACACATTGAACATATGCATGAAGGAGTTTGGTTCACAAAAAATTTTTTTGACAAAATGACAACTGTGAGAACTTAGACAATTATTCCCTTATATGGCTTTTGTATATGCATGGATAGTGCCTTTATGGGCCGATCAACTCCTACTACAGCTTTTGATGGAGCAATTTGATACTTTGCAGATACAATGTAGAGCAATTTGATACTTTGCGGATACAATGTAGACACATTGAACATATGCATGAAGGAGTTTATAATTTTTGTTTGCACAGATTCTACTGAAATCTTCTTATCAAAACTAAGGTCTTCTTGTTCGAACTATAACTTGCCAAGTTTTTTCACTGACTCTTACTGTGCGGGGGGTATCTAATAAGCATTGCTTATTGACTTTTTTCATTTTTGCTGAAATTTTGCATGCAGGCAGAGCAACAATAGATATGAAACATATCAAATGGGATTTTAGTTTGAAGGCATCGATCCGAGTCCCTGGGGTGGACTTAAGGGGGTGGGGTAGAGGCCAAAATTATATGGTCATGTTGCATATCAAATTAAAGCTGACAACTTTTTCAGCAACATGGTAGCACATATTTTGCCCACAGACACACCCTTGACCCAGGGGGTGGGGTCAAAAGGTCCAACCATATATTTTTCTGAAAGTAGTCTTGTTGCATATCAAATTAAAGGGAATTGAGCACAGAGCACCATGAAAGCAAACATGCTGTCAAAACACACACCAATGACCCCTGGGGTGGGGTCAAAAGGTCATATTGTTTTTCTTTTCTAAAAGTCGTCATGTTGATTATCCAACTAAAGTGGAAGAAGTGTAGACCTACATGCAAGGTAACACTTTGAATTTACACACAACCTTGACCTCTGGGGTTGGTGGGTTGAAAGGTCAGATGTTGAAATTGTGTAGATGTAAGTATATTTTTATTAAACTAAGCACTAAAGCATTTTGACAGGTTTTTTATGATCTGAATGATATAGAAGGTGAACTAAGGGTTTGATAAATGAGATTTATGTTTTGTGCTTTACATGTTTCTCTCAAATAACCCTTCGTCGGGGGATATAAATTCGTCGAATTTGTCTTGTTTATTGTGATTGGTCTTTGTCCGTTGTCTGTTAACTATTTCTTTAAACGACATCTCCTCCTGAACCATTGGTCCAAATTTAAATTAATTTCACAGAAATATTCCTCATGTCGCCCTCTACCAAAATTGCACAATTGGTTCCGCTTTTCCAAACAAACAGGCCACCAGAGTTCTCCATAATGCCCTCTACCAAAACTGCATATTAAATGGTTCCGGTCTGCCAAACTTAAGAGCCGCCAGAGCTCTAGATAAGAAATCTTTTAAACGATATCTCATCTTGAACCGCTGCACAAATGGTCCCACTCCGCTGAACAAAAGTGCTACCAGAGCTCTAGACAAGAAATGTCTTTAAATGACATCTCCTGAACCACTGGTCCAAATTCAAAATAATTTCACAGAAATGTTCCTCATGGTGCCTTCTACCAAAACTGCACAATTGGTTCCGCTTTGCCAAACAAACAGGCCACCAGAGCTCTAGATTATCATAAGCAATATCTTTAAACAACATCTCCTGAACTACTGGTCTAAATACAATTTCACAGAAATGTTCGTCATAATGCCCGCTACATATGTTGCACAAATTGTTCCACTGTGCCAAACTAAAGCGCTGACAGAGCTCTAGACTAGAAATATCTTCAAACAGTATCTCCTGAACCACTGATCCAAATTCAAATTAATTTCACAGAAATGTTCTTCATGATACCCTCTACCACAATTGCACAGAACGGTCATCTTGGCTGAACAAAATGCTCACCAGAGCTAAAGATAGAAACATCTTTAAATGATATCTCTTTAACCACAGGCCAAAACATCATTTCCTCATGTGCCAGGATTCAGGTGAGCGATCCAGGGCCCTAGGGGCCTCTTGTTTGTTCAAGCCTATGGGTAAGTTTAGTAGTTAGATTAAGCTGAAAGATTAGAAGCTGGTCTGTTTCAAAGAATTCAGTTTTTTGTGTAATATACAGGGTTAATTCATGATGCAGTTCAAATATTAGTCTATGTATGTTGTATATGTCTTCTGTGAATTGTTCACATGTTTGTTTTTGTGTCACTAATATAAATGTCTTACCAAAGTTAAGAACCTATTAATAGAATCCTTTAAGATCACTTATTAAGGAAGTGTTATTAGTTCATCTGAGCACGGAGTTGTGTGCTAAAAGGCCAACTTTTGTGATTGGACTTCTTTACATGAAATCTCCTCCTGAACCACTTGTCCAAATTTAAAATAATATCACACACATGTTCTCCATGACACCCTCTAAAGTTGCACTAACGTTTCCACTCTACAAAAAAGCCACAAGAGCTTAACATAGAAAACTCTTTAAACAATAACGCCTCCTTAGCTAAAAAAAATTTCACGAAATGGTGACCAAAGCTAAAAAAATCCCTTTAACCCTTAAAGCGACAAGAAAAAATCCATCTGAAAATGTTGTCTGCTGAAGTCGTCTGCTGCAAATAATTGCCTAATATAACTGACAAATTAAGTATAGAAGCAAACAGCGTGGACCCAGAACCGACTGCTCCTGATCTGGGTCCACACTGTTTGCCTTAGAGGCTTCTTTAAACATTTCAGCTGGAGAGAAAAGCAGATGACTTTTGTTGAGATTGGCACATTAAGGGTTAAGGATACCTCTTCCTGAACAACAGGTCCATTACAAAGTTAAGTCGCACAATGTTTCCCATGATACTCACTTCTAACATGGGTCTGTCCGGACATGACTGAAATGTTTTGTCATGGGATGTAAAGAATCAAACCAAACCAACATGGTGGGAACAGCTCTTCTATCCTGAACAATTTGGCAGGTTAGCTACTATAATTGAGCATCAACATGAGATTTCCAACAATGTGGTATATGCGGCCAACAAAGGTTCAAATCAGCCTGTGCATACGTGCAGGCTGATCAGAGCCTTTGCTAGTCGCTTAAATATTCTATGACTGTTAAGCTACTGATTGAACAACATTCGTTTCTTAGCTTAAAAGGTGGCTGCACAGTTTCGTCTGAGTCTACCTACACTTGTCAAAATGCCACACTGTTGGAAATCACATGTCACGGCTCAATTATAGGTTCGAAAGGTGCAACAAAGTCTGCATGGAAATGGAGCACGTTTCATGTTTATTTGAACAAATTTTAAATTGCCCTCATACATTTATTTCTTAACATATTGTGTAATAATTAATTGGCATAGGTTATTCTGATCTCCTTGACTATGCAATCACCAAGAAAATAGCTCTTCACTTAAATCGTTTGTTTAAAACTGGCCCGGTCAGTATGAGTACTGGTCACCTTTTTGCCAACCTTGTTAAAACTGATGTGGTTGACTGCAGATTTGCAAGCTCGACTTAAATTTCTGGTTGCATTTGTGATAAGTACAAGAATCTCTTGTTCCATTCATGACAATTCTGGTACATGTAAAAATCTCGTACCTGCCATTAAAATATCTGCATTTTTGTTTCAACAATAAATTATGTTAACAGCGATTTAACAAATTGATTAATAAAGTTACAATATTTACACACATTTAATAAAGTTTTAAGCATATAGTGTATTCTTATTGTTATTACTAGACCAGACCTCATAGTATTAAATGTTTCTCAGCATTGTAAAGTATTGCCCCGAAAATTAGAAATCGTGCAATGCTATTCGTTGAGACTCGATGAACATTTGGACGCGGATATCGTTTTCAAAAGGATGTAATGATTGACAGTTCAAAGTGTTTTGTTATGAAGAAAAAGAACATTTTTCAACACAGATTCTGGAATCAGTCTGGCCTCGAGGTTATGATACTTGAGTACATTCTCAAACTCAAAATAAAGCACAATAAATTGGTCCGCAAGCAGCCAATCATTGCGCTTTATTTTGAGTTTGAGAATGAACCAAAGTTTTATAACCTCGGAGCCGGGACAAAATGTTTGAATATTTCGAATGTAAACGTTAAGGTTATCGAATTGTTTCGTGGAATTCTTTTATTAAATTTAAGGTCCATCTCATTCATAGGAAACAAGATCCTCTACTACACAGCATTGCTTTTATGCTATGAAGAAGATGGATTGGTAACATACATCAAGGGGCTATTTTAGCCCCCCCCCCCGTCCCCCCCTATCAGGCAAAAAAAAATGAGCCACGACATGAGATTTCCAACAATGTGGCATGTGCGACCAGCAAAGCCTCAGATCAGACTGCACACTTGCGCAGTCTGATCAGAGCCTTTGCTAGTCTCTATAGAATAACATCATTTGAGTTTTTGAGCTTAAAAGGAGGCTGCACAGGCTCATCTGAGTCTACACTTGTCAAATTGAAATCACATGACGCGGCTCAAATGTTGCTGTTCAACAATTTCTTATTCGTGTATTAGAACAACAGTCTAAAGGTAAAAGTCTGGCATTTTTATTCCCCCGCAACGAAGCGGAAGGGGTTATAGGAATGCCATTTGTCTGTCAGTCCGTCCGTCATTCGGTCCATAACACTTTCGTGTCCTCTTCATATCTCCTGAACCCTTTGAACGATACTCATTAAACTTCATTCAAATGTTCTCAGTGAGACGATGTGCAGAACCCATGACTCAGCTACCCAGACTCAAGATAAAGGTCACAGTTCCAGGTCATGAGATGTACCCCTGAATTTGTCCTGAACCCTTTCAACGATTTTCATTAAACTTCACCCAAATGTTCCTCTCAGTGAGAATGTGTGCAGAACAATTGAATCAGCTATGCATACTCAATGTCAAGTCCACACTTCAAGGTGATGATACTTATCCTTGAAGTGTGACCTTGACATTAAGTTTTCGTGTCCGTTCCATATCTCCTGAACCCATTATCGGAATGATTTTCATTAAACTTCACTCATCAATGAGAGGGTGTGCATAACCCATGACTCAGCTATGCAGATTTAAGGTCAAGGTCACACTTAAAGGTTATTGGATTCTGTGGCGGGGGATTTAGCTCTCATTCAGACCTGTGTCGAGTCGTTTTCTTTTCCCGTTGTTATGGTGATTTTTGGGCTTCAGAGGGGGCAAAATGTCTTTCCAAATGTACGCAAATCCAAGCTCCATGTAGTCAACACAGCTGTTTGGATTGTACCAGCTCGCAAATCCCGAAGACAGGTTTTCTCGCGACGTGGCTTATTTGAAGGTTTGAATATGGGACATTTTAAGTACTCATCTAGGTGTAGATATACTTCCACAAAACGCTTTGAAGCGCGACTGTAACGGTAAATGCATTGAGTGAATCGAGGGTCATTACTTAGAGGTCGTGGTACTACTGTAGGTCTATGATATAGATAGTTGTGAAGGAAGAAGAATAACAAATTGCGACTGTAGATATTAAACCGATTCATCGGTAACACAAATAATATAAATCCTAGCAACCAACGAGATGAATAATCTGCTGGCCATATCCGTTTTAAATTGGGAGTGATACAGCAAAATTAAATCCAATAAACATCTTCAAAAAGCGGGACACTATCTCCCCCTCCCCCAGCGAAACGCCATTCAAATGGCGTTTCGCTGGGGGCCGATAGTGGCCCGAGACTGTACATTGTCCAATGAGTTTTTTGATCAGTGTCTTACATCTGACATAAGTTTCGAGTCTGTTGGGTGGGCTGGTTTCCAAACTGTAAAACCAGCCATATCTGACCACGACTAACCCTAGTTTCGGTAAAACCCGACATTTACATTATGTATTTACAGAAATACATGTCTAAGCTATGATTACAAAAAGCTGACAGCAAAAAAAGGCATGGAAGTCATACAGATATGTTCGCTGAAATGCATTTCTGTTGTTCACATACACAATGCGAACACATCATTTTTACGTAACATGAAACGCAAATAAATTAGCTATTAAGAAGGGTGTGGGGGAGAGGGGGACAAATTAAGACTTGATGCCACATGATCAAATCAAAGTGACAAAACCAAAGCACTCAAAACACCGTCTTGAGTGCAAAACCGCTTTAAGTTTGCAAACTATAACAAAGTACATGAAGCGAAGTGATAGTCTAACGATTTGATTTTGTGGAAGCAGTAGCGGTCCTCGGGGAGGGGGGGGGGTAACTTGGGGGGTAATTTGGGTACGGGTGTGTGAGCCAGTTTTTTTTACACCTACCTTATATACATGGTCTTCGAAAAAATGACCTATTCCTATACTTGATTGAACAAAAAGTTTACATGTTCATGAACTGTACTTTGATTTTTATATTCCCTCTTTGCTGTCTGTAAACAAAATTTACAAATAAATATTACAATTTTGGTTTCTGAGCTGAATATCTGAGCAAAAATATGAGTTTTTTTTCAAACAGGGATGTCAGAAAACGGGACCATTCATATATCGATGATGAGCAGCTGGGCCAGTCATATACTTTTTCTTAGAAAAAGGGGGCGTATCGTAAACTTGGCAGCGCTGAAAAAGGGGGCTATTCGGCACATACATACGTACTATGTCATATAAAGGTAGTAACACACCCCCCACACACACACACCGAGTAGCGGTCTCGCGCATTTCGCAGATATATTTAACACACAACCATGGGTCCGTTTTAAAATAGTGGCCTGTTTTCATGAGCAATCCTGCTGGGATTCTGCGTCAATCTGCAGCATCTGTATTGGAATTCTTTGAACTTGGGAGATTTAAAGACCGATTGCATGTTTTGAATCTATGATAATTACTTGTTTCGTTGAGTAAAATCTTTAATGAGGTATTAACGTTTTACTTGCCAAAGGCAAATTTTGTGATCTGCTGCTTATCTTTGTAAACAGTTTGAACTCAGATCAGGCCCGACATAATGTCGGGGTCTGATCTGGATCCAAACTGCCACAGTGACACTCTGATAGTGTTCCTGAAAGTTAAACCAAAAATTAAGTTAGAAAAAAGTCTGCGTGCTTTTTTATCGTCTGCTGATTTTTTTTTCATTTTTTTTTCGAAAATTCTTTCAGGAATACCATCAGTGTCAAACATTTGGATCCAGATCAGAGCCGACGTTTTGTCGGGCCTGATCTGGGTCAAAACTGTTTGCACTGAAAGGTTATCAGCAGACGACACTAGGAGGCAAAGAGTTAAATCAGATAATGGCAACTCTACCAAGCACACTGTAGAAGTATCGACAATTTGACAAAATGGTAACGTGTCTGACTACTAAAAATACACTGTTGCGTGTCTGACTACAGATCCAGGGGTCACGAGTTCGATCACGGCCCGGTCCCATACTTTCGTGGAGATTGATCGTGAAATAATGTCTACGGTCATTCTCCTCCCTTCCGCTGATTCATTCAAGAAGAGTTGTTGTCAGTTACAAGCGAAAGTATGTGCACAAAGTACTGGTTAGCCGCTTGTTCAAACTTGTCCAGGAAAAACGTGGAGATAGGTGAACTGACCGTCCCCACATGACCATAGCGGTTGCCTGGGACGTAAAGCAACAAACAAAACAAAAAAATACAAAAAGGAGACCGCGGTCTGAATCTTTTCAACATCATTTTCAGCTTTACCGACCGTATTGGCACCACACTGTAAAAATAAGTAGTGTTAACGCATAATTTGGTTTTTCAGCGGAATTGCCCCTGATTTTGGTTTAACCTTTCATCTGCTGAATAGCCATGTTATGTTCAATTGTATTCATCCATAATACAGCTATAACAATAACACGTAGAAATGTTCTAACATTTATCATATCATTGGAGAAATGTATGCCTCAAGTTGTTTAAGGAGGAAAGTAAATGTGAGCTGGGCAGCTAAGCTGTTACAATGCAGTTCAAATTCATTTGCTATATATTCTGTGTGAAGGCAAGCCGTTTATAATGGTTATACAATGAGTTGTCCGCCTGTACGTGAAGATAATTCATGAGCATTACGAGCCTAAGCGAGTGGATTATCTTACGTACAGGTGGACAAACATGGTATAACTATCTTATTCACCATCAGCGATGGTGATATACGTTAGTTCGCTTCCCTGGATACCGGCTTGCTTCTGAAAACGAAAGATCGTAAAGAGATCTATTCCTCCTAGCCGGAACCCAATTCCCCAGTGGAGCAAATGCGGATATTCTTGGTATGACGAAATCAAACTCCCCACAGAGGTGTACTTCCGGTTCTGCCTTCAATCTGTGTCTCGAAAGAATATTGCTTCGAGTCTGTGTGTACTTCAAAAACGTCCCCAAGTCAAAGAAATGCGTGATTATAGTCACGGGCTATAGAAAATGCAAAATTAAAACTATTAAAAATCTTGTCTAGTTACAATAATGCGCTATGCGATAGTTCTAAGCTTTTTTACAGCAATTAACCCTGGAGACATGGGGCTTTTGGATATTCTCCGCAAAGTGTGACGTTATTCTCAGATTTAGACGGATCAGTTTCAATATGCCCGAAGGTTTTATGCGCATGCCTCGTGAATTAGATTTAGATTTAGGAATAGGGATTCATACATGTACTGCTAAAATGTCTGCTTGAGGAGGCTGTGGTGAAGTCTACCACTATTCAGTGTTTTCACTATTAGAGTTTTAATGTAATGTGCATATAGATCTATTTCCTTTTTTTTTGCTTCCAATGGATCACCTATTCAGAACTTAGTACATGCAAATAGTTAACCGAAACAAAAAATACTCAGAGTTTGAAATGCACGAAAAAATGAAAAAGAGTGGTCTCAGCAAATGCAAAATTAGGCACTAAAATGTTTTCTAGTCTAGTAACTTTTAAACGCTATGCGATGGTTCTAAGCTTTTTTTAAAGCTAACCTTGTAACACCTACATCAGTGAAGACGTTGCATATCGAGAGATATTTAATGGTAAAGTTGGTATGGGTTTTCTCATAGGCGATCTCTTTAGCATCAGATATTTTTATGAGCAGGTGCGCAAACATGTCAGTAGTTTGAAAATGATCTAGAGGTCAAAAGAAACAAATCCCGATTTTATAGCGAGGATTTGATCTGCTTAAACGATATTCAATTGAAAGGGAGGTAATATGAATCAAACATTTTCAACTAAAACTGTACGAAAACAGAACATTCAGTTTTAAACTGGTTTCACTTTTTTTGCTTTTAGATCTAAAGATTTGAAGGAAAAATCAAACTGTTAGCAGAAAACTACTCTCGCTATTGTCAAATAAGCTGTTTTAGCTAGGGGACCTAAATCTGGCTTTATATATTGTCAATGTGTAATGTCGACCGGTTAATGTCATTGTACTCGTACATGTTAAGTTTGTCAACATATACTTTTTTTTTTTGATAGTATGAAATTAAAAATGCTATTTCTTCTAAACTGTGTATCCCCAAAAGTAGCATGTATCTTTAACCCTTAAAGCGCCAATCACGACTGCAGCAGATGACAAATTTTGCAACATCTTTCCTAATTTTCAAAAGAAATAAGGAATGATATTTCGTGAGAATCGTCTGCCAGCAGACGATTCTCATGAAATATCATGCCTTATTTGTTATCATTGAAAAAGCAGCAAAATTTGAAATTGTCGTCTGCTGCAAATTAAAAGGTGGCGCTTTATGGGTTAACATAATTTGATTGTATTCAAAATCACCTATAAAAAGAAAGATTATCGGTACTTCAAGAATTTTGAGTTGCTATTCATCTGTAATGCCGGTGTGGTGATTATCTATTAGTCTCTTGGCTTTTTAAGACACTACACATGCGCGGATCCAGAAAGTTTTGTCGGAGGTGGTCCAACTTTGTCAACGTTTTTTCTTTTTTTTTTTTTTTTTTTTTTTTTTAGGAGAGGGACGATCAAAAGACCATTATCGGTACACCAGCGAAACGCCATTTAAATGGCGTTTCGCTGGAGTACCGATGATGGGCCAACAATGATTGCCGACTTTGTAGCTTTGTGATTTTCAGGGGAGCCGGACCAGTATTGCTAAGAAACCCTATATTTTTGTGATTTTTCAGGGGGGGGGGGGGGGGGGGGGTCCGGACCCCATGTCCCCTCCTCCGGATCCGTACATGCTGCAGCTCCGTTAAGTGAACAACGTTTCGGACAAAGTGTCGCATGGTGTGCCATCAGACCATAAAAGTGCATTATCTAATCAGTTCATATTTATATTGTCTGGAGAATCACTACCCTACCGTCAGTTCTTTAATAGCCGTATACAAGATAGCAGCTTATGGTAGTAGCTATTAGAACATTGTTTGGCAACGGATAGGGGATGTACAAGTTTACTGATATAGAGAATTCGGAGATCCCAACAGGAGAAAGTAAAATGAGAAATAGTGGTGGATGTTACGTGAAGACAGCCACAGGTTTGAATAGTTCATGTAACTCCTTGCCTGCATGCTTTTTGTCGTCTGCTGATTTTTTCAAAATCAAATTGTTCACAAAAAATTCGTAAGGGAATACCATGACAGTGTCAAACAGTCCGGATGCAGATCAGGCCCGGCGTTTTGTCGGGTCTGATTTGGATCCAAACCCAGTTTGCAATTCACACCAAGGAAATCTTCGCTTTATTCATTCGTTGCATGATGTGCAATTCTACATGACTTCCGTCGCTATCTTTTCAAACTTAACACATATTTTAAAAAAAAGATCATTCAGGTATCCCATCAGAGTATCAAACAGTTCGGATCCAGATCAGGCCCGACGTTTGATCGGGTCTGATCTGGATCCATACTGCTAAGGTTCTCAGCAGATGACACAAGTAGGTACATGTACATGTAAACGGTTATCTTTTCAAAAATAGAATCTTTTCAAACACCTCTCTCTTGAAAACATTAAGAGCAACAAACAGTATGGAGCCAGACTAGGCCTGACGTTTTGGACCCAAACTGTTTGCAAAGGTCATCAGCAGATGACAAAATTCGCCACTAACAGGGAAATTTGTTGTTTAGAATTATCAAAATATTCCGATCTCTGAAAATCACGTTCGATATACAATGCACAGATATAGAAACAATTGTTAACACATCCCTACACGTTGTAAGTCTGCTTATGATCTTTGTATACACAATTCTCATCATTTTTGTAAGCCGCTGCTACATATAATTGCAAGACCATAAGAGAGTCATAAAAAGACTACTTTCAAGGTGTGTCCTATAATTCAACGAGGGATACAAAATTGTATCAGATTGTGACAGCTGAAAACATACTAAGATGTTACCATGCTCGCTCCCCATGCGAGGGTTCCCTGGCTCGATTCCCACGGAAATCCCTTTTTTTCTTTTTAAGACATACAGTGTATAGGGCAAGCGTCCATTTTGTGAGACATAGAAAAACAATCCAGACCTCACAAGCAACCAAGCACACTGTAAAAAAAATGAAGCGCAAGGTTGCTCTTCTTGCGAAACCAGAAGAATCATCGTGCGGTTTCGTCGCTTTGACTGTGTAAGCTAGAACCTACTTGGTCCGAGGTGTAAGTTATCAGCAAATGAGGTGGCAGCATTTTTTTGGTACAAACTGTTTTAACCACTACAACAACTTGAGGCCAACATGTGTCCAGTGGCACTGACTCGTTTAAAATTTTTACATGACTGTCGGTTTCTTTCAGCTGCAGTTATTCTCCGGATCAGAACGCAGCTCTTAAAACTGTTGAAATGTTAAGCTAGGTCAAGTTAGCAAAATAGCAAAATGGCAAAAAATTTTGGTCATGTTAGCAAAACAGCAAAATAGCAAAAACGTTCGGTCAAGTTAGCAAAACGGCAAAATGGCAAAAAAATTTGGTCAAGTTAATAAAGCGGCAAAATGGCAAAATACATTGGTCAAGATAGCAAAACAGTAAAGCAACATACCATTACGATCAAATGAGCAAATTAATACAACGGCAAATATACACAACTACAATTAAGCTTTCTATTTGATAGAGGCATCACAGGACGTAAGAAACCCGTTTATTTAATACAAAGCAGAAGATTCTTATTGAGCACAAGATTAACATAGAGCACGAGATTAACATAGAGCACAAGCTTAACATAGAGCACAAGATTATCATAGAGCACAATATCAACATAGAACACAATATGGACATAGAGCACAATATTAACATAGAGCACAATATTAACATAGAGCACAATATTAACATAGAACACAAGCTTAACAAAGAGCACAATATTAACATAAAGCACAAGCTTATCATTGAGTACAAGATTAACATAGAAAACAATATTAACATAGAGCAAAACATTAGCATAGAGCACAATATTAACATAGAGCACAATATTAACATAAAGCACAAGATTATCATTGAGTACAAGATTAACATAGAACACAATATTAACATAGAGCAAAATATTAACATAGAGCACAATATTAACATAAAGCACAAGATTAACAAAGAGCACAAGATTATCATAGAGCACAAGATTAACATAGAGCACAAGATTAACAGAGCACAAGATTAACATAAAGCACAAGATTATCATTGAGTACAAGATTAACATAGAACACAATATTAACATAGAGCAAAATATTAACATAGAGCACAATATTAACATAGAGCACAAGATTAACATAGAGCACAATATTAACATAAAGCACAAGATTAACAAAGAGCACAAGATTATCATAGAGCACAAGATTAACAGAGCACAAGATTAACAGAGCACAAGATTATCATAGAGCACGAGATTAACAGAGCACAAGATTAACAGAGCACAAGATTAACATAGAGCACAATATAACATAGAGCACAAGATTAACATAGAGCACAAGATTAACATAGAGCACAAGATTAACATAGAGCACAAGATTATTATAGAACACAAGATTAACATAGAGCACAAGATTATCATAGAGCACAAGATTATCATAGAGCACAAGATTAACAGAGCACAGGATTAACATAGAGCACAAGATTAACAGAGCACAAGATCAGTATAGAGCACAAGCATATACCAAAAAGATGCTTTAACAGATGATTATAGTTATAATATTATACTGAATTCCACAGCAAACGCAATTCTCGTTTTAAACTTTAATAAATATTTTCGATATCCGTCGATTCTTTTGTTATTCAAGATATATGTAGCTAAGCCTCTTTTGGAGATAACATGTGAAAATAAGACATGAGCTTATACTCGTTCGCATACAAATTGCTTCATTACTGATGCAGGTGCCATTTTAAAATGTGAAAGAAATAATCATCTTAACCGAATTTCCTGTAAAACTGTACACATTCAGCAAACAGCTCTATCCTTGAGCAGCGAAACACAAAATGAAGCATACATGCAATATCTGGAATTGACGTTGGTGCCATAAAGCGACCGATTTACGGGTACCAAAATCAACGGCGATTCCTGGCGCTACATGGGAAAAATAAGACATTTCAGAACGCAAACATTCACCCATTTTGTCCTACCAAGGGTTGTGATTCACTATGTATTTCGAAAGGCAGATACCGACAAAACCTTCGCTTCAGAAGATGACACTCACCGGGCGATCGTTCAAGATTTTGAATGTGTGTATGGTTTTGGAAAACCACGAGCCTGTGCACGAAAAGCACGAACATTACATTTTGTACCCCGATGCGATTACTCGCGCATACGCACTTAATCTTGGATTTGATAATACAGACAACAAATCGGGTTGTTATGATACTAATTTGTCACAAAAGATTTCAGATTATTTGCAGATTTTAAAGAGAGGAAAAAAATAAAGTTGAGTTGGCAGTGGAACTCAGTATTTTTTCGGCCATTTTTTGTTACTTGGCAACGGTAAAAGAAAAAATATGCCAGATTTTAACACTTGAGTTTTTCTTCTTAACAACCAAAGAGAAGAAATTGGCGAAAGCAATTTTCAGTTTTTGGCTCTAGAGGGGGACAAATTAGCCCCTTAGAACCGATACTCTGCTATCCTTCAATAATGAACATTTGACCACAAAATAATGTGACGGGTATTCATCAGCCTCTTGACTGATTAAGGCAACGACCGCATGGTGTGCCATCAGACCATAAAAGTACATTATCTAATCATTTTATATTCATATTGTCTCGAGAGTCACTACCCTACCATCAGCTCTTGACTAGCCGTATACAAGATATCAGCTTATGGTATTAGAACATTATTTGGCAAAGGATAGGGGGGAGTACAAGGTTAATGATGTAGAGAACTCAGAGATCCCAGCAGGAGAAAGTAAAATGAAAAACCGTGATGGATGTTACGTGAAGACAGCCACATGTTTGAATATTAACTCATGCTTTTTTGTCGTCTGCTGATTTTCTCAAAATCAAATTATTCATAAAACTTGCTTTCCTATTAAAACAACCTGAGGCCAACATGTGTCCAGTGGCATTCGTTAAACATTTCTACATGTCAGTTTCTTTCTGTTGTAGCTACGAGGGGTGTTCAATAGAGAATACTAGGTGAGTGTCTTTTTTGATATCAAGTTTCCCAGGCAAGGCTTTGAGAACGCTTGTTGACATCACGAGGCTTGCCGAGCGGTTCAACATGCGTTCTCAAAGCCGAGCCTGGTTAACTTTATATCAAAAGACGCAAACCTGGTATTCTATTTATCAGTTTACCCATTGTTTCACTCTTCAAACTAGCGATTATGACGTAATTTTCAATTTTGTATTGATAGTGCAACGTCATCATGGCCTGATAAAGGTACATGCCGTAAAATAGACAATGTTTATCAGGCAACTTGCGACAATGCAGTTAGCTTCATAACTTTCCTCACATACATGCTACGACGAAATGATAAACGTTACTATAACACGAGCGTATATTTCTTCGATAAACTGGTGACATTTCTTGAACTGTTTAAAGAAGTATCCCCAGGTTTTTATTAAATGATCCTGAGAAAGTTGCGAAAACTCAACATGATTTTGTTAAATTGCAAATAAATGGAAAACAAAACACCACCTTTCAGTTTTCAGTTGCACTTTTTTTCTAATAAAATGCACGATGCAACATTAAAACTAGTTATAACTTAAAGACAATGTGTTGATCGCTCACACATATGTTGCTACACATTGTTGGCGGATAGTCGGTAATTTTCAAACGATGAAAAGCATATTATTTAGTAAAAATGCCTTAAATGAAGGGCTTTTAGAATTTACACTTAATTTTATTTTCATAACATGGCAGCTTTGTTCTTAATTTTAACGTAAACTTTAAGTTTGGCCACTATAGGCATTATTTACAATAAAATTACTCAACTAGTCTGGAGAGCTGGACAAATTGAACATATTTTAATTAATGTAAACACGTCATTAAGAAGCGGAAAATGCTTGAAAATGATCTAAAATGTGATAACTATGTAAATAGAGGACGGCGCGTTTTGAAAACCTCCTTATGAGCTATTTAGCATATTTTCAGCAAAACGCAAAGAAAAAGATACAGCGATGTTCATTATTACATCGCCAGTATATTACTCAAAATGACGTTTATTGTAAGATTATTGACGTCACAAATATACCTGTTTACTCGAGATCGAAACAGGATTATATAAACATTTTCCTGTCAGCAACTTTGTGAATGTCACTTAAACTTGCATCTAGACTTTGCTGCCATTTTGTTTCAAACTAACAAAGACATGGCACTATACCTTCACATGTACCAAAACGTGTATTGCAATTTGCTTCAGAAAAACTTCAGTATACAGGAGTGGCCTTTATACATGTACTATAGAAATATAATGAGTGTTTCTTTATGTTCGGTGCCATTTTAAAGGCGACAAATAGTAATTTCCAGAAAGGTAACATATAACAATTTGTTGCACCATATATGTGAGGAAAGGTATGAATCTACTTGCATTCATATTTGAACACCCTCGTATTCTCCGGATCAATAGAATTGAACAGCGCGTAGCTTTTAAAGCTGCTGTAGGTTACACAAAGATAAGTGGCAGTTCAGCTGCCACCAAATCTGGTGTAAATTTACACTTATTTTTAAGTCAAATGGCAATTGAAAACACTGTTTCAAGCGATTTTTTATCTGTCACCCGACCGGCGACAAATGGCAATAAAAACACTGTTTCAAGCGGGTTTTGATCCGCGTTCGTCGATTTTTAAGAGCGTTTTCGATTGCCATCTACCCTGAATGACTACTAATGTTTTATATTTAGGTTTTGTGATCGCACTTTTGTCGATTGCTATCGCTGTTGGTGTTGGGCTGATAGTTCACTTTGCTGAGAATCGGAAAATAGAGTGCACGTTCCCAGATGGCTTTAACAGTGGAGGTGGCAACATTCAAGCCCAGTCTGGAGGTGAACAACAGCCATTGGGATTTACATCTGGTAAGACGTTTAACCATTTTATCAAAACATACAAAACATACAAATGTACTGTAGTGCCAGCCAAAAGTGACAGTGACGTATATTTTGTTTACAATTGCTAAGTACAACACTATCGTGTGCACTTCACTTGAGCTATTGCGAATCAAAAGATCGCTTGTGTATTAATCCTATCCTGCGGATAGGATTAATACACAAGTGATCTGTCGATTATAAGTCCCTGATCACTTTGTAAACAAAACGTGACTTCACTGTCACTCTTGATTGGCAGGACAGTACATGTAGTTGCAATAACATTTAATTGTGGGCCGTAGAGTGGTGCGCCATCTGCTGAAGCTTTCATAGAGATGGTCCTGTCATATCTAGCTTCTTGACAGGATGAAATTTGCTTCAATTGAGGCATTTTTGGGTGGCGGTTGGGGCCTTTTAGTTTATCATATTCTTTCTATCTCCCTCTGTCTGGGAGGAGTCCCGGCATGACTGAAATATTCTTGACTGAGAACTTAGGCATTAATAAATCAATAAATCATTAACAATTAATTTAACCCATATAAGCATATATAGCGTCCTTCTTATGGGCGTAGGCAAACAGTGCAGACCCAGATCAGGGTTTTCACTGTTTGCTTAAACAGAATGCTATGATAAATTTTGGAAAAAAATACCACCCATTATCCCTAAATTTAGAAATGGGCTCGTCCTACTGATTGGGGTAGCAAGTCCATAAGGCTTAAATGGATTAAAATAGGTGTTAATAAACTTTTTTAAATGTTGATTTTAACCCTTATTTTGTTAATATTTTTGTCCAGAAAATGTGATCTGCTTATTATACATCTGCTGCATATATTCAAATGCACTCAAGATTAATATATCACGGAAGCAAACGCTATCAACCCTGAACATACTGAAGGAGCAGTCTGATCTGGGTCCACATTTTTTGTAATATAGGTCTCTATAACCATAAACTACATAAGCAGAAGAGAGAGCAGACAACAATTGTCGCGATTAGCCGGCAATGGTTAGTTGCTGTGTTTGGCAATTTGAATGGGGTTCAACTGACGGACTGGCAATACGTCCAAATAAAATGCTAAGAACCACACCGGGTAAGCTGCAATCGAAAACGCTCTTAACAATCGACGAACGCGGATCAAAAAAACGTTAGAAATAGTGTTTTCGATAGCTATTTTGTCACCGGTCGGGCAACAAATGACAATCGAAAACTGTTTCTAGCGATTTTTATCTACATTCGTCGATAGTATACACGTTTTCGATTGCCGTCTACCCGGTGTACATGTATTAACTACTCCTATACAAATTATACTCAGAACAACAATTGAAGGATATGGATATTCTTTAGATTTTATTACATTTGAGGATATATTTTTCGACAAAATTAGTGAACTTTTAACATAAAATTGAAAAGGAGTAAAAATTAAATTGGTTACGAAACAGAACCAGCCAGCTCTACCAAAAAAAAATTTGCTCTTTTCGTTGCAGACCTAGTCATTGCTTACTTTTTTATTTTATCACACGCCACATACACATAATAACGTGAAAACTTCTCCTAAAATATGCATATATAGGGCATATGCTAACAAATATGACACCAGAATGGCAGTAAAACATTGGCAACGACGAATTTTGCAGCCACTCACTAGGTTATACAAACAATGAAAATGGGGTTTTATTATTTTTAAATGTTTGCGAGGTGTTAGGCCATTTGGAACTGTACTGTACTTTAACCATTGGAGCGTGGCTTAAAATAAACATGCACTTTGAGAGCAGATATCTTGAATTTATCATTGCATGCATATTGAAATTAGTTTATAAATTTAGTGAATGTCAGTAATAGATGTTCAGAATTGTAATATCCCTCAAATTTTGTCGAAGTATCTCTAAAAGTTAATGGCTTTACAATGCCCCACATAAACTTAGACTCGCACAATGCCAGGGCCAATATTGCGCCATTCTTGCCAGTACCCAAAACCTTTGTTTTGACTATAGAAGATCTATTTAAGGAAAACTGATTAAACTATGATACCAATCCCGGATCTCTTGGAATGAGGATGAGTAGTCAGTACAAGTACTATCATAACAAGTCATTTATTAACGGTCAGCATAGCTACAAAATCATTTAGGCAAGCCCATGTGACAAATGGTACTTATCACATACAAAGTAGGCGACCAGCTAAGGGTACCTTGGCTACAATTCAGTCATCGGCCCACCAGCGAAACGCCATTCGATAAAGCTAGTCGATTATCTCCGCGTACAGGCGCACAAACCATCGTATTACTGTTACGTAACTGAACAATTACGAAATCACTTGTTTAATAACAAAGTCTTATCGCACATGTAGGTAATAATACAATGCACAGACGATGAAACTTCCGGATTCTACTGTAGTTGTAATTGTACCAGCAGTCAGTCTGGGTCAGCTGTGTCATCATTTTTAAGTTGTCATATTCTTCTAGAATGTGAAGGCCGGATAACCTTCCCATTACCTCTGGTGTACTGAATCGTCTACCCGATTTTGGATTGTCCGTTTCACATTTTGATGGGTCACATGCTGGAATTCCCTAACTACAGTAAAATTCCTGATAACTTATATATAATAGGAGCACAGAGAGAGTGCTTGTTGCCAGATCGAAGGGTCGCCTGTTCGAAACCTACGGAGGCACTTCGATGTGTCTTTGAGCAGCTGCTAAGGACTGGTTCATTCGAGGAAATGTCCCGAAACGTCTCTTTGAGCTTTTACACGTTTCTTTTACGGACCCAAAAGTTATGTTTGAAAGAAAAAAAACGATGATAATTATTTTGGGGACGGGGAAGGGGTACATATTTATGCCTACTCCTCTATAATTCGAACTGCTGATTATTCGAAATAAAATTTCTAGTCCCGAGGGCTTCGAATTGACGAGATTCGACTGTGCAAACAGACTGACATAAATATTTCCGAAGCAAAATACTCCAACAACTCTGATCCAAACCCTTTTAGTTACTGTAAAAGCGAAGCCTCTGAAAAAAGATATCTGGTAATTCATAATGACACTTGTAACATGCTGTCATCTTTGATATCAGCTAATTCATGATGACATTTATAACATATGTCATCTTTGATACCAGCTAATTCATGGTGACATTTATGAAACATGCTGTCATCTTTGATACCAGCTAATTCATTATGCCATTTTAAAGCATGCCACCGTTGGTAATATCAGGTATTTCATTATGACATTTTTAAACCTGCTGCCATTCTTGCTACCAGCTAATTCATAATGACATTTTTAAACATGTTGTCCACTTTGATATCAGCTAATGCATAATGATTTTTAATATCCTGTCAGTCTTGATATTAGCTCATTCATAATGGCAGTTGTAAACATGCTGTCATTCGTGATACCAGCTCATTCATAGTGACATTTTTCAACATGTTGTGAGAGCGCAGTGGCTCAGTGGAATAGAGTGCTAGACTCGAGACCGAGGGGCCTCGGGTTCGAGCCACACTGGCGTCACTGCATTGTGGTCCTTGAGCAACACATTTATTCTAGCTTAGTACTGATTCAACACAGGAAGACCCGTCCCTGTTTAACTGAAAGATCGTTGATGGGACGTAAAGAATCAAATCCAAACAAATCAAGCAAAAACATGTAGTCATCTTTGATATCAGCTAATTCATAATAATTTTTAATATCCTGTCAGCCTTGATATTAGCTCATTCATAATGGCAGTTGTAAACATGCCGTCATTCGTGACACCAGCTTATTCATAATGACATTTTTAAACATGTTGTCATCTTTGATATCAGCTAATTCATAATGGTTTTTAGTATCCTGTCTGTCTTGATATCAGCTAATTCATAATGGCAGTTGTAAACATGCTGTCATTCGTGATACCAGCTAATTTGTAATCCTTTAAAGTATAAAGTGTGTGATAACGAATTAATGCATCTCGATAAGATTTTATGCATATCATTAGCAGCACATTATATCTCACTCTACATTCTCAATAACTTTCAGGACTTTAGTTAAGAGTGCGTAACAGGAAAATAACTTACTTATTTTTCAACCAAAACATATGTTGTGGGTGCTCAAAAGAACCGCCTCAATGAGACGGTTCTTTTGGGCACCCAATCCATATGCCAAAAATCTTAGTTAAGAAAATATTCACAATTTTCCGCTGGTTTTTTTGTTTATCTAAACATTTGACTTTATTATTTCACATCGGAAGTTTGCATCTCTTTTAAGACATATTTGCCTTTTTTGATGTTTGTTTTCCTATAACTAAGAATGGCTTAACATATATATTTTTTCAGCACCAGCAGTAGTAGCAGTAACAACAAAAGTAAAAGCTACAACAACTTCTAAAGCCACGACTGTCAAAACAACCACAGTACCACGCGCACCGACGGAACCATGTCCCACGTTACCTTCTTCCTCAAGTCCAACGACGTCGCAACCTCCAACTGCAGCGTTGAAAGACGTGAGGCTACCGACGGCACTGAAACCCACACACTACACATTGAGAATAACTCCTCAGATGTATGGGGATGACCCGTCGAGGTTTACGTTTGATGGTCATGTCAAAATTGACATGAACTGTTTGGAGCCAACAAATAATGTGACACTGCATATAAACGAGCTTAATGTAAGTGATACCTTTTGACGCCCCTTATGGGCCAATGGAATATCCACTCAGTCTACTATAACAACAAACTGTTAATTTTTGTAATAAGTCTGTGAAGTTTCAGTGACACCCAGCCAACATACTATATCAGGCTACGATCGACCCATCCGTAAAATGCCACACTGATGGGCCAATAGTGGTCCGCTTTTATGAAGCACTGGAAGGCTATTAGGGATACAGGGATATTGGCCAACAACTTAAAGGGATACGGGATATTTTTGTAAATATTTAAAGGGATACGGGATACTTGGATCAATTTTAGAGATATGGGGATACAATGCATTCTGAATTTTGGGGACATTAATCATATTTGTTTTAGGGTTATGGGATATTTTTCAAAACAATTAAGGGGATATCGGATACTGGGACCCCCCTTCCAGAGCCTCTCTTATATGCTTACTTGAAATTAAGTCTGTGACCTTAGGAAAAATACTTTAACTGATCCCTGCGATGAAATCTTATGAATAGTTGATGTAAATTGGAATGCGACAATTATGAATTGCGTGTAACTATTCATTGACTGAAACAGTTGTAACCCTGCAGTATGTTTGGTGTTGCTAAAGATTATTGGAAGCGCAAACAATTTGATTGCTGCTATAGAATAGATTAGGCCAATCGGAACCAATTAGAAAGTCTGTGCAGATTTTAAAACGTGTGCAGGGTGTCCCTACATGACTTCGGTTGTCAAAAGTTCTGCTAAGGCGAGGGTTCAACTTGCATGGAATATTTTGACACCTATAGACATAATTTTAAAAACGGATAAAACAATAACAAAAACTGTTATCAAAAGGTAAGAAAACGAATTATTGAGTCAGCACATAGGACTTTGATAGTCATATTTGCAAGAAGCAAGTGTTCAGACAAAATTGTTTTCCATGCAGTATCTCCAGAGCTTACGCCGCTCGTATACTCGATGTGCTGAATAAGGTAAAAGCGTAGATAAAGAAAATGGACTTCCAGCCCGTTTCGATAGAGCTCTGCAAAAGTAGATCTACATTCAAAGAGTATAATAACGCATATGAGATAAATACTGATATCTCATGTGCTGGGTATTTTTTCCAGATCAGTTCTATAAACTTTGGTTCAACAACAGACAGCGCTTCGCCAAGATACCGCTCTCATACAGAAGACAAAGACAGACAATTTCTGATAGTAAACCTTGATAAAGAAACAGCCAGGGGTAAAGCCTATTTCGTAGAAATGAATTTTGTTGGACATCTTAAAGATGACATGAAAGGCCTGTATCTGACCACGTTTAAACAAGGAGACCAGATTTAGTGAGTACTTGTATTTTATATAGATTCAGGTAATAGAATACTTTTGCGTAAATTGTAAATATTGTCCTAATATTTATGGTTATCATCACAGAAGTGGCAGGTTACTATTTAAAAGTACATGCTCTATCATCCAGGGGGTTCTGCCGTAGCCCTGACCTCTTTACATGGGACGCGTTTACAAGAAGCGTTTTAATAACCAAATGTGACATTATTTCTCATTGTACTAATTGATAAAGTCAAACCAAATACATTTTAAGATTCTCATCCAAATTTTGTAAAAAAAATGAGGTGGGTGGGAGGTTTATATTTTTTTTTATTTTTTCAACTGCTTTGACCAACAGAACAGTCCTGAAAAAAAACGTTCAATACCTTGAATTTAAATTGCCAAACTGAATATGTGATAAATATAAAGTGTCTAAATAAAACCATTTTTTTTTCAAATATGCAGGCAAGGAAAATCGCACCCAAAAAAATCAGCCTGTTTATAAGCAAATAAAAAATCTGGGTGGAAGGTGTTTTTGAAAAATGGTGATCGGCGATCTTTGCATTTTATCACTTTTCCCTAACTCGTTTTATAAATTCAATAACTCATGTAAGATCCTCTGTATCTGCAACAAAGGGAGCACTCATGTAAGATCCTCTTTTTTTGCACATTTCAAACAGTTGAACACCTTTACCCTTACAGCTATGCTGCATCCACCCAATTTGAGCCAACTGATGCCAGGAAAACGTTCCCTTGCTTTGATGAACCACAGCTGAAGGCCTCATTCGACGTCACTCTGGTGAAAAGGAGTAATCTAGAATCTATATCTAACATGCCAAGGATAAATAGCGTTGCAATGTAAGTATATTCTAAATTATAGTCAACATCTCATTTACACGAATTGTACAGGACCAGTAGTTTCGTTTCGAACTATCAGTGGTTTGAGTAAAAAGGGTAGTTGTCTATATATGAAACATGACCACAGTAAGTTGGTTATTCCTTTTTAACCCTTACAGCGCCAAGAAAAAATGCATCTGAAAATGTCGTCTGCTGAAGTCGTCTGCTGCAAATAAATGCCTAGCATTACTGACAAATTAAGTATAGAAGCAAACAGCGTGGACCCAGAATAGACTGCTCCTATGGGAGCAGTCTGATCTGGGTCCACACTGTTTGTCATAGAGGCTTCTTAAACATTTCAGCAGACGAGAAAAGCAGACGACTTTTGTTGCGATTGGCGCATTAAGGGTTAAGATGTGTTGTGGGAACACTTTTAAAAGGAAATAAGACAAAAATACAAATAAATGAATACATTCAACGTATCTCACAATTGTTATCGCCACATACTTGAGAAAGTTAACGGGCATGTTGCTTTCAGTTTTACCCTCCTTGGATCCTTCACTCAAACGTTCTTAGGATGATATCTCATTAACTCTTAAAGCGCCAATCACAACTGCAGCAGACGTCAAATTTTGCGACATCTTTCCCAGTTTTCGACAAAAATAAGGTATGATATTACATGAGAATCGTCTGCCAGCAGACGATTCTCATGAAGTATCATGCCTTATTTATGGTTAAAGATCTTGATAGGGGTTAACTGATAAGAGAAAATGATACATTGTTAGTAATAGGTCAGATGAGCATAAAACATACTGACTAAGAAATGTAAAAACTTAATTACCCTTATCTTGGAAGAGTAGTCAAATTAAAACCAAATTGACTAAATGCGACAGATGCGTGCTAAGAATGAGAAAAACAGAGGAAAAGAAGAGAACAAAGAACAAAATATCAGAAAAATTGGAATAATTTTTTTCTCGTCCGTGTGCATGTCTTAGCACTGTGCAGTCGTCATTTGCTACCAACAAGAGAGTACCATACCTGGAAAAACACCTTTTCATGGAAAACTTAAATGTTTAGTGAAATGGGTGACTTTCAAGCCCCATTCTGACGTCTGTTTTGAATACTCCAAGCGTCTTAAAGATTTAAGCCTAGTGTCTATTTTGAGACATAGTCAAACAATGCAGATCCAGATCAGAAGCTGCAGAAGTAGGCGTTCATTCGTAATTCAATTTCCCTTACACAGAATTTTATTCAAAATGCAATAGAAATTAAAAGAGAAGAAGTAACTGACCCCCACCCCTATATTTGGAAATATACTCGTCCTTTTGATAATGGTAGCGTTAAAAGACATATAATGCATGACTAGTGCACGACTTACCCCATCAGTAAACGAAAGAGTGATTTCACCTTTTCCCAAGGGTTTTATTTTCACGATGCTTCGCAGAACTGCAAAATTTTGCGAAAAAAATCCTCACGAAAATTTCCGAATTAAAATGATCATGCAGTATTCTTTTTCAGAGCTAACAATATGGTTGAAGACCACTACCAAACTACAGAAGTTATGTCAACATACCTGCTAGCTTTCGTTGTTGGTGATTTTGCTTACAAAGAAGGGCGGACAGCCAGAGGATTATTAGTAAGCACATGTTTTAATAATAGGATCTTACATCGAAAATCCGATTATGATGATAATACATGAGTTCTCTTTTTATCTTTTTTTTTGTAACGAGTTTTATAAATTCAATGATACAGGACATATGCTTATTTGGCGTGAAAACGTCAAGATTGTGCAATCTTTAATGCAATTTTCATTACATAACTTTACCAAATCTGTAAAACCCGCTATTGGTTTATCAATGTTATTGCATGGCGTTATAATATATCATCCCAGGACGCGGCGTAATTTGATAAATACATTTATTATATAATCTATGAATAATCCCCCTCTGATTGGCACAGACGCCTATTGACGGCCGCTGATATATTAACTCTTTATTATATAATCTATAATTAAAACATCTTCTGATTGGCTCAAATGCTTATCCCCTGGCGCTGATTTAACTATATGTTGCATGGTTTGCTGGACGTGACTTGCAAATGCACATGGCATGAGGTAATTTTGCATGGCTTACAGGAAGTGACGTCAGAACGTCAAGTAATTTCGCATGATCTATCCATAACGCCAATGGTATTAATCGCCCCCCAAAAAAGTACAATAATTATTTAATAAAACAATTGTTGACTCAACGTCGGTAAATAAGACGTTTACTGTTCAATTACACTCCATGTCCACCTCATCATAAGTCAATAATTGTATAATGTCGCACGGTTTATCGGAAGTAATGTTGCAATGCACATGACAGGAGGTAATACATGTATAGAATGGCTTAGGAGGCTCCCAGGGGAGGTTTGTGCTCCCTTGCTCCCTAAAAATAATGCATTGATCTCCCCAAATCTCAGGAGAAAATTCCTCAGCTGCCTGAAATTATTTTTCATTTGCTCCCAAACTCCTTAAAATTGATTCAGCTTCTCCCCAAAATATATGCCATTTCTCCTTAAAAGTATTTTTCTTGCCATAGGATTTAATTCACATACTTAAAAGCTATGAAGCTATACATTAGCGGATGACTTAATATTCACTCAATATTTTGCGTTACATGTAAAGACATGACTGAGCCACAGAATACATGGTATATAATTATTTTTACGAAATGCATGATATATAGCTTAAAGTATGAGGCCGTACATAAAATTTTGTTGCTGTACCTTGTAGAGTAGGTATGGAGGAATGCCCTCTAGTTTTGATTTTTATAAGGAGCAGCTCGACCTTTTGGTTTTCTGGTTTGGGAGGGGCTTTTTGTTCCAAGAGATAAAACTAGATTATTTTTAGACAAAGTGAAAGCATTTCTATTTGTAACAATGAGAAATCTTTTTATAATTTTTATAAGGCTATATACGCAAGTTTAACACGAGTTTCATCAACTAAGTATATATTTGATCAGCAGTCATCAAAGTTTGAATAAAAATCATCTAATTACCTGGAGAGAGAATTTTATACCAGGTGCGTAGGTAGCGCTGTAACGATATGGATTTACACTTGTGCTTGGAGGGTCTGGGGGTATGTTCCCCTTGTAAAATATTTGATAAAAATGGTGTGATCTGGTGCATTCTGAGCATTCCAAAGTATGTAATTATCAAACTAAAAATCAACAACTGTTAGGATAATAAATCAACAACAACCCAAATTATTTACCATATTTTTCTACAAGTTTAATCCAAATTTGCATATTAGTCAAAAACTAAATACATTCACATTTACAAGGGGGTCTGGGGGTAATAGAAACCAAAGAAATAAGAAAAAGTGGAGGCTTTTCCTTTTTCATTTAATTATCCTAGAGAGATAATTACATACCAGGCGCGCAGGTAGCCTTGTAATGATGTGGACTCACACTCGTGCCAGGGGGGTTCGGGGCCATGCTCCCTGGAATTTTATTTTTATTAAAATGGTGCAATCTGGCGCATTCTGAGTGCTAAAAAATACGTTATTATCAACCTAAAAATCATCAATTTTAAGGCTAATAAATCCACAATAATCTGAATTATTCGCCATAAATTTCTCCAGTATCAATCCAGATGAGCATGTCAGTATGAAAGTAAATACCTTTACATTTTACAAGGGGGTCTGGAGGCAACAGCCCCCCATAAGCCAATTTCTGTTTTTTTAAAAATGGAGGTTTTTCCTTTACGGTAAGATATTTCTTATTTTTTTTTGCAGGGCTCCCCAATTCCCCCAAACTAAATCCCTGAAAATAATTACTAGTGTTCCCTAGCTCCCTGCGAATAAATAACCCTTCTCCCCAGATCCCAAAAAACCCTGGGGGCCCGCTTATGGGAAGTGACGTAAGAACGTCAAAATTCTTTCCTATGATCCATCCGTCACGTCAATGCTTTAAATGGTCCAAATTGGCAGTAAATGCATAAGACACATTTAGTATATAATAAACAATTTTTGATTTATGTTTCGGTAGACATGGCGTGTTATTGAACAGAAAAAATAATCATATTGACCTCCGCTCAGCGTCCTTCAACATTACATTTCATGTTCAATAACACTCCATGTTACCTTAACATAAGTCAATAGTTGTATAATGTTTAATGTGTTAATGTATTCAAACAGGATGCTCACAGATTGTCTCGTGCGAAAGTGCGTGCATATCACCGACTTTATCATAAGCTTAATCTAAAAAACTATAATTGCTATTATATATTATGTCCTTAAGTTAAACGTTTGGCGTCTTAATTAAATAATTTAGTTATATGATGCTCGTTAGACAGAATTTACCATAAAATCAGCTATAAAGAAGACCAAGAGCCTGTTATGGGGACAAAATGCACATACTTAGATATCTATTACAGGGGACTGTATATATAATTTACTTCTTCCACACATTTTAAAAATAATATGCCATATTCATCCAATATTTGTTGCAGTATCGTGCCTGGTCGACGCCTGACGCTGTAAATCAAACACTGACAGCTCTAGATGTAGGAACAAAGACAATTTATAACTATGAGAAATACTTTGGTATTGACTTTCCCTTGCCCAAACAAGGTGAGCATTTAGCAAATGATGTAATTCAAGACATTTTCAGGAGAAATTCATTTTCGCGAATAACTATAAAATACATTATATTTTAGAAGTTCACACTTTACAATAGGTGCATTGTTTACCTACATCAGTAGAGGACAGAGTGATTCAGCCACTTCATGATGGTTTTATTTTGGAAAAACTATGTTCCCACAATATTTGCCAAAATAAAACCTCGTGAACATCTCTGGAATTCCAGTTAAGGCAAAGAGGCTGACCTATGAGCCACTACTTAACACATGCTCAGGCGCAGTTGTGCCAGATCCTGCATACACACATAAAGGGCGACTGCCAACGAAGGCACAGACCAGGTTTTACTTGTAGTCCCACTGGGTAGCTTCAAATGATAAAGAACCTCTGAAGTCTTAATGAAGGATTGCCCACTAAAATGGTCAAAGAAAAGTTTCAAAGAAAATGATATGTTTTTTCATGAAAAAGATAGTAAGCTCAGCTCTCGAATTGTACTAGAAACAACTGAAAAATATGGGTTGAAAACTTTGTTATTGCTATTCAACATAATTGAAATTTATTTTCTTTACTGGAGTGCCCCCCCCCTCCTCCTGTAACCAAACTGATCCTCTTCCATACAGTTGTAGTTTTACATTACACACATCATTTAAAATAGCATGATTAGTCAGAGGAGGAAAGGCTGTCAAAATGCTCAAAACGATCTATTGTAAAAGCAATAAGTCGCTTATTTTGTACAAACCTGTAGTTAAATATCAAGTTACAATGGCATGTATACAGTTATGATACACCTCAGTGAACTTGAAACCGAACAAGTATAATCTACGTGTAAGGTCCACT
Organism: Loripinus fragilis; assembly: GCA_964019695.1. Lineage (NCBI taxonomy): Eukaryota > Metazoa > Mollusca > Bivalvia > Lucinida > Lucinidae > Loripinus > Loripinus fragilis. The sequence goes on from OZ026520.1 coordinate 53,070,882, forward strand.
TCAAATCGAACTAAAGACCCTAATATAGTTATTACGTAATAGATGCGCACGCACCTTTACACCCGAACAGCTACAGTTGCAAAATTTTGTTGGTTGGCAATTAAACAAAAAGAATAACCCTGTATGTTCCACTTCAATTCTTCATTGTAGACAAAAAAGGATGTTATAAACTGCATAGCCTTTTCTAATAATCAATTACAAATAAGTGGGACCAAAAATTATGCTCAACTAGGTTTATTTTAGAACAAACAATTTATTTTGAGGCTACTGACTGATCTTGAACCCATCTTGCTAGGTGGGTCTAGAGTAGGGAACCAGCCTTTCTAGAAGAGTGACAGTGCTCCGACCCACTGTTGATCTCTAGTAGGTTCGTGATGTCACTCTAGTAGCGACTATCTGTGTTTGAATCAAACTTTAGTTACTATAGTAGGGACTATAGTTCGATTGGAAGTGCGCCTAAGACATTTACAGGTAATAGTAAAAAATCATGGACAGCATACTTATTTACAAGAAACCAATAAACGCGCCACTTTCGTCTCAAGTTTAATGCTGCAAACATTATAATTCCATGTATTTAGATGAATTCCCAGCAAAGCTTTGTCTTTCTGTGAAATAAAATTTGGTCATAAAAATACCACAACCCCATAAATCCTTAGGTCCTGGTATTAAAATACAATATTTTTGAAATAGTTTTATTTTTCGAGGTGCACTAAATGTAAGGGTTTGCTTTAAGTACAAAAATACAGTTATCAATGTGGATTATCCTTGCCACAGGCTCTCAAATTTTGGTCAGATTGAATAGGAGACTGTCGGTGGCCCTTTAACCGTAGGATGATGAAACTTATTGCATATTAATAAAGTCATATATGTGCAGATTCCAATAAGGATATTGATAGAAAATATTGTGTCTAGAGTTCTGTATGCAAGCATCGAAGACTCTGATATAACCATGTTCGTGCATTGGTTCACCTCAGCAATCACTAGTCGTCAGTTTGCAAACTAGCTAAATCCTAAGTGTTGGCAATTATAACTTATGTATATATGGTATTTTTGCTATTTCTTTCACGTTCTTATAACACCCTTTGTTGAATAGAAACAACTACATACATGTATAAACTTTGACAAACAATGACGAACCAGACGTAATGTCGCAAACTGTTTCATTTTATCAGAGTCTGTACTGTTTGCAAAGATTAAAACAATCTTTGGGAATGAAATAAATCATTTCATAGAAATATTGACCGACAGACAGTCCCTTAAAATACAAAAAGGACAATTCCATTCTTATTGCATTAATATGCAAGAAATAATCAATCAGAATGAAAAGTTTTAAGCACTGTGTTTTTATATTCATGTAGATATGATAGCTATTCCTGATTTTGCCCTTGGTGCAATGGAAAACTGGGGATTGATTACTTATAGAGAAACGGCCATGTTATTCTCTCCAGAAACCTCATCAGAAAGGAATCTGCAGCGTGTGAACCAAGTGATTACACATGAGCTTGCACATCAGGTATGACATCTCGTCTCGTTTGATTTTGCAAATGTGCTTTGGTCCTTTTTTGTAGATATGATTGCAATACCCGACTTTGCGGCTGGAGCAATGGAAAATTGGGGTCTTATTACATACAGGGAGGCGGGTATGCTCTTTCAACCAGGGATGTCATCAGAACGCAATTTACAAAAAGTTACAACGTTGATAACTCATGAAGTTGGACACCAGGTTGGCATTATGTACAATAATTGATGAATATAATTTAGAAATCTTAGCTTGAGAGCATATTCTGTCAATGAGAGTTTTTTTTTAAAGCAAATGAGACATCAGGTGTATTCCCATGGTATCTGCATAATTTGAAAATAAGATACTTGGTTTTATCGACACATTGGTTGCTAACCACTATTACAAAGTCACAACTGGTATACACCACTATTTGTAATTTGGACATGTGATTTTTGCAGGTCTCAAGCTGTCCGTTTACTTCCATAAGATATATCTTAATAAACAAAGTTTGTTTAGAGTAAAAAAAAGAGGTGTGTCTAAAATGTTTTTATCACAGTCCATCAAATAGTACATTTAGTGTTTTTAGAAAATAGCTTCAGTTAAACGAGATTCATTTTTACTCAAATGATAATGATATATCCTACATTTTGTTTTGCTTCAAAATAGACTATTAAAGTGCCTGACCTGTTCAATAATGTAAAGATGTATAACGATTTGTAATAATGTCTATTCCTTTTAGTATTTAAAAGGAGATGTTGCTTTCAAAAGCTCTAACTTGTATGAACTTTTCCTGTATAAACAAAAATGGCTATATTATCATTGAGAGTGATACCTTTGGCTATATTGTTGTATGGACAGTTTATACATCTCACAAAGATCACTTTACGCCCCAACATACAGCTTTTGAGCACTAAGCAGCATGCTTATCAGTCGTTTTTGAGTTACTTCCTGGTTTTATTCCGTTAACAATATTGTGGCATATCCGGTTAATTTTAGATAAAAATGTTACCATTTACAAGAACTACAGTTACCCAACTACAATACGCGTAAGAATTTTGACCCAAATATATGTTTTTCTTGTATTATTTACAACTTTTGCTTTAGACCTTGAAACATTTGTAATCAAAAAATGAAAAAAAAATTATTGTTCTACCAGAAATTTATACATTTGCGCGAAAATACTTTCCCATATTGTAGTCGGATAATTGCAGTTCATGTTTATGTAAATGTTTTTCTCTAAAGTTCACCCAGCGTGTCACAATATTGCAAACAGAATAAAACCAGGAAGTAACTCAAAAACGACTGATAAGCATGCTGTTGATTGCTCAAAAGCTGTTTGTTGAGGCGTTAAGTGATCTATGTGAGAAGTATAAATTGTTCATACAACAATGTGACCAAAGGTATCTATCTCCTTGGTAAAAAAGCATTTTTTGTTTATACAAGAAAAATTTCATGCAAGTAAAAGCTTTTGAAAGATATACCCCCCTAAGGACACTTAAATGAGGTCAGAAGTATGAAATTCATATTTTGAAATCAAGTAAATATATATGAGATTTTCTAGCTATTTTCTTTATTATTATTTTAATAATCCATAGTGGTTTGGAAATTTGGTCACAATGAGATGGTGGGATGATCTTTGGCTGAACGAGGGATTTGCAACGTTTGTAGAGTATATGGGAGCTCATTTGATACACCCCGACTGGCAAATGGTAAGAATGCTTTGCATATCAATTTAAAATATACTATGCTACCACAACCACTCTATTATAGTTGAAGTGTAATACAGTTGCACTACAATATTGTATACATGCTATTTGAATATTTGCTAATTACTCACCCAGAAGCCATTAGAGAATGTTATGATAGATATACGAGTAGTAGTCTGTAAATGACAATAATAACTAAAATGGGCCAACACATTGTGGTTTGGTACTTTTCAAAAACATAAACAGCCTGTGCATTCACAATGTATTGCTGTATATTTATTCTTATGCCACTCATTGGACTTGTAGTGAGCTACAATCTTAAGTTTGGAGAATGAATGAGCTATGCATATGTATATTTGATGAGTCACAACAGTCCAATGACAGAAATAATACAAATCGTAAACATACTTTAGTAAATATTTAAGACCAATGTATACTATTTGTAACATTGCTCATACAAAACATGCTAGTAGGTGTTAGTTAACACTAATTAACTGGGCAGCTAAGCGTTTGTTGTTTGTTAGTTTGTGTTCATGTTGAATGTTCTGGTCAACAACATATCAACAATCCCAGGACATTTTCTGGGTTGAACAAGTACTCAGCATAAGAGAAAAGTACTTTTCAAACACAACACAGTGCTTCTGACGAGGCCCTATCTAACGACCTTCAATCTGCATGGGTGGACCCAGAACCTTTTGTCAGAGGGCGTGACTGAAACACTGCGCCTCAAGTATGCATTATGTTATTAAATCAGAGGCATTGTGCATTTCTCAAATGCCAATTTCAGTTGCCACAAACCATCATATAAATAGAGGATCTTAAATAAGTGCTGATGTATCATTGAATTTTGTAAACGAGTTGGGGAAATATATAAAATGAGATGCTTTCAGATCATTTTATCAATACTTTGCAATATGTTAAACAAATTTAATACCACAGGGACATGAATGTTAGATTCTATTTATTCTATTACGTTTAAACGTTTTTGTAATGCCATTTTGTGTAAACCCTTCATGATCTGGTGTGTCAAACAAACATGACGTTGATAGGGACGTGATTGCCAAACGTTGCTACTGTAACAGTAAGTATGTAAAAAACTAGTGCTTTTGAAATTTTAATACATGGCGTCAAACCATTACCAGAAGCGACATTTTGTACTAGTGTCATAAAAAGAGGATCTTACATGAGTGGTCATGTTTTATTGAATTTATTCAACGTATATAGGAAAAGAAATAAATGTGAGGGTTGCCAAACAATTTATCTCTTTTTCGCAACGAGTTAAAAAATTAAATAATACATGAGCTCGAATGTTATATTCTTTGTATCATATGCATTAAGAGTACATTGAATATTATTTCTGGTGTAAAAAGTCATTATGTACTCTATGTTGTTATGGACGCCATTTCATGTAACAACGTTAGCCAAAATTCTGTTGACCACTAGTGGTTTATCGATTTTAATACATGGTGTGATTTCACTCCCAGACGTGACGTAATATGATGATTTATTAATAAACGTGATCGTCAGTTAGAACTTAGTGCAAACGTTTGTTTAAGAGCACACCTCAAATAAAAAATAGTTTTTTTTAAATTTGTCAACGCTGTGCGTAACATAACAAAAGTACATGCATTGTTTTTGGAGCTTAATCATTTTTCTGCTTCATTATATTATCAAAATACCAGTTTATAATTTCATTTGAGCGCCGTCACGCAAAAAGGGGGCTTAACATAATTTTTATGGAATTTTAGTTCTTTGGATTTTCTTTAGCTATAATGAGTTAAAAGTCCAATTCTGACATTTATTTTGTTATATGACGCCAATAAAACGGTTAAAACGTCATTAATAGATGGGTACCCTCTTCGGGTTCTGTATAAAATGACGTTAAAAAGTATTGTTATTAATGACATAACAAAGTAACGTTTTTTTTTAATATAACGACAAAAGAAAAGTCTAATAACCTTGCATGTATCAAACTCCGAGAATTCTTTCATTAATATTACAATTTAAAGAAAAGTACAGAGTCTATTTTTTCTTGATGTCAGTTATTTAAACGCAAATATAGTCTATATTAAACGACGGCGATTCCGCAACGATTCGAAATTTTGGCCAAAACAACAAGAATCGTAACGGAAATGGCAAGTGCACAGTAGAAGCGCCTAGGTTGTAGTAGAAGCCGGAATCATTAAATCAGAGGCATTGTGCATTTCTCAAATGATAATTTCAGTTGCCACAAACCATCATATAAATAGAGGATCTTAAATAAGTGCTGATGTATCATTTAATTTGATAAACGAGTTGGGGAAATATATAAAATGAGATGCTTTCCGAACATTTTATCAATATTTTGCAATATGTTAAATGAATTTAATACTACAGGGGCACAAAGATTAGATTCTATTCATTCTATTACGTTTAATCGTTTTTGTAATGACATTTTGTGTAAACCCTTCATAATTTGGTGTGTCAAACAAACGTGACGTTGATAGGGGCGTATTTACCGAACGTTGCTACTGTAACAGTAAGTATGTAAACACTAGTGCTTTTGAAAATTTAATACATGGCGTCAAACCATTACCAGAAGTGACTTTTTGTACTAGTGTCATAAAAAGAGGATCTCACATGAGTGCTCATTTTTATTTAATTTATTCAACGGATTTAAGAAAAAAAATAATGTAAGCCTGTCCAAACAATTTATCTCTTTTTCGCAATGGGTTAAAACAATCAATAACACATGAGCACAAATGTCAGATTCTTTTTATCATATGCATTAAGAGTACATTGCAATTTTATTTCTGGTGTAAAAAGTCATTATGTAATCTACGTTGTTATGGAAGCCATTTCATGTAACAATGTTAGCCAAAAATCTGATGACCACTATCGATTTTAATGCATGGCGTTATTTCACTCCTAGACGTGACGTCATATGATGATTTATAAATAAAAATAATCGCCAGTTAGAACTTAGTGCAAACGTTTGTTTAAGAGCACACCTCATTTAAAAAATAGTTTTGTTAAATTTGTCAACACTCTGCGTAATATAACAAAAATACAAGCATTGTTTTGGAGCTTAATTATATTTCTGCTTTATTATATTATTGAAATACCAGTTTATAATTTCATTTACAATATCAAACGTTTGTTTGATCACATGTGATGAATTAGACATCATGCTATATATGCCTCTGATGTATTTTGGTGTTCCTGGAATCTATTAAACTGTTTATGAGCTACAAAAACTTAATGAGATAAACCTTATCCCTTGATATAAGTATTGCTAAATTAAATTCGCTCTATCAAAATATTGATAAATTCAAAAATACGAAAAAGAATGCATGGATTGCATTTGATTTCAGATTAATCGATTTGGTCAAATAAATAGGGCGTCTTTAGATATTAAAATTTTAACCAGCCTAATAAGATGTTTGTATGATATAACAGGATAAAAACTTAACTGTTTGCCTTTCAATTGTTTAGTTATCGCATATAAATACATATATCTTATGTCATCACGATCATTGTGTATGTTCAACTGTTCTGGAATAAAGCTGTTTTTATAATACGAGGGTTAGTCAAAAATAACTGAGCCCTACCTCATAACATTTGAATCAAGTAAAATGGACATATATTTAGATGATATTTCATTGTAGTTACATGTCATCTATTTAATCACCTAATTTATTTCTGTTGGTAGGCTTTTAGTTACGGTTGCTAGGCAACAGAATATGATCTGTCAAAGGGGTGCGTTCACGCTGTGATACATCTAAATCAAAGCGTTGCTATGGAAACAGTAATGTTAAAGCAAGGCTTTATTCACTGTCGTCTAATATCTTTAACATGTACCTATTCAGTGTCACAGAACAGAAAGCAGCTGACCCTAAATTATAGATGCTGTGGTAGTTTGAAATCAGAATTTATCAAATTTTAACATGCCTGTGTTCCTATAATTTGCCCCACCCACATTCCTATTTAAGCAATTTTCAATATAAAACATAAAATATTATCTTAATAATGCTTTAATTGTTCAGCATACAGAAACCAACCCTTAGCTGTATTAAGTTCCCTGATTTAAATGCACAATTTTGTTTCCATGGCAACACAATTCACGTGTATTTGATAATTTGTGGAATTTTGGCATTTTTTGTTGTTAGGCAACGCACACAATAAATGTTCACCTAAATGTTAACAAACTAAGTGTAATGAAAAGACAATATGATATATGTTATTCAAATAAATGTCAAGTATGTCTTTCACAAAAACTATCAGTCACACAAGCTTTTTAAAGACATACTGCATACTCCTGTTTGCTGAGATCGTGAACGCATCGATCTGACTGACGATATTCAGTTGCCTAGCAACCATAATAGAAGCTTCACTAGGGTGATTCTTTAGGATTAAAACATCAATGACATGTTATACTTATAGAACATAATCACATTTGTCGTCTACAATACCAAACTAAAATGTTATTAGGTAGGGCTCAGTTATTTTTGACTAACCCTCGTAAATCTGATAAGTTTGCAGTTCCACTCCATTTGATATATGAATTGGTTTTAAGCAAATAATTATGAAACTCGCTTTTGTTCTAGTTTGAACAATTTGTTGTGGACGAAGTGCATGATGCTTTTGAAGTTGATGCTCTAGCTACCTCACATCCAATCTATGTACCTGTGAACAACCCAGATGAAATCAACGAAATTTTTGACAAAATCTCATATTCAAAGGTAAATAATTTACTTCATATATACAATACAGAACAGTAAAACCTCTGTAAAATGGCCATTCAAAAAGACAAAACAAACATGTAAATGACAAATGGTAGGTCAAAAGTATTGCAGAATGCTCCAAGGTGGAATGCTCCCCTGCGAGCATTCTGCAATACTTTTGACCTGCATTAAGTGATATTTGGTCTTGAAACTAATTTTCTGTCATTTTGAAAGATACCGTTTTACACAGATTTTACTGTATCCACATTGTATTACCCAAATCAACGATAAAGTGTTTGAAAAGTAAGTGCTTTTTATGCACTCTCACTTTAGAGACACATCTTGTAACTTACATAAACCATCACAGTTACAGTGGATTACAAAGTAAATAATCTAAACTAACAATGGACCAAGTAGCGCAGTCCATAACGTGTCAGGCTACAGATACGTGTCTGACTGCAGATCCAGGGTCAAGTTCGATCCCTGCCTGGTCCCATACTTTCGTGGAGATTGATCATGAAATAATTTTTACAGACGATCTCCTCTCATCCGCTGAATCATTCAAGAAGAGTTGTTGTCAGTTACAAGCAAAAGTATGTGCATGAAGTACTGTACCCGCTTGTTTAACCTTGCCCAGGAAAAACTGTGGTCAGGCGAACTTACCTTTCTACCATGATCATAGCTGTTGACTGGGACAAACAAACATAAAACAAGCACGACCTGATATATCTTACACTATACGCAGCTACTTTACATAGATAAAGAAATCAGTAAACTTAGAGATATACACTTATTGTGAATGTCATATCAAAAGCATAAAAGCACAAGCAAAACGGATTCAGCTATTCTATTTTCTTCTGGTTTAATATAATATATGTATATTACAATCTTTAGAGGGTGGTAGTCGAAAATATCATCATAAGAAATGTGTTTATCTACCAAGGCATAACCTAGAAATGATATTTAGACTATCACTGGATCATCTTAGGAATGTAATATTTTTTTGATATCAAATCGAACATTATTCTTTGTTTTCTTTTTTTATTATGGTTTTTTACAAATGTACATGAAAGGTATCATTGCCAATAAATGAAAATGACTCTTTTCCAAATGGGTTACATTCTACAAATTTGAATGCCCAATCTGGTTATGATAGTCATTTTATAAACATATTGCATCATGAAAAATGATGACATCAAAAATAGCTCTAACCCTTTGTATTCAGGAAACCCCTAAATGAGTACTTTTGTAAACAGTGAGGACCCAGATAAGATGCAGCATATTGGTGCATTTCATTAGGGTCCACATTATTTGTAAAAAAGATCAGACAAAAGAATACAATATATTTTTGAAAATTATAACCTGACACCTCTAGATATGTACAATGGACTATGCAGTGTTTATTAAATCAAACCAGATTGAAAAATCCGTTAGTATAAAAAGGGTAAATACTTAGGAGTGTCACGAAAATGAAGTTGCTGTTGGATCATTTAGTTTTGTTGCAAACCAGAAAATTCCACATTTTCAGCTCAATTTGGAAACTACATGTATACCCACGATTTATACTTCTGACTGTAAACAACGACGTCAATGGGCTTTTAAAGTGGCCACACCATGCCATAAATCTGTAATTGCCAATTAAGGGCTCCTGGTGGAACAAACCGTGGGAAGATTGGCCTTACCCGTGTAATGTTTTTAAACGCTGATGAAAGTATTCTTTTACAATATAGTGACCCTATAGCATCATTGATAATAGAAAGTACAAATCTTGCACATTTGAAAGTTTAGTATGGGACATTTTGTGACGAGCACTAAATCATATAGCCATATGATAAATTAGTGTAGTTTCATTTGGTTACTCCAATATGACCGTTTGTCATGTAACATAAAAAAAGATAGTGAGTATAATCAGGAAATACCACAATCACAAACTGCAGACAAATCCTGTAATATACTAGCTGAGAATTTTCTAGTTTAATCTGATGTTCTAAATCCAGGACTTTAGCCAAGAGTGCGTAACAGAAAATAATTTTCTTATTTCTCAACCTAAACATATGTTGTGAATAATCAAAAGAACTGTCACATCAATATTTACAGGGAGGCTCTGTGATAAGAATGATGCGATTTATATTGGATGAAGAAACGTTCAAGAAGGGTCTTCATGTAAGCATTTTTATATTACAGTGCATATAAACCTTGTAATGAGACAGATTTGTATGTGAAATGTGTCTGTGTGTTTTTGTTTGGCCAGGTTGTTTTTGTAAATTATGTATGCATACATCAGCATATGTAAATGTTAACTTTGCATATGTATTAATTTCCATTTGAATGCATGACTGATTTAGTGCTTATGTATTGTCCCCCATCTCTTTGATGAAAAACAAAGGGACACAGTATATGTCAGTTGGTCTTTCCATCCTTCCACCCCCTTGGAGTAGCAGGTACATTGTACATGCAACTCGTTAGGTACAGTTTAATACCTAATTTGAAACTTTACAGGTGTTAAGGACGTTTTCTGAAAATGCACATATAGCTTGGATATATTCTTCAGATTAATTAATGTGACTTTTTCTCAATTAAACTTAGTCATTTTTCGGGCTTAAGTGAATAGATACCAGGTATCATGTGTATGTGACACCCCCAACAGCTTTATGCTGATTACTTTAAACTCTTCTGGCATCTGACGACTTTGTATACTGTCTGGATTTGTCCCTTTTTTACAAAATGAACTTAGTCTTTTTTCTGGCTAAAGTAAATTGATATTAGGGATCTTGTGTATACAACTCCTCCAACAATTTTATGCTGATTCCTTTGAAACTTATATGTGTTTAGGATGTGCATATTGCTCTGATGAATTCCTTAGATTATTATTGTTACTCATGAAACAAAATGAACTTAATCAATTCTTGGCCAAAATGACAAGATTCTAGGTACCTTGTATATGCATCTTTCCAATGGACCATATCAGTTACTGGGTACCTTATTCACGCTACTCTTCCTACCACTTCTTTCTGACTGTTTTGTGCGGAGCACTAAATCTTAAAGTCATATGATAAATAAGTGTAGTTTCTTTTACTTACTCCAATATGACCGTTTGTACTTACATGTATGTGCTTATATCATGATCTAAGTTTAAAACAAGTCTCAAATAAACTTGTGTCACTTTTTCCATGTGTGAACGTTGACATTTAATGATATCAATTACTTTATACAGGTTGAAGTTTTTGTACTCAATTGCTTCTACAGTTTTATACCATTCTTTTTTAAACTTTGCATGTGCTTGTGTTATGGCATTAAGATATGAATGTGCTTGCATGTACCATAAATTGTCTGATATTGGTTTTTTTGGTTTAGTGTACTTAGTTATTTAGTAACTTTAACTTACTCATTTCATGATAGCTTGTATATTTAAAGGCAAACATTAAGTGGCTGGGGACATGTATTCTCTAAATTTGCTTTCTTCTGCTACTGCTGCAATTTACATTGAAATTGCTTTGAATAAAACGTAACATTAAAAATGTGACTTTAATTTACTTAAATTATAATAACAAGAAGTTTCTGCTTAATTGGATTCTAATCAAAGGGCAGAAATTATGTCTGTTTACTTATTTTCTTAGCCACTAGTCATTTACACAAATCATATATGTTGACAGGTAATGTAATAATTTATCGTTATATATATAGACCAATTCTTGTTAATCGAAGTGCAAATATTTTTAGGTAAAAATCTTTTATTTTAGTTTATGAGTAAATAGAATTTTCCTTTACCATCAAACTTATTCAAGCCTGCTCGTAAAAAGCAGTTCCAATGCAGTGCTTATTTTGGGGATCGCTTTTGTTATTTGTGTTTCATGTCTGTCTGTTCCTTGCAGCCTTGTTGTCACCTGCAGGGAAAGGGCTGGACTTTTTGGTGTCCTGGATCTGATTTAGTATTTGTTTATATTGATTCCTTCTTCCTTACTTTAATGCAAACGAGTCTTTTGTTACCTATTCCCATACTTGGAATAGCTAAGCATTTGTTTAATCTAATGAATGTCTGTTCATGTTTAGATCAGCTAGCCATCTAGATAATTGAATGTACAAACTAACATTTAACAATTTACTCCAAAATAATGCTTTTTGGCGCCATTTAGATACCATGTATTTGAAACTATTATGGAAAATGCAACATTTGCTCTTTTGGAGCAAATGCTCCATTTTCTGAGCAAATGCTAAATTTTTCATAATTTTTAAAAACATTTAAAACTTGACTTACTGTTTCGTAATCTTTTTAATGTTATCTACAAATAGAAAATGGTGTCATAATCTAAAACTAGCCTATGGAGTAAAGGATTAAACAGCACAAGCCCTAACATTTTTAGACAGAGCTAACACAAACAACTGAATCTTTGAATGTATTGTTTACCTTCAGCGATACTTAGACAGTCTTCAATATCAAAATGCGTTTCATGATGATCTATGGACAGCATTAGCTAATGTAAGTAGCTTCATGTATTAAGCCTAGAGAGACATTCCTGAATGGCAATGAGACAATACAATTTTTATGCCTCTTATATTGGTATAAGCAGTGGTTTCAGCGTAATTATAACTGTTTGTGTTGCATTATCCGAAAACCCATTTGGTGAATTTGAATGAGTGTGCATGAAAATAGAATAGAGACACAATAGAGAGTTGATCACTACTTTTAAGATTTGACCAACAACATTTTTAAACATAATCTTTTTAAATTGTTTGCGATATTTTACATTGTTGCTACTTTTACAGGAAATTAAAAACATATGAAACGTGTGGACAAGTTTCATATATTGTGTAATTTCTGCAGTGTACGTGGACAAGTTTCATATATAGTCAATTTTCTGCAGTATATGTGTACAGGTTTCATATATTGTTAAATTTTCTGCAGTACATGGGGACAAGTTTTATATGTTGCCAGTTTTCTGCAGTATATATAGACAGGTTTCATTTATTGTTAATTTTCTGCAGTTATACATCTGCATATTGTAAATGACATTAACTATTTAAGTACAAAGGTTAAGTTTACCAATAAGCCGTCTAACTGCATTCTGTTGAGATAATTTCAAAGTTTCAGCAATATGTATAAATTGGTTTAAACATATTTATTCAAAACAAAATCAAATTACATACACACAAGCATATACAACATTATGAGAGGATCTGAACGAAAGCATATTCCTTATAGAATTCATTTCCTCAATATTCTGTATAAATTGATACGCTTTTACAAATAAAATGTCTTGTCAAATACTTGCTGATAGGGTAAAATAGTGAGCACATTTATTTGGTTGTGTCATGTGAATCCCGCACAGAACTACAAATGTCAACCTGTGCATCATATATATTTGGTCAACACCATTTTTATTCACTTGTTGAAAAAAATAGTATCTACTGCAAGTGAACTTTTACTTGTTATAGGTAAATATATCCATGTAATCAACATTGGAACTTACCTGTTGTTCCCTACCTTAAGACAGTTTTTCCGTAGCAAGCATACAATACTGGTATTCAAGTGGACAAAGCATAAACTGACCTTAAGCACTAGATTGCTACATAGAGCTTAAGCATTTCAAAAGGTCAATCAGAAAACTTGTTATAGTTCTGGCTTAATTAACATGATGTAACCAAGTAAATGATGGTATCTTCCGGATATATCAGTTATTTGAATAGTAAGGCTTGATTTCTAATGCTAAAGTCTAAATTATTATTATATCGGAATATTCTAGTTTGCCTTATTTAATTTGATGTTTTGTGACTTTACAAGTATCAAAGACTACGCAGGTATACAATTTTGACCTCTTAAGCAGGCCAATAATAAATGCAGTTTTTACTAATATGTTTAAATGATTTTATTTTTCTTTGTACAGCAATCCAGAATTGATGGCCATCCAGTGAGGGTAAAAGATATAATGGATACTTGGACACTACAAATGAATTATCCTGTAGTCAGGGTTACAGTACAAAATGGCAAAATCAACACAAGACAGACCCGCTTTCTTAGTAATCCTGATGCAGTTGATCCTGGAAAGTACACCAGTCCTTTTGGGTTTGTACTATTGTTTTAAATATTTCATACCAATTACAGTCGATTTTTAATACAACGTTCTTTGGACCAGAGGTTTACTTCCTATTATCCATAGTTCAAATTAAAGAGAGTTAGTCATCAAATAATAGAACACCACAGAACATGATTATTGTCAGTATTTCTTGTCAAAACATATGTATCACGGAGACAATTCTTTAAAGAAACATAAGACATGTTATGAGCCGTGACATGTTATTTAGAACAATTTGGCATTTGGAATGTGTAGGCTCAGATGAGCCTGTGCAGCCTCCTTTTAAGCTTAGAACTCCAAATAATGTTCCGGCAGTAGCTCAATACTCATAGAACATTTAAGCACATAGCAATGGCTCTGATCAGACTGCGCATATGCGCAGGCTGGTCTGAGCCTTTGCTGCTTGCACATACCACATTGTTGGAAATCTCATGTCATGGTTCTTATGATGTTGACAGTTATCTATCAAGTAGAAGTTGTTCTTTTGCATTTGCATTTTATCTATTTAAGACAGCCAAATATTTTGATATTTTTCAGATACAAATGGAAGATCCCATTTACGTTCACTACCAGTGACAATCCAAACTTTAATGTAACAAGGACTGACATTCACTGGTTAGAAAATGAATCAACTGGTAAATATATTGATCTCTAGAACATACATTTATTGCGTGTCATTTGGATTGCAGAATGTCAATTGGTTACAGCAATGTTTTTTTAAATATTCTTCTCGTTTTCTAAGTAATAAAGAATGCAAAGATTAGGAATCGATACAATCAAGCACCACACCTGGCCCAGGACAACACATGCAAAAAGGACAAAAACACAATAAAACATCACATACAAGAGAGCCAAGAGGCCAGTCCTTTCCCAGCAGGTGACCACAAGTCTACAATGAACAGACAAGTAAACATGTCAAAAAACCTAATAACAAAATGATCCACTAAAGAAGCACTGCATTGGAACGGTCAGTAAAAATACTTAGGGCTTAAACTAGTTACACAGCGCTTATGTCACCCTTGGTTCAGATGTTGAGCAAGCCACATAGATGTTTGATTTGCATGAATGACCCCTCATTTATCCATACATTATCTCCTAGAACATATAAATCAAGATGATAAAGGAGATAAAGCAAAGATGAGGACTCAACAGTACTTACAGTCTGTTGCAATAAATTAATGTTATAAGCAATATTTTTTAAAATGAGTAATTATTTTTAAAAAAAAGCTGCACTGAAGAAATGTAAGAGCCAACAATCTTCTTCAACTTATATTATTTTTATACACATGATGTGCATATGGGATAAGCACTAAAACCTATTTTGTGCCTATGGACACTACAAGCTTATTATGTATGATAATATAACATAGTTAAATAGTCCAGATGAGATTTTATAGTTATGCTATGGTCTGTGTATGTAAAATTACTTCGATATATTCACTTGTTAAATAAATAACTATCAAATGATAGTCAAACCCTTTCCCTTTTTGAAATAAAATATATGGTGCTAATCATATAAGATCCACTAAGAATCCTTGTCCCAGGCTACTGCTGACAAAGGTTCTACTGTTTTGCGTATGGAGTATAATTAATTATAATATGACATGGAAACTAGGGGTGCAACGATACACCAAAAAGCGTATTGCAATATGTCGCGATATGGAAAACATGTATTGGGATTCATATTGCCATACACCTGATATCTTTGTATCTGTCTATTACTGCTATACTGTAATTCAAGGGTCATAAAATTGGCATCTATTACAAACTGTCATACTTTCAGCTACTTCTTGTGTCCCTCAGCTGCTTTTCAATGAGAAATGATCCAATTTTTGCCTTTTTCTTTTAGATATTTCACTACAAGAATTCGTGATTGTCATGGGACATCTTTTTTGAAACCAAAAGTAGCTTTTGCTTGTTGGTCTAAATTGCATCACAAACAGATATGTACAAGTTTTATCAATGCAGCGTTTGTATTTGAAATTTGGAAAAAAAACTTAGGGGGGAATAGAAAATGTGTAAAAATTCATAAACAGTATGTTATGGCTCACACCTTCTTACGCTTGAAAGACGGCGATATGGTGTTAGACAGAGTCAATGCTTGTGTAAGTATTGTCAAAAATTATACTACAGCGTCTTTTTTCTCTCTCTTTTACCACTTCAAATTTTGGAACAACTCAAATTTTTGGCAATTTTGAAGCCCAAAATGGATATTTTCTTGCATATTTTAGATGAAAATTAGCTTGATGAGACATATGGAAGGCCTGTGTACCAGTACAGCCAAAAGTGTATCACAATACGATATATATTTAGAGTGAATTGCTGTTTATTGGTATATCATTGCACCCCTAATGGAAACCTCATCTAATTTAGCTGCATCAGAATGCAGCTTTAATCTAAATTGTATTTTGATATATTACAGATATTACGTCTGCTGGGATCCAAGACAAAGACTGGATTATGGGCAATATGCAGCAATATGGGTTTTACAGAGTAACATATGATGATAAAAACTGGATGGCACTAACCAACCAACTGATGAAAGACCATAAGGTTTGAAGAATATAAAACAAAATGATGGCATATAGCAATCCAGGTTAAGAGTGACTGAGGGAGCAAATATAATGAAAATAATAAACACTTAAACAGTAAAGACACATTTATTTTAACACCACGAAAATAGAACATAAAGTTATTGTTTATGCACATCTTAAAAGTGCTTAGATATATGTAACTATGGTTTAATTGATTGTATTTCACATATATTAAACATTTGTGCTACCAATATTTTAAGTTTACATTATCAAATTAGCAAATGCAATACGAATGTTTCAATTTATTTTGTTCATAAACCCAAGTCATTTAATTTAAACCTGTAGAGTGCATCATTACCACAGATCGTTTTTGTAAAAGAACGACTGCAACCATTATATTTTAAATTTTTATGCCTCAACACTCTAGGCAAAAGTGTGCGTGATGTTAACTTTGTTTTTTTCTATATTTCTATACATAGATATGCTACATGTTGTATTGTATGACTGAGAGCCAGAACGTTTGGAAAAAATGGTGATGACTTCAGTGGAATGATACTTACTGCGGCATTAGTTTGTTATGGGTTATCATACAGATATGTGGCTGCAATAGAAACTCCAAAATCTCTACCAAAATATTTCAAAACATTAATATAATATATAAAAATATATGATTTAGTTATTTCAATTTGTATTTTCTTTTATTTAAGGTTTTTCATCCAATAAACAGAGCCCAGCTTATAGACGACGCTTGGAGTTTAGCAAAGTAAGCTAGAGCTAGATCTGTTTGTCTTAAATACAGATTATAATCCCACAAAATTGATTTTAACTGTTGCATTTGTTTTGTGTGATTATTTGCTTTGTTGTTTAATGTCCCAGTCAACAGTTATGGTCATGTTGAGACAGTCAGTTAACCTAACCATACTTTTCTGGGCAAGCTTGACTTATCTGTTATCCAGTTCTTCATGCACAAACTTTCGCTTGTAACTGATTGTTTGGACCATTGAATGAGATTGTGTTACTTGTTGTATATGCAAAACACAGAGTCTGGTTATAGCCTCCATTTGTCATTCACCCAAAACCTGATACATTTACGAAGGTATATGCCAAAATTTCATATAGTGTTGAATAAATTGTTAAAGAATATCTTAATGTATATACGATACTAGAACCATCTTATGAAGTGGCAAACTTAAATAATATACCATATTAGAGCATCAAACAAATTTGCATTTAAAACTTACATAAATACAATGGTGATGACCAAATCAAAAACGTCCATACCAGTCTATTATTGTAACTCAGAAACAACATATATGATTAGCTAATATACCCTGTCTGTTTTGCTGTTTTCTAATATTGTAGATTATCTCTATTTCTGAAGGATCCGTTTTCCAGAGCAGTTAGTTACATGCAGACTTATCATGTATTGAGTTAACTTTTATATTCTACTTGTAAATTGAATCATTTTTAAATGCTACACAATATTCATGGACTTGTACTTGTATACCTAATATGAACTAATCTCAATATGATTTTAGAGCTGGACAACTATCTACGGACATAGCTTTGCATACTTTGGAGTATCTAGGTAAAGAGCTTGAATACGTTCCATGGGCTGCTGCACAGAAGCAACTTAGCTATTTGGACAGTATGTTGAGCAAAACAGATCTTTATGGACAGTTTGAGGTATCTATGTTATCTTTTTAACTTCTCTTATTTAATCTAAATCAATAAAATCTAACCCGTATTGGTAGGTCATGTGAGCTAAACGATGTATGTGCGTTAACAACAGCACAATAAAGAGCAAAGATTCCGCCCATTAAATATATCCAAGGGCTTGGTGTAAATTCTATGTTTAAAGGTGTAAAACCACATGATATATACAAAATAAAATCTGTGTAAAATGTTATTTGTTGAGTTTTCTTTTTTTTGTTGATATATATTTTTGGTTCAATCTTTGTTTTGTAATGCAGTGCATATTTTCCTTCTAGTTTTGAAATCATCTTGCTGAGGAAGAGAGAGCTGGTTGCTGTACTTTATTTGTGTTCTTACCATTGTGAAACTATCAGTGTTTTGTGTCTCTTTCTCATAGTGCCATGGGGGTGTCTATGGTCTGTAATTGTGGCATTATCTGGTCATATACTCTTTCTTTTTGCACCGTTTTCATATCTTGTGTATTCTGGTAAATATGGTAATAAACATGCAACATCATTTACATCATTGTCAGTCTATTTTTAAAACATGGTGTTAACCAAGTTTTGAAATAACACAATCACACACTACAGACCAACTCATGGCACTGTAAGGAAACGATAGATGCCATTAACAGCCACATGACAGCAAGAACACAATTAAAATAAAGCAACGTGCTCTCTGAACCTCAGCAAGATGACAGCAAAACTAGATAAGACACCAATTACTGCTTTACAAGTAAAGGATCTAACAAACAAATTTCACATATCATTGTTTAAACTTTAAATATTGCAAGCTTATTTGGAAAATATTCAAATCATTTTTTTGAATTCCAATTTTAGTGTTGATAGTTGTTTTACACATCCAGCCCCTATGGTTTTAAAACTTTTTTTGTTCTCAACTCACCTGAGCATGACATTTCAAATGTTCAAGAAAGCTAAAATGATAAAAGATAAACACTTTTCATGCCTTTAAATCTCAGATGTTGTATTTATAATGCTAATGAAATTTTAAATTACAATCAATTATGGGCACTTAAACATTTATGAGCATGATAAATGTCACGCTCAGTTTAGTTGCACATATAATTTTTTAACCTTAGGGCCTGATAGGAAATCTATAAATTGCTACACTGACAAAACTATGGGTTCCACACATGGAATGTATTCATCATTTTACCATATAATTGGCGAATTTAAACACACTGCAGCGTTTATAGGTGTTGTTTGTAATGGTATATAGTATTTACTGTGTCTTGGTATGCTTTTTGAAATTATCATGCTGAAATAGAATGGCCGACCCATTGTAGCAAAGGTCTTTTCAATGTCTGCGAAATGTAGATATGATAACTTAACTATTTTGTATTGTATAATTAGCCATTGATAATGTATCGTTTGTTATATGAATATTCCTGTTTATAGTCAGCTGTGCCTTGTTATGAAAGAAGTACATATTTAGACTATATAAAATAGAATGATCATTGTCAATCGTTTTTGTAATAACAACATTATATAGTTTAGCTCTATAAGCATGTAAAATGAATTGATTTCAAATATTAATTGCATTTTCTTCTTAAGATACATATTATTTTATTAGTAGTTTTTGCCTAGTATATGTATGTGATGCAGCAAAACAAAATTCCTGCTTGAAAATAATACATTTACAACGTAACCTTATTTTACAGAACTTTATGAAATCAATCCTTATGGACCCTTTCAAGCACTTTGGAATGGATGATACGAACTCATCACATATACAGTCGTAAGTTTAAAATACAAATATAAGGTTATGACTAATGGATTATATGTGAGCACAACAATTACTCTGGTCAGTCTTTGTAGATACCTAGGTTGATATTTGTCTTTGCTTGGCGTATATACAATCAAATTTCATATATTCAAAGTCCTCTGAACTAGAGGAATTATTTCAAATTGCCAGTATTTCTAAGTATAGGGAAGTGAACATAACAATATATAGAACGGAAAAAATGATTGTTTTCAGTTTTTTTTTCTACCAAACATAAGTTTTGGGCGTGAAGACGTTTCTTTAACTCATCTAAAACAAACGTGTGTTATTTTAGACAGTTATTAAAATAGAGCATAAATAGGCCAAGTGTGATTTTCCAAAGATTTTTGTATCTTTAATTTTGGTAAGTATGCACTGTCTTGTCTCATAGTTGTTTAATTCGATTCTAGTTCACCTTATGAATGTTTCATTAAATTTGAAGCACTATTTACGCACATTCATTTAATTTAAAGCAAGTGAGTGTGACCAGGAAACTCCAAAATTATATATAGTCAAATCCACAGAAGTGGTATAAAAACACTAATAGCCATACAACAGTATGGACACAATTAAAGTAAAGCAACCAGCTCTCTCTCTTTCTTAGTGAACGAAGATATTGCAAACCTAGAAACCATGGGCAGAGGCAGAGTGGGGACAGTGGGTCTGGACCCCCCTGAAAAATCACAAAAATATAGCGTTAATGTTGGGCCATCATCAGCCCACCAGTGAAGCGCCATTTCAATGGCGTATCCTTGATGGGGATGATGGCCCATATATAGCGGTATTTGTATCCTCTATCCCTTTATCAACTAAAAAAAGTGTTATCAAATTTGGACCCTCTCTGAAAAAAACTTTCTAGATCTGAGCATGGAAACCACATCGTTAGAATTGAAAACAGTCAAAGCCAAAAGGCGACATAATAATAGTTTACCCTATTATTATTGGCCATTAAATGATTTGTTCTACAAGTATACCATTTTAGTATTTGATAAATTTATATTGTCATATGTTGGGTACTTAATTTAATATTATCAATTATTACATAAAAAAGCTAAAATTAATAAAGAAAACTGTGTCTGAAGCACGGGCGTGTGTGTGTGTGTGTGTGTTGGCAAATTACATCTGTTATTTGAGCACAGTGTCTAACAAACACATTTTATTTTATAACATGAAGTCGCGTCTGGAAGTGATATAACACCATATATTTAAATCAATAAATCACTTACATATTTAGTAACGTTATGAAATGCCGTCTTAATATTTTCACTCAAAAAAATATTTTAAGGGCGTTTTAATGCCATATGATAAATCTATACTTCGTGCTTCTGTATTATTGAATTTATTGTAAAACATGATATAATGCACAACAACGATTGCATTTTATCTCTTCATCAACTCGTTATTTAAATGTAATAACACAGGAACTTTTTAAAAATCTAACTGATAAAACATGAGTTTGAGATTTACTCAATTGGTAGTTTGGATCATAACCTTTTCATATTTGAATTGTTTCATCAATTGACACCATCAACTTTCTTGTTGCTCAGATATTGGTAGTAAATGTGAAAAAAGAAGAAAACACAGAGAATATAAGTGCTCATGTTTTATTGAATTTATTAAATTAGTTGAAGAAAAGCAATAAAATGCAAGACAACTGAGCTAATAGCGTTTGCATCGAGTCGAATGAATTAAATAAAACAAGAGCACAATGTTAGATTCTATTTATCCAATGACATTAAATTACTTTGAAATCTCATTTCTGTCGTAAAACAATAAGGTTTTGTCATTATGTATGCAATGTTGTTATGGGCTTCATTTAATATTGTTACCAAAATCTGTAAACCACTGGTGGTTAATCGGTTTTATTAATGCATAGCGTTTTTTTTTTACTCCCAGTTGCAACGTTATATGATAAAAAGAAATATAATTTAGGTTTTCTAAATACGTTTTTACACTGCAACTTAAACTCACTACTAAACTATGAGCTGTAGTTAAAGCGTTATTAAAGGTAGATCCAAAATGAAAAAAGCATATTCTTAGCTTATTTGCCTAGCTTCAAAATATTCATTTTCACAGTTTTATATACAATTTACAGATACATAAGAAGTGATATAGCGAAAATGGCTTGCTCATATGGCATTACTGAATGCATAACTGGCGCTAAGAGACTTTTTAAGCAGTGGATGGACAATCCTTCAATTAATCCGTAAGTAAAATAATGATAAATTATGCCATAAAATATCAATTATTAATCCCATTCATGAAGTTTTGATTCCATTTGAAGAACATATTCATAGCCTAGGGATATTTATGAAGACTAGGGCCAACTTTTAAGCTCTCTAGCCCCAACAGATATTTGTACATGCATGTTTAAAGAGTGAGTTTATGCATTTTGAACAAGTTCTTATAACTCAGTCATTTGCTAATGTGTCTGGTGCCTGTGCTATAATAATTTCTCTCTATGATAACCTACATTTTAAAGCAGAAATCCTTAGTGCGAAAGTTGCCTGATACTCCTACAAACTTTGTTTTAATATTATACCTGGTAATTTAAGCTGGTTTCTCTGAAATGCAAACAACATAATTAGTTTTATATGCTTTACATATAAAATGTAGCTTTTAGTTGATAAACATATGCATTATGTCTAGCCACTGCATATATCTAGCCAAATTAAGCACTTGTAAATAGTTAAATAAAAGTATGCGAAACGTTTGCAACGCAACTGATGTAAAAAGAGTGAACAAGACCAGCTAAATTGCCACAATCAAGGACACAACTGACATAAATTTAAATTGCATGAATCTACACCAATTTTAATCAACATTAAATTATATTTATTCATATACATTTGTATGCATAAAAGGAAAATGCGTCTGTTTGAAATGGCCATTGATAAATATATAGTTCTTTTCTCAGACTAATTTGTTTTCAGTTTTTGCATACATTATTTTCAGTATTGACCCTGATCTACGCGAGCTGGTGTACTGTACAGCAGTTGCAGAGGGAGCTGAGGAAGAATGGAATTTTGCCTTTGATCAATTTAAGAAAGCCACAGTTGCTTCAGAGAAAGTAAAACTCACCAAAGCCATGGCATGTACCAAATCAACTTGGATCCTCAGCAGGCATGGCATTCTTACATATAACGAAATAATATAAAAACCTATGTAAGGTTCAACTTTACCATTGTGTGTTCTATTTCAGTGTATTGATAAAAGATTTACTTTTAAATAATGTCAGAAACTCTATGAACATCAATGGCAAAGACCTGTCTGTGCACCCACGCAGTCTTATCATCACTTTTGCTACTTACTTTTTGTAAAACATTATGCCTTACATGTTACAAGCGGAAATTAAAAAAAAGCTTATCTATACACTGTATAGTTAATGTAGGTGGACAGACTTGCATGATCTAAGCTGTTGGTGGAACGTTAAACACAAACATAACTCCTACAAGTCTTTCTCATTAACCCTAACACATGTTTTCTCCTACTTTACTGATACCGATGTAGTTCTCCTAGATAAAAAGTGTACTACAACATACCTTTGAATCATTACTTGTCAAAACAAAACTTTTTTGATCAGATCAGCATGGACACCTGCACAAAGACGTATTTGGCCACACCTATCCGTTTTGCATGAAATGCCTGTAAATCTGAAATCCTTGATTCAAAGGCTGACATAAGACTATGCTGTACGTTTATTTATTTTATTGATTTTGTATGTATTAGCTCTATCAAACTATTTTAGGTACCTGAACATCGCCATTACACCAACAGTGATACGAAAACAAGATGCCACTAAAGTGCTTATATATATTGCCAGTAACACCATTGGCCAGCCATTAGCATGGGATTTCGTTAGATCAAACTGGAACTATCTACTTAATGAGTAAGTGAGTTCTTTTGGCAAAGTATTTCAAGTTGTATGCATCATGATTAAAATGTCTAATTAATTTATTTAAATATGCTCTATGAAAAAGGTAATTCATCGAAAGCAATGAATCCACCAAAACAAAATGAAGGTGCAACAAAGCTACTAACAGAGTTAGAGAGACTGGCATTATTCCCATGACCTTTGGTAAAAGGAACGATTTAGAATCATCAGGAAATGCCACAGTCACATATGAGATACAAAGGAATGGTGCTAGGAGGAAGGACATAAATTGTTGAGCTTGCATGTAGGTGTTCCAACGTATTTAATGGATCTGCAAAGAAAACCAATGAAATTAAATCAACATCCTGCGATAAAACAAAGAAAAATACTTGTAATTAACAGACGTTCAGTGCTCAAAAACCCACCAGTTGAGCCATTGTGTGAAAAGCAAAAGTCTTATTAAGCTAGGCAACTTACCCATGAAAGTTTTAGGTCAAAGACATCATGAGTTTGTGGCCTGGTGCACCATAGTGTAAATTAACAGAAATTGTAGCAACTGCAAACTGGGATTGACTTTACAATTAGCTATGTAGAATGTTACATAAAATATGTTATAACCCACTCTTTAATATTTATTGTATTTGTTTTGAAGGGAAGTATATATTAATAACAAGCATGTATCAGAAGGGAGATTCAAATAAAA
Organism: Loripinus fragilis; assembly: GCA_964019695.1. Lineage (NCBI taxonomy): Eukaryota > Metazoa > Mollusca > Bivalvia > Lucinida > Lucinidae > Loripinus > Loripinus fragilis. The sequence goes on from OZ026520.1 coordinate 53,095,451, forward strand.
GGACATCAATCTGTGAACTATTTAACACTTTGTGGATTAATGTCATAATGCATAAGTTGTTATTCAAGGGTTGCTTGAAAAATAAGTAGTTTAAAAAGAGGATCTTACATGAGTGCTCATGTTTTATTGAATTTATTGAACGAGTAGGGGAAAAGAGATAAAATGCGAGGCTTGCCGAGCATTTTATCTTTTCTTCGCAACGAAGTTAATAAATTCAATAATACAAGAGCAGGAATGTTAGATTATATTTATCATATGACAAATACTTTGAAATCTCATTTCTGGCGTAAAAACGTCATAATTTTGTCATTATGATCGCAACGTTGTTATGGACGTCATAACGTTTCCCCGTAAATCTATAAACCACTAGTGGTTTATCGATTTTATTGCATGGCGTTGTTTCACTCCCAGACGTGACGTCATATGATAAATACACGTTTCAACACACTGGATATTGCAATGCTATTTCAAATTGGATAAAGTTAACCATTTATGGCAAAAACAAACTATACAAGTGCTTATGGTCAGAAAATATCAAAATTAATTTACCACAGGCCAATCAAAATCGTCATGGAGAAGAATATATGTGTTGCATAAACTGTTTAGCTTAAACAGAAGCTTCAAACAACAGTAAGAGACAACAAAATTTATTATGTTTCTTTATTGACTTTCTTATTTTATGGTATGTGTTGCGGTAAAGACGCATGTTTAAAGATAATACCACTCCTAAAGAAGGATTTACTGGCCCAAAACACTATATATATCACGCATTTTAAAGAACTGTTTTGATATCACAAGCATCAGAGGTCTGGCTTGCCTTTGATACCATCATAAGGACTATCAACAAATATTTAAATAGTACAACTAAAACAGAAATCTGTAAAGTGGTCAGAAGCAGACGTTTTTAGTTGAATGACGCTTTAATTTCAATGGGCATAAAACCCTTAACGAATTGTTTTCTATCTGGTTTGCATTCTCTGCTTATTGACAAGCCTTTGGATGAAAGTAAAGTGGTGAAAAACAGATACATTTATTTTTTGTTAGGCAAGGCTGCAAACTTTAATTAACTTATGGCATTGGTCGAATAACCTTCTAGGCATGGTTTGTGTTGGGAAACTAAAATATTTGTTTTTAAATTTATGACGATTACAATAACTTTTACAATTTTAGATACGGTAAAGGTGTGTTTTCATTTTCCAATTTAATTGCTGGCCTCACCTCATCGTTCAATACAGAATTTCAGCTGAATCAGGTACTTTTATTTTTCAGTTTATCCAGGGTTTACCATTTGTAACCAATTTAAGCCAAATGGAATTTTCCACTTTTATCAATTATACCAGTTCATTATCGTTTTGAGGATTGCTGGGTGTTATTTTTCATTCTTTTTCAAATTTCCATAGAACTTCTGTAAGTTAACAGTTGGGTTATACGGCATCTGATCCATTTGTCTTTGTTCCACAAAAAGGACACTAGGCTTAAATGGGTTACTGATAACAGATTCATTTGCGTATAACTATAACTTAAAACAAATAATTATAACCAGAAAATGCACCAATCACTGATCACAGTCAGCACACAGAACTGAAAGCCAAATGCACAATCAGACTCATCCAACAATGCCGTCAACCCTGTAAACTCATTAAATTACCAGTTTATGTCAAACCACAGTCATTAGTACTATAACATAAAGCTTTACACACTTTTTTAATCGTTGTAATGATTTGTTTACTCTATTTTCTGAGGACAGCAGTAGCTCAGTGGTAGAGCGCTTGGCTTGAGATTGAGAAGTTGTGGATTGGAGCCTCACTGGAGGCACTGTGTTGTGTCCTCGAGAGCCACAGACTTTATTGTGTGCTTAGTATGGGTTGAATCCACAAAGACCCATCCTGACATCACTGAAAATGTGTTAATATTAGCACATAAAGAATCATAATAACAAATTACTCTATATTCTCCGTTGATAGTTATTGATAAGCAGTGTAATGTTAAACTATTCACATGTCTGTTTGTGTTTCATTCTATCAACCTATAAATGTCCAAAGACCAACTAAGTATTATAATAAAAAATCAGAAATTTCTTTGAAAAGGAAGATACCCAGAACATAGTCAATCACAGTACAATTCAAGTAGCCACGTCCCTCTTTCTCATCAAGTATGCAACCATATCTAATGCAAATTCAACTTGTATTCTTACTTTAAATAGTGTAAATCTATTTTCATATGTAACCATATTATCATTTTGATTATTGAAGTTTAAGTTAAATGTTTTTTTCAAACCAGTATAAAATGCTCAAACAGATTTCCTTCAGCTGTAAAATTACTTCGTTTGGTTAACAATGTCTGCTGTCTTCTAACAGAATTCTGAGTCACTAAATTATTTCATTTAGAAGAGGGAGGAGACGGATGATTGTTCTAAAGGAAATAATTTGCTACTTTTTCTTTCAGCTCCAAGATTTTATTGTCAAATATCCGTATATGGGAACAGGCAGAAGAGCATTTGAACAGGCTATCGAAAAGACACAAAGAAACATGAAATGGATGACACAAAATATAGATTCAATAACTAATTGGTTGAGTACAGTGACAAAAGTAGCTACAAAACAACGCGTAAAAGATGTTCGACTGCCACTTCATCTTATTCCAACAACATATGACCTGACATTAAAACCTAATATGTATTCAGATGATCCTGAGAGTTTCACTTTCGATGGTTATATAAAGATTCACATGGATGCCCAATTCACAGGCAGCAATGTTACTGTACATATCAATAAATTAACAATAGATGACAACACGATAAAATTTGGAAAGGAGGATGGTTCTGCTGGTCCTGTGTATACAGGTAAAACTTTCGTACTAAAAAGACACTATATCTGGTAAATGTATACGTCGATTTGGTGGTATTTGCGCGTATTAGCGGTACTTTATAGACCGGAAGTGGTAGATATTGGTGTAAATAAACATGCGATATGCCACAGGGACTATAGACTTCAATCATTTTTAAGTATTCAGTATGTACATGGCGATTTATGTAAGCATTTAGGAATAGATTTGAGTACCGATCTTCCGGATCGGTACTCAAATCTATTCCTAAATGCTTACATAAATCATCATGTGCATGCCAAATACTTAAAAATGATCTAATTCTATAGTCCTTTAGGCATATGGCATGTGTTTTCATATAGTATTAATACCAATATCTACCACTTCAGGTCTATGAAGTACTGGTTATACGCGTAAATACCACCACTTCGATGTATACATTTACCAGTGTGTATATAGAGAATACTAGGCTGGTGTCTTTTGATATCAAATCTACCAGGTAATGCTTTGAGAATGCGTGTTAAATCGTGAGTCTTGCAAAACATTTGGACATGCTCACCTAAAGAGGTAAATTCTTAGACAATAAGTGGCACCACTGCCTGAGGGCTATTCCAGACAAACCATGCGCTAACCTTTATGAGGTGATTATGATTTCCTTACAGGGGGACAATAAAGTAGTTGCATGAAGAGCTTAGGTATTTTCTGATAAAACATACATATATTTATCTCATTGAAAGACATTGTGTTGTATACAGGTAAAACTAAGAAAGGAAGCAAAGATCAGGAATCGATACAATCAAGCACCACACCTGACCCATGGCACCATATGGACAAGTGACAAAACATAATAAGACATCACATACAAGAGAGCCAAGAGGTCAGTACTTTCTCAGCAGGTCACCACAAGGCTGCAATGGACAGACAAGAAAGCATAACAAACACGAAACATAAATAACAAAATTGATCCATAAAAAAGCACTGCCTTGGAATGGTTTAGTAAAAATACCTTTACTGGAGGGCTTAAATTTGTTTCACAGTGCCAACCTCGCCCCTAGTTCAGATGTGGATCAGGACACATAGATGTTTGTTTTGCATGTACGACCCCTAACTTATCCATGAATGATCTCCTAGAACATTTTAATCAATATGTAAAAAGGAGATAAGGCAAAGATAAGGATTTGACAGTACATAAAACTGAATACCAGAGCATAACAAATCCAACTGGTAAACCCAGGTGGGCCTGACAATAACCAAAGCATCAGGCCCCAACCATCTCATCTATAGATAAGTCTTTAAGTCGGAACTGTAATAGAGTCTGAAGTCCAACCCACCAGCATGCAGTTAAAGAGGAAAGGGAAATTGCCAACCATGATTTGATTGGCCACCAAGCATGCAGTCTGTTGCAATACATTAATGTTATAGCCAGTCCTTTTATTATGAGAAAGTATTTTAATAATCTGCGCTGAAAAATAATTAGAGCCAACATACTTGAGCTATTTAGGCCCTTTAATCCTGTGGGATACTGAAAACATCCCTTATCAGTAAATCATTTGATGATCTTTATTGGACAGGAATATAGATCTTGAACAAGACGGTCACCAGAGCTAGAGACAAGAAATATCTTAAAATGACATTTCCTACTAAACCACTAAGCCAAATTCTAAATACTTTTACAGGCATGTCTATACTAAAGCCATCTACCACGATTGTCCAAACTGCTCTGGTTCTCTGAATAAGATGCCCGACAGAGTTTAAAACGAAGTCATCTCCTGAACCATTGGTCCACATTCAAAATAATTTCACAGACATGTTCTTACTAAGGGCCTCTACCATGATTGCCCAAATGGTTCTGCTCCTGCAATGAGATGTCAACAGAGCTTCAATAAGAAAGATCTCATGATGCCCTCTGCAAAAATTGCCTATTAGATGTTATCCCTTTGCCAAATGAAATAGCTGCTAGAGCTCTAGATAAGACATATAAACCACTGGTCTAAACTCAAAATATATTTACTGAAATTTCCCTTATAATGCCCTTGACCACATTTGCCTAAATGTTTACCCCCGCCAATCCAGATGGCCCACCAGAGCCCTAGATAAGACATATCTTTAAACAATATCTCCTCATGAACCACTGGTCCAAATTCAAATTAAATAATTTCAGACAGATTTTTTATAAGGTCCATGGACCAAAAAGTGAATTCGGTTCTGCTATGCTGAACAAACCGACCACTAGAGCTAAAATAGAGCTCTTTACACAACGTCTGACACATTGGTGTAGATTCAGAATAATAATACAAAAAGTCATTCATTGATCAATTCTATGATACTACATGTACCTTCTATCACTATGCTTAACACAAGTGCGTTCAGGGCTAAGAATTTAGGTGAGCGTTCTGGGACAAACATGACCCTCTTGTTTCTGACAGTTGTAGTTGTATTCTTTGAAATCAAACACTAAGTGGGATATAAGTAATGGTTATGCCATGGGTTGCCATCTGTATGTGGAGATAATCCACAAGCTTTAGCGAGTGGATAATCTTACCCACAGGTGGACAAACATAGTATAACTATTTTATACGACTTACATCAGTGCAGACCTTGCACATCAAGAGCCATTTCAAGCTAAAGCTGGTAAGGGTGATACAAGTTATATAATTCAAATGTTTGAAAAGAAAATGTTTGGAAGGTAGGAAATAATTTGTCATGTATTCATATTAAACTGTCATTGCATAATTTAATATTTAAAGACAATTATCATATGATGCGGCTTCTGGAAGTGAAATAACATCATGCAATAACATTGATAAATCACTAATGGCTTACATATTTTTGGAAATTGGTTGTGACGTCTATAAAAAAATATTGCATACATAATGACAAAATAATCACAGTTTTAAGCAAGAAAGTAAATCAAAAGTTATCTTTATGACATCTAACATTCCTGCTCTTGTACTGTTGAATTTATTAAATTATTGCAAAAAAAGAGATAAATGCTCGATATGCCTTGCATTTTATCTCTTTCCGCAACTCGTTTGATAAAATCAATAAATATGAGCACTCAAATAAGATCCTCCATTTAAAAACAATAATTATTTTGTATTACAGGTCAACGGACTCATGATTCTGATCGACAATTTGAGATATTTTCTCTAGACAAGGATGTCGTAGCTGGAGAAAAGTATTATATAGAGATGAACTTCACAGGACCCCTTACTGGCGACTTAGCAGGGTTTTATCTTAGCACATATCAGCGAGGAAATGATACAGTGTAAGAAATATGCTTTAAATTACTTAACAGTGTAACATTTTCCCTAATACATGTACATGCATGTTGCAGTAGCATAACGTGTATGGCTTACCAACAAATTGATAATCAAATTGCAAAATGTTTTCTATGAGGTAGTTAAGGGAATGTATACCACCTGTTGACTGAAAATCACTCAACATAAATACAAACAGATAGCTCCATGTAATATATTTAAAATGTTATGTAATATGTTTGATTATCTAAATACAACATGCCAAATCACTTTCTATATAAGATAATATACTGGACTGAGTAGCGCAGTCGGTAACGTGTCAGACTACAAATGTGTGTTTGACTGCAGATCCAGGGGTCATGAGGTCGATCCCTGCCCAGTCCAATACTTTTGTGGAAATTAAATAAAGAATATTTCTACTGTCATTATCTCTCTTCTGTTGATTCATTGAAAAATGATTGTTGTCAGTTACACGAAGTGTGCACAAAGTACTTGTTAATCCCTTGTTCAAGCTTGCCTAGGAAAAAAGCATGGTTAGGTAAATTGGCAATACCGACATGACCATAGCTGATGACTGGGCTGTAAAGCAACAAACAAAACAAAAAAAAAACATTAGATAATGTTAACTTTCTCTCTCTATTTCAAAATAATCCATGTTCAAGATTATTTATGCTAAAATGTAGCTTTTCTGTAAATGTGCTTATGCAGCTTATTTAAACTAAACTCTACCTTTCACTTTTATGTTAGATTGTGTTAGCACACATAATTTTCTAATTAGGTAGCTTATGCTGATGATTAAATATAGGGTTATTCAATTATTATTTCAGCTACATTGCTACTACACAAATGGAACCTACAGATGCAAGAAAAGCATTTCCCTGCTTTGATGAGCCTCAGATAAAGGCATACTTTAATGTAAAACTAATCAGAAAAGACCATTTGAAATCCATTTCAAACATGCCAATTATGCATACAGAACAACTGTAAGTATTAGGCTGATCTTTAGGTATGCAAACCCTGAATTCCAGTCAAACAAAATCTTAGAGCATAAAAATTAATTATCTTTTTATCCATCACTTGTAACATGCATTTTTGGTGCTCAAAAGAACCGTTTCATCATGTAAAGAAATAAAAATTATAATCGTTCATTAAACACTCTTATCTGGAGGTCTAAAACCTTTCCGATTGTTTTAACCTATTTATGTCTTGTGTACTTTTTAAGGGGTGTAGACAAATACTGCGTACTAGATCAGATGCAACAGAATACGTTGTCTATTTAGTGTCCATCACTGTTTTCTACATATAAAACTACAACCACATTAAAATTTGAAATGAACTCTTCTATTTTTAATGAAAGTGGTAAATTGGTTCAGATTCAATAGGGTAATTCATAATGTCTCTGATATTTTGTGTTAAAACGTGGTGTAAATTAAAAGGATTACACTTTATTACTGGTCACTGGACAATCACAAGTGATTAAAGTTTTCTCTAAAAATACTGGTAATGAACACCCAAAGAAGCAATTGTACCCCTTAAATATGCGCAAGTTAATTTCTGTGTATTCATGCATATCCATAAACTATAGTTTATTTGCCCTTATATAGGCTCCATAAATATGGGAAGAACGCACAGCAAATGCACAATGAAAATAGTAAAAAAAGACAATACATGCGCATATAAATGACACATTTCCTAATGTGCGAATGCAAATAACACTTAAATGCATTGTCTGAAATTTGGACGAACATGTCAGCCATCATAAATATATGGCAAACCATGTTTTTGAAGTAGTCATGTGACTTATATTAGACATACACGTTGATAAGCAATTCAACTGTCAAACTATTATTTCATAATACAACAGTAACCTGAGTACAATGATGGGGTGATGTTTATTTGTATAAATTGTATTATTTGTTTTACTCTTTACTATTTTGTCTCTGCTCCATATTATCTCATTTTTAACAAAAGGAGTAAATATGATCAGCGGATGCAACAATCATAGATGCAACGATCTCATAGAATTGAAAGCAAGAGGCACATGTACACAACCAAAAGCACACACAATAAACAAATACAATAAGGTCATAATAACCAGCTATTTCTTCCTCAGAGAGAGGATATCAAATATAGAACAGACACAAAGAACTATATTTCAAAACCAAGACGAAGCACAACAAGCAAGCAAGTATGTTCAGAAAATGCCCTAATTAAAGACCATAGACCAGACAACGACACAATGAACAAGAAAAACGTAACAGTTCTAGCAATATAACAGCAAAATACATTAAAAGTTAAGCAACCAGCTCTATTTTCCTTCCTTAATGAGATGATAAAATATGAGAGGACAGCAAAGACTACAAAGAAATGACCAAACACAAAAACCTCCAAAGCAGTGAGAGCATAAATTAACAATAAATCAACAGCTACATGTACAGAACCTTGGGATTAGAACATACATTAGCTGAAGCAACTGATAAGGGGGGGGGGGGGGGCTAAACTTAGTTTTTCTGGCACACCTTTTGCCAAAGATTCTGCTGTTATTCAACCATAAACAAAAACAAAACAAACAAAACCGAATCAACAACAACAACAACAGCAACAACGACAACAGAACATAGACACACAAATTTACAAAAAAAAAATACCAGGAGCAATTAAAGTAAATCAAGACCTGCGATCAATATGATTGCAGTACTACCGTAAATTAAGATATTTTATATTTTCGCAAAACTTCGCACATGTGAAGTTTTGGGAGAATAAAATACACTCAGATTGGCAAAATCACTCTTTAATTTATGTATGTAAGCAAATCATTCTTTTGTCGCGAATATTCAATTTCGCAAATATGTCTTTTGAATTTTATTTTCGGAATTTACTGTATGAGTAACAAAAAGTACTGTATCACAAATCCAGAGCAACACATTATGAATCATGGATTTAGACAAGACACTAAACCCTTACATATAATGGGAGCAAACACCAAACAGTTAGCTAACAATAGCAACAACAACAGCAGAACCGTCACCTTAGAATGGACAGCAGCTGAAACCAGCTGGGAGCTTTGAATAATTTACAAGACTAATCTTCACTCAACATTCACTGTTGTTGATAAATGCATATATTATTTTGCTGTTCTAAAGGTTTCCTTAGCTAGTTTATTCCCATATCAGCACAGAGAAACAAATAATGATGGAATAGCTGTGATGGAACACTGTAATGGGCTCATAACTAACAATATTCAGAGATAAAGAAAAAGCGCTTTTTAACCACAAAATGTGACATCCAACAATGTGGTATTTTGACAAGTATAGAATCAGACAGGCCTGTGCAGTTTTATTACTTTAAGCTTATAAACTCCGAATACTGATCAATCAATGGCCTAAGGAGCCATAGAATACTCATGTAACTAGCAAGGGAGTGTGATTTCATGATCAAGCATACATACTTTCTAATCAGACTGTGCATATGCACAGGCTATTCTGATTTTTTTGCTGGATGCACATACTACATTGATGGAAATCTTGATTCCAGCTTGTTGAGCCATTGGGACCAACCCAAAAACAATCATCAAGAACCAACCCAAGGGTGAAATTTATGTCAGGTTTGTCATTGAGCCTGAGACTGAATCCATCTATTTATAATTTTGCAATTAGACATGCACACTATTTCTTACTCTTAAATAACATTTGATTATCTCTTGAAATTAACCAGAAGATGAAATAATTTTGTACACTGCCAATTCTACTATATTTTGAATGCCTTATCTTAGGTTATGTAAGTGCATGAATGATTTTTACAGTTCTGGAAATTTTGAAATGGATGTTTACAACACTAGTGCAAAAATGTCTACATATCTCCTAGCGTTTATTGTCTGTGACTTTGAATTTACCGAAGACTATACAACAAAAGGCTTAAAGGTAAATTATTGTAATTTAATATTCAAGGCATCGAAATTGGTGATGTTAAAAAACATAATATATTGGCATAGTTAAATTTTGTCCGTTTATCATGTCCCTTTGAAGTTAACTTATACTCTCATAGGGCTGATATTAAAGGAATTATATGCTCCCTATATATGAGGAGCATATTATTTCCTTTGATAGTAGACTTTATTAAGACATGGTTTATTCTACTTTGTTCACACTTTACCGTTCAAAAATATTTTTCATGATACAATACCAACATACTATGGATGTATGTATATTTATTGCTTGTTGTGTAACTGAATTCCAAACACTCTCATATTTGGCGATTTCTGTTTTACCACCAATAGTAACAAATAAATATAATGGCCAAATATAGGTATTTGAGCTTTAATCTTACTCATTTGGTCTCTTTAAAAAACAGCTTGTGAAAAAATAAAAAGGTGAATACTAGTACAGATATAGGAGTGTTACATATTTAAATTTTAATAAGCTTCTTTATGATGACACATTGAATAAGTTAAGTTGCTTAGCTTTGGTGTTTGACACACAACATAATCCAGTATGCAGAATTGACCAGTAGTGAATATTAAATTACCCAGATGATTTAAACTACCAAACATCCTTAGGCAATGATCTATTGCTGCTAAAAGTTTGGTTGTTGTTGCTCTCATTATGAGTATGGGCTAACTGATTACTGACCAGTTCTGGTTCTTCGTGTCTTTTCTAGTTTGAAAATAACTAAGCTGTGAAAGATGGGGAGCTGAGTATCCTATTCAATGTATATTTTAGCTTCGCTTTGCTTTGATGTGAATGTGTTTGTTCGTCTGTGCTCAAATTATTCTTCTTCATGGTGAAAAAGATTGGTCTGTAATCTGTGGATGTGCTTTTTTCTGGCCATATTTTCTTTATTACAGTCACCCCTTTTCATAGTTACATTTTTCAATTCAATGAGAGAATGTCATTGACAACACTAACCAACGGACATCATTTGCATGCTTGTTTCCTGCTAGTCATCTAAATCTGAGTGCACTGTTAATTATCTGGTGCTTTTCCTAAGCTCTGCTGTTTGTAGGACATGTGACGGTTTATTTATATCATTACAGTTTTTTTCTATTTGGTTGTTTTTTTGAGATTATACTTTGAAATTTCTTATGTAACATTAAAATTTTGATGCTTTAAAACATCAAATAAATGGGCAAATATTAAACATATAAATTATATTAAACCATTATGTCCCCAAATGGATGTTACTGTACCGTTTAATGCAGAGGTTCTGTTGTTGCAAGCAAGCGTTTTCTTTAGTTAATCTCATTGTGGGATGACTACGTGTTTAGTGCTGGTTCATTAATGAAATGCTTTATTGTTTAGATAATAGTATGTTAGCAATCTTGCCAAGGTCAAGAAAACGTTTAGATTGCCTTGTAACTTGTTGGTGCTTCTCTGTCTCTAGCTCTATATTCTTTAGATGCTGTTGTAAGTGTGAATAGTCCCTGTCATAATTGAGTCTTGACATGAGATTTCCAACAATGTGGTATGTGCAACCAGCAAAGCCTCAGACCAGCCTGTACATACGCGCAGTCTGATCAGAACCTTTGCTAGTCGCCTGAATATACTATGATTGTGAAGCTACAGACTGAACACCATTTGGAGTTTCTAAGCTTAAAAGGAGGCTGCACAGGCTCGTCTGAGTCTACACATGTCAAAATACCACATTGTTGGAAATCACATGTCACGGCTCAATTATCTACTTGTTGTTTGAAACTAAAAGCTACTCTTTAAACCCAAAGTAAATTTCCTAGCTGCATTTATTTGATGAGTTCATTTCCAGTTTAAAACTACCGGGCGATATATTTCATTTAAATAAAATTTTGATAAACCACCCATAAGTAAACACTGAGATCCCTGATCAGATGCCACGTTCTGTGGAGTCAGATAAGGGTCTTCAATGTTTGCATATATGCCATACAAAGGAGGAAAGTCTTTAATGGGTTTAATATAGAAATGTATAGCATTATTACATTCATAAAATGCTTTGGACATGCAGACACTATTAGGCAACATTTTCAACATGACCCTCCATTCTTACAATGTATTTTCGTAACAAAAACAAAAGAGGCAAACATTGTAACAATTAATAGTATATATATTGAGTGTACAAAAACGGGTCACATATCTCATTCGCTTAACATTTCTGCTTTCAGTATAGAGCATGGGCGAGACCAGAATCTATTAACCAGACAAAGGTTGCGTTGAAAGCTGGGACAACTATAATTGACTACTACGAAGATTACTTTGGCATTGATTTTCCTTTACCTAAACAAGGTAACATTTCTTTTTCTTACATAAGTTGAATGTATAATGTTTAGACTGATTTTAAGTTTTAAGTAACCTGTAAACTATTCTGCATATTTAAATGTTGCCGATAAAGATGTTTCTAGTAAAGACAAAAAATGTGCTTGTATTAATGAAGAAATATTTTTATGTATTTGTCAGTTATTTGAAGAACTAACTATTTTTGCATACTGTAAAGAATTTAAATAAAATGAACATTAATAACATAGAAATAAAGACACCGCATACCTAAATATGCAAGAAATTATATGATAATGGGAGAATTAAGATAATGGGATAATTAGGGCTCTATAAAATGATCTTGGTCTCACCCACAAAATGATAGCACTGCTAACTTTCTTATCACATTTGTTTTATATAGTCTGATGATAAAATGTTGACCTAGGTTCGTTAATCTGGCTTTCTCTTTGGCTTTGATCATACAGTGTATACCAGCAGTCCCAAGGATGAGCAAGCACAACAGTGATTTCCTTGTCGCCTTTAAAAAAACAGCCTTCTTTATTACATTAGAGTGACGAGGAGAAATCTCATCAAGTGTTTTACATTGTCATCATGAAATTTATTGTCTTTATCTTTATTCTTTAAAGAAAAATGTATTTTATAACAACTGATAAATGTCTTTTTCTCAAACTATTGCTTCACTGTACTATCCTAATTTGAGTTGATAGACAAATTCCTAGTACTTTAATTTCAGCTAAATATTTGTATTTGTTTAGTCGTAGAATTGAATTCTTGCATCTGTAGCTGCAGTTTGTGCACTATAAAAGTTATAGCAGTTATGGGCAGCTTCTCTAAAGCTACTATCTGTCTCTACGCGAATGTGGCTCTATTCCAGTTCGTTCTATCTACTTATTGTTATAACAAAACTAAATTCTGGTATTTTTCTTTTTGGGAATCTAGTATTTTGATCACTCTTTGTGGTTAATTGAAAATAATACCACACTACTAATTGCATGATAGTCAAATTCGAATAGCATTTATATGTCTTTATTCCTGATGGGAGGAGAAACTTGTCAGCATTGATTGCTGGTACCATACCACTTACAACTTGTCAAGGCGTCGTTGTTGTAAAATTTGTACACTAAGGTCTTCTAGCATTGTAGTAATACATCATTCAAAATTTGATCTATAATCATTCTTAATAAACCTTGCTGCGAGTCATTGTACCATTTCAACAGTTAAAATGCCTCGACTGTGGTGCAAACCGCAAAACAACACACCATTTTCAAGCATTGGCCTTACTTAGACAATATATGTGAGTCTTTTATAATCCTCAGATGAGTATTTCAAATCAGAGTGACAGTAGGTAGATTCATACAGTAGACAAATTCGTACACTAGACAGTTCTAACCCTCTGCTGCATTAAGTATGCTAATTAAAAACCAGTTAATTACACCAGCAATAAATCATGCATTTCTGTCCCTCATTTTTGGTGCCGATTTGCGCGTGCTTGGCAGTGTGAGAGCTTTGCAGACGATTTTTTGGGGCTTCTGAAACATAAAATGTGCTGAATCACAAATTGTTTAAGTCCATATTCAAATTCCTGAATGAATACAAAGCTTATTTAAGCTCTAGATGGTTATAAATAACCCTTTTTTGTATTTAAGGTACTTACATTTGCGCATCTTTGCTTATTTGTGTACACTTTTTATCGATCTGCTGACTTTTGACCACAGCTGTCATTCTGGATATTCAAGAGTGATTTCCCTTAGTGGGAGACCTCATTTTTCAATTTGAGTTAACGGTTTAATTCTATTTCAATTTTGAATCAACAAGAATATCAGAAAATATTCCTGTTTCACATAAAATCAAATGTTTTATATGCTTTTTATGTTTCACTTGTTTCACATACATGATAAAGTTGTGAACAGCTCGTTCCCAACAAGCAAAGTGTTATTCTGTTTAATTCCACTACCAAAAGTTGCTAGAACCAGCTGTTTTAAGCAATCCAAATTTAGATTCTAGTAAACAAATAAATAACCAAACAATTAAGCATTTTAGAACCAAATTAGTTGAATTATATATTTTTTATCTCTGATATATGTGTAAAGTCAGATAAAGTGGTGTACAAATCTGCATACTGTCCTGTTTAAAATTCTCCAATTTTCCGGCCAGTTAAATAATGATAGCTCCCTAGCTAACTGGAACAGCTGAAAATGAAACTGGGTCAGCATAATAAACAAACCAGGTGCATTTTCTTGGCTATGACAGAAGAAAAGGCTAGTTAAAAAAATAAGAAAATTATAGCAAGATTACTTGCAAAACTGTACGAATCAGCCTTCTGCCACTCTTCATCTTAAATGGATGGAAATTGCTTTTGTTCCAAGGTGAGGCCAAATTTATTGAATAAGCTTCATTACCCAAAAGAGGTTGTCGAATTTTCTCTTCCAAGAGGAAGAAATCATTATCAGTGTTTCAGATTTATTTGATTAGCTGTTTTTCCTAGGTTTATTGCCTCGGCTTTAACATCAAAGCAAATGTCAGTAATGCAGTAAGTCCATCCAATTGGATGTGATCTGCATTCTTTTTATAATCTGTACAAATGATCTGATAATTAGTCTTATAAATGTAAGAGACGTTGATGAGTGATATTTGTATCAGATGTCTGGCAGGTATTACATCTCTCAATTATAAGATTAATATATTTAAATTCTTAGGCTAACACACAAATGTGTATAAACATATGGCTAATAATGCTGAAAGTCTAGTTTGTAGATAAATACATATAAATCGTTGTAGCCATACATATGCTTTTTTATTTCTCAGACATGATAGCTGTACCTGATTTCTCAGCTGGCGCCATGGAAAACTGGGGATTGATCACATACCGTGAGACAGCTATGTTGTATGAGAAAGGTGTCTCCTCTGAAGGGAATTTACAGAGAGTGAATGTAGTAATTGCTCATGAACTAGCTCACCAGGTAAGCTCTAAACATATTATAGAGCTAATTTTACACATTGGAATCTGAGGCAGAGAAATGTATGGGTATGTTCTTCATAACTAGCAATATTATACCGTTATCACCAAGAAGTTGACCCTATTATACATGTGTATGAAAATAATCAAGGAATGATAAAATTGTAATAATGGACGTCATTAGATAACGTTACAAAATTTGCAAACCACTAGGGGTGTGTTATTTTGTGTGTAAATGAGTGAGCTGTTTTGAGCTTTTTATCACATGTTTATTTTATGAAATATATTGTGTTCATTTTGCGTACGCAGGAATCAATACTGTTATTTAAAGAAGGTGTTGAATAAATAACGAAACAGATATAAATATATTTAAGAATATAATTGTAGCTCAACTCTACTGTTTTTGTTAAATTACTTTCCTCAAACTTCTAGTATTTATCTAATTTTATCAGTATTTCTTATATCCAATATCCTACATTTGGGAGCACAGTAAATGTGCAGCATTGAGAAAAAACAAATATACGATATGTAGTTCATAATCTGCTACCTTAACAACGGTACTAAAACATTCTGTCATGTCGTTGTTTGATGGCGTTCGAAATGCACCAGATAAATATGCCTTTCCAAGCAAATTTCTGTTCAAGAGGTTCCACCCCCAAAAAAAGAACAAAAAAATAGATAAAAGGCTGTAACCAGGAAATACAAGATCACAAAGAACAACCTATGCACAGAGTTTGTTTATACAACAAACACATATATGATACAGTATTTGATGATATAAAAAGTTTAGCTATTTTTATTTTCTATTTTGTAATCAGTGGTTTGGAGACCTAGTGACAATGGACTGGTGGGATGATCTTTGGTTGAATGAAGGGTTTGCTTCATTTGTTGAGTATATGGGAGTAGATCATCTTCATCCTGACTGGAAAATGGTAATCAACCTGACAACATAGTTACATGTAAATTTGATATAAACTAGCAATAAAATCTGTTAAAAATTGCTGTTAAACAGAGCTCATGTGCTTACAAATATAGAAATGAACCTGTGTATGACAGAGCCAACAGCATGACCATCAACCCCCCCCCCCCCCAAAAAAAAAAAAAAACTAGCTTGAGGCTGGTCATCGCCTCAGTCAGACCAACATCTTCCCTTTGTTTTAACTAGTACCTTTAGCTAAGGTAATACAGCTTATTCTGGATGAGAGCAAATGCTGTGATAAGACTTGACGGATACCCATAGGCTATGGCCAATACTGCTTAGAGTCACCAGAAGGTACATAACTTATACTGATGTTTTGGCACGCAGTGGCTAAACTCCTTATAAATTAATTGAAAGAGAGCCAACCAACGTCTTCATAGTAGTGCAATGGGAAAGTTAAAACAATATCTGTTTTGCATCCCTACCACTGTTTATATTTAAGTAACACGTTTATGAGTTGTAACCAGCAACTGATTAGCCATAACAGATACTAAATTTATGTGATATCAATGAAAACCTGTGTTTTCCCTCTCTAGAAAATATAGGCCTCTTCGTGAGAAAACCTGTCTACAGTGTTTCAGACAAAACAAGTTTCCAACCAGTCTCATCAGCTTCACCGAATAGCTAGAAAATTGAAATTTTACTTGTAGCAAGTTTATATATGATACTTCCAGAAAAGCGAATAAAAAAGGCGCCGATCAGACTGCATGGATGCGAAGGCTGGTCTGCGCATGTGTTGTTTGCCAATCCCCAAAGACAGGTGTTATCAGTTCGAGGCCCATATAATAGTTGGCAATTTTAATATCTATCAGCTGTTTTAACTCAGTAGACCAGATTGATTCTTAACTGACTGCAAACCCAAAAGAAATGTTTGATAGCAACAGGTCCTATATATCTGGGTCTTCTAATCTAACCACTTTTCTGGTTGTGATCTATTATATTTTTTTAGTATTAAGCTGCATTGATATCTATCTCTTAAAACATTGGTTTCACAAAGCCTTACTTTTGCTACATAATGTCAATTTCTCTATTTTGTTGGTTATTTATGACACAAAAGCAATGGCTAAAGCTCATTAAATGTCAGACTTTTACACTTGGGCTATTCTTCTTATAAACCAGTAAGAAGAAATTGGTGGCAGTGTTCAGTTTCAGTAGCGACCTTAGCACCTTAATGTATGTAGCTCTTTTAAATGTTAATTCTGTAAGCAATCAGTGCATTACCTGATTTGATACGTCGTTTTGTAGCCTCTGGTCTGATTCTGCATTGTTTGCCAATGTCCTATAAAACAGAAATTATGCTTATATCGGTTATTTTTGTAGTTTCTGATAGCATGACAACTTAGACTATAACAAGAAGAATTAACTCCAAGGAGTGCGCTAAATACAAGAAATAAAGTTTAAATAATAGTTTGTGAAGGTATCAACACTGGTTTACTGCCTTTTCAGTGCTAAAATAGGTAAAACAGATATTGAGCCACGACATGTGATTTCCAACAATGTTGTATTTTTGACAAGTGAAGACTCAGACGAGCCTGTGTAGCCTCCTTTTAAGCTTAGAAACTACAAATTATGTTGAATCAGTAGCTTACCTGTCACAGAATATTCAACGACTAGCAAAGGCTCTGATCAGCCTGCGTGTATGCGCAGGCTGGTCTAAGCCTTTGCTGGTCGCACTTACCACATCGTTGGAAATCTTATGCCATTGCTCATTTAACTCTGCTCTGTCCTTTGGGGTATTTGTTTACCGCTTAAAGCTGCATAGTCTGTAACTTTTGATCTTTTAATTTTTGAACTAATGTTTCTATTTTTCAAGAACACAGTAAAAAAACTAAAATTCAGGTATACATTTTACCAATTTCGTAAATCTTAACAAATTATCAGTATCGAAACAACAGCATTTATGTTAAATTTAACTGTCTATAATTATTGGAGGGACGCAAATAATTATCGACACGAGTAAAACACACCTGTTTTATCAGATAATTCACTTATCCGTGCAGTTTTCCGCTCTAGTTAACAGATTTATTGTGAAAACATAACTTAATTCAACTTTTACAAATGATTTAAAAAGAAAATAAAATTTTTCGAAAAATGTTCATAGTTACAGAGTATGCAGCTTTAAATTGAACCTTAAAACGTTTCCACACGAAGTTTAACTAAAATAGTAGTTGCATTATGTGTCTGTTTTCAGTTTGAACAGTTTGTATTTGATTTGTATGAAGTATTTGAAATGGATGCCCTAGTAACGTCACATCCCATGTATGTACCTGTAAACAATCCTGATGAAATCAATGAAATATTTGATTCTATATCTTACTCTAAGGTAAGTATTTAACCCATAAAGCACCACCTACAATTTGAAAAAGCAGAGGACAATTTCAAATTGTTGCTGCTATTTAAAAAATGAAAAAATAGGGCATGATATTTCAAGGGAATCTTCTACTGGCAGACCATTCTCATGAGATATTTACATTTTTTTTTCAAAAAATATTAAAAATGACGCAAACTTGATTGTCTGCTGCAGTCGTGAGTGGCGCTTTAAAGTTAAAGATGTTCCATATTGAAAGTATAAACAGCAAACGATTATACATTCAAAGATAATCTTACATGGGTGTTCACGTTTTGACATCAATTAAACCATATGAGGCAAAAAAGTAATAAAAATTATCTTTGTTTGATTATTATTCTTTGAATGAACTATTCAGCCATAATATGAAATATCCAGGGAGCGCATTGGCTCAGTGGTAGAGTGCTTGACTCGAGACCGAAGGGCCGTGTGTTCAAGCCTCACCGGCGTCATTGCCTTGTGGTCCTTGAGCAAGACACATTTATCCTAGCTTAGTACTTGATGAAATGTTCATTCTTAGCCATAGTGCTTTCCTGTGATAAATCATAAAAAAAACATGGACAGCTTAATGATTTTCAAGTTAAACATATGTTTGAACAGCACCTAAACCTCATGATTTGAACAACGATTTGGCCTCCTTGGATATTCGCTTCAACCAGCTATGTACATGAAAGTATGCAGTACTGCTAAAATGGGCACTCTTTTCACTGGTAAAAGAAAAAAATTCGTTTGCATTGAGATGTTTGCTAGATGGATTTCTCTATTGAGCAAATTCTCTGTAAATAGCTCTAGAATTTTTGATAAAAATTTCAATATACCATATTTTATGTCATGTAATTGATTGCATGAATTAAGGCTAGCACACTTGTGTAGTGTGTTAATTTGATTAGATTGTTTCTCTATGATGATACATTGCAATAGCTTAACACTACTTCCAGATATTTGGACGATATTTTAAATATTAATAATGTTTATTTTGATAATATGGTTAGTCAAATATACCCTTCAGAGCTCCAACTTAATAAAGCCAATGCCTCTGATACCGAAGCCGCATTTTAGACTTGCATTTGTCAATTTCTAATGATATTGTTTCTACCAAAATTTATGATAAACGTGACGACTTTGATTTTGAAGTTGTCAATTTCCCATTTTTAGATGGTGATGTTCCTCGTTCTACATCCTATGGAGTCTATATCTCTCAACTCATTTGTTTTGCTAGAGCATCTAGCTATGTTGCTGACTTCAACACTCGCAATAAATTGTTAACTCAGAAACTTCTTAAACAAGGCTATCGGTATCATAAACTTCGCAAAACATTTTCTAAATTTTATAGACGATACTATGATTTGATTTCTAAATTCCAAGTTGGACTTAAATCTCTCTTGCGCCAAGGACTTTCGGAACCTGATTTCTATGGTGACTTGGTGTATAAATTGAAGAAGATTGTTGGCTCTAATAATTTTTCAGCGCAGTTCATTAAAATAATTTCTCATTATAAAAAAATTGGCTATAACATTAATGTATTGCAACAGACTGCATGCTTGGTAGTCAACCCAATCACAGTTGGCAACTTTGCTTTCCTCTTTAATTGCACGCCGGTGGGTCGGACTTCAGACTCTATGATGGTTCCGACTTAAAGACTTATCTATTGATGAGATGGTAGGGGCCTGATGCTTTGGCTGTTTGTCGGGCCCACCGGGGTTTACCTGTTGGATTTCTTTTGCTCCGGTATTCAGTTTAATTTACTGTTGAGTCCTTATCCTTGCTTTATCTCCTTGTTAAATCTTGATTTATATGTTTTAGGAGATGATGCATTGATAAGTTAGGGGTCTTTCATGCAAACCAAATATCTATGTGTCTTGATCCACATCTGAATTAAGGGTGAGGTTGGCGCCGTTAAACCGGTTTAAGCCCTCCAGTAAAATATTTTACTGACCGTTCCAAGGCGGTACTTCTTTTGTGGATCTTTTATGTTTTTGTTCTGTCTTGTGTTTGCTATGTCTGTGCGCATCTGCTTATATGTGCTTTGTGGTCACCTGCTGGGAAAGGGCTGACCTCTTGGCTCTCGTTTGTGGTGTCTTCTGTGAGTTTGTCACTTTCCCATTGGTATCCTGGGTCAGGTGTGGTACTTGATTGTATCGATTCCTGATCTTTTCACCTTTACTTACTTTTAGTAAGCCTGCATGCAAGCATAGCACTTGCTATGCTTTAACAACAACAGAATCTAGGGTGGAGATACAAGTAAAATGCATTTAAGCCCCTTGTGGCTTTGGGCGGTGTCCATTTTAAGGTGGTGTTCTGTTGTTGTTGATTCGTAGTTGATTTTTGCTCCTGTTCTTGAATTCTGTAATTGTTCTATGCTTTGTTGTGCATAACTTTGTGTCTTTTCTAGTTTGCACAATCTTGAAGGGATGAGAGAACTGATTGTTTTGCTTTGTTTGTCTTCCTGGTTTCCCATGATTGTTGTGTGGCTCTTCCTTGCAGTGCCACGGGTTTGTCTGTAGTTTGTTATTGTGGCATTTCCTGACCATACTCATTTACTATTTTTGAATTGAATATTGACAATTGTGATATTTTGTAAATTGTTTTTTCAAGTGACATGCAC
The DNA here is from genome assembly GCA_964019695.1 of Loripinus fragilis. Classification (NCBI taxonomy): domain Eukaryota; kingdom Metazoa; phylum Mollusca; class Bivalvia; order Lucinida; family Lucinidae; genus Loripinus; species Loripinus fragilis. Next base: position 53,116,663 of record OZ026520.1, read on the forward strand.
GAATGTAATTGTTATAACCACTTATACACACTTATAGGCAATGGCACATTGACACTTTCTATAATTGAAGTAACACCATATGTGACGCGCCATGACATTTTGTGCCCAAATGCGGTAAAACGTGACGTCGGGAAAACGCGCTGCAAAAGTGACGTAATTTATGCAACTGCACTTTGTTGCGCAATTTGCGTCATTTGTTAACATCGTTTAGAGCCCAAGAGGTGCAAACATTTTATGATTTCTTCGCAAGAAATATTTAATTATGGATTAGAAGATTTATACATGCGACTCTTGGAGTTGGAGGAATTATACACAGATAAGATGATTATTAACAAGCATGTATTTAAACAAAAACACCGTCTTTCCGACACTTTTTGTGTCGGCCGTAGTACATTTTTATTCTTTTTCTACTGTGCATATTACAGACCAGAAAAACAAGTAAGTATGATCAGGAAATACCGCAATCACACACTGCAAACCAAGACCAGGCCTGATATTATAATACATTTTATAAAACAACGAGATCAATTCCATTTCGAACGCAAATTGTATGTGCAAAAATGTGTGCCCGTTTAAGTACCTTTTATCTCCAATAGTGTCGTAGAGCACGTGAGCGGTTTTGTTGTCTGTGTTGTTCAGACGACTCACTACACGTGGAAAGTTCCATCCTACTTATGGGTGATGTCGTTTCGGTGTAATACTTTGAGGTACAGTCATAGAACATAATTATTCGCCGTCTTGTAACATCGCCGGTTAAATCAATGTACTTACAGATTTTTTTAGCAAAAATTATTGTCGCAAAACAATAGAAGCTACAACCGTGAAAAAAGTACCAAATGAACGCAAATTGATTTACGCAATATACAATTTTATTGTAGCTTCTTGGTGTCTTTTGTTTTCGTATGGAAGTCATTTAAACACGACGACAAATAAATGGTATTTTTGGCGACGTTAACTTTAGCGTCAATGGGAATCGTGAAAGTTTACCAAAAATGTATGTCCACTTTAAACGGGACCTACTTGAGAACCAGAATTATAATTTATTTTAATATTTTATTGTATATTGCTATTCTTTATTTGACTTCCATCCCCGTAAATTTGTTAAAAATTGCACCCATTAACATTGTCATGGTAATTCTCACAAAAATTCTGGAAGTGCACTGTTTTAATTGCGACGGCACGAAGTGGCGAATATGTATGAACACAATTGTCTATATCAATATTTGGGTTACTAGTCTGATGCGCTGACTGCTCCATGTGTCCTTCTGATGCGCTGACTGTTCCGTGTATGCTACATGTAACAATTGCATTGTATCAGCGTGGCAAACGCTAGACTGCTTATAAATCGGTGATATGCGTATGCTGTACATAAGATGAAGTCACGAGATTTTGCCATGAGCGCATTTTTGCACGAAATTCAGTATATTCAGACTCGGCTTTCGAACTATCCGTTTTGTTCCATGCGTGTCATGTTTGCCGTGGGTTAGATCCACTTAAAACTATGCCAGCTTATCACGTATTGCATTTACCAACAGCAAGACTCAAACGAGCCTGTTCTAATGTGCAGCCAGAGCCTGTTCTGCTATAATCTACAAAGTATGGAAGTACATGTAGATCAAGGCTCAAGCCAAACACTACACTTCTAGCCCAACTAGGTAGCTATACATCAACAAAACGCTTTGAGGCGTGACTGTTACGGGTAAATGTATTGAATGAATCGAGGGTCATTTCTTAGAGATCGTGGTGGTTGAAGCATAGTTATGCAAATTATAATGATTTTAACGCATATGCGCCAAATGTTATAAGTTGTGTAAAATCTCGAAGCTTTTGCACAGTCACATGTTCTGTAGCATTTAAGCCAGGTACATCCCATTTTTATCTGCGCTTCATCTGATCTAGACTGTTATTGATATTCTTCAATAATTCCGAAGTTTAGAGTTGGATCCATTTCGATCTGATCTGTGTTTAATAAATTGTAACTTGGGTGTGTAAATGGGCGCAGGCTGGTTGTAGTTAATTATGGTTATATAGTTGATACCCATACATGTATAAATATGGAACCAAAACTATTCGGGTAGGTACATGTATTCCTGGCCAGTAGATCTAAATGAACCTCGACATATTAGATGCAGATTCATAGTCTACACTGTTCACATGTTCCGCGACTTTAGCATGTGATCCTATCAAATATAAGTGAACAGCATTTAAATAGTGTCGGAGTTCGACGTCGAATAGGCTTAAACATTGTTGAAACGTTTTCTGTATATTTCACGAAAAAAAAACGTAAGTTGTGGGTACTCATCACGTGCCGGATCACAAGATGTTTTGGGTCATTTCATTAATCTGCTAAGGGTAAAGCTGTCAAGCCGCTTCCAATGAGTACCCACTGCAAACGTTTTCTTTGAGAAATAAGAAAATAGCGCTTTGGGTATCCATTGGTCTTGATCTGGTTCTAAACAGTTTGTATTGCAGTGATATATTAGCAAGTGTCAACCGAAGAAATATGAAGATAGGGAAGTTGTGGGGACTGGCATATCCACACGAATCTCTTTGATCCGATGCATCTGGCGAAAGAAGGACATAATTTCGTCACGTTTTGATATCGAACTCCAACAAAACATTTCGCATTATTTGTTTTGTGGGAGCTCGTCCACTCTTTTCTCTGCTGTTGTTTTAAGCTGCGCAACATGTTACATGTATTTCTTCTTCCTTGAAAATACATTGTTTATGTATATATATAATTTGATTACACCGATTATACGAGATGTCTCGCCGTTTCAACTTTGACTGCCTTCAAAATTCAAAACTCTGTTTCACTGGAAGGTATGCACAATCGGCGAAAAGATTAATATTGATCAGCATTTGCGCAAATGAAGACCGAGACACAGTAAACCTAATAGCTTGCTTTGGTTTGAGGTGAAGCAATGCATCTGTATTGATATGAGAGATCTAACACCATTTTGAACAGAAGAGACACGGCTAAACTACTAATTCATCGGTAACCGAATATCACATGATGGGTTCCGGCATCAGCTCTTGACTTTGTGACTACGGTACCGCATGCGACACACCACTGAGAAAGTAAGCTGATCTTAGTATTTTATAGCTACTACTACTGGCAGCACTACTGCTGATGCTGCATTCCCTCCTCTTCCTATAAATGAATTAGAGATGATTATATTGAAAAAGAAAAAAAGAAAAGAGATTAATCACGATGCGCGGAATCATATCTGATCGCCATTTATAAACAAGCTAATGATAAAGTTTCTGATTTGTATAAATACCCATTTTCATCATGATCTAACATTTCATACTGTAGCAATAGTGTCTGAATTTTAATTTCAAAATTTTTGAACCCTAGAAAAATGCTTAATCTTTAGTGTTCGAACTTTAAAGAAAAAAGCCGTATGATCAAATACATTAATATTTTAAAGATATACTGTTGACGATTTATCCGCTCACGTTATGATCCCAAAATGTTCTAATCGAGAATTTCTAATGTGAAATGAACCTTCCCAAAAGAATAATTCGTTTCAAACATCCTGAAATAAACTCGCCAAGTTGTCTATCAGAAAATTAACGTTGACATCGCAAACACTTTATATGCGATTCCATGACGTAGGGACCTATGAACTATTGCCGATTTCTCAGAAACCGCTTAAGATATCGAACTGAAATTTCACATGTATACGCCAGAGATATATAGGTATCGGAAAATATCAATATCTCAATTTCGACCAGGTACCGCATTTGGACCCAAAATCTCATGGCTGGTCACATATATGTGTAGTTAGTGTATTACTTTAAATGTTGCTTTTTTCTCAGATGCAATCTTTAGGCTGACCTTTTTATTGCGAATATTATGTACTTAAAATATATTCATTTCTTTGGTTTTCCATTACTAACGGAAATACAACATTAGTTAATTTCATGTTACTAATTTAACATTTTATGCACCAAAACCTTGTTTTCTAAAGTATTTAATTGTCTTTCAGGGGGCTTCAATTATTCGAATGATGAGATTTTTCTTGGGTGAGAAAACATTTCAGAAAGGTGTACAGGTAATATGCTTTATAATTATCTATACATTTTAATTTACACATTTAGATATAAATACTAGCGCAAATTGTAATTTTGTGCCAGATATAAGCCATTGTATTTATGAAGCCTAATAAATGTTATATCAACTTATAGATATTGTAATTGGTCATGCCTGTCCATCCCTTGGCCAATATATCCTTCTGCCAATCAGTTTGTTTTGCAGAAAGAATTGACTCCTGCAATAATTTTTGATAGAGGGTTTCATATTTGGCAGAAATATTACTTATTGTATGTAATGTAAACTTTGATTACCATTGTTTTTATAAAAATTACTGATATATGGCCCAATGGTTGTTTATTGTGTACTGTTGCTTGTAAAGCAAATCTCCCCTACATATTTGGATGGAGAGTGTTCATATTTGGCAGAATGATTGCCTATAGTGTGTTAACGACTTGAACGGTTTGCTTGTGAGCCATCACAGTTTTGCATTTTACATTAATATAATCTAGGGTGAAGATTTGGCGCCAGTATAATCATGCACAATCCAAGATACGAGGGTTGTCCCAGAAAGTCGTAGACTTTTTATATAACAAGAAAACGATATGGTCTATTGCAATCAAATTTTACTTGTGAACTCTTACATTATTTCTGCATTACCATGCAAATTTTTAAGGAGAAATATCTAATAATGAAGTTTGTGCACTCATTTTTCCCACTATAGGTCTGACCCACCGGCGCATGTCATTTGAATTACTAAGGACGTCGGAAAGTTTACAATTGTGACTAGCTAAGTTATGTCCACGATCATCTTCGAATAGTAAATATGCATCTTGCAGATGCCTGTGCCATTTTCAAGTCTGATTTTAATATTATATGCACCGTAGGGTTCCCTAAACCTGTTATCTCAGCTAGGTAGTGCACTGTTTGTCTTCTGTCGTTGCTGACGACTAGTTTCAACTTCCGTACATTTGCCAGTATTTCTAAGTGGCGGTCTTCCCATACGCTCGGCTGCAGCTGTCCCCTGGCGAAATCTCGAAAGTAATTTGTATACTAAAGTCTGTAATATATTCAGGTGATGTTCGTCTTGTTTTACTTAGTTTAAAGTATCAAGTGGTGCCATTCTGGACTCAAAACATAACTGTATTACTCTCTGCTGCTCCGCCCGTATGTAAGATGTTACCATTTTTCACTGATCGAGCTCGCCCCGACTTGTTTTGATCGTTTGCCGTCAGTTCGTTAATTATGCAATCGCTTTGAAATTTTGTGACAATACGTGCAATTCAATGACGTTTCCCCAAATGTGAATGTTTAACGGTATCATCTCGAGTTTCGATACAGTAGAGATAGATAGACAACCGCTTATCGAAAATGAATTATACTATTTTATTTATTTCATTTTTTACGTGCGCCGGTGACGCGTACCTTACTGAGATAGAATGACCATAAAATACTTCCTTTTGATTTTTTTTTGGTCATTAATACAGCTGTTTTCCAAAATTTTTATAGATGGCGATTTTTGTCATAATTATTTACATACCCTTTACTTGTTTGCGTGTTTGTTGTAAACAAATGCTTTGTTTGATGTATGATTTTTTTCTGCCAGTACACGAACGATATATGTAGTTATAATGAGTAACAATATTGATTGTTCTTGGAGATTTTTTGTATCAAGTTTTAACTTCTGAAAAAGTTGATAATATTTTTAGTAAATCAAAGTTGCGTTATCAGAACTCTATTTCAAATTAAGGGCTAAATTAGGAGAGCAGCAAAGAACACTGTGGCTGTCATCTATAATGTCATGTGTACAGAGCATTAGGAATATACTTTGAGAATTGAAGCTATCGAGTGTATCAACAATTACTCACTTGATTGACTTAGGTGTATGTGCACTAACGGGTTGTACAAATTTCATAACTTTACAAAATGACTTTTAAAATACATTTTAAGGTCACTGCCCACACCTGGGCGATTTTTTTTCCAAAAAATAGATTTTTTTCATTTTTTGATATTCTGTAGTACATCATATTATAAGCAAAATAACGCAAAATGAAGAAAATTTACCGTCCAGTTCAAAAGTCACAACTCTTCATTATAGGGCCTATGTTGGCTTTTTTACGCAGCTTTTTTGAAACTCATTAAGACAAGTAAAATATTCTGTAACTCAATTTTATATTTGAAAATCGTTATTTCAAACAAGCATGCGAAGCCATAAATAATTAAGAACTTTTTCTCAAACCATTCTTTAGCAGCTATACAAGTAATTTTCTTCATATCACGCGTTCAAACCAGCATTCACCGATATTTATGCATTCATTTTTGGCAATTACTGACTGATAATTCAATATTTAAACATACTTTCAAAAAATAAATTTTTCTAATCTTTTTTTAGGAAAGTGATCATTATATAAGATGCGTTATGACAAAATTTAAAAAAAATTCACCGTCTAATTAGTGAGATATTACCAAATAATTATCCCTACCCCCTAAACTAAAATTTAATGATCTTAGCAGGCTTTTCTTATTTCTAAGCATGTTAAAACCTTACGAACCAAACACTGATGATTAAAATACCTCACTTTGAACTTCCAAATGAAACTATATGTACTCCAATTACTTGGAACATTTACATGCATATATGTGAAGACTTTTCAATGACAAAAACGATACCAAAATACCCCACCCACTGTAAAAAGAAACTTATCCGCATTTTGTCTGAACACCTAGTCAATATATTTTGACCAAATTTGCATAGATACACCATTAAGATAGAGATGTAATGTTTTGGGGACATTTACCGTTTTTCAAGGTCACGGGGTAGCTCTGCATGTCAAATTTAGGTGAAAATGTGCTGTTTTAATATGCATCGCTTTAATTGATCGATGCATATACTTCATGTACTCATCCAAGAATTTGAAATGTTTTTAAATCTTTGTTGCGGCCTCGGGCGCCATACTAATGCCCGATCGCAAAGCAAGGCCAGACCTTAACACTTGACCAGAGTTGGTTTATTTCTATAAGATCTATATATCCCTTGACGGACCTCTTTCAGTTGAAACGTGTCAAATGTAGAGTAACATTGGAGATTAGCAAAAATTTTAGCGTAAAATTGTAAATATTTTATTGCTCATTATTTTCATATTTGCTTTGGGTGCACAAAAGAACCGTCTCACTGAGTACTATAACTTACCTATGATTTGTTTGGTTGGACCCGCATTTATATGAAAAATGTTCTTTTTATGCCCACACCCTTCCCGCTACTGAAGGGGGTATTCAGTGGCGCGGAGGGGGAGGGGGTACTATTTTTGGTACGGATCGCGTCGGCGTTGGTCATGAGCGGAATTGGCCACCAGAAGACTAGAGGGGCTAGACATTTTCTATGCGCATATCACATGAACTAGGCTTGAAGATTGGGTCCGCATTTACATGAATATAAATGAGCATCGATGCGACAAAACCTGTCTTCAGGGTTTCCGATAAGATCATACCAAAACCAGCCTTCTCAGCCACTGAGACTAGATAGAATAGTGAAATCTCGCTTGGAGCAAGTTTGGATACGATACTATTCAATTTGTGAATAGCAAAGGCGCTGATCAGACTGCGCGGATGTGCAAGCTGGTCTGCGCCTTTGTTGTTTGCAGACCCCGATGTCAGAATTCCTCGCGTACCTTTAATAATTTAGAGTAGGCCTACTATAATTTAGAATCACGACTATACTTGAGTCAACCTTATTGTAGCTAAATATTGGAACACATTTCACGTAAGGCAAATTGTTTAGGATGCAAATTAAAGCGAGGGTCTCTCAACGTCAACGTCAAGTTCAATACTTGTCGTTTACGCATAATGACGTCATAAGAGCAAGTGACGTCATAAGCGCACGTCAGGTTCAAAGTAGACGCTAGAGAACGTGACGAGATAGTCTGTCTTGGTGAAATTTTAATGCAGGTAAAATAAAACCAGAAAATCATATATAGATCTATATACAAGTAGTTATACCATGATTGTTGATGTGGACTGTCATAAAACCGCGAACAGTCGACTGATATTTCTCTGGTAAAATGCGTGTTCTATACACTGACTGACTTTTTTTCTTCTCACAGAGCTGAGCGTCCATCGTTTGGTATCCGTAAAGAATGCCAACTTTTGTTGTTCATTATACTTAAAATTTTGTTTGCATTTTTAATGTTATATCAATCACTTTCAGATTACCAACGTGCAGTGTAACGGGCATTACTGTCGGTAGAAAACATATCATAGTTGCGTAAAATCACACTTTGTCATAATCGAACGCTACCAAGTATTACCTCCCTTGATGATTTAGAGTTACGGTTATTGCTATGGGTAGTGACCTTAAGCGCATTTTTGATGTTCAAAATTGATGGTTCATAGTAAGTGCCCTTTATTAGGAGTAAGACCATAAGGAAAGTACTGCCGAACAGTTAGAACGGACCAAGTGGGTTTGAAATTGTATTAAGATTTTGGAAATGTAATCTTTGAAGATGAATCCACACTCCAAACCTATACTCATCGAAAACTCAGAATGTCTGGCATCTGAAACACGGAAATGTTTATCCACATTACATTGATTGGTGTGTAAAAAAGCCACTGGTAGTCGTAGATAGGGGGCTATCTCATGGCGTACTGGCGATTGTTTCATTTACAAGCTTAAGTTTGGGGACCCCTTAAAAGTCATGAGATAGACCCCTATCTACGAATTCCAGTGGATTTTTACACACCAATCAATGTAATGTGGATAAACATTTCCGTGTTTCAGATGCCAGACATCCTGAGTTTTCGATGAGAATAGGTTTGGAGTATGGATTCATCTTAAAAGTTTGAACTTTTCCCAATCTTAATACAATTTTTAACCCACTTGGTCCATTCCAACTGTTTGGCAGTACTTTCCTTTTGGTCTTTTTCCTAAAAAGGGGCACTAACTATGTAGCATCAATTTTGAACATCCAAAAATGCGCTTAAAATGTCTTTTAAAAGTCATTTTGTTAAGTTATAAAATTTGTACAACCCGCTAGTGCACATACACCCAAGTCAATCAAGTGAGTAATTGTTGATACACTCGATAGCTTCAATTCTCAAAGTATATTCACAATGTTTTGTACACATGACATTATAGATGACCACCACAGTGTTCTTTGCTGCTCTCCTTATTAGCCCTTAATTTGAAATAGAGTTTTGATAAGCAACTTTGATTTACTAAAAATATTAACAACTTTTTCAGAAGTTAAAACTTGATTCAAAAAATCTCCTAGAACAATCAGTATTGTTACTCACTATAAGTTGATATATCGTTCGTGTAGTGGCAGAAATAAATCATACATCAAACAAAGCATATGTTTATAACAAACACGCAAACAAGTAAAGGATATGTAAATAATTATGACAAAAATCGCCATCTATGAAAATTTTGGAAAGCAGCTGTACACTCAAAATGTTAAAAATAGATAGTCCAATATTTCTACAAATTATAAACATTCTCTTGCGTTAACTTTTCTTGCTATTTAAGAAGTCTACGACTTTCTGGGACAACCCTCGTATATAATAGATTAATAGTACTTTGTCTTTTCAGCTTTATCTTAAAAACAGAAAATACCAGAATGCAAGACATAATGATCTGTGGTGGGCTCTAGATGAGGTAGGTATCTGAATCTTGTAGCTACCTTACATTTTTAGTTTTCTTATTTCGAAAGTATACATTCATAGAGGATCTTACATGAGTGCTCAGGTTTCATTTAATTTATTAAACGAGTTGAGAAAAAGAGATAAAATGTGAGGCGTGTTGAGCATTTTATCACTTTTTCGCAACGAGTTTAATAAATTCAATAATACAAGAGCACAAATGTTAGATTCTATTTATCATATGCCATTAAGATTACTTTGAATCTCATTTCTGTCGTAAAACGTTATAGTTTTGTCATTATGTACGCAACGTTGTTATGGACGTCATAACGTTTCCTGAAAATATGTAAACCACTAGTGGTTTATCGATTTTATTGCATGGCGTTATTTCACTCCCAGACGCGACATCATATGATAAAAAATATATTGTTTAAATCCATACTCTTTAAGAGTTAGTGTTGGTCAGGTTTAAATGTTTTGATTAAGACAGAAAGGGGCTTCTTAGTGTTTTAGATGTATTGCAGTTATTTTAGGAAAAGTATAAAAAGTCTCCAACATAACTTCAAATGTTTAATGTACCATTTCTAGTGGATCAACTCACATAGTTTTAGATAAACAAAAATTGCCAGTGTTAATTTGTAAATGTTTTCTTACCCTTAATAATAAACATATGTTTAGGGTACCCAAAAGAACCTACTCACTGGGGCGGTCGTTTGAGTGCGCACAAAATATGCTTGAGTTGAGAAATGAGAAAATTTATTTTTCTGTTACACACTCTTAACTAAAGCCTAAGAGTAAGTATATAAAAGCAGGCCACCATTACCACCATCAAAATGCCATGTAAATGACATTTCACTGGCTGGTAAATAGTGGCCTGAGATTGATGACTGACACTGGAAAGACAGTGCGCCATAACAACTGCAATAGTGCACAGTTTTAAAATCTACAAACAAACTATTATTTGCATTTTATTGATATCCAAACACATTTCATATGCATGAAAATTACCTTAACTTTTACAGATAAACTTCTATGACGTATTTGACAAAGAAATTTATTTTATCTTTTTATATAATTAATAAAAGTAATAAACAGGTATTTATTCAGTATAAACTACTCGAATAGCCTACTGTTATAGGGGTTCAACAGTTTGTTACTGTAATCTTTATAATGCGTTCTGAAGGAAATAAAGAACTATTATATAGGCAGAGTTCTTTTGCTGTTTATTATATGGGCCTCGTCGTGAGAAAATCTGTCTTCGGGTTTGCGTCAAAGCGAGTTTGAAACTAGTCTCCTCAGCTACAGGGACTAGCTAGAAAGTTGAAATTTCACCTGTAGCAATGTAAAATATGGTACTTTTCAAACAGCGAATAACAAAGGCGCTGATCAGCCTGTGCGGATGCGCAGGCTGGTCTGTGCGGATGCGCAGGCTGGTCTGTGCCTGTGTTGTTTGTAAACCCTCAAAGACAGGATTTCTTGCATCAAGGCCCATATACGAGCATACAATTTTGCTTCATTCATTCTCAATAATCAGGTAGCTAAGAATGAGAGCCAAACCATTAGTGTCAGAGATATTATGGACACATGGATTCTACAGATGAATTGTCCCGTTGTTAAGGTATCCAGATCTCCTTCTGGTACTATATTATTGGAACAGAAGAGATTTCTTACAAATGCTGAAGCGGTGGATCCAGGCAAATATCAGTCACCATTCAAGTAAGCTAAACGTTACTTGTTTCTTCTTATAGTTTTTTGTAGCAGTTTATTTTGAGGCCTGCTTTTCTTGAGTAGTTCATTTAGTTAGTGAAGGTGAGTGTCTTTTGGTATCAAGTTTACCAGGCAAGGCTTTGAGAACGCTTGTAGAATCACAAGGCTTGTATAGCGATTCCACACCCCGTCTTGAAAGCCAAGCTGGGTACTATATAAACACCCTAAAGCAAGAACTTAGCACTGCAAAAACATATGAGCATAACAGGCTTGATGAGACGTCTATCGTTGATAGGCATCGATGCCATATGGCAGCTAAGTTTGGGTTGTTTGTTGATGAGGACCATAGCAAGCTTCCTACGTTATACTGGTTACCTAAACTTCATAAACGGCCCTATAAGTCGCGTTTTATTGCTAATTCTAGTGCTTGTACAACTACTGAGTTGTCTATTCTTTTGACTTCTTGTCTCACTGCAATTAAAAGCCATGTCATTAAATATTGCACAACAGTTTATGAAAGAAATGGTAAAAATTTATTTTGGTCTATTAAAAATTCAGGTGAAATTCTTAATTAATTGAAGTCTAGAGGTTTTCTAGCATCTGGTTTGTCTACATATGATTTCTCTACTCTCTATACTACATTGCCTCATAATCTAATAAAAGAAAAACTAACAGAATTAATTGAACAAACATTTAACAGAGAGGGCTCACTTTATTTGGCCTGTAATGATAAAAATGCCTTTTTTACTTCTGAACAACCTAAACGATCTAAACGATATAAATTGTGGTCATGTCAGAAAATGTGTGATGCGCTCCATTATCTTTTGGACAATATATTTATAAGATTTGGCTCAAAATTATATAGACAAATTGTCGGTATTCCAATGGGTACTTATTGTGCTCCTCTTGTTGCAGATTTGTTTTTGTTTGTTATGAGAGAGACTTTATGTTATCTCTGTCAGACAATAATCAATCTGGTGTTATTGAAGCTTTTAACTCTACCTCCAGATATTTAGATGACTTACTTAATATTGATAATCCTTATTTTGAACAAATGGTAGGTCAGATATATCCCACTGAACTTCAGTTAAATAAGGCGAATTCTTCTGATACTGAAGCTCCATTTTTGGACTTGAACTTGTCAATAATAAATGGCATAGTTTCTTCTAAAATTTATGATAAACGGGATGATTTTAATTTTGAAATAGTAAATTTCCCATTTCTTGATGGAGATGTTCCTCGCTCTCCTTCCTATGGTGTATATATTTCTCAGCTTATTCGTTTTGCTAGAGTATGTTCTAATGTTGATGACTTCAACAACAGAAACTTATTTTTAACTGCTAAATTATTAAAACAAGGTTATAGATATCATAAAATTCGAAAAGCATTTTCTAAATTCTACCACAGACACTCAGAGTTAATTGTTAAATACAACATTGGGTTAAAAACTCTTCTGCAGCGAGGCATATCAGAACCTATATTTTATGGTGATTTAGTCTATAAATTCAAACGAATTGTTGGAAAACCTAATTTTAGTGATCAATTCAAAAAGATAATTAAACGTTATATAAGGGTTGGATATAACTTGGATATCATGCGACAATCTGCATGCCTAGTTGTAAACCCAATCACGGTTTATAGCTATGGTTTCCTCTTTAATTGCACGACGGTGGGTCGGGCCTCAGACTCTATGACGGCTCTGACGTAAAGCTTTAATCGGTGGGTTGGTGCCTGATGCTTATCTGTAGCTGGACCCACCGTGGCTCAACTTGAGGTTTTCTTTAGCTCTGACTATCTGTGAGTCAAGAGCCCTTTTCTTTGTTTCATCATGGTGTAGTAATTTGATTAGAGTGTTTTTACATGATGTAAAAACACTCTAATCAAATTACTACACCATGATGACCTCAACACAATTAAAGTAAAGCATCCATCTCTAACTTCTTGAGAGAGTCTGCAGAAATGCATGCTGACCCATTCACGCGTATAGCAAAATTAAAGGTAATTTTTTGGCAAATATAATATATGTTTAAGATCAATAATGATCTCAGCTGCTTTCTTTTATAAGGTTATGAGTCTGCTTTCTTTTATTCATTGTTTGCTCTCATTCTATGTGGGGATTTTGTGTTGGGGCCATGCTTTGTAATGTAGTTATTAGTATTCTTTCTAGTTTTGCAACCATCTTGCTTTAGAAGAGATTGCTGGTTGATTGTGTTCTATTTTCCTCCCTTGCTGTCAATCGGCTTGCCTTCATTCTGTGATTGTGACATTTCCTGGCCATACTCAGATATTTAGGAAAGAATTTTCTTTCTATGTCTGACTCAATTGAGACATTTGCCTAAACTTTAGAGGATGAAATTGGACCCAGAGCTTCCTTTAGCTGAGCCTACCACTTCTATCTTTTAGCCATGGCACAAGCACATGCAATGTTTTCTGAAGAATTGTGTAAACCTACATGAGTATTTGCATCTGCAAGGTACTGCAGTATATAGAAATTGATAGGACATTGATAGCACTGAAGGCAGGAAAAAATGTTCAAGTTCACATTCTGAAAAATGTGTCAAAAATTAATCTTAGGACTATATATGAAAACACCTGCACATTTCCAGAGCCTGATAAAAGCATCTATTGAGTTTCAAAAGAACCGGCATAGTATTGTAGGAGAAGTTGTGTTTACAAGGCACCCTCTTAGTTTTCATTTTGAATGTATAATGCCTGGAAGATGACTTAACTCAACTTCTGTACAAAGGAATGTAAACAAATTTGTGGATTATATTCAAACGATATGCGCATTTTCAGTTTTAACACATGTAAAGTTTCAAAGGAAATCGAAAAAAATGTAGGAGTTGCCAACACAATATACCATGAATCCATATACTTAACAGAAAAAAAGACGACTAAGTTCATGGCCAAAACACATGTAAAGTATCAAAGAAATTGGCATAAACTGTTGGATAAGTTGCCAATACAAAATACCTTGAATCCTATCACTTTGGCTGTAACAAGGCTGAGTGCAAAAAGTGAAAAAGTGACCAAAGTATATTTGAGGATTACATGTAAGCACTAAGCACATTTTCAGACCTGACCTTAGCACCTGTAAATGTTCAAAAGAACTGGCATAAAACTGTAGGATGAGTTGCCAACATAAGGGGATGGATGCATCAACAGAAGGATCGAATGCTGAATACTTTGTCCCTTACATTTCTTCTTAAAGGTGGTGACAACAAATGAGCCACGCCATGTGATTTCCAACAATGTAACATTTTGACAAGTGTAGACTCAGACGAGCCTTTGCAGCCTCCTTATAAGCTTAGGAACTTTAAATGGCGTTAAGTCTGTAGCTTAACAGTCATAGACTATTCAAACGACTTGCAAAGGCTCTGATGAGACTGCACACACGCACAGGCTGATGGGAGTCTTTGCTGGTCACTGGAAATCTCATGTCATGGCTCAAATGAGCTTATTGTCAGCTAATAGCTGAATCTTTAAAATACTGGAAATACTTATTTAATTTTTAATCTAAAACATGAAACACCACATTAACATGAACAAAAAGGAAGTAACATAGTATCCTCATGTCACACAGTTATTAGAAAGTGTTATCTTGCAGCTTAATAGCTTTTAAATGGAAGATTAAAATGCACTGATACTATTCTTAAACTGGTAGCCATCAGATAATCAATAACAGCAGCATTCTTAAGCAGGTTTACATAAGATAATTATTTTGATATATTTTTAATTTATGTAATTTGATGCAAGGCGAAGCCCCTGGCCTTCAAAAGCAATACAATGAAATAGTCTAAGCATATGATATAGTGTATTTGAGCATGTAATACTCCGCCACCCTGTGTAAAACATTGCTGATATTTGCTTTTGAATTGTAGCTATTTCAATACATGAGCCACGACAAAAGATTTCCAACAATGTGGTATGTGCGACCAGCAAAGCCTCAAATCAGCATGCGCATATGTGAAGTCTGATCAGAGCCTTTGCTAGGTGATTGAATATTCTATGAGTGTAAAGCTACTAATTGAACATCATTTGGAATATCTAGGCTTAAAAGGAGGCTGCACAGGCTCGTCTGAGTCTACACTTGTCAAAACACCACTTTGTCGGAAATCACATTTCACGGCTCATATGAGAAATCATACTAGACATACCTGGCACAAGTTCTTTATATATTCAATCTTATCTTTACAAACATGCAGCGAGGTACTATAGTATTTGTATATTTAAGGGTAATTTCAGATAATCAGAGCTAAAAGAAAGCATACCATTTGTTCCTGCACATGTGTGATTCTCTGTGTTGTGATATTCAAATGTTCAATGTTGATGAACATCATTTGGAATATCTAGGCTTAAGAGGAGGCTGCGCAGGCTCGTCTGAGTCTACACTTGTCAAAACACCACTTTGTTGGAAATCACATTTCACGGCTCATATGAGAAATCATACTAGACATACCTGGCACAAGTTCTTTATATATTCAATCTTATCTTTACAAACATGCAGCGAGGAATTATAGTCTGTTAATATTTAAGGGTAGTTTAAGATAATCAGAGCTAAAAGAAAGCATACCATTTGTTCCTGCACATGTTTGATTCTCTGTGTTGTGATATTTAAATGTTCAATGTTAATTCTTACATGAACTATATTTTGAACTAACAATTATTCTTCTCAAGCTGACAGCTATGCGACAATACCTTTCTAAGTGACAGCATAGGGTACTTAACATTCATAAGCAATACACCAGCTATTAGAAATTTCTAGGGCACCATTTCAAAGGTTTTTCTTAGAATAACTTAGAAATAGAATCTAAACCATATATAAAATTAATTTAAAATCTAAAAGATAATGTTAGTTTTTTAAAGATTCATGAGATCTGATAATTAGGAACATCATATATCCTGTCTAAAATTAGCATGATTTACAATTGATTTACATTTGTTCTTTTATTTTGTTCACAAGCTGCTGCAAAAATATATTTCTTAAATTTTCTCTGTATTTCATACCTTTGATATATTTGGTACTTAAATGTTGATATACATTCTTTTGTAGTTATATATGGCGTATACCATTCACTTATACAACAGAGAATGCTCCAAATTTCAATCAGTCAAAGGATGATATAATCTGGCTGAATGGTCCACATCGAGGTAAATTTATACAAGAAAATACTTAATAGCAAGGGCATTTAAAGTTTCATATTGAATAATCATGTTACAAAGACTCAGATCAGCATACATAGGTGTGAATCACCTAGTAACCTAAGTTATATAAATGCTCAAAGCTAATCGATAGATGCTTATATCAAAATGGTAGACTTGTAGTGATTTTAAACAGCATTCATAGATATTCATTGAGTGCCATTACACTTATTGTATGATGATCAATATACCATTTGCTGGCTTAAATGCACATTTCAACAGGTGTTATAATAGTTTAACCAACTTACTCCGTGCTAGTTTACTTATAATATCCACAGAAGATATTCTGCAACATTATTACTATAATTTTATATGTACTGGAATGCATTTGTAAATTAAATCAAATGCAATAAATGATATACCTATGTTAATATGTAAAACATTTTTTATCTAATCAGATATATCATCTACAAATAAAATTTATAGATTTTCTTGTTTATGCAGTTTCAAAGCTATTTTTATAATGTCACAATTCATAAAATTATATTTAATATCTTTTGGATTTGAAATTACTACTTAAACTGTTTATACTAACAGTTATTAAAATGTGTATTGTAAAATAGTGGAGACCTAGGTAAAATGTAGTAGAACTTATCTTCAAATTAGATATAAGACTCATTGATAAGGTTATAATTAGTTTCATTTATATGAAGGCAATATAGAAAATCTGTACTGGGGATGAATCACTTTTAGGCATCAAGAGACTTGCTGAGTTATGACAAACGATGATGACTTGGAATTAGCATGACTCTGTCTCACTCATATGACTGGTGAAAGACTCCTTATTGGTTTGGATATTGGTAGAAAACTAAAATAAACAAACATGGCTTCTGGAAATTACTGGGGCATCTTATATAGAGTATTAGTCATCTAAAATGCTGAACACAACCTAGAATCGTCTTATTATAATTTGAAACCATGACTTACGCAGGCAAATTCTGCTTGTTTTTTTCTTTTGAATTTCAGATTCAGCTGAGATTTAAAATACATGGAAATTACTGGGGCATCTAATATAGAGTATTATTCATCTAAAATGCTGAAGACAACCTAGAATTGTCTTTACTGTTGAGTCCTTATCCTTGCTTTATCTCCTTGTTATATCTTGATTTATATGTTTTAGGAGATGATGCATTGATAAGTTAGGGGTCTTTCATGCAAACCAAATATTTATGTATCTTGATCCACATCTGAATTAAGGGTGAGGTTGGCGCCGTTAAACCGGTTTAAGCCCTCCAGTAAAATATTTTACTGACCGTTCCAAGGTGGTACTTCTTTTGTGGATCTTTTATGTTTTTGTTCTGTCTTGTGTTTGCTATGTTTTGTGCGCGTCTGTTTATATGTGCTTTGTGGTCACCTGCTGGGAAAGGGCTGACCTCTTGGCTCTAATTTGTGGTGTCTTCTGTGAATTTGTCACTTTCCCATTGGTATCCTGGGTCAGGTGTGGTACTTAATTGTATTGATACCTGATCTTTGCAACCTTATTACTTTTATTATAACTTGAAACCATGACTTACGCGGGCCAATTCTGCTTATTTTTATCTTTTGAATTTCAGATTCAGCTGAGATTTAATATACAGTAGCCTCAATATTTAATGAGCCTTTGCCTTATTTTACAAAAAATACTAAGCTGGAATTAAATTACTTAATTTGTTTGTTTATTACAATTTCAATATTGTTAGATAAAACCTGCAAAAAATGGTAATTTATAGATACTTCATTTCAGGGGTGTTTGTTTAGAATACCATATATGTAAAATTGTTAATATTTGTAAGGAAAATTAAAATTTGTACGGCTTTGTTGCTGAAGTTGTTTTTATTTCTTGTTACATTTTTTCACATTTATAACGATCTTAAATTGGGCATTTGAATTCTTAAGTTCAGAATACGCTGATATTGTATGCTTTATGGTAACATTCCTTTGATATTATAACGCTATAAAATGTACATGGCTTCCACTACGACCATTATACAACCATTATACAATTATGTATATCACGTGACGCTAAGAGTGAGATTAAATGGCAGAGATAACAATTTATATTATCAGGTTAAAATCAGGATCTCTTTATACTGACAGAAAAACCAATACAGTTTTCAAATTTCAACTTGTGACATTGGAATATGCATTATGTAACACCCTTAAATTATTGCATTGAAGAAGACAGGAGAAATATGTTGTTACAGAATTGGTTAAATATATAATTTACAGATGTACCAAGCTTATATCCCACTGGAGGAAAGTGGATAATTGGTAATATTCAGCAGTATGGTGTTCATCGTGTTAATTATGATGATGACAACTGGCTAGCAATAATCAAACAGCTAAAGTTAGATCATAAAGTGAGTATGAATGTGTTTAATTTTATATATAATGCCAGTGCATATTACATTTACTTCAGTACAAATGTAGGTGTACAATGCTCACAAATACAGTCAATGTGAAAAGTGGTTTCTTATCCTATACTTTAGAACATTTTTCTACACGCAGCACAACAACATTTTCCAATAAATGAACGTTTGATATCTATAAAAGTACAATAAATCAACATTTTAATTACAGAATGCGATCTTTCCAATATTAATATCAATATAATAAGTTGACATATTGAGAAGATAGAGAATATAAGAATTTATCATGTGAGAGTGGGATAGAAAATTAATCACATGATCACTCTTTGGCATCAAAAGGCTTGCGGAGGGTTGATCAAACGCCAATTTCAAAGAATGGGCTTTTCTATCCCATCCTCACACAAATTATGGGTTCTTTTCCTTGCTTCCACTAAACACCTCATTTTATATTTTGAAGAAAAAGTAAAAATGAATTCCAGAAAATCCTCAATACGCTGAGATACCACATCAATGTCATATGGTGATACCATTTAAGCATTACATTGACGACTGAGATGGTCCTGCAGCCTGGGTGAAGCTGGCATGCAGCCGGCAGGTGCATGTCGTTTTCTATCTTTCCTATAAGGCTGGTAGGGGTTTCTGAGAAAGACATTTTCTCAAATGGGTAAAAGCAGCAGAAATCCTAATCTGGTGCGTGAGAAATAATCATTCTTGATTCTGGCTAAAGTAAGTAAGGGTGCAAAGATCAGGAATCCATACAATCAAGTACCACACCTGACCCAGGATACCAATGGGAAAGTAACAAACTCACTGTTAGACAGCACAAACGAGAGTCAAGAGGTCAGCCATTTCCCAGCAGTTGACCACAAGGCACATATAAACAGACATGCACAAAGGCATAGCAAATACAAGACGGAAAAAGCATAAAAGATACACAAAAGAAATGCCGTCTTGGAACGGTAAGTAAAATATTTTACTGGAGGGCTCAAAGTCAATTTATTTTGTTAAAGCTGCATACTCTGTAACTATGGTCATTTTTCGAAAAATTTTATTTTATTTTTAAATCCTTTGTAAAAGTAGAATTAAGCTTTGTTTTCACAATAAAAATGTTCATTACGGCTGAAAACTGCATGGAAAAGTGAATTATCTTATGAAATAGGTGTTTTTTTCTCTTGTTGGTAATTATTTGCGTCCCTCCAATAATTCTAGACCGTTGAAATTTAACATAAATGCAGTTGTTTTGATAGTGATAACTTGTTAAGATTTACGAAAATGGTTAAATGTTTACCTGAATTTGACTATTTTTACTGTGTTCTTGAAAAATAAAAACATTATTTTTAAAACTAGAAGATCAAAAGTTACAGACTATGCAGCTTTAATGCACAATGTTATGAATCTGGTTCTTTGACAGTATCCAACAGAAAGAAAATTCCACTCAAATCAGTGCAGGAAGGGTGGATAAAATGTCTTTTTTATTATATGACTATATTACTATCTTGGGAGGACTCAAGTAAACTGAGTCTCTTACATCATCTCGCTTTGTTTGACTTCATTTCTGTTCAATTTTATCTCAAATATATAATACATATTATTTGTAGCGTACATTTTGTATAGATTATAATGGAATATATGGAGGATCTTACATTAGTGCTCATGTTTTATTGAATTCATTAAACAAGTTGAGAAAATGAGATAAATGTGTGGCTAACATTTTCTCTCTTTTTAGCAACGAGTTGCATAAATTTAATAATAAAGGTGCATGAATGTTAGATTATATTCATCACATGACATTGATACTAGTGAGGATCGCATTTGTGACTTGAAAACGTCAAGATTTTGCAATCTTTCACACAGGTTTATATTAGACGACATTATATAACGTTACTTAATCTGTAAACCACTAGTTGTTTATCATTTTAATCACATACCGGGCTGCGTAGCGCAGTCGGTAACGTGTCTGGCTACAGATGCGTGTCTGACTGCAGATCCAGTGGTCGCGAGTTCAATCCTGGTCCGGTCCCATACTTTCATGGAGATTGATCATGAAATAATTTCTACGGTCATTCTCCTCCCTTCCGCTGATTTATTCAAGAAGGGTTGTTGTCAGTTACAAGCGAAAGTATGTGCACGAATTACTGGTTAACCGCTTGTTCAAGCCTGCCCAGGAAAAAGTGTGGTTAGGTGAACTGACCGTCCCGCAATAACCATAGCTGTTGACTTGGGACGTAAAGCAACAAAACCAAAAAACCAAAAAATTTCATCACATGGCTTTATGTCACTCCGAGAGGCGACGTCATATGATAAAAAAGCATCTATGATTTTATATAATGAACTATAATTCATGCAATTATATCTACAGGCAATTATAAGGTGGATAACTGTATTCAAAATTGTCATTTTGGGATGTATATGGTCAGATATATAGTCAGAAATGTAGTTTTATGGTGACATGGCAGCAATGATATAAAATGCAATGTGCAATACACCTCCCCAGAAGAATATTTGAATATGACTTTTCCCATTTCTATCTCTTATTATAATTCCCTTCATAAAAAGCACTAGAAACCTAGTATGTTGCACATACAGCCAGATGATCTCAGTGGTGTAGAACAACTTATCTGTAAAAGAAAACAACAATTAGTCATGGCATTATGTTTTCAACAGTATATGTCAGGATATAGTGTTACAAATATATATTATCAAATCAAACATTGCATTACATTCGCATGGGCATTTGATAAAAAATACTGTTTTATTTAGTCTTTGTGGTATAAATTTCATTCTAATGCACTTGCTTTTGTAATATACTGTGCGAAACTATTTGACGTCATTAATTACGTCACTTTTCATTGGATGGTGGCTTGCAATGCCCCAATATGAGCCGAAACTACAAAAGTACATTTGAATGGGGATAACCATATTCAAAATTTTAATTTCGTGAGGTATATCGTCGGGTAAACGTTTGGAAATCACGTTTAACAGCTCTGCTTGCACGTCGCAGTAAAACTAAGTTTCCCACCGTATATCTGACGATATACCTCCTCAAATGAAATTTTTGAATACAGTTAACCCCTTATTTGTATTAGTTTAGAACAGAATCTTCTGATGTTTATGTGTGTGCAACTATGTTTTCTGTTATACTTATCAACAAATATTATTTGTAAGACCAGTCTATATATTATTATGAATTATTATGCGCGAGGAGATGTGTCAGAACTTATGATATCGTTTCTATGCTGGTTAACATCCCTTGAAATGTTTATTAATAGAACACATCGTTTTAGTACCATTAGAAAAAAATAAAGATAAGATAAAAAGCATACAAGAACAGTTACCCTTATACAAGAGACAACAAATGAGGGTTTGACCCTTATATGCTTTAAAAGTAAGGAATTGGGCAACTATCAGGAATCAACACAATCTTTCTGATGTGTATAAGTAACTATTTATAGGAGCCTGGGCTCTATTTCTTTGACTGATCACTCATTTATTTGGACGCATAGAATAGTAGAAGACAACGATCTGTCAAGCTTACACATATGCACATGCTTAACTGGACATTCGCAGCATGCAAATACAAGGAGTACAAAATGTTTATGCTCTGTCTTTTGAAAGAATGTTGTGATTGTTCAGACTACCACACACAGTTAGGTGTATGATAAAATATCAAACTTTTATCAGTAAGCTAAAATTATTCAATAAAGTTTTGTTTAAATACATACATATAAAACAGTTAATCATTTTTATTACAGGTCATACACGTGATAAACAGAGCTCAGGTCATAAATGACGGTTTTGGACTTGCCAAGTACGTTTTATTTATAAAGTAATCCCATTTATTTAGCCATATATACTATATGTAGCATGCATCATTCCATGTTTTTTTCAAAAATGATGCTTTCATACCTGAACTATTATTTTACATAAGCGAAAGGCTATTGGGTGAGCCAATAATATACTTATGAATATGATATCTTCCCTCTGTCATTCATCTTTCAATAGCCTGTCTGTCAACAATATCAAACATCTTCTCTTCTTAAACCTCTGTGCAAATTAAACTCAATTTTTTTTTATTATTATAGAAACTCCTTTGAATGCAGGAACCAAAGTTTGTTTAAATGGTTTTGGATACTTGATAAACATGGCCGCTATGCCCATATATCGTAAAAAACCTTCAGCGCTGTGGATATGTGGAAAGCTTTGTTGTTCAAATGATGATCTTATGTTAAACATGACTAACTTGGCCCACTCTGGAGCCAAAAACTGAAAGTTACCTTACACCAATTTCTTCTGATTGGTTTATTTGAAGGATAACCAAAGTGTATATTTCTGCCATTTATTTAACTTTTGCTGTTGTTATGGTAACGAAAATGTCTGACAAAAATCAATTAGAATAGAGAAGTTGCCATTTTGGACCAAATTTTGAGGCTTTGAGAGATTTTTTTAAGAAATTTGATATCAGCACAGCTTAATACCAAAAACCTTTTACTATGTTGTGTGCCCTGATAATTATCATCAGCTGTTAAAATATCTTTTTGGTATTTATGCTTTTTGCTAATTTCTCTGTCAAATGTCTTAAATTTTCTCAATAATGGTCTATTTCCCATTAACAACTTGTTTGATGCCCATTTTTGTTACAATAGTAACTGTTAATATCAAATAAATACTGTTCTGATAAACTAATCAGAGGATATTGTTGGATAACAATTTTTGTTTTTAGTCTCATAAGGGGGCCAAAGTAGCCAATTAAAGCATGTAGCTATTTGCTTCCTAATGTAATTGAAAAGTTAAAGTCAAAGTCATTATGCTAACTAAAAATGTTGACCCTAATGAGTCAGTGAACATAAATAAGTTCAATGGTTGACATTTAACCTTTCAGCTAGCGCCCATAACTGAGACATCCCTAGATAGCTTGTATTTATATGCAAAACATGTTAAAATCATACTGTTTAAATCGATGTTTAAGTCAAAGCCATCCTATTTATTTGATATATATTTGATATATTATTTGATAACCTCCAATGGCCATGATTGACATTTGACCTTTGAGTCAAGGCAGCTCTTGTTTGATTGCAAACACATATCATCACTCAATAAGAAGTCCAACTGAGGTCAAATTACCAATGGAGTATGCTCGTTTGAGACAATTTTATTGTACATATCACATCGCCAAAGTGTCCTCTTTTCCATTTTAGGTAAGAATTAAGTTAGTATAATCAGGAAATGCCACAAGCACACACTGCAGTCCAACACAGGTCACCACAGGGAAGAAATCCAGAACACTAACAGTCACAAGATATCAGGAAGACAATTAAAGCAAATACAAACTCTCTCTCTTTTTCGTCAACATGATTGAAAAACTTTGAAGGACAAAAAGATATACATAGTAAAGAAAGAACTATAGAACATTGGGAGGTACATAAAACAAAGAATCAACAACAACAAAACCACTCCCTTAAAAGGAAAAGTATCCTAAGCCACCTCAAAGTAGGAAGCTTGAGTGCATCTTAGCAGAGCGCAGTGGCTGACAATGGTAAGATACTCATCAATTAAAACATTGCGGCTACTATTGTGAATTACCACAATATGTGTCTTTGTCGAGAAATGAATAAAATTAATGAGGCTCTCTCTTCTAGAAATATGGAGATAAAAAAGCAATGCTACTATTTGGAGAAAGGTAATTACTAAATGTCAATTATTTTCAGGGCGGACCAACTTTCAATGAACATTGCACTGCAGACACTAGAATATCTACAAAACGAGGAAGAATATATTCCATGGCAAACTGCTAGTAGTGAATTGTCTTACATTGATATGATGCTGTCAGAAACCAACATTTATGGCCTTTTTCAGGTAATATTACAATTTTTTAGTTTGTATATTGTTGAATATACCTGGTGCATTGCAAAAAGTGGCAGAATGATATCTGCCAGATTATATCATAATCTTTACTATTTGCCTGGATAAACTATGAGCCCTTAGCTACAGAAAATTAAACATTTTTTTGAAAAAGCGTATAAAACATATTTATTTAATTGAAAATTCTCTTCTATGGCTTGATTTACCTACATCAGTAAATGACAGAGAGATTCTGATATAACTTGATTAAGTAAGTGCATCTTTGTCGGGAATCTCATATTATAAGGATCCTATAGCATTTGATAATGTTGCATATATATATAACAAAATCTTGGTTCTGATCTGGATTCAAACTGTCTGAAAACAATAGTATCTCAATTGGCAGCATTATGTGCATGGTTCATATTATAATGTTTATTCCAAATTAAGTGTCATTTAGAAACAAGCAAGTAAAATCTGACACCGAAATAACACACTTACTAAACAAATCTATATTGCTTAGTTGCAAAAGAATACAAAAAGCATTTACCTGTTGGATTTTTTTGGTTCCGGTGTTAAGTTTTATTTACTGTTTAGTCATTATCTTTTTTAAGCCCTTTAGTAAATTATTTTACTGACAGTTCAAAGGTGGTACTTTTTGTGTGGATCTTTTATGTTTTTTCTGTGTTCGTTTGCTATGCCTTTGTGTGCGTCTGTTTATTTGTGCCTTGTGGTCACCTGCTTGGAAACTGCTGACCTCTTGGCTCTCGTTTGTGGTGTATAACTGTGAGTTTGTCACTTTCCCATTGGTATCCTGGGTCAGGTGTGGTACTTGATTGTATCGATTTTTGATCTTCGCACCCTTACTTACTTTGTTGCGAGTTAAGATATGATGCATGCCAATTAATGCATTAACAAAGGTGCTGATTAGACTGCACAGATAAACAGGCTGGTCCTCACCTTTGTTCTTTGCAATCACCAAAGACAGTGTTTCTTTACCTTATGGCGTATATGGAAACAGTGACTGCTCTGGCTTACCTGTATATGTGTGCCCCTTACTGTGTTAAAAAAATAATAGGTCTGCATATCATGCTGATGTATGATTATGATTAATTTCAGAGATTTATGAAGACAACTGTTGAGAAACAGTACCAACGATTGGGCTTGAATAACACAGGTGCTGACCATCTCACTTCGTAAGTATCAACATTCTGTCTACATTCTATCTATCTATCTATCTATCTATCTATCTATCTATCTATCTATCTATCTATCTGTCTGTCTGTCTGTCTGTCTGTCTGTCTGTCTGTCTGTCTGTCATAGGGTGATAATTTATTCCTACCTGTTTCCTATAATCCCCATCATTTCCCATTCCTATATCCTATAGCCCATTCCCTGTTAACCAGATCCTATAGCCCTCTATTCAGGTTACGTACATTACTCACTCAAATGGTGGTTCTTGTAGCACATTGTAGGTAGTGTAGGTGTAGTTGTAGTGAGATTCTATGTGTAACGCTTCGGTGCACTTGCCTTTTATCCTTACACCTGAGTGTGTCATTATTATTATCATAGAATATTAGCTCAGAATATATGATATTTCATTATATATTACAGGTTAGTGATGCTTTTCATTTGTATGTTGGAAATGCTGTATGATACTGTTATTTGTATTGTATTTGTACTTTTGTGAATTTGCATATTTCTCATTTTCATTGAATCTGCATTCGGGTGCAACGTATCACATCTGTGGGTGAGGTAATGTAAACTATGGCGCCTTGTACATGTAATAGATCAGCTGTATGCGACTATACAGTTGTTCTATTACATGGCACTGGGCACTTGCCTTTTATCCTTACACCTGAGTGTGTCATTATTATTATCATAGAATATTAGCTCAGAATATATGATATTTCATTATATATTACAGGCGTTGAGTTGTTCATTTTTAAAAGAACCCACGACCATTTAACCATATAGAGGGTTAGAAAATCAGCCGTGGACAATGGTGGCCAGTGTTATGATGAACCTTGCAAGCCCAAAGAGCTCCAACATGATCGATCCTTGATCAGCGCTTTCTGCATAACCAGTGTTCGGATCCGTGTTCCTGGAATATTCTGCGATCGCCTACGGTGGACTGGAATGGACTTATCTACGTTTGAGGGACTAACGGACAGCATCATGTGTGACAGTTGAATCATAGGATTTGTGAACACACTTCGTGATCATATTTGTTTTGTGCATTTTTTTATGTGTTTAATTTGTGTTAGGATATGTTTATATTGGATAAGTTTGTGCTAAGGTAGGATTCTATTTTTTGTTCTATCAGCTTTTCACATTTTGTTTTCTTACAACATTAGCTAAATAGGCCTACATTACTCATTCATCATCAGCTTTTGTCATTATACGCCATCATGTCACGTACAGTCCAAGTAAGCTAGTGTAGTGCAGTAGGATACCCCACCAGCCCTTACCAGACCCATCAGTGCCAAGCCTATATCCTATAATATGTCCAATTTCTCCCCTCGTTAATTTCGGGTTTTCACCTGTAGAAATGTTGTCAAAACCCATACAAAACCCTGTTTTCGTGCTAAAACCTATTTGAGGAACTTAAGTTTTGGCCAATGTCTTCAACTCATTCAAACACTGACTTATTTTTCTGAACTAAAGTTTGTTGGACTTAGAAATTTTTCGAATGGCGAAAATTACCGAATAAATGCAACAATCACGTGCTCAGCGGTGCGATTTTGTTCGGTAGTGAAAATATACATTGGTTGATCAAGTATCGTAGTGGTGTAATGGTTAGCGTTCACGACTGTCAAGATACTACTGACATTTTCACAGTGGTTCGATCCTCGCGAGGGACCATAGTTTTTCATATTATTATTTTTTCTTTCTCAAATTGCATTTTTCTTTCTCTCGCCGTTGAACGGGAAAACAAATGTCATTAGTTTTTGCGCTATTTGCGACGTTGCGTGTTTTCATAGCAATTTCTACAGGCCATTTTTGCGTTTTGGGGAACCTAACTCTTAGCTGTGCGATTTGGCGATTTTTTTTGGCAAATATTGCGAAAATCTGTGCTCGTTATAGTTGTACCGAAGGCTTTAGTAGCTCTGTGCATATCTAAGAGCTTTGGAAGCAATACCGTTGAAATTGGCGATTGACATTGTTGTACAAGAAAATGTGCAGGCCCTACGTGTTGATCGCGAATTTTTGAGACAGCGTCGCGACATACGGTGTTTTTTGTTTCTTTTTGCCACATGCGAAGCCAACCTCGCGAACATCGCGAATTTTGAATCCAGAATCGCGAATTTTTGAGACAACATCGCGAAATTCGGTGATTTTTGTTTTCTTTTTGCCACATTAAGCCAACCTCGCGAACATCGCGAATTTTGAGTCCAGAATCGCGAATTTTTGAGACAACATCGCGAAATTCGGTGATTTTTGTTTCTTTTTGCCACATGCGAAGCTAGCCTCGCGAATATTCACGAATTTTGTATCCAGAATCGCGAAAATAGTCAAATGTTCTTTGGCGCTGTTCAGATTGCAAAGTACACATAAGCAAGAAACAGCTTAATAATACTTGCTGTTGCTTGTGTTAAACGTGCAGTCTGATCAGGAATTGTTCTTGTGCAGTGTTTATAATATAGAATATATATTATACTTCGCTGTATGGAAGACATTAGCCAGTAATGGTAGTCTAATCCCACACTGCTAATACGGCTATAAAGACATTTCGCTTGAGACCATTTTACACCCTTGATAATCTGCTACATGGGAATAAGTGGGCGTGCAATACAATGCTCTCAGGTATATCATTTGAGAGAATATTGCAATCCCAGATTATATAGTTATTTAGCACATCTCAACACAGGCCTACGTATTTCATCATTCGATGATATACACTGTGGAAGGTGCTACGTGGGGAAAATAGGACAGAAATAGGGTCACTATTTTAGTACATATCAGATGTATGTGTATTCCTACACAGTTAGGAAGGCAGTACAGTGATTTGATTGTTGGGAGTTTATATGTTCTCCAGAGAAAAAAAAACACTAGCGTTTACATTAAGCGCATACATGCTTTATTTCAGACAGTTTTTCATTTCAGATATAGGAGTTTATATGATCTCCTTTTAAAATACATCATATAAGCGAAATCATTCGCTACCCTTCTATATTTCAGAGTTTTGTTTCAGATTACTTGTGTAGGAGTTTCAATATTTCTCCTTAAAAAAAAAAAAAAAAAAAAAAAAAAAAAAGTGTCAACGTTTTCCTTTTCAGAATATTTCTTTTCAGAGTAATAGATAAGAAATACATTCAGAATGGAAGAGTTGACTGAGAGGGGTAAGAGAGCTCGGCGAAGACAACAGGCACAATTAGAGCTAGAAAGGAAGGAACTATTAGAAAAAATAAGGAGACAAGCAAGAGTCATGCAAAGTGAAGAAGGAGAGCTGAAAACCACTGATAGTGGACATAAACTCCTAACCAAAGATAAGCAGACTCATTTTATGGAACAACAATCTTGGGAGGAGAAAAAAGGGTTAATGGAACCCTTTCAAGAGAAACACTTGGATATAGAGCAAGACAGCCAAGGCTCTGTAAGTGTTGTGCAGGATGAAATTGTATCTAGTCCAGGTTTGAATCAGAAAGAGAAAGAATTATTGAAAAGAGTTGAAAAGTTAGAACTTGTAGAACAGAATTTGGATGAGGAAATTAAGCAGGGAGCAGCAGAAGAAGCATTAAAAATAGAGAGACTTAAGAAGTTGAGTGAACAAACTCAGCATTCATTAAGAATTAAAGAGCTTAAGGAAAGGGAGATGGAGATTGAAACAAGATTGAATGAGAAAATAAAGAAGCAGATAGAGTTAGATAGGAAGCTGAGTCTTCTTAGTAAACAAGAAGAACAGCTAATTTTAGAATCAGAGAACTTTGATGGTATTGCACAAAGCACACCAAAAGTCAAGTTTGATTTTGATTCTCTGAGAAAGGCGTCAATGAGTCAGCAGTCTAGCAAACAAGAGCAATATTTGTCTCCAGAATTGAGTGAAACTCAAATACGAGTATCAGAGGAGCAAGCCATAAAAGAAGATGCATTGAATAGAAGGGAAGAATACTTAAGACATTTAGAGAAGGAACTGCAGCAGAAAGAAGATAGCATTAGAGAACAACTAAGGCTTAAACCTGCCAGTACAGGCAAAAAGCAAACTCTAGAAATGTCTAACATGATAGACAAAGTCCAGAAAGATACAAGTATGTTTGTCAAAAGACAGACAGACACTAGTTCTTCTAGAGATGAAGAACAAGATATTACAAGTAAACATAAAGAGATATCACCATTCCTCAAACCATATATAAATTTCTTTTCTGGGGCAGAACCAACACCCAAGAATGAAAGTAATTTTGAGGAATGGAAAGTAGAAATAGAGTGCTTAAAGAAGTCTGGTGTATACCCTGAATATATAGTTAACCAAGCATTGCGGAATTCTGTAAAGGGTCAAGCTAGACGTGTACTGTTCACTCTAGGATCTGCTGCTACTACAGAGCAGATAATGGATAAACTTGAAAGAACATTTGGAAATGTTGCAAGTGGCCAAACTGTTCTTCAAGAGTTTTATACTGCTGAACAGAAAGAAAATGAAAGTGTGACCCTATGGGGTATTCGACTAGAAGAAATTTTTCAGAGGGCTGTTGAGAAAGGGTTTGCCACAGAAACACAAAGAGACAAAATGCTAATTGAAAGGTTTTGGAGATCACTTCGAAGCATAGACTTACAGAATGCAACAAGTGTTTACTATCATTCTATTCAGTCTTTTGAAGTGCTAAGACAGAAAATTCGGGCTGAAGAATATGCCATGGCAAGCAACAAAAAAGCCATCGACAAAAGTCTGGCTAGAGTAAGAGAAAAGGAGAGCAGTGTACAAAGCCCTGATACAAAAAGTGTATCAAAAGCAAGTTTTGAGTGCGTCTCTGATTTAATACCAAATGCACAACATAGTGTAGTAACACAAGACCAGAATGCAAAACTACTGAAAGAACTTATGGAAAGAATGTCATCATTAGAAAAATCTATTAATATGATTTCACAATCATCATCATGTGACAGAACAGATCAAGCCAATAGAGATTCAGGCCAGAACTATAGTAACAAGGCTACAAATAAGACCAATAAGAAACCTTTAAACCAGTAGGTGTCGTTATTGAAGGGCAAATTAACGACACAAATGGCTTAAATATAAGCCCTAATAATAACATCTTAGAAAGGCTAATAGGAAAAGGAAACGAGAGCGAAATATTAATTGCTGGTGTCAAAGTAAAAGGCCTAATAGATACTGGGTCCATGGTTAGCACTATTGCTGAAGAATTTCTATGTGAATTGAATGACAGTCCGGTCATTCATTCAATTGATGAACTGGGGCTGAGAGTGAATACTGCTAATGGACAATCTATGCCATACTCTGGTGTAGTGGAGATGGACATAATAATTCCTTGCTTTGGGAATAAGTCCTTGACAGTACTTATGCTTGTTGTGCCAACGACTGAGTACAACAAAGAGGTACCAGTCATTATAGGTACTAATGTCATACGTGACATAAAGGATAGTCTATCAAATGCAGAAAAAGTCCCACTAGAATGGGAAACTGCTTTTGAGGCAATCCAAAGTGACAGAGTTGGAGTAGCAAGAACTACCAGAAAGCTAACATTGCAGCCCAATGAAGCTAAGACAATTACATGTCTTGTTCGAA
Organism: Loripinus fragilis; assembly: GCA_964019695.1. Taxonomy (NCBI): domain Eukaryota; kingdom Metazoa; phylum Mollusca; class Bivalvia; order Lucinida; family Lucinidae; genus Loripinus; species Loripinus fragilis. The sequence goes on from OZ026520.1 coordinate 53,148,173, forward strand.
AGAACGGAAATATAGAGGCAGCCTTGACAGAGCCTACAGAGAAGGCAATATCTGCAAGGGTAACAGTATGCCCTAGAGTTGTCAGAGTTGATAAACCTGGCAAAACAGCTCGTATCCCTGTGCGGGTATGCAATATATCTGCAAAAAGTGTAACATTACATGCACAAGCAGAAGTCTGCAATTTAGAAGTAATTAAAGTGCTTGATAGAGATCCAGTAAAGGAAATGACAGATAGTAAGCTACAAGTAGAACATCATCAGCAAAGCATTAGTGAAAAGAAAGTTGATATAAATCTTGATGACTCTGTTTTAACATCAGAACAGAAAGAAAAAGTTCAACAGTTTCTCTCAGGATGGTCACAAGTATTTTCACAGGGCCCAACAGATCTAGGCAGGACAAATATCGTTGAGCATGAAATCCACCTCACAGATGAACATCCCTTCAAGGAACCATTCAGGAAAATTCCTCCTGCCTTAATACAAGAAGTCAGAGAACATCTAAAGGAGATGATGGAGATTGGAGCCATACGGGAATCAACGAGTCCTTTCAGCTCTAATGTAGTGATAGTCAGGAAGAAGGATGGGTCAATACGCTTCTGCATTGATTTCAGAAAATTGAATCAGCGCACTATCAAGGATGCGTACCCCATCCCTCGGATTGACGACACACTACATTCACTTGCCGGTTCCAAATATTTCACCACACTTGACCTAAAGAGTGGTTACTGGCAAGTGGAGCTGAGAGAGTGTGATAAGGCCAAGACTGCATTCCGTGTGGGCTCGCTTGGCTTCTTTGAATGCAACAGAATGCCTTTTGGATTGTGCAATGCACCTGCAACCTTTCAGAGATTGATGGAAAGATGCATGGGAGATTTGAATCTCAGAGACTGTTTGATATATCTGGACGATATCATCATCTTTTCATCAACCTTTGAGGAGCACCTCCAACGTCTGCAGGCTGTCTTTGAGAACCTGGAGAAGCACAATCTGAAATTGAAGCCAAGCAAGTGTGAGTTTTTCAAGGAGAGAGTTGTCTACCTTGGTCACCTGGTATCTGCTGAAGGCATTCACGTGGACCCCACTAAGACTGTGGCTGTGATAAATTGGCCTGTGCCAAAGTGCACAAAAGATGTCAGGAAATTCCTTGGGTTCAGTGGCTACTATAGGCGGTTTGTTGAAGGGTATGCCACTATTGCAAGACCACTAAATGATCTGTTGGTAGGCCATCCTACAAACCCTGAGGCAAGGAATAAGAAATCTGCCAAGCCTACACCATTTGTTTGGGGAGAAGATCAGCAGAAAAGTTTCGAGATGATCATTGATCGGCTGACTAGTCCTCCTGTGCTTGGCTATGCCGATTACCAGTTGCCATTCACACTTCACACAGATGCTTCAGGGACTGGCTTAGGTGCAGCACTCTGCCAGACTCAGGAAGGAGTTAACAGAGTGATTGCCTATGCAAGTCGGAGCCTGAAGCCAGCTGAAAAGAACTATCCAGCTCACAAGCTGGAGTTCTTGGCGCTGAAGTGGGCTGTTAGTGAGAAGTTCCATGATTATCTGTATGGGACCAAATTTGAAGCCATCACAGATAATAATCCACTGACTTACATTCTCACGACAGCCAAGTTGGATGCAACTGGTCAGCGGTGGATAGCAGCCCTGTCAAACTACAATTTTGACATTAAGTACAGGAGCGGCAAGAAGAATGCCGATGCTGATGGGTTGTCTCGAATCAGAGAAGAGGGGGTGGAACATGAAGTAATCATTCCTGGTGTGATTAAGGCTGTGTGCCAGTCAGTGCTGGTAGAGACTGAACAATGCCCCTTGATTGAGAGTGTTGCCCTTACAGCGCAACATATTGACTCTCAAGAGGATGTACCAGAAAGTCTGCTTCAGGCCACTGCACTGACCGACCATGACTGGCACAAGGCACAGCAGCAAGATCCCACCATCAAGCTTGCTATTCAGTATCTCAAGTCGGGTGCTAGAAAACCTGCTTCGCAGGTTCTAGCTGATCCTAAGTATGACGCGAGATATCTGAAAGACTGGGACAAGCTATATCTCCGTGATGGCATACTATACAGGTCCGGTGTAGTTAGCAACCAAGACTTTCAGCAATTGGTTGTGCCAATCACATACAGGGATGATATTTTCAAAGCTCTCCATTCTGATTTGGGGCATCAAGGACGTGACAGGACCACGTCTTTGATTAAGCAGCGGTTCTTTTGGCCGGGTATAGATGCTTTTGTTGCTGAGCAAGTTCGCCAGTGTAACAGATGCATTCTGCGTAAGGCAAACCCTGGCATCAGTGCTAACCTTGTGAGCATTGAGTCTACTGCCCCAATGGAGATCGTTTGTCTGGATTATCTTTCCTTGGAAAGGTCAAAGGGTGGCATAGAAAATGTTTTGGTCATTACTGATCATTTTAGCAGGTATGCCCAGGCCATTCCAACGAAGAATCAGACGGCAAAGACAACTGCTAGAGTTCTTTTTGACCAGTTTGTTGTGCATTATGGCTTTCCAGCCAGATTGCACAGCGATCAAGGTCAGAACTTCGAGAGCAATGTTATTAAAGCTCTTTGTGAAATTGCCGGCATCCAGAAATCCAGAACAACACCGTACCACCCCATGGGCAATGGACAGGTTGAACGCTTCAACCAGACGCTCCTGAAAATGTTGGGAACATTGGAGGAATACCAGAAGTCAGACTGGAAAGCTCATGTACCTACATTGGTACATGCATACAATGCAACTATCCATGATTCTACTGGTTATTCCCCATATTTCTTAATGTTTGGCAGGCATCCGCGTCTGTCGATTGATGCATTCCTTGGATTGTCCCCAGACCCTCTCTCAGCAAGGCAGCAGACAGAATATGCCAGGAAACTACGTGAACGCCTAGCTTTTGCTTATCGTGCAGCAGAGAAAGTGGCGAAGAAGAGTTCAGCAAAGCACAAGGCCTCATATGACATCAAGGTGAGACATTCCACTCTTCAAGAAGGTGACAGGGTCTTAGTTAAGAATGTTGGCTTACGTGGTAAAAGGAAGATAGCGGATCGATGGGAGAAGACACCATACATTGTCAAGTCACAGCCCAATCCAGACATACCCGTGTATGAGGTTCAATGTGACACTCCCAGAGCCCGTAAGACCAGAATGCTTCATCGGAACCTTCTACTTCCTTTTTTCTGTTTGAAGCCCAAAGGTAGAACTCCTATCACCAAGCCCCAGCATCCTCGTGACAGATCTCCTCTGCAGCAGCCTGGGTCATCAAAAGAGCAGGGTGGTCATACCAGTGTAGACATTACAGCTGGCGTGCCAAGATACAGAACACCTATGAAGAGGCAACCAGGGGAGCTAGGTCTTTACCCAAGATCAACACCTCTTTCTACATCAAATGAGTCTTTGAACAGCGATGATAGGCCACAAAGACCCAGAAGGACACGCCAGCCACCAGCATGGATGAAGTCACCAGATTGGATCATCTCAAAGCCGCAGTAGTTTTCAGGGATAAGAGATGTCAGCATTTTTTTTTTAAATGTGAACCATACATTATATACAGCAGATGGTTCCATTTGTATATTTTTCAGCTTTGTTATGTGATGTATTTTTGCGTCTAGTCTATCACATGACATATTAGTATCACATGGTAGTATTTAATTTCTCATGTTCATTATTGGTTGCATTGTTTACTTGCTGTGTAATTTGGCAGCATTTTTTCCGTGAGATATGCGGAATCGTTTAATCATTTCATCAGGGGTCATTTCTTATGTAGTCACAGCTCTCGTATGTGACATCGCGTTTTGTTTGACAGTCGTGACATTTCTCGTTGTTGTATCATGTTACTGCTTTTGTAGCAATGAAGTCAAGTCATATTTAAGTTCGTTGTGCGAATCATTTCAGCGTGCGCAGTGACTGTAAACATAAATATTATGGTTAAGATGGTACATGCTTTATGATCTAGCGCATTTATTTTTTCAGTAACTGATATGAAATAGTTGTAGAATACCTTCAACACTAATTTGACTTCTTGCCTAAACTGAGAAAGTTCTTCACAGTGACTCACCGTGTTATTATAAACATATTAAGAAATAAGTGTCACATGCAAATCCTTTCTTGGATGGATTAAACCCATTTTTTATATGTGCCCTTCCCTTATGTTGTATATAGGAAACATCACTAAATGCATCATCTTATCACTTTGAATTTAATCAATTGTACCACTGATCCTGAGCTAAGATAATTTAAATGTCGGGACGCCATTTCGCAAAGAGGGGAAGAATGTCATAGGGTGATAATTTATTCCTACCTGTTTCCTATAATCCCCATCATTTCCCATTCCTATATCCTATAGCCCATTCCCTGTTAACCAGATCCTATAGCCCTCTATTCAGGTTACGTACATTACTCACTCAAATGGTGGTTCTTGTAGCACATTGTAGGTAGTGTAGGTGTAGTTGTAGTGAGATTCTATGTGTAACGCTTCGGTGCACTTGCCTTTTATCCTTACACCTGAGTGTGTCATTATTATTATCATAGAATATTAGCTCAGAATATATGATATTTCATTATATATTACAGGTTAGTGATGCTTTTCATTTGTATGTTGGAAATGCTGTATGATACTGTTATTTGTATTGTATTTGTACTTTTGTGAATTTGCATATTTCTCATTTTCATTGAATCTGCATTCGGGTGCAACGTATCACATCTGTGGGTGAGGTAATGTAAACTATGGCGCCTTGTACATGTAATAGATCAGCTGTATGCGACTATACAGTTGTTCTATTACATGGCACTGGGCACTTGCCTTTTATCCTTACACCTGAGTGTGTCATTATTATTATCATAGAATATTAGCTCAGAATATATGATATTTCATTATATATTACAGGCGTTGAGTTGTTCATTTTTAAAAGAACCCACGACCATTTAACCATATAGAGGGTTAGAAAATCAGCCGTGGACATGTCTGTCTGTCTGTCTGTCTGTCTATCTATCTATCTATCTATCTATCTATCTATCTATCTATCTATCTATCTATCTATCTATCTATCTATCTATCTATCTATCTATCTGGCCCCGTAGCGCAATCAGTAAGGTGTCTGGCTGCAGATCCAGGGGTTGGGAGTTTGATCCCGGCCCTGACCCATGCTTTCGTGGGGATTGATCATAAAATGATTTCTTCTGTCATTCTCCTGCATTCCCTTGAATAATTCACGAATGGTTGTTGTCAGTTACAAGCGAAAGTATGTGCTTGAAGTACTGGTTAACTGCTTGTTCAAGCATGCCCAGGAAAAATTGTGATTAGGTGAACTGACCGTCCCCCTATGACCATAGATGTTGACTGGGACGTAAAGCAACAAAACACATAAAATCTATCCGTCCATCCATCCATCTATCCATCCATTCATCCATCCATTCATCCATCCATCCATCCATCCATCCATCCATCTATTCATATATCTAACTATCTATCTATTTATCTATCTATCTATCTATCGATCGATCCATCGATCGATCGATCGATCTATCTATCTATCTATCTATCTATCTATCTATCTATCTATCTATCTATCTATCTATCTATCTATCTATCTATCTGGCCATGTAGCCCAGTCAGTAAGGTGTCTGTCTTCAGATGTGTGTCTGACTGCAGATCCAGGGGTTAGGAGTTTGATCCCGGCCTTGACCCATTCTTTCGTGGGGATTGATCATGAAATGATTTCTTCTGTCATTCTCCTGCATTCTCCTGCATTCCCTTGAATAATTCACGAATGGTCGTTGTAAGTTACAAGCGAAAGTATGTGCTTGAAGTACTGGTTAACTGCTTGTTCAAGAATGCCCAGGAAAAAGTCGATTAGGTGAACTGACCGTCCCCCTATGACCATAGATGTTGACTGGGACGTAAAGCAACAAACACATTAAATCTATCAGTCCATCCATCCATCGATCGATCGATCGATCGATCTGTCTGTCTGTCTGTCTGTCTGTCTGTCTGTCTGTCTGTCTGTCTGTCTGTCTGTCTATCTATCTATCTATCTATCTATCTATCTATCTATCTATCTATCTATCTATCTATCTATCTTTCCATCTATCTATCTATATGTCTGTCTGTCTGTCTATCTGTCTGTCTGTCTGTCTGTCTATCCGTCTTTCTGTCCATCCTCCTTCTGTCTGTCCATCTATCTATCTATCTATCTATCTATCTATCTATCTATCTATCTATCTATCTATCTATCTATCTATCTATCTATCTATCTATCTCTATCTATCTATCTATCTATCTATCTATCTATCTATCTATCTACACTGCACGAATAAAGTGCGTTTAATTTGCTTTAATATCTAAATATAACGTTATAATATTTTAAATTTAATTAAATTTTTCTGACTTTACATCATAAATATATTTCTAACAATCTTTCCGTATACTTCAAGTTACACATAACGTAAATGATAACAGTTTACTGTGTATATGTATAAACTAAACTCAAACAAAACTTGAAAATTAAAGAACGTAAACTCTGATTATATGCCATGCTGATACTTGTAAACTTGAATTATTGTTTGCTTAAACGTGCATCCAACTCGAGATTTCATAAAACCTAAATGCAAATAATATTTAACAATGATACATACAAAATATAATGTACGTTTTAAGTTGTCTTATACATCAAGAATGCTTGGAATTATTTTAAACGTAAACGCCAATAATATGTCATGTTGACATACACAAAATGTAATTGCCATTTTATTCTTACTTATACTTGCAGAAAACTTGGGAAAAAAACTTGCGTCTCAGACCAGTACTAGTTTTTATAATATTAAAATAAGTGTAAATTTACACCAAATCTGATGGCAGTCGAGCTGCCACAAACCTTGGTGTAATCTTTTAACTGCTTAAAAAGTTATGTTTTGTTTGATTGCATTGATCCGAAGAAAAGCACTCGCAAAAACACTCGTAAGGTAGAAATGTTTAAGTTTTATCTCTAGAAAAATTTTGTTCTCCAATTGTTTAGGGCGTAGCGTGAGTGTTGCTTACACTGAAATAGGTGGCAGCTCATGTTCCGTGTTAACAATTATTTGTACAATGTATGACCTTGCTCTAAAATTCACATGCATTTTCAAATTACTAGTCAAATATCTTGCTTAGGTAATGAGCTGGTTGTTTCATTTTAATTGTATTATGGCTGTTGATGTTTTGTGTCATTTCCTGTCTGTAGTCTATGATTGCAGCCCAACTGCCACTGATGTTGGTGTAAGCTTCTGATTGATTTAAAAGCTGTGTTCTGTTCCGTTGTATTCCCTGGTTATCCTTGCTTTACAATGCTTTTTGGGCGTATACTTAGTTTCACCAAAAGATAAAAATTCTAGACCGTTTTCACGAAGTTACTGCTTTTGGAACTTATTTTTTTGTCTATACAGTATCTATTATTTAAAACATTATCATTTTTCTTATCTTTTTTTCCAGAAAACCATGCTTCATATTAGTTTTTATATGCCAGTTATTTCATTTTATGTATTAAATGTGTATTGAATCTACTAGCCAGTGATTTAAAAGAAATCACTAAATTGTTGGTATTAAATTGCCATTATCTTAAACTAAACATAAAATTTATGTAAAGTTAAAGATTTTCAAAAACTTTTCTTCTATTTGTTTTTAATTAAACCACTATTTTTCAACTATTGGAAAAAACAATACCCGTTTATATTTGCAGAAACATGGAGTTTATATTTTATATACGGTTTAGCAACAATTTCAAATTTTCTTCTTCCTAAATTTGGATTAAACCTGAAACACTGAATTGATGGGAATATTGTGTACCCTTTTATTTGATTAAGCCTGGAGTTTATACAGCGTATAAGGTATGCAACAATTTCAAATTTTCTTCTTCCTAAATTTGAATTAAACCCAAAGGTCTAAATTGTTTGGAATATATTGTACCCAAGAAAGTTGGTTAGCGCACGACAAAAATGCAATTAACTGATAAATTCATTAATGACCAACTATTGTTAAATTGCTTTTATTTCGTTTTATAATCTCTATTCAAAGAAGTAACTTTTTAAAGCACATTTTCTCCACCTATTTACATGCTTTCATTTGATTTTTATGGGGAAAATATCTCCATTTATTTCTGTTAGTGATATTATGTATCTCAACTTACATACATATAAACGTTAATAAATATTTCATATGTATGCCATTTCTGCAAAAGATACCAGTTAGCATCTGAGCCTATTGGAAACCCTAATCAGCTTGCAATCCCTCACAATCTGGTTAATTTTTCCATGGACAATATATGGGTAGCCAAGGGTCTAACATTTCTTTAGGTATGAAAATAAGACTGTGATCAGACTGTGAGAATAGGAAGACAGGCTTCAATCTTCGCAGTCTGATCAAAATTTTTTTATTGGCAATCTATGGGTAGCCAAATATCTAAGATGTCTTCAGTAATTGTTGATCATACTCACTTACTATATTGGATTAATACTCTGATCAGACTGTCAGGATGGGTAGCGCTTTATTTACATGCTAGACACCTCCCACTTTTTTATATTTATTGTACAACAAGAGCTGTCCAATTTCAATTTCAGCTATATGAGGTCAACTATTACAGGGAAAGCTTGTGCATATGACTCAGAAGATTGCACAAGAGAAGCAAATAACTTATTTAATTCATATTCAGCAACTAAGATAAACCCGTAAGTAAAGTATTTTATATGAGCCGCCACATGTGATTTCCAACAATGTGGCATTTTGACAATTGAAGATTCAGCAAGTCTGTGCAGCCTCCTGTTAAGCGTAAAACTCCAAATGCTGTTAGGTAGGTAGCTTAACAGTCATAGAATATTAAAGTGACTTACAAAAGCTCTAATCAGACTGCGTGTATGCGGAGACTGGTCTGAGCCTTTTGCTGTCGCACATACCCAAAAATTGTTGGAAATCTCATGCCTTGGCTCATATGTACATTGTGTTTTGCCATTTTTTGTGGCACATTTATTGATGTGTATATAATTTGTATTACTAGTAATGTGCGTCATAACAAAAAACTTACCTTTTGTATTTTGTCCTGTGAAAAAAAATAGAGTTTTCTGTCAAAGAAATACAAATGGAGCATAAGTAGTCTATTATTTGACAGAAGATGTTGCAGTTAATACCGCATTGAAAACTGGCAACAGTTCAAAACTACACAATATCCTTTTACCACATTCTATTTTTTGGATGGCTGAATTGCATTTGTTTCAATATATTTTTATAAATCTGTAACAAAGCTTATGTCAGGTTTAAGGCTTTTCAAATTTGTGATACATAAGTTGCATTGGTATATCATTTGGCTAATGTAATGTTTAATATCACATAAATAATAAATTTTGATATTATACATGTTGGTTACTCTTGATACTTAGGGTTTAAGAAACGTTCAAATACTAGCTTATTGACATCAGAATTTGTATTGATGTCATATGTGGCCATGAAATCCACAATTACAAACTGCAAAACAACCCATGTCACTGTGCTAAAGAAACACATAACACAAATAACAACAACACAATTGAAACACGTTTTTGCATCAGCAAGACGTTTGTAAAACTAGGTTTGACACTTAGAGCCACACAGTATAACGAGGACCTCAACACACAGCAATGAATAAACAAGAACAGAATCAACTCCCTAGAATCCTTAAGTTAATGTTAAATGAGCCTCAATGCTAGAAAACCTGTCTTCCATGATTGCAATCATCAAAAGCGTTACACCAGCCTGCATGTCCATGCAGGCTGATTAGAGCCTTTGTTATTTGCTGATTCAAAATAAGTAAGGGTGCAAAGATCAGGAATCGATACAATCAAGTACCTCACCTGACCCAGGATACCAATGGGAAAGTAACAAACTCACAGTAGAAACCACAAACGAGAGCCAAGAGGTCAGCCTTTCCCAGCAGGTGACCACAAAGCACATATAAACAGACGCGCACAAAGACAAAGCAAACACAAGACAGAACAAAAACATAAAAGATCCACAAAAGAAGTACCGCCTTGGAACAGTCAGTAAAATATTTTACTGGAGGGCTTAAACCGGTTTAATGGCGCCAACCTCACCCTTAATTCAGATGTGGATCAAGACACATAGATATTTGGTTTGCATGAAAGACCCCTAACTTATCAATGCACCATCTCCTAAAACAAATAAATCAAGATATAACAAGGAAATAAAGCAAGGATAATGACTCAACAGTAAATTAAACTGAATACCAGAGCAAAATAAATCCAACAGGTAAACCCCAGTGGGCCTGACAAACAGCCAAAGCATCAGGCCACTACCATCTCATCAATAAATAGGTCTTTAAGTCGGAACCATCATAGAGTCTGAAGTCCGACCCACCGGCGTGCAATTAAAGAGGAAAGCAAAGTTGCCAACTGTGATTGGGTTGACTACCAAGCATGCAGTCTGTTGCAATACATTAATGTTTTAGCCAATCTTTTTATAATGGGAAATTATTTTAATGAACTGCTCTGAAAAATTATTAGAGCCAACAATCTTCTTCAATTTATACACCAAGTCACTATAGAAATCAGGTTCCGAAAGTCCTTGGCGCAAGAGAGATTTAAGTTCAACTTGGAATTTAGAAATCAAATCATAGTAGAGTCTATAATATTTTGAAAATGTTTTGCGAAGTTTATGATACCGATAGCCTTGTTTAAGAAGTTTCTGAGTTAACAATTTATTGCGAGTGTTGAAGTCAGCAACATAGCTAGATGCTCTAGCAAAACGAATGAGTTGAAAGATATAGACTCCATAGGATGTAGAACGAGGAACATCACCATCTAAAAATGGGAAATTGACAATTTCAAAATCAAAGTCGTCACGTTTATCATAAATTTTGGTAGAAACAATATCATTAGAAATTGACAAATGCAGGTCTAGAAATGCGGCTTCAGTATCAGAGGCATCGACTTTATTCAGTTGGAGCTCTGAAGGGTATATTTGACTAACCATATTGTCAAAATAAACATTATTAATATTTAAAATATCGTCCAAATATCTGGAAGTAGTGTTAAACGCATCAATAACATCAGCCTGCTTATCATCAGAAAGAGACATCATAAAGTCCCTCTCATAACAAAACAGGAATAAATCTGCAACCAGGGGAGCACAATTAGTGCCAATAGGAATCCCAACTACTTTTCTATAGAGCTTGGTGCCAAATTGAATAAAAATGTTGTCCAACAAAAAGGTCAGCGCATCACATACATTTTGACACGACCATACATGATATTTTTTAGGTTTTTCTGAAGTAAAAAATGCATTTCTGTCATTACATGCAAGGTAAGGAGAGCCTTCTCTCTGGAAGGTTCTTTTAATAAGATCAATAAGTTTATCTTTAATTAAATTATGAGGTGAAGTATAATATGAAGACCTGCTACAAGTGAAATATCAATTTTCTAGATAGTCTCTGTAGCTATGCAGACTACTTTGGATTTGAGCCTTTCTGTAACCCAGAAGCCAAGTTTGCTCACGTCGCAGTCAAAATTAACATATCCATTTTTAAAATAGGCCAACACATGATATACTGGTACTTTTTGCGTGGTCAAGTAGAACAGGCTCACACTAGTTTGTGTAGATACTCCAGAGTCTTTGCTTCTTGCCAAAATATAGATCTAACTCTGCTGGCATACTAAGCATAGGTATTTATTTGAAGTTTTTCGCTTTATCTGATAAGTTTTGAAATCTCCTAGACTGACTCATATGTTACCTTCATGGAAAGGCTTTTGTCTGAACATTACCTACTGCAACTAATGAGCCTAGTTTCAATAAAAAAGTAAGTTTTTTTCAATTATTATGCTCCAATGAATAAAAAAAGATTGGCTATAACATTAATGTATTGCAACAGACTACATGCTTGGTGGTCAACCAAATTACGGTTGGCAACTTTGCTTTCCTCTTTAATTCCACACCAGTGGGTCAGACTTCAGACTCTATGATGGTTCTGAGTAAAGACTTATCTATTGATGAGATAGTAAGTGCCTGATTTTTTGGCTGTTTTCAGGCCCATGGGGGTTTACCTGTTGGATTTCTTTTGCTCTGGTATTCAGTTTTATGTACTGTTAAATCCTTTTTTTGCTTTACCTTCTTTGTATAGTTTGATTTATATGTTCTAGGAAACGATACAAGGATATGTTAGGGGTCTTTTATGCAAATCAAACATCTATGTGTCTTGATCCACATCTGAACTAAGGTTGAGGTTGGTGCCATGAAATCGGTTTAAGCCCTCCAGTAAAATATTTTTACTGACCGTTCCAAGGCGGTACTTCTTTTGTGGATCATTTGTGCTATTTATGTCTATAGTTTGTCATGCTTTCACGTCTGTTCATTACTGCCATGTGGTCACTTGCTGGTTATGTGCTGACCTCTAGGCTCTTGATAATGATGTTTAATTGTGTTTTTGTCACTTTCCCATGTGGTATCCTGGGTCAGGTGTGCTACTTGATTGTATCGATTCCTGATATTTGTCACATTTTTTACTTTGAGATACAAATTAGAAAAAAATGTAAAATGTTAGTCATTTAAAGTAGATACTTATACTTGTTACAACGAATTTTAGGTCAATATGTACATTTCTTTAATCAGTCATATATTATAAAAAATAATAGTTCATGTATGACAACTTTATTGGAACGTATTTTCCTTGTAAATGACATTAATATGATTATATTTCATCAGATATTTGGTTATAATTCAGACTTTATGCTCCGAGTTGTGCGTAAGTGACTGCCACTTCAAATTTGGTTGAGTGCAACTTGGCCAATTTTTTTTTTCTCACGTTAGCTTACATCAAACTGAGTCATTTGCTACGCAATTATGTTTTTGTATATCTATTGCTATTAAGACTGCAGTAGAAATCTTTCAGAGCTATCATTTTGAAAATTCTTTTACCACTTGAACATGTATATTTCAGAATTGATCCAGGGCTAAAATCCACAGTCTATTGTACAGCAATACGAACGGGAGGTGAAAAAGAATGGCAGTTTGCATTTGAATTATATAATATTGAGACAGTTGCCTCTGAGAAGAGTCGATTACTATCAGCTTTATCGTGTACACATAAGCCTTGGCTATTAAATAGGTAATGTAGATACGTGTAAAATTATGTCGTTTGAATTGTACAAGTGCCTTTTTCAATCCTAGTGAATTGTTATGGTATTAATTGCTGACCCAGTTATGACTCCCACAAATTGAAAAAGAAATCATACTTTTTCCTTCCTAGAGTACATTTAAAAGCATGCATACAAATCAGATCATTGTTCCCTACGTATAGACTGTGGGCAAAGATCACTGATATATATTGCTGGTATCTTGATGTTAGCAAGACATATAGAAATTATTCCAGTTTGGATAATAGGGGTCTCAACGCATGAAAAACCAGTTTGTACGGGTTGCCAAAAGCAAAGGTGCAGACCAGCCTGCACTTCTGCGCATTCTGATCAGCGTCTTTGTTATTCACTTACTTGAAAGTATCATTTTTAATCTTGTCACAAGCGACAGCTTAATATTCTAGCTAGTCTGTGTAGCTGAACATGTCTGACGTGGTCAGAAAACCAAAAGACAGGGTTTCTGCCGTCAAAGCCAATAGTATCCTTTTCAACTTATAACCACGTTCTTTATTTTTGACCATTAACGAATAGTATTTGAAACCTCAATTTTCATAAAAGAAAATTGCAATAATTGTCAACTATTTTAACAATTTGGACCCATTGACAATCAAGCGAACATTAAATACTGTAAAGAGACAATTAAAAATTCAACCCCTTATGGCCCTAAACACTGGCTAATGCTAATATTCTACTTCAAGCAATTTATCCAAAACGGCCAGAATTAGGCAACATAACACCATTCTATTGATGCACGGGGAATATTATATAAGAGCAGCTGGTTACTTATAATAATTTAAAATGTGACTTTTCAAAAGAAAGTCCATACCTCAAAATAATTTAAATCTGACCATTTTAACATAGAGAGAACATTTAAAGTTGTAAAATAACAGTTAAGAAATTGGAGGAACATATTTCACTCCATTGATGATGATTTAAATATTCATTGGTGAAAGTTTCCTTTCCAATACCATTCTGAAGAGAATAGAGATACCAATAAAGATAGGTGTATAATGATTACTTATTCATTGTATCTTATCATGGCCCTCCGATAGGGTAAGGAACACAGACAAAAAGCTATTAATACAAGCATTCATTTTAAGTTTGAACGTTTAAACAGAAAAAAATACTTTGAAATAGTAATTGAATAGTTTTCTTCTTGTGCTCATACTAACTAATGGTGAGATCACTATGAATGTGAGCCAGTGCATGAGATTTCCAACAATGTGGTATGTGCAACCAGCAAAAACTCAGACCAGCCTGCGCATACGCGCAGTCTGATCAGAGCCTTGCTAATCGCTTGAATATTCTATGATTGTTAAGCTACTGACTGAACATCATTTGGAGTTTCTAATCTTAACAGGAGGCTGCAGAGGCTCGTCTGAGTCTACACTTGTCAAAATGCCACATTGTTGGAAATCACATGTCGCGGCTCATTTATTTGTAAGTTCATTATGAATGTTGTTTTATTCCAGAATGCTGGGTTACACTCTACAGTCAGATGTCATCAGAAAACAAGATGCATATAAAGTATACACCAACGTTGGTAGGAATAAGGTTGGAGCATTAATCAGTTGGAATTTCTTCAGAGAAAACTGGAATAAAATTCGCGAAATGTAAGTGTATTATTGAGTCTTTAAAATTTCACCATGACAGATCCACTGTTTTTAAGAGTATTCTCTATAGGATCTGGCATAAATGATCATTATTGATCTCATAAATTTAAACTCCTTGGAACTAGAGGAGTTATTTATTTGACCCCCAAAAAATGATTATTTTCAGTTTTCGCTATCAAACATATTGTTTTTGTGCGTAAAATGATATACTCAACACAAAAGGTTAGGAAATCTCAGAAAACCATGGAACAAAAGAACATAATAGCAAACAATTATTTAATTTTTATTTATTTGTTAAGATACATTTCATCGGTTGAAAAAGATGTTTCCTTTAGGATGCTAGCTCTTATACCCTTGTTGTGGCACTGTGTCAAGTAACCTGGGGGTCAAAGTCATTTTTCGCAAAAAAAACGTCTATAGAGTATTCCCTCTTTTGATGCAAAACACAGGAATAAGCTGTACGTTTTCAAAACTAGAAATGCAATTCCTTTGAATGTAACTTGAAATTAACGTGGTAGCCTTAAATATCACATTTGGAAGATGAGAATGCCTTCAGTAACGAGTGTGTCTCACGTCAGCTGCAAATAAGGACTTGCACTGGTTTTGCATACGCCAAATAATTATGGTGATTTGGTACCTAGGTATCAGCCTCGATTCCTCCTGTAACGCCGCATTGAGAGCCTGGAATTATTATGCCTCGGGCCCTCTGTCCAAAAATATCCTTCACATGTTCAGTTGTAAATATGTCTGATGAGCGCACTGGCCAGTCAATGCGCACATCATTGTTCTGATGAAAGAAATTGTGCTGATTCTGGCGAGATGTTCTGTGGCGTTGTCATCCTAGGTCCAGTACTTGCACTGGTTCTGGCATAGGAAATGCAGGATTACAGGCCTCAAAACCTCATGTACTTGTACGATTGGCTCATCAAGTGTCCATAACCATAACCACCAGATCTGTCGCCCTCGTTTTTAACAACCCCGAGGGACATGGCGAGTGTTATTGCATAAAAACCCATGTGTGTTCCGAATATAAAATTTTGTGAAATATGTGGTGAAGACCAGTCAACTTTGACATTGATTTTTAGGCCGCTATAGGTGATACAGATCAAAATAAAGTATCCATCAAAAGAAAAATTAACACATTTTAATACTGTAAAACTCAAATGTCATTAAATAGCCCCTCAAACACAATTTCCTTACCTTTTTTTTGAGTATATGTTTTTACGCACACAATCAATATGTTTTTATTGACTTTCATCAAAATAATTCATAAAAGGGGGTTTCTCTGAATGCAATTGTGTCCGCAATAACATCGTGCAATAAAATCAATAAATCACTAATGTTTGATAGATTTTCGGGAAACGTTATGACACTCACAACAATTTTGCGTATATAATGAAAAAAAAAATAAAATGTTTTTACAGGCAGAAATGAGATTTCAAAGTAATCTTAATGTCAGTTGATAAATAGAATCTTACATTCCTGCTCTCGTATTATTGAATTTATTAAACTCGTTGCCTAAAAGGGGATAAAATGCTCGACAAGCCTCGCATTTTATCTCTTTTCCCCAATAAATTCAATAAACAAGAGCACTCATATAAGATCCTCTGCTTAGCGAGTATTAAGCACAATTGGAGTTTGAATTTTCGAGGTTATACTGTATTTTAATTGTTTTGGGAAAAAAGTATATAGAGAATCTAACATTAGTTCTCATGTTTTATTGAATTAATTAAATATGTTGAGGAAAAGTGAAAAATGCGAGGCTTGTTAAGCATTTTATAGCCTTTTTCGTAACGAATTTAATAAATAAAATAATGCAGGAGAACGAATGTTAGATTCTATTTATCATATTTTTATATGATCCCGGTTTTTGGCGGAAAACGTTAGGGTTTTGTCTTATGCGTGACGTTGAAAACGTCATTTCATAACTTTTCCCAAAAATCAGTAACCCACTAGTGGTTATTGATGTTAATGCATGGCGTTATTTCACTACCAGACGCGACGTCATATGATAAAAGGTGGTAAAGTTTTTTTGAGCATGCATTTTTTCTAATGGGTCTGTTATTTCAATAATAAACTAGCACAAAAGTAAGATCTATTTATTGTATAACATTGAAATGATAATGTTAAGATTGTACAACTATTATAAACTTGTTCTCCATTTATCTCATATGTTATCTGCGTGTAGCCTTAGAATGTTTCAGAAAAGAGTACATACCATGGCTTTGTTAAGGCTTAATATATGCTGGTATTTCAGTGTTTGTGTGTATGCAATTTTTAAAATCTCTACCTTCACAAACTTCATAATGTCTGCATGTAGACACCAAATGCTTTAGAAAGGCTGTGTGACAGATAAAGTTTCATAACAAAATACTTATCTCATAGCCACCAGAGTATCACTGGTTGCTATGAGATAACTATTTTGTTTTAAGGACCACTTAAGATTTCAAGAATATATAAAATAAATTATTATTTACCTGTAACATTGTTCATGATCATATGACAATTGACAATAAAAACTGTGTATTTGGTTTCCAAAAATGACTTTAAATTGGATTAAAATATGTTTGAAACATAAAAAATGAGCTATTGAAACAAAGCAATCACCCATTAGAATTTCTCATAATTATTACTTGGACTGAATGCAAGCTTAACATACGTTTTGAAAGCTTATTGGTTGTTCAAACCACGTAACACATCTAAAGGGATTGTTGTCGTCATAACAATCAAACTGATGGCTAAATGACGCTAGATGACGTCACCCAATCCGTCCAGTGATTGTTTAAGCAATATATTACTAGACTTTACCATTGGCTATATATGCAGGATGTGTAAAAATGTATTTATGTTTAATTAATGAGGATATCATGAAAGTGCAGCTAGCTTTTAAGCACTTTGGTGTCAATTTTTGATTTAAGGACAAACTGTAATTAAATGCATTTATTCATACTTATCGTTATACTGTAATGTGTAACCATTTAATTGTAGTATACCAATACCAAACAACTATTTGAATAATCCATCAATCTTCACGAAATTTTACTGTAACCATGGAACAGCCCTAATCAAATTTGCCAAATGCTTAAGGTGATCAGATTCCTTGCCAGATAAAAAAATGCTACATTTATTTTCATGATAATATTTCGAGATGGTAACAATGCTCAGAGGTATAATTAGCGAGATTGTCAAGCATCTATTCCATGTTTTGCAAGATATTTCCATTTTTATAGTAATATTTACCCTTTACTTCATAGAGACACATTTAAAAGCATTTGCAAACAGAGCAGATCCAGATCAGGCAGCTCTTGAAAGAGCTGCTTGATCAGGGTCAACTTTGTTTGTTTATGAACTTTAGATAAATTAGATCATTTACTGGTGGACCTGACACGTAAGTGCTTTGTTCT
The DNA here is from genome assembly GCA_964019695.1 of Loripinus fragilis. Classification (NCBI taxonomy): domain Eukaryota; kingdom Metazoa; phylum Mollusca; class Bivalvia; order Lucinida; family Lucinidae; genus Loripinus; species Loripinus fragilis. The sequence goes on from OZ026520.1 coordinate 53,166,344, forward strand.
TTGTACAAATATGAAAGTGAATTTATATAACTATTCATAGTGGGTGAAGTCTAGCATGAATATTTATGAAGGAAAGGATTAAATGCTTTCTTCTGACATTTTTTTCAGATATGGTTCGGGTTCATTCTCTTTGTCAGACATTATTGGTGGTGTAACTGTATCATTCAACACAGAATTTATTTTACAGCAAGTAAGTGGGTAGTTAAGGATAAACAAAAATAAGATATTTTACCATTTTTGTGGCGCTCTGTCAATATTCACGCATAGCAAAAATTAGCAATACATACATGGTGTGAATAGCAATAAAGAGATAAAACGAACAGTGCCTTCATTGAATGTTTTACTATAATCGTATAATATATTTATTGATTCATTTGGCTAAAATTCAGTACTAAGTCTCCTCTCTAGCTCTATAGACCAGAAACATTTATTGCATCTATTGAAATAAACAAACATGTTGGTTAAGCGATGATGGTCTTGGAACACAACAATTAGCATTATTTCTTTTCAAATTTTCTTTGTCTGGTAAAAATGTGATATTGAGTGTAAAATGTTTTAGATCATGGTGTATTAATTTAATAAGATTGTTTCTCCATAATGATACATTGCATTAATTAGATGGCTTCCATGCAAGCTGAACATTTCTTGTACTTCAACAACAGCAGAATGTAGGGCGAAGATTTGGTACCAGTAAAATGCATTTAAGCGCCCCGTTGGCTTAGGCTGCTGTCCCTTCTAAGGCGGTGGTTCTGTTGTTGTTGACTTTTTGTATATTGTTACTCCCATTGTGGGAGTCTGTAATTGTTCTGTGTTTTGTTGTACGTTGCTTTATGTCCATTCTAGTATTGCAACCATCTTGATGGGGAAGTGAGAGCTGGTTGCTTTGCTTAATTTGTCTTCCTGGTGTCTCGTAATGGTTGAGTGGCTCTTCCTCGCGGTGCCATGGGGTTGTCTGGGGTTTGTGATTGTGGTATTTCCTGATCATATTCACTTACTATTTTTGAAAAGATATGTTAACATCTGATACAATGATGTTAATTGATATAAATTGGATAGGATATATATGTGAAGGTAGTATTTTGAATGAGGAGTGACAAGATACTATAAGAAGCTGGTTTGCAGCTTAATGCATCAAATAGAATGTAGCGTTGCAACATATTCAAAATTACGATATATCATATATTGTATTGGAATTTGGCCATGTTACAATGCGATTTTATGCAATACTCTACTGTTCAGAGAAAATGTCACAATCAAACATCACAGACTGCTCCACGGTATGACAAGGAAGAAAACAACAAAAAGACACTCATATGACAGTGAAACGCATGTTAAGTACAGTAAAACCTGTGTAAAACGACCACTCTAAAAAAGATCAAAAATTTGTTTTCAATACCAATTATTGCTTAATGCAGGTCAAAAATATTGCAAAACGCTCCAAGTGGAGCATTTCGCAATAATTTTGACCTGCATTTAACTACCAATTGTTATGAAGATCTTTGTTTACTCTATTTTGAGTGGCCACTTTACACAGGTTTTACTGTAAAGCAATCAACTTTCTTCCTTCCCAAGATGATTGCTAACCCCAAAAGGGCATTAAAATTATATTAACTGAACACAGAACCCCCACAAAAATGATAGGAGTACAGTAAAACCTGTCTTAAGTGGCCACTAAAAAAGAAGACCAAAATTGTTTTTTAAGACCGATTATGGCTTAATGCAGGTCAAAGTATTGCTTAAGACAGGTTTAACTGTAAGAATATACAATGGGTCAACACAACAGAATCACCACCTTATAATGGATAGCCACTGAGGTCAAGGGGGTGGGTAAAGCTGCATAAATATATTACCTGCCAAGTTTTGACGGTAGATTTCGCTGATCTAAAAGTAAATGCTGTATAGCTTGCATAGATGCAAGTCTGATCTGGGTCCACAATGTTTGCTTCTATGCTTACGTTAAATAGACATTTCAGAAGCAGTTATTTTGCTGGCGTTTTAAGGACTAAATAAAGTGTTTTGCGTCTTTACTGAGGTAATGGCGCAAAATGATACAGTTAATTTTGAATAATTCAGCTTTCACCTATGTCTAATGTTGACCAGTCCTAATTACGCATTCATGAGATGCCCTTTTACAGTAACCAAAAAGTCAAGTAATACTGACCTTCAAATTCCCTGTAACAGAAGAGATGTCAAACCAAGTTGTAGTTTACAATAATCTCTGATTGCAGGCGATATTGCCATAATTTTTCTGTTGTTCAAGTCACAGCATTAGAACTTACTATACCAAAACGAATCAGCTGTAAATTATATACACCATAAGAGATTGAGCGAGGAATTCTCTCAAAAAGACAGAAAATTGTTTTTCAAGACCAATTATCACATAATGTTGGTCAAAAGTATTACAGAATGCTAGCATTCTGCAATACTTTCGACCTTCATTAGACTTCTTTGTCATAAAGATTTTTGTTTTGTCTACTTTTGAGTGGCTGTTTTACACAGATTTTACTTAATTACCTTCTTTGCAGATGAAAGACTTTCAGACTCTGCATCCTGACATGGGCACAGGAACACGAGCATTTTCCCAGGCAATTGAAAACGTAGAAGCTAACATTTTATGGATGAAGAAGAACTACGATACTCTTGAGCAGTGGTTGGAACAAACTGTTAGATCCTAGACCTGAGGAGCGTTAATTATATCATTTGGAGAGAACAGAAGCCTCTTGTTCATTGTACATACTGTATGCAGTGTATGCAAACTAGATATGATGCTTTGTACCAAAGTGTAATGGAAGTTTATCATAAAAAGTGACTTTGCGATAAGGTTAATTTATATTGGTTCTGTTTCGTCATTCAGTGCTTGGTGTATATATTGACCAGTGCACACTATTCTAGACCTTCTCACATTGGTGAGCAGCAAAGACTCAGGCGAGTCTGTGCATATGCAAATACTTGCCCGAGTACTCGCTGCTTACATACATAAAGTATTGATAAAGATGATTTGCTTGATATATCAGTATGGGCATGTTTTGAGGCAATTTTCCAATTGCAATAGGTACCAAAATTTCCCGATATGGCCAATTGTTGTTGAAAGGGGTGCGTGCATTTAGGGGCTATTTTGGCCAAAAACTGAAAGTTGCTTTTCACCAATTTCATCTTATTGGTTTATTAGAAGAATAGCCCAAGTGTAAAAGGCTGGCATTTATTTTACTCTTACCGGATGCTATCATAACCAAATTAGTCGACAAAGTAGGCTTAAAATATAGAAATTGCCATTTTAGGCCAAATTTGAGGCTTTTTGAGACCTATTTTTTAGGAATTAGATATCAGCATAAGCAAATACCAAAAAACATTTTAATATATTGTGTGCTGTGATAATTCTCATAATCTGTTAAAATATTGTTATGGTATTTGCTTGTACTCTATTTAATTCATCTGTTACATGTCTCAAATTTGCTCGAAAATGGCCATTTTCCTATTTTCAGCCTACTTTAGCGGCCTTTTTTGTTACCATAGCATTCGTAAAAGTCGAATCAATGCCAGACTCTTACACTTTGGCTAGTGTACTAATGAAATAACACAAAGAAACTTGTGAAGAGCAACTTTTATTTTTTGACCTCATAGGTGGGCCAAAATAGCCTCTTAATGCACGTACCCCTTTAAAACTATGTTATATAGCAAGTAGGCTTGACAGTGAAATGCTTTCGTCCATCCCTATGATATGAAAATCTTTCTGTAGTTCAAGTTTCTTTTAAGCATATATGTTGATTGGTAGATATAGCACCCAGACTAAGAGACAGAGACACAAGAACACAGTTAAACTTAAAATGGAACAGTTTCTTAAAGATCAAGTGCCCATAACTGAAAAGATATTTGGACCAACACACAAGATTGTAGTTCTTATCAAATTTTGATATGCTGAAGGTTCAGGTGTACCTGCTGAAATTCACAGACTCGTAAGAACCTTTACAGATTTTAAATACAAAATATGGATGTAGTTGAAAACAATGCAGACCAATGCAAGATAAGTCAAAATGAGCATTTAGAGGTGGCATTATCGCACATGCGATCACCAAACTATTATGTGCTGGCTCATCTGACAAGAAATATTCTTGCACACTTTATTGCGTTTTCCGCTGTTTTTCTATTATGAGATTTTTTACCTCACAAACCCCCTTAACATGTTGAGGAAAAGAAATTTTATGTGAGGCTTGTCGAGCATTTAATCTCATTTTTTGCAACGAGTAAAATAAATTCAATAATACAGGAGCACAATGATATGATTATTTTATCACGATATTAAAATTACTTAAAAATTGCACGTTTTGCGTGAAACCGTCAAGATGTTGTCATAATTTACGTAGCAATATAATGGACGCCATGAAGTACGTCACTAAAGCTGTAATCCACTAATGGTTAATCGATTTAATTGCATGTCATTATGACACTCCCAGACGCGATGCCATGTGATAAAACATATTCTTATTTATAAAGTACTGAAAAGTTGTGTATTTACATGCTGATCTTGACTGTTTATTGCAGGTAGACAACCTAAATAAAGACTCATTTTCTCTGTTTACAGACAATCTGTGTTGTTTATCGACATTTTAATTAATATTTGTAGGAATAAACAAAATAATCTTATTCAAATGTTCCTTTAAATATATATGGGTCAGCATATTGGAATTTGGTTTGCAAAAGTCGTATTTTACCCTTTGTATACTAGCTTTCTTGGCAAACAGTGAAGATCTTATTGAAATGCCATATAATGTGGCATTTCATTAGGGTCTACATTGTTTGCTATGACAAAAAAATCAGCATAACAAATACTTTTTCAATGTGGAAATAATCAGTGACCCCTCAGTATATACAATGGAAAATCCTGGAGTTTATTGCATCAAACCAAAAGGAAGAATCCATTAGGGTATAAAGGGTTAATAATGCCCCTGTTTATCCATCCAGCGAGGCTAAATGCCTAATGTTTGGTCTGGGACTTCCTCTACTTCCGTATCTTATGCAAAGATTTAGATAAACAAACTTTTTAAGTGTAAAATTGTTAATATTTTCTTACCCATCAGTTTTAACATATGCTTTGGGTGCTCAAAAGAACCTTCTCATTGAGACGGTTCTTTTGAGTACCCACAACATATGTTTTTGCTATTAGATATGGATAATTATCTGCTGTCAACTTGTAATACTGTAAATTCAGAAAGGATCATTGACGGTTTGGGCCTTATACGCCTATTTTTCTGATTCCCAGAACGCTGCTTTTGAGCTTCTAGTGTGGTGCATGTAGTATCAGTGCAATAGGTGAATCTAATGGCAAGAGCCAGCTAGCAAAATATTTTCAAAATTCCTACGCACTCGAGCGGTATTGCGGGTAGAAAGGGGAGGGGGTCTGAAATTTCATGAAAATAAAAAGTGCTTTAAAAAGTGATTTCTGCACGTTTTCTTGATTTATTTGGTAGGCATGGTGATATCTATTGAACATACCATATGCAGAGTATTAACGAATCACGATAATCGATGAAATTGTTTTAAAAACAAAATATGTTTTGTAATAAAATTATTTTAGGGAGATAATTTAGAAGTTACCTGTACATTTTTGACTACATGTACCGTAAATAATACAAAACTGAAAGCTCAACAAAAGAAATAAATATTTTTGAAGGAATGAAAGTGTCCCATTTAGCATTGGAAGTAAAACTGATTCTAACTAGATCCTTTGAATATTACTTTTGCTTTGTTTAAAGGGCATAGCATGTTGAGTGTATTTAAAGTGTCCGAATATTTATGGTATACACATGCATGTATATCCCTATATGAGACAATATATTGAACACTAAAGTATTTACCTGTTATAACTCTTTGCATGCCAGTGGATAATTTTGTCGTCTGCCAATAGCCTTTTCAAACAGTTGGAACCCAAATGAAGACCAACACAATGTCGGTCTTGATCTGGATCCAAACTGTTTGACACTCTGGTGGTGATCCTGGGTGGTTTATTTTTAAAAAAAACTAAATTTTGAAGAAAGACAGCAGACGAAAATAAAAACATGAACAATTCCCTAGAATGCAAATAGATAAGTACAGGACGTTTGCAAAATAATGTGTTATTTAATAACAGTGAGATGGTTTCTTATGAAAAAATGCATAAAACCTTGCTAATTCTACTTTTAATCTTTAAGTACTTTATATTAAACTAGCACAGAATACAAAGCAATTTAGGAGGCTGGTGCTAGAGAACTTCATTACTGTCATTAATTTCTTATTTGGTAGAAAAGGCATTTTATGGGGCTTAGGCCCTGGGATTTTGGGCTGCTGAACATCTTTCCCCCCCTTGTGCCAGCAAGCCACTTCCATACAATATGTAAAATATGGTAACAAATATACATGCAAAAGCTTTTGCTGGCACACGGGGGGAATGATATTTCAAAAAATGTTTTCAGATTCCTATATATCTTAATGTAAAACTGATTGTTCTACCCAAAATTTTACATCTTTGAAGCATTTAATATCGAAAACGGATTTCACAGCCATAAAGTACTCAGGTCAGGGTAGCTTCAAGGTGAAGAAAGGGACGATTGACAAACTTTTATTTTTACTGAAAACCATGAGCATTTACCCATAGCAAGTGCCAATGATCCTTTTCACGAGGGTTTTCATTTACGCAAGACTTTGCTGATACGAAGTGTCGCGAAAATATAACCCTTCTGAAATTGCGAAATCACTCTGCCGTTTACTGGTGTACCAGGGATGATCCAAAAGTTCTGATCCTGGCATGATATCCCTGTAACCAGCAATGCAACATGCCTTCAAATTGTACCAAATAATAATATATTCTTTTTGTTATTGTAACTTGAATGAGAGACCGGAAATCTACCCCAAAACAGCCATACCCTCAATGCACTGACCTATCAAGCAGACTGTGCATATTAGAGACCTTACAATTTAGAAAACAGCAGTCTCAGTAAATTAGTTTTTATGGCTGCTCAATGCTCATCTTTAAGCCAATATGTCCTGTACATATGGCAAATTTTCTATATGATCAGGGTTTCCTAGGCCCTTGAATGTATCGCTATGCAACTATCAGCTATAATCAAATTTGGGAACACTTGAAGTTTTGACCGGCTCATCCTGCCATAACAACAGCTGTATTAAAGGTAAGAAATCTTTTAGCCAAACTTAGATGAACTGATTTTTGTCAGAAGCAATTATAAGTAGTCAGTATCATCTGAGACTGATGGTAAGCCACATAAGAAATTTAAATTAAAAGGATTCCACAAATAAGGTTAATATTAGGAGTTACACAAATTTGCATGTGTATATCTAGATATGAAACCCAATCAATTGTCCAAAGGTGCACTATATTGTAAAATGAGCAATATTGGATTAAATTGAATACAAAGCATCCCTCTGAAACCATAACAATACTGAAAATTCAAATTTTAAGTCAATCATTTTTGGTTAAAAATAAAACTGTTTACAATATTTCAATTAAGATTGAGATATTTTGTAATCAAAATAATTTCTTAAATATTTTGCCGATATAAGCTACATCATGTTTTTAGTCCAAACTGATAGACAAAAATAGAATATTCTCAGAAATGAAAATTCTGCATTGTGTTTAAAATGACGCAGTTATCCATTTCAATGACCTCATAAGAATTGCGCATTGTGCTTTTAATACTGAATCGACACAACATGTCTCCATTCTAAAAATTGAATGGACATTATAAGTAACACAAAATACAAATACAATGCAGTTTTATTTTGAGCTTTTAAAGATGCTGGGCTTGAAAGATTCAGATTCAAATATTATTATAATTCTATAACATGAAAACACGCCAGTGGTATGGAGTGGGCCATATATATATATATATATATATATATATATATATATATATATATATATATATATATATATATATATATATATATATATATATATATATATATATATATATATATATATATATATATATATATGTGTGTGTGTGTGTGTGTGTGTGTGTGTGTGTGTGTGTGCTGTAATTATTCAACGAAGCAGTACAGCGAGAAAATATTAGCATCATTATAAAGATAAAAGCTAGATCTTTTGAATGGTGCCTATTATGCCTCGCAAAAATGTCCATGGATCATCCCTCGTAAGTAAAGCATGCCCGGTCTCAAACTTTCAACATTGTAAACAAGTCTTATAACGTTATTCGTGTCTTTCAGGTTGTTACAAACATTTCTGAATGTATGGTAGTACATTGTTATTGTGCGTTGTTGGCGATGAGACAGACAGACAGATAGACTGACAGACAGACCAACAGACCGACATACTGACAGACATATGAACAGACAAAGGCAGAGAAGGTTAGAGTAGCTAGACATGAACTAAACCACTATGTTGCCTGGCCAAGGAAGGCGACATATCAGTCAAATGCTTGCATCTAATATTAGGGAGTATCCCAAGAGTGCTATATATTTGCTAAAAATAAAACAATTCTAGAGTTGAAAAGTTTTGGACTGATTTGTTGAAGATACGCACCACTTCCCTTAGTCCTGCACACGATACTCAAACATGTGACAAGAACTCATCAAAAAAATTACCAATCTGGCAACCATCTCTAAAATATGATCAATGTTATGTTGTTCGATGGTCAAGATTTATCAGATTCCTACGGAGTACCTGATCAAGCTAAATGTATTCGTGAATCACAAAGAGCAACCTATGTTAACAAGGGGGAAACACAAGGTTATAGGTAAATTCACCTTTTGATGTCCAGAAGCCCCTAAATGGGTACTTTTGCAAACAGTGAAGACCCGGATGAAATGCTGCATAATGCAGCATTTCATCAGGGTTTACACTGTTTGCTAAGACAAAGTCAATCTTCAGAGAAAGAAATACAAAAGTTTTGAATTATAACCTGTGACCTCTCAATTTATACAAAGGACCACCCTGACCAAACTGTATCAAACTTTATTGGAAATTCCATTGAATCTAATACACATGTAATACATGGTCAAGCTTAGCAGCATAATATTTTAATAACAAGACAACTGCCAAAATACAACATAATCGGGACTAAACGACAATGAAAACACTACACATATCGCCTTAGACAAGGCCGAAACTCAGAGAAGTGAAGTTAACGCTTGAATCGCATTTCGCTGGACACTCTTTCCGGTTTTCAACAACATTCGACAAAATGTCTTCTTGTTGGCAATAATCTTATTCTAAATATTTTTCCATCAACGCTCTAATTAGTAAATCTATTGATATCAATTGTTCTTAGGGTCATCTTATAAAGAATGTGACTTTTTCTATAATTTATATGCCAGACTTTTAAGATCTCGTACATACCTAGCATGTCCCTTTGACTGTTTACATGCAACATTTGCGAGGTGATAAAATAACTACAGTTTGTTTTGCTAGGCAACAATAAAAATTTTAAGTAAACATTCACGGACGCTCATTTTCGGCAGTTACCATGGCAACATTATTAGATATGTGCTATATTTTTCGACTTTTACATATACTCAGCGTCATTGAAAAGTTATAAGTATCGACATTTCGATATTTCGGAAAATATATAACACAACTCTTTGGCTATTGTTCTGTTCAAGTTTCAGGTCAACGACAAGCTGGTTTGGAGAGATAAAACAGTTACACGAGCCGCTCTGGAATTATGGTGCACGTGATGCACGTGCATTTTTTTTTATTTTTTGCAGTTTTTAAGAATTGAAAATCATCATTTTCAGAAAACAACATGCCAGAACATACCCGAGACATTTTTATTGAAAACGCCACCAAAACGGTGTAGGTTATCCAATTAAACGCAAAAATGAGGATCAAACTTTAAGGTAGTACCAAAACTTTGCATTTTCCTATACAATGCAATATAAGCTACAGGGGTCCGTCAAGGAATGATTATAATGCATTGGGGTGTGATGGATACCGTTTTCTATGGTGGTGATGCATGCGACTATGCCATAAAATTTACTGTTGAAGTATCCGCATTTCTGCTTTCAGAATGAACTAAATATTGTCCTATGTTAATTTTATGTGATTCCATGGTAACTTTTCACTGACGTTGAGTATATATATGCTTACGTAAGCTGTCTATACCCCCTACGAGAAAGATCTATTCCGGGCTTGTTAGCTGTTACCATGGACACAAAGGTAAAAATACATTTTCGAGAATGTCATATATGTTTTGCTGACCTATTTGCTTCGAAAATTATAACTATTTCACTAATATGTTTTTTCTTTATGTAAAGTCAATTACAATTAGCTGTGCCGAACCATACTTTTTAAAGGATATCTTTGCATAAAATTGTACCCATATCGAAAACTGGTGTTTTTATGAAAAAATCAATTAATCCGTTGCAAGGTAACAGAAATAAAGACTATGCATAAATAGATCTTCTTTAAACACAAACATTATTTATTTGATATAATGATATGAAGTCTATTTTAGAATGTAATCTTTGAATGGCTGTGGGTATTTAAAAAAGTAATAGAAACGTGGCTATGCATCTTCAAGTCATTCCGCAAACAATCCCGTGACTATGGCAACTGAACTATCACACACACATTTGTTTTATCTCTGAATTGGCAAGATTACAGTGGTGACTAATTTTATGCATATTCAGATCTTCTGACAATGACGAAAAATTAGCTCTGCCAAACCATAGACTTTAAAGGACTACTTTGCATAAAACTGTTACCATATCGACGCAAACTGGTGTTTTTATGAAAAAATCAATTAATCCGTTGCAAGGTAACAGAAATAAAGACTATGCATAAATAGATCTTCTTTAAACACAAACATTATTTATTTGATATAATGATATGAAGTCTATTTTAGAATGTAATCTTTGAATGGCCGTGGGTACGTAAAAAGTAATAGAAACGTGGCTATGCATCTTCAAGTCATTCCGCAAACAATCCCGTGACTATGACAACTGAACAATCAGAAACGCATTTGCTATATCTCTGAACTGGCACTATTACAATGACTGTGGTGACTTGATACTTCGTGCATATTCAGATCTTCTGACAATGACGAATTAGTGGCATTTTTTATTCTGTAAATTGTTCATGAAACGTGCCATCATGCGATTTAATCGTCCAAATAACATCAATATTCTGGCCCTAGATAGTTTTGTTATCTCATGAACACGATTTACCACGTGCTATAATAACATCTCATCTCTGTCTACACGGTTGGTTTGCGATTACGTTCATGAGATAAAACAGATTAAGGAATATGTTTCAAGGACATGTCCACTTATTATTAAGGCACACGTTGCATGTATGTATTATCATTTATTATCAGTTTTGATGATAGATAGAGAGTCACCTATAAATCTGTACCTGCTTGTGTAGTCTGCTGATAACATTTGCAAACAGTTTAGACCCAGATCAGGCCCGACATTACGTCGGGCCTGATCTGGATCCAAACTGTTCGACGATCTGAATTTTATTATTGGAAAAATATTTTGAAAACGTTAATTATGAAAGAATTGAGCAATAAAAAATATTCAGCATGCAAAAGTAGCAAGAAGTTATATTTCAGACCATGTATGATAAAGTCAATAGGGGAAAACGTTTCTCTATCTCCCAACATAATACATGTGATAGTTTTATCAATGGATTTTAGTGCTAACATGTATGCGGGAAATGTCATGTGAATAAATAAATGTGCTGAACCATGTGATAAACATAAAATGTACACTGTGACTGGATAACTAATATACTGAGCATCAAAAGAAACACCAACAAGGTATACGTCGACATTATTTGGCATTATATGTATATGCATTTATTTAGGCACTTTTAAATTACTTTTCCGTGCTTATGCTATTAATTTAACTTCCTGTATTTCTTGAAAAGAAATGGTTCATACAAAGAAAAATTCTGCAAAGATAGTTTTCGCTGTAATATAATACAGACACATTTATGAGTAGACTTCCAGATTTATTCTTTGTTTTATCTTCAAGAGAGATTATTTGATGAAAGTTCATTTAAAAAAAATTCTTAAGAAGATGACTAATGTAAAAAACTCGATGGGTGTGTCATAACCACACACAAGGACAGTGTTTAGGAATGACTTTGTTATACTGCAACAGGAAAGTCAAACTCTGCAATAACTATGTGTGTTACGATAAGCTGAGATAATTCTGTAATTAAGGTTTCCTTTTCCATGAAGCTAAGCATGTAATGTTGGCATTTCCACTATAAATGGATCTAATCTGTGAATTATCTGAAAGAAAAAAATTGATATTAAACTTGAGGGTGTTTATTTTGACGTTCAGTATTTTCGTCCGTTCATACGAGAGGCATTCGACCAGACAAGTTTCAAATCAGATTGTTCAACTACTGAGACGAGTTATAATATTGGCATTGTTCATGTTACATGTTTAGATACCCCACTTTTCAATAAACGAAAAAAGGGCGCTGCTTAGGCTGTGTTAATGTGCAGGTTGGGATGCGCCTTTATTGTTCGCCTACATCAAAATAAGGTTTTCTCAGGAGTAGGCAACTACTATGTGTGTGTGAACAGTAAAAGCTCACAGAAACTTTCCAGTCTCGTCTGATCCCTCGCTGGTTACACATGCGTTAATTCTCAAATTATTATATGCTAGCTGAAGTACATGCAATATTCATAACCAAGCGTAGTGGATTGCGTGCATTAAACATTAAGAATAGTTTATATATGCAACGATGACAAAGCCATCTTATAAAAGACAGTGTGATGTGATAGAAAAATGTGACAAAATAAAAGGAAATAGAAATGGCGTTAAGTGGGCTATAGGTTAGTATATTAGAATATATTTTAATAAATATACATGTAACTAGTAATGGAACGATTAAACTTAAATCTACAGCAATGAGGTTGAAATGGATCAACAGACTTACAATGTAGCTATATGACATTTTTATTTGGGTTTGAAAGTTAACTCATTAAGCGCTGAATTTATCATTTTTAAATTTTTTGGTTGATCACAATCTGACACTGAGGTTATAAAACACTTTTTTCCTGCTCAACTTAATTGAACATATAAGTCCAAGTGCTCATAAAAACTAAAATACTGAAATATACAAAAAGGTTCCCTGCTTAAAACACTCAGATGTTGTATTTATCCTGCTTATAGATGCTGTATTTGTCCTGCTAATAAATGCTAAAATGCCAATAATTGTTGGCATTTTAACATTTATGAGCAGACTAAATATCATGCTTAGCTTAGTTGAGCATGAAAAGATTTATAACTTCGGGGCCTGGAATGATCAATCCAACAAACAAATATTTCCTAATCAGACTGCTCCTGTTATCTGCCAGCCTGGGACTAATAGGATTTGCAATTTGCTTGCCAGTGCATTTCCAGTATCAATAATCAACGAGTTAAATACCTGTGTATCATAGATGAAGGTTTAACAGGGTCGTACTTGATTCACCTGTCCGGAGTACGCTTTTTACTCTGGACAGGCAGAATTCCAATCAAGTATCAGAGAACAGCTGTGCAAAGGCTGTTCCGAGTACACCACCGTCCGAGGTGGTGTGGTCGGAGTAGAGAGGTCACGTGATCAAACCAAAATGGCTGAAAGGTTGAATGGCTGAGAAACTCTTTAAAACAAGAAACTCTATACAGGAATAGTGCCAGCAAGACCATTTCCTGCATAGAGTCGACTCGGAACTGCTACTTTCATCGTTCATGAAGTAGAATAACCATTTTTGTTTATTGCTCTGCACATGTTCTGGCGTACTTGATTCATAGAGTAACTACGGAGTACGCCGAAATGTTCTGTCTCACTTGATTCACATCATCTTCTGGGAGTACTCTGAACACACAGACAGTATGAATCAAGTACGACCCAGGTATGACAAATAGGCCACTGGCTGGATATGGTTTACCTCCCCCCAGGGGGAATTTCGTAGACCATATTTTTCTTAAAGCCCAATGTCATGCAAGGAGTTTGAAACATGTTAGCCCTCTGACAATGGCAGCGTTAAGCTGTAACAGCCTGTTACATACGTTACCCTACAAAATATTTGATAATTAAAATTCTTTTTAAGACTTAAAAAAGTGCAAAAGATAAGGTAAGATTTCCAAATTATTTATTTTCTAAATAAGCTATTACTGGGCCACAGATAATGACATTTGAAAAAAAATATAGTCACCCCCGATGTAGAGTATGTTACATTTTTTCATTGAACCCCCTTTTAAATGATAAATGCATCTAATATAGTTTGTCTTAAATCTTATTGAAACCAGTTTATGTTCATTAATTTGATATTATATTAAAGATTTTTTATTTAACTTTTCAAAACTGCAAGCATTACGTTTCTATCTTATATACTTTTTGAGTTATAAGATGTTGAACATGGTACCCCCATATCAAGAAAAATTTAACATGTAATTCTCCAAGCCTCGCGCTGGCTATTGACCCTTCTTCTCCCCAGGGGAATTTCGTACACTATGATTTCCAGATACAACATTATATAAGCCACAAAATGAAATATGTTAGCCCTCTGAGAGTGGCAGCGTTAGCGGGTAACATCATGCTACGTACGTTATCCGTTAAATAACATTAAATTGTCTCCAACATGACATATTCACACTTTTTTTTTAAAGTCTGGCACAGGTTTAAGAACTTCTTATTGTACAGTTACATAATTTTAGCATTTATTTTATAAATGTCTTGAGTTTTTGCCGTTGTATATGTTACTAAGTGTATCATATGTTATTTCCAAGTATCAGTATGGCAGTTATTGACTGTACATGTATTACATCCATCAGTGAATATAGTAAATATATAAGGCTGCTATTCAAATGAATTAAAGTTCCTTATTATGGTGTATTACACTATTTTACAGCCCAGGTTACATACGTTACTCTCTGAATACCATTTAACATTCAATATATGGTCACCAACACGACCTTCTTGTATTTATTTGCTTGCTGGCACAGGTCCATGTACTTCGTTTTACTCTGGTTCATTTGCTGAGGAAGTAACTCAAAACATAAAATACCATAAACCCTCTTTTCTTTTATAGAGACATCAGATATAGTTGACATAATAATACTCATGGAAAGTTTGTAACATTTAGTGCAATGTGCGAGTAACAACTTAAAAGATCAAAGAAAACTCATCAGGTAGAAGTTATAGAGCAAATTTTCATATATGAGGGTCATCCAATAAGTTCTGACAATGGTCTCATTTCTCACAAACTGTTTTAGTAATCAGAATTCTATTATCCATTGCATGTGGCCGTGGGTGTTGCCTATTCATGTTCGAAATTTGGAGTTTTTATCACGATCTTATCTTATGCTATACAAATTTGTAGATAACACTGTGAGAGTCCATGGCCACGAAAATCACGTTTTTAACTAATTTCTGCTAGAAGTAGAGTTAGATAAATATGCAGTATGTTTCTTTGGAAAGTTATATTAGTGGTTGGTGATGTTGACTGAATACACAATTGACCCATAAAAGCAAATGCCACAATGACATTAACCTAGTTGCTTAGAACGTTCTTGGTTTCTAGGTAACAACAAAAAACTACTTTTTTGCCTCACTTTAAGCGTTAATTATAAAATAGGACATTTTCATTTTGAACACTTAATTAAAGCCATTACGATCAATTTGCGTATTAATAGATACATGTTTCGATAAATCTGTTCTATAGTCTTCTTAACCCATTGAAAATATTAATTTTCAATAAATGCTATATACCAAATATAATACACTATTAGTACAACCCATTTTTAAGTACAATATTTCTTGCAAATATCCCAAAGTTTTATATTTACACACTTCATAATTACTTTTATTAAAAGATCTGTTTCTTGGCTAAATAAATGTAAAATTGCAGTTGTCGAGCTCCTTACCTAATTTACACAAACCACTTTCAAGATAGGGTACTGAAGTACACTGCGATATGAAATAAAAGAAAGTTTTCAAAAGCAGCTAACTACATGAACGAGAGATGTTTTCAGTCTGCATCTTCGTGTGGTAAATATCCTTAAATTGGTGAGTTATACCTGCAAATTTTTTTTTGATATTGCTTTATATTCAATGAAATACTGAGGCTGTCATTTTGGTTAAAATCAGCCTTGATGCTACATTTTATGGCTATGCATTGACACAGTCGTTTTTGCGTGAACGAATACATTGCGAAAATTTATACGAAAGTCATTGGTAACATTTTTTCTGGTCGCTTTGATGTTCATTTGCAAGTAATACAGCCGATTTTAAAATTTCCATATCTAATCTCGGTTATAAAGTACCCCCAAGTACGTCATTTTAGATAAGAATATTACTTAAAAGAATGCCATCTCTGGCTTACACTGAAATGGATCAGACAAAATACCGCGTTTCATCGATGTTTGCATTCAGATGCATTATTTGGACATTGTTACACGTATTTACATGTACATAATCTGGCTGGCTTTTCAGACAATAAAATTATAGGAAACGAAAATGGTATACCACTCAGGTGAGACTATGCTAGATATTGGTTTCAGTTATACTGGTCTTCTGCCTATGCACTGTGTGTATTGAAACTTCGATACAATCAAAATTGTCATTTCCTGATACAAAACCACATTTCCGATTTTCAAAAACCGTGCGCATTTTTGTGTTACGTCCATTGCTTTAAACGACGTCAACGTAAGAGGGGATAACGTAATAAAACTGTTGGCACGAGTAATCGGTAGCGTTCAAAATTTGTAAAGTTATAGCAAATAAAGGGGAAATGAGTCAAAAAACTATGGATATGTGATTCATGCATGTTGAATGTTTGTTTTAGAAAATACAGCATGCCTTTCTACCTTTGTTAAAATGAGTCTTTACAATTTGGAGGAAAATATATGCAGTGTATATTAGTGTGCTTTTTAAAATGCGTTTAACTTATTAAATTTGGACAGATAAAATAATGTTTCATGCACCATTTTAACGGCAACGCTTTGATCTTTTGTTTGGCATATAGCATAAGATCCTAGCGCGTTTGTGGATGGAGTTATGAACGGGTTTTCATTACATATTGAACCGCCCTCGTAGTTGCTGAAGCCTATAATGCCTCTTTATTGTTTGCCTGATAATTATGTCAAAAGTATTTCTCAAGCAAAGAAGCAATGGTTGTGACACACTAAACCCATTTAGTATGAGAAGTTCTTTGCATCTGCGATGTGTATCAGACAAATTTATGAGTGTAATCAGTTACACAGGTACATATTGTGCGTAGTTGTTGTGATCGTTTGCAATGAACATTGGGAACAAGGCATACAGATAGAGATGACATGCAATTCAAAGTTGTTTTTAGTGTCAACACCATCTGAATCATATCCATATACCTTGCCCAGAACTGAGCTGTGTCACAGTGACTGTCTTTCAGAACTTCTGATTTCTCAAAGGGTAAAAGAACTTCCGATTTGAATGCATGGTATCGATACTGTTTATGCGAGCAAACCGCGAAGGTCGATAGAGAAAGATATATTATTAGTTTAAGTCACCATAAATTAATAATAACTTCAATTTATTTCAGCCTTATTAATTTTCTAAATTCTCTGACAGACTTTATACATGTATAGTCAACAACTGCTATACAGATACTCAGAATAACGTATGTATCATTTGGTAACATGCATAACAATTAAAGCTCAAGGCATTTATTAAATGAATAGTTAAAATAGGTAAACCTTGTTATATAAATACATAAAACTGCGAAAGCATGCAAATAAGTAAAAACAGGGCTTGTGAGAGACATTCACTTATATGTTTAATGCTATTTTGAAGGTAACATACATAACATGGACCTGAAAAATAGTGTAAGTGACCATAATAAAGAAATTTATTTCATTTAAGTAGCAGCCTTATAGATTTACTATATTCTTTGACAGATGTAATACACGTGTAGTCAATAAATACCATACAGATACTCGGAAATACCGCAGGAAACACTAAGTAATGTATACAACGGTAATTACTCAAGACATTTATAAAATTAATACTATACTTGACAGCAGAAGAAACGCATACTATTCTACATCAATTTAATGCCAGAAACCCTTATCAAATTTTACCCTAAATGATATGAACATGTTAGAATGGACTTATGCGTTCGTTCCAGACCATTCTATTTGTCATTACACAGTTAATTATTATTGTTTGTTAATTAATGGAAAAAACACTAAAACAGTGCTGTACATTAGAAAAGAAAAGTTTTGTATCCGATTCCATTGCATGTCAAAAGAACACAATGTAACAGATAAGAAAACAGCATAAAACTTTAAAATTCACTGCTGTAGAAATTATACTGCTCATACAAAAATCTTCATTTTTTGTATTTTTGCATTGGTATTGAAAACAAGCGGAATCTTTGGGTGTAAGAAGATCTGGCACAGTTTAATTGATGACAAGTAAGGTACTGTCCAACAGAACCGTTTAAAACAATTGTTTGGGCCCTTTTTTGTCTGTATTAAACACACGTCCGGTTAATTGTCTGATACTGTAGCTAGGCCACAATGGTCCACCTTGAAGAATATCGGACAGTTTAACCTTCATAAGTTGTCTGTATTTCATGATTATTAAGCAGAGTGATTTTCATTCAAATCCGTTCAGCGGTTTTAGGCATACACCATTTCGAAAGTCTTCTTAATTATGAGTAATTTTATTGCGCACAGAGTTACGTCCCTTTATTATCATTATTCCAACGAGCCATCCATTTGTGATGCATTTGATTATACACATCTTCCATACATCAGTGATACCTTACATATCATCAGATCATTATATAAACCCCAATCTATACACTATACCCAATATGCAAAATATGCGTTTCTTTTGCTGTTCAGTATATAAATATGTAACTGTGTTATAAGAAGTTCATCAACCTTTTTAGCATGCAAATATGTAAGAACATGTCATGGTTGAGACATTATCAGGGACGTTTAATGCTATTTTGGGGGGTAACGTATATAACGTGCTGTTACACGTTAACGCTGCCACTCTCAGAGGGCCAACATCTTTTATTTTGTGTCTTACATAATGTAGTTATAGATAATCATAGTGTACAAAATTCCCCCTGGGGGGAGGGGGGTCTATAGCCAGCTCAAGGCCTAAAAGCTACCGTTGTTTGTGCTTGTGTCGACATCTGAGCTCTGTCCGTTCTTTTCCTAACAACAAAAAGAATGTTGTGTGATTGTTCAGTAAATATACACTACGAATTATATTACTGGTGAAAAACTAAAGGGGAACGTTATATTCATTCACAATATAATTTAAACAAAGTAACAAGGCTATACCTGAATTGTTTGCCATTTATATACAAAATGATGCAAGCCAGTAAAGCAAATGAACGTGTATCTGAATATTCAAAGACTAGGTTAGGCATAACAGTAACGTTTTACGGCTGTTGTCACGAGGACAGAAATCAAAACGCCATTTAAATGTGACAGGGGTCCAATTTTTCAGAAATCTCACACAGTTTAGGCCTTCAGAAATCCACTACCACCCAGATATGACTGCACGAAATGGTAGTATAGACATATGATAACCAGAAATTTCAAGGACTTGTCACAAGTGTGTTTTGATCGTTTAGAAAAGCAATTTTAAAATGCTGGTTTTTCATCAAATTGCCAAGCTTGAATTTCTATCCCTGAAGTCTCCATAGGAAAAATAATGCGTTGTTGCATTTTAGTCTGAGGACATTACTAGTCGAGAAAGGGTAGGAACAATGCGCTGACAAGTCTAAGTGATTTGGCAAAAGAAAGGTATCGAAAATCGTGATATATCTAAGATTACCACACATTCAATATTCCCTATTTGTTTTTGTCAAAGGGGAACATTTTACAAATTTGGTAAATTCGAAATTGATTTTTGAGCTTGTTTCATGTGATAAGTCAGTTTTCTTGTCTTTTAATCCGCACAAGTATGTCCAATTCTGATAAGCATAACAATCTGTATTTGTGCATGCGCAATTGCAAAATTTAGTGAATAAAGCTTTAAACACAAAAAAGAAAATAGCCCAGATATCAAAAGAGACAAATTAATTGAGTTTCAATGAATAGTTCGTTTGATGTCTAAGAAACACTACTAAGCTTTAGTACATACTTTTTGTCCTCTACTTTGTCACAAAAGTAAAATATTGTAATGTAGCGTTTTCACTTTGCTCGGTAAATAACAAAAGAGGCTACCACTTAACGGATCAGACTCGGATGTAAGATAAAAAGGTAATAGCAATCGGAAAATTCAAAACTTTGAAATATAGTAAGACAATGGAGGCCGCCATTTTTATTATTTTATTAACTTTCTGTAAATTTGGAAAAGCCAATAAAATCCCCAATTTCATTGCAAACTGTATGGATGTTTTATAAAATCAACTGTTTTCAATAGAAAAAATCAATTAAAATGCAAACAGACTTACAATAAATAACAGGAAAAACTAGTTATTGTATTTATGCATATTTATACCACCCTTACCAACTTTAGCACGAAGTATCTCGTGCTGTGCAAGGTCTACACTGATGTAGGTGATATAAAAAAGTTATACCATGATTGTCCGCCTGTACGTAAGATAATCCACTCGCTATAGCTCGAGGAATATCTCCACGTACAGGCGGAGAACCAATGGTATGAATGATACTTTGTTAGGGTTGTGTGACGCCACGTAATATAAAATGGCTGCCCGCCATATCTTTCAGCTCTCTACCATACAACCATCTATAACTTACTTGTTTGTCATTCTTCCATTTTGAACCTGTTTGCAGCAGATTGCATTGTTTAAAAAAACTCGCATTTTAGATTAGGTTGCTTTCAATGTTGCCGTCTCTTTTAAGCTAACATTTTATGGGGGTTATTGCCTATGACCATTTGTACTCTCACTACTCTAGAATATGCAAAGAAATTTTCATTTAAAAGTAAACCCATTGGATATTTTAAATATACTTAAATTTTTGTAATTTAGTTCACTCACGGTAACAAATCACTACAGCATCACATTTTCTTTAAAATATCATCTGAATATATAAAAAGGTTCAGTATTAACGTCAGCTTATGAGAATTTGATCCGATGCTTGACCAAGCACATTCTGAAGCTATCACAGATAGTACAAAAGCTACTGTCGCCAAAACACATACACTCAACATCACCCAATAGATGATGCCAGTTGGGCTTTAAGTCAATATTTAGAAATTTACGAAGGAATTCTGTGTTTTTGCATCTAATCCAGTCGCCTTGTAATGTAATTATTATAACGTTTTATTCAAGCTTTCATCATGTCATTACATTGCCATTATTTTGCATTCCGCATTTTGGTTTAGGGCATGTGCATGACTTACATGCATAAAATGCCCAAAAGGATGAATTAAAAAATGGTTTTCTTCGTGAATTTACTAATTGCTTCAAAACCTCTGGCATATGAAGTGCAGTTTTCATCATCCATTGCAACATCTGAATTTCAATTATTATATATTTAGGCCATGAGCTGGCTATAGACCCCCCTCCCCTCCCAGGGGGAATTTCGTACACTATGATTTTCTGAAACTACATTATATAAGACACAAAATAAAAGATGTTAGCCCTCTGAGAGTGGCAGCGTTAACGTGTAACAGCACGTTATATACGTTACCCCCAAAATAGCATTAAACGTCCCTGATAATGTCTCAAACATGACATGTTCGTACATATTTGCATGCTGACACAGGTTCATGAACTTCTTATAACACAGTTACATATCTTAAGTATTAATTTTATAAATGTCTTGGGTAATTACTGTTGTATACGTTACTTAGTGTTTCCTGCGTTATTTCCGAGTATCTGTATGGTATTTATTGACTATAGGTGTATTACATCTGTCACAGAATATAGTAAATCTATAAGGCTGCTAATTAAATGATTTAAAGTTCTTAATCATGGTCGCTTACACTGTTATTCAGGTCCATGTTATGTATGTTACCTTCAAAATAGCATTAAACATTTAAGTTAATGTCTCTAACAAGCCCTTTTTATACTTATTTGCTTGCTTGCACAGGTTTATGTACTTCTTTAACAAGGTTTACCTATTTTAAGTATTCATTTAATAAATGCCTTGAGCTTTAACTGTTATGTGTGTTACCAAATGATACATAAGTTATTCTGAGTATCTGTATAGAAGTTGTTGACTATACATGTATAAAGTCTGTCAGAGAATTTAGAAAATTTATAAGGCTGAAATAAATTGAAGTTCCTTATTAATTTATGGTCACTTAAACTAATGATATAATGTGATCTATCAACCTTCGCTGTTTGCTCACATTAACAGTATAGATACCCTGCATTCAAATCGGAAGTTCTGAAAGACAGTCACTGTGAAACAGCTCAGTTCTGGGCAAGGTATATGGGTATGATTCAGATGGTGTTGACACTAATTAGGGCTACAAAGAAAACAACTTTGAATTGCATGTTATCTCTATCTGTATGCCTTGTTCATTGCAAACGATCACAACAACTACGCACAATGTGTACCTGAGTGTGTAACTGATTACACTCATACATTTGATACACATCGCAGATGCAAAGAACTTCTCAAACAAAATGGGTTTAGTGTGTCACAACCATTGATTCTTTGCTTGAGAAATGCTTTTGACATAACTATCAGGCAAACAATAAAGAGGTATTATTCAGCAACTAGAACTAGGCTTCATACTACAGATGGAATGGTGTATTACTCATCACATCAGAGCTCAATATATTGAAACAACTATTCTGTGCACTGAAATGAAATATTCAATCTAGATGCAAAGTAGAATGAGTACTAGAGGCAGTTTCAGGCTTCACCAATCCTTTTAGTTCTAGTTTTGAAGACATTGAACTGTACTTTTTTATCTTTCGGTGTGCCTGCTAAGCCTGGAATAGCTAAGGATCTTATTGAGGCTGATGACATTGGCAGGAAGGCTGTTACAGACTTTATTGACTCACTTTTACTTTAAAAAATCTGTCTTTCACACACCCCATAAAATGCGACAAGCTAATAAAGTTTTGATGCATGCGAGGTCAAGCAAGAAGAAATTGCCCAATTTACAATATGTTCTTAAAAGGGTATCCTTTGGAAGCAAAGAGTGTGTTACGACATAAAGCCGGTCAGGAAGGAAGAGGGGAAATCTTATTGGAAAATTCCTTTATGCGATGACGATGCTACCAGGGAAAAATAATGCACACAACTAGCAAAAACTTTTCAGTACTTTATGTACTAAGAAAACATCAACAACACATTAATATACAATGACACCACCTACGCTGTTATTTCTGGCTAATTGACCATCCTATACTAGAGCAAGTTGCCACTCCAAGATCGTTTCAATTAGAACCAATCTTGGACTGTCTTGTTCTAGATGTACGTCAACTAGTCAGAAATAAGAGACGTAAAGAATATGATTAACATATAGCTTAAGTTCTCATAAAAGAAAAAAAAACAATTGGGCCCTTTAATATTTTAGTTCTCGTATTGACGAGAAATCTCGAGATTATACGCGTCTCGCGAACACTATGTCTTCTAAGCTGCACGTGTGTCTACTTCAGACCATCGGCGCTGAGGTGATCGAACCTGTACTTTGGTCGTCACTGGATTCACGTAATCGTATTATCTGTTACGCGTACTGCTGATCGTCGCTCAAGACGTCAGCATTAATATATATATGTCCTCCTGATCATATCCCCACGTTGGGGTGTCAGAGTCACATATAACCATTCAAGCCGGTTGGCTTCCCATTTGATTGTGCTACGTTGTAACGATTGGGCCTTGATCCACGCTGGTCGTGGCCTGAGGGGGACAACTAATATGTGCCCTCAGGTACTAATCAACGGCTCACCAACATTCAGCCTCCAACGTAGGAGGGGACACAAGAGACGATTCTGCAAAAAACAATCTATATTTAGAATCTCAGAATCACTCTTTTGCGTCAATAATGGGGTTGTTCGTTCGAAGTTCACAAAAATAGAAATAATTTCAGTGGTCTTACTCTTTTAAATTACAGCCTAACCCTATAAGCGCGCGATTAGCCCACACCCGTGGGTGTATGGCTAACGGCTCCCCTGCGGTTAGGATGGATCGGCTCTTCTAAATATCCACACTTAAAATTATATAATAGAGAAGTATTTTTAGTGACTGGCCTATGTCAGCGCTAAACAATACCTCTAATGCCAAACGAACAAACCCATACGTAACAAACTCTTCTATACACTGTCGTAACGTCACCCTGGTTGAGACGCTATCGCAGCCGAAACATCAAGATCCTGTGGCCCTTTTTCCCTTCAAGGTCACGTTATCTAGATAGTTTCGAGGTTTACAAATACTGATACCAATTCTCTTAAAATTCCAGGAAAAAGGTTGAACAGTGTGGTGCCGACGTAACGTTTGGACGTTTACGTCGGACATCACCCTGCCCACGCACTAATTTCGTACATGTATAACGTATCAGTCGTAAACAACTAATTATGACCTCTCGGCAAAAAATATATACATCAATATTGAGAAATTACATTCTGCTGTTTTATGTGTGTAAAACCGTACAATGCTTTCTTACATTTATTTTGGTGTAACACAAAATATTTTACATTTACTTTGGTGTAACGAAAATATCTTACATTTACTTTGGTGTAACAAAAAAAAAATATTTTACATTTACTTTGGTGTAACATTACACCTACCTAATCTCTAAACATACATGTCAGCTATCACCTTATTTATGTAAGTGTGTTGTAGTGTATGCACCTAACCCTTATTCTTATATGCGTCAGATATAACTCGAGGTGACACATACAGGTCGCTACAGAAAGTCGATTATCACTGGCAGTTAAATCGTCTTTCCAACAACGCCGTACAAAATCACAACAATTTAAAATCTAGCTGCTAAAATTGTTTTTCACCTATCGGTCCCTGGTAAATCTTTCAGCATGCCATTATAGTTTTAGGTGCAGGCCCGACATGGCCTGTGGCTACTTTTGTCCGAAATATCCCGACGAGTCCATCCGAACAGCTTTTACTATAGCCGCAAGAATGGTCCCAGCAGATTTTTAGGCAATACGCATGTGCGTAACTTCATACGCAAGTGCGTAACAATCGCTATTTTCACCGAAAAAACGGGACGTTATTGATAACACCCGAAAGAACTCATACACGGAATGCTGGCCGATTCAACAGACGACAAAATAGAAAACGAGTGACTTATTATTTCAATACAATGTAACATGCTAGAGACATCGCGATTCAATGCAATTACAGGAATCGCCATCGCCCTGTCATGTACAATATCAATACAGTAACAATATATATAACTTCACGTACCTTTTATAATAATGAATAGCATCTCTATATCGAACCCTTCAACGGTATGTTTAAAATGTCCCCTAACAAGAATGGGAAATTCCATCCTTTATATATTGAAAAACGCACAAGATTTCCGAGATATTCAAGAAGAATAAGGAAAACGTGCAAGCGTTGATAAATATAGATACAATGAATTCCATCTCAGACAAACCGACCTTTTATTGGGACTATCAATAGAAAGAGTACCGTATCATGATTCGAATAGGTGACCAGGTGCATACCTAAACCAATGCGTATTTGTGCGTATACGCAACCATAGCTGATTCTGTTATTCCAGCCATTCTGTATCGTAACAAAGGCCCTTCCTTTTGGGAGAAAAAGGAATGACTTTTTCTTACGATACACGATGCAGAAACGAAGGAATAATACAGAATAAATATATAATACAACATATATACACGTACGACTTAAATGGCGGACTACCTGGAAAGATAGTCTGCCCCCACATTGTCTTGTCCTCGGATTGCCACAATCATAGACCTGTTTTGTTAAAGCTTTAATGCTCAACACATAAATATGGGGTTGTACCCCTTTAACTTTCATATATGGGGTCGTACCCCTTTAACTTCCTATGAAGTTTTATGTCTTATGACATTTAATATATAAGGCTTAATAGCCAACACCTTTTGCAAAGATCCACATGTTACGCATTCCTATGCCAAGTATCCCTATTAATAACTTCCTCCACAACACAATCTTTGCTCAAATAAATTAACGTGACTCTTCACGTTGCAGCCAACCTCTGTTGCAAAATATATTATCGTGACTTGCTCACGTCAACAGTCTACCGTCATACGTCATGACTTAAATAATTTTACGTGACTCCTCACGTCTATAGTACACCTCTGTGACTAACTACTATGCTATCATAGCTAAAATATAGGTCAACAATCCGAGACAATTGGGTCATTACGCTATCGCACACCTTTAACACTAACACTGACCACTGCTTTCAGTCGTCATATTGCGCCAATAATATGGTATTGGGCAACGTCTACCACTACCATATGAACGTCGTCGTTCTGTCTGGCTGTCAGTCCGTATTGTACGGCTAACTACTGCCTCCTTAGAGGATATGTTTCTCTGGGGTACACTACAACAATGAGTCATTGCGACCTTTATATTGTGAGTTGTCCTTTGACAAATGGCACAAGATCTACAAAATTGAGTTACCTCCCTACAAACACCGGGCCAATAAAATTCATCTAAGACCTTAGATATAGTTTCCTTTCTGCCTCTATGATTTACCACCTTTCGTGATTCATGGGCTAAATTCATAACGCTATGCGTCAAACTAGAAGGAACTACTAACTGAAGTGAAACATTTGCATTTTTCTTAAAATGTCTATAAATTAAGCCATTCCTACGAATGAACTTAGTTTCACCAGTAGAGAAACTGCGACTTTTAGTCACACTACCAGACTCTACCCTTCTTCTAATCTCTCTTAACTTAATATCTGACGCTTGCTTCATAAGTATTTCTTGCCTGTGCTGCCTAATAAACTTATCTGCCCACTTGACCTTTCTATCCTTTCTACTTTTCTTTGACCTCTTCTTATTGACTACCCCCGATGAAAAATGGGTCATATCGGGAAATTTAGACCCCTCAATATTTCCAATGACCAAGTCATGTGCTGGGTCATCAATGCACAATGCATTGGTAGTACCTCTAAAAAACGGACAATCAACATTAATACGGGCCAAAGGACATCTCTGTTTATAATTGTTAATAAGAGTCACACCAGACTGCTTATTTAACATCTGACCATCAGAAACTAAACTTCTCCTTACAACTACCCCTGTACAACCTGTGTCTCTTAAGACCCTAACTTCTTTACCATTTACGGTACCAATCGCTGTCGGCAACCTTGACAGTGGGAAATGACAAGTACCCTGGCTATCCTTGTGGGGTAAACCTCCCTTTGAAAAATGGGGAGAACTAACCTTAGCCTGACCTTTTCCTACATCCGAATTTTTATAATCAATCTTACAAAAATTAACCTGATGGTCGGTCCCGTAATAATTGTCATTATGACCATTATATTGATTATCACGTTGGTCAACTCGACCACGATTCCTATAAGAATTGCCTCCCCTATAAGTATACTGGGAATCAAATTCTGCACTAGATGCAACTTTCTTATTATCGGGGTTATTCCAACATTTGTAAGTAGGATGGGGCTTGCCACAAATCTTACACTTAACTACCGGCCTCTGATCCTGTTTGGACTCTACCTTAGGCTGGGCTTGACCTACAACTTTACTTTCTTGCCGCCCCTTATTAATACACAAGGGAACGCCCCCTTTGGCATCGGCGAACAAATCTGCCTCATGGGCTAACTCCCCCAGGGCTTTAAAAGGCTTAGGTTTGAGATATAAATAGAGCTCATGACTGCAACAGTCAAGGAACTGGTCTCGGGCCAAAAAATCACAAACGGCCTCGTAGGTCTTTTCGACCTTAGCCAAACCTAGCCATTTATCAAGGTAGCTCGCTAGCCTACCGCTAAATTGTCTGAAAGTTTCGGCTTTCTCGGGCCTACAATCCCTAAATTTCTTACGAAAAGATCGTTCGGTGAGGTCGAAATTAGTAAGCAGAGCCTCCTTAATCTGACCATAATCCGACTGGTCATCTCTGGAAAGCCTAACGAAGACTTCCAAAGCGCGTCCCTTTAATAAGGCACTTAAGTATGATGCCTACATGGACGGGTCCCATTTATTTGACAAAGCATAACTTTCGAACCTAGTTAAATAGCTATCCATCTTATCCGTATGTTCGTCAAAGTATGGAAGCTTGGGACTCCTAGGATTTGAACTTTTCTCTTTGGGCCCCCAGGGATGCGAAGTGGTCTCGGCCTCGATTTTTTTGAGTTCCACTTCGGCCTCAATTTTTTTTAGCGCAATTTCCTTTTCCATTTCCATTTCCTTATCCTTGCGCGCGGCCTCAATTTTCAATTTTTCCGCCTCAAACTTTAACCTCTCTGACTCCCTATCTTGCTGCCTGCTAATGAAATCCCTCAATTCTTGGCCCTCATAACCTAATTCCCTCGCCAAATCAATGATTTTATCCATTTTAGCCTATTGTTGGGAATGGTATAAGTCAACTATACTGTTGAAAATAAATAAGGGTTCGCTTTGTCCCTTTTAAATAGGTATGGGCTAACCAACGTTCGCGCTGGTAAACTAATAATTTTACTAGGGATTTAATGACGTTACATATGAGTAACGTAAAGTACAACGTATAAGAGATCACCACGGAAAGGTGCCTAGGATATATATCAACTTTAAATAGGCCTTCACTGAACGTATTTGACTAAAAAACGTCATTCATTTTCTCGCATTTATGTCAAGAAATGTATACCTACGCGATATTAATATAAATGCGTTACAGTCAAGTCAACAGTCACTTGTCATAGCAAGACATAATAATTGACTAAAATAATCTTTCTATGGACTTCTTCTAATAATAGAAATCAGTTGAGTGGCGTCACACACTATGACGTCACTGAGGTGATTTAAATTATTAGTACCCTCAAACGATATGAAATTTTCCACATCAGTATCCTTAATTAATAGGAATACAGGGCATAAGCCAATACACAATAATATGGGTAAAATAAAGGTGGACAAGTCTAATAATTAAACTCTGACAAATTTTCCTTGGGTTTTATACCCTATTGGCAATCCACAGAACAAGAAAGTATGGGTCCCCTCAGAATGTTATGTGATGACTTATTTACATGTGTCGCACTTCATCACAGGGGAACGCATGCAATCGGTACTGTGTGTTGACACTCACAACCTTTCTTGTAAAGGAAAACTACTAGTGTGCGCCCGTAGCAACGTCACAGCAGAGAAATTTGCCAATAAAACCTCAAAAATCCCACTTCTGACACCATTGTTACGACATAAAGCCGGTCAGGAAGGAAGAGGGGAAATCTTATTGGAAAATTCCTTTATGCGATGACGATGCTACCAGGGAAAAATAATGCACACAACTAGCAAAAACTTTTCAGTACTTTATGTACTAAGAAAACATCAACAACACATTAATATACAATGACACCACCTACGCTGTTATTTCTGGCTAATTGACCATCCTATACTAGAGCAAGTTGCCACTCCAAGATCGTTTCAATTAGAACCAATCTTGGACTGTCTTGTTCTAGATGTACGTCAACTAGTCAGAAATAAGAGACGTAAAGAATATGATTAACATATAGCTTAAGTTCTCATAAAAGAAAAAAAAACAATTGGGCCCTTTAATATTTTAGTTCTCGTATTGACGAGAAATCTCGAGATTATACGCGTCTCGCGAACACTATGTCTTCTAAGCTGCACGTGTGTCTACTTCAGACCATCGGCGCTGAGGTGATCGAACCTGTACTTTGGTCGTCACTGGATTCACGTAATCGTATTATCTGTTACGCGTACTGCTGATCGTCGCTCAAGACGTCAGCATTAATATATATATGTCCTCCTGATCATATCCCCACGTTGGGGTGTCAGAGTCACATATAACCATTCAAGCCGGTTGGCTTCCCATTTGATTGTGCTACGTTGTAACGATTGGGCCTTGATCCACGCTGGTCGTGGCCTGAGGGGGACAACTAATATGTGCCCTCAGGTACTAATCAACGGCTCACCAACATTCAGCCTCCAACGTAGGAGGGGACACAAGAGACGATTCTGCAAAAAACAATCTATATTTAGAATCTCAGAATCACTCTTTTGCGTCAATAATGGGGTTGTTCATTCGAAGTTCACAAAAATAGAAATAATTTCAGTGGTCTTACTCTTTTAAATTACAGCCTAACCCTATAAACGCGCGATTAGCCCACACCCGTGGGTGTATGGCTAACGGCTCCCCTGCGGTTAGGATGGATCGGCTCTTCTAAATATCCACACTTAAAATTATATAATAGAGAAGTATTTTTAGTGACTGGCCTATGTCAGCGCTAAACAATACCTCTAATGCCAAACGAACAAACCCATACGTAACAAACTCTTCTATACACTGTCGTAACGTCACCCTGGTTGAGACGCTATCGCAGCCGAAACATCAAGATCCTGTGGCCCTTTTTCCCTTCAAGGTCACGTTATCTAGATAGTTTCGAGGTTTACAAATACTGATACCAATTCTCTTAAAATTCCAGGAAAAAGGTTGAACAGTGTGGTGCCGACGTAACGTTTGGACGTTTACGTCGGACATCACCCTGCCCACGCACTAATTTCGTACATGTATAATGTATCAGTCGTAAACAACTAATTATGACCTCTCGGCAAAAAATATATACATCAATATTGAGAAATTACATTCTGCTGTTTTATGTGTGTAAAACCGTATAATGCTTTCTTACATTTATTTTGGTGTAACACAAAATATTTTACATTTACTTTGGTGTAACGAAAATATCTTACATTTACTTTGGTGTAACAAAAAAAAAATATTTTACATTTACTTTGGTGTAACATTACACCTACCTAATCTCTAAACATACATGTCAGCTATCACCTTATTTATGTAAGTGTGTTGTAGTGTATGCACCTAACCCTTATTCTTATATGCGTCAGATATAACTCGAGGTGACACATACAGGTCGCTACAGAAAGTCGATTATCACTGGCAGTTAAATTGTCTTTCCAACAACGCCGTACAAAATCACAACAATTTAAAATCTAGCTGCTAAAATTGTTTTTCACCTATCGGTCCCTGGTAAATCTTTCAGCATGCCATTATAGTTTTAGGTGCAGGCCCGACATGGCCTGTGGCTACTTTTGTCCGAAATATCCCGACGAGTCCATCCGGACAGCTTTTACTATAGCCGCAAGAATGGTCCCAGCAGATTTTTAGGCAATACGCATGTGCGTAACTTCATACGCAAGTGCGTAACAATCGCTATTTTCACCGAAAAAACGGGACGTTATTGATAACACCCGAAAGAACTCATACACGGAATGCTGGCCGATTCAACAGACGACAAAATAGAAAACGAGTGACTTATTATTTCAATACAATGTAACATGCTAGAGACATCGCGATTCAATGCAATTACAGGAATCGCCATCGCCCTGTCATGTACAATATCAATACAGTAACAATATATATAACTTCACGTACCTTTTATAATAATGAATAGCATCTCTATATCGAACCCTTCAACGGTATGTTTAAAATGTCCCCTAACAAGAATGGGAAATTCCATCCTTTATATATTGAAAAACGCACAAGATTTCCGAGATATTCAAGAAGAATAAGGAAAACGTGCAAGCGTTGATAAATATAGATACAATGAATTCCATCTCAGACAAACCGACCTTTTATTGGGACTATCAATAGAAAGAGTACCGTATCATGATTCGAATAGGTGACCAGGTGCATACCTAAACCAATGCGTATTTGTGCGTATACGCAACCATAGCTGATTCTGTTATTCCAGCCATTCTGTATCGTAACAGAGTGCACCAAAGAACTGAAACTAGAGTGTGCATATTTCCTGGGCCAGACTAGCTAGTTTCTGCCATTTAGGCGTCATCAGTGACCCTCTAATAGTTTCAAAGTTCCACAATGAATCCCATGATCCCAAAGGACAAGAAAATAAAATCTACATTATAGTGAAGGGCAGGGAGACGTTCTACCGCCGCCACACAGTCCCAGTCACCAGCTGTAGTGAAGTAAAATATGTTCTTAAAAAGTATCCTTTGGAAGCAAAGAGAACAGCACAGAACTGAAACTAGAGTGTGCATATTTCCTGGGCCAGACTAGCTAGTTTCTGCCATTTAGGCGTCATCAGTGACCCTCTAATAGTTTCAAAGTTCCACAATGAAACCCATGATCCCAAAGGACAAGAAAATAGAATCTACACTATAGTGAAACGTAAACAGCCAGATGAGAGCTTAAAGGAGCGTCTTTGGTAAGCATGACCTTCTTTCTATTGGACATGATGTTGACCTTGGTTTGACACTGCCGTTCCTTCTGGGACCTGTACCATGGCCACTGACAACTCCTGATAGAATTTCACCAAAACTGACAAGTCCAAACTTCAGCATGGCTTGCAATCACACATTGAACCAACATTAGATTGGCCATGTAGTGCTGCACATAACGTTGATGTTAATGCCGTAACTACAGAGCATTATAATAGCTTTTCCTGTCACCTTCATGGATCTGATGGCACCAGTATTCAACCAGGCACTAAAGGCATGGCATGTTGGTTTTGTCACTGATACATATATACAATGTATGAGCAGCAGTCTATAAAGTCTTACAAACATTCTCGCAGAGGGTAACCTGGGTGTTTTGTTCAACAATGGTGTATGCAACAAAAGGTGCAGCTTCTGAATGTCAACAGCATTGGCCAGAATATGGGAGAAGAGATCTACAGTAATACACTGTTTAACAAACTGTGACACTACCAATGTGCCGATGTGTTAGTACCACGGAAAGGTTATTCCTATCATACCAATAGAGAACCCCTCCCCCACTAGTTCATCAACATTCTAAGAAGGGTAGGAAAACAAATAAAGAATTGCTCTACGCACTCATCAGTGATATTAAGCCCTAACATGTGCTATTTATGTAATTGTGAATAAGCTGCAGTACGACATGTTTCTGAAAAAAGTACCAAAGCCATAAACATATACTGTCTATTTCAAATGGCATGAACATGAGCTTACCTCCACCCTGCTTTTCTGTCCTTTAGATGTACATACAAAGATTGAACTATCAAGTCTTTCCTATGAAAACAAGTGAGGCTTTCCAGATATGGACAAAATGTGTGGAAAATAAATTGGAAGGAGATCAAATACCTCTGGATGAAAGAAAACTTGATTGTACCCTAACAAAAGAGCCGCAGAATTATATTTTACATTTTGTGTAATATGGGGTTACTATGTTCAAAACTCATCAACTCAAACCATATAAAAGATAGAAACATTATATTTGCAGTTTCCAAAAGGTACATAAACATTCTTTAATACAAAATGAGTTAGTAAGCACATTCACATTAAAAAAAATCAAACTATATTAGTTTCATAAATCATTTATATAGGAATAATGAAAAAAGTAACATACGTAACACTTTGGGGTGCATATTTGTTTTCAACGGTCCATATCTGTGATGCAAAAATAGCTTACTTGGATGATATAGCCAATTTGGAAATCTTACCTTATGGTTTGCACTTTTCAGAAGTCATGCCATTTACTAAAATTATCAAAGATGTTGATGGGTAATATATATAACTGGCTATTACAGGGTAATGGTGCCATGACTAGAGATCTAGCATATTGCAAAATCCATGCAAGATAAATCTGATAGAGGAGTAACAAGTTATATAAGAAAATTCTTTACAATATATGAAGATTTGCTCTAGACCTTCTACCTGATGGGTTTTCTTTGATCTTTTCAGTTGTTACTCGCACATTGCACTGAATGTTACAACATTTCCATGAGTATTATGTCAACTATATTTGATGTCTCTATAAAAGAAAAGAGGGTACTTTATGTTTTGAGTTACCTCCTCAGCAAATGAGCCTGAGTAAAAAGAAGTACATGGACCTGTGCCAGCATGCAAAAAGTACAAGCAGGTCGTGTTGGAGACCATATCTTGTATGTTTAATGGTATTCAGAGAGTAACGTATGTAACCTGGGCTGTAAAATAGTGTAAGACACCATAATAAGGAACTTTAATTCATTTGAATAGCAGCCCTATAGATTTACTATATTCACTGACAGATGTAATACATGTATAGTCAATAACTGCCATACTGATACTTGGAAATAACATATGAAACACTAAGTAACATATACAACGGCAAAAACTCAAGACATTTATAAAATAAATGATGAAATTATGTAACTGTGCTATAAGAAGTTCTTAAACCTGTGCCAGACTTTAAAAAAGGTGTGAATATGTCATGTTGGAGACATTATCAGGAAAATTTAATGTTATTTTGCGGGTAACGTACGTTACATGATGTAACCCGCTAACGCTGCCACTCTCAGAGGGCGTACATATTTCATTATGTGGCTTATATAATGTTGTATCTGGAAATTTAAGTGTACAAAATTCCCCCTGGGGGAAGTGGGGTCTATAGCCATCGTGAGGCCTGGAGAATTACATTTTACATTTTTCTGTGATATGGGGGTACCATGTTCATCATCTAATAAGTCAAAAAGTATATTAGATAGAAAAATAATGCTTGCAGTTTTGAAAAGGTAAATATAAAATATTTAATGTAATACCTAATTAATGAACATAAGCTGGTTTCAATAAAATTTAAGACAAACTATATAAGATGCATTTATCATTTAAAAGGGGGTTAAATGAAGAAAAATGTAACATACACTACATCGGAGGTGACTAT
This sequence comes from Loripinus fragilis, assembly GCA_964019695.1. NCBI lineage: Eukaryota > Metazoa > Mollusca > Bivalvia > Lucinida > Lucinidae > Loripinus > Loripinus fragilis. The sequence continues at coordinate 53,201,064 of OZ026520.1, forward strand.
ATTTGTTTTCAAATGTCATTATCTGTTGCCCAGTAATAGCTTAGTCAGAAAATTTGCAAAATCCTTGCAAGACATTGGGCTTTAAGAAAAATATGGTCTACAAAATTCCCCCTGGGGGGCGGTTAACCATATCCAGCCAGTGGCCTAATTAGTTTACGTCGATAAACAGTGTAAGTTATTAGTTAAAGTTGCTGTTACTCCATCCAGAGTCGTTGTCTGGATCTGCTCTATGTTTTGCATTGGAAACTGCAAGCAGCTAGACATTATGGTTTCATTTAAAGCAACTAGATTGCGAATGAGAATATTTACGCATAATATCCCAAAAGGAAACTAAAGTAAACAGTGTAGACTCAGGTGATGTTCCGCAGATTGGGGGACCTCACCAGAGTCTGTATTTTCATTCTTTACTGTCGTAAAATGCAATACTCTGCAATTTAGATAATTTGAAAACTTGATGTGCTTCCTCTCATAATGTTTACTATGCATTTTCAACATGATTAAACACTACAATTTATTACATACTACTTTCGTCGGCAATTATGGGAATACTAGCGTAAATATAAACTTTCTGACGGTGCATTTGAATAGATGTTGTGGGCTTATTTCGGAAAATACTCCTGGCATTAATGTACTTTCAGGTTTACTTATTGTGGCACTAGCAATAGCGACCATCACCACCGTTGGATTGACCATATACATCTCGAAACAGAAGTCTGATGGCTGCCACTCACCAAGTTCATCTCGTGTTAGAGGTAGAGGCGGAGGCGAACCCCCGCAGTCACTTCAACAACAGAGTAAGCAAGTTCTTAACATCGCCCATACTTGGAAACAGATTGTATAAGCCCTTACCATTGTCGCATATTATGTACAAGACACCCTTTCAACTTCCATTTAATATTTTAGCCCTCGTCAATTCAGTTTTTATAATGTATTTAAAAGCAGAATGGAAACGTGTGTAGATTCTGATCAACTGGCTGTTCATCAGTGTCCTCACAGTTTTCCACTCTAAGTCAACAGTTTTCAAAGTAGGATATATCCAGTTTTTGAGTGGTAAGGGTCAGCAGTCGGATGGCGTATTAAAGGTAAATATAAATTTGATTTAAATTATTGCCCTTTTTATGAACTAATACTAAAACATTGTCAGAACAGTATCTTATACATTATTGGAGCTTTTTCTTGAAACTTGCTCAGTTTATTGGGGTGATATTTGGTTTGGCTGATTAACTTTGATAAAACCTAGAGAACTATTTCAAGAGGTTTGGTCATTGGTTACTCTTAAGGAAACGGTTACTCAATTATACAGAGCTTCTTTCGTAGACAAATAAATTGAAAGCGTAGGAAAATGTATGGTGGCTAGAAGACTAAAATCAGTGTGTTGCCCGAAATTAGCTACACTGACCCAAAATGAAAACCTTGCATAGTATTCAAAAGTATATATTTTAATGATAAATTAATTTTCAGGGTTGATTTTTTTCGGTCATGGAATCTTCAATGCCTTATTGATATCTCTGAAAAGAATTACTGGATGAAAATCAGAAATTGCATAAGTTTATGAATAATTCAGTTCAGAGGGGTAAAAAGGAAAATTTCTAACAAGAATTAAAACAGTCACACAGCATTAGGAAACAAGAAATTACTGACTGCGTGCTTTAAGTCATGTTTAAAAGATCACCAGTAACCAGTGTGACCTCCATTTTTACGAATGCTTAGCAGAATACGTCGCCTCATTGATTTTACGTAACGTTGTATGAGCAAGTTAGAGATACGTTTGTCATTCTAAAAGAGGTGCATATTGGAGTCATTTATCGCATCCGTTTGATGATTAGATCTTGCCTACCGACCAAATTCATCCTATGCGTGTTATATGGATTTTATAGCCCAAGGCAAGACGTTGACGTTATTTTGAGCATGTACTTGTGTGGTTATTTAATCTTTGTATGAGTTAACGTGTTAACGCTTTAATGACATAACGTTGTCACACGTCTTGCACGAACCCTTACAGACCCAGTGCTGTTGTACCGGTTCATAAGCTTATGAATAGTCTGTCTTGAGCAGCCGAAATGATGCGCAATATCATTTACCGTAGACCCCGCCTTGAGCATGCCAAATCTTTAATTCTTTGAACTTTTGAAAGACGTGCCGTCACTAAATGCAAGCGTTTTGTAACAATAAATTAACTTTTTATTATCAGTACTCAGCTGCAAATGATTTCTTGTCGATTTTAAAGCTGTTAGTGAATCACTTGTTCCTCAGCTCGTGCAACGTAATGAATGCGTTTTTCAGGCGTTGACGCTTGAATCTACCTGGGATTTGAATAGAAATTGCATAATCGTTATCCGCGACGAAATCTCGATAAGCATGCGTAAATCATACAACGACATGTATACTAACAAAACAGCTATTCAAAGAAATAAAGTGTAAAGTTTTTATTTTGGGTCAGTGTATATTGCGTCATATTAAGTTTAATATGGAATATTTTAACAAAGTAAGGAAGAATGCATAGATCAGGAGTCGATACAATCAAGTAATACACCCTACCCAGGAGACCGAATGCAAAAGTGACAAAAACACAAGTAAACAAAACACACTTGTAAGAGAGCCAAGAGGTCAGTCCTTTACCAGCATGTGGCCAGAAGGCTGATAGAAACAGACATGACAGTATGGCAAAGACAAACACAAATAACATAAACTATCCACAAACGACACATCGCCTTGAAATGGTCAGTAAGAAAATTACTGGAGGGTTTAAACTAGTTAAATTTATGATACCAACCTAACCCTTAATTCTTATGTGGATAAAGACACATAGATGTTTGGTTTGCATGAAAGATCCATAACTTATCCAGACGCCCAGTACATATAAATCAAGATAAAAAAAGAAGAACCGTGATTGGGTTGACCACCAAGCATGCAGTCTGCTGCAATACATTACATTTATATTAATGTTAAAACCAGCCTTTTCATAATGAGAAATGATTTAAAAAAAATGCGATGATTTTTTAAGTGCTTACAATTTTCTTTGATTTAAACGTTTAACGTCTCTTGCACAAGAAAGATTTAAGTCCGACATGGAATTTAGATATCAAATCATAGTATCGATGATAAAATTTTGAAAAAGTTTTGCGAAGTTTATGAGACTGCTGGCCTTGTTTAAGAAGTTTCCTGAGTAGTAACAGTTTATTGTGAGTGTTAAAGTCAGCAACATGGATGGATGCTCTAGCAAATCGGAAGAGTTGAGAAATGGTTGAAGAAGTTGAGAAAACAGGCTAAATGTCTTTGCTTAAGGTCGAATTGAGCCATTCCATGACAAAAAAACAAAACAAATTTGTATGATCAGAAAATACCGCAATCACATACAGCAGACCAACCCACGGCACCGCGAGGAAGAGTCAAGGAACACAGACACAAGACAGCAGGAAGACAAAGTAAAGCAACCAACCAGTTCTCTCTTCCCCATCACTATGATTGCAAATTGTGAAGGACATAAAGAACTGAATAACAAAACAAACACCAAGTACAGAACCCCCACACATAATAGGAGCCACAATAACCTAGGAAATAACAACAGAACTACCACAGCAGACTAAGCCACAAGGGCTTAAATGCATTTTACTGGTACCCAATCTTCTCCCTAAACTCCATTGCTGTTAAAACAAGGACTGTTTTGCTCACATGGTGGCTTCCTAACTATTGCAATGTATCATCACAGAGAAGCAATCTAAAACCAACAAAAATATTGTTCACAAAGCGAAGACTCAGATCAGCCAGGATATCCGCCTAGTCTGATCAGAGTCTTTGCTGTGTACTCAGTGAGTACTGACTAAGGACATGCTTTCTTCGTGTTGACAGCAAATACCCTGATACGATGTCTATGACGATTTGAGTCTGCTCGTGGTGCACAGTCATAGTGTTTGTTTCTCATGCTATGACTCAATGTTATTATGTTTGCAACATGGGTATTCTAACATGCGCGGTTCCAGAAAGTTTTGTCAGAGGGTGTTTAACTTTGACAACGTTTTAGTTTTTGCATTTTTTTAGTTGATGAGGGGAGGAAGGTTCCAAATCCCACTATAAGCGGGCCATCATCGGCCATCCCGCGAAACGCCCTTTAATGGCTTAACAAAGAATTCAGGCTTGATAACCTTGTAATTGGTCAGGTGATCCGGACCAGTATTGTAAAAAAATCCTATAATTTGGTGATTTTTTTTGAGAGGGGGGGGGGGTCCAGACCCCTTGTCCCCTCTCAGTATCTGCGCTCATTCCAAGTATGTAACCCTCGTCACGTCTAAAAGATTTACAATGTGAATAAATAGCCTCTCTTAGAATCGCAAATTATCTTGTGAATGAGAATGGGGAGGGAGTAAAGAAATCAAGATACCTTGCCAACGTAGAGACCTTACTAAACAAATCAAGTCACATTTGCGTTTCTTCTACAATAAAATTCCAGTGTTAAAAATGCTAATCACTTGTTAGATTCGCCATTTATTGCAATTGTTTAGTGGATATCCAGGAGCACTTTACGATGTATTTTCACAAATAAGCTGACATTCTTAATATGCTGTCAGCACAGCAGGGACTGTACAGAATATGAAACCTGTGCATTATTGCACATGTTTCATATTTTGTACATTTCATGCGGTTGTACAACTATTTACTGAAATAGTACTGTTAAAGTAGATGTTTTTTTTCCACAGGTAACAATGCTGATGCTGGAACAAATACAGAATGGTTTTATGGATTTTATGAAACTAAAGAGATATTTGATGTACGTATTTGAGTCACCAATGTTAAAATGGTTCTTCTTGCGTATGTATAAAGTAGTTTTTTTAAAGTGAATGCTAAAATGCCAAGTGTGTTCCGACATTAGTCTTGATCTGGTCCCTTATTTTCATACAAAAGGTATACATAACAAATTTAAATTAAATATGACGTGTATTTCATCGATTGGCTTTCAAAAAGTATATTTCACGAATGGCTTAGCCACAAATGAAATTTACTCGTATTTTTTGCACTATCCAAATTAGAATACATGTTATTTTCAATTTATGATAAAAGTTGAATTTTCTTAATATTGTATACAATTTAAAAGCTTATAGACTTCGAGCTAAAAAAGGTCCTGCTCCCCCCCCCTAGGGAATTTTGCAGACATATCCTATCTTAAAGAAAATTTCAAGCCGCATCTTTTAAGAGATGTTTGCACTCTGTGCTCCGGGGCGTTAGTCTCTGACAGCCTGTTACATATGTTACTGTAACAAACTAAGGAAAAAATCAAAATGAAAGTTTGAGCTACAGAAGGAAGACATTTAACCATCTAATTATTCAAATTTCTTATGTAGTTTGCAAGCTGGATGCCTAAGCTACATAAAAGCAGCATTTTAAACAAAATTACAGCCTTCAATGGTGTTATATGCGTTACATAGGTTAAATTTCCCTTTGAAAGTTTAAATCGTGACTAACATCATTCATTTTACAGACGATTTGTGCATTTTTACAAGTGTTTTTAATCTTAGTTTACTAAAGTACTCATTTGACTAATAGAAAAAACAAAGTTTGCTTTTCTATCTCAAATATTTTGTTTTATATGAGCTATTAAACAACCCTACCCCCAATTTTAAGTATCCAATTTTGGTATCTATTATTGAAGAAAAAATATATGAAAATATTTGACGCTCGTGGATATCTTACATTTTTGGCACTGTCTTGCTAATGCAATAAATAATCATACATTTGCAAGTTTGACATCAGGGTCAGAGCACTTATTAAAGTATGTAACGTATGTTACATGGCATAATGAATGAGCAAGGAAATTTTCTTGGAAGTAAGAGATGATATTTCAGAAAAATACGGTTTTTCACATGTTTTCCTATTAATCTCTAGCCTCTGGTGCCTTAGTCTTAGTAATTACAGTCATTGCTGATAACAAGCCCTTGGAATTGTGTTATCTATGTTATATATAACCTTTGTAATCACATATTTCCTAATGCCTATAATATTAAAATATATAGACATATAGATAGAAAAAATTAGTTCTCATTTAAATGACACAATTTAATAAATATTCCTATTAAATAAAATTATTCAAAAACAATCTTTATTCAAGTCACCCTCACAATGTCTATCATTGTGTCTGCTTCTATTGCAAAATAATCACCCATCTCATCACAACCAGTAGAATCATGGCATTGTATTAGGACTGCAAACTGAGTACAACCCTGTTCCTCTCCACCCCTTTGGGAATTGTGCAGACATATCCTACCTTAAAGAACAATTCAATCTGCATCAAATAAGAGATGTTTGCACTCAATTAACTAGGGGTTTAGCCTGTAATGGTATGATACGTATATTACCATATCAATTTAAGAATAAATGAATTTAAAGTCTGAGAAACAGAAAGAAGACATAAAACTATCTATTTGTTTGAATTATTCATGTAGTTTGCATGCTGAATACCTTTGATACATAAGAAAAGATTTTTTAACAAATATACAGCTTCCTATGGTGTTATATGTGTTACATTAATTAAGATTACTTTTTAAAATTGGTAATTGTGTCAAACATCACTTATAAGCATTTCGTGTGATCCTCCTCTTAAGCCATCAAAAGACTTAATTTTCTTTGTATGTGTGGCCAGTGTCAGCGTCAAACAACTTGACTCAGCCAAACTTGAATCCTTAGCAATCTTCAAAAGCAGAAACAGCATGTCAGTGTCATGGGATCAAACACCTGATTAAATATGGGTTTAATGCCATTTCACATATATGCATACAATGGAGTATGACTCTGGTATATATCTCTTCCTGTGAAGTGGCAAGAGCAAACTAACTGCAGCTGCCTCTGCATCCATGCTAGTCAAATGATAACTTTGCTCTGATTTTGCAAAATCTATGTCTCTACCGTGTACCTCTAAGAATACTTTAAGATTTCTGACATTGGTCAAACAGAAATTTGATAGGCTGCTTTTTTGCATCATTTGCCATGAAACCTATCCAGTCTTTTGATGCTTAAGTCCTCAGGTCTTAGATCAATAGTATTTTGCTGTGCCCAAAAAACTTTATAAGTTTTCTTTAGTTACAATGTTGACCCTTGATGGTTTTGGCAGACCGTCTGAAACAATTTCTGTTACAACTTGAAAGTTATCTGGTATAAGAGAAAGAATATGAAGCTGGACATTGCCATCAATTATGTTTGCAGTTGGTTGTTTTTTTATGTCAGTACATTGAAGCATGTCTTAAAATAATGTAAAACCTATCTCAGTTTTTGCAGCCATATCATTAGCTGTTGCATTCAAAAGAAGGAAAGTGGACTATAGGTAGAATGGGATAACCAGTAGTTCTATATTATGCTCTATGGAAGATTTATACAATGTACAGAGTAAACAAGTTGATAAGGTGCCTCATTTCATGATCAATTGATTACACTTGCCTCTGACTGTGTAATCAAAAAGGATGTCACGACAATGCCCTTACTCATTTATTATGACGAGTTATATATGTTACATCCTTGAATAAGCGCTCTTATCTTAGAAACTTAGTGAATCATTGAATTGAAAGGGTCTAATTTGCGCTCTTTTCATCCTGCATTTCATTGCTTTACCTGCTGTGATACATCTAGTTCGTTTATCTGAAGGAAAAGAGTTACCTAGGTTTCAGCACTTCAGAAGTACTAAGACTTCAAATAAGATTTTGAAGGCTTGGGGAAAGATAATAAGTGCAGAGACATTATTAGATGAAAATATGTAGGTTTCATGTATGGAAAGGCTACATTTATAAAGTTAACCAGCTAAGATATGATTCTTTATCACAGAAATATCAAGGTACATCAGTCCAGGTTCTCATTGCTCTTAATGGCATAGTTTTCCTCCTTGTAAAGCTTTAGTCTTTCTCCTACTTGCAGAGTATCACTTGAAACACATACTCAAAGAGCCAACTATTAGGAATTCATATCAGTTTCCGAATGTTCCAAGCCATAAATGGCAAAATTGGAAAGTTGATAATGGCTCATCAATTTTGAGTGGACTGGTGGTAAAATTTTATATTAGTAAATGATTGAAATATTGTGTGATGATTCTACTAGTTGCAAGGAGGCTTGTGATACCCGGTAATAATGATTACCACAGAAGCAGACAACGACAAACGTTTAACATGAGTGTTAAATCGATGAGAAATAGTTTGGACCATTTCATTTATTGTATTTTCTTGTAAAAATGTAAAACTATCTTTTCTATTTGTGGCTCTATATTTAGCATTATATGCACAGTATTAGGAAATATGTCCAAAAGGTCATTGATAACATCTGTAACACCAGTCCATGGGCTTGATAATCAGAAATGAATATAATTCCTAGTGTTTTGGCACCAAAGACTTTTAAGTACACATTAAGTGTCCTGATCTTTAACTTAATGACATCTTGAAGATAAAAGAGCAAGACAGACTAAGAAAATGAAAAATATCCACACGCTGTAATCGCTTTCATGTGTTTTACTTAAACGGTAATAACAAAATTCGCTTGTCTGTAAAACTGGGAGTAGGGCTGTGTATTAGCTCCTAAAAGACAATATATTTAAGATAGAAAAGCAAACTTGGTTTTTCCTATTTTATCAATTGAGTATATGTTTGTAAAATCTAATAAAACAGTTTAAAACCAAGTCATAGTAGTTGTTTAACTACATGACGATAGCCACAATTATAGCTTTTAAATTATAATTAGGTTCATGTAACGCACATAACACCACAGTTAGCCATGTTAATGTTAGACAGCTTCCATATGTAGTAAAGACATCCAGTATAAAGACTATAAGAATGTCAATTTATTAGATAATTTTAATGTCTTCTTTTGGTAGCTCAAACATTCAAATTTCTTATTCTCAAATTGATATAGTAACATATGTAACAAGCTGTTACAGGCTAACGCCTCGACTTACAAAGTGCAAACATTTCTTATTAAATGCACCTTGAATGGTTACATAAGATGTAATTTGTCTGCAGAATTCCAAAGGGGATTAGGATGGAACAGGCCCTTACTCAGCTTGATGTCAAAATACTGTTTGATGATTTTACTTATCACGCTAACATATGTAACGCTCTCTAATCTTTAAAACTTGATGACAACTTGCAGATCTATAAGTCTTTATCATAGGAGCCAGTTTAAAATCCCTAAACAATGTAAGATATCCAACAGCTGCGAGTTTTTTTCACAATTTTAGCTCAAACTTTCAAACTACATTTCCTTTATTTGATATAGTAACGCATGTAACACGCTGTTTCAGACTAACGCCCCAACATAGAGAGTGCAAACATCCCTTATTCGATGCAGCTTGAGTTGTACTATAAGAAGGAATATGTCTGCAAAATTCCCTCGAGGAGATTAAAACATTTTTAGGCATATCTTACGTAAAGAGAATGAGCTTGCCCATTTATTACATCAGGTAACATATGTTACAGCCTCTGATATTAAAAATTTTGCAACAAACTTGCAGATCTATGAGTCTTTTTATATAAGCAAATAAATCCCAAACAATGAAACACATACATCAACTGCAAATATTTTTTAACTATTTTTACTTTAGTTTTAATACCAAACATTTTTCCTTAAAACTGGGTAGGGGTAGGGTTGTTTAATTGCTTATTTCAGAAAAAATATTTAAGCTAGGGAAGCAAACTTTAATTTTTCTGTTAGCCAATTGCATAAGCTAGTCAGACATGGTTAAAAACATTTTGCAAAACACACAGAGAGATTGTGAATGTAAATGATGTTAGCCACACTTGCAAATTTTAATGGGTCATCTGATTTATGTAACGCATATGACACCTTAGGAAGCCGCAATTTTGTTCAAATGGCTGTCATATGTAGTTAAGATATCCAGTATGCAGACTGTATGAATGATTTTTAAAAATAAATATTTTAAAGTCTTTAATTTGTAGCCCAAACTTTCAATTTACTTTTTCTTAGTTTGATTAAGTAACGTATGTTACAGGCTCTTACAGACTAACGCCCCGGAGCACAGAGTGCAAACATCTCTTAAAAGACTCGGCTTTCAATTCTCTACAAGATAGGATATGTCTGCAAAATTCCCTAGGGGGGGGGAGCAAACCCATTCTCAGCCATCCGTCTATTAACAGATGTTTGCACCTCAGTATAACGTCAGATATGATCACACATTGCGTCACATTTATGATGACATTGCGTAAGGTTGCTTTCTTTCAATAGCATGATGGGCATGAGTAACTAAAGTTTAATGAAGCAAAGCCTAACAATTTATAGTCTGGTGTAGGGACTCGAATTTTTAGGTCAAAATTCACCCATCGTTAGAAAGGATGAAAGTGGTCTCAAAATTTAGTTAATTATGTCTGCTTTCAATATCCGCCTGTTGACACTTCGAAAAAGTGTAGCGTCATACTGTAAAATGGGCAGATGGGTAGATAATTCTATACCATGCATGTCAGAAAGTTGCAAGATAGTCATTTAAAAGATAAAATCGACACGTTTTCATACTTTTTAAGCCCCGAATGATAATATTTTTTGAAAGTCAAATAAATTCTAAGGAGACTCATAATTTTAAAAAAATCATTGAGGTCGTCTTGACGTTAATGATGTCACGTTATGTAATTCAATCCTCCAAAATCGTTCAAATAAACTTTTTTTCACATTGATTCCTGAGCTGGATATTCATTATTTTATTAAATCTTTTTCGTAATCAAGCCTAAAATTGTCTTAGCTTTTCAAATATATAATCGGTTGATTCCTACTATTTATACGAAAAAAGTTATACCGCTTTAAAGGTACCAATCCCCTTGCGGGCAATCACAATATTTGACGTGTTTTCATAAAAGACAACACTTGGAGATGTCAACCATCCTGCATAATAATGCCAAGTACTAAATATTAAAAGTAAAGGAAATGCTGTGTGCTATCAAAACTCTCCGATTGTCGTTATAACGTTTCTGACTACAAGCTACGATGAAAGGCTAACGTAACTTAGCCGTTAGTTACATAACGTAACGCCAGTTAAAGGAAATAATAAAAACCTGAAAACGATTTTCAAAGCAGCCTTCCTGTATTTGCGTAATGAATTGAAATATACAGCATATGAGTGATGACTTCTCATAGAAATACTAAAATGACATAGAGGGAACACCATCCATACAGGGATTACTGATTCTGACCGAATATGTGCGTATAATATGACGTCATATAATTAATTATAGCAGCATGTAGTAAAATAAAGTTGAGCATCGCTAAAACGTGCTGTTCTCGTTTTGATTAAAATATGAAGCGGATAGTGCATTTGGTTTATTTTATACTATTCGTATAATCATCTGTCCGCATATCCGTATGTCTGTCAGTAAATACACATACGCATGCATCCGTGCATACGCATAACTGATTATGTCTTCGTATGCGGTGTACTTATATCATCAGGAAGCAGGTTTACAAAAACAAAACAAAACAGCAGTTACTGTTATACAAGCCTTTTCATATGATTTCCACAGAAACAGACTTAGTGAACTGCCTTTGACGCCCAGGGCAATGTTTCATGTGTGCCAAATTGTTCATTCGGATCCCCTAAAGGCGGAAACAAGTTATCCTAAAAAATAAACATGTTTTGGGCTATGTGAAAATGCAGTATCCATGTCAAACACTAATGCGATTTTCAAGAATAGGGCTGTTACCTACAAACCCGTTCATATCTTAACACCTACTAACTCTATACTACTAAACTTGAAAACAAATTAAAGCTTAGATGTAGGCCTTTCACCGCATAATCAGATATATATAAAAACGTTTTTTTAGTTTAATTTGAATATTAATGAAAAAGTTAAAAATTGTGGAAAAATGATGAAAACATTCAGCGATTCATTTAGTTATACCATAGTGATTCCATTTGACAAGTCCTTTTGCACCGGGGGGAGGGGGATAGTTAACCAACTATGAACTCCAAGGACAATTTGTATGGATGTCAAATTGTTCAATTGGACCACCAAAAAGCAAAAATATTTTCCTCAAAATATAATTGTTATGTTAAAACACATGGTTTCCATGACAATCAATAATTTAAAAGCAATCCTAAAGAATGGGATATACCTACAAAAATATTCATAGCTCACCAGAACGCATTTTAGTATACAAAACCTGGTACCAAATTAATGCTATGTCGTAGTGGTCCGATTTGCAAAGTATAACTGTTAAATATTCATATATTTAATGAAAACTTTAGTAATGAGACACAACTCGTAGAAAAAGTCAAGTTTTACCTACAAAATTACTATATATCAGCTGCTAACTATCAAAGACTATCAAACTTGGTATTAAATCAATGCTAAGACAAAGCGTTCTTACCCAAATGGTCCGATATTCAAATCACATAATTTGCATATACATGATTATTAGTGAAATAATTTGAAATGAGGGAAATTGCAGAAAAATAAGGAGGTGTACCTACAAAATAACTCATATCTTATTTGCTAATTAATCTAGAATACTAAAATTGGCACCAAATCAACCCTTAGCTATAGCTATATTATCCACTGGTCTGATATGCAAATGATTTAATTCTTATATTCATGAATATTAATGAAAACATGAGAAATTAGAGAGAATTGAGAACAATTTAGGGTGTGTGCCTAAAAAATTCTTATATTATCAGTTGCCCATTCCCATAGAGTACCAAACTTGGTGCCAACTAAATGCTAAGGTAGAACCCATATACATAATGATATGATTTGTTATCATATTTATGAATATCAATGAAAACATTAGAAATGAGAAAAAAAGCATAGAAAAAATAATGGGGTTTATTTACAAAACTACTGATATCTCAGCTACCATTTAACACAAACTTCAAAATTTGGTACCTAATCAAAGCCCAGATAGTCATGTTTTATTCTATTATTTTGTAGGCAATTTATCTAATATAATAATGCATGCACGTTCAGCAAAATATTAGAAAGGAGAGCAAAAATTGCAAAAAGGGGTGCACCTACAAAATTTCTATTTTTTAGCTGCCAATTGCCCTAGAGTACTAAACTTGGCACCAACTTTATGCTAAGACACAGTACCTACAAAATTACTCATATCTCAGCTACAAATTATCATAAACTTTTAAACGTGGTACCTAATCAAAGCTAATGTAATTTTAATTTACTCTGTTATTTGATATGCTAGTTATCTTATTTAAATATTCGTGTATTCTAATGAAAACGTAAGAAAATAAGAAATATTCCAAGTCAAATTAATGACAGTGTACTTACAAGATCACTAAGATCTCAATTGTTTATTATCTTATACTACTTAACGTGAACTATATAAAACCTGGTATGTTTTAGTATTTATATGGTACCAAAATGGTAGAAGAGGACACCTAGCAGCTTATATATTAGCTAATTTTGTTAGCACACCCCTTACATTTTTCAACGTTTTCCCCCTCTTATTTCTAATGTCTTCATTAATATACATGAAAATGCAAATTAGATAACTTGCATATCAGACCATTAGCTAAAAGTGCCATGCTGCAGCATTAATTTTGTACCAAGTTCAGTTTTAATGGATAATAAGCAGCTGAGATATAGGTACTTTTGTAGGTTTCTGCAATATTCTCTCTTTCTCTTGCTTTCATTAATAGTTATTAACATACAAATTAGAACACTTGCATATTTGACTAATGAGTAAAAGCAGCTTAAGCTTTAATTTGATACCACGTATATTATTCAAAGATGAGATAATGCTGAGATATGAGTATTTTGTTGGCACACCCCAAATCTTGAGAATAGCATTATGAGCCGTTATGGAAACTATGCATTTTACATAGCCCAAACAGGTTTTTTTATGACATTTTTTCTATTTAGGGCGCATCACATAACATTTTGCATGCATGAGAAAATATCACAAGGGTGCAAGATCTGATTACCAACCAACCCACTTTACCCCCACCCCCTGATAGTTTTTACGTGATTTTCCCTCTTTTTCTAAATTTCAGACATATTCATGAAAATGCAAATATAGGACCATTGGATAAATGTACTTGTCAAATTGTATCACTGATCACTTATGACATAACAACATGCAACAATGATAATATAGGGGTGAAATCAACCTGTTTATGTTTTATTGATGTTTCCTAATTTTTAACGTTTTTCTAATATTCATGAATCCGCAGATTTTTGCAAAAAATATAATTGTTTATCTGACCATGAAATAAAAAACATGTGACTAAGCTTTTATTTGGTACCAATTTTAGCAGTCTATGATACGTAGCAGCTGAGATATCATTGATTTTGTAGATACACCTCCATTCCTGAATCACATTTTAATGGTTTCATAAATATTTATGAATATGGAAATAAGATCATTATAATGTGCATATGCGACAAATAAATAAAAGGTCTATATCTAAGCTTTAATGTGGTATCAAAGTAAGTAGTCTAGGATAAGTAGCAGCTGAGATATGAGTAGTTTTGTAGGCACACCTCCATTCTTAAATCCGTTATGGGTTGCCATGGAAAACATGCATATTCTCAAAACCTAAACAGGTTTATGTTTGGACAACTTTCTTTCGCCTATAGTGGTCATAATTGACAAATTGGCATCCATGAATAATTGTCCAAGGGTGCAAGGTTATCTAAGTTGGTCATCAGACTATTTGTCATAGACCTCTGTAGGATAAAGTTTTTTAAGAATTTAATAACCAATAAAATTACAGGTGTTTGACCTTGACCCCTTGAATTTTGGAAGATGGATTAAGGCAAGACAAAAATAGCTACTATTCTTATTACAAAAATTAAATTGCATAATAATATACGGAGAAAACGGACCTGACACAACATAAGTTCTTCAATGGGTATGCAAGATTGCATTATTTATCCACATAGATTTCGAATATCATAGTATCGAGTTATCTCCCCATTTTACACTATGACGCTACACTTTTTCGAAATGTCAACACCTAGAAAATGGAAGCAGATACGGTAAGCTTTAAAGGTGCATACTCTGTAACCATGAACATTTTTCGAAAAAAAAATATTTTCTTTTTAAATCATTTGTAAAAGTAGAATTAAGCTATATTTTCACAATAAAAATGTTCAGTACAGCTGAAAACTGCATGGAAAAGTTAATTATCTTATCAAATAGGTGTATTTTTTCTCTTGTTGGTAATTATTTGCGTCCCTTCAATAATTATAGACCGTTGAATTTTAACATAAATGCAGTTGTTTTGATAGTGATAACTTGTTAAGATTTACGAAAATGGTAAAATGTTTACCTGAATTTGAGTATTTTTACTGCGTTCTTGAAAAATAAAAACATTATTTTTAAAATTAGAAGATCAAAAGTTACAGACTATGCAGCTTTAACTTAAGACCATTCTCCTCCTATCAAAAGATTGGTGTATTTTTCTCTTTATTTAGGTCTTATTTGAATTCCATATACTTATGAAAACACGTCAAATATGGCCGATTGCTCGCCAAGGGGTTGGCATCTTTAAAACGATATAACTTTCTGCATATAAGTAGTAGGAATCAACCTTTTATATATTTGCAAAGCTAAGACATTTTGGGGTTTGATAATTACAAATATTTGATAGAATATTGAATATCCAGCTCACGAATTAATGTGAAAAAAGTTTATATTAACGATTTTGGAGTGTTGAATTACGTAACGTGACGTCATTAACGTCAAAAAAACTTCTATAATTAAAAATAATATGAGCCTCCTTTAAATTAATTTTACTTTTGAAAAATATTAACTTTTGGATTTTGATAAGTATGAAAACATGTCGTTTTTATCGCTTAAATGACTGTCTAGTAACTTTCTGACACATATGGTATAGAGTTATCTGCCCATTTTACGCTATGACGCTACACTTTTTCGAAGTGTCAACAGGCGGATATTGAAACTAGTGATGATAAGCTTTAATTTGAGACCATTTTCATCCTTTCTAATGACGGGTGTATTTTTCTCGTTATTTGGGGCCTATTTGAATTTCATACACCAGACTATTACCAAAATATTCCTCTCAGGGAGGTCATTTGAGAAAGCAGTGATCTCCAAGGAATGTCATATTTCACCAGTATGTTTTACATTTCACATGCAAAAAACTAATTTGGAAGTATTCATTTTATTTAACTAATATTTCCCAACGTTCACTGCTTTGTGTATAATAAGTAATAAAGAATATTTCTTCAAAAATTCATAAGTGAATACGAAATATTTCATCCAGTGTCGTAAAAATTGGCATTTTGCACCAGTGCATAGCAGGAGTAAAAATGCTTATATTTTTACCCAACGAGGTGAAATATAGTTGGTATTCACAAAAGAAACTATTTTATTCAATTCTAAAAGAATAATTACACAATAAAACCCTAACGTTACATGTATGAAACGACTTCCATAATAACGTTGCATACATAATGACTTTTTAAGCCAAACATGAGATATCAAAGTAATCTTTATGTCATATTCGAAATATAATCTAACATGTATGATCTGGTATAATTGAAAGCAAGCCTCGCATTTTATCGCTTTTCCCAACTCTACTCATTATGTCCAATGACACCTTTAGGAATCACATGTACTTGATTTATAAAATATCAAGATATACAAGCATGACAGTTAATATCCGAAGACACGATTAATATGACGTACAATTTGCCCTTTGAAATTTCTGTCAATGACTCATTTAGAATAAAAACAACCACATTTATTTTTTTCTGTATTTTTTTAGCAGTGCTTACTTTTGAAATTCAGGATTAGCGTTCTGCGCATTCTACGCACTCTGTCTAACGTATAAACTGAAACCCATTGATATCTGACTTGAAATATAGTATTTAATGCATTAATAGCAGATACTACACACTGCTTTTGTGTTAACTTTTCGGCTTTAGCAGCAAAATCATGTTCCATTTGTCTAAACTGGAGTTCAACTACCAATTTGTCTTCAGTGTAGAACATCTGTGACAAAGACTTATATTACAATTCATTCATAATATTAATGTATTTTAAGCCCCCAAAGGAACTTTGGGAGGCATATAGTAATCGCACAGTCCATCCGTCCCGCTTCATGTCCGGTGCATTTCTCATATATTCTTTGAGGTAGGAATTCCAAATTTGGTGTGTGGATGCATTTTAGGATGGCGGAGTGTCGCGTACCATTTTCGGGTCACTGTGACCTTGACCTTGACCTCTGACTTAGTTTTTATAGTAATCACAATGTCCGTCCGTCTGTCCGTCCGTCCCACTTCGTGTCCGGTGCATATCTCCGATATTCTTTGAGGTAGGAACTCCAAATTTGATATGTGGATGCATCTAGGGATGGGGGAGTGTCGCGTACGATTTTCGGGTCACTTTGACCTTGCCCTTGACCTCTGACCTAGTTTTTAGAATAATCCTGTCCGGAGCATATCTCTTATACTTTTAGAGGTAGGAATTTCAAATTTGGTGTGTGGATGCATCTTGAGATGAGAAAGTGTCGCGTACCATAATTGGGTCACTATGACCTTGAATTTGACCTCTGACCTAGTTTCTAGAAACTGCATTATGTCTGGTGCATATTCCTATATTATTTGAGATAGGAATTTCCAAATTGGTGTGTAAATGCATATTGGGATGACAGAGTGTCATATATCATTTTCGGGTCACCGTGACCTTGACTTTGACCTCTGACCTAGTTTTAAGAATTATTGTGTATGGAGCATATCTCTTATATTCTTTGAGGTAGGAATTCCAAATTTGATGTGTGAATGCATCATAGGATGGCGGAGTGTCACATAACATTTTCAACCCACTGTGACCTTGACCTCTGACCTAGTTTTTAGAATAATCCTGTCCGGAGCATATCTCTTTTATATTATTTGAGGTAGGAATCTCAAATTTGGTTTGTGGATGCATCTTCCCGTACCATAATTGGGTTACTGTGACCTTGGACTTGACCTCTGACCTAGTTTCTAGAAAGTGCATTGAGTCTGGTGCATATCTCCTATATTCTTTGAGATAGAAATTCCAAATTTCGTGTGTAAATGCATCTTAGAATGAGGGAGTGTCACAAACCCTTTTTGGGTCACTGTGGCCTTGACCTCTGACCTAGTTTTTCGAATAATCATGTCCGGAGCATATTTCTAATATACTGAAAAAAAGTGAAAACGCTACACCTGAATTGTTTGCCATCTATATACAAAATTATGCAAACCAAGAATGCAATGGAAAGTGTATCTTAATGTTCAAATAATTGGTAATGCATAACAGTAAAAGTTTTACGGATGCTGTCACGAGGAAACACATGAAAACCATTTAATGTAACAGGGGTCCATTTTTTCAGGTTGCCAATTTGAGCGGAAATCTAACACAATATAGGCCTTCAGAAATCCACTTCCTACGAGATCGGACTGCACGAAATGGTAGTCTAGACATGTGACAACCAGAAATGTGAAGGACTTATCTCAAGTGTGTTTTGATCGTTTAGAAAAGCAATCTTAAAAAATGGATTTTCACTCAAATTGCCAAGCTTAAAAATTTAACACTGAAATCTCCATATGAAATCAATGTGCTGTTGCATCTTAGTATGAGGACATTACTAGTCGAGAAATGGTAGAAATAATGTGCTGAGAGGTTAAACTGATTTGGCAAAAGAAACCTGTCGAAAATCTTGATAAATCGAAGATTACCAAACATTAAATATTCCCTATTTGTTTTTGTCAAAGGGAGATAATTTTCAATATTTTACAAATTCGCTAAATTCGAAATTGATTTTTGAGCTTGTTTCAAGTGATTAAGCAGTTTTCTTGTGTCTTTTTGCAACACAATTAAGACCAATTTTGATAAGCATAACAATTTTAATTTGCGCATGCGCAATAGCAAATTTCAGTAAATAAAGCTTTAAACACTTAAAGGAGCTTAACTCATACATCAAACGAGACAAATTGGAAGAGTTTCGACGAATCGTTTGCTGGATGTCTCGGCAACATTATTAAGCTTTAGTAAATAAGCTTTGCCCAATACTCTCTCATACAATATAGATAATTGTAGTGTAGCGTTTTCACTTTTGTTCAGTATAGAATTTCAAATTAAGTGTGTGGATGCATCTTGAGATGAAGAAGTGTCGCGTACAATAATTGGGTCACTGTGACCTTGAACTTGACCTCTGACCTAGTTTCTAGAAACTGCATTGAGTCTGGTGCATATTCCTATATTCTTTGAGACAGGAATTCCAAATTTGGTGTGTAAATGCATATTGGGATGACAGATTGTCATATATCATTTTCGGGTCACTGTGACCTTGACTTTGACCTCTGACCTAGTTTTAAGAATTATTGTGTATGGAGCATATCTCTTATATTCTTTGAGGTAGGAATTCCAAATTTGGTGTGTGAATGCATCATAGGATGGCGGAGTGTCACATAACATTTTCAACCCAATGTGACCTTGACATTGACCTCTGACCTAGTTTTTAGAATAATCCTGTCCGGAGCATATCTCTTTTATATTATTTGAGGTAGGAATCTCAAATTTGGTTTGTTGATGCATCTTGGGATGACTAAGTGTCCCGTACCATAAAAGCATCACTGTGACCTTGGACTTGACCTCTGACCTAGTTTCTAGAAACAGCATTGAGACTGGTGCATATCTCCTATATTCTTTGAGATAGGAATTCCAAATTTTGTGTGTAAATGCATATTGGGATGACAGAGTGTCATATATCATTTTCGGGTCACTTTGACCTTGACTTCGACCTCTGACCTAGTTTTAAGAATTATTGTGTATGGAGCATATCTCTTATATTCTTTGAGGTAGGAATTCCAAATTGGGTGTGAAAATGCATCTTAGAATGGGGGAGTGTCATAAACCCTTTTCGGGTCACTGTGGCCTTGACCTCTGACCTAGTTTTTTGAATAATCATGTCCGGAGCATATCTCTAATATTATTTGAGATAGGAGTCTCAAATTTGGTGTGATGATGCATCTTGGGATGATGAAGTGTAGCGAACCATAATTGGGTCACTTTGACCTTGAACTTGACCTATGACCTAGGTTTTAGTATAATCATGTTCGGAGCACATCTCTTATATTATTTGAGGTAGGAATCTCAAATTTGGTATGTGAATGCATCTTGGGATGACGAAATGTCGCATACCATCATTCGGTCACTATGACGTTGAAATTGACCTCTGACCTAGTTTCTAGAAACTGCATTGAGTCTGGTGCATATTTCCAAGTTCCTTTGAGATATGATATCCAAATTTGGTGTTTAAATGTATATTGAGATAATGGAGTGTCACATACCATTTCAGGTCACTGTAACCTTGACCTCTGACCTAGTTTTAAGAATTATTGAGTTCCAAGCATATCTCATATATTCTTTAATGTAGGAATTCCAAATTTGATGTGTATATGCATCTTGGGATGGGGGAGTGTCACTTACCATTTTTGGGTCACTCTGACCTTGACCTCTGACCTAGTTTTAATAATAATTGTGTCAGGAGCATATCTCGTATATTATTTGAGATAGGAAACCCAATTTTGGTGTGTGAATGCATCTTGGGATGGTGGAGTGTCTTGTACCATTTATGGGTCACTGTGGCATTGACCTCTGACCTAGTTTTTAGAAAAATCGTGTCCGGAGCATATCTCTTATATTAATCAAGGTAGGAATCCCAAATTTGGTGTGTGGATGTAACTTTTGATGGCGAAGTGTCACATACCATTTTTAGGTCACTTTGACCTTGTCATCTGACCTAGTTTGTAGAATAATTGTGACCAGAACATATCTCTTATATTATTTGAGATGGGAATCCCAAATTTGCTGTATGGATACATCTTTTGATGCTGATGTGTCGCATACCATTTTTAGGTCACTGTGATCTTGACCTGTGACCTAGTTTCTAGAATAATCGTGTCTGGAGGATATCTCCTATATTATTTAATGTAAGTCCAAATTTGGTGTGTTGATTCCTCTTGGGATGGCGGAGTGGTGCATACCATTTTTGACCACTTTTACCTTGACATTGACTTCTGGCCTCATTTCTAGGTTTTTTGTGTCTTAAGCATATCTCCTATATTACAGCTAACTTTCCTCGAATGTGTCTTATGCTAGACCAATTCCTTTGGGGGCATTCGTCACGTGACTGTGACATTTCATGTTAGAATTATAGTTCTTTAATTGTAGATCCCAGACTACTTTCAAAGAACGCCCTTCAGCAGAAAGAACCCCAAGCCCATATTCAACATTCGCAAGAAGATTAAAAGTGCAGACATTGGTGACAAAAAGCCAAGGGTAAGGGCAACGGATGTTCGACTTCCAAGGCATTTGATACCAACGGTATATGATCTTAATTTACAACCGAACATGTATAGTGGTGATCCAGCAACGTTTACCTTTGATGGTTATGTCAAGATATACCTGGATACAAGAGAAGTAGGTAGTAACGTGACGTTACATACAAACAAAATAACCATTAATGAAGATACAATTCGTTTTGGGAAAGAGGATGGATCTCCTGGAGGGCCAAATTATTCAGGTAAAACTAACAAAGCTAAGTCATATCATGGGACAACCTGTTTATAAGATTATCAATCTAAGATTTTCAAAACCAGCCTGTTCAGCAATAAGAACCCATTTTGACTATGTCATTTCGAGCCTATTCTTATAAATATATTGTCTGAAAGATAATTCATAAACATTGAAACATGAACACAAATTTAATTTTTCAGCTGGTCATACGTTTTAAAAAGGCATTTCTCATTAAAAGTCAAACAATATGAACCATCTCTATTAAAAGTGTGTTCAAATAATATTGCAGATAAACCAGATACTTGAAAGTCTTAAGATTTTGAATTTATTAGGAGTCTCACCTGAAAATTTAATAGACCAAAATGAGTATTTTTAACATATCTTGTAATCTCATCAGTGAGGACAGGAGTTAAAGTATAGCAATAATATTTGCAAAAGGTCTGTGAATGCATTGTTTTAAATAGCGACGTGGTGAATAATTATGTCTAGTGACTGTACGTGACCTTGTCAGAAGTCAAGTGGCATCATTTTCCTTTAAGTGCTTGCGTTACGTTATGTCACATCTAAGCGTTATCAGCAACTTCTAGGAGCTTTTTAAAAAGTAAGTGCTAAATTTATTGGTGAGCAAGAAATACACACACTACTTGTTAGTTGATGGGTATAAAAATCCGTTCCCCAAGATCACTGTTTGTCATCACTCGTCATGCCTCGTGATGCCAAACAGTGATCCTTGTCACAGATTTTTCTATCCCACCTCACACTCGTGATAGAATCTCATTATCTGAACTAGCTGAATCACAGACATAGATATTACAGTAAAAAAAAGACAAATCAAAGATCTTAATGACAAATGGTAGCTTAATGAAGGTCGAAAGGGAGCACTCTAAAATACTTTTGACCTGCATTAAGCGAAAATTGGTCTTAAAAACATTTTTCTATCTTTTTGAGATTGGCCATTTTACACAGGTTTAACTGTAGTATATTAATTAAGTCAGCAGGCCAAGAGTTAATACTCAAATTCCATATTGAAATTTACATGAGTGCTAATGTATTATTGAATTAATTAAACCAGTTGAGGAAAAGAGATAGAATGCATAGCTTGCAGAGAATTTTATCCTGTGTTTTTTGCAACTAATTTAACGAGTTCAATAATTTAAAGATTATTTTTATCACATGACATTAAAGTCTTTGAAATTGCATCTGTTGCGTTAAAAAATTAGATTTTGTCACTACTTATTAATTTAATTACTTAACGTTACAAAATATGTAAATCACTATCGATTTTTATTACTCCCAGAGGCGACGTCATGTGATGAAATACTTTACTACGAAAATGATAAAACAATGTTTGTAAACCTTTGTACTGGTATATTTCCTTAGGTGAGCGTAGTCATGATGATGAAAGACAGTTTGAAATATTTTCCCTTGATGGCGAATTGGTTGTGGGTGAGCGGTATTATATAGAGATGAACTTTACAGGCCCACTAACTGGTGATCTGGCTGGTCTTTATCTTAGTCAGTATCAACGTGGAGCAGACACTGTGTAAGTTTGACACTGCATATAGTGTGCAGTATTCATATACCATACATTTTGGCTAGACCGAAGAAATATTAATGAGGCTTGTATAGGGGTTATAGGGATACAGGATATTTGCCATTTTACTTCTAGGGATATAGGATACTATCCATTTTACTTCCAGGGATATAGGATACTCTGTTCAATTTCAGGGATACAGTGTTTTTTGCCGAAAAATAAAAATAAAAAAAAAACAAAACAGAAAAAACAACAGTAAAAGTCCCTTTGAAAGACGAGAGCTTAAAAAGAAAACGTTTATCAGAAAGATTTTTTTGACCTTCACAACCTACTGTTTTGATGGCGAGTTTTTACAAACAGCAAGAAGAAGGCTTTCAGAAATGTTTAGAGAAATCACCGCCTGTATCTATCGTAAAGGTGTTAAAAAATCTGTTGCGAAGTGGAGCTTTATGAGCAACATTCCCAGTATACAAAAAAGACCAGCCCGAGCCTAGCCTAAAGACATTGATTTGCGAATTAAAAACCAAGCATGGCCTCTCATCAAGATTTTAAGATTTGGGAATAAATACGTACTAAGTTTCAGTCAATTGCAATCGAACAACAGCAGAAGGGCAGGGTATTCGCTGTTGACACTCAAGAACAATTCTTCATAGCCTTTACTCAGGCTTTCCAGCGTTCTTAGGGTTTCCTAGTTTTCCAACCTTTTACTAGTTTTTCCAGGTTTTGTCTAAACCTCCTAATATTCCTAATTTTTCATAAATTTTGCACTTTTTGGATGGAGTAAAATTGCATTATATGTGTTTTGGAGATTTTGTTTCAGAATAAGAACTTCAAGGTGTTGCCCTGACAGTATTTGGTGTCTAGTGTCACTGGTGCATAGTCTAGCCTTCTCTGGTGATGCTTATAATTGACACCAGTCTCTTAAAGGAACCTTTAACAACCTTCAATTTGGTTGATATCCTTTAAAATCTTTAATTTGGCTGAAAACCCTTTAAAACCTATAAAGACATTTAAGGTTGTACAATTTTAACAGTGGTATCTACACCCAAGCCTAATACAGACATATGTCTATCAGTCTAAATCTTATATTTAAAAAGAGCATACATTAAATTAGAGCATTTTCCTCTGAAAATCCTCATTTTCTTAAGGTAAAAATTGCCCCTGCAAAATGATCAGAGATGGCTTCTCCTGCTTTCTTGGTTTTCAAAATTTTGCGGGGGAGGACCCCCAAACCCCCCTTTCAGACTAATGTTTTAAAATTTCAATCCAGCAATATTCAGTCAACACAGCACCTGGTTAGAAGTGAGATATTCAAGTCGCAGAGTGAAAACGATGTTCGGGGAAAAAAGAGAGTTCTACTACCATAATTTGTGATGAGTTGACTTAAATTTGTTGGCTAAGGATTTGCTGTACCCCTACCATACCATCATCTATCAGTCATAGCCGGGTTTTTACGGCTAGGATCCAGTAAAAATGCTAGAAAATTTAATGCTAATTTGCTCTTTATTTTTGTTAGATCATCAGTGAAACAACCTTTTTTGTGCCTCAAATAGCCTTTATAAAAAACCTTTACTTTCATGAGTCTGCTAGGGTGCCTGTTGACAGCAGAAGAAAACTTAGTTGTACATGTAGAATAAAATGTGTTCATTTACTGTGGTAATCCGGTAGGGAAAAATAAAAAGGTAAACAAATAACTCCTTTTTTTGCGTTAAACATCCTAAATTTTCCTAGTTTTTTTGTAAATAATGTTTCTGGTTTTCTCCTAGTTTTTTCAAAGATGCTACTGGAAAGCCTGCTTACTCATCTTGTATCTAAAGACTATGAACTAATAGGTAGGTTGGTTATGCACCAGTCGTTTGTATCCACGCCTCCCTCACCTACGGGGATAGCAGTGGAATAGCCGGGCTATGGTGCAGGGCAAGTACTTTTTTATTCAGTTAGGTAACAAATGCATGCATTACCAGCATACCTACTACCTTGTTAATAGGTAGGTTGAGTTTTGCTTGAGTTATGACCAGAAGTATTTAGAGACTTATCTCACTAAAGTTTCATTCACCAAAACAGAGCATAACCATTGGTAAAAGTTTCAAATATCCCTCATGAATCTCCAAAGGTCCTGATTATAAAGTTTCAAGAAAAAACTTGTGAATATTTTGCTATCTCTCAGTTTTAACATGTCTATTTTGTTGCTCAAAGTAATCGTCTTGTTGAGACAGTTCTTTTGAGTACCCATAACAAATGACCTGGTTGAGAGATATTAGAAACTTTTTTTTAATTATGCAGTCTTAGCTAGAGGTCGGACCTCTAGTACATGAGATTTAGTTATTTATCTCATATGTGCAAAAGAACTCCAATAACAACTAGAGCGCGCAGTCGATGGGGCGCCATCGCAAATCCCCACGCTAAAGTTTTTGACTCCCCAGCACTCCGAAGTCCCACCCCGGGGCATGACCTTGGCAACAGAATGAAAAATTCTGTTCAATATGTTTTCTTTCTTTTATTTGTGAGAACACACACAAAGTTTGGTATAAAAATCTTTGAAATTGACATGTTAATTATATTTGACCTTTTGACCTCGCCCCAAGGTCACCAGTTTGACCCTAGGATGAAAATTTTACTTGCATTCTCTTCTGCTCGTCATCCTCGTCGATTTGATATACCACATGACCATGTTTGAAAAATTTTTTTTTTACCCCCTGGGCACCCCTGCGCCCCAAAGTCCCACCCCCGGGGCATGACCCAGGGGACAGAATGAAAATCCCGTCTGATATGTTTAGTATCTTTCATTTGTGAGAACACACACAAAGTTTGGTAAAAAAATCTTTGAAATTGACTTTGTAATTGAAATTAAATGATATTTGACCTTTTGACCCCTCCTGAGGGCCCCAGGGGACGGGGCCAAAAAAAGTTTGACGTTGCACGCCCCATTTATGTCAGTAACTCACACACCAAATTTGGTTGAATTTCGTCCAATGGTTTAGGAGGAGATAGCATAACGGACAGACGGACGGACGGACGGACAGACGGACGGAGGCGATTACAATATCCCCTTCGCTTTTTTAAAAAAGCGTGGGGATAATTAAAACGCCCATGCTGACATATCCAGGGGAACCAGAGATCTAATTCTTGGTCTGAGTCTTTTTCTACATCCATAATTTGTATATGTGAGCAATGAGGGTCTTGTGTATCTATGCATTTGCCCAGGCTCACCTGAGCCTTCATAGCTTGCCTATATGAGAAGTACCAAATCTCAAGTGCTGGCTCAAATGATTTTATTGGAAGTTCATACCTTGATTGAAATGTTTTCATGGTGCATTGTATACATGGGTTTGTGCCAGAGTAATGACTGTTAAAAAGGTGTGACACGGGTTTCATGCAATAATAACAATTATTGCAGATGTTTAGATTATGTTTGCATAAAGTTGTAGAATACATGCCATTACAGATCACTTCATGCACTTAACATAAGTTTTTTTCATATTTTGTGTTAATAATTTCAGGGGTATTTGTGTTGACTTCCAGGGATATGGGATATTTAGAAAAATTAATTATAGGGATATTTGCCACTTTACTTAAAGGGATATAGGATACTCCTCTATTTACTTAAAGGGATATAGGATATTGGTACCCCCCTATACAAGCTTCATTAATGCATACACATTTATACTGATCGTATGTCCGTAAATGTGCCAGCTACACATGCATGAAAAGGCAGTTTTACATCCATTTAAAGGTAAAATATAGATGCCAAGTGCTAATGGTTATAGCTGTTCAGGGCAAAATTACAGCAGAAAAAATACATTTAAGCCTGCTGATGGCCTCCACTGCTTTTTAAGTGGTGATTCTGTTGTTGGCGATTCATAGTTCATAATTGTTGCTCCCATTGTGTGTGGGGCTTTGACGTTTGGTATTCGTCTAGTGATGTACCTCGTGGTGTCTTTTTCTAGTTTTGCAAACATTTTGCTGAGAGATTTAGTTGCTTTACTTTAATCATGTTCTTGCTGTGATGTTGGTGTCAGTCGTTCTCTCTGTCTTTTACGGTGCCGTGGGCTAGTCGGTGGTTTGAGGTATGTGACTGTGGTATTTCCTAGTCATACACACTTATTTTTTAAATAGAAAAAATGTACATCATATAACAATAGACCTATCAGCACCTTTCCTTTGTTATTTGTTTTTTGGAAAGAATCATATCTAAACTTGCTACTAACGATATTTCAATTTTCTAGTTTGATTTGATATGAGTCTTATCGTGCAGCAAACTTAAAGATGTTACAACGACTTTTCTTAGCATGTAGATTTTATTCCTTGATGTAAGATATCCTAACGGACATACAGTTTTGTGCCACTATTGGCCTGCAAATGAAACACCAATCGAACAGCGTTTTGCTGGTGGATCTATAGTGGCGAACTTTATTTGCTGACTGGGATGCATGCTGCGTAACCAGAACCTTTGTATTTGTAGGTATATAGCAACAACACACATGGAACCTACTGAGGCCAGAAAAGCATTTCCCTGTTTTGACGAACCTCAAATGAAAGCGGTCTTCAATGTCAAGCTAGTTCGCAAGAAGCATCTGAAATCACTGTCAAACATGAACATCATTGGCACTGAAACAATGTAAGTTTGAATGTGATCATTAAATATACTTTCTTACAAAGCGAGAGTATATGTACAATAATGTGTTTAACCCTTTACTCCATAAAAACGTGTTTTGACGCCTTTGAAATACAACGTATTTAAAATATTATGGAAAACTGGAGCGTTTGCTCCTTGGGGCAAATGCTCCATTTTCCGTAATATTTTCAAAATAATTCAAAACTTTACTTATTTTTTTTCTTGTTTTTTTTTCAGTGTTATTAAAAAACAGAAAATGATGTCATGGTCTAAAAATAACCTATCGAGTCAAGGGTTAATCATACCTGGATTGAATAGAATAAGACTACTATAAATACAGACTTTTTTTCGGTAAATATATAGAATAACATTAAAAGACATGTTTGCGATGTTGAAAATTTGCGACTGGAGTATGATTTACCTACAACAATAAATTTATCATTTCGCTAGAGTTATGTTCGCAAAGTTTGCATCTGTGAGGTTTCGTGATAATAAAACCTAGCAAAAACTTCTAAATTTACCGTTCTGAAAAAATGACAGAAGCGAAGAGCAATGGCTACAGATGACACAATGATTATAGACTAACTATAACATACGTGATACAACAAATAACCAAATAACCAAGCCATACCCTTGCTTACTTTAGATTGGACACCAGCGTTGTACGTGGAGTTGCACCATTGTCTGAACACTCTGCTGTTTAAAAACCATATTGTGCATCTACAATATCAAATCAATTTTTTAGCATCCCCTAAAAATGACATGTGCTATCAACATCTTAATTTAACCGGCAAAACGCCATGTTTTACAAGGGAAGTCACATGCTTCGTGACATTCAATACACTCATTTCAGGTAATAATGGTGTCAATATGGAGACCTGAACATTTTTGTTGAGTGAAAAACTATATTGAAAAGTTCAAATTTAGACTGCATAGTATACAAAACTTGACATGTTGCTTCAATTAAAATACAACGCTGAAAATTGCCTAGGCGCTGGTATCCATTCTGTTAGTAAATTTGCCCTTCTACAGAATGGTGCAGGGGAAATTCAGACTCATTGACAATCAATACTTTCAAAAATTATCAGACAATTTGTTTAAAAAATAACCTTCATTAAATGTATATTATGAGAGTTCTATGCTGCTGTTACAATAACAGGAACTTACAGAAAATGTGATAATGTAGTCTATTATCAAACAAGTGCAAAACTGCACAGGTTGTAATTTTTTTATTTCACTCAATTACACACCTTTAAAACATATAGGCTGATAGAGGATCTTACATAAGTGCTCATGTGTTTTTGAATTTATTAAACAAGTTAAGGAAAAGCGATAAAATGCGAGGCTTGTCGAACATGTTATCCCTTTTTGGCCACGAGTTTAATAAATTCAACAATACAGGATCACGAATGTTAGATTCTATTTTAAATATGCTATTTAAATTTACTTTGGAATCGCATTTTTGGTGTGAAAACGTTGGGATTTTCCGTATTTACTCGACGTTGTTATGGGCGTCATTTCATAACTTTGTCTAAATCTGTCATCCACTTGTGGTTTATCGATTTTAATTTTAATAGATGGTGTTATATCAATCCCAGACGTGACGTCATGTAATAAATGGAAACAGGCAGGACATTTCAAGAGAATATATCATCGACTAAAAGTATCAAAGACAGGGATTAAACGAAGAGTGCATACTGTTAGATGCGTAATGCGCTAAACAGGACCATCAATTTCAAATAATTTGACTCAAAACTTGCACAAAAAGTAAATTACATGTATGTCAATGAATTACAAAAGTAGAGCCACTACAGTAGTTTGATAATTAACAATTCTAAGTATGACTTACAAAGTACCATATTATATAGACAGAAGAAACCGAAAGAGGATAGAATCCAAAAAATAACACATCATGACATATCTTAAACAAAGAACAAACAGCATCATAACTCTAACCTCAATACTTTAGAGCAGGCAGCAACTATCAGGTGTTAAATGGTATTACTTGCCAAATCATCATCATACTATGCACTGGTGTTCAAATGGATAAACGGTATTAAAATGAAAAAGAGGTAGTGTGTGATAATTGAAACTAACTCACTTAAACTACCTTTAAACATAGAGGATCTTACATGATTGCTTGTGTTTTATTAAATTTATTAAACGAGTTGAGAAAGAGAAAAAATGTGAGGCTTTAATAAATTTAATGATACAGGAGCATGAATGTTAGATTCTTTTTGTCATATGACACTAAAAGTACTTTGAAATCGCCTTTTTGAGCATGAAAACGCTACGAATATACCATATAATTTCAACGTTATTGTGGGCGTCAAAACGAACCAACTGTTACAATGTAATACATATGTGACTGGTGCTACATAGTTCTATTTTCCTTACTAACTTGTAACATTTTGGCGCTCATTTTCATCGATCAAAAACAAATATTTATAAGAACCCCCCATTAATTTCATGTTTTGATATAACACTTATGATGCAAATCTTTAACTCAACAAAATAAAATTGCATTCTCATTGCATGTTAAGGTTTTATAAAAAATTATTTGATACTGACAGAACAAAAAGGCTGCTTCAGTTTGGTAGCAAAACAATTGTTTCACAAACATTAGCATAAAATTAAATTGACTTGTTTTTCTTTGATTCCCATCTCCAACAGGACTGATGAGTTTGAGGTTGACATCTACAATACAAGTGAAAAGATGTCTACATATCTAATAGCTTTTGTAGTCTGTGGCTTTGAATATACTGAAACGGTGACAAGAAAGGGAGTCCAGGTAAATATATAGCATACATAGAGGATCTTACATGAGTGCTCCTGTTTTCTTTAATTTATTAAACGAGTTGGGTTTTATAAATTCAATAACACAGGAGCATGGATGCTAAATGTTGTTTAAATTATTTTATAACCGTGTTTCTTGTGTGAAAACGTCAATATTTTTTAAAATATACGCGAAGTTGTTATGAGCGTCATTGCATAGCATTACAAAAATCTGTAAACAGCTAGTGGTTTATCAATTTGATACATGGCGTTATATCACTCCTAGATGCGACGTCATATTGTGATAATGGCTACATAAGAATACCTGTCTTTTTGGTTTGCAACCACAAGCCACTACAAAAAGCCTGCTAAGCTACAGAGACTTTATTAATTCTAATATGTGGCTAATAGCAAGTTGAATTATTATTATTTTCAGGAAGGGAATAGAGATGTGCTGATCAGACTGCACATCTTTGCAGTCTGGTCTGCACTTTTATTGTTCACATGCAGCAAAATAAAGGTTTCTAATGACGAGGCCCATGTATATTAATGAGATGAAGCAGATATAAGCCATATATGTTCAATGTACTACTTCATATAAAAGTTGCATTGCATATAGATTATGACATATCCATGCTATTGTTTTCCCATGTATATTTATATAGTCCAAGTTTGTTGAGAAAAAATGCCAAGAGATATGCATGTATTTTATATTAAATGCAATCAGCATTACATAACTTAAATAAAGAAAATATAAACATAGTGGTAATATTGTTACATGAACATGTTGTAGTTTAATGTGTTCAAGAACAAATTGGTAATGAATTTGTTTAAATGCTTGCAAAGACTAAACCCAGGACCCATCTCTGTAAGCAGAATAAGCTTCAAATATAACTAGATTTGTAAATAGAATTACTGAAATATATTAGGACAACCAATAAACTCTTAAATGACCTTGTTATTGTTAGTCAAACATCTTGAAGTAATTTTAAGGTGCCTAACCACTTAGTAATTGCTGATATAATGCTATAGATATACATGTATATATGCCCTTTATTAATATTTTATAATTCAACCAAAAATATTTTGTGTGTACCCAAAAAACGCGTCTACATGAGACAGTTAACCACATGTTTAAATAGATAGGTAAGAAAACAGTAAAATCTGTGTAAAATGGCCACTGTCAAAAATACCTAAAATTGGTTTTCAAGACCAATTATGGCTTAATGCAAGTCAAAAGTATTGCAGAATGCTCAAGGGAGAGCATTCTGCACTACTTTTGACCTTCATTAAGCTACCATTTGTCATTAAAAACTGTGTTTTGTCTATCTTAGAGCGGCCGTTTTACATAGGTTTTACTGTAATTCTAATTTTACTCTCAATGTTTTTTTTTTATCTGGACCTATAATTTATTTCAGTATCGCGCATGGTCAAGACCAGAATACATAAATCAAACCAGCGTATCTCTACGCACTGGATCTGAAGTAATCGATTATTTTGCTGACTACTTTGGCATTGGCTATCCATTGCCTAAAGAAGGTGAGAAGTATCTGCAATATATAGAGGATCTAACATGAGAGCTCCTGTTTTATAGGATTTATTAAAGGAGTTGAGGAAAAGATAAAATGTCAGGCTTGCCAAGCAATTTATGTTTTTGTTGCAACGAGTTTTAATAAATTCAATCATACAGGAACACGAACGTTAGATTCTATTTATCAAATGACATTATACGTACTTAAAATCGCATTTTGGGCGTGCAATTTGGCGATTTTATTGCATGAAATTAAATCACTCCCAGACGCGACGTCTAGCCATAAAGAGACATACACTCACTTAACAGGTGACTGTTTTGTTGCAATTCCATTGTTTTTGGTCCTATTGTATATGTGTGTGCTCGTGTGTACATGTAGACTGGCTTTGTACTATAGTTCATTGTTGTTTTTTTCTAACTAAGTAATCATCTAGCCGAGGAAGAGAAAAATGATTGCTTTACTTTAATTGTATGTCATGTGGATGTCTTTAGTATATGTCTCTTCCTAACAGTGACTCGGTTATTCTGTGATTTGTGATTGGGGCCTGTTCATTCTCAGTTGTTTTTATATATATTTTATGAAAGATAGCAACATAAAATTATTCATCATTAGTATGAACACTGATAAATTTGATGCAGCGTTTAGAAACTACAATGAGGACAGGTTAAGCAAGAATGTGATTCAGTACAGTTTAAAAATAATAATAGAAG
Source organism: Loripinus fragilis (assembly GCA_964019695.1). Lineage (NCBI taxonomy): Eukaryota > Metazoa > Mollusca > Bivalvia > Lucinida > Lucinidae > Loripinus > Loripinus fragilis. The sequence goes on from OZ026520.1 coordinate 53,233,722, forward strand.
TTTAAGGATAATGACTGACAGACTATATAAACTGTAAACTACAAAGAGCATTTAAGTTCAATTTATAAAGGTTAATGTAAGTGAGTCTAGATACAGAAACAATAAGCCATTCTTGTTAATACACATTTCTATGATACAACGGGTCATCGCTGGATTAATGGACATAATCAGTGCTCAAAGGTAATTTCTCTATTCTTGTTTGAACATTTCCATGACCTATAAACGCCTGCTAATTCTTCAAAACTCTAGAAAGCTAATTGATGCAATTCCCATCTACATGTACATAGATAGCTTCAATATTTTTGAATCACGCGATGCTTCTGCAACAAGACCAGTTTGATCTGGTTCTTAATCCCTAGTTTGTTTCTTCATATTTGAAAAGATAGACCCACATCGGATAGACGGCAATCGAAAACGCTCTTAACAATCGACGAACGCCGATCAAAATTGCTAGAAACAGTTTTTCCATTGTCATTTGTCGTACAACTGGGTGACAAATGACAATCAAAAACTATGGTTCTAACTATTTTGATCTACGTTCGTCGATAGTATTGACGGTTTTGATTGCCGCCTATCCGGTGTGAGATTGTTAAATATACATTTTTATATTTGAGCCGCGACATGAGATTTCCAACAAATGTGGTATGTGCGACCAGCAAAGGCTCAGACCAGCCTGCGCTTACGCGCAGTCTGATCAGAGCCTTTGCTAGTCGTTTGCATATTCTATGACTGTAAAGCTACTGACTGAACACAATTTGGAGTTTCAAAACTTAACAGGAGGCTGCACAGGTTCGTCTGAGTGTACACTTGTCAAAACGCCACATTGTTGGAAATCACATGTCACGGCTCATTTGTATATTTCTGAATAGACATGATAGCTGTACCAGATTTTGGAGCGGGTGCCATGGAGAACTGGGGTTTGATCACATATCGTGAAACGGCGATGTTGTTTGAAGAAGGGGTATCCTCTGAAAGCGATCTACAAAGAGTGAATACAGTGATTGCACATGAGCTAGCTCATATGGTAAATACTAAATACAGTAAATTAAACTTGTGTAAAATGGCCACTCAAAAATAGACAAAACAAAGACCTTGATGACAAATGGTAGCTTAATGAATATCAAAAGTATTGCAGAATGCTCCTCATGGAGCATTCTGCAATACTTTTGACCTGCATTAGCAATAATTGGTCTTGAAAACCAATTTTCGGTCTTTTAGAGTGGCCGTTATACACAGGTTTTACTGTAAAAAGAATCTTAAGTTACATTTCTTTGAGGTCATGTAGTGCCTACGTGCATTATTTAATGCACCAATTGACAAGGCTGACTTTCTCTGGCGAAATATACACACAACCTATTGTTATTTGTGTTTTCTTTATATCTATGTCAAATCTTTTTGTTCTGTTTGTGTTGGCTCTCTGTTTGTAAGGTTATATTGTAGACTGTTTTAAAGGTACTGTCAACACTATTTGAGCCTCGACATGAGATTTCCAACAATGTGGTATATGCGACTAGCAAAGGCTCAGATCAGTCTGTACATACATGCAGTCTGATCAGAGCATTTGCTAGTTGCTCCAATAGTTTGGAGCGTCTAAGCTTATTAGGAGCCTGTACAGGCTAGTCTGAAACTATACTTGTCAAAATACCACATTGTTTGAAATCACATGTCATGTCGTTATTAGCCACTGTAAGATGACATGACCAAGAATCAACCTGTACATTACACAAATACCCAATCACATTTGTACAAAGAGCATCTGATTATAGTATTTGATGTATGCTCAATAGATAACTAAATACTTTATCATTATATTGATAGGATAAACTCTGATTGAACATGATAGATGCCAAGCCAGACCTGTGCCTTTGCTGTGTTTACAGCAATTTTGTTCGTTTTTACACGAACTTGCACAGACATATGGTTATAGCTATTGTTATTAATATTGTTTTCTTAATATAAAAACAGAAGTCATACACATTCTTAACACATAGCTTTTGATTAGTTAATGCATATTCAAATTTAAAGCTCTGATCTACCAGGCATGCAACTGTTGGTTGATTAATCCATCTATTTTGCATGTTATGCAAGCATTTAGGCAGGGTGATGGGTGGACATGTAACATAGAACTGCCAACAAAATTAATAATACTGTTTAGAGAATTTCAACTGTATACTACTTCTACTGGTATAAACCATCATCAAGAACAAAAGCTTCATAATGTGTACATACTCTACCACAATTTTCTTAATTTTAAAGGGTTAGGTGCAGTGTCTAATTATGCTGCAATACCCACTGAGACCAGGTGTCTTTCAATTTTAGTTTCTTGAGGTACTCATCGTAAGCTTAGGAAAATGTTGATGAATTTGTAACGTGATATATGAAATTCCAGGTTGTGCACTTCTAAATAATGTTTAAACTTACTTTCATTTCTTGGCTCAAAGTAATAAAGAAGGCAAATACCTGTAATCGATACAATCAAATACCACACATGACCTAGGACAAACATAGAAAATGGACAAAAACACAAGAAAAGATCATACACATGAGAGCCAAGAGGTCAGCCCTTTCCCAGCAGATGACCTCAAGGCTGCAAGGAACAGACAAAACAATATGACAGACAAACACATAACATAAATAATAAAAAAACCATCAAAATGGAAGCTAGTAATGTATTTTGCATTAAAAATAGTTCAAAATGTATTTTCAATCATTTTATTTGGCTGAAAAATAAGAACATTGTGTAATAGAATTTGCTTATCAATGCTGTTAAGATGAATCTGGAAAAATGCAGAACGGTTTTCTTTCAGAGACCAATCACTCTTAAATAGTACTAATTGGATTTATTGCTCTTAACATCACTGGAGGCTAATCATCAAGTAGACAACTTTGAGCTTAGTGAATGTACACAGTTTGTTTCCATAAAACTGTCATTATGACATATATACTCAAACAAAAAAGATACGTCCGATTTTCATGGTACTGTATCTTTCGATCCAATAAAGATGTCTCAGCAAAAAATATACCAAAATGTTTATCAAACGTCCGCCACACAAACGTTGGTAGTTATTTGATTTTATCTTCTTATCTGGAGAGTTATTGAGCCTGAAGTGAAAACAGCTCATTCCACTATCACCAGCAAGTTGATCATCAAAACGTGACACTTTTTACGTTAAATGACAACCAGGAACGTCCAACGATGAAAAAAACATCTAAAAATTCCAAATGTGCTTATTAAACGAGCGACATTGCAATTCAAAATCGTTAATTTACGAAGTTAACTGTAATTACCTCCCTTTGCATTAAACAAATAACAATTTAAGAACCTCCTATTCTCCTTTACCTCACATCATTTTGACACCGTTTTTGTTTGTGATGACGAAAAAGAAATTCAAATTTGACCGACTCTGTTGATTATCAAAATGTTGGACCAAAAATGAATTTTCTGAGTGTCTTTACCCACGCTCTTGACCGATGTTTTGTGACGTCAGAGTATGTTACAGATTAATGTATGTGGTCGTAAAAGCTATGCATACAGCTAACATGCATAACATCTTACTAGAGAGTTTGCTCAATGATGTTTAATGTGCTTGAACGGTTCGGAATTATGATGGACACTTAAGCTATCGATGTTGTGACTTTTGATTTTAAGGGTACCCTTGTTCTCTGAGTTGTCAGCGGCTCTACTGGCTATCAAATGCATTTTGCTTAAGTGCATAACGTTTCTAAATAATAACAGTTTGTAATGTAAAAATTTGAATGAAATGCGTTCATGCATTAAGAACTGGCAGACATAAACAGCAAGCGGACATAACTTTATTGTTTCAGTATATTTAATGGTCATACCTTGAGGCGTTCAAGCAATCAAGGACAGTCTACTTGTTATTGAATAAATGTTTTTCTTAGGATGTATTTACGAACAGTGTTAAATATTTAGATAATAAGTTCCCATTAGAGTTTACAATATTAGCTATGAAAAGTACATTTATGATCAGAAATGTATATTCCTACTAGCAAAAAGACTACCTATGATTAGTTTTATTTAGTGTTGGGTGGAATAGTGTATCAATCAAGGAAAACATGTGTATTTATTGTATGATAGTAGTCGTCATATTAACTTAAACATTGCTTTTCCTAGCAATGCCTATGATTTTTGTTTCTTGCATGTTTTACGGCACAGAAAATGAAACAACTTAGTATGTGTACCAAGCGAAGACAGATAATCCTACTCATTTGCGTAGTCTGATCAGTCTCGACTATGCACTCTGTGGGTAGTCAAGATCCCAATAATTCTTCATATGGACAGCAAAAACTCTTATCAGACTAAGTGGATGCGCAGGCTGATCAGAGTAATTACCAGGCAGACATGCCAAGTTGTATATATTTTGTGCCCTGGCCCATTTAGCCAGGTGATGACAAACCAAATCACGTCTCAGGTCCATCTGGTCAGCAACTTAATCAGATTAAGTCCTTGCTGTTCTTCATTTGATAGCCAATGTTCCATGCTTTATTTTTCATATTGCCAGCGTAGACTTGGGTGCGCCATCGCTGGACACACAAGTGGGTTTCAGTTTTGTCATGCAGTGAAATGAAAATCGTTTTTTCTTTTTGCAGTGGTTTGGAGACCTAGTTACCATGGAATGGTGGGATGATCTTTGGTTGAATGAAGGGTTTGCTTCATTTGTTGAATATATGGGAGTAGACTTTCTGCACCCAGACTGGAAAATGGTATATTTGCTACAAAACATTTAATCATTTAGGGTATTTATTTAAGGATTGAAATGCAGATTTTAGCGTGCACTGGATGATGCAAAACATTTGGCTTTTTAATATCTGTGAAGCCTGAAGAGCTCCTCAGAGACATTTGAAAGTTTATGTGTTGCATCATCTAGTGCAAGCTAATAATCTGCATTTTAATCCTTATTTTTAAATTTATATTGTCAATCAAATATGCCCTGCTTGTTAGTCTTTTGAAATGATTTATTTTATTTGTAATGTGGCAAATGAAACAGCTAGTCAGCAAATCTTGTGTGCACAATGTCACGACGATACGTTAATTACCTCATGGTGATACGATAATTACATCAAACAAACATGATAAGCAGAGCCAGTCATTTGCTGACTTTAAAGTTAGTCAGCACAGGGTTCATGTCGTGATTGTTCAAAGCTTTGCAAACATCTTTGTTTCATCCAAGAGACCTTTTTACACATGTTTTGCATCTGTTTTTATTATATTGATATAACTATCAAATAATTAAGAATTTGTATAAAGGTGAGAAGAAAAGTAATTGCGCTTGTATCACAAAACACTACTTTAGCTTGTCTTTAAATGTTGCTATTATATGGCGTTGCGTTAGATAACGTCATATGTCCAATGGTGTTGAACAAAACAAGCAAACAATATAAGCCAATTTTGGCGACTGTTGTCTTGAGCTTGGAGATAAAAAGATATAGGTTTGTAACTACTTAATGATATAAGTACAACCAACAAAAATGTGTATGATTTTATTTGAAATAATCCCCCTTTACCTTGTCTTTTATGAATGGATGAATGGATGTTTATGAGTGGATGCTGTCAGCCTACAATTCAGTACTAGACCCCTAAATATAATCTGCTATTATTATTTGGCTCCTGCAAAAAACTTATGGCATTTAATTGTAATAATAACTGTTGCATACAAAAAGATAATGCTGGCCTATCAGTTTTATTTGTTGTTATTTACGTCTTGGATAATATAACTCCTATTAGATAAATTGAAAAAATAAAATAAAATGGAAACAATAATATCCAGATTGGGATTTGTTACCCAGTATCCATGGACAATAAACACGTAATTATGTCAAATTAGTTAAATTTCTTTTTGTAAAATAGTTTATCTGAAAGTCTGAATTTTTAATGCACTTAGCGTAGCACTTTTTTCATTTGCACAATAACAGTAAATTATTTATGCCAGTGAACGACAAATTCAATGCAGTCATTTGATTGCTCAGCGAAGATCCATATTATATTGGTGATTCATTTAGTCTGACTAGAGTCACTAGTTTGCACATAGGGTAACCTTGCATTTTAGCTATTTGTTTGACCATACCAAGAAATACCATGAAACAGAGTTTATGTTAAGGTTTTTGCTTGGGATACTTGTCAGTTAACATATTGCCATACACCATATCCAACAAGTTATTTGTAAAGTCGCCACATTTCCTGAACAAAATGACATGTGTCACAGGGTTATATGAATATTGGCAGTTCTGCAGTACTTTTACTCCTGTTGCCTTGGTACATATAATGATATTGGTTTCGTCACTAGAAAACTAGTATTCTTGGTTAGCAATCAGGTTATCATCCAAACAAGCCTTTGATAATATTATCATTGAAAAAAGCTTTTTCAGATGTTAGAATGTAGACTCTGGATCGCATGGATATAGCAAGGTATTAAGTACATCATGCAAGCTGTTTTGGCAACAAAAAGCTAAGGCCAATATGTGTGTGACTATTTGTTGTTTCCATTCCACATAAGCAGGAATCTATGTGGCGCTACTCATTTGTGTTCTGGGTAATTCAAATTTGTTAATATCAGTTCTTTAAGTATGACCTTTACAACCATAGACATAAAATATAGTAAATTAACATTTTGCAAACAACACTGATAACATTATCTATATTATATTTTTCTAGTTTGAGCAATTTATTACGGATTTGTATGAAGTATTTGAAATAGATGCACTGGTTACCTCTCATCCTATATATGTGCCTGTAGAGAATCCAGATGAAATCAGTGAAATATTTGATGGAATATCTTATTCAAAGGTAATGATTTGGTGATATAACAACAGTGTTGTATTGACTTTTTACTACTTTTTACACTTTGCAAACAGAGCAGACTCAGATCAGGCAGCTCTTATAAGAGCTGCATAATCAGGATCTACTCTATTTTCTTATGAAATATTATTAGAGATGATCTTACATTAGTAGACCTGACAAGTCATTTCGTTGTTCTATGTACAAAAGTGATAATTTATTATGTAATTATTCATAGTGGGAGGAGCCTAGCCTGAATAGTATTAAAGGAAAGGGTTAAAACCCTCCCAAATCTATAAATGCAAACCTGACCTTGATTTTGAAATATGTTATTTATACACTAATACAAAATAACATTGCATTTTCAACTCATTGAGATTATTGACAAACAACAAGTAAATATGATATCGAAATGCCACAATCATGGACTAACCCATGGTACTGCAAGGAAGAGAAAAAAACAATAACAGCCACATGACAACACCAACACAATTCAAATTAAGCAATCTCGTTTTTCCTCAGTGAGATGATTGCAAAAATTGAAAGAACATAAGTACTGAATTACAAGCAAGGACCAAATACATAACCCCCACAAACAAAAATCAATGAATCAACTACAACAGAACCACCACCTTAGAACGGACAGAAGTAAGTAATGGTGCAAAGATCAGGAATCGATACAATCAAGTACCACCCCTTACCCAGGATACCAATGGGAAAGTGACAAACTCACAGTAGACACCACAAACGAGAGCCAAGAGGTCAGCCCTTTCCCAGCAGGTGACCACAAAGCACATATAAACAGACGCGCACAAAGACATAGCAAACACAAGACAGGACAAAAACATAAAAGATCCACAAAAGAAGTAACGCCTTGGAACGGTCAGTAAAATATTTTACTGGAGGGCTTAAACCGGTTTAACCGCGCTAACCTCACCCTTAATTCAGATGTGGATCAAGATACATAGATATTTGGTTAGCATGAAAGACCCCTAACTTATCAATGCATCATCTCCTAAAACATATAAATCAAGATATAACAAGGAGATAAAGCAAGGATAAGGACTAAACAGTAAATTAAGCTGAATACCGGAGCAAAAGAAATCCAACAGGTAAACCCCGGTGGGCCTGACAAACAGCCAAAGCATCATGCCCCTACCATCTCATCAATAGAAGCCAATGTCATAGTGTGTGAGAGTTGGGAATTTAATCTATTTTACTGGTCACAAACCTGTTATTTCACAACAGCACACACTTCTACATAATTCCAGGTAGTAACACAGAGTTAAGCCCAAATAACAACACAATCACCACCTTAGAATAGACTGCAGTTGCAGCTTCGTTGGGTTGGGCACAGGGCTGTTAACATATTCTACTCGCAATATTATCGTCCTAGATTCTATCAATGATTAACAACTTCCATCATTATTTAGTATGGAGGATCTTGAACTACCAACAGTCTAAAGGTCATTAACAAAATACAAAAAAACGAAGAACATAACTGATGGACAAAATTTACTAACGTCTGTCTTTCTTTTCATGTGTTTACACTTCTTTTTTTTTTAAATTTGAATGTATCTCAAACCACTGGTGTCTACATACATGATCATATGAAAAGATCATGCAAGTAGCAGTGTTGTGACTATGCTTGTTTAGTTTAACTGGTTAAAGTTAACCAATATTAAAAAGGAATAATTGTGTTGAAATTTAAATCAAAGATCCAAAAGTTTATTTCACTTTCATGCTTAAACTTGTCTATAAGTGCGTTTGAAAACTGTAATCTTCGTTTTTGTTTAAACTGGCCACATCGAAAATCACCAACTCAATAAATGCATTTGTATCGTTTAATAATATTTATGGTTCAATTTGAAACCCATGTTTGAAAATTTACTCTTTTCTGGTCAATTTGGTGGCTACCATGAAATTGCTATGTTTTCACGTATATGTAAATATTGATACGTTTTGATTTTATAATGTTCAAGGATCTTGATGTGTATAAGTTTATGACTTAGGTTAATGAAATTACACTACATCAAACGAAGTAGGATTCAAAGTACTTTGCTCCTTTAAAGCGACTGAATAGAAAAACTTGAAGCTTTCGATGGTATAACCTTAGCAAACAAATTAAAAAGCCAGTGAAAACCAGCGATACTGAACAGATTGCATGAGTTATAAGCAGACTAATTTGCCACCTTGTTTTATATCATTGATTATTGATGTATGTTTTACACAAATCAATGAAACATATCAAATGTGATTTTTGATCGAAGGCCTGTGTCTCATCCCCTAAGTTTTGAGTCTATAAATCTAATATTTATAGGGTCTAAATTTATTAAAATTATTAAAAACTTAGACTGTCTCCAATTGTATGAGCTAGCATTAGATAACTAACAGTATGATGGAAATATGAATGAATTTGTGACCCTACATCTATTTCAAATGTCATTATAGCTTTATCCATTTGTCAGATAATGCTGTTTCTCATCAAATACAGGTTCATTTATGAGTATTACTTTAAATGACATAATACAGACATATATACTCACTTGTTTTATGGCTTGAATTAGGAACACTTAAAACATAACTTGTATATTTTTTGCACTGTTTTTGACAATTTCATTAGCATATGCATGTTTATAAAGTTTCATTGGTTGTTTTAGGGAGCCTCAATAATAAGAATGATGAGGTTTTTCCTTGGAGAGAACGTATTTCAAGAAGGTGTCCAGGTATGTATTGTCCATTTAAACACCATTATGCTAAATCCTCTAATTAGACCAAATGTATACCCATGCTGATTGAAGTCTTAACTAGGTCCATAGGTGATGGTGTTGTTTTTGTAATGTACTAGTAAATTAAAGACCTAGTTAGATGGTCAGTAACTATTTGTTTCATCGTGTAACATATGTGTCATGTCATAAAGAAAATGCTTTTGTTGAATCTACATATACAGTAAATAAACACATAAATAAGCGACCATTCTTTTAGCAAGATGTTTGATTAACAAGATAATCCTAGACACTTTCTTGCCAAAACAGTCCACAATCAAGAACCGCAAAACTAGCTACAACGAGTAAAACACAAGTGAGTATGTTCAGAAAAATACCACAATCAAACACTGCAGACCAACCGACACCATCTTGAGGAAGAGCAACACAGCACTACAACCACAAGACATCAGGAAGACAATTAAAATAAAGCAACCAGCTCTCTCTTTTCCCCATCAAGGTGATTGCAACACTAGAAGGACATAACAAACTGAATAACAAAAACAAGGGCCAGACACAAAACCCCTACAAACAATGGGGGCATTAATAAACAACGGATCAACAACCAAGGAGCCACCACCTTAGACCAGAAAGCAGCCAAAGCCACTGGGGAGAGGGGGGCTTAGATGCATTTTACTGGTTCCAAACCTTCATTCTAGATTATGTTGTTGTCAAAGCACAAACATTGTTTAGCTCACATTGAGGTTTCCTATCTAGAGCAATGTATCATCACAGAGAAACAATGTATAATGAAACAAAGAAAAGGGCTTGCGACTCACAGATAGTTTGCGCAAAAGAAATCCCCAATTTGAGCCAAACTCCTTTGTAGACATTGAAGCACCTAAGGGGACTTCTTAACCTATCACTAGATTTTGATGTTGTGGTAATGCTTGTATGGATGTCACCTACACTTGAACATTTTGATCAAGCTCAAATATAGCTTTTGCTAATTAGTCAATATTGTTTAAGATTTCTGTTTTTCTTTACCCAGTATTGTTTGAAAGGATTGTTTATTGATAGATTTGAGAAAATAGCTATACGTTATATTATCACTTACATGTTAATTGTTTTATTCAGATATATCTCAAAAACAGGGAATTCCAAAATGCTAACCATAATGATTTGTGGGCTGGTCTTGAAGAGGTATGTTCTATTATAATTTGTTTTACTTTTTATCAAGCAGATTCAAACAAGTCTTAGACTTATTTCTGTATCCCTTATAAATGTATTAAACTATATAGATGATGTATTTGTTGTATCTTGTGGTACTTTATATTCGAGTAAAATATTGTTTACACTATAGATAAAACTTTCAACATGTTTTTTTGTTGTTGCCATAAGTGACTTAAAATAGACCCTGGTAAAATACATGTACGAGACGTGTCCAAATGAATCAGGAATTTTAGTAAATGTGTATGATATGTTCATATGCATATATGACTCATTTTGTACAAATATTGGTGGAATCACAATTTGGATAACAAAGTTATGAACTTTTACTTGATGGTGTATCGGCGATTGTGGAACATGTCACAAATTAGTTTGCTACATTTTCAGAGAGAAAGAACGTCAAATGTTTTGTAAATACTTTTTCTATATAAGCTTTAATGTTATCAAATATTGCCATCTACTTGTTGAGTTTGTCTTTCTAGCTCAAGTAATGACTAAATTAGATATGTTTAGTAAACAAACAGGCGCAATCTTTTAGATTTCATACGTTACAACATATTTACCATTAAAATAACTGACAACAAAACAGTATGTGTTCAGTAAAAAAGATGACAGGGAGCTTTTCTTTGCAGTATTACTTAAATAATTTTGACTGAAATCAGTTTTTTGATACACGTGACTATTCAGCCAATTATTTAAAATTAAAATGTGCTTTTATGTGTTTATTTAGCCAAAACGTAGTGAAAGTCAATTGTTTGCACTGTACAGTTCTTATAACGTTAGCATTTTCTGAAAAATAAAAAATGTAGTAGGCATGATAAATTAAATCAATGCTGATTGAAGTCTTAACTAGGTCCATATACCATTCACTTTTACAACTAAGACAGATTCTATTAAATCAATGCCAATGGTGGGATACGTTCCAATGTGAAACGATTCAATTTTACAACATTATACCTTGAATAGTCAATAGTGCTGATTCATTGTTTGAAAAGCAACTGCAAAATTTAATTAAATGCACACTTATATTTGGACTACATGAATTTCATTACAAAAAATTCAATGTGCTCGGCACAGGCTGACATGCTGTCAAGCAAAGGTTCTTAACTTTATTATCTAAGCTGTGATTCCAACTGTATTTGTACAAAATGTTTCCAATATGTATATAAATACATCATTAAAGATAATAGAACTCCTGACAAACTATCTCATGTTATGACAAAAGTCAACAATTTACTGGGACAACCCTCATTTCATCTGGGTCTTCACTTATTGTAAAAGTACCCATTTGGGAGTGTTTTGTCTACAAATGGTCAATCAGTAGCTGATTTAACCGCTGCAACTTTTGGGTCATGGGTAAATATAACATCCTTACCTACATTTATCTTTAAGGCTGCGAGGAAACACAGCTTGAGCATTGATGTTCCCACCATTATGGACACATGGATTCTTCAAATGAACTACCCAATTGTCAAAGTAACAAAATCGTCTTCAGGAAAAATTCAACTAGAGCAGAATCGATTTCTTACTGATCCTGACGCTGTTGACCCTGGAAAATACCCATCACCATATAAGTATGCATATGTTGTTAACCCTGGAAAGTACCCATTGCCATCTAAGTACGCACCCAATAATGTGCTGAGCATAACAGTGATTTTATTTCAACGAATATCTAATGAAATAAGTGCATTAAGGCGAAACAAAATATCTTACAAAACATTACTAACTACAATTGATATATATGTAACGCAATATTAGTCAGGTTGAAAGGACACACCATAACACTTAGAAATCAAAATATCTACTTTATCTTAATTAAAATATCTTCTTTATCTTAATTGTAAAGTGCATCTGGAGTCCCAATCAACACTTAAACGATTATTTTCAGCAGCTTAGAGGCCATAAGAATTGCTCTTGGTACAAACCATTATCTATTATAATTCATTGTAAGTGCAAACAGTAAGAAAAAAACTATTCAGAGGATCGCCTCTTTGCATCACAATCTTGCCAAGTGATGACAAAAGGTGATCTTGAGGGACAGATTTTTCTTTCTCATCCTCACACAAATAATAGCTTCTTTTTCTTGCTCGCCATTAATACTCGTACAGCATTTTTGTATTTAGAAAGGACTCTCAGAAGTTCCTGAATATGCTGAGATGGCACATATCATGATGACGTCACTGTAACATATTGATATTCATAAGATTAGAACCTAAATAAATGACAAATTATATCAAAAATCAAGTGTCATTAATATTAATACTTTCACCACGTCTGAAAACGTTGTTAGAAAAGGTGTGTGCTACATGCGAACAGAAAGGCATGCATACATCCATACTTGCGCACGTGTGTACTTTAGTGGTAATATGCATCCATCTTATTCCATTTAGCATGAGTAGTGGTGTAGCATTTCTTTGCTATGGTGATCATAAATGGTCATGATTTTTACAAGCAGATGATAACAAGCTTTAGAAAAAGTTATTCTTCGTTTTGCATATTGTTAAACACCCATACACCCATTTTATCTTTGCCATTTATCTTTTTAAAGATATTTCTTGTTATTTTTCTGATCGGGTGTGCAAGAAATTCCCTGGCCATATCCATTTGTGTTTCAGGATCACCATATAGGCTAAATGTAAGGCAACAAAAGAAGAACAAACATCAAAGTTACTGCCTCAAAATTATCAGCAGCTATCTTACTGGCAGGGGCCTTCATTTTTATATTTTATATTATGTATCAACATTTTTCATATGTATATATAAATATGATTTAAACCTCAAATGCCTAATCTATTTTAGCTATACATGGAAGATACCATTCACTTTTACAACTAAGACAGATTCTAATTTCAATCAAACAGCCAATGATGTTATATGGCTGGAAGGAAAGGACATAGGTATGGCTTTGTAAGACACTTGATACAAGTTTATTGGTGCTTAAAATTAATTAAATCTAGTTATTAAAGTATCAATTATGACATTTTGTAATGTTAAACAAGTACAGTTCAACAAATCTGATAAACTACAAGCTTAGCAATAAATACAATCTTGTGCTCCACTTGTTGCAGATTTGTTTTTGTTTTGTTATGAAAGAGACTTTATGTTGTCTCTTTCAAACAATAATCAAACTGATATTATTGAAGCTTTTAACTCCACCTTCAGATAAATAGATGACTTACTTAATATTGATAATCCTTATTTTGAACAAATGGTAGGCCAGATATATCCTACTGAACTTCAGTCAAATAAGGTGAATTCCTTTGATGCTGAAGCTTCGTTTCTGGACTTGAACTTGTCTATAGCAAATGGCATAGTTTCTTCTAAAATTTATGATAAATGGGATGATTTTAATTTTGAAATAGTAAATTTCCCATTTCTTGATGGAGATGTTCCTCGCTCCCCTTCCTATGGTGTATATATTTCTCATATTATTCGTTTTGCTGGAGTGTGCTCTAATGTTGATGACTTCAACAAAAGAAACTTATTTTTAACTGCTAAGCTATTAAAACAAGGTTATAGATATCATAAAATTCGAAAAAAGCACTTTCTAAATTCTACCACAGACACTCAGAGTTAATTGTTAAATACAACATTGGGTTAAAAAATCTTCTGCAACAAGGCATATCAGAACCTATTTTTTATGGTGATTTAGTTTTTAAATATAAACGAATTGTTGGAAAACTTAATTTTAGAGATCAATTCAAAAAGATTGTAAAACGTTATATCAGGGTTGGATATAACTTGGATGTCATGCGACAGTCTGCATGCTTGGTTTTAAACCCAATCACATTTTATAGCTATGGTTTCCTCTTTAATTGCACGACCATGGGTCAGGCCTCAGACTCTAGAGGGCTCTGGTGTAAAGCTTTAATCGGTGGGTTTGTGCCTGATGCTTATCTGTAGCTGGACCCACTGTGGCTCAACTTAATGTTTTCTTTAGCTCTGACTATCTGTGAGTCATGAGCCCTTTTCTTTGTTTCATCATGGTGTGTTAATTTGATAAGAGTGTTCTCCATGACGATACATTGCATTAGTTAGAAGGCTATCATGCATTCATGTATTTCAACAACAGCAGAATCTAGGGCGAAGATTTGGTACCAGTAAAATGCAATTAAGCCCCGATGGCTTAGGCTGCTGTCCGTTCTAAGGAGGTGATTCTGTTGTTGTTGACTTTTTGTTTATTGTTACTTCCATTGCGTGAGTCTGTAATTGTTCTTTGTTTTGTTGTACGTTACTTTATGTCCAATCTAGTATTGCAATCATCTTGATGGGGAAGAGAGAGCTGGTTGCTTTGCTTAATTTGTCTCCCTGGTGTTTCGTGATGGTTGAATGGCCCTTCCTCGCGGTACCTTGGGGTTGTCTGCAGTTTGTTATTTTGGTATTTCCTGATCATACTGACTTACTATTTTTTTTGGAGAATTCAACCTTCATATAATGGAAAATGGATCTTACAGAAATTGACACACATAAAAAGTGTGCAATAGAAGACTCTGGTGCTTGATTGTATCAATTCCTGATACTTGTCCTCTTTCTTACTTTGATTATCAGAGTTGTTTTGTCTGTGCTGGATGGCGGCCCTAAATTGTCTCCCTGCACTTTCAGTTAATGCTCTTATTTTTACAATCCACAGGAGTGTGTGTACAATCCCCTTCCATTGCAAACCAAACATCTATGTCTTGAGGTTGGCGCGCTGTGAAAGCTCCAGTAAAACATTTTACTGACATAAATAATCTTCATAATGAATATTTCATACATAACCTGTCGAATTTGAAAACAGCAGACTCGGTTTTATAAGTTTGGCATGAGAATTTATGCAAAGTGTAATAACCTTAACATCCAACACCCATAACATGGCCTCAAGGGATATTTCAATGGACAAAATAAATGCCTTATGACCTATTCCTTAACTGATTTGTATCAAGTAGCGATGTATGGAATCAGTATGGAACAAATCACTGCTTTATCCATCTGAGGCAGAAAGTCAGTAGCTAAAATATACTGAGGTCTATGATATTGATCTATCACAGATCTAGATTTTTTACATCTAATTGATTGAATTAATAATGTTTATGCAAACTGAGCCAGTAATTTATGTTGAGTTAGCCTTTAAAATTCTAAGGAATCATTAGATATATTTTCTAATAAATTTGAAATTATTTCAAACGTTATCATAGAGTGGGCTATAACGCAGAAATTATGCAAAACATGTTACACTCTACACACAAGACTGAGCCCAAGGTTATAACACTCTCAACTACACATGAAATTGATTATGCTCATAAATGTTTAATTTGTTTATTTTATTTGATTCTTTACGTCCCATCAACAATCTTTCAGTTAAACAGGGACGGGTCTTCCTGGGTTGAACCAGTTCTAAGCTAGGATATATATGTCTTTTCAAGGACCACAACGCAATGACGCCAGTGAGGCTCGAACCCGCGGCCTCTCGGTCTCAAGTCAAGCACTCTACTACTGAGCCACTGCGCTCCCTTCATAAATATTAAAATGCCAATAGTTGTTGGTATTGTAACATTTATAAGCATGATAAATACAACATCTGAGAGTTTAAACGCAAGAAAAGTCTTGTTTTATCACAATGATTCGAGCTTTTATTAGCAATTGAAATTTCGTGCTCAGTTGACATGAGCATGTAAAAGTTTTATAACCTCAGGACATTGTTGTAAAACAAATCATGGTAACAGCTTTGTTCCCTAATGTATTGTTTATCAGTGGACCAGGCCTCGGAAGGAATGATGACTCTGATATCTTCAACTGGCGCATTATGTTGTAAGCAGGGCCCGCTGTGTCTGGGCTTATAATAACCATTAGCTCTGATTGTTATGTACTCTTTCTTTTCTTTAATCACAGGTATTTTGTGTTGATTGCATCTCTATACTGATTACATGAATAAGCTAGGCATGGCGCCTATTACGCAGTATACGCATGTGCGTAATATAAATAGTAACACTTAGGGAGCTCACCTAATGCGGTAAAAATGATTTTCCATACCTTAAGGAACTGCTCTTAAAGGAAAGTATTCTTTCCCTCTGGGAGCCAACTCTTTTCTTTAAGAGAAGTTCCATTTTTGAAAATGGACTTTATTGTAGAAAATCATTACTTGATACAGTAATCTCCCTTTGATGTGCGTATTTTTTCAGCATTCTGGCTACGTAATTGCTAAGGGACTTCCACATGAGCTAGATAATTTGTGCATTTTAGCAACCAGAAACTAAGGCGGGAATCCCTCAGATAAACTATATTTTAGTCCCTTGGTGACTGTAGCTGATATAAGTAGCTGATATCTGTTCTGAAGAGGCGATACTATTGTTATTATATAAGCCTTGGCGCCAGAAAATCTGTCTTCTGGGGTTTGAGAACAAAGGTGCAGACCAACATGCGCATACGCGTATCCTGATCAGCGCCTTTTTGTTTGCTTATTGAATAGTATTATATCTAGACTTACTTCGAGCGAAAATCAATTTTCTAGCTAGTCTGTGTACCTGAGGAGTCTGTTTGAGTATCACTTTGTCAGAAACCAGGAAAACAAGTTTTCCCACGTTGAGGCCCATATAATGTTCATTGTTTGTTGTAACTTTTTTATGGCTGGCTGTTTAATGTTTAGTTCTTGGTTTGTGATTCAGTTTAGTGTGTTCTTTCCAGTTTTGTAATCATCACATTGTGGAAAATATAGCTCGCATGGATACCTCCTTACTAATACAATCATCATCGCAGCTCAACAATAATATCAAAATGCATAATTGTGATAACATAAAGTAAATAGTTTATTACATGTTGCCTGTCACAGCTAATTAAACCGATAGATAAACCACATGTTGCCTGGCCATTATAAGCATAGATAAATCCAGTATGTAGTTGAGCAGGAATAATAGATTCTATGTATCACATGATTCTAAATCGCTTTGTGTAAGATATCGTAAATATTTGCCATAAATTAATAAAACATTGCTATATATGCTTTTGCATAATATTAACTACATAACTTGCCTTTCATACACTAGTGTATTATTGTTTAACTACGTGACGTAATAACACATCCCAACAACCTGAGACACTGAGATACTTTTATTTATCATACTGCCCATATGTTTACCTTTTTTTATTAAGAGCTCATTTAATGTAATAGCATTTGGCCAAAACTTACACTGTTATTTTTCTATTTTCATAAGAGATACCAAAAGAATATCCAGGAATTGAAGAATGGATCATTGGTAATATCCAACAGTATGGTGTTTATCGTGTACATTATGATGATAGTAACTGGCTAGAATTGATTGACCAGCTAAAGATTGACCACAAGGTAAATGAATGGGGTAAATGGTACATATATCAGTAGCCTAGAGATGAAAAAATCTATTTAACCTTACCATTTACAAATGGATAAATTTCTGTTGCAGAAATGCTACATAGCAATACATACTTTTTAAGAATTGAAACCAAAGAGTTCAGTTTTGATCTGGATTTTGTAAGCATGTACATTTAAGAAGAATACAGGTAAAATTCTAGCATATACCTCACATTTGATATGTGCATATCTTATTATGTGGCAACATGATCCACTTATCAAAGATGCCCTCCCATGAGGAAGTTTCTGTTATATTATTCACCTGAAACGAATTTGCAGTATCGCTAGTTTCACCAAATGAAAATAAATGTCTTCCTATGATGCACGTTCACCAAATAATGTATTTGCTTTCGCATTTTTTAAAATTAGTAATTTGTTCCCTTGTTCTGCTGCAATATATGCCCATTTTTCATTACTCTCCAAAACCCGTTTGAGCGCCTCACTAAACATGCAAAAACTAAATGAGTATAACCAGGAAATGCCACAATCACAAACTACTGACCAAGCCACAGCGCCATAGGGAAGATACACAGCCTATTAACAGCCACGTGGCACCAATTAGACAGCAAAAGCAACCCAACTAGCCATCTTTTTCTCAGGAAGAAGATTGCAAAACTAGAAAATGCCTTAAATATTGCATAACGAAAGAAGGATCAAAAACATAACACCCACACAAAATGGGAATAACAATAAACAATGAATCAACAACAACATAATTATCGCATAAGAATAAAAAGCAATGAAAGTCACTGGGGATGGTGAGATTAAAATTAATTCTAAAAGGCCATATCTCTGCCATAGAGTCTTCTGTTGTAAAAACACAAACGTTGGTTAGCTTGTGTGGTGACTTTTTAACTTACATAATGTAGCATCACAGGGAAACAGTGGAAACTATAGCAAACTTGCCATTTTTCTTACTTGTGTTGAACAATTAAGAGGTCTGGCCAGGCATGTAAAATATTTATTGACCTCTCTGCTCTAATTAAATGGCTGTTGCGTCAGTGATGGGGATAAAACAGTCTTAAAATGTAAATGTATAAAACCATTAAATGCATTGTAAATGCAAAACAGGGGAAAGTATATTTAATATAGAGGCACTATTAGAACAATTTAGGACTTTCATCAATAAAAACTACTCTGTGTTCTAGTTAGTTTTGTTATCTGTTTTAGCAGACGCATAATTCTGGCATAGTACATAGTTTTGAAATAATGAGCTACGTATGAAATGCTATATGTTTCTTCATAGATAACCAACTCTCTACATAAATTCATAACTACACTAGACATTGTATTTGCAAAACAATTGCTAGTGATAGTACGCACATTGACAGCATTTCTGATTTCTGATTTCAGCATTTAATTTCTTTTTCACATAAGCTATTAATCATAGTGTCAAAAGCTGTAGGATGATAAAATAAAGCAGTATTTTTCAGACATTTTTTTTTCTAAGCACCAATGAGGTAAGATATAAACACCTTACATAACAAGTCTGAGTGTCATTTCTTGTTTTGCAATCATTTTGACGAGTAAGAGAGAGATAAGTGATTTACTCTAATTGCATTCCTGAAGTATTGTGAGTGTTAGTTTTCTTCTGTGGCTCTTCCTCACGGTGACGTGTGTTAGTCTGCCGTGTGAGATTGTGGTATTTCCTGGTCATAGTCAATGTCTTTTTTAACGAATGACAATACGAAAGACACAAGTAAATATATAGAGGATCTTATATGAGTGCTCATGTTTAGAATTTATTAAACAAGTTTAGGAAAAGAGTAAAATGCAAGGCTTGTTGAGCATTTTATCTCTTTTTCGTTACGAGTTTAAAAATTCAATAATATAGGAGCAAGAATGTTATATATGTTCTACTCATTTTAAGATATTTAAATATTTTGAAATGATATTTTGCCCTGAAAACGTAAGGGTTTTTCCATATGTGTGACGTTAAAAGCGTCATTTTATAACGTTGCCGGAAAATCTAATAACCACTAGTGGTTTATCCGATTTTAATGCATGGCGTTATTTCGCTCTCAAACGCGACGTCATATGATGAATGTGTAAATGATAACATTTAATTTCACCTTAACTAATAATCTTGTTAAAAGACTACAGGTGAATAAACAAATAAGTATCATAAGACAACTTTCCTTTAAATTATTTGTTTCTAAATAGTAAAGAGGAAATATATATAAACCTTGCATAATAAGACATAATGTCTTTTCTAGTTTACAATACTCTTGGCGAGAGAGAGACAGAACTGGTTACTTTACTTTAACTGTCTTCCTGATAATCTTGTGAATATTAGTGTTCTGTTGCTCTTTCTTTCAGTGTCATGCGTAGGTCTGCAGTGTGTGATTGTGGTATTTTTTGACCATACTCACTTACTTTCTACAGCTTATAAAAATATCCATGTATTAGCATGAAACATGGTAAATATCAGAAAATTATTTTTTATTCTTTGTGCATTTCCTTGAGCTAGATCTCAAGATATACTCTCATCATTAAAGTAGCTAAATTCTGCATATTACATACTTTATAGTGTTGATAATGAGATTAGCTCTGTAGCAAAGGACAAAAATATTCAATGTGAAATAATTGGTATTTCAAAAAGGATGTATCTTTATATTTTAAAGGCTAAATTCAATTATAATATAGTAAACATTTGCATTTCTGTTTAACAGGCAATCCATGCTATAAATCGAGCTCAGGTTATGAACGATGCCTTCGCACTGGCCAAGTAAGTTGTATGCTTATTAACCCATTTAAGCCAAATGGATTTTCACACTCATATCAATTGGACCAGTCCATTTTCATTTTTAAGGGGTGATGGGTTGTATTTTTCATTTTTATTTGAATTTTGATAGAACATTCTGTAAGCAAACAGTTTAGGCTCTGATCAGACGCCACGTTCTACAGCATCTTGTCTGGGCCAGCAAGATTTGCATATGTATCTCAAAAAGGATGGCAAGCTTATATGGGTTAAAATGATGATAATAAACAATATACAGTCAACACACACATTTAGCTATATGGTTCTGTCTGTCTGTCTCTCTCTCACTCTCTCTTTCTCTAAAAGATATAATTCGAGACATGTACTATACATACTCTCATTCAATTGTACAAATTGAGACGTTGATTATTTTGTTGTCAAAAAGAATGTTGTGCTCAGTTAGCAGTGAACTTTAAAACTTGTGCTTTATGCAGGCAAATATTACGCTCATGAACGCTAAAAGTATACGCTATGCTCATATCTTTTTAATTGTGTCATCTTTTAATTGATACACAAAATACGGCTGCAAATATTTTCAAAACTGATTTTTTTATTAAATTTGCAAATTGAAAAACAAATAACTTTTCAACATTTGATACAACATGTTATTATAGTGACTCCAATTTTTGTCACTATGTCATTTACTTATATGGCTAATAAATGTTCGAGTCGTGAATTGTATGTAACTTTTTTATTATTTTAACACTATTTTGCAAAAAATAAGATTCTCGCAAAAAAATTCTGAATTTTCAGTAATTTTTGCAAAAAAATAAGATTTTTGCAAAAAATTCTAAATTTTCAGTAATTTTGTTTTCACTATAATTGTATGACGATTGGTCTATGGATATGTGGTATGTAATTTTGGCTTTTCCTGGTCATGCTGACTTGCTTTTAAATTATAAAAGTTTTATCCCCAGCTGATTCCTTATGGCTAGGCTGATGTCGGCCCAACTAGTGATTTTTTCATGTGTCGTATGCCCATTTCCTTGTTCTGTCACACTTAGGTAATTTACTGTGAAAGCTACAATGTGATGATACATTGAATATGTTAGGAGTCCTCTATATGAGCTTATCAATACATTTGAAGAACAACACACTCTAGGGGGAAAATGAGGCCGGGAGGCTTTATCTAAGCATTCCAGTGACAGTAACTGCTGTGAGTTCTAAGGTGTGAATTCTTTTTTGTTGGTTCATTGATTGTTTATTTCCTAATTATGTGTGGTTTGATGTGTTTGTGCCTTGTTTTTGTTCTTTGTATAATTTCTAGTTTGTCAATGATCTCGCGGAGGATGAAAGAGCTTGTCCATTAACTTTAACTGTAATCGTTCTGTGACGTGTGTGTTAGTATTTGCCTTTGTTCTTAAGTATTTTCTTCTGGCTGTTATTGGTTTGTAGGTAATTATGACAACTCCTTGTCAAACTTGCTTGCTTTAAACCATCTCAGAAAAAGAGAAGAAAAGAGATTTCTTTTCAAGTAATATGCTAGAACTGGAGATTGATATTTGATGCTGTGTAACTATTACGCAATTTTACTGGCTAATTTATGTGCATTGCATAGAATGTTTGGCTTGAATAATCTAAAACATTAGACAACGCTATGCTATTTTTATTTATAAAAATGAAATATGATGTGGTGTTTTAACATACCTTCACTACTTTACAGAGCAGAGCTGCTGTCAATGGACATCGCCTTACAGACAGTAGACTATCTACAAGATGAAGAAGAATATATTCCCTGGGTAGCAGCTGGAATTGAACTGGCATACATTGATACCATGTTGTCAGAATCAAGTATATATGGTCTCTTTGAGGTACATAATTTATAATAAATTTAAAGGGAAATAATCATGTAATATATGTATACGCGATGCATTTCAAAGTGTACTCACAGTCTTAACCCTTTCATGCCTAAGTTTCACCTCTCAGCTAAATTCTTCCAATCTAAATTAGGCCGTGACATGTAATTTCCACAATATGACATTTTGACATTTGTACACTCAGACAAGCCTATACAGCCTCCTTTTAACTTAGAAACTCCCAATGATGATCAGTCAGTAGCTTAACACTCATAGATTATTCAAGCAACTAGAAAAGGCTCTGATCAGACTGTGCGTATGAGCAGGTTGATCTGAGGCTTTGCTGGTCGCACATACCACATTTTTGGAAATCTCATGTCACGGCGTCCATTGTGTTAAAAAATGGGTATTAGAAAAATCCTAATAAAAAAACTGCAAAAATTTAGATTGAGAAAAAATGCAAATTAAGTTTGCAAGTTAAACATTGTAGATCCAGATGAGATGGCATCCAGATGAGATGGCATCTGGATCTACACTGTTTGTCAAGACCCTTTTTCAGGTGTGTAGTGTTGACAGTGTAAAACAAAATATAAAATTCATAACCTAAAATGGTTATCTGCTTTTAACTTGATTAATTTACTCACATGTACAATAAATATTATCTATTAATACAAAGTAATGAAATTCTTGACACTATTGATTAAATATAACATAAACAGTATTTGATAAGTTAAGATTTCACATATGGAAATATAAAAAAAGCTGTATTTCATATGTGAAAATATAACATATAACTTTTTTCTCACTGGTGAAATTGGATGTCCTTTGCTTTCTCCATTGATTTCATTGAGCTCACTTCAGATTTTCAAACGCCTATAACTGTCTTATTAGTGGACAAAACATAAAGTGTGGGTATTCTCTTTCATAATTGGATCATAAGGAACATTTTGGTAATAAAATTGTCAGGATTTGTGCTGAAATTTTCATACTCTTAACTCTGGCGCATGTGGTTTCAGTCACATTACGCAACGTCATCATTAATATGGCGTCTTTTGCGATCATGCATGTCATCATGTGCGATTTTGCATGATGTCACGGTGCAAAACAATATTTTATGCTTCAAAATTGTATATATATAAAATAGAAAGGAAATTCAAATTTTTGGAATGAATATGAGATGAAAACTTGTATACCTTATTTGTGACAAAGCCATTTGAATATCCACTATTTATCAAATGACGTTACATCTGGTAGTGGTAAAGGTCATATATTATAATCGATAAAGCAGTGTTGGCTTACATATTTAGTAGCGTTATATTATGTCGTTCACAACAACGTCGCAAGAGCGGTTTCATGTTTATTTGAACAGACATGAATTTGAATTTTTGCTGTTGCATACAGGTATAAATAAAACAAAGTAAGTAAGGATGCAAAGATCAGGAATCGATACAATCAAGTACCACACCTGACCCAGGATACCATTTTGCTTTTTCATAAATAACAGATGGGTCACTGGCATGGCCAAAAAGACACAATGGCAATTTAAAGCATCACCATGACACGTGGCCGCCACGAAATACACACATACACCCTTTAAATGATGTAAAGATATAAAATGGATGTATCTTTTATCAAAATGAGAAAAAAATAAAGTGTGCAATTGTCTTTATAGCTTGTATGAACATTTAGTCTGTTATTGAAATGAACATCTGCTTCTTAGCGCCTGATTTTGCCTGATAACTGGGCTTTATAAGTTCTACCCTACATGTAGTGCCAAATGGGTATTCCATGTATAAAATCTGCCCTTGACGAATGGGAAAACACATTCACTAAACTCAAGTTTTTAGACATGTTGAGTATGCATCACAATATATTGCATTCATGTATTTTACAATTTAGTATTGTCTTGACAACTGTAAACCCTTAAATTTGTTGTTCAAGTTCATAAGTAAATATCCAACCTAAATGCTTTGTTTATTGATGGAACACACATTAATAAGTTATGTACAAGTAATAAGAGGTTAAAAAAACCCTTCATTCTTCAAAAGAAATATTTCTAGAACGATTCAAAACAAATCATTTGAGACAGCATCTCTAAGCACTCAACTCCTCCGAGACTGATTCAATCCATCAAATAAAGTTAGGAGCTATTTTCTTTGTAAATGCATATTTCTTGGGATCAGACTGTCCTATTTTGATTCATTATTACAAAATATAATGAGAAACAAATATGCTACACCAATTTCAAATTTGTTCGAATAAACATGAACAACTATTGTAAAGCAAACGTTTGAGCTTTGCACGCCAAACGGAAGTCATTCCAAAGCAGTGTGTGTGTCATATGATATATAGAATCTAACATACATGCTCCTATATTGTATTATTTATTCATCCTGTTGCAAAAAAGTGATATTATGCTACATGAAGCCTACCCTTTTATCTATTTTCACCAACTTGTTTTACAAATTTAATAAAACAAACATGAACACTCATTTATTCCTCTCTATATTTTTACTGAGGGAAATAATTTTGAAAATTTTAGACTGTAATCACTTAGACAATATCTGCATACTTAAAGTAATACTTATTAGTATGGCAATGGTCCAGCTTCCATCGTCTGTCATCGTCATTGTCATCCATCTACACCTTCAAAGAAGTGTATCTTAAAAGCCAGTTTGCCAATTTTGATCAAATTTCAATTGAAGTATCATCATTCAGGGGAAAGGCTGAATTAGGTTTTTGGACTGATTGAATTAGAACTCTGGTTGTCATGGCAACATGTAGCTTCCATTGACTTATAATGGGAAAAACTTATTTCCTCTGAAACCACGAGGCCCATAGCTTAAGTATTGGGTGTGTAGCAATGTCTAGTGATCCCCAACATAAATTCTGTCAATCACATCTGTGGGTTTAAAACTGGCCTTGCCCTGGGGTTCAAGAATTTTCATAGACTTATAATGGAAAAAAATTAAAAAAATCTTCTCTTCTGAAACCATGAGGCCTAGAGGTTAAATATTTGGAATGTATCAATGTCTAGTAGCCCACTACATAAATTATGCCAATCAAACTCATGGGGTTTAATCTGACCCCATTCCAGGGTTCAAGAGTTTCCACAGACTACTTAAATTAGACTTTTTGAAATTTGAAACTAGGGGGCATTGGGCATGATGTAGCAATGTCTAGTAATCCCCTACATATATCATGCCAATTAATCACTGGGGTCTAATCTGGCCCAGCTCCAGGGATCAAGAGTTTCCATAGACTTATAATGATGAAAACCGGTAAAATATCTTCTTCTCTGTAACACTTAGGGAGCTCACCTAATGCGGTAAAAATGATTTTCCATACCTTAAGGAACTGCTCTTAAAGGAAAGTATTCTTTCCCTCTGGGAGCCAACTCTTTTCTTTAAGAGAAGTTCCATTTTTGAAAATGGACTTTATTGTAGAAAATCATTACTTGATACAGTAATCTCCCTTTGATGTGCGTATTTTTTCGGCATTCTGGCTACGTAATTGCTAAGGGACTTCCACATGAGCTAGATAATTTGTGCATTTTAGCAACCAGAAACTAAGGCGGGAATCCCTCAGATAAACTATATTTTAGTCCCTTGGTGACTGTAGCTGATATAAGTAGCTGATATCTGTTCTGAAGAGGCGATACTATTGTTATTATATAAGCCTTGGCGCCAGAAAATCTGTCTTCTGGGGTTTGAGAACAAAGGTGCAGACCAACATGCGCATACGCGTATCCTGATCAGCGCCTTTTTGTTTGCTTATTGAATAGTATTATATCTAGACTTACTTCGAGCGAAAATCAATTTTCTAGCTAGTCTGTGTACCTGAGGAGTCTGTTTGAGTATCACTTTGTCAGAAACCAGGAAAACAAGTTTTCCCACGTTGAGGCCCATATAATGTTCATTGTTTGTTGTAACTTTTTTATGGCTGGCTGTTTAATGTTTAGTTCTTGGTTTGTGATTCAGTTTAGTGTGTTCTTTCCAGTTTTGTAATCATCACATTGTGGAAAATATAGCTCGCATGGATACCTCCTTACTAATACAATCATCATCGCAGCTCAACAATAATATCAAAATGCATAATTGTGATAACATAAAGTAAATAGTTTATTACATGTTGCCTGTCACAGCTAATTAAACCGATAGATAAACCACATGTTGCCTGGCCATTATAAGCATAGATAAATCCAGTATGTAGTTGAGCAGGAATAATAGATTCTATGTATCACATGATTCTAAATCGCTTTGTGTAAGATATCGTAAATATTTGCCATAAATTAATAAAACATTGCTATATATGCTTTTGCATAATATTAACTACATAACTTGCCTTTCATACACTAGTGTATTATTGTTTAACTACGTGACGTAATAACACATCCCAACAACCTGAGACACTGAGATACTTTTATTTATCATACTGCCCATATGTTTACCTTTTTTTATTAAGAGCTCATTTAATGTAATAGCATTTGGCCAAAACTTACACTGTTATTTTTCTATTTTCATAAGAGATACCAAAAGAATATCCAGGAATTGAAGAATGGATCATTGGTAATATCCAACAGTATGGTGTTTATCGTGTACATTATGATGATAGTAACTGGCTAGAATTGATTGACCAGCTAAAGATTGACCACAAGGTAAATGAATGGGGTAAATGGTACATATATCAGTAGCCTAGAGATGAAAAAATCTATTTAACCTTACCATTTACAAATGGATAAATTTCTGTTGCAGAAATGCTACATAGCAATACATACTTTTTAAGAATTGAAACCAAAGAGTTCAGTTTTGATCTGGATTTTGTAAGCATGTACATTTAAGAAGAATACAGGTAAAATTCTAGCATATACCTCACATTTGATATGTGCATATCTTATTATGTGGCAACATGATCCACTTATCAAAGATGCCCTCCCATGAGGAAGTTTCTGTTATATTATTCACCTGAAACGAATTTGCAGTATCGCTAGTTTCACCAAATGAAAATAAATGTCTTCCTATGATGCACGTTCACCAAATAATGTATTTGCTTTCGCATTTTTTAAAATTAGTAATTTGTTCCCTTGTTCTGCTGCAATATATGCCCATTTTTCATTACTCTCCAAAACCCGTTTGAGCGCCTCACTAAACATGCAAAAACTAAATGAGTATAACCAGGAAATGCCACAATCACAAACTACTGACCAAGCCACAGCGCCATAGGGAAGATACACAGCCTATTAACAGCCACGTGGCACCAATTAGACAGCAAAAGCAACCCAACTAGCCATCTTTTTCTCAGGAAGAAGATTGCAAAACTAGAAAATGCCTTAAATATTGCATAACGAAAGAAGGATCAAAAACATAACACCCACACAAAATGGGAATAACAATAAACAATGAATCAACAACAACATAATTATCGCATAAGAATAAAAAGCAATGAAAGTCACTGGGGATGGTGAGATTAAAATTAATTCTAAAAGGCCATATCTCTGCCATAGAGTCTTCTGTTGTAAAAACACAAACGTTGGTTAGCTTGTGTGGTGACTTTTTAACTTACATAATGTAGCATCACAGGGAAACAGTGGAAACTATAGCAAACTTGCCATTTTTCTTACTTGTGTTGAACAATTAAGAGGTCTGGCCAGGCATGTAAAATATTTATTGACCTCTCTGCTCTAATTAAATGGCTGTTGCGTCAGTGATGGGGATAAAACAGTCTTAAAATGTAAATGTATAAAACCATTAAATGCATTGTAAATGCAAAACAGGGGAAAGTATATTTAATATAGAGGCACTATTAGAACAATTTAGGACTTTCATCAATAAAAACTACTCTGTGTTCTAGTTAGTTTTGTTATCTGTTTTAGCAGACGCATAATTCTGGCATAGTACATAGTTTTGAAATAATGAGCTACGTATGAAATGCTATATGTTTCTTCATAGATAACCAACTCTCTACATAAATTCATAACTACACTAGACATTGTATTTGCAAAACAATTGCTAGTGATAGTACGCACATTGACAGCATTTCTGATTTCTGATTTCAGCATTTAATTTCTTTTTCACATAAGCTATTAATCATAGTGTCAAAAGCTGTAGGATGATAAAATAAAGCAGTATTTTTCAGACATTTTTTTTTCTAAGCACCAATGAGGTAAGATATAAACACCTTACATAACAAGTCTGAGTGTCATTTCTTGTTTTGCAATCATTTTGACGAGTAAGAGAGAGATAAGTGATTTACTCTAATTGCATTCCTGAAGTATTGTGAGTGTTAGTTTTCTTCTGTGGCTCTTCCTCACGGTGACGTGTGTTAGTCTGCCGTGTGAGATTGTGGTATTTCCTGGTCATAGTCAATGTCTTTTTTAACGAATGACAATACGAAAGACACAAGTAAATATATAGAGGATCTTATATGAGTGCTCATGTTTAGAATTTATTAAACAAGTTTAGGAAAATAGTAAAATGCAAGGCTTGTTGAGCATTTTATCTCTTTTTCGTTACGAGTTTAAAAATTCAATAATATAGGAGCAAGAATGTTATATATGTTCTACTCATTTTAAGATATTTAAATATTTTGAAATGATATTTTGCCCTGAAAACGTAAGGGTTTTTCCATATGTGTGACGTTAAAAGCGTCATTTTATAACGTTGCCGGAAAATCTAATAACCACTAGTGGTTTATCCGATTTTAATGCATGGCGTTATTTCGCTCTCAAACGCGACGTCATATGATGAATGTGTAAATGATAACATTTAATTTCACCTTAACTAATAATCTTGTTAAAAGACTACAGGTGAATAAACAAATAAGTATCATAAGACAACTTTCCTTTAAATTATTTGTTTCTAAATAGTAAAGAGGAAATATATATAAACCTTGCATAATAAGACATAATGTCTTTTCTAGTTTACAATACTCTTGGCGAGAGAGAGACAGAACTGGTTACTTTACTTTAACTGTCTTCCTGATAATCTTGTGAATATTAGTGTTCTGTTGCTCTTTCTTTCAGTGTCATGCGTAGGTCTGCAGTGTGTGATTGTGGTATTTTTTGACCATACTCACTTACTTTCTACAGCTTATAAAAATATCCATGTATTAGCATGAAACATGGTAAATATCAGAAAATTATTTTTTATTCTTTGTGCATTTCCTTGAGCTAGATCTCAAGATATACTCTCATCATTAAAGTAGCTAAATTCTGCATATTACATACTTTATAGTGTTGATAATGAGATTAGCTCTGTAGCAAAGGACAAAAATATTCAATGTGAAATAATTGGTATTTCAAAAAGGATGTATCTTTATATTTTAAAGGCTAAATTCAATTATAATATAGTAAACATTTGCATTTCTGTTTAACAGGCAATCCATGCTATAAATCGAGCTCAGGTTATGAACGATGCCTTCGCACTGGCCAAGTAAGTTGTATGCTTATTAACCCATTTAAGCCAAATGGATTTTCACACTCATATCAATTGGACCAGTCCATTTTCATTTTTAAGGGGTGATGGGTTGTATTTTTCATTTTTATTTGAATTTTGATAGAACATTCTGTAAGCAAACAGTTTAGGCTCTGATCAGACGCCACGTTCTACAGCATCTTGTCTGGGCCAGCAAGATTTGCATATGTATCTCAAAAAGGATGGCAAGCTTATATGGGTTAAAATGATGATAATAAACAATATACAGTCAACACACACATTTAGCTATATGGTTCTGTCTGTCTGTCTCTCTCTCACTCTCTCTTTCTCTAAAAGATATAATTCGAGACATGTACTATACATACTCTCATTCAATTGTACAAATTGAGACGTTGATTATTTTGTTGTCAAAAAGAATGTTGTGCTCAGTTAGCAGTGAACTTTAAAACTTGTGCTTTATGCAGGCAAATATTACGCTCATGAACGCTAAAAGTATACGCTATGCTCATATCTTTTTAATTGTGTCATCTTTTAATTGATACACAAAATACGGCTGCAAATATTTTCAAAACTGATTTTTTTATTAAATTTGCAAATTGAAAAACAAATAACTTTTCAACATTTGATACAACATGTTATTATAGTGACTCCAATTTTTGTCACTATGTCATTTACTTATATGGCTAATAAATGTTCGAGTCGTGAATTGTATGTAACTTTTTTATTATTTTAACACTATTTTGCAAAAAATAAGATTCTCGCAAAAAAATTCTGAATTTTCAGTAATTTTTGCAAAAAAATAAGATTTTTGCAAAAAATTCTAAATTTTCAGTAATTTTGTTTTCACTATAATTGTATGACGATTGGTCTATGGATATGTGGTATGTAATTTTGGCTTTTCCTGGTCATGCTGACTTGCTTTTAAATTATAAAAGTTTTATCCCCAGCTGATTCCTTATGGCTAGGCTGATGTCGGCCCAACTAGTGATTTTTTCATGTGTCGTATGCCCATTTCCTTGTTCTGTCACACTTAGGTAATTTACTGTGAAAGCTACAATGTGATGATACATTGAATATGTTAGGAGTCCTCTATATGAGCTTATCAATACATTTGAAGAACAACACACTCTAGGGGGAAAATGAGGCCGGGAGGCTTTATCTAAGCATTCCAGTGACAGTAACTGCTGTGAGTTCTAAGGTGTGAATTCTTTTTTGTTGGTTCATTGATTGTTTATTTCCTAATTATGTGTGGTTTGATGTGTTTGTGCCTTGTTTTTGTTCTTTGTATAATTTCTAGTTTGTCAATGATCTCGCGGAGGATGAAAGAGCTTGTCCATTAACTTTAACTGTAATCGTTCTGTGACGTGTGTGTTAGTATTTGCCTTTGTTCTTAAGTATTTTCTTCTGGCTGTTATTGGTTTGTAGGTAATTATGACAACTCCTTGTCAAACTTGCTTGCTTTAAACCATCTCAGAAAAAGAGAAGAAAAGAGATTTCTTTTCAAGTAATATGCTAGAACTGGAGATTGATATTTGATGCTGTGTAACTATTACGCAATTTTACTGGCTAATTTATGTGCATTGCATAGAATGTTTGGCTTGAATAATCTAAAACATTAGACAACGCTATGCTATTTTTATTTATAAAAATGAAATATGATGTGGTGTTTTAACATACCTTCACTACTTTACAGAGCAGAGCTGCTGTCAATGGACATCGCCTTACAGACAGTAGACTATCTACAAGATGAAGAAGAATATATTCCCTGGGTAGCAGCTGGAATTGAACTGGCATACATTGATACCATGTTGTCAGAATCAAGTATATATGGTCTCTTTGAGGTACATAATTTATAATAAATTTAAAGGGAAATAATCATGTAATATATGTATACGCGATGCATTTCAAAGTGTACTCACAGTCTTAACCCTTTCATGCCTAAGTTTCACCTCTCAGCTAAATTCTTCCAATCTAAATTAGGCCGTGACATGTAATTTCCACAATATGACATTTTGACATTTGTACACTCAGACAAGCCTATACAGCCTCCTTTTAACTTAGAAACTCCCAATGATGATCAGTCAGTAGCTTAACACTCATAGATTATTCAAGCAACTAGAAAAGGCTCTGATCAGACTGTGCGTATGAGCAGGTTGATCTGAGGCTTTGCTGGTCGCACATACCACATTTTTGGAAATCTCATGTCACGGCGTCCATTGTGTTAAAAAATGGGTATTAGAAAAATCCTAATAAAAAAACTGCAAAAATTTAGATTGAGAAAAAATGCAAATTAAGTTTGCAAGTTAAACATTGTAGATCCAGATGAGATGGCATCCAGATGAGATGGCATCTGGATCTACACTGTTTGTCAAGACCCTTTTTCAGGTGTGTAGTGTTGACAGTGTAAAACAAAATATAAAATTCATAACCTAAAATGGTTATCTGCTTTTAACTTGATTAATTTACTCACATGTACAATAAATATTATCTATTAATACAAAGTAATGAAATTCTTGACACTATTGATTAAATATAACATAAACAGTATTTGATAAGTTAAGATTTCACATATGGAAATATAAAAAAAGCTGTATTTCATATGTGAAAATATAACATATAACTTTTTTCTCACTGGTGAAATTGGATGTCCTTTGCTTTCTCCATTGATTTCATTGAGCTCACTTCAGATTTTCAAACGCCTATAACTGTCTTATTAGTGGACAAAACATAAAGTGTGGGTATTCTCTTTCATAATTGGATCATAAGGAACATTTTGGTAATAAAATTGTCAGGATTTGTGCTGAAATTTTCATACTCTTAACTCTGGCGCATGTGGTTTCAGTCACATTACGCAACGTCATCATTAATATGGCGTCTTTTGCGATCATGCATGTCATCATGTGCGATTTTGCATGATGTCACGGTGCAAAACAATATTTTATGCTTCAAAATTGTATATATATAAAATAGAAAGGAAATTCAAATTTTTGGAATGAATATGAGATGAAAACTTGTATACCTTATTTGTGACAAAGCCATTTGAATATCCACTATTTATCAAATGACGTTACATCTGGTAGTGGTAAAGGTCATATATTATAATCGATAAAGCAGTGTTGGCTTACATATTTAGTAGCGTTATATTATGTCGTTCACAACAACGTCGCAAGAGCGGTTTCATGTTTATTTGAACAGACATGAATTTGAATTTTTGCTGTTGCATACAGGTATAAATAAAACAAAGTAAGTAAGGATGCAAAGATCAGGAATCGATACAATCAAGTACCACACCTGACCCAGGATACCATTTTGCTTTTTCATAAATAACAGATGGGTCACTGGCATGGCCAAAAAGACACAATGGCAATTTAAAGCATCACCATGACACGTGGCCGCCACGAAATACACACATACACCCTTTAAATGATGTAAAGATATAAAATGGATGTATCTTTTATCAAAATGAGAAAAAAATAAAGTGTGCAATTGTCTTTATAGCTTGTATGAACATTTAGTCTGTTATTGAAATGAACATCTGCTTCTTAGCGCCTGATTTTGCCTGATAACTGGGCTTTATAAGTTCTACCCTACATGTAGTGCCAAATGGGTATTCCATGTATAAAATCTGCCCTTGACGAATGGGAAAACACATTCACTAAACTCAAGTTTTTAGACATGTTGAGTATGCATCACAATATATTGCATTCATGTATTTTACAATTTAGTATTGTCTTGACAACTGTAAACCCTTAAATTTGTTGTTCAAGTTCATAAGTAAATATCCAACCTAAATGCTTTGTTTATTGATGGAACACACATTAATAAGTTATGTACAAGTAATAAGAGGTTAAAAAAACCCTTCATTCTTCAAAAGAAATATTTCTAGAACGATTCAAAACAAATCATTTGAGACAGCATCTCTAAGCACTCAACTCCTCCGAGACTGATTCAATCCATCAAATAAAGTTAGGAGCTATTTTCTTTGTAAATGCATATTTCTTGGGATCAGACTGTCCTATTTTGATTCATTATTACAAAATATAATGAGAAACAAATATGCTACACCAATTTCAAATTTGTTCGAATAAACATGAACAACTATTGTAAAGCAAACGTTTGAGCTTTGCACGCCAAACGGAAGTCATTCCAAAGCAGTGTGTGTGTCATATGATATATAGAATCTAACATACATGCTCCTATATTGTATTATTTATTCATCCTGTTGCAAAAAAGTGATATTATGCTACATGAAGCCTACCCTTTTATCTATTTTCACCAACTTGTTTTACAAATTTAATAAAACAAACATGAACACTCATTTATTCCTCTCTATATTTTTACTGAGGGAAATAATTTTGAAAATTTTAGACTGTAATCACTTAGACAATATCTGCATACTTAAAGTAATACTTATTAGTATGGCAATGGTCCAGCTTCCATCGTCTGTCATCGTCATTGTCATCCATCTACACCTTCAAAGAAGTGTATCTTAAAAGCCAGTTTGCCAATTTTGATCAAATTTCAATTGAAGTATCATCATTCAGGGGAAAGGCTGAATTAGGTTTTTGGACTGATTGAATTAGAACTCTGGTTGTCATGGCAACATGTAGCTTCCATTGACTTATAATGGGAAAAACTTATTTCCTCTGAAACCACGAGGCCCATAGCTTAAGTATTGGGTGTGTAGCAATGTCTAGTGATCCCCAACATAAATTCTGTCAATCACATCTGTGGGTTTAAAACTGGCCTTGCCCTGGGGTTCAAGAATTTTCATAGACTTATAATGGAAAAAAATTAAAAAAATCTTCTCTTCTGAAACCATGAGGCCTAGAGGTTAAATATTTGGAATGTATCAATGTCTAGTAGCCCACTACATAAATTATGCCAATCAAACTCATGGGGTTTAATCTGACCCCATTCCAGGGTTCAAGAGTTTCCACAGACTACTTAAATTAGACTTTTTGAAATTTGAAACTAGGGGGCATTGGGCATGATGTAGCAATGTCTAGTAATCCCCTACATATATCATGCCAATTAATCACTGGGGTCTAATCTGGCCCAGCTCCAGGGATCAAGAGTTTCCATAGACTTATAATGATGAAAACCGGTAAAATATCTTCTTCTCTGAAACCATTAGGCTCAGATCTTATATATTTGTTATGCAGCAATGCCTAGTGGTCCCTTACATAAATCTTGCCTATCAATCCCCTTGGTTCTAAACTGACCCCGCCCTGAGGATCAAGATTTTCTATAGACTTATAATGGGAAAAGCTTTCGAAATCTTCCTCTCTAAAACCATGAGGCCCCAAGGCTTATATATTTAGTAGGTAATAGTGTCTAATGATCCCCTACATAAATTTTGCCAACAATACTCCTGGGGCCTAAATTGGCCACACCCTGGTGGTCTTTAGCTCTCAAAGCCTTATCATGGATAACACTTTAAAAATCTTCTTCTCTAACTCCATGAAGCCACCAGCTTATGAATTTAGTTTGGTGCAATGCTTAGTGTTTGCCTATGTAAACCCTGCTAACCATGTCTCAGGGGTCCAAATTGGTCACTCCATGGGGTAATTTGCTCCCATAGACTCATAATAAAAACAATCTTCTTAAGCCTCTTGTTGTATGTGTACATACACAGAACGGATATAGAATAGGCTTTTACCAATTCAAACAAAATACCAAATCATGCCCACAACAAACTAATGTCTACGAGGTTAATCCCAAATGTACAACACACAATTTTACAAATCAATATTTATATACTAGGTCTTCTTAAAAGCATTAGAGAGCAAACAATTATTAACAAAAGCACAGTCGTAGCTTTCAGCCAACATACACAAGCTTTATAAAAAAAATGTCCATGTCATGTATTAGATATGGTTACAATACGACAATTGAATCTGAGAATGGTACCTAAACATCTTTTGTTTTATATACTGACGTCAAGAAAAAAAAAGCCACATCTAAAAGTAAATTTTAGTTCATTATAACATCTTGGCAGTCGAGCGTATCTCTTGAAAACAAAATTGCTGAAAGAATATTTGAGGCTGAGAAAACAACCTCGGTTTGAGACTGGATAACCAGTTTTGTGTGACACAAGATTTTAGCCACATTTGCTTTGTTTCCAGACACAATTCGTTGACAAGTAAAAAGTGTTTTATCAATGTAAAACAGTCTCTATTGTACCAAAAATGTTTAGTGTTGGCCACTCCATGGAGTCAGTTGCTCCCATAGACTCATTATAAAAAACAATCTTCTAAAGCCTCTTGTTGTATGTTTAAATACACAGAACCGATATGGAATGGACTTTTACCAATTCAAAGAAAATACCACATCATGCGCATGACAAAATGCGTTTACAATGTTCAGACAATGTCTGTATGCTTCTGCTGAACGAAATGACTTACACCAACCACATTTTCGCCATGCATTTAAGTAAAACTTAAACGTAATGACTTTGCAAAGTGGGAGAAAATATTGTTACGAATCATTTGCAAAATGCAATATGGCACGTGTTCCAGAGGGCTGTTTTGGATGACGTCAATGTAGGCCAACTACTGGCCATTAGGCGTTACATCACATCTTAAATAACGTAATTTTATGTAGGCACACTCTGTGTACATTACCTTATGTACCCCCTTATCATTTTTACCATTACTTAAAGCAAAACGAGAATGTTGGCAAGTTTTGTAAATAGACCTTACCTTTAGTCTTTAATATGACGTCATAATTTCACAAACCTATTACTCGCAAGCACAACTGTTTGAAAAAATGATCCAAAATTTGTCCATCGTTTAGCAAAACATTAATGGCACAAACTAGGGGCAAGTTCAAATTGAAATCAAAAGCGATTGATGCATAATGTGGTCATGTGTACGTTGAGCCTGTATGACGTCATTGCATAACATGTCACCTGTATATCAAATTTAAGTCATTTTCAAACATCGGCCAACCTCTGCATAAAGAAGCAGTACTTGGCTGTTCATTTTTGTATATCATCGCTAAGAAACCAGTTATTATGAATGAGGCGTTTTAGTTGACGTCAGTATTCATACAAATTAAATTTTGTGTCAGCACAGCTTCATCTATCTCAAGGGCACAGGTCACAGTTTCTTGGTAAAGTGGGATCCAACCCAAACTAATGAACAACACTTAGGCTGCTGTCTTGAGGGCATATATATTTTGCAGTTGACATCATGTACATAAATACATTACCATTCAAAAGCGATGTAGATTAACATGTCTCTGCTGCTGTGTCTTCATAAAGCCAACCCTGTTTATATATGAGACACAATCTGTGAAAACCAGCGTTAATGACGAAGACGTCAAAATTCAGTTAACTACACACACTTAATTAACGAAGTGTTGAGAAGTTATCCTGCAAATTTTATAAAGTTATCTCCATTATTCATGGAAATATGGTCTTTTGAAACTTTTGTTCATTTAATAAATTTAATAAAACATGACCACTCATGTAAGATCTTCTGTTTATTAAGTATTGTATTTATTTGACATAGTATGGTTTGCATTAATAGGTGAAACGATTTTTCATTGGTGGAAAGTATTAAAATATTTATTTCCAGAAATTTATGAGGGCAAAAGTAGAAAAGCAGTTCGAAAGACTTGGTTTAAATGATACTGGATCTAGCCACTTGACGTCGTATGTATTTCTTCATCAATATCTTCATCAATATGTACTTTCGTCAATTTATTGCAGCACATGTATCAACATATATTTGCTAGTATAGACATATGGGCCAGCAAACTAGAATTGCTGTACGTATCGCACATAATAAAAGTTGTTCATTTATGCTTAGAGAGTGACTTATGCATATGTGATGAGTGTCAAGATAATTTGACCTGACCCAAATTAATGGCTGCACTAATTACATGTATACACTAATGACATAAATTTATGCATATTTTAGATTGTGTTGTTGAATCTTACCAGAATGTTGATTTTAAGCAAAACTTTTTTTGATTAGAAAATGTGCTGTTATTCTACTAATTAAAAAATAGGAATATTGAACTCTACCGACTAAAAATCCCTTCTAAATCACACGAGCATAGTTGTATGGCTCTGACAGATTCAAATGTATTTAAATGATGTCCAAATCCTGCCCATTGGGTTTTGGCTATTTTAAGGATAATTACAAGGAAATCTGTTTGATACTCCAAGTAAGAAAGAGGGCAAAGATAAGGAATCGATACAATCAAGCACCACACCTGGCCCAGGCTACTAATGGGAAAGTGACAACGTAACAACCAGACATCACATGCGAGAGGCAAGAGGAGGTCAGCCCTTTCCCAGCAGGTGACCACAAGGCATCAACAAACAGACGTGCATGAAAGCATAACAAAACAAGACAGAAAGAAATAACATAAATGATCCACAAAAGAAGCACGGCCTAGGAAGGGTCAGTAAAATATTTTACTGGAGGGCTTAAACCGGTTTAACGGTGCACCAAGTCTCTGTAAATGCTACAGTTTTTTTTTCACGTTTCAAGCCAAGATACTGCAACAAATAAGGGCATTGAATATAGTCAGATAACAAAATAACTGATTGAATTTCAATTCAATATCACACATCATGACAAATCTTTGTACAGATTTTGTTTTTAAAAATATCCCTTGTCTGATTACGTGATCTGCTAATGTTTGGTGTCATCTCTTGGATAGAGCAGTCTGAAACAACTAAGCCCTCGTTTATTCGTTGTCTTTGAACAGCATCGAAGTTTGGTATTTTGCATGCTGAGAGTACCCAAGAAAGCCTGTTCATTTGAGTCAATATTTATTGCATTTCGGAATACCACAATTTCGCCCTATAGCTTAAAAATAAGTACATTAGACATGTATGTGAAGCATTTTATGTAAGCACATCAGAGCAAATAATTTTTATAGATGGAAGTACAATATGCTTAATTTTATGCCAATAGTATATGTTTGTTCATTATAGGTATGTGAGAGCGTCGATTGCAGGAAAAGCATGCTCCTATGGCAACGTACAATGTGTAACAGAGGCAAAGAAGTTGTTTGAAGAGTATATGACAACACAAGTCAATCCGTAAGTAGGCTGTATGTAACTGTCAGGATCTCATTATTGTATGAGCAGTGATGTTAAAGATACGATTGTATAAACTACTATATCGGTATAGACCATATCATGTCTATTGTAACGTTAAAAAACATATATATATTAACATATGCAAACTCTACTTGTCCATTGTGAGGTTTAAGAAACAGGTTGCTTGGTAGCATTTCTTTGCATAATCAATACATTAATGACGTTGGGTTCTCAGAAACAAGCTTATTGTAATATTCTAAAGCTAATTATTGTAAAAAAGGAAAATTACACAAAAGTTGGAGAGTTGAATATGATCTGCAAGACAATACAATACATAATATGAGTTTCCTCACCCAGATACTTTATAGCCTCAACATGTTTTATGTCCGCATATTAAACAAAATGCAGTTTGCATTTTACTCAATAGGTGGACCTGAAAATTGAAATAAAATCTCTTCTTGGGACTATATATATTTAGGGTAGGGGTTAGAAAGCTGGATAGGCAGAAACAACAATCAATCATTTTCATTAGTACTAAACAGCCTTATGAGTAGATGACAGTTGATTCAATATACTAGTTTGTACAAAGAACAGAGTTTATTAAACTAAACAACCAGCTTTCTGTTCCTCTTGTAGATGATTGCCACATAATATCACATTAAATCATAAACCAAACCCAAATACAAAATAAAACAATAACATATAGAAATGTTATAACATAAGCAAACCATAAAATAACAACCACTGCCTTAAACAAACAGCATCTAGTCTAAAAGAATGGGTTAATTGTAATGTAGCTGACGTTTATTTTTGTTGTTACAATGTACATACATAGATAATATTGGTTTCATGGTGACTTTCGTAATACAGATTAATAACCGCCCACTGATACACTTGCAAAGATACTGATTATACACTGGAATCATCAGTACAAGATTAAATTGCTAACACTGTCATATGGTTGAAACTTAAAGTATGAGTGTAATACTATATTTAGATAATAATACGTTTATAAAATGAACGACTAATGTGTTCCACTGATGCATTAAATCATTCTTGCATTGTATGTTATAAATAATATAATGTATAACAATATGTTCTTTATAGATCTG
Organism: Loripinus fragilis; assembly: GCA_964019695.1. Taxonomy (NCBI): domain Eukaryota; kingdom Metazoa; phylum Mollusca; class Bivalvia; order Lucinida; family Lucinidae; genus Loripinus; species Loripinus fragilis. Next base: position 53,273,982 of record OZ026520.1, read on the forward strand.
TATCTCCTTTTTTCATAGGATATCCCCTGGCTTAAAATCAACAGTTTATTGTACAGCTTTACGTTATGGGGGAGAGCCAGAATGGGAATTCGCCTTTGACATGTATAAAACAGCTACTGTTGCTGCGGAGAAAAATCGATTATTATCAGCATTGTCATGTACTACGCAACCATGGTTGTTATACAGGTATTATAACACACGAACTGTTATCATATATATATTTCATATTTTGTAGCATTACAGAAACAATTGAGAACAAGAACACATACGAGGGTATAGGAGAATAAAGGTCGTGTCTGCTTGTATATACATGTAACAGTACAATGTAGGTCATATATGATAGGATGACTGTATTAAAGTATATGGAGAGTACTGGTTTAAAAGAGGAGTGCCATGTTTCAGTGGCGGTGTGTTTAGCTAGAGATCGAGGATCGCTGGTTCGAGCCTCTCTGAATGCATGGTGTTGTGGCTTTGAGCCAGAAATCCTCTACTTAGTACTTACTGTCTAGTTTAAACAAGTAAACGTCTCGACATGACTGGAAAATCATAAACTCTGATATATAACATAATTTCAAATAAAACTGGCTCTGAAATGATATGTATGCCGCTAAAAATAGTAGGTATTTTTTATAATGAATGTTTACTCAACAAGTAATATTGATACACATGTAGCATCTAAGAGTTTCTTTTAAACTCAATTTATCAAAATACTATCTTTGTAAAATGTAATTTTACAAAAACTAATTTAAAATGTTACCTAAAATAGCCAATATCCCTCTGAATTAAGTGTATACTGAGACCAAGTTCTTATAGGTCACCTTACATTTTAGGCAAGATAAGACTGTAAAAAAAGCGCATACAAAGTTTATGCTTTTATAAATAACGAAATACTTTGCCAAGACTCTGTTTAGAAATGGCATGCACTTCTTACATGGACGAAATTAGAGAAAAGGTACCCTCATTTAAAAAAGTCACACTTTTTCTAGGATATGAAAATTCCACAGAGATGTTATCATTTTACGTTTTTGTTTGTTTGAAGATGTTACAGACTACCGTGATTTAAGAGGAATTAAACTCAAAAGTTATCTTTAGATAGGATTTTTCTTTTTTTCTACACAATAACAGAAGACAAACTATATTGTTATATGACTCCTATAATAGACCTCCTCTGATTGGCTGAAACTAGCTTGCACTGGTTGTGACAGATCTTGATGTCAAACAGTGATGAGCTCAGGACAGGTAACATTGTTATGTCAGTGCTGACAGAGAGCTAAAAATAGATTGAACTAAATCTAGCCCATATAACATTACTTTTGTCACTGCTGGTAGAGAGCTAAAAATATATATTGCAACACTGACTGATGTCTTATGTATATTTCACAGGTAAAATGTGTTGAATTCAGAATTTGTTCATTTTATGAGAACAGCATTTAACCCATTATGATGAATGGGATTTCCCACCGTTATCAATTGGAACAGTCCATTTCTGTTTTAAGGGATTTTAGGTGGTATTTTTCATTTTTATTCAAGTTTTAAGAGAAAATTATGCAAGCAAACAGTGGAGACCCTGTTCAGATGCCGCATTTTGTGGCGTCTGGTCTGGGTCTGCACTTTTTGCCTATGATCCACAAAAAGAATGCTAGGTATATATGGGTTAAAATGCAATTATTTTGCTTATCTCATAAGAGTTGCAGAAATTTGGAAAGTATATTGTTGAAAAAATCTTCCTAGTAAAAGTGCACTAGGAACATCTGACTTGAGTATATTTATAAATATGAAAATACTTTAAATTAAGCTAGGAAAATAGAGACAGTGTCATATAACAAAACAATTGGCACATTCGTTTTTGGTTAAAATCAGGATTAGTCAACCCTCAAAAGTGATGTTCACCTCGGCTTTGCCTCATTGAACATCACTGTTCTCGGGTTGACAAATCCTGATGTTAATCTCAAAAGAATGCATCAATTGTATATTGGCAGGTAAATCATAAAATTCAGACTTAAGCTTTCATTTTACATGCAAAAATTCGCACTGCTCTGCACACTTTATTATCAGCAACATTGTAGTGAAACTTTCAGCGATTATTACTTATTACTAGACGTCATCCAATTTTCTTTTGAGAATTGAAAAAATACACACATAATGCCCTCAAATTGATTTTTAAATTTTCATATTGAAACCAGAAGTGTGCAGCAATTGTGAAACATTTATCGTAAAAAATGGACTAACCGAGTTCTATTGCGTTTGACATACAATGTTTAGGTGCAATAAAGTTCATTTAACCATTTTCACATGAGTAACTGATGATTTTCAAAAATCTTGAACAATCTCCAAAAATGTAATATTTCTAAAAATGCGTAAAAATTCTACCCTAAGCAGAATTTTGATTGTTTGGTGTTTTTCAAGCCGGTTAGACCAGTATGTAAACTCTTACACTTCAATTATATAAAAACTAAACCCAAACCCATTTTCCTTAAAAAAGCCAAATTTTTCGTTTTTAACCCAATAACTTTCTAGTAAAATACAACTGTTCCAAAACACTGCTAAACTTTTGCCCGTTCAAGTGCATATATTAAGGCAAAACTCATTACAATTTCGCTAGTGTTTGATCAGAAATAATGAGTTTGAAAAGTGACCGATTAGAACTTGGTTTCAGTTTATATGCATTATATGAATTTCAAGTAATTTGCTAAGTACAGGTTAACTCTTTCCATGCTAATCACGACTTTTGTCATTATGCTTAAAACCATTACAAACAGTTTAGACCCATATCAGGACCAGCCCAGCAGAAGGTTTTGGTCCTGATCTAGATCCAAACCATTTGATACTCTAATAGTGTTTCTGGAATATTTTTTGAAAAAAGTTAAATTTGTAAAGAGTCAGCAGACGACAACAAAAGCATGAAAAATTACCCAGCATGCAAACAAATATGGACAAGTAGCATGTACTGGAACAGTTTGATAGAATAAGAGGCTGTTGTGGTATGATGTAAAAATGTTGAAACGTTAACCCCAGAATGACAGCAACTTACTGATTTGCAAAATTGGTTAGGCTGCTGTTCATTCTCAAGCGATGTTTCTATTGCTGTTGATTTATTGTTTATTGCTGCTCCCATTTATTGTTTGTGGGAGTTTTATAGTTGGTCCATGTTTTGTTATGCAGTACTTAATGTCATTTCTAGTTTTGCAATCATTTTACTGAGGAAGAGAGGAAAGGGCTGGTTGTTTTACTTAAATTGTGTTCTTGCTGTAGCATGGCTGTTAGTGTTTTGTACTTCTTCGTCGCGGTGCAGTGGGTTGGTTTGTGGTCTGTGATTTTTGCATTTCCTAGTCATACTTACTTGCTTTATTTCTATAACCTAATGTCTTATTTTGTATAATAATCATACGATCATCTAATACAATAGCTACCTTGGACTTTCGTCCTTCAGCTTGTCTTATACATTCAAAGTTAACACTGACTGTACGCTTGTTTAGGCACTCTATAAATTAAACGTAGCTTGTAGTCAGAATCTCAGATTTTCAAGTTCAAATATTTGTCCATAAAACAAAGTATTTATCTTCTATGACACAGTCCAAAGAAAATTGTGAGATCCGTCATTTATTATACAAATATTAATGTCTGAAAATGTGATTTTGGTACTTTTTGCATAAGCGCACAGTTGATGCTTAGACAATACTGTTCATCTAATCACTCTTGTCAGAGCATATGATAAAATGATCAACACAAACTCAAGACATCTTGTGCTTGGTTTAAGCTATAAATCTTCATTTATAGAAAGGCATTATGCATATGCAGTTAGAACTTTGGCCTTTTCCCACGGGTAAGGTTAATTAATTAAGGCCTAAGGTGGCTTTGGCTGCATCTGTTTTAAGGAGGCGGTTCTGTTGTTGTTGATTCATTATCCAGTGTTGCTTCCATTGTTTGTGGGGTATTGTGCTTGGTCCTTGGTTTTGTTGTGCAACATTTAGTGTCCTTTCTAGTTTTGCAACGATCTTGCTATGGAAGAGAGAGAGAGAGAGAGAGAGAGAGAAAGAGAGAGAGAGAGAGAGAGAGAGGGGGGGGGGCACACGAAAGCTGGTTGCTTTACTTTAACTGTCTTCTTGATGTCCTGTGGCTGTTAGCGTTCTATGACTCTGCTTCATGTTGCCGTGAGGTGGTCTACAGTGTCTGATTGTGGCATTTACTGATCAAACTCACTTACGTTTTGCTCATATATATTCTCAGTTCATAATTTTACTTAAGATTTACAGAGCACAACGGGTCTCAAATCATTGGTGTAGCAGGACGTCTAGCCTTTTTGGCATGTGCTTTTTATGTTCACAAATGATAAAAAGTTAAATTTGATCAAATTATGTTTTTGCAGAATGCTAGACTTAACATTACAACCAGATGTAATTAGAAAGCAGGATGCATACCAAGTCTATATTCAGGTTGGAGGAAATAAAGTTGGAAGCCTGATTGCCTGGAATTTCTTCAGAGGAAACTGGAACCAAATATTTCAGACGTAATGCTTTTATTGTGGATTTTCACATTTACTTAATCATATGCGACACACTATTGTAAAACATAATATTTAATAAATCATGTAAATGCTTTGAATCTTTGCTATGAAAAAAAGTAAGACAATGCATAATTGTATTTTTCAGCGAATGAGATGAAATAGCCATATGCATCTAATGCAATATGCGATATATACTGTAAATTTAATTGATCTATTAAGTGTTATCCTAAACGATTATATGTAACTTCACTTGCTGGTCAAAAGTGTCAAAATAGCTTTATTTAACCCTTTGATGACTGGAAACTCCTAAATGGGTACTCTGACAAACAGTGAAGACAGCATTTCATTAGGACCTGCATTGTTTGCTAAGACAAAATCGATCACCAGAGAAAGAAATGTAATATTGTTTTGAAATTATAACCTGTAACCCCTCAATATATACAATGGACTACCCTGACCTAACTGTATAAAATTTTATGGACAATTCCATTGGTCTTATAAGGGTTATTTCCAATACGTGCTTCTTTATAACCATTACAGATAAGTTAAAAGATCATCAGAGAAAGAAATATAACATTTTTGATAGTATAGCCTGTACCTCCTCAATATATACAATGGACCTGCCTGTCGTCACTGTATCAAACTTTATGGAAAATTCCATTGTTCTTAAAAGGGCTAATTCTAATTTGTTCTACTTTATAGATATTACAAATAAGTTAAAACTTGTAATTAATCTGTGATTTAACCTTTTAGAGCATTTGAAATGGTTGTATACATTATTTGCATAGATTCCTGTAGGACAGTGCCATTTAAATCAGATATTTTAATACCACAACTTATCTCATTTTTATTATAATTCATGTATGGTATTTTGTTTTAATAAAAGTGTGTCTATAGTCATTAGGCAAATTATTTATAAAAAAGCTCCTTCAGATACATGGTTATAGAAAGAACCTAAACAATTGGGAAAACATACATAAGTCCCAAGGTTATAGAGTCTGTTTGTGAAAGATAATAAAATATGCCACAACTGTTATGCCACCCAGGATCAACGTAAGCAGTATTCTTTTTTTGACGGCTCCAACCTAAAGAGCCCAGTAAAACCAGATTAAGAAAAAATGATATAAACCATTTAATACTAATGAACTTGTCTACCATTCTCATTTGGACCAGCCAATTATCGTTTTTAGGGTTGATAATTGTTAGAAATTTTATAGAACATTTTTGTGGTGTCTGATCTGGGTCTGCACTGATTGCTAATGTCACACAAAAGGACGCTAGGTTTATATGGGTTAATGGATAGGGATAATTGTAACCATTGTAATCTCTAAATAAATTTGAAGATTGATATTTCTAGATAGTTAATGATACAACTGGTTCATATATTACAATATACCTGTATTCAATGATAATAGCACATACGGAAATAAGGAGGCAGACCCGTGGCATTGCAAAGAAGCTTTCTAAGTACTATGACAACTTAAAAAGGCAAGATTGTACTTTTTTTTCAGGTATGGAACAGGTTCATTCTCATTGTCTAATATAATAAGAGGCGTGACATCAACCTTTAACACGGATTTCTTACTGCAAGAGGTAAGTGGACCAGCCCATGAGATCTGGTCCCGAGGTGATAAAACTTTTTTATGCTGAAGTCAACTAAGCATGGAACTTCAATATTGTATATATTGAAATGCTCATAAAAACTTAAATGCCGAAAATTAAAGAATTTTCTTGCTTAAATACTATCAGATGTTACATTTTTCTTTTTTTTTCTTTGCATACTGGTTCAATCGACTACGATCATTAGGCCTGGGAGTGTTAGTTTAGAAATTTCCAGAAAAAAAACAACAAACAAACATATCTTTAGGCTGTGTTTTGGACTAAGCCAGGAGAGCCCTAAACTATTCTGTGGTCTAGGAATCGACCACCGAAGGAGAAAGACTATTGCACTGTGGAATAGTTTGGGGAAAGCAAAAAGTTATCCAGGACACCACTGTATGTCTAGTTTATCATATGACGTCGCGTCTGGGAGTGAAATAACGCCATGCAATAAAATCGATAAACCACTAGTGGTTTATAGATTTACGGGAAACGTTATTACGTCCATAACAACGTTGCGTACATGATGACAAAATCATAACGTTTTTACGCCAGAAATGAGATTTCAAAGTATGTGTCATATGATAAATAGAATCTAACATTCGTGCTCTTGTATTATTGAATTTATTAAACTCGTTGCGAAAAAGAGATAAAATGCTCGGCAAGCCTCGCATTTTATCTCTTTTCCCCAACTCGTTTAATAAATTCAATAAAACACGAGCACTCATGTAAGATCCTCTATATCTACAATATTGAGCGAGTAGTTTTCAATCTTTGAGCAGGGGGTCAGGTACTTGTCTTTTCCTACAGACACAGCACCACAATGAATCTTATGAAAGAGGGGTACGGAGAAGGATCTTGCTAATAAATGCTAAAATGCCAACAGTTGTTGATATTTTAACATTAATGAAGGATAAATGAAAAAATAACCTCCAGGCAAGGATAAGTATAACTTATTGGAAACACATGCTAAATATGCAATTGCTGTACTATCTAGTGCAACTAGAGACATAAGACTTGGTTAGCAGAACGAACGCTTGCATCTTAATAAAGAAGTTTTACAGATAAGTCGGGGATTTCCCTTTGTGGCTCAATCGTAGAGTGCTTGACTCAAGACAGGGAGGCTGTGGGTTCTAGCCTCACCAGCGTCACTGCGTTGTGTCCTTGAGCAAGACACATAAATCCTAGCTTAGTAGTAGTTAAACCTAGGAAGACCTGTCCCTACATAACAGAAAGATTGTTGATGGGACTTAAAGAATCAAATCAAATAAACTAAAAGTAGAAAGGAAGGCAAATATGGAATTGATGCAATTAAGTACCGTATCGGACCGGAAAAACTATATGGGAAAGTGACAAAAAACACAAGAAAACAAACACACAAGAGAGCAAAAAAGATCAGCCCTTTACCAGCAGATGAAAGCCTAAAATGAAGTGGTCGAATTTTAAAAAAAGGTAAATGAAGCGATATGTCTATCTCTATGACTGGACAGATATGTAAATCATATAAAAACTATTCCTGCACTGTTTAAAAATGTCAACAGCCAGAGATGATACTGGTTCTTGTAACTACCTGAATATTTAAATTTTCTTAAACCACTGATATTCAGTGAGCTAAAAATATTGTTTTACATTGATTTGGCTGCAAGGTTTTGCTATAAAATCAAGCAAAATTAATGTTGTTGAAATAAACTAGCCTTTGACCTCTTCTTACTGCACATGCGTATCGTTGAAACGTGTACTAAGGCAAATCTATTTTCGCTCAAAAATGAAACATTAAAGTTAGAAAGAGGGCAAAGATCAGGAATCGATACAATTAAGCACCACACCTGAACCAGGATACCAATGGGAAAGAAATAACTTCACAATTAGACATCACAAACCAGAGCCTCATTTTCTTGCAGCCAAAACAATCTGAAACTATATTTTATGCTTACTGAACATCAGTGGTGTGAGATAATTTAAATTTTGAGATAGGTAAAAGCCTAGAGTTATCCCTGACTGTGGACATTTGCAGACAGGAATAGTTGCCATATGATTTTTATATCTGTCCAATCATGAGACGACTGATCAATGTCAACACAGTTTGCGTATGGAATGTTCCATAAAAAATTCAATAAAAAATGGAAAAATAACTCTTAACAAGCCTAGATTTACAAAATAACTCGTCCAAGGAGTTAAACCGATAAGCCAAGAATTTCCCCTAAAGGTCTTTAAAAGGGGTCAAATTTCAAATCGTAAATTTAGCAAATTTCTATCTCAGTCTATCATTAACTCTCACTAACACCCATGAGCCCCATTGTTTCAACTGATCATAAAAACAGCATCATTTATGTTTTTGTTTTGTCTTGTGTTTGCTATGTCTTTGTGCGCGTTTGTTTATATGTGCTTTGTGGTCACCTGCTGGGAAAGGGCTGACCTCTTGGGTCTCGTCTCTGGTGTCTGCTGTGAGTTTGTCACTTTCTCATTGGTATCCTGGGTCAGGTGTGGTACTTGATTGTATCGATTCCTGATCTTTGCACCCTTACTTACTTTCATACTTGTATAATTATTGCTATGAGTGGCAATTTAAAGTTATCTTCTAGAAAGGTGATAATAGCTGTAATAGTGTAATTATCTTTTGGCGGTCTATAATATATGATTTTGAGCTTTCTTGGCCATGTTTTACTTATGTGTGTTCTTTCAGTCTATGTAAAACACTATGTACAGCTGAACATACTTCGAAATTGATTGCATGAAGTATATACGAGTACTTAATACTACTGTATATTGTTATACCAAAATTTAGCCAGTGTCCAACAAGCTGGCATGTGCACCCATCGAAGATTCAAATCAGAGTGTGCATCTGCGCAGGCTGATCTGAGTGTTTGATGAGCGCTCTATGTGAAGGAAAGTTTTCAATGTTTTTATCAAACTGATCTTAATGCTCTGATTAGACTGCATGAAAGCACAAACTGTTTTGAATCACCGCTGTACGCACATGCCAACATATTGTACCGTGTGCTGGATAGCGACTAAAATGATGCCCTTATATTTTCAGATGAAAGCTTTTCAAAGGGAACATCCTAATATGGGCACTGGGACACGGGCATTTTCACAGGCGATTGAGGCTGTTGAAACCAATATTATATGGATGTCAAAAAATTATGAATCTGTAAAACAATGGCTGGAGAGACCTGTCCGTGTATAATTCTTTGATATACATGATTATATTTTAATTGTCAAGACTACTTGTAAAATTAATACTCTTCATCATCGCATTTGTGAGCAAAAGTCCTGTCTTAAAGGACCTCTGATAAAGTGTTTGATATGGTATCTGCTTATTTTTTTAGAATTTTAACAAAGCTTTGATATGCATAAGATACCTCTGGTATCCTTTTGAATAAGAAATTTGATGCATTAGGATCGCATAAAGTTTATAATCAGACAGGCAAACCACTATGACAAAACAGGAGACGTTACCAAAGGGGGTAACTAATACAGAATTTGACATTTTGTAATTAATTAATTGCACGTGAATGAGTATTATAACATCAATACTTGATTAAAAATCACATTGTAAGTCTTTTAAAGCCCAAAATCATGTGTATTTCAGTAATTATTTTTGTTGTTGTTTTTACCTGGTTTTTTGAAAAATATTTTGAAGTGCATTTGACCAACTTATTTTTTTTAAACCATATACAAGAGGTGATTCACCGATTTTGAAACACTTTTATTTTATCTATAAATTTCTCATAATAAGAATTTCATTGCAAAATATTTTCTATTTGTGATCCATGGAGGTGGTTGATCAGTCTACATTGCTTGTATCATGACCCCAGTGTGTTATTGATAATGAAATGGTCCAGTTTTCTTAATTTGTCTCGTCATGCTCGTTTAAGGCTTACCAAATGGTAGTTTTCCTTCGCTTCTGAAAGCCTTTTATAAGGATTTCCAAAATAGCAAAATCAATCGGGGCGGCATCTGGATCTTGAGGCATCCACTCCTGATGTGTAACAATGTTCACGTTTTGGAAACGTATATACAAATGAACGTCAACGTCTGTTTGACGCATGGCTCGAAGACTTGTCCTGGTGAAATACCATTTTGTTAATTTGGTCACTTAGAAACAGTCTTGCTTAATAATGTTTAATGAATAGTTTCAAAACTTTGCCAATATAAAATTTTGAATTGACCTTGACACCTTTAGGGATGATCCGAGTCTCAGTTTAGCCTGGGAACTAACTAGAGCCCAGGCCAAGAAACCTGGCGCAAACGAATCACTTTTGACATATTTGAGTTTTGAAGGATCACCATGTCCTTTACGGATGTAGCAGACTCAGCGACGACCATAGCTGCCACCCAAATTAAACATTGCATCATCTGTCGTTACAAAGGTTTTCTATTCGTTAAAATTGAAACATATATAAAGATGCCATGAACTTGGCCGCCGTTTTTATCAATTTGTGCTGCATTTAACTGGTGAACTTTGCACTATTTTTTGAAATTTTGCGTGCAGTGCATTTTAATAATGCTATAAATGGTTGACTGAGACACCCTAATTGAGTTGCCATTTCACGTTGTGAGGATGGGTTAACCCTTTTTTATAATCACTGCAACTTTAAGATTAACTGCAGATGTTGACTTTTGGGGTGGCTTTCTGTATGGCCCTATTTTTTGCTTTTTCCTACTAGCGACAAGGTTTTTACATATCGAGTGCTTTACTCTTTGTTTCATCATGGAGTGTTAATTTGATTAGAGTGTTTTCCATGATGATTCATTGCATTAGTTTGATGGCCTCCATGCAAGCTGAACATTTCTTGTACTTCAACAACAGCAGAATCTAGGGCGAAGATTTGGTACTAGTAAAATGCATTTAAGCCCCCCGGTGGCTTAGGCTGCTGTCCGTTCTAAGGCGGTGGTTCTGTTGTTGTTGACTTTTTGTTTATTGCTACTCCCATATTGGGAGTCTGTAATTGTTCTATGTTTTGTTGTACGTTACTTTATGTCCATTCTAGTATTGCGATCATCTTGATGGGGAAGAGAGAGCTGATTGCTTTGCTTAATTTGTCTTCCTGGTGTCTGGTGATGGTTGAGCAGCTCTTCCTTGCGGTGCCACGGGGTTGTCTGCAGTTTGTGATTGTGGTATTTCCTGATCATACTCACTTACTATTTTACTAGATGAGTTGTTAATATAGAAAGTTCATGTTCATGACCTTTTGTCTCTCATTGTATATTCCTGTAGGACTTTTTCTTCTTCAAATGGTATGTAATGGAAGGTTTTACTATAATGTCAATTTTAGCTCTACCCATTTTACAATCCGTACAAAACTGACAAATATATGTAATACATAGGTTTATTGATAAATAAGTGTAAATTTCGCGTTTTTGAAACGCGATGCTAGATAACAACGAAGGATTCAAAAGTGTTTCAAAACTGGTGAATCACCTCTCGTAGGCGACGATACATTGTGATTCCCATTACCACTGCTAGAGGTTCTTTTATGTATTCATAGTCTACTTTTAATGCAACAAGTATATTTTACTTGCAATCATATTACAAGTAATACATACATAGTATAACTGAGACTTTGAAGTTTTGTCATATACTAAAAAAACAATTGAAGGATATTTAGATTCAGTTCCATGTCTAGCATTCTATTTAATAAAATCTAAACTAATTATGCATGCACTTCGTAATTCCAGATATCTGCAATCAAAAGGGATACTTGATTTCAGCCACGCGTCAATGATTTTAGTAAGGTACACATCCTTATGGTGAAACCCTCTATACTGAAAAGTCACAACCGTTCAAAAATGATTAAAACCCATTTTTCTCGATATTATTCCACAATGACTGGCTCTAAAATCATAGCATGTTCTTCTTTTAAAGTATGGCACCTAATTTTGTAGTTGTTGTCAGTACTTTACTGTCGATTTATTGTCATATTGGCTCAGTTGTGAAAATCTGTGCATTTTTGTTGAAGAAGTTGGTGTTAACACTTGTCTGTGGTCAGAATTAGAACATAAGCAATGATGACCAGGTTAAGGTCTCAGCAAAAGTTATAAGCGCAAAATTTATTGCTTGTGAACTTTGGGTAGAGAGGGTTGGTACATTTTGTGTGGTACTGTATCAAAACCAATGACCCGTAAATTTCATTTTGCTGAATTGCATAGTGGTAGTGTTATCAAATACCAAATTACTTTGTTCGAAAATTATTTTCTCAAATGTTATAAAGTCAAAACAATTTTAATATCATTCAATTATTTTTTCTGAGTATAGTTGAGTTGGTACCTTTCTTGATAATAGATAAATAATAATGTGAGAATATAAATATCTATAATTGCAGTGAGGGGTGGATAGAAAAACGTGTCCCAAGGATCACACTTTGGCATCAAGAGGATTGTCGGTTGATGACATACTGTCATTTCGAGGGATGGGTTTTTCAATCTGCCCCTGACAGCCATGAACAATTACATACCTTTCAGTTTCTGTAGATTTATTTCGAAATACAGTCCAAGTGGCTCCTGGAAATGGAGCGACCCAACGCTACTTGTATTTGACCTCACTAAGACTTAGACATTGCAATGAAATCACTTGACTACCTTAAGCGTAGCATCTAAGACAACCAATGTATCTAGTAAAACCACACTTGATGTTTGAATCAGTTATCATGGCTGTGATAAGACTTTCAACACCAATTAGCAAGGGGCGTATTTCGATTTTAAAAAAGTTACAGACTAGCAAATTTCCATCTGAACGAAGAAGAAACATACTCTGTACAAAAGATACTATATACATGATTGTTTTCCAATTAAAATAGTGTTCTTAAACATGTGTATTTTTATTTAGAATGGTTTTTACTGGCTCAGTCATTATCATTTAGAGATATGCATTATATTGTCCCTTAAATTAAATTGTTGATTGGTTCATTAATTGTAAATGTCAAATAAAATTGTTTCACAGTGTTTCGCTTGGTGTTTTGCATTAATAATTAAGACCAGCACTGGTTTTGATATCGCCGCATCAGATTATAGTGACAGCTCTGGCGATCTTGTCCATTCATAGAATCATATCAGAACATTCGCTGCTAGTATAAGTGCAAGAGCTAACCAAAACGTTGACCTTAATTCCTACCACATAGCTGTTCATATGCATGTGACAAGTGTGGCTTTACTCCTATTGATACATAAAGGATAACAAATGAGCGTTCCTGCATTATTTAATTTTTAAACACGTTAATTTAAAGCAATACAATGCGAGCTTTGTGCAACGAGTTTTATACATGCAATAATACATGAGCATGAATGTTATATTCAATGAATCGTGTGACATAAAAGTTCTTAGGCAATCACGCTATTGGCCTGAAAATGTTCAGATGTTGTCATAATATACGCACAGATGCAATGGGCGTCATTACATAACGCTACTAAATATTTAAACCACTAGTACAATTACATCACTGGATGTCTGGTGATTTAGTATTTTGAAATATTTAGAAATGGACAGATGAAAGGTAGTCCATTTGACACTCCTATATGTCCTATACACTAACCTAGAAATGTCAAGTACAATGAAGTTTTTTTGTTTCTTTGCACTTTAGAGATGTTCTAAAACTAATCTAGCTGGTTTTCAGATTGGCAACTTTGGGCAACTCCCGAAATTTGCAAAAATCTAAGATGGCCGCCAGACGGCATCTTAGAAAACTAACTTTTTAAATAATTGTCACATAATGTTGTACAATATGTCGTTTTAGAGGTTTTCTGGTATAAGGAATCCATTTCTACAAGTGGTTTAGTATTTTGAGGTTCCCCAAATAATCATATCCAAGATGGCCGCCAAGTGCAATCTTGGAAAACCTAACTTTTCTAAATAATTGTCACTGAATTTTGTACAAAATGTCAATATAGAGGTTTGCTGGTGTGATAAATCTAATTCTGCATGTATTTTTGCAGTGTAAGGACATTGAATAACCATATCCAAGATGGCCACCAGACGCAATCTTTAATAAAATATTTTTAACCCACTGTACGCCATGAAAAATTATAAATTATGTCTTTTAAAGCATTTTCTGCTATGCGGAAACCATTCTGAGTGTAGTCTCAAATAACCAAATCCAAGATGTCCTCCAAACGCCATCTTTAAAAGAATGCTATTTATAGCCATAGGAGCCTTTTGAAATATCTCGCTTTTGGGTTTTCTGGAATGGGCTTAACAATGAATTGTTGAGCAGAATATACTCAACCCTGCAAATATGTCCATGTGTATGTGTTCTGTCCCCTGAGTAACACCATCCTAAGTCCCTTACAATATTTATGCAGAGATCAATAGTTGGTATAGGGAAGAAAAAGGTTCATTTATGCTTTGAAAAGCAGTTGTATGATGTGACGATACAAGTGTGCTGAAACCAGACTAGAAAGTTCCAGAATCCAGCTCGTATGTATTACTTCACTTTTCGCTTTCTGTAAAGGCGGCACCCATGCATGCGTAATTAGGACTAATCCATCTTAGACATAGGTAAATGGTGAAAACGAGGCGTGGTTTAGTCAGTTTCGGAGCGCCCAAACAAGCTTAACGAGTATTAACACCATTAATCACAGTCAAATCGGTGGCGCAAATGGTTACGTTGAAGAACGATGATCAAGGGTTCGCCAGTTCGAATCACACTGGAACAAATTTTTTTTATCAATCAATAGTTGAATCTTGCGTCATTTTGTTTGTTTGATTTGATTCTTTATGTCCCACCAACAATCTTTCAGTTATAAAGGGATAGGTTTCCTGGGTGAAGCAGTACTAAGCTAGGATTGAATCTTGCGTCATAATACCTCGATCAGTTATGATTGATTTTCAGAACACACGTAAAATATTATATTATCAATGAGGGTTCAGTTTCCAGTCACGATTTTCTTGAAATATATGTACATTGGCGCGGATCAAACAGCGCGAAAAAGAAATAATTATTTCAATCTTCATTGCGGGTTCAAGTCTCATCATACCAACACCAAGGAAGATATACGACACTGTCTTCAAGACTATCATATTGAACGTGTTCAAATACTTTAAAGACGAGTCGTTAAAATTTCCACCAAACCACCCCCAGAGAAGCTATTTGAAGAAAACTGCAGAAGTGACTGGCTTGCATCACAGGACAATCTCTTGGATATTTCAAAGCGCAAAGACGTCGACGGCAAGTTCGTCTGCAACACAGATGCCAGTCCCAACAACACCAACACTGCCAGCTTCCTCCAATGCAGCTCAGGTTGAGACAGCACTATCTGCAACTCGGAAGTACACTCCAGGGCTATATTTTAGATGACTATGACAAGTGTGTTAGAAGACGAACAATCCAAGAATTTTACACTGTCAGGAAGCAATTACCAACCATGGACAAGCTGTTGGCGGTTCTTTGCGTTGAAATAAATTTCAAGGGCTGTCGAGACACGTTAAGAAAAATAGTAAGGACTCTTGGATTCCGGAAGGCCACACGTCAGCCAGATCGTTATGCGTTGATAGAAAAGGACAGAATCGTCAACATGAGGGCAGCGTATCTGCGAAAAATGAAGAAATATAGGTAAACTGCTAAACACGATTAAAATTATGCACTGTAAAAAAATAAGTGTAACTTTACACCAACTGTGTTTGCAACTGGATGGCCACTTATCTTGGTGTAACTATTCAAATGCTCTATAGTTACATTCGGTTAGATTATATTGATCTAGACAGAATATACAGCTATAACAGGTAGAAATGTTTTAAAATGTATCGCTTGATAAATGTAACATTACGTATGTGTAAGTTTAAAGCAAAAGTTTGTTATCAATCTTGAAGAAGATTCATCAAGCGAAGAAGATTGACCATTTTTGTCATGTCATTTGCTGAAATAAAATAAAAGAAAAAATAAAGAAAAAATAAAACGTAAATATATATTATTAAACATGAAAGAACGTTCAAAAACGAATGTAAAAAATATCAGAAAAAATAAACGTAAATTATTCTCTTAAATAAAAAAAGTAATTGCCCCTGCTAGGGATTGAACTCACAATGTTTGAATTTGGAAGTGGTATATTTATCCAATACGCTACGGATCTTTCTGCTTAACACTATCCAATTTATACGTATTAACTCTTAGCAAACAGTTACAATTTTCTGTTTTACCGTTAATATTACCTGTTTTCCCCTCGTGAGTTGATGAAATAGCCACATCACGCCCAGATATGAATATTAAAGTTACCGCCTTTACAGAAAGCGAAAAGTGAAGTAATATATAATAGTCTGGTTTTGCCTGCATTGGAACCTTAATGAAATGCTCAGCCTTGATATTCTATGCCATTGCATTTATGGAGGAATAAGAGGTATTTACAATTGGAAATCATGGATTCAAACTGTGAGACTATTTCAGAGTGTAGCAGCTGCACTCTTACAACGATTTCTGTCAATTAGACAAAAGCCTTTTGATGGCATAGAGTAGTACTCGAAACAACTCATATCGAACTGCTCCACACTAGATGGACACTTTTTCTCCTGCCAACACTCCTTATTCACGAGTTTGAGCCCACAGAGTGGGAAGGTTTAAGTCCAATTGAAACGACTGAAGATGAAGTGAGTGATGTATTATGTCTCCTTGCTGGTTATTGCCAGGTATTCACGTAACATTGCTTATTATTTGATGGAAATGCCAAGACAATGTTGTTTGCGCCTGATGGATACTTGAGTGCAGTTACATCAGATAAGTTATGTGATCAAACTGCCATTAGAATTGGCAAAGGGGTGCCAAAAGGCATACAACGATCTGCTGATTAGGTAAATGAGTGTATCTCACATGTACAGTTTCTAATTGATGAGAAAGTATCTACTCAGGATTATAGCATGGTTTAATAACACAGAAACTGCACAAGGCGAAAATGAAATACCTACAAGCCTTGGATTTCCAAAGTAAAAATATCCTCATACTCTAGAGATAATCGACATTATCTATACAATCCTTTTTACTGATCAGATTGCTTCATTACACATAGATGGTTCAATTATTATAAAACAGTTTCATAGCAAGTCTCCCTGATGGTTTCTACAAAGCTATTAGCATCCTAATTCAGACGATGTGTATGCTCACAATCCAAACAAGTATAATATCTTAAAACCATATTTCTTCCACTACTTCTGATTAGGTGTCAAGGGAAGATAGAACTCGGTCCTCTGTTTGCCTGCTAATTGTTATAGAGTTTGTCCAACATTTATTGCTGGTCAGGGATGTCTTCTAGAAAGCATCGATTATAAACCTGGCCTGGTCAAAAGTCCAGATATTCTTGACACCACAAGGCCTCGTGGAGGTAGTGACTATGATTTAGTTTCATCAATTGAAGAATGTTTTAATAAATGCATGCATACTAATGTTGCTAGGAAGACTCTTGGCTTTGACAAGTACAAAGCTATCTCTGCCAAAGACAATGAGAGGATGTGGCGAGCTAGTGAAGTTGTTATCGACTATGACCTCTCCATCGCAAGTCATCTAAACAGATGCAATTATATAAAGCAAATCCAATAAACAAAAAATTGCCAGTGTGATAGGTACCGTCAATCTTGCGGAGATTTCTTCAGTGAAAACAGATGGTAGTAGATTTCATCCTCATGAAGCTGACATGACAATCGTGCTAATCTGGTCAGAGTATGACCTGCATACTTAGTGTTGACACAGATGTGTTTGTCTTACTTTTGTAATGTGTGAATCGGCCAGACATGCAATGCAAGTAACAGATGGAGCGCTGGGATGGTTAAGTATATGACACTAATGCCACTTGTCCCGAGTTTGGTCAGAAATGCTTGCAGCTACCAGGTATTTTTACACTCAGGCATTTTGATACAACTTCCTGCCCTTATGGCAAAGGAAATGTCACGTATGGCACTGGTTGTAATATGATATCAGGAAACTACTTAGGTGTAACTACTTTAGGTTACGTTGGTACCAATCACAAAGAGCTGATGAATGCAGCAATGCCTTTCTTTGTTGCATTATATCGTCAGCCACCAGGAACATCCATGGAATCTGCTTGCTAAAATATTTTCACAAAGAAGAAGGAAAATCCAAAAGTGATGGCCTCACAACTCTTCTGTCGGATTATCTGGCCACATGACAGGAGTTCATCTGAACTTATTGCATCTAACGAAGAACATTTAAGTAGCTATCCTGAAACTTCTAAGAAGATTATTGTCTTTGACAAGTATCAAGACATCTCTGCCAAAGACCATGACAGGATGCAACAAAAAGTGGAGCTGTACTCATCTGCCTTAGAGAGATGCAAAAAATGAAAAAAAAAATCCAATCAGCGAAAATTTGCCAACGTCTAAAGTCGCTTCAATCTTGGCGAGATTGCTACATCAGAGACAGCGGCTGATTGTATTTTATGATGAAGCTGATTGATCAGTCCTTCTTGCTGGAAGCAGCTTAGTCCGGCCAAAATGTGATCTGCATACTTAGGGATGACACAGATGTGTTTGTTCTACTTGCACATTGGGTAAATAGGGCAGCCTTGCAATGCTAGGTACAGATGGAGCGCTGGGATGGATCAGTGTTTGACATCAATGCAATCTGTACTGATCTTGGTCAGAAATGCTTGCAGCTACTAAGTATGCATGCGCTCAGTGGTTGTGATACAACTTCCTACCCTTACGGCAAAGGAAATCTCACTGCACTAATTACTATGGTATCAGGAATCTACCAATGTTTAGCTATAATAGGTGACATTGATTCCACTCATACAGAGTTGATGAATGCAGCGATGCCTTCCTTTGTTTCATCATAGTCAGTCACCGGTAACATCCTTGGAATCTACTTGCTACAATATATTCACAAAAAAGAAGAGAAAGATGAGAAATCCTAAAGTGATGGCTTTACCTCCAACATCTGACAATCTTCTACAACCGTTAAAATTGTTTATTTGCAGATATATATTTTACACAGAATGAATCTTAAACATCGTAATAATGCCATTGGGCTAATTGACCAAATATTACTGAATGATGTTTATTTCTATATCATGAATGGTAATGTCCCTTGAAGACCAAATGATGTCCCTTGAACACCAATCTGCGACTTAAAGGAATGTTAATCCTGTAGATTAATGAGCCCAAATAGCAGAGGGGTCTAAATGGTTTTCACCAGAACATCTATAAGACATTTACCTGTGGGTTCGAAACCTGCCAGATCACATGTGTTGGCCATTAGCTATTACCTTTCTTGGAATGTTTTAGTTCTAAGTTTTAGCAATATGGGTTTCCTATGAGCTATTAACATTCTTGTGTGATTTTTGTTCTAATAACATGTGTCACCTGTGAGCTTTGAACTTAATTGCGAGATTTTAGTTCCAATCACATGTGTCGCCCTTTGGCTATTAACTCTCTCTTAGGAATTTAGTTCTGATCACATGTGTCACCTTGCCCTGGGGCTATGAACTTTATCGCGAGTATTCAGTTCTGATCGCATGTATCTCCCATGAGGGATGAACTATATGACAATGTGTGGTTTTAGTTCTAATCGCATGTGTCACACATGAGCTTTGAACTTTCTGGTGAAGTTTCAGTTCTATCACATGTGTCGCCCATGAGCTATGGACTTTCTCATAAAATGTTAGTTTTGAACGCCTGTGTCGCCCATGAGCTTTGAACTTTGTTGGAAGTTTTAAAGGTTCTAATCGCATGTGTCGCCCACGGGCTGTGAGCCTTCTCGCGAGAATTTAGTTCAAAGGACCTCGGACAGTCTTAATGAAGGATTGCCCATAAAAATGGCCAGAAACAAGTTTTAAAGAAAACGATAGTTTTTCCATCAAAAAGATAATAGTTTCAAATCTCGAATTGTCCGCAAAAGTGTTTTTCTCATTGGACAAGTACTTTTATAAAAATCTGGGTTGAAAACCCTGTTTTTCTATTCAACATATAGAAAATAGAAAATTTTTTACTGAAGTGCTTTCCCCCCTGTGACCAAACTAATCCTTCTGCATACTATTGTAGTTTTAGTTTTCACACATCATGTAAAAACGGCATCATTGGTCACGGGGGGGGGGGGGAACGATGTCAAAATGCTCAAAAACAATTTATTATAAAAACTTATCCGCAACTTATTTTGTGCTAACCTGTAGGTAAATATCAATTTACAATGGCATGTATCAGGGCTTTAGTTATGATTACGTACCAAATAATTAATTGTCAAATATCTCAACCAAAACATATGTTGTGGGTACACAAAAGAACCAGCGCAATGAGACGGTTCTTTTAAGCACCAAGTTATGGATTAAATCTGATGATTAAAGAAAATATTTATTATTTTAAGCTCAAAAATTGTGTTTATCTATACTATGATTTATACAGTAGGCAAGTACGATACACCTCAGTGAACATGTATAACTGGCTGAACTTATACACAACAGGTAATTGTCAAAAGTAATGGACTGCTTACTTATATAGAAGAAGCTAAGAAATCATCTCAACCTGAATATTATGCAAACGTATGACTTTCGTCGCAAGTTTTATGCCCCAAACATAATGCTTCCATGTATTTAGGTGAATACCTGGCGAAACTTTGACTTTCTGTGAAATAAAATTTGTTCACAAAAAATACCCCAATCCCCTAAACCCTAAATTCCTGGCATGACCATGCAATATTTTGAAAATATTTTTATTTTGCTAGGTACACTAAATGTCAGGGTTTTATTTAAGCACAAAAATATAGTTGTCAAATATGCATTATTCAAGCAACAGGCTGTCAAAAGTTGGGCAGATTGAATAGGAGACTGTCCGAGGTCCTTGCATGTTGAACCCATGAGCTATGAACTTTCTTGTGAGATTTAGTTCTTAGTTCTAGTGGCATTTGTAGCCCATGCGCTATGAACTTTCACTTGAGGTTTAGTTCTATTTACATGCCCATGTGTAGCCACTTAACTATGCACTATCTGATGAGATTTTAGTTTTGATTGCATGGGTCGTCTATGAGATTTGAGGTTTTCTTGTGATATGTTTGTTCTAGTCGCATGCTCATGGTTATGAGGTCGTAAGGTTGTAGTTCTACATGTAATTGCAAGTGTAAACCATGAGCTATGACCTTTTTGCGTGATATTTCAGTTCAAATGCATGTGTTGCCCATGAGCTTTAAGATTTTTCTGATAAAACTTTAGTTTTAGGCGCATGTACAGCATATGTGCAAGAGCTTTTCTAATTGCATGTGTCAACCATGAGCCTAATCGTATAAATTAAGTTCAATCACATGTGTCTCTCATGAGCTTTTGCATAAACTTACCAGGCACAAATGTAATATTATTGGGCAAAGTAAGTAAGGGTGCAAAGATCAGGAAACGATACAATCAAGTACCACACCTGACCCAGGATACCAATGGGAAAGTGACAAACTCACACGAGATTATGGCACATATCATATAGCCCAACAATGAAGGCTCTGGCGAGCCTGCACAAATACGCATTCTCGACATAGCCGTCACAGCTAACATACACAAAGTATGGATGTAGATAAACACCCAGATAATGATTAAACATATTCCCACTAGATACGCCAGCATGGACGTTTACAGACGGCTTTTGCGCATACGTAATAAACATCACAATCTCGAGTTCTAGCCCAAGATACCACAGTGTGAGTGATCTTGCATCATCAAGCGTTAGTACAGTTACGGAATTCAACTTGATGCAGACCAGCGTCCGTCGTTGACAAGGTAGTTGATAAAATAGTCCACACAAAGATGACTGTGTTTTCATCAGCATAACTAACATACACCAATGCTTAATCAAGGGCATGTTTAAAGTCTAAAAGAACACCCATACACTAAATATAGGGCACAGATACTGCGATTTACATTTTTCGAGGGAACTACTTTCGTGGGCTACCAAACCGGATGTTTTCTTTTGTGAAAATGAACGAAAAACAAGCACAGCTTTATAAAAAAAAAACATGCCTAACCAAAATGAAAACAACGATACACCACATACAGTTGCATGGCTGTAAGAGGAAGAGTAACAGAAACACACAGACAGTTAGAGACATCCATATAAAGCAAGAACTAAACAAGAAAAGCTGCAACCTGTTGTTACTTTCTCCGAGAAGGGACCGGGAGTGACTGCCAAACTATTATTGTACAGCTAGTTTGGGCAGGTGCTACTACATATGTTCTGTAGGTGGATAATTTGCCAGTGAAAATGCAGTGTGATTATAACTATGGTCAGAGTGAAGAGCCTTGGTGAACGCTACAGCCTCTTTGATAAACCCTTAATATTCTAATGGAACACTAAGTATGGAACTGTCCTGTATGTACTTTAAGAAGTTGCTGGTCAAAGTTTCTATAAAAAGATGTATTTTCTATCCTTGAAGATTGTTTTCATTATTGCAAACAGTGCAGACCCTGGTAAAATATCGCATTATGTGCCATTTCATCAAGGCCTTTACTGTTTGTTAAAGTACCTGTTATGGAAAAAATTATGGTGTACAACCACATGAAATGTATAAAAAGCAAAAAAAAATTGCAATTTGCAAAGAATTCATCAAACTGTACAGTTTTAGAGAAGATGTCAGCTCATCCTTGAAAGTATTGGTTAAGTGCATATTGGTTTCTCCAATACTGCTTAGTGAAGTCTTCCATAGAAATTCATAAATGTATCTTTGGCCATGCTGCAATACTCCAGTACTGACTGACTCAGTTTCACAAAGCTTTTCTGAATTCGCATCAACTGGATTATACAAAATTAGTTGACTTTGTAAGTTGAATAAAATGTTTTGCAAGATTATATAAATAGGTTACCTAAGCTACTTATCTACCCCTGATTACCAGTACTGACTGGCAGGTTTTACCCCTGAACTAGATCCCAACCTGACAACCAAAACCCATAGCAATGCCCAAACCAACCCTGGGAGCCCATATGGAGAAATAAAAAAAATAAAAAAAAATATTTAAAAAAAAATGAAAATAAAAAAAAAGGGAGCTAACTTTGCGAATCCTCCCTCGGAGGAATCCGCTTGTTGATGAGCTAGCATGAAAGCATGGCTCGTGGTGCATAACACCTAAAGAAACTAAACATAAAATGGACAACTTAAGCAAGATTATGTATAAAACATATATTAAACCTGCATGGTTTTTGTTTTTTTGAGAAAATATCACTATAGTTTCTGGAAAACATTTCTTTGTTTATTTGCAGATAGATATTTTACACAGAATGAATCTTAAACATTGTGATAATGCCATTGGGCTATTTGACCAAATATTACTAAATGATTTTTATTTCTATATCATGAATAGTAATGTCCCTTGAACACCAAATGATGTCCCTTGAACACAAATCTGCGACTTAAAGGAATGTTAATCCTGTAGATTAATGAGCCCAAATAGCTGAGGGGTCTAAATGGTTTTCACCAGAACATCTATAAGACAGTTACCTGTGGGTTCGAAACCTGCCAGATCCTGATTTATAAAACAAATATTTTTATTCTTATTTACTTTAGATTTTTTTTGCATAATCTGATAATTTTGGAACGTTTGAACATATGATTAATCTATTAATATCTTCAATTATATATGCCGTTTGAGATAGCAAATTAAGATACTTTCCATTGATATTGCACTTAGCACTAAGCGGACATTTATGCGCGTCCTATGTATAACAACAATGGCGTGTACATGTACCACAATGGCTATGTATGAGGTACAATATTATTTGAAGAGGATTCCCAGACTCACCAGGCACAAATGAAATATTATTGAGCCAGCACACAATATTTTGGTACCTATTATATGTGCGATCAGAGAAGGCTCTGACGAGTCTGTGCATCCACAAAGGATTGTAAGAGCCTTTGTTACTCGCATACATAAAGTATTGAAGTAGATGAAGGCTCAGGCAACTTTTAGGTTTCTAACTCCATTGGCTAGCTGTGCATGTGGGTTTAAAGAGAGGTTTGCGCATGCGTAAGACAGACCAAATGGCTGATCGCGTGTGTCGCTCATGAACTATGAACTTTTTGTGTGAGTTAAGTTCTTATCACATGTGCCACCCATGAACTTTGAACTTCCTTGTAAGATTCAAGTTCTAATCACATGTGTCGCCCATGGGCTATGCACTTTCTCGCTAGACTTTAGTTCCCATTGCATGTGTCGCCCATGAGCTATGGACTTTCTTGTGAGATTTTAGTTCATATCGCATGTTTCAACAATTAGCTATGAATGTTTTGTGAGGTTTTGTTCTAATCACATGCGTCGCCCATGGGCTATGGGCTTTCTCTCGAGAAATAAGTTTTAATCACATGTGTTGGCCATTAGCTATTACCTTTCTTGGAATGTTTTAGTTCTAAGTTTTAGCAATATGGGTTGCCTATGAGCTATTAACATTCTTGTGTGATTTTTTTTCTAATCACATGTGTCACCTGTGAGCTTTGAACTTTATTGCGAGATTTTAGTTCCAATTACATGTGTCGCCCTTGGGCTATTAACTCTCTCATAGGAATTTAGTTCTGATCACATGTGTCGCCTCGCCCTTGGGCTATGAACTTTATCGCGAGTATTTAGTTCTGATTGCATGTATCTCCCATGAGGGATGAACTATTTGACAATGTGTGGTTTTAGTTCTAATCGCATGTGTCGCACATGAGCTTTGAACTTTCTGGTGAAGTTTCAATTCTGTCACATGTGTCGCCCATGAGCTATGGACTTTCTCGTGAAATTTTAGTTTTGAACGCCTGTGTCGCCCATGAGCTTTGAACTTTGTTGGAAATTTTAAAGGTTCTAATCGCAATTGTCGCCCACGGGCTATGAGCCTTCTCGCGAGAATTTAGTTCAAATTGCATGTTGAACCCATGAGCTATGAACTTTCTTGTGAGATTTAGTTCTTAGTTCTAGTGGCATTTGTAGCCCATGCGCTATGAACTTTCACTTGAGGTTTAGTTCTATTTACATGCCCATGTGTAGCCACTTAACTATGCACTATCTGATGAGATTTTAGTTTTGATTGCATGGGTCGTCTATGAGATTTGAGTTTTTCTTGTAATATCTTTGTTCTAGTCGCATGCTCATGGTTATGAGGTCGTAAGGTTGTAGTTCTACATGTAATTGCAAGTGTAAACAATGAGCTATGACCTTTTTGCGTGATATTTCAGTTCAAATGCATGTGTTGCCCATGAGCTTTAAGATTTTTCTGATAAAACTTTAGTTTTAGACGCATGTACAGCATATTATGTGCAAGAGCTTTTCTAATTGCATGTGTCAACCATGAGCCATGAGCTTAATCATGAAAATTAAGTTCAATCACATGTGTCTCTCATGAGCTTTTGCATAAACTTACCAGGCACAAATGTAATATTATTGGGCAAAGTAAGTAAGGGTGCAAAGATCAGGAAACGATACAATCAAGTACCACACCTGACCCAGGATACCAATGGGAAAGTGACAAACTCACACGAGATTATGGCACATATCATATAGCCCAACAATGAAGGCTCTGGCGAGCCTGCACAAATACGCATCCTCGCCATAGCCGTCACAGCTAGCATACACAAAGTATGGATGTAGATAAACACCCAGATAATGATTAAACATATTCCCACTAGATACGCCAGCATGGACGTTTACAGACGGTTTTTGCGCATACGCAATAAACATTAAAATCTCGAGTTCTAGCCCAAGATACCACAGTGTGAGTTATCTTGCATCATCAAGCGTTCGTACAGCTATGGAATTCAACTTGATGCAGACCAGCGTCCGTCGTTGTCATGGTAGTTGATAAAATAGTCCACACAAAAGTGACTGTGTTTTCATCAGCATAACTAACATACACCAATGCTTAATCACGGGCATATTTAAAGTCTAAAAGAACACCCATACACTAAATATAGGGCACAGATACTGCGATTTACATTTTTCAAAAGGTACTACTTTCGTGGGCTACCAAACCGGATGTTTTCTTTTGTGAAAATGAACGAAAAACAAGCACAGATTTATAAAAAAAAACATGCCTAACCAAAATGAAAACAACGATACACCACATACAGTTGCATGGCTGTAAGAGGAAGAGTAACAGAAACACACAGACAGTTAGAAACATCCATATAAAGCAAGAGCTAAACAAGAAAAGCTGCAACCTGTTGTTACTTTCTCTGAGAAGGGACCGGGAGTGACTGCCAAACTATTATTGTACAGCTAGTTTGGGCAGGTGCTACTACATATGTTCTGTAGGTGGATAATTTGCCAGTGAAAATGCAGTGTGATTATAACTATGGTCAGAGTGAAGAGCCTTGGTGAACGCTACAGCCTCTTTGATAAACCCTTAATATTCTAATGGAACACTAAGTATGGAACTGTCCTGTATGTACTTTAAGAAGTTGCTGGTCAAAGTTTCTATAAAAAGATGTATTTTCTATCCTTGAAGATTGTTTTCATTATTGCAAACAGTGCAGACCCTGGTAAAATATCGCATTATGTGCCATTTCATCAAGGCCTTTACTGTTTGTTAAAGTACCTGTTATGGAAAAAATTATGGTGTACAACCACATGAAATGTATAAAAAGCAAAAAAAAAATGCAATTTGCAAAGAATTCATCAAACTGTACTGTTTTAGAGAAGATGTCAGCTCATCCTTGAAAGTATTGGTTAAGTGCATATTGGTTTCTCCAATACTGCTTAGTGAAGTCTTCCATAGAAATTCATAAATGTATCTTTGGCCATTCTGCAATACTCCAGTACTGACTGACTCAGTTTCACAAAGCTTTTCTGAATTCGCATCAACTGGATTATACAAAATTAGTTGACTTTGTAAGTTGAATAAAATGTTTTGCAAGATTATATAAATAGGTTACCTAAGCTACTTATCTACCCCTGATTACCAGTACTGACTGGCAGGTTTTACCCCTGAACTAGATCCCAACCTGAAAACCCAAAACCATAGCAATGCCCAAACCAACCCTGGGAGCCCATATGGAGAAATAAAAAAAAAAAAAAAAAAAATATTTAAAAAAAAAATGAAAAGAAAAGGGAGCTAACTTTGTGAATCCTCCCTCGGAGGAATCCGCTTGTTGACGAGCTAGCATGAAAACATGGCTCGTGGTGCATAACACCTAAAGGAACTAAACATAAAATGGACAACTTAAGCAAGATTATGTATAAAACATATATTAAACCTGCATGGTTTTTGTTTTTTTGAGAAAATATCACTATAGTTTCTGGAAAACATTGCTTTGTTTATTTGCAGATAGATATTTTACACAGAATGAATCTTAAACATTGTGATAATGCCATTGGGCTATTTGACCAAATATTACTAAATGATGTTTATTTCTATATGATGAATAGTAATGTCCCTTGAACACCAAATAATGTCCCTTGAACACAAATATGCGACTTAAAGGAATGTTAATCCTGTAGATTAATGAGCCCAAATAGCTGAGGGGTCTAAATGGTTTTCACCAGAACATCTATAAGACATTTACCTGTGGGTTCGAAACCTGCCAGATCCTGATTTATAAAACAAATATTTTCATTCTTATTTACTTTAGATTTTTTTATTGCATAATCTGATAATTTTGGAACGTTTGAACATATGATTAATCTATTAATATCTTCAATTATATATGCCGTTTGAGATAGCAAATTAAGATACTTTCCATTGATATTGCACTAAGCACTAAGTAGACATTTATGCGCGTCCTATGTATAACAACAATGGCGTGTACAGGTACCACAATGGCTATGTATGAGGTACAATATTATTTGAAGAGGATTCCCAGACTCACCAGGCACAAATGAAATATTATTGAGCCAGCACACAATATTTTGGTACCTATTATATGTGCGATCAGCGAAGGCTCTGACGAGTCTGTGCATCCACAAAGGATTGTAAGAGCCTTTGTTACTCGCATACATAAAGTATTGAAGTAGATGAAGGCTCAGATAACAAAAGTTTCTAACTCCATTGGCTAGCTGTGCATGTGGGTTTAAAGAGAGGTTTGCGCATGCGTAAGACAGACCAAATGGCTGATCGCGTGTGTCGCTCATGAACTATGAACTTTTTGTGTGAGTTAATTTCTTATCACATGTGCCGCCCATGAACTTTGAACTTCCTTGTAAGATTCAAGTTCTAATCACATGTGTCGCCCATGGGCTATGCACTTTCTCGCTAGACTTTAGTTCCAATTGCATGTGTCGCACATGAGCTTTGAACTTTCTGGTGAAGTTTCAATTCTATCACATGTGTCGCCCATGAGCTATGGACTTTCTCGTGAAATTTTAGTTTTGAACGCCTGTGTCGCCCATGAGCTTAAAACTTTGTTGGAAGTTTTAAAGATTCTAATCGCATGTGTCGCCCACGGGCCATGAGCCTTCTCGCGAGAATTTAGTTCAAATTGCATGTTGAACCCATGAGCTATGAACTTTCTTGTGAGATTTAGTTCTTAGTTCTAGTGGCATTTGTAGCCCATGCGCTATGAACTTTCACTTGAGATTTAGTTCTATTTACATGCCCATGTGTAGCCACTTAACTATGCACTATCTGATGAGATTTTAGTTTTGATTGCATGGGTCGTCTATGAGATTTGAGTTTTTCTTGTGATATCTTTGTTCTAGTCGCATGCTCATGGTTATGAGGTCGTAAGGTTGTAGTTCTACATGTAATTGCAAGTGTAAACCATGAGCTATGACCTTTTTGCGTGAGATTTCAGTTCAAATGCATGTGTTGCCCATGAGCTTTAAGATTTTTCTGATAAAACTTTAGTTTTAGACGCATGTACAGCATATTATGTGCAAGAGCTTTTCTAATTGCATGTGTCAACCATGAGCCATGAGCTTAATAATGGAAATTAAGTTCAATCACACGTGTCTCTCATGAGCTTTTGCATAAACTTACCAGGCACAAATGTAATATTATTGGGCAAAGTAAGTAAGGGTGCAAAGATCAGGAAACGATACAATCAAGTATCACACCTGACCCAGGATACCAATGGGAAAGTGACAAACTCACACGAGATTATGGCACATATCATATAGCCCAACAATGAAGGCTCTGGCGAGCCTGCACAAATACGCATTCTCGCCATAGCCGTCACAGCTAGCATACACAAAGTATGGATGTAGATAAACACCCAGATAATGATTAAACATATTCCCACTAGATACGCCAGCATGGACGTTTACAAACGGCTTTTGCGCATACGCAATAACCATCAAACTCTCGAGTTCTAGCCCAAGATACCACAGTGTGAGTGATCTTGCATCATCAAGTGTTCGTACAGTTACGGAATTCAACTTGATGCAGACCAGCGTCCGTCGTTGTCATGGTAGTTGATAAAATAGTCCACACAAAGATGACTGTGTTTTCATCAGCATAACTAACATACACCAATGCTTAGTCACGGGCATGTTTAAAGTCTGAAAGAACACCCATACACTAA
Organism: Loripinus fragilis; assembly: GCA_964019695.1. Taxonomy (NCBI): domain Eukaryota; kingdom Metazoa; phylum Mollusca; class Bivalvia; order Lucinida; family Lucinidae; genus Loripinus; species Loripinus fragilis. Next base: position 53,303,478 of record OZ026520.1, read on the forward strand.
ATATAGGGCACAGGTATTGTGATTTACATTTTTCAAAAGGTACTACTTTCGTGGGCTACCAAACCGGATGTTTTCTTTTGAGAAAATGAAAGAAAAACAAGCACAGCTTTATAAAAAAAACCATGCCTAACCAAAATGAAAACAACGATACACCACATACAGGTGCATGGCTGTAAGAGGAAGAGTAACAGAAACACACAGACAGTTAGAGACATCCATATAAAGCAAGAACTAAACAAGAAAAGCTGCAACCTGTTGTTACTTTCTCCGAGAAGAGACCGGGAGTGACTGCCAAACTATTATTGTACAGCTAGTTTGGGCAAGTGCTATTACATATGTTCTGTAGGTGGATAATTTGCCAGTGAAAATGCAGTGTGATTATAACTATTGTCAGAGTGAAGAGCCTTGGTGAACGCTACAACCTCTTTGATAAACCCTTAATATTCTAATGGAACACTAAGTATGGAACTGTCCTGTATGTACTTTAAGAAGTTGCTGGTCAAAGTTTCTATAAAAAGATGTATTTTCTATCCTTGAAGATTGTTTTCATTATTGCAAACAGTGCAGACCCTGGTAAAATATCGCATTATGTGCCATTTCATCAAGGCCTTTACTGTTTGTTAAAGTACCTGTTATGGAAAAAATTATGGTGTACAACCACATGAAATGTATAAAAAGCAAAAAAAAAAAAGCAATTTGCAAAGAATTCATCAAACTGTACTGTTTTAGAGAAGATGTCAGCTCATCCTTGAAAGTATTGGTTAAGTGCATATTGGTTTCTCCAATACTGCTTAGTGAAGTCTTCCATAGAAATTCATAAATGTATCTGTGGCCATTCTGCAATACTCCAGTACTGACTGACTCAGTTTCACAAAGCTTTTCTGAATTCGCATCAACTGGATTATACAAAATTAGTTGACTTTGTAAGTTGAATAAAATGTTTTGCAAGATTATATAAATAGGTTACCTAAGCTACTTATCTACCCCTGATTACCAGTACTGACTGGCAGGTTTTACCCCTGAACTAGATCCCAACCTGAAAACCCAAACCCATAGCAATGCCCAAACCAACCCTGGGAGCCCATATGGAGAAATAAAAAAAATAAAAAAAAATATTTAAAAAAAAAATGAAAATAAAAAAAGAAAAGGGAGCTAACTTTGTGAATCCTCCCTCGGAGGAATCCGCTTGTTGACGAGCTAGCATGAAAACATGGCTCGTGGTGCATAACACCTAAAGGAACTAAACATAAAATGGACAACTTAAGCAAGATTATGTATAAAACATATATTAAACCTGCATGGTTTTTGTTTTTTTTTGAGAAAATATCACTATAGTTTCTGGAAAGCATTGCTTTGTTTATTTGCAGATAGATATTTTACACAGAATGAATCTTAAACATTGTGATAATGCCATTGGGCTATTTGACCAAATATTACTAAATGATGTTTATTTCTATATGATGAATAGTAATGTCCCTTGAACACCAAATAATGTCCCTTGAACACAAATATGCGACTTAAAGGAATGTTAATCCTGTAGATTAAAGAGCCCAAATAGCTGAGGGGTCTAAATGGTTTTCACCAGAACATCTATAAGACATTTACCTGTGGGTTCGAAACCTGCCAGATCCTGATTTATAAAACAAATATTTTTATTCTTATTTACTTAAGATTTTTTTTTTTGCATAATCTGATAATTTTGGAACGTTTGAACATATGATTAATCTATTAATATCTTCAATTATATATGCCGTTTGAGATAGCAAATTAAGATACTTTCCATTGATATTGCACTAAGCACTAAGTAGACATTTATGCGCGTCCTATGTATAACAACAATGGCGTGTACATGCACCACAATGGCTATGTATGAGGTACAATATTATTTGAAGAGGATTCCCAGACTCACCAGGCACAAATGAAATATTATTGAGCCAGCACACAATATTTTGGTACCTAATATATGTGCGATCAGCGAAGGCTCTGACGAGTCTGTGCATCCACAAAGGATTGTAAGAGCCTTTGTTACTCGCATACATAAAGTATTGAAGTAGATGAAGGCTCAGATTACAAAAGTTTCTAACTCCATTGGCTAGCTGTGCATGTGGGTTTAAAGAGAGGTTTGCGCATGCGTAAGACAGACCAAATGGCTGATCTCGTGTGTCGCTCATGAACTATGAACTTTTTGTGTAAATTAATTTCTTATCACATGTGCCGCCCATGAACTTTGAACTTCCTTGTAAGATTCAAGTTCTAATCACATGTGTCGCCCATGGGCTATGCACTTTCTCGCTAGACTTTAGTTCCAATCGCATGTGTCGCACATGAGCTTTGAACTTTCTGGTGAAGTTTCAATTCTATCACATGTGTCGCCCATGAGCTATGGACTTTCTCGTGACATTTTAGTTTTGAACGCCTGTGTCGCCCATGAGCTTAAAACTTTGTTGGAAGTTTTAAAGATTCTAATCGCATGTGTCGCCCACGGGCTATGAGCCTTCTCGCAAAATTTAGTTCAAATTGCATGTTGAACCCATGAGCTATGAACTTTCTTGTGAGATTTAGTTCTTAGTTCTAGTGGCATTTGTAGCCCATGCGCTATGAACTTTCACTTGAGATTTAGTTCTATTTACATGCCCATGTGTAGCCACTTAACTATGCACTATCTGATGAGATTTTAGTTTTGATTGCATGGGTCGTCTATGAGATTTGAGTTTTTCTTGTGATATCTTTGTTCTAGTCGCATGCTCATGGTAATGAGGTCGTAAGGTTGTAGTTCTACATGTAATTGCAAGTGTAAACCATGAGCTATGACCTTTTTGCGTGAGATTTCAGTTCAAATGCATGTGTTGCCCATGAGCTTTAAGATTTTTCTGATAAAACTTTAGTTTTAGACGCATGTACAGCATATTATGTGCAAGAGCTTTTCTAATTGCATGTGTCAACCATGAGCCATGAGCTTAATAATGAAAATTAAGTTCAATCACACGTGTCTCTCATGAGCTTTTGCATAAACTTACCAGGCACAAATGTAATATTATTGGGCAAAGTAAGTAAGGGTGCAAAGATCAGGAAACGATACAATCAAGTACCACACCTGACCCAGGATACCAATGGGAAAGTGACAAACTCACACGAGATTATGGCACATATCATATAGCCCAACAATGAAGGCTCTGGCGAGCCTGCACAAATACGCATTCTCGCCATAGCCGTCACAGCTAGCATACACAAAGTATGGATGTAGATAAACACCCAGATAATGATTAAACATATTCCCACTAGATACGCCAGCATGGACGTTTACAGACGGCTTTTGCGCATACGCAATAACCATCAAACTCTCGAGTTCTAGCCCAAGATACCACAGTGTGAGTGATCTTGCATCATCAAGTGTTCGTACAGTTACGGAATTCAACTTGATGCAGACCAGCGTCCGTCGTTGTCATGGTAGTTGATAAAATAGTCCACACAAAGATGACTGTGTTTTCATCAGCATAACTAACATACGACAATGCTTAGTCACGGGCATGTTTAAAGTCTGAAAGAACACCCATACACTAAATATAGGGCACAGGTACTGCGATTTACATTTTTCAAAAGGTACTACTTTCGTGGGCTACCAAACCGGATGTTTTCTTTTGAGAAAATGAAAGAAAAACAAGCACAGCTTTATAAAAAAAAACATGCCTAACCAAAATGAAAACAACGATACACCACATACAGTTGCATGGCTGTAAGAGGAAGAGTAACAGAAACACACAGACAGTTAGAGACATCCATATAAAGCAAGAACTAAACAAGAAAAGCTGCAACCTGTTGTTACTTTCTCCGAGAAGAGACCGGGAGTGACTGCCAAACTATTATTGTACAGCTAGTTTGGGCAGGTGCTACTACATATGTTCTGTAGGTGGATAATTTGCCAGTGAAAATGCAGTGTGATTATAACTATTGTCAGAGTGAAGAGCCTTGGTGAACGCTACAGCCTCTTTGATAAACCCTTAATATTCTAATGGAACACTAAGTATGGAACTGTCCTGTATGTACTTTAAGAAGTTGCTGGTCAAAGTTTCTATAAAAAGATGTATTTTCTGTCCTTGAAGATTGTTTTCATTATTGCAAACAGTGCAGACCCTGGTAAAATATCGCATTATGTGCCATTTCATCAAGGCCTTTACTGTTTGTTAAAGTACCTGTTATGGAAAAAATTATGGTGTACAACCACATGAAATGTATAAAAAGCAACAAAAAAAATGCAATTTGCAAAGAATTCATCAAACTGTACTGTTTTAGAGAAGATGTCAGCTCATCCTTGAAAGTATTGGTTAAGTGCATATTGGTTTCTCCAATACTGCTTAGTGAAGTCTTCCATAGAAATTCATAAATGTATCTTTGGCCATTCTGCAATACTCCAGTACTGACTGACTCAGTTTCACAAAGCTTTTCTGAATTCGCATCAGCTGGATTATACAAAATTAGTTGACTTTGTAAGTTGAATAAAATGTTTTGCAAGATTATATAAATAGGTTACCTAAGCTACTTATCTACCCCTGATTACCAGTACTGACTGGCAGGTTTTACCCCTGAACTAGATCCCAACCTGAAAACCCAAACCCATAGCAATGCCCAAACCAACCCTGGGAGCCCATATGGAGAAATAAAAAGAAAATAAAAAAAAATATTTAAAAAAAAAATGAAAATAAAAAAGAAAAGGGAGCTAACTTTGTGAATCCTCCCTTGGAGGAATCCGCTTGTTGACGAGCTAGCATGAAAACATGGCTCGTGGTGCATAACACCTAAAGGAACTAAACATAAAATGGACAACTTAAGCAAGATTATGTATAAAACATATATTAAACCTGCATGGTTTTTGTTTTTTTGAGAAAATATCACTATAGTTTCTGGAAAACATTGCTTTGTTTATTTGCAGATAGATATTTTACACAGAATGAATCTTAAACATTGTGATAATGCCATTGGGCTATTTGACCAAATATTACTAAATGATGTTTATTTCTATATGATGAATAGTAATGTCCCTTGAACACCAAATAATGTCCCTTGAACACAAATCTGCGACTTAAAGGAATGTTAATCCTGTAGATTAAAGAGCCCAAATAGCTGAGGGGTCTAAATGGTTTTCACCAGAACATCTATAAGACATTTACCTGTGGGTTCGAAACCTGCCAGATCCTGATTTATAAAACAAATATTTTTATTCTTATTTACTTTAGATTTTTTTTTTTGCATAATCTGATAATTTTGGAACGTTTGAACATATGATTAATCTATTAATATCTTCAATTATATATGCCGTTTGAGATAGCAAATTAAGATACTTTCCATTGATATTGCACTAAGCACTAAGTAGACATTTATGCGCGTCCTATGTATAACAACAATGGCGTGTACATGTACCACAATGGCTATGTATGAGGTACAATATTATTTGAAGAGGATTCCCAGACTCACCAGGCACAAATGAAATATTATTGAGCCAGCACACAATATTTTGGTACCTATTATATGTGCGATCAGCGAAGGCTCTGACGAGTCTGTGCATCCACAAAGGATTGTAAGAGCCTTTGTTACTCGCATACATAAAGTATTGAAGTAGATGAAGGCTCAGATAACAAAAGTTTCTAACTCCATTGGCTAGCTGTGCATGTGGGTTTAAAGAGAGGTTTGCGCATGCGTAAGACAGACCAAATGGCTGATCGCGTGTGTTGCTCATGAACTATGAACTTTTTGTGTAAATTAATTTCTTATCACATGTGCCGCCCATGAACTTTGAACTTCCTTGTAAGATTCAAGTTCTAATCACATGTGTCGCCCATGGGCTATGCACTTTCTCGCTAGACTTTAGTTCCAATCGCATGTGTCACACATGAGCTTTGAACTTTCTGGTGAAGTTTCAATTCTATCACATGTGTCGCCCATGAGCTATGGACTTTCTCGTGACATTTTAGTTTTGAACGCCTGTGTCGCCCATGAGCTTAAAACTTTGTTGGAAGTTTTAAAGATTCTAATCGCATGTGTCGCCCATGGGCTATGAGCCTTCTCGCAAAATTTAGTTCAAATTGCATGTTGAACCCATGAGCTATGAACTTTCTTGTGAGATTTAGTTCTTAGTTCTAGTGGCATTTGTAGCCCATGCGCTATGAACTTTCACTTGAGATTTAGTTCTATTTACATGCCCATGTGTAGCCACTTAACTATGCACTATCTGATGAGATTTTAGTTTTGATTGCATGGGTCGTCTATGAGATTTGAGTTTTTCTTGTGATATCTTTGTTCTAGTCGCATGCTCATGGTAATGAGGTCGTAAGGTTGTAGTTCTACATGTAATTGCAAGTGTAAACCATGAGCTATGACCTTTTTGCGTGAGATTTCAGTTCAAATGCATGTGTTGCCCATGAGCTTTAAGATTTTTCTGATAAAACTTTAGTTTTAGACGCATGTACAGCATATTATGTGCAAGAGCTTTTCTAATTGCATGTGTCAACCATGAGCCATGAGCTTAATAATGAAAATTAAGTTCTATCACACGTGTCTCTCATGAGCTTTTGCATAAACTTACCAGGCACAAATGTAATATTATTGGGCAAAGTAAGTAAGGGTGCAAAGATCAGGAAACGATACAATCAAGTACCACACCTGACCCAGGATACCAATGGGAAAGTGACAAACTCACACGAGATTATGGCACATATCATATAGCCCAACAATGAAGGCTCTGGCGAGCCTGCACAAATACGCATTCTCGCCATAGCCGTCACAGCTAGCATACACAAAGTATGGATGTAGATAAACACCCAGATAATGATTAAACATATTCCCATTAGATACGCCAGCATGGACGTTTACAGACGGCTTTTGCGCATACGCAATAAACATCAAACTCTCGAGTTCTAGCCCAAGATACCACAGTGTGAGTGATCTTGCATCATCAAGCGTTCGTACAGTTACGGAATTCAACTTGATGCAGACCAGCGTCCGTCGTTGTCATGGTAGTTGATAAAATAGTCCTCACAAAGATGACTGTGTTTTCATCAGCATAACTAACATACACCAATGCTTAGTCACGGGCATGTTTAAAGTCTGAAAGAACACCCATACACTAAATATAGGGCACAGATACTGCGATTTACATTTTTCAAAAGGTACTACTTTCGTGGGCTACCAAACCGGATGTTTTCTTTTGTGAAAATTAACGAAAAACAAGCACAGCTTTATAAAAAAAACATGCCTAACCAAAATGAAAACAACGATGCACCACATACAGTTGCATGGCTGTAAGAGGAAGAGTAACAGAAACACACAGACAGTTAGAGACATCCATATAAAGCAAGAACTAAACAAGAAAAGCTGCAACCTGTTGTTACTTTCTCCGAGAAGGGACCGGGAGTGACTGCCAAACTATTATTGTACAGCTAGTTTGGGCAGGTGCTACTACATATGTTCTGTAGGTGGATAATTTGGCAGTGAAAATGCAGTGTGATTATAACTATGGTCAGAGTGAAGAGCCTTGGTGAACGCTACAGCCTCTTTGATAAACCCTTAATATTCTAATGGAACACTAAGTATGGAACTGTCCTGTATGTACTTTAAGAAGTTGCTGGTCAAAGTTTCTATAAAAAGATGTATTTTCTATCCTTGAAGATTGTTTTCATTATTGCAAACAGTGCAGACCCTGGTAAAATATCGCATTATGTGCCATTTCATCAAGGCCTTTACTGTTTGTTAAAGTACCTGTTATGGAAAAAATTATGGTGTACAACCACATGAAATGTATAAAAAGCAACAAAAAAAATGCAATTTGCAAAGAATTCATCAAACTGTACTGTTTTAGAGAAGATGTCAGCTCATCCTTGAAAGTATTGGTTAAGTGCATATTGGTTTCTCCAATACTGCTTAGTGAAGTCTTCCATAGAAATTCATAAATGTATCTTTGGCCATTCTGCAATACTCCAGTACTGACTGACTCAGTTTCACAAAGCTTTTCTGAATTCGCATCAGCTGGATTATACAAAATTAGTTGACTTTGTAAGTTGAATAAAATGTTTTGCAAGATTATATAAATAGGTTACCTAAGCTACTTATCTACCCCTGATTACCAGTACTGACTGGCAGGTTTTACCCCTGAACTAGATCCCAACCTGAAAACCCAAACCCATAGCAATGCCCAAACCAACCCTGGGAGCCCATATGGAGAAATAAAAAGAAAATAAAAAAAATATTTAAAAAAAAAAATGAAAATAAAAAAGAAAAGGGAGCTAACTTTGTGAATCCTCCCTTGGAGGAATCCGCTTGTTGACGAGCTAGCATGAAAACATGGCTCGTGGTGCATAACACCTAAAGGAACTAAACATAAAATGGACAACTTAAGCAAGATTATGTATAAAACATATATTAAACCTGCATGGTTTTTGTTTTTTTGAGAAAATATCACTATAGTTTCTGGAAAACATTGCTTTGTTTATTTGCAGATAGATATTTTACACAGAATGAATCTTAAACATTGTGATAATGCCATTGGGCTATTTGACCAAATATTACTAAATGATGTTTATTTCTATATGATGAATAGTAATGTCCCTTGAACACCAAATAATGTCCCTTGAACACAAATCTGCGACTTAAAGGAATGTTAATCCTGTAGATTAAAGAGCCCAAATAGCTGAGGGGTCTAAATGGTTTTCACCAGAACATCTATAAGACATTTACCAGTGGGTTCGAAACCTGCCAGATCCTGATTTATAAAACAAATATTTTTATTCTTATTTACTTTAGATTTTTTTTTTGCATAATCTGATAATTTTGGAACGTTTGAACATATTATTAATTTATTAATATCTTCAATTATATATGCCGTTTGAGATAGCAAATTAAGATACTTTCCATTGATATTGCACTAAAAGTAAGTAATGGTGCAAAGATCAGGAATCGATACAATCAAGTACCACACCTGACCCAGGATACCAATGAGAAAGTGACAAACTCACAGAAGAAACCACAAACGAGAGCCAAGAGGTCAGCCCTTTCCCAGGAGGTGACCACAAAGCACATATAAACAGACGCGCACAAAACATAGCAAACACAAGACAGAACAAAAACATAAAAGATCCACAAAAGAAGTACCGCCTTGGAACGGTCAGTAAGCACTAAGTAGACATTTATGCGCGTCCTATGTATAACAACAATGGCGTGTACATGTACCACAACGGCTATGTATGAGATACAATATTATTTGAAAGGATTCCCAGACTCACCAGGCACAAATGAAATATTATTGAGCCAGCACACAATATTTTGGTACCTATTATATGTGCGATCAGCGAAGGCTCTGACGAGTCTGTGCATCCACAAAGGATTGTAAGAGCCTTTGTTACTCGCATACATAAAGTATTGAAGTAGATGAAGGCTCAGATAACTTTTAGGTTTCTAACTCCATTGGCTAGCTGTGCATGTGGGTTTAAAGAGAGGTTTGCGCATGCGTAAGACAGACCAAATGGCTGATCGCGTGTGTCGCTCATGAACTATGAACTTTTTGTGTGAGTTAAGTTCTTATCACATGTGCCGCCCATGAACTTTGAACTTCCTTGTAAGATTCAAGTTCTAATCACATGTGTCGCCCATGGGCTATGCACTTTCTCGCTAGACTTTAGTTCCAATCGCATGTGTCGCCCATGAGCTATGGACTTTCTTGTGAGATTTTAGTTCATATCGCATGTTTCAACAATTAGCTATGAATGTTTTGTGAGGTTTTGTTCTAATCACATGCGTCGCCCATGGGCTATGGGCTTTCTCTCGAGAAATAAGTTCTAATCACATGTGTTGGCCATTAGCTATTACCTTTCTTGGAATGTTTTAGTTCTAAGTTTTAGCAATATGGGTTGCCTATGAGCTATTAACATTCTTGTGTGATTTTTGTTCTAATCACATGTGTCACCTGTGAGCTTTGAACTTTATTGCGAGATTTTAGTTCCAATCACATGTGTCGCCCTTGGGCTATTAACTCTCTCATAGGAATTTAGTTCTGATCACATGTGTCGCCTCGCCCTTGGGCTATGAACTTTATCGCGATTATTTAGTTCTGATCGCATGTATCTCCCATGAGGGATGAACTATTTGACAATGTGTGGTTTTAGTTCTAATCGCATGTGTCGCACATGAGCTTTGAACTTTCTGGTGAAGTTTCAATTCTATCACATGTGTCGCCCATGAGCTATGGACTTTCTCGTGAAATTTTAGTTTTGAACGCCTGTGTCGCCCATGAGCTTTGAACTTTGTTGGAAGTTTTAAAGAATCTAATCGCATGTGTCGCCCACGGGCTATGAGCCTTCTCGCGAGAATTTAGTTCAAATTGCATGTTGAACCCATGAGCTATGAACTTTCTTGTGAGATTTAGTTCTTAGTTCTAGTGGCATTTGTAGCCCATGCGCTATGAACTTTCACTTGAGGTTTAGTTCTATTTACATGCCCATGTGTAGCCACTTAACTATGCACTATCTGATGAGATTTTAGTTTTGATTGCATGGGTCGTCTATGAGATTTGAGTTTTTCTTGTGATATCTTTGTTCTAGTCGCATGCTCATGGTTATGAGGTCGTAAGGTTGTAGTTCTACATGTAATTGCAAGTGTAAACCATGAGCTATGACCTTTTTGCGTGAGATTTCAGTTCAAATGCATGTGTTGCCCATGAGCTTTAAGATTTTTCTGATAAAACTTTAGTTTTAGACGCATGTACAGCATATTATGTGCTAGAGCTTTTCTAATTGCATGTGTCAACCATGAGCCATGAGATTAATAATGGAAATTAAGTTCAATCACACGTGTCTCTCATGAGCTTTTGCATAAACTGATCAGGCACAAATGTTATATTATTGTGCAAAGTAAGTAAGGGTGCAAAGATCAGGAAACGATACAATCAAGTACCACACCTGACCCAGGATACCAATGGGAAAGTGACAAACTCACACGAGATTATGGCACATATCATATAGCCCAACAATGAAGGCTCTGGCGAGCCTGCACAAATACGCATTCTCGCCATAGCCGTCACAGCTAGCATACACAAAGTATGGATGTAGATAAACACCAAGATAATGATTAAACATATTCCCACTAGATACGCCAGCATGGACGTTTACAGACGGCTTTTGCGCATACGCAATAAACATCAAACTCTCGAGTTCTAGCCCAAGATACCACAGTGTGAGTGATCTTGCATTATTAAGCGTTCGTACAGTTACGGAATTCAACTTGATGCAGACCAGCGTCCGTCGTTGTCATGGTAGTTGATAAAATAGTCCATACAAAGATGACTGTGTTTTCATCAGCATAACTAACATACACCAATGCTTAGTCACGGGCGTGTTTAAAGTCTAAAAGAACACCTATACACTAAATATAGGGCACAGATACTGCGATTTACATTTTTCAAAAGGTACTACTTTCGTGGGCTACCAAACCGGATGTTTTCTTTTGTGAAAATGAAAGAAAAACAAGCACAGCTTTATAAAAAAAACATGCCTAACCAAAATGAAAACAACGATACACCACATACAGTTGCATGGCTGTAAGAGGAAGAGTAACAGAAACACACAGACAGTTAGAGACATCCATATAAAGCAAGAACTAAACAAGAAAAGCTGCAACCTGTTGTTACTTTCTCCGAGAAGGGACCGGGAGTGACTGCCAAACTATTATTGTACAGCTAGTTTGGGCAGGTGCTACTACATATGTTCTGTAGGTGGATAATTTGCCAGTGAAAATGCAGTGTGATTATAACTATGGTCAGAGTGAAGAGCCTTGGTGAACGCTACAGCCTCTTTGATAAACCCTTAATATTCTAATGGAACACTAAGTATGGAACTGTCCTGTATGTACTTTAAGAAGTTGCTGTTCAAAGTTTCTATAAAAAGATGTATTTTCTATCCTTGAAGATTGTTTTCATTATTGCAAACAGTGCAGACCCTGGTAAAATATCGCATTATGTGCCATTTCATCAAGGCCTTTACTGTTTGTTTAAGTACCTGTTATGAAAAAAAAAATATGGTGTACAACCACATGAAATCTATAAAAAGCAAAAAAAAAAAAATGCAATTTGCAAAGAATTCATCAAACTGTACTGTTTTAGAGAAGATGTCAGCTCATCCTTGAAAGTATTGGTTAAGTGCATATTGGTTTCTCCAATACCGCTTAGTAAAGTCTTCCATAGAAATTCATAAATGTATCTATGGCCATGCTGCAATACTCCAGTACTGACTGACTCAGTTTCACATAGCTTTTCTGAATTCGCATCAACTGGATTATACAAAATTAGTTGACTTTGTAAGTTGAATAAAATGTTTTGCAAGATTATATAAATAGGTTACCTAAGCTACTTATCTACCCCTGATTACCAGTACTGACTGGCAGGTTTTACCCCCGAACTAGATCCCAACCTGAAAACAAAAACCCATAGCAATGCCCAAACCAAACCTGGGAGCCCATATGGAGAAATAAAAAAAATAAAAAAAAATATTTAAAAAAAAATGGAAATTAAAAAAGAAAAGGGAGCTAACTTTGCGAATCCTCCCTCGGAGGAATCCGCTTGTTGACGAGCTAGCATGAAAACATGGCTCGTGGTGCATAACACCTAAAGGAACTAAACTTAAAATGGACAACTTAAGCAAGATTATGTATAAAACATATATTAAACCTGCATGGTTTTTATTTTTTTGAGAAAATATCACTATAGTTTCTGGAAAACATTGCTTTGTTTATTTGCAGATAGATATTTTACACAGAATGAATCTTAAACATTGTGATAATGCCATTGGGCTTTTTGACCAAATATTACTAAATGATGTTTATTTCTATATCATGAATAGTAATGTCCCTTGAACACCAAATGATGTCCCTTGAACACAAATCTGCGACTTAAAGGAATGTTAATCCTGTAGATTAATGAGCCCAAATAGCTGAGGGGTCTAAATGGTTTTTACCAGAACATCTATAAAACATTTACCTGTGGGTTCGAAACCTGCCAGATCCTGATTTATAAAACAAATATTTTTATTCTTATTTACTTTAGATTTTTTTTTGCATAATCTGATAATTTTGGAACGTTTGAACATATGATAAATCTATTAATATCTTCAATTATATATGCCGTTTGAGATAGCAAATTAAGATACTTTCCATTGATATTGCACTAAGCGAAGGCTCTGACGAGTCTGTGCATCCACAAAGGATTGTAAGAGCCTTTGTTACTCGCATACCTAAAGAATTGAAGTAGATGAAGGCTCAGATAACTTTTAGGATTCTAACTCCATTGGCTAGCTGTGCATGTGGGTTTAAAGAGAGGTTTGCGCATGCGTAAGACAGACCAAATGGCTGATCGCGTGTGTCGCTCATGAACTATGAACTTTTTGTGTGAGTTAAGTTCTTATCACATGTGCCGCCCATGAACTTTGAACTTCCTTGTAAGATTCAAGTTCTAATCACATGTGTCGCCCATGGGCTATGCACTTTCTCGCTAGACTTTAGTTCCAATCGCATGTGTCGCCCATGAGCTATGGACTTTCTTGTGAGATTTTAGTTCATATCGCATGTTTCAACAATTAGCTATGAATGTTTTGTGAGGTTTTGTTCTAATCACATGCGTCGCCCATGGGCTATGGGCTTTCTCTCGAGAAATAAGTTCTAATCACATGTGTTGGCCATTAGCTATTACCTTTCTTGGAATGTTTTAGTTCTAAGTTTTAGCAATATGGGTTGCCTATGAGCTATTAACATTCTTGTGTGATTTTTGTTCTAATCACATGTGTCACCTGTGAGCTTTGAACTTTATTGCGAGATTTTAGTTCCAATCACATGTGTCGCCCTTGGGCTATTAACTCTCTCATAGGAATTTAGTTCTGATCACATGTGTCGCCTCGCCCTTGGGCTATGAACTTTATCGCGAGTATTTAGTTCTGATCGCATGTATCTCCCATGAGGGATGAACTATTTGACAATGTGTGGTTTTAGTTCTAATCGCATGTTTCGCACATGAGCTTTGAACTTTCTGGTGAAGTTTCAATTCTATCACATGTGTCGCCCATGAGCTATGGACTTTCTCGTGAAATTTTAGTTTTGAACGCCTGTGTCGCCCATGAGCTTTGAACTTTGTTGGAAGTTTTAAAGGTTCTAATCGCATGTGTCGCCCACGGGCTATGAGCCTTCTCGCGAGAATTTAGTTCAAATTGCATGTTGAACCCATGAGCTATGAACTTTCTTGTGAGATTTAGTTCTTAGTTCTAGTGGCATTTGTAGCCCATGCGCTATGAACTTTCACTTGAGGTTTAGTTCTATTTACATGCCCATGTGTAGCCACTTAACTATGCACTATCTGATGAGATTTTAGTTTTGATTGCATGGGTCGTCTATGAGATTTGAGTTTTTCTTGTGATATCTTTGTTCTAGTCGCATGCTCATGGTTATGAGGTCGTAAGGTTGTAGTTCTACATGTAATTGCAAGTGTAAACCATGAGCTATGACCTTTTTGCGTGAGATTTCAGTTCAAATGCATGTGTTGCCCATGAGCTTTAAGATTTTTCTGATAAAACTTTAGTTTTAGACGCATGTACAGCATATTATGTGCAAGAGCTTTTCTAATTGCATGTGTCAACCATGATCCATGAGCTTAATAATGGAAATTAAGTTCAATCACACGTGTCTCTCATGAGCTTTTGCATAAACTTACCAGGCACAAATGTAATATTATTGGGCAAAATAAGTAAGGGTGCAAAGATCAGGAAACGATACAATCAAGTACCACACCTGACCCAGGATACGAATGGGAAAGTGACAAACTCACACGAGATTATGGCACATATCATATAGCCCAACAATGAAGGCTCTGGCGAGCCTGCACAAATACGCATTCTCGCCATAGCTGTCACAGCTAGCATACACAAAGTATGGATGTAGATAAACACCCAGATAATGATTAAACATATTCCCACTAGATACGCCAGCATGGACGTTTACAGACGGCTTTTGCGCATACGCAATAAACATCAAACTCTCGAGTTCTAGCCCAAGATACCACAGTGTGAGTGATCTTGCATCATCAAGCGTTCGTACAGTTACGGAATTCAACTTGATGCAGACCTGCGTCCGTCGTTGTCATGGTAGTTGATAAAATAGTCCACACAAAGATGACTGTGTTTTCATCAGCATAACTAACATACACCAATGCTTAGTCACGGGCATGTTTAAAGTCTAAAAGAACACCCATACACTAAATATAGGGCACAGATACTGCGATTTACATTTTTCAAAAGGTACTACTTTCGTGGGCTACCAAACCGGATGTTTTCTTTTGTGAAAATGAAAGAAAAACAAGCACAGCTTTATAAAAAACCCATGCCTAACCAAAATGAAAACAACGATACACCACATACAGTTGCATGGCTGTAAGAGGAAGAGTAACAGAAACACACAGACAGTTAGAGACATCCATATAAAGCAAGAACTAAACAAGAAAAGCTGCAACCTGTTGTTACTTTCTCCGAGAAGGGACCGGGAGTGGCTGCCAAACTATTATTGTACAGCTAGTTTGGGCAGGTGCTACTACATATGTTCTGTAGGTGGATAATTTGCCAGTGAAAATGCAGTGTGATTATAACTATGGTCAGAGTGAAGAGCCTTGGTGAACGCTACAGCCTCTTTGATAAACCCTTAATATTCTAATGGAACACTAAGTATGGAACTGTCCTGTATGTACTTTAAGAAGTTGCTGGTCAAAGTTTCTATAAAAAGATGTATTTTCTATCCTTGAAGATTGTTTTCATTATTGCAAGCAGTGCAGACCCTGGTAAAATATCGCATTATGTGCCATTTCATCAAGGCCTTTACTGTTTGTTAAAGTACCTGTTATGGAAAAAATTATGGTGTACAACCACATGAAATGTATAAAAAGCAAAAAAAAATTGCAATTTGCAAAGAATTCATCAAACTGTACTGTTTTAGAGAAGATGTCAGCTCATCCTTGAAAGTATTGGTTAAGTGCATATTGGTTTCTCCAATACTGCTTAGTGAAGTCTTCCATAGAAATTCATAAATGTATCTTTGGCCATGCTGCAATACTCCAGTACTGACTGACTCAGTTTCACATAGCTTTTCTGAATTCGCATCAACTGGATTATACAAAATTAGTTGACTTTGTAAGTTGAATAAAATGTTTTGCAAGATTATATAAATAGGTTACCTAAGCTACTTATCTACCCCTGATTACCAGTACTGACTGGCAGGTTTTACCCCCGAACTAGATCCCAACCTGAAAACAAAAACCCATAGCAATGCCCAAACCAACCCTGGGAGCCCATATGGAGAAATAAAAAAATAAAAAAAAAATATTTAAAAAAAAATGAAAATAAAAAAGAAAAGGGAGCTAACTTTGCGAATCCTCCCTCGGAGGAATCCGCTTGTTGACGAGCTAGCATGAAAACATGGCTCGTGGTGCATAACACCTAAAGGAACTAAACTTAAAATGGACAACTTAAGCAAGATTATGTATAAAACATATATTAAACCTGCATGTTTTTTGTTTTTTTGAGAAAATATCACTATAGTTTCTGGAAAACATTGCTTTGTTAATTTGCAGATAGATATTTTACACAGAATGAATCTTAAACATTGTGATAATGCCATTGGGCTATTTGACCAAATATTACTAAATGATGTTTATTTCTATATCATGAATAGTAATGTCCCTTGAACACCAAATGATGTCCCTTAAACACAAATCTGCGACTTAAAGGAATGTTAATCCTGTAGATTAATGAGCCCAAATAGCTGAGGGGTCTAAATGGTTTTCACCAGAACATCTATAAGACATTTACCTGTGGGTTCGAAACCTGCCAGATCCTGATTTATAAAACAAATATTTTTATTCTTATTTACTTTAGATTTTTTTTTTGCATAATCTGATAATTTTGGAACGTTTGAACATATGATTAATATATTAATATCTTCAATTATATATGCCGTTTGAGATAGCAAATTAAGATACTTTCCATTGATATTGCACTAAGCACTAAGCGGACATTTATGTGCGTCCTATGTATAACAACAATGGCTTGTACATGTACCACAATGGCTATGTATGAGGTACAATATTATTTGAAGAGGATTCCCAGACTCACCAGGCACAAATGAAATATTATTGAGCCAGCACACAATATTTTGGTACCTATTATATGTGCGATCAGTGAAGGCTCTGACGAGTCTGTGCATCCACAAAGGATTGTAAGAGCCTTTGTTACTCACATACATCAAGTATTGAAGTAGATGAAGGCTCAGATAACTTTTAGGTTTCTAACTCCATCGGCTAGCTGTGCATGTGGGTTTAAAGAGAGGTTTGCGCATGCGTAAGACAGACCAAATGGCTGATCGCGTGTGTCGCGCATGAACTATAAACTTTTTGTGTGAGTTAAGTTCTTATCACATGTGCCGCCCATGAACTTTGAACTTCCTTGTAAGATTCAAGTTCTAATCACATGTGTCGCCCGTGGGCTATGCACTTTCTCGCTAGACTTTAGTTCCAATCGCATGTGTCGCCCATGAGCTATGGACTTTCTTGTGAGATTTTAGTTCATATTGCATGTTTCAACAATTAGCTATGAATGTTTTGTGAGGTTTTGTTCTAATCACATGCGTCGCCCATGGGCTATGGGCTTTCTCTCGAGAAATAAGTTCTAATCACATGTGTTGGCCATTAGCTATTACCTTTCTTGGAATGTTTTAGTTCTAAGTTTTAGCAATATGGGTTGCCTATGAGCTATTAACATTCTTGTGTGATTTTTGTTCTAATCACATGAGTCACCTGTGAGCTTTGAACTTTATCGCGAGATTTTAGTTCCAATCACATGTGTCGCCCTTGGGCTATTAACTCTCTCATAGGAATTTAGTTCTGATCACATGTGTCGCCTCGCCCTTGGGCTATGAACTTTATCGCGAGTATTTAGTTCTGATCGCATGTATCTCCCATGAGGGATGAACTATTTGACAATGTGTGGTTTTAGTTCTAATCGCATGTTTCGCACATGAGCTTTGAACTTTCTGGTGAAGTTTCAATTCTATCACATGTGTCGCCCATGAGCTATGGACTTTCTCGTGAAATTTTAGTTTTGAACGCCTGTGTCGCCCATGAGCTTTGAACTTTGTTGGAAGTTTTAAAGGTTCTAATCGCATGTGTCGCCCACGGGCTATGAGCCTTCTCGCGAGAATTTAGTTCAAATTGCATGTTGAACCCATGAGCTATGAACTTTCTTGTGAGATTTAGTTCTTAGTTCTAGTGGCATTTGTAGCCCATGCGCTATGAACTTTCACTTGAGGTTTAGTTCTATTTACATGCCCATGTGTAGCCACTTAACTATGCACTATCTGATGAGATTTTAGTTTTGATTGCATGGGTCGTCTATGAGATTTGAGTTTTTCTTGTGATATCTTTGTTCTAGTCGCATGCTCATGGTTATGAGGTCGTAAGGTTGTAGTTCTACATGTAATTGCAAGTGTAAACCATGAGCTATGACCTTTTTGCGTGAGATTTCAGTTCAAATGCATGTGTTGCCCATGAGCTTTAAGATTTTTCTGATAAAACTTTAGTTTTAGACGCATGTACAGCATATTATGTGCAAGAGCTTTTCTAATTGCATGTGTCAACCATGATCCATGAGCTTAATAATGGAAATTAAGTTCAATCACACGTGTCTCTCATGAGCTTTTGCATAAACTTACCAGGCACAAATGTAATATTATTGGGCAAAATAAGTAAGGGTGCAAAGATCAGGAAACGATACAATCAAGTACCACACCTGACCCAGGATACGAATGGGAAAGTGACAAACTCACACGAGATTATGGCACATATCATATAGCCCAACAATGAAGGCTCTGGCGAGCCTGCACAAATACGCATTCTCGCCATAGCTGTCACAGCTAGCATACACAAAGTATGGATGTAGATAAACACCCAGATAATGATTAAACATATTCCCACTAGATACGCCAGCATGGACGTTTACAGACGGCTTTTGCGCATACGCAATAAACATCAAACTCTCGAGTTCTAGCCCAAGATACCACAGTGTGAGTGATCTTGCATCATCAAGCGTTCGTACAGTTACGGAATTCAACTTGATGCAGACCTGCGTCCGTCGTTGTCATGGTAGTTGATAAAATAGTCCACACAAAGATGACTGTGTTTTCATCAGCATAACTAACATACACCAATGCTTAGTCACGGGCATGTTTAAAGTCTAAAAGAACACCCATACACTAAATATAGGGCACAGATACTGCGATTTACATTTTTCAAAAGGTACTACTTTCGTGGGCTACCAAACCGGATGTTTTCTTTTGTGAAAATGAAAGAAAAACAAGCACAGCTTTATAAAAAACCCATGCCTAACCAAAATGAAAACAACGATACACCACATACAGTTGCATGGCTGTAAGAGGAAGAGTAACAGAAACACACAGACAGTTAGAGACATCCATATAAAGCAAGAACTAAACAAGAAAAGCTGCAACCTGTTGTTACTTTCTCCGAGAAGGGACCGGGAGTGGCTGCCAAACTATTATTGTACAGCTAGTTTGGGCAGGTGCTACTACATATGTTCTGTAGGTGGATAATTTGCCAGTGAAAATGCAGTGTGATTATAACTATGGTCAGAGTGAAGAGCCTTGGTGAACGCTACAGCCTCTTTGATAAACCCTTAATATTCTAATGGAACACTAAGTATGGAACTGTCCTGTATGTACTTTAAGAAGTTGCTGGTCAAAGTTTCTATAAAAAGATGTATTTTCTATCCTTGAAGATTGTTTTCATTATTGCAAGCAGTGCAGACCCTGGTAAAATATCGCATTATGTGCCATTTCATCAAGGCCTTTACTGTTTGTTAAAGTACCTGTTATGGAAAAAATTATGGTGTACAACCACATGAAATGTATAAAAAGCAAAAAAAAATTGCAATTTGCAAAGAATTCATCAAACTGTACTGTTTTAGAGAAGATGTCAGCTCATCCTTGAAAGTATTGGTTAAGTGCATATTGGTTTCTCCAATACTGCTTAGTGAAGTCTTCCATAGAAATTCATAAATGTATCTTTGGCCATGCTGCAATACTCCAGTACTGACTGACTCAGTTTCACATAGCTTTTCTGAATTCGCATCAACTGGATTATACAAAATTAGTTGACTTTGTAAGTTGAATAAAATGTTTTGCAAGATTATATAAATAGGTTACCTAAGCTACTTATCTACCCCTGATTACCAGTACTGACTGGCAGGTTTTACCCCCGAACTAGATCCCAACCTGAAAACAAAAACCCATAGCAATGCCCAAACCAACCCTGGGAGCCCATATGGAGAAATAAAAAAATAAAAAAAAAATATTTAAAAAAAAATGAAAATAAAAAAGAAAAGGGAGCTAACTTTGCGAATCCTCCCTCGGAGGAATCCGCTTGTTGACGAGCTAGCATGAAAACATGGCTCGTGGTGCAGAACACCTAAAGGAACTAAACTTAAAATGGACAACTTAAGCAAGATTATGTATAAAACATATATTAAACCTGCATGTTTTTTGTTTTTTTGAGAAAATATCACTATAGTTTCTGGAAAACATTGCTTTGTTAATTTGCAGATAGATATTTTACACAGAATGAATCTTAAACATTGTGATAATGCCATTGGGCTATTTGACCAAATATTACTAAATGATGTTTATTTCTATATCATGAATAGTAATGTCCCTTGAACACCAAATGATGTCCCTTAAACACAAATCTGCGACTTAAAGGAATGTTAATCCTGTAGATTAATGAGCCCAAATAGCTGAGGGGTCTAAATGGTTTTCACCAGAACATCTATAAGACATTTACCTGTGGGTTCGAAACCTGCCAGATCCTGATTTATAAAACAAATATTTTTATTCTTATTTACTTTAGATTTTTTTTTGCATAATCTGATAATTTTGGAACGTTTGAACATATGATTAATATATTAATATCTTCAATTATATATGCCGTTTGAGATAGCAAATTAAGATACTTTCCATTGATATTGCACTAAGCACTAAGCGGACATTTATGTGCGTCCTATGTATAACAACAATGGCTTGTACATGTACCACAATGGCTATGTATGAGGTACAATATTATTTGAAGAGGATTCCCAGACTCACCAGGCACAAATGAAATATTATTGAGCCAGCACACAATATTTTGGTACCTATTATATGTGCGATCAGTGAAGGCTCTGACGAGTCTGTGCATCCACAAAGGATTGTAAGAGCCTTTGTTACTCGCATACATCAAGTATTGAAGTAGATGAAGGCTCAGATAACTTTTAGGTTTCTAACTCCATCGGCTAGCTGTGCATGTGGGTTTAAAGAGAGGTTTGCGCATGCGTAAGACAGACCAAATGGCTGATCGCGTGTGTCGCGCATGAACTATAAACTTTTTGTGTGAGTTAAGTTCTTATCACATGTGCCGCCCATGAACTTTGAACTTCCTTGTAAGATTCAAGTTCTAATCACATGTGTCGCCCGTGGGCTATGCACTTTCTCGCTAGACTTTAGTTCCAATCGCATGTGTCGCCCATGAGCTATGGACTTTCTTGTGAGATTTT
The DNA here is from genome assembly GCA_964019695.1 of Loripinus fragilis. NCBI lineage: Eukaryota > Metazoa > Mollusca > Bivalvia > Lucinida > Lucinidae > Loripinus > Loripinus fragilis. The sequence continues at coordinate 53,325,140 of OZ026520.1, forward strand.
AGTTCATATTGCATGTTTCAACAATTAGCTATGAATGTTTTGTGAGGTTTTGTTCTAATCACATGCGTCGCCCATGGGCTATGGGCTTTCTCTCGAGAAATAAGTTCTAATCACATGTGTTGGCCATTAGCTATTACCTTTCTTGGAATGTTTTAGTTCTAAGTTTTAGCAATATGGGTTGCCTATGAGCTATTAACATTCTTGTGTGATTTTTGTTCTAATCACATGAGTCACCTGTGAGCTTTGAACTTTATCGCGAGATTTTAGTTCCAATCACATGTGTCGCCCTTGGGCTATTAACTCTCTCATAGGAATTTAGTTCTGATCACATGTGTCACCTCGCCCTTGGGCTATGAACTTTATCGCGAGTATTTAGTTCTGATCGCATGTATCTCCCATGAGGGATGAACTATTTGACAATGTGTGGTTTTAGTTCTAATCGCATGTGTCGCACATGAGCTTTGAACTTTCTGGTGAAGTTTCAATTCTATCACATGTGTCGCCCATGAGCTATGGACTTTCTCGTGAAATTTTAGTTTTGAACGCCTGTGTCGCCCATGAGCTTTGAACTTTGTTGGAAGTTTTAAAGGTTCTAATCGCATGTGTCGCCCACGGGCTATGAGCCTTCTCGCGAGAATTTAGTTCAAATTGCATGTTGAACCCATGAGCTATGAACTTTCTTGTGAGATTTAGTTCTTAGTTCTAGTGGCATTTGTAGCCCATGCGCTATGAACTTTCACTTGAGGTTTAGTTCTATTTACATGCCCATGTGTAGCCACTTAACTATGCACTATCTGATGAGATTTTAGTTTTGATTGCATGGGTCGTCTATGAGATTTGAGTTTTTCTTGTGATATCTTTGTTCTAGTCGCATGCTCATGGTTATGAGGTCGTAAGGTTGTAGTTCTACATGTAATTGCAAGTGTAAACCATGAGCTATGACCTTTTTGCGTGAGATTTCAGTTCAAATGCATGTGTTGCCCATGAGCTTTAAGATTTTTCTGATAAAACTTTAGTTTTAGACGCATGTACAGCATATTATGTGCAAGAGCTTTTCTAATTGCATGTGTCAACCATGATCCATGAGCTTAATAATGGAAATTAAGTTCAATCACACGTGTCTCTCATGAGCTTTTGCATAAACTTACCAGGCACAAATGTAATATTATTGGGCAAAATAAGTAAGGGTGCAAAGATCAGGAAACGATACAATCAAGTACCACACCTGACCCAGGATACGAATGGGAAAGTGACAAACTCACACGAGATTATGGCACATATCATATAGCCCAACAATGAAGGCTCTGGCGAGCCTGCACAAATACGCATTCTCGCCATAGCTGTCACAGCTAGCATACACAAAGTATGGATGTAGATAAACACCCAGATAATGATTAAACATATTCCCACTAGATACGCCAGCATGGACGTTTACAGACGGCTTTTGCGCATACGCAATAAACATCAAACTCTCGAGTTCTAGCCCAAGATACCACAGTGTGAGTGATCTTGCATCATCAAGCGTTCGTACAGTTACGGAATTCAACTTGATGCAGACCTGCGTCCGTCGTTGTCATGGTAGTTGATAAAATAGTCCACACAAAGATGACTGTGTTTTCATCAGCATAACTAACATACACCAATGCTTAGTCACGGGCATGTTTAAAGTCTAAAAGAACACCCATACACTAAATATAGGGCACAGATACTGCGATTTACATTTTTCAAAAGGTACTACTTTCGTGGGCTACCAAACCGGATGTTTTCTTTTGTGAAAATGAAAGAAAAACAAGCACAGCTTTATAAAAAACCCATGCCTAACCAAAATGAAAACAACGATACACCACATACAGTTGCATGGCTGTAAGAGGAAGAGTAACAGAAACACACAGACAGTTAGAGACATCCATATAAAGCAAGAACTAAACAAGAAAAGCTGCAACCTGTTGTTACTTTCTCCGAGAAGGGACCGGGAGTGGCTGCCAAACTATTATTGTACAGCTAGTTTGGGCAGGTGCTACTACATATGTTCTGTAGGTGGATAATTTGCCAGTGAAAATGCAGTGTGATTATAACTATGGTCAGAGTGAAGAGCCTTGGTGAACGCTACAGCCTCTTTGATAAACCCTTAATATTCTAATGGAACACTAAGTATGGAACTGTCCTGTATGTACTTTAAGAAGTTGCTGGTCAAAGTTTCTATAAAAAGATGTATTTTCTATCCTTGAAGATTGTTTTCATTATTGCAAGCAGTGCAGACCCTGGTAAAATATCGCATTATGTGCCATTTCATCAAGGCCTTTACTGTTTGTTAAAGTACCTGTTATGGAAAAAATTATGGTGTACAACCACATGAAATGTATAAAAAGCAAAAAAAAATTGCAATTTGCAAAGAATTCATCAAACTGTACTGTTTTAGAGAAGATGTCAGCTCATCCTTGAAAGTATTGGTTAAGTGCATATTGGTTTCTCCAATACTGCTTAGTGAAGTCTTCCATAGAAATTCATAAATGTATCTTTGGCCATGCTGCAATACTCCAGTACTGACTGACTCAGTTTCACATAGCTTTTCTGAATTCGCATCAACTGGATTATACAAAATTAGTTGACTTTGTAAGTTGAATAAAATGTTTTGCAAGATTATATAAATAGGTTACCTAAGCTACTTATCTACCCCTGATTACCAGTACTGACTGGCAGGTTTTACCCCCGAACTAGATCCCAACCTGAAAACAAAAACCCATAGCAATGCCCAAACCAACCCTGGGAGCCCATATGGAGAAATAAAAAAATAAAAAAAAAATATTTAAAAAAAAATGAAAATAAAAAAGAAAAGGGAGCTAACTTTGCGAATCCTCCCTCGGAGGAATCCGCTTGTTGACGAGCTAGCATGAAAACATGGCTCGTGGTGCAGAACACCTAAAGGAACTAAACTTAAAATGGACAACTTAAGCAAGATTATGTATAAAACATATATTAAACCTGCATGTTTTTTGTTTTTTTGAGAAAATATCACTATAGTTTCTGGAAAACATTGCTTTGTTAATTTGCAGATAGATATTTTACACAGAATGAATCTTAAACATTGTGATAATGCCATTGGGCTATTTGACCAAATATTACTAAATGATGTTTATTTCTATATCATGAATAGTAATGTCCCTTGAACACCAAATGATGTCCCTTAAACACAAATCTGCGACTTAAAGGAATGTTAATCCTGTAGATTAATGAGCCCAAATAGCTGAGGGGTCTAAATGGTTTTCACCAGAACATCTATAAGACATTTACCTGTGGGTTCGAAACCTGCCAGATCCTGATTTATAAAACAAATATTTTTATTCTTATTTACTTTAGATTTTTTTTTGCATAATCTGATAATTTTGGAACGTTTGAACATATGATTAATATATTAATATCTTCAATTATATATGCCGTTTGAGATAGCAAATTAAGATACTTTCCATTGATATTGCACTAAGCACTAAGCGGACATTTATGTGCGTCCTATGTATAACAACAATGGCTTGTACATGTACCACAATGGCTATGTATGAGGTACAATATTATTTGAAGAGGATTCCCAGACTCACCAGGCACAAATGAAATATTATTGAGCCAGCACACAATATTTTGGTACCTATTATATGTGCGATCAGTGAAGGCTCTGACGAGTCTGTGCATCCACAAAGGATTGTAAGAGCCTTTGTTACTCGCATACATCAAGTATTGAAGTAGATGAAGGCTCAGATAACTTTTAGGTTTCTAACTCCATCGGCTAGCTGTGCATGTGGGTTTAAAGAGAGGTTTGCGCATGCGTAAGACAGACCAAATGGCTGATCGCGTGTGTCGCGCATGAACTATAAACTTTTTGTGTGAGTTAAGTTCTTATCACATGTGCCGCCCATGAACTTTGAACTTCCTTGTAAGATTCAAGTTCTAATCACATGTGTCGCCCGTGGGCTATGCACTTTCTCGCTAGACTTTAGTTCCAATCGCATGTGTCGCCCATGAGCTATGGACTTTCTTGTGAGATTTTAGTTCATATTGCATGTTTCAACAATTAGCTATGAATGTTTTGTGAGGTTTTGTTCTAATCACATGCGTCGCCCATGGGCTATGGGCTTTCTCTCGAGAAATAAGTTCTAATCACATGTGTTGGCCATTAGCTATTACCTTTCTTGGAATGTTTTAGTTCTAAGTTTTAGCAATATGGGTTGCCTATGAGCTATTAACATTCTTGTGTGATTTTTGTTCTAATCACATGAGTCACCTGTGAGCTTTGAACTTTATCGCGAGATTTTAGTTCCAATCACATGTGTCGCCCTTGGGCTATTAACTCTCTCATAGGAATTTAGTTCTGATCACATGTGTCACCTCGCCCTTGGGCTATGAACTTTATCGCGAGTATTTAGTTCTGATCGCATGTATCTCCCATGAGGGATGAACTATTTGACAATGTGTGGTTTTAGTTCTAATCGCATGTGTCGCACATGAGCTTTGAACTTTCTGGTGAAGTTTCAATTCTATCACATGTGTCGCCCATGAGCTATGGACTTTCTCGTGAAATTTTAGTTTTGAACGCCTGTGTCGCCCATGAGCTTTGAACTTTGTTGGAAGTTTTAAAGGTTCTAATCGCATGTGTCGCCCACGGGCTATGAGCCTTCTCGCGAGAATTTAGTTCAAATTGCATGTTGAACCCATGAGCTATGAACTTTCTTGTGAGATTTAGTTCTTAGTTCTAGTGGCATTTGTAGCCCATGCGCTATGAACTTTCACTTGAGGTTTAGTTCTATTTACATGCCCATGTGTAGCCACTTAACTATGCACTATCTGATGAGATTTTAGTTTTGATTGCATGGGTCGTCTATGAGATTTGAGTTTTTCTTGTGATATCTTTGTTCTAGTCGCATGCTCATGGTTATGAGGTCGTAAGGTTGTAGTTCTACATGTAATTGCAAGTGTAAACCATGAGCTATGACCTTTTTGCGTGAGATTTCAGTTCAAATGCATGTGTTGCCCATGAGCTTTAAGATTTTTCTGATAAAACTTTAGTTTTAGACGCATGTACAGCATATTATGTGCAAGAGCTTTTCTAATTGCATGTGTCAACCATGATCCATGAGCTTAATAATGGAAATTAAGTTCAATCACACGTGTCTCTCATGAGCTTTTGCATAAACTTACCAGGCACAAATGTAATATTATTGGGCAAAATAAGTAAGGGTGCAAAGATCAGGAAACGATACAATCAAGTACCACACCTGACCCAGGATACCAATGGGAAAGTGACAAACTCACACGAGATTATGGCACATATCATATAGCCCAACAATGAAGGCTCTGGCGAGCCTGCACAAATACGCATTCTCGCCATAGCTGTCACAGCTAGCATACACAAAGTATGGATGTAGATAAACACCCAGATAATGATTAAACATATTCCCACTAGATACGCCAGCATGGACGTTTACAGACGGCTTTTGCGCATACGCAATAAACACCAAACTCTCGAGTTCTAGCCCAAGATACCACAGTGTGAGTGATCTTGCATCATCAAGCGTTCGTACAGTTACGGAATTCAACTTGATGCAGACCAGCGTCCGTCCTTGTCATGGTAGTTGATAAAATAGTCCACACAAAGATGACTGTGTTTTCATCAGCATAACTAACATACACCAATGCTTTGTCACGGGCATGTTTAAAGTCTAAAAGAACACCCATACACTAAATATAGGGCATAGATACTGCGATTTACATTTTTTAAAAGGTACTACTTTCGTGGGCTACCAAACCGGATGTTTTCTTTTGTGAAAATGAAAGAAAAACAAGCACAGCTTTATAAAAAAAACATGCCTAACCAAAATGAAAACAACGATACACCACATACAGTTGCATGGCTGTAAGAGGAAGAGTAACAGAAACACACAGACAGTTAGAGACATCCATATAAAGCAAGAACTAAACAAGAAAAGCTGCAACCTGTTGTTACTTTCTCCGAGAAGGGACCGGGAGTGACTGCCAAACTATTATTGTACAGCTAGTTTGGGCAGGTGCTACTACATATGTTCTGTAGGTGGATAATTTGCCAGTGAAAATGCAGTGTGATTATAACTATTGTCAGAGTGAAGAGCCTTGGTGAACGCTACAGCCTCTTTGATAAACTCTTAATATTCTAATGGAACACTAAGTATGGAACTGTCCTGTATGTACTTTAAGAAGTTGCTGGTCAAAGTTTCTATAAAAAGATGTATTTTCTATCCTTGAAGATTGTTTTCATTATTGCAAACAGTGCAGACCCTGGTAAAATATCACATTATGTGCCATTTCATCAAGGCCTTTACTGTTTGTTAAAGTGCCTGTTATGGAAAAAATTATGGTGTACAACCACATGAAATGTATAAAAAACAAAAAAAAATTGCAATTTGCAAAGAATTCATCAAACTGTATTGTTTTAGAGAAGATGTCAGCTCATCCTTGAAAGTATTGGTTAAGTGCATATTGGTTTCTCCAATACTGCTTAGTGAAGTCTTCCATAGAAATTCATAAATGTATCTTTGGCCATGCTGCAATACTCCAGTACTGACTGACTCAGTTTCACAAAGCTTTTCTGAATTCGCATCAACTGGATTATACAAAATTAGTTGACTTTGTAAGTTGAATAAAATGTTTTGCAAGATTATATAAATAGGTTACCTAAGCTACTTATCTACCCCTGATTACCAGTACTGACTGGCAGGTTTTACCCCTGAACTAGATCCCAACATGAAAACCCAAACCCATAGCAATGCCCAAACCAACCCTGGGAGCCCATATGGAGAAATAAAAAAAATAAAAAAAAATATTTAAAAAAAATGAAAATAAAAAAAGAAAAGGGAGCTAACTTTGCGAATCCTCCCTCGGAGGAATCTGCTTGTTGACGAGCTAGCATGAAAACATGGCTCGTGGTGCATAACACCTAAAGGAACTAAACTAAAATTGGACAACTTAAGCAAGATTATGTATAAAACATATATTAAACCTGCATGGTTTTTGTTTTTTTGAGAAAATATCACTATAGTTTCTGGAAAACATTGCTTTGTTTATTTGCAGATAGATATTTTACACAGAATGAAGCTTAAACATTGTGATAATGCCATTGGGCTATTTGACCAAATATTACTAAATGATGTTTATTTCTATATCATGAATAGTAATGTCCCTTGAACACCAAATGATGTCCCTTGAACACAAATCTGCGACTTAAAGGAACGTTAATCCTGTAGATTAATGAGCCCAAATAGCTGAGGGGTCTAAATGGTTTTCACCAGAACATCTATAAGACATTTACCTGTGGGTTCGAAACCTGCCAGATCCTGATTTATAAAACAAATTTTTTTATTCTTATTTACTTTAGATTTTTTTTTTGCATAATCTGATAATTTTGGAACGTTTGAACATATGATTAATCTATTAATATCTTCAATTATATATGCCGTTTGAGATAGCAAATTAAGATACTTTCCATTGATATTGCACTAAGCACTAAGCGGACATTTATGCGCGTCCTATGTATAACAACAATGGCGTGTACATGTACCACAATAGCTATGTATGAGGTACAATATTATTTGAAGAGGATTTCCAGACTCACCAGGCACAAATGAAATATTATTGAGCCAGCACACAATATTTTGGTACCTATTATATGTGCGATCAGCGAAGGCTCTGACGAGTCTGTGCATCCACAAAGGATTGTAAGAGCCTTTGTTACTCGCATACATAAAGTATTGAAGTAGATGATGGCTCAGATAACTTTTAGGTTTCTACCTCCATTGGCTAGCTGTGCATGTGGGTTTAAAGAGAGGTTTGCGCATGCGTAAGACAGACCAAATGGCTAATCGCGTGTGTCGCTCATGAACTATATACTTTTTGTGTGAGTTAAGTTCTTATCACATGTGCCGCCCATGAACTTTGAACTTCCTTGTAAGATTCAAGTTCTAATCACATGTGTCGCCCGTGGGCTATGCACTTTCTCGCTAGACTTTAGTTCCAATCGCATGTGTCGCCCATGAGCTATGGACTTTCTTGTGAGATTTTAGTTCATATCGCATGTTTCAACAATTAGCTATGAATGTTTTGTGAGGTTTTGTTCTAATCACATGCGTAGCCCATGGGCTATGGGCTTTCTCTCGAGAAATAAGTTCTAATCACATGTGTTGGCCATTAGCTATTACCTTTCTTGGAATGTTTTAGTTCTAAGTTTTAGCAATATGGGTTGCCTATGAGCTATTAACATTCTTGTGTGATTTTTGTTCTAATCACATGAGTCACCTGTGAGCTTTGAACTTTATCGCGAGATTTTAGTTCCAATCACATGTGTCGCCCTTGGGCTATTAACTCTCTCATAGGAATTTAGTTCTGATCACATGTGTCACCTCGCCCTTGGGCTATGAACTTTATCGCGAGTATTTAGTTCTGATCGCATGTATCTCCCATGAGGGATGAACTATTTGACAATGTGTGGTTTTAGTTCTAATCGCATGTGTCGCACATGAGCTTTGAACTTTCTGGTGAAGTTTCAATTCTATCACATGTGTCGCCCATGAGCTATGGACTTTCTCGTGAAATTTTAGTTTTGAACGCCTGTGTCGCCCATGAGCTTTGAACTTTGTTGGAAGTTTTAAAGGTTCTAATCGCATGTGTCGCCCACGGGCTATGAGCCTTCTCGCGAGAATTTAGTTCAAATTGCATGTTGAACCCATGAGCTATGAACTTTCTTGTGAGATTTAGTTCTTAGTTCTAGTGGCATTTGTAGCCCATGCGCTATGAACTTTCACTTGAGGTTTAGTTCTATTTACATGCCCATGTGTAGCCACTTAACTATGCACTATCTGATGAGATTTTAGTTTTGATTGCATGGGTCGTCTATAAGATTTGAGTTTTTCTTGTGATATCTTTGTTCTAGTCGCATGCTCATGGTTATGAGGTCGTAAGGTTGTAGTTCTACATATAAATGCAAGTGTAAACCATGAGCTATGACCTTTTTGCGTGAGATTTCAGTTCAAATCCATGTGTTGCCCATGAGCTTTAAGATTTTTCTGATAAAACTTTAGTTTTAGACGCATGTACAGCATATTATGTGCAAGAGCTTTTCTAATTGCATTTGTCAACCATGAGCCATGAGCTTAATAATGGAAATTAAGTTCAATCACACGTGTCTCTCATGAGCTTTTGCATAAACTTACCAGGCACAAATGTAATATTATTGGGCAAAATAAGTAAGGGTGCAAAGATCAGGAAACGATACAATCAAGTACCACACCTGACCCAGGATACCAATTGGAAAGTGACAAACGCACACGAGATTATGGCACATATCATATAGCCCAACAATGAAGGCTCTGGCGAGCCTGCACAAATACGCATTCTCGCCATAGCCGTCACAGCTAGCATACACAAAGTATGGATGTAGATAAACACCCAGATAATGATTAAACATATTCCCACTAGATACGCCAGCATGGACGTTTACAGACGGCTTTTGCGCATACGCAATAAACATCAAACTCTCGAGTTCTAGCCCAAGATACCACAGTGTGAGTGATCTTGCATCATCAAGCGTTCGTACAGTTACAGAATTCAACTTGATGCAGACCAGCGTCCGTCGTTGTCATGGTAGTTGATAAAATAGTCCACACAAAGATGACTGTGTTTTCATCAGCATAACTAACATACACCAATGCTTAGTCATGGGCATGTTTAAAGTCTAAAAGAACACCCATACACTAAATATAGGGCACAAATACTGCGATTTACATTTTTCAAAAGGTACTACTTTCGTGGGCTACCAAACCGGATGTTTTCTTTTGTGAAAATGAAAGAAAAACAAGCACAGCTTTATAAAAAAAAACAACATGCCTAACAAAAATGCCACAACGCTACACCACATACAATTGCATGGCTGTAAGAGGAAGAAATAACAGAAACACACAGACAGTTAGCGACATCCATATAAAGCAAGAACTAAACAAGAAAAGCTGCAACCTGTTGTTACTTTCTCCGAGAAGGGACCGGGAGTGACTGCCAAACTATTATTGTACAGCTAGTTTGGGCAGGTGCTACTACATATGTTCTGTAGGTGGATAATTTGCCAGTGAAAATGCAGTGTGATTATAACTATGGTCAGAGTGAAGAGCCTTGGTGAACGCTACAGCCTCTTTGATAAACCCTTAATATTGTAATGGAACACTAAGTATGGAACTGTCCTGTATGTACTTTAAGAAGTTGCTGGTCAAAGTTTCTATAAAAAGATGTATTTTCTATCCTTGAAGATTGTTTTCATTATTGCAAACAGTGTAGACCCTGGTAAAATATCGCATTATGTGCCATTTCATCAAGGCCTTTACTGTTTGTTAAAGTACCTGTTATGGAAAAAATTATGGTGTACAACCACATGAAATGTATAAAAAGCAAAAAAAAAATTGCAATTTGCAAAGAATTCATCAAACTGTACTGTTTTAGAGAAGATGTCAGCTCATCCTTGAAAGTATTGGTTAAGTGCATATTGGTTTCTCCAATACTGCTTAGTGAAGTCTTCCATAGAAATTCATAAATGTATCTTTGGCCATGCTGCAATACTCCAGTACTGACTGACTCAGTTTCACAAAGCTTTTCTGAATTCGCATCAACTGGATTATACAAAATTAGTTGACTTTGTAAGTTGAATAAAATGTTTTGCAAGATTATATAAATAGGTTACCTAAGCTACTTATCTACCCCTGATTACCAGTACTGACTGGCAGGTTTTACCCCTGAACTAGATCCCAACCTGAAAACCCAAACCCATAGCAATGCCCAAACCAACCCTGGGAGCCCATATGGAGAAATAAAAAAAATAAAAAAAAAAATATTTAAAAAAAAAATGAAAATAAAAAAAGAAAAGGGAGCTAACTTTGCGAATCCTCCCTCGGAGGAATCCGCTTGTTGACGAGCTAGCATGAAAACATGGCTCGTGGTGCATAACACCTAAAGGAACTAAACTTAAAATGGACAACTTAAGCAAGATTATGTATAAAACATATATTAAACCTGCATGGTTTTTGTTTTTTTTTGAGAAAATATCACTATAATAGTTTCTGGAAAACATTGCTTTGTTTATTTGCAGATAGATATTTTACACAGAATGAAGCTTAAACATTGTGATAATGCCATTGGGCTATTTGACCAAATATTACTAAATGATGTTTATTTCTATATCATGAATAGTAATGTCCCTTGAACACCAAATGATGTCCCTTGAACACAAATCTGCGACTTAAAGGAATGTTAATCCTGTAGATTAATGAGCCCAAATAGCTGAGGGGTCTAAATGGTTTTCACCAGAACATCTATAAGACATTTACCTGTGGGTTCGAAACCTGCCAGATCCTGATTTATTAAACAACTATTTTTATTCTTATTTACTTTAGATTTTTTTTTTGCATAATCTGATAATTTTGGAACGTTTGAACATATGATTAATCTATTAATATCTTCAATTATATATGCCGTTTGAGATAGCAAATTAAGATACTTTCCATTGATATTGCACTAAGCACTAAGCGGACATTTATGCGCGTCCTATGTATAACAACAATGGCGTGTACATGTACCACAATGGCTATGTATGAGGTACAATATTATTTGAAGAGGATTCCCAGACTCACCAGGCACAAATGAAATATTATTGAGCCAGCACACAATATTTTGGTACCTATTATATGTGCGATCAGCGAAGGCTCTGACGAGTCTGTGCATCCACAAAGGATTGTAAGAGCCTTTGTTACTCGCATACATAAAGTATTGAAGTAGATGAAGGCTCAGATAACTTTTAGGTTTCTACCTCCATTGGCTAGCTGTGCATGTGGGTTTAAAGAGAGGTTTGCGCATGCGTAAGACAGACCAAATGGCTGATCGCGTGTGTCGCTCATGAACTATAAACTTTTTGTGTGAGTTAAGTTCTTATCACATGTGCCGCCCATGAACTTTGAACTTCCTTGTAAGATTCAAGTTCTAATCACATGTGTCGCCCGTGGGCTATGCACTTTCTCGCTAGACTTTAGTTCTAATCGCATGTGTCGCCCATGAGCTATGGACTTTCTTGTGAGATTTTAGTTAATATCGCATGTTTCAACAATTAGCTATGAATGTTTTGTGAGGTTTTGTTCTAATCACATGCGTCGCCCATGGGCTATGGGCTTTCTCTCGAGAAATAAGTTCTAATCACATGTGTTGGCCATTAGCTATTACCTTTCTTGGAATGTTTTAGTTCTAAGTTTTAGCAATATGGGTTGCCTATGAGCTATTAACATTCTTGTGTGATTTTTGTTCTAATCACATGTGTCACCTGTGAGCTTTGAACTTTATCGCGATATTTTAGTTCCAATCACATGTGTCGCCCTTGGGCTATTAACTCTCTCATAGGAATTTAGTTCTGATCACATGTGTCGCCTCGCCCTTGGGCTATGAACTTTATCGCGAGTATTTAGTTCTGATTGCATGTATCTCCCATGAGGGATGAACTATTTGACAATGTGTGGTTTTAGTTCTAATCGCATGTGTCGCACATGAGCTTTGAACTTTCTGGTGAAGTTTCAATTCTATCACATGTGTCGCCCATGAGCTATGGACTTTCTCGTGAAATTTTAGTTTTGAACGCCTGTGTCGCCCATGAGCTTTGAACTTTGTTGGAAGTTTTAAAGGTTCTAATCGCATGTGTCGCCCACGGGCTATGAGCCTTCTCGCGAGAATTTAGTTCAAATTGCATGTTGAACCCATGAGCTATGAACTTTCTTGTGAGATTTAGTTCTTAGTTCTAGTGGCATTTGTAGCCCATGCGCTATGAACTTTCACTTGAGGTTTAGTTCTATTTACATGCCCATGTGTAGCCACTTAACTATGCACTATCTGATGAGATTTTAGTTTTGATTGCATGGGTCGTCTATGAGATTTGAGTTTTTCTTGTGATATCTTTGTTCTAGTCGCATGCTCATGGTTATGAGGTCGTAAGGTTGTAGTTCTACATGTAAATGCAAGTGTAAACCATGAGCTATGACCCTTTTGCGTGAGATTTCAGTTCAAATGCATGTGTTGCCCATGAGCTTTAAGATTTTTCTGATAAAACTTTAGTTTTAGACGCATGTACAGCATATTATGTGCAAGAGCTTTTCTAATTGCATGTGTCAACCATGAGCCATGAGCTTAATAATGGAAATTAAGTTCAATCACACGTGTCTCTCATGAGCTTTTGCATAAACTTACCAGGCACAAATGTAATATTATTGGGCAAAATAAGTAAGGGTGCAAAGATCAGGAAACGATACAATCAAGTACCACACCTGACCCAGGATACCAATGGGAAAGTGACAAACTCACACGAGATTATGGCACATATCATATAGCCCAACAATGAAGGCTCTGGCGAGCCTGCACAAATACGCATTCTCGCCATAGCCGTCACAGCTAGCATACACAAAATATGGATGTAGATAAACACCCAGATAATGATTAAACATATTCCCACTAGATACGCCAGCATGGACGTTTACAGACGGCTTTTGCGCATACGCAATAAACATCAAACTCTCGAGTTCTAGCCCAAGATACCACAGTGTGAGTGATCTTGCATCATCAAGCGTTCGTACAGTTACGGAATTCAACTTGATGCAGACCAGCGTCCGTCGTTGTCATGGTAGTTGATAAAATAGTCCACACAAAGATGACTGTGTTTTCATCAGCATAACTAACATACACCAATGCTTAGTCACGGGCATGTTTAAAGTCTAAAAGAACACCCATACACTAAATATAGGGCACAGATACTGCGATTTACATTTTTCAAAAGGTACTACTTTCGTGGGCTACCAAACCGGATGTTTTCTTTTGTGAAAATGAAAGAAAAACAAGCACAGCTGTATAAAAAAAAACATGCCTAACCAAAATGAAAACAACGATACACCACATACAGTTGCATGGCTGTAAGAGGAAGAGTAACAGAAACACACAGACAGTTAGAGACATCCATATAAAGCAAGAACTAAACAAGAAAAGCTGCAACCTGTTGTTACTTTCTCCGAGAAGGGACCGGGAGTGACTGCCAAACTATTATTGTACAGCTAGTTTGGGCAGGTGCTACTACATATGTTCTGTAGGTGGATAATTTGCCAGTGAAAATGCAGTGTGATTATAACTATGGTCAGAGTGAAGAGCCTTGGTGAACGCTACAGCCTCTTTGATAAACCCTTAATATTGTAATGGAACACTAAGTATGGAACTGTCCTGTATGTACTTTAAGAAGTTGCTGGTCAAAGTTTCTATAAAAAGATGTATTTTCTATCCTTGAAGATTGTTTTCATTATTGCAAACAGTGTAGATCCTGGTAAAATATCGCATTATGTGCCATTTCATCAAGGCCTTTACTGTTTGTTAAAGTACCTGTTATGGAAAAAATTATGGTGTACAACCACATGAAATGTATAAAAAGCAAAAAAAAAAAATGCAATTTGCAAAGAATTCATCAAACTGTACTGTTTTAGAGAAGATGTCAGCTCATCCTTGAAAGTATTGGTTAAGTGCATATTGGTTTCTCCAATACTGCTTAGTGAAGTCTTCCATAGAAATTCATAAATGTATCTTTGGCCATGCTGCAATACTCCAGTACTGACTGACTCAGTTTCACAAAGCTTTTCTTCAATTCGCATCAACTGGATTATACAAAATTAGTTGACTTTGTAAGTTGAATAAAATGTTTTGCAAGATTATATAAATAGGTTACCTAAGCTACTTATCTACCCCTGATTACCAGTACTGACTGGCAGGTTTTACCCCTGAACTAGATCCCAACCTGAAAACCCAAACCCATAGCAATGCCCAAACCAACCCTGGGAGCCCATATGGAGAAATAAAAAAAATAAAAAAAAATATTTAAAAAAAAAATGAAAATAAAAAAGAAAAGGGAGCTAACTTTGCGAATCCTCCCTCGGAGGAATCCGCTTGTTGACGAGCTAGCATGAAAACATGGCTCGTGGTGCATAACACCTAAAGGAACTAAACTTAAAATGGACAACTTAAGCAAGATTATGTATAAAACATATATTAAACCTGCATGGTTTTTGTTTTTTGAGAAAATATCACTATAGTTTCTGGAAAACATTGCTTTGTTTATTTGCAGATAGATATTTTACACAGAATGAAGCTTAAACATTGTGATAATGCCATTGGGCTATTTGACCAAATATTACTAAATGATGTTTATTTCTATATCATGAATAGTAATGTCCCTTGAACACCAAATGATGTCCCTTGAACACAAATCTGCGACTTAAAGGAATGTTAATCCTGTAGATTAATGAGCCCAAATAGCTGAGGGGTCTAAATGGTTTTCACCAGAACATCTATAAGACATTTACCTGTGGGTTCGAAACCTGCCAGATCCTGATTTATTAAACAACTATTTTTATTCTTATTTACTTTAGATTTTTTTTTGCATAATCTGATAATTTTGGAACGTTTGAACATATGATTAATCTATTAATATCTTCAATTATATATGCCGTTTGAGATAGCAAATTAAGATACTTTCCATTGATATTGCACTAAGCACTACGCGGACATTTATGCGCGCCCTATGTATAACAACAATGGCGTGTACATGTACCACAATGGCTATGTATGAGGTACAATATTATTTGAAGAGGATTCCCAGACTCACCAGGCACAAATGAAATATTATTGAGCCAGCACACAATATTTTGGTACCTATTATATGTGCGATCAGCGAAGGCTCTGACGAGTCTGTGCATCCACAAAGGATTGTAAGAGCCTTTGTTACTCGCATACATAAAGTATTGAAGTAGATGAAGGCTCAGATAACTTTTAGGTTTCTACCTCCATTGGCTAGCTGTGCATGTGGGTTTAAAGAGAGGTTTGCGCATGCGTAAGACAGACCAAATGGCTGATCGCGTGTGTCGCTCATGAACTATAAACTTTTTGTGTGAGTTAAGTTCTTATCACATGTGCCGCCCATGAACTTTGAACTTCCTTGTAAGATTCAAGTTCTAATCACATGTGTCGCCCGTGGGCTATGTACTTTCTCGCTAGACTTTAGTTCTAATCGCATGTGTCGCCCATGAGCTATGGACTTTCTTGTGAGATTTTAGTTAATATCGCATGTTTCAACAATTAGCTATGAATGTTTTGTGAGGTTTTGTTCTAATCACATGCGTCGCCCATGGGCTATGGGCTTTCTCTCGAGAAATAAGTTCTAATCACATGTGTTGGCCATTAGCTATTACCTTTCTTGGAATGTTTTAGTTCTAAGTTTTAGCAATATGGGTTGCCTATGAGCTATTAACATTCTTGTGTGATTTTTGTTCTAATCACATGTGTCACCTGTGAGCTTTGAACTTTATCGCGAGATTTTAGTTCCAATCACATGTGTCGCCCTTGGGCTATTAACTCTCTCATAGGAATTTAGTTCTGATCACATGTGTCGCCTCGCCCTTGGGCTATGAACTTTATCGCGAGTATTTAGTTCTGATTGCATGTATCTCCCATGAGGGATGAACTATTTGACAATGTGTGGTTTTAGTTCTAATCGCATGTGTCGCACATGAGCTTTGAACTTTCTGGTGAAGTTTCAATTCTATCACATGTGTCGCCCATGAGCTATGGACTTTCTCGTGAAATTTTAGTTTTGAACGCCTGTGTCGCCCATGAGCTTTGAACTTTGTTGGAAGTTTTAAAGGTTCTAATCGCATGTGTCGCCCACGGGCTATGAGCCTTCTCGCGAGAATTTAGTTCAAATTGCATGTTGAACCCATGAGCTATGAACTTTCTTGTGAGATTTAGTTCTTAGTTCTAGTGGCATTTGTAGCCCATGCGCTATGAACTTTCACTTGAGGTTTAGTTCTATTTACATGCCCATGTGTAGCCACTTAACTATGCACTATCTGATGAGATTTTAGTTTTGATTGCATGGGTCGTCTATGAGATTTGAGTTTTTTCTTGTGATATCTTTGTTCTAGTCGCATGCTCATGGTTATGAGGTCGTAAGGTTGTAGTTCTACATGTAAATGCAAGTGTAAACCATGAGCTATGACCTTTTTGCGTGAGATTTCAGTTCAAATGCATGTGTTGCCCATGAGCTTTAAGATTTTTCTGATAAAACTTTAGTTTTAGACGCATGTACAGCATATTATGTGCAAGAGCTTTTCTAATTGCATGTGTCAACCATGAGCCATGAGCTTAATAATGGAAATTAAGTTCAATCACGCGTGTCTCTCATGAGCTTTTGCATAAACTTACCAGGCACAAATGTAATATTATTGGGCAAAATAAGTAAGGGTGCAAAGATCAGGAAACGATACAATCAAGTACCACACCTGACCCAGGATACCAATGGGAAAGTGACAAACTCACACGAGATTATGGCACATATCATATAGCCCAACAATGAAGGCTCTGGCGAGCCTGCACAAATACGCATTCTCGCCATAGCCGTCACAGCTAGCATACACAAAGTATGGATGTAGATAAACACCCAGATAATGATTAAACATATTCCCACTAGATACGCCAGCATGGACGTTTACAGACGGCTTTTGCGCATACGCAATAAACATCAAACTCTCGAGTTCTAGCCCAAGATACCACAGTGTGAGTGATCTTGCATCATCAAGCGTTCGTACAGTTACGGAATTCAACTTGATGCAGACCAGCGTCCGTCGTTGTCATGGTAGTTGATAAAATAGTCCACACAAAGATGACTGTGTTTTCATCAGCATAACTAACATACACCAATGCTTAGTCACGGGCATGTTTAAAGTCTAAAAGAACACCCATACACTAAATATAGGGCACAGATACTGCGATTTACATTTTTCAAAAGGTACTACTTTCGTGGGCTACCAAACCGGATGTTTTCTTTTGTGAAAATGAAAGAAAAACAAGCACAGCTGTATAAAAAAAACAACATGCCTAACAAAAATGCCACAACGCTACACCACATACAATTGCATGGCTGTAAGAGGAAGAAATAACAGAAACACACAGACAGTTAGCGACATCCATATAAAGCAAGAACTAAACAAGAAAACCTGCAACCTGTTGTTACTTTCTCCGAGAAGGGACCGGGAGTGACTGCCAAACTATTATTGTACAGCTAGTTTGGGCAGGTGCTACTACATATGTTCTGTAGGTGGATAATTTGCCAGTGAAAATGCAGTGTGATTATAACTATGGTCAGAGTGAAGAGCCTTGGTGAACGCTACAGCCTCTTTGATAAACCCTTAATATTGTAATGGAACACTAAGTATGGAACTGTCCTGTATGTACTTTAAGAAGTTGCTGGTCAAAGTTTCTATAAAAAGATGTATTTTCTATCCTTGAAGATTGTTTTCATTATTGCAAACAGTGTAGACCCTGGTAAAATATCGCATTATGTGCCATTTCATCAAGGCCTTTACTGTTTGTTAAAGTACCTGTTATGGAAAAAATTATGGTGTACAACCACATGAAATGTATAAAAAGCAAAAAAAAATTGCAATTTGCAAAGAATTCATCAAACTGTACTGTTTTAGAGAAGATGTCAGCTCATCCTTGAAAGTATTGGTTAAGTGCATATTGGTTTCTCCAATACTGCTTAGTGAAGTCTTCCATAGAAATTCATAAATGTATCTTTGGCCATGCTGCAATACTCCAGTACTGACTGACTCAGTTTCACAAAGCTTTTCTGAATTCGCATCAACTGGATTATACAAAATTAGTTGACTTTGTAAGTTGAATAAAATGTTTTGCAAGATTATATAAATAGGTTACCTAAGCTACTTATCTACCCCTGATTACCAGTACTGACTGGCAGGTTTTACCCCTGAACTAGATCCCAACCTGAAAACCCAAACCCATAGCAATGCCCAAACCAACCCTGGGAGCCCATATGGAGAAATAAAAAAAATAAAAAAAAAAATATTTAAAAAAAAATGAAAATAAAAAAAGAAAAGGGAGCTAACTTTGCGAATCCTCCCTCGGAGGAATCCGCTTGTTGACGAGCTAGCATGAAAACATGGCTCGTGGTGCATAACACCTAAAGGAACTAAACTTAAAATGGACAACTTAAGCAAGATTATGTATAAAACATATATTAAACCTGCATGGTTTTTGTTTTTTTTTGAGAAAATATCACTATAATAGTTTCTGGAAAACATTGCTTTGTTTATTTGCAGATAGATATTTTACACAGAATGAAGCTTAAACATTGTGATAATGCCATTGGGCTATTTGACCAAATATTACTAAATGATGTTTATTTCTATATCATGAATAGTAATGTCCCTTGAACACCAAATGATGTCCCTTGAACACAAATCTGCGACTTAAAGGAATGTTAATCCTGTAGATTAATGAGCCCAAATAGCTGAGGGGTCTAAATGGTTTTCACCAGAACATCTATAAGACATTTACCTGTGGGTTCGAAACCTGCCAGATCCTGATTTATTAAACAACTATTTTTATTCTTATTTACTTTAGATTTTTTTTTTGCATAATCTGATAATTTTGGAACGTTTGAACATATGATTAATCTATTAATATCTTCAATTATATATGCCGTTTGAGATAGCAAATTAAGATACTTTCCATTGATATTGCACTAAGCACTAAGCGGACATTTATGCGCGTCCTATGTATAACAACAATGGCGTGTACATGTACCACAATGGCTATGTATGAGGTA
Organism: Loripinus fragilis; assembly: GCA_964019695.1. NCBI lineage: Eukaryota > Metazoa > Mollusca > Bivalvia > Lucinida > Lucinidae > Loripinus > Loripinus fragilis. Next base: position 53,344,890 of record OZ026520.1, read on the forward strand.
CAATATTATTTGAAGAGGATTCCCAGACTCACCAGGCACAAATGAAATATTATTGAGCCAGCACACAATATTTTGGTACCTATTATATGTGCGATCAGCGAAGGCTCTGACGAGTCTGTGCATCCACAAAGGATTGTAAGAGCCTTTGTTACTCGCATACATAAAGTATTGAAGTAGATGAAGGCTCAGATAACTTTTAGGTTTCTACCTCCATTGGCTAGCTGTGCATGTGGGTTTAAAGAGAGGTTTGCGCATGCGTAAGACAGACCAAATGGCTGATCGCGTGTGTCGCTCATGAACTATAAACTTTTTGTGTGAGTTAAGTTCTTATCACATGTGCCGCCCATGAACTTTGAACTTCCTTGTAAGATTCAAGTTCTAATCACATGTGTCGCCCGTGGGCTATGCACTTTCTCGCTAGACTTTAGTTCTAATCGCATGTGTCGCCCATGAGCTATGGACTTTCTTGTGAGATTTTAGTTAATATCGCATGTTTCAACAATTAGCTATGAATGTTTTGTGAGGTTTTGTTCTAATCACATGCGTCGCCCATGGGCTATGGGCTTTCTCTCGAGAAATAAGTTCTAATCACATGTGTTGGCCATTAGCTATTACCTTTCTTGGAATGTTTTAGTTCTAAGTTTTAGCAATATGGGTTGCCTATGAGCTATTAACATTCTTGTGTGATTTTTGTTCTAATCACATGTGTCACCTGTGAGCTTTGAACTTTATCGCGATATTTTAGTTCCAATCACATGTGTCGCCCTTGGGCTATTAACTCTCTCATAGGAATTTAGTTCTGATCACATGTGTCGCCTCGCCCTTGGGCTATGAACTTTATCGCGAGTATTTAGTTCTGATTGCATGTATCTCCCATGAGGGATGAACTATTTGACAATGTGTGGTTTTAGTTCTAATCGCATGTGTCGCACATGAGCTTTGAACTTTCTGGTGAAGTTTCAATTCTATCACATGTGTCGCCCATGAGCTATGGACTTTCTCGTGAAATTTTAGTTTTGAACGCCTGTGTCGCCCATGAGCTTTGAACTTTGTTGGAAGTTTTAAAGGTTCTAATCGCATGTGTCGCCCACGGGCTATGAGCCTTCTCGCGAGAATTTAGTTCAAATTGCATGTTGAACCCATGAGCTATGAACTTTCTTGTGAGATTTAGTTCTTAGTTCTAGTGGCATTTGTAGCCCATGCGCTATGAACTTTCACTTGAGGTTTAGTTCTATTTACATGCCCATGTGTAGCCACTTAACTATGCACTATCTGATGAGATTTTAGTTTTGATTGCATGGGTCGTCTATGAGATTTGAGTTTTTTCTTGTGATATCTTTGTTCTAGTCGCATGCTCATGGTTATGAGGTCGTAAGGTTGTAGTTCTACATGTAAATGCAAGTGTGAACCATGAGCTATGACCTTTTTGCGTGAGATTTCAGTTCAAATGCATGTGTTGCCCATGAGCTTTAAGATTTTTCTGATAAAACTTTAGTTTTAGACGCATGTACAGCATATTATGTGCAAGAGCTTTTCTAATTGCATGTGTCAACCATGAGCCATGAGCTTAATAATGGAAATTAAGTTCAATCACGCGTGTCTCTCATGAGCTTTTGCATAAACTTACCAGGCACAAATGTAATATTATTGGGCAAAATAAGTAAGGGTGCAAAGATCAGGAAACGATACAATCAAGTACCACACCTGACCCAGGATACCAATGGGAAAGTGACAAACTCACACGAGATTATGGCACATATCATATAGCCCAACAATGAAGGCTCTGGCGAGCCTGCACAAATACGCATTCTCGCCATAGCCGTCACAGCTAGCATACACAAAGTATGGATGTAGATAAACACCCAGATAATGATTAAACATATTCCCACTAGATACGCCAGCATGGACGTTTACAGACGGCTTTTGCGCATACGCAATAAACATCAAACTCTCGAGTTCTAGCCCAAGATACCACAGTGTGAGTGATCTTGCATCATCAAGCGTTCGTACAGTTACGGAATTCAACTTGATGCAGACCAGCGTCCGTCGTTGTCATGGTAGTTGATAAAATAGTCCACACAAAGATGACTGTGTTTTCATCAGCATAACTAACATACACCAATGCTTAGTCACGGGCATGTTTAAAGTCTAAAAGAACACCCATACACTAAATATAGGGCACAGATACTGCGATTTACATTTTTCAAAAGGTACTACTTTCGTGGGCTACCAAACCGGATGTTTTCTTTTGTGAAAATGAAAGAAAAACAAGCACAGCTTTATAAAAAAAAACATGCCTAACCAAAATGAAAACAACGATACACCACATACAGTTGCATGGCTGTAAGAGGAAGAGTAACAGAAACACACAGACAGTTAGAGACATCCATATAAAGCAAGAACTAAACAAGAAAAGCTGCAACCTGTTGTTACTTTCTCCGAGAAGGGACCGGGAGTGACTGCCAAACTATTATTGTACAGCTAGTTTGGGCAGGTGCTACTACATATGTTCTGTAGGTGGATAATTTGCCAGTGAAAATGCAGTGTGATTATAACTATGGTCAGAGTGAAGAGCCTTGGTGAACGCTACAGCCTCTTTGATAAACCCTTAATATTGTAATGGAACACTAAGTATGGAACTGTCCTGTATGTACTTTAAGAAGTTGCTGGTCAAAGTTTCTATAAAAAGATGTATTTTCTATCCTTGAAGATTGTTTTCATTATTGCAAACAGTGTAGATCCTGGTAAAATATCGCATTATGTGCCATTTCATCAAGGCCTTTACTGTTTGTTAAAGTACCTGTTATGGAAAAAATTATGGTGTACAACCACATGAAATGTATAAAAAGCAAAAAAAAAATGCAATTTGCAAAGAATTCATCAAACTGTACTGTTTTAGAGAAGATGTCAGCTCATCCTTGAAAGTATTGGTTAAGTGCATATTGGTTTCTCCAATACTGCTTAGTGAAGTCTTCCATAGAAATTCATAAATGTATCTTTGGCCATGCTGCAATACTCCAGTACTGACTGACTCAGTTTCACAAAGCTTTTCTTCAATTCGCATCAACTGGATTATACAAAATTAGTTGACTTTGTAAGTTGAATAAAATGTTTTGCAAGATTATATAAATAGGTTACCTAAGCTACTTATCTACCCCTGATTACCAGTACTGACTGGCAGGTTTTACCCCTGAACTAGATCCCAACCTGAAAACCCAAACCCATAGCAATGCCCAAACCAACCCTGGGAGCCCATATGGAGAAATAAAAAAAATAAAAAAAAATATTTAAAAAAAAAATGAAAATAAAAAAGAAAAGGGAGCTAACTTTGCGAATCCTCCCTCGGAGGAATCCGCTTGTTGACGAGCTAGCATGAAAACATGGCTCGTGGTGCATAACACCTAAAGGAACTAAACTTAAAATGGACAACTTAAGCAAGATTATGTATAAAACATATATTAAACCTGCATGGTTTTTGTTTTTTTTGAGAAAATATCACTATAGTTTCTGGAAAACATTGCTTTGTTTATTTGCAGATAGATATTTTACACAGAATGAAGCTTAAACATTGTGATAATGCCATTGGGCTATTTGACCAAATATTACTAAATGATGTTTATTTCTATATCATGAATAGTAATGTCCCTTGAACACCAAATGATGTCCCTTGAACACAAATCTGCGACTTAAAGGAATGTTAATCCTGTAGATTAATGAGCCCAAATAGCTGAGGGGTCTAAATGGTTTTCACCAGAACATCTATAAGACATTTACCTGTGGGTTCGAAACCTGCCAGATCCTGATTTATTAAACAACTATTTTTATTCTTATTTACTTTAGATTTTTTTTTTGCATAATCTGATAATTTTGGAACGTTTGAACATATGATTAATCTATTAATATCTTCAATTATATATGCCGTTTGAGATAGCAAATTAAGATACTTTCCATTGATATTGCACTAAGCACTACGCGGACATTTATGCGCGTCCTATGTATAACAACAATGGCGTGTACATGTACCACAATGGCTATGTATGAGGTACAATATTATTTGAAGAGGATTCCCAGACTCACCAGGCACAAATGAAATATTATTGAGCCAGCACACAATATTTTGGTACCTATTATATGTGCGATCAGCGAAGGCTCTGACGAGTCTGTGCATCCACAAAGGATTGTAAGAGCCTTTGTTACTCGCATACATAAAGTATTGAAGTAGATGAAGGCTCAGATAACTTTTAGGTTTCTACCTCCATTGGCTAGCTGTGCATGTGGGTTTAAAGAGAGGTTTGCGCATGCGTAAGACAGACCAAATGGCTGATCGCGTGTGTCGCTCATGAACTATAAACTTTTTGTGTGAGTTAAGTTCTTATCACATGTGCCGCCCATGAACTTTGAACTTCCTTGTAAGATTCAAGTTCTAATCACATGTGTCGCCCGTGGGCTATGTACTTTCTCGCTAGACTTTAGTTCTAATCGCATGTGTCGCCCATGAGCTATGGACTTTCTTGTGAGATTTTAGTTAATATCGCATGTTTCAACAATTAGCTATGAATGTTTTGTGAGGTTTTGTTCTAATCACATGCGTCGCCCATGGGCTATGGGCTTTCTCTCGAGAAATAAGTTCTAATCACATGTGTTGGCCATTAGCTATTACCTTTCTTGGAATGTTTTAGTTCTAAGTTTTAGCAATATGGGTTGCCTATGAGCTATTAACATTCTTGTGTGATTTTTGTTCTAATCACATGTGTCACCTGTGAGCTTTGAACTTTATCGCGATATTTTAGTTCCAATCACATGTGTCGCCCTTGGGCTATTAACTCTCTCATAGGAATTTAGTTCTGATCACATGTGTCGCCTCGCCCTTGGGCTATGAACTTTATCGCGAGTATTTAGTTCTGATTGCATGTATCTCCCATGAGGGATGAACTATTTGACAATGTGTGGTTTTAGTTCTAATCGCATGTGTCGCACATGAGCTTTGAACTTTCTGGTGAAGTTTCAATTCTATCACATGTGTCGCCCATGAGCTATGGACTTTCTCGTGAAATTTTAGTTTTGAACGCCTGTGTCGCCCATGAGCTTTGAACTTTGTTGGAAGTTTTAAAGGTTCTAATCGCATGTGTCGCCCACGGGCTATGAGCCTTCTCGCGAGAATTTAGTTCAAATTGCATGTTGAACCCATGAGCTATGAACTTTCTTGTGAGATTTAGTTCTTAGTTCTAGTGGCATTTGTAGCCCATGCGCTATGAACTTTCACTTGAGGTTTAGTTCTATTTACATGCCCATGTGTAGCCACTTAACTATGCACTATCTGATGAGATTTTAGTTTTGATTGCATGGGTCGTCTATGAGATTTGAGTTTTTCTTGTGATATCTTTGTTCTAGTCGCATGCTCATGGTTATGAGGTCGTAAGGTTGTAGTTCTACATGTAAATGCAAGTGTAAACCATGAGCTATGACCCTTTTGCGTGAGATTTCAGTTCAAATGCATGTGTTGCCCATGAGCTTTAAGATTTTTCTGATAAAACTTTAGTTTTAGACGCATGTACAGCATATTATGTGCAAGAGCTTTTCTAATTGCATGTGTCAACCATGAGCCATGAGCTTAATAATGGAAATTAAGTTCAATCACACGTGTCTCTCATGAGCTTTTGCATAAACTTACCAGGCACAAATGTAATATTATTGGGCAAAATAAGTAAGGGTGCAAAGATCAGGAAACGATACAATCAAGTACCACACCTGACCCAGGATACCAATGGGAAAGTGACAAACTCACACGAGATTATGGCACATATCATATAGCCCAACAATGAAGGCTCTGGCGAGCCTGCACAAATACGCATTCTCGCCATAGCCGTCACAGCTAGCATACACAAAATATGGATGTAGATAAACACCCAGATAATGATTAAACATATTCCCACTAGATACGCCAGCATGGACGTTTACAGACGGCTTTTGCGCATACGCAATAAACATCAAACTCTCGAGTTCTAGCCCAAGATACCACAGTGTGAGTGATCTTGCATCATCAAGCGTTCGTACAGTTACGGAATTCAACTTGATGCAGACCAGCGTCCGTCGTTGTCATGGTAGTTGATAAAATAGTCCACACAAAGATGACTGTGTTTTCATCAGCATAACTAACATACACCAATGCTTAGTCACGGGCATGTTTAAAGTCTAAAAGAACACCCATACACTAAATATAGGGCACAGATACTGCGATTTACATTTTTCAAAAGGTACTACTTTCGTGGGCTACCAAACCGGATGTTTTCTTTTGTGAAAATGAAAGAAAAACAAGCACAGCTGTATAAAAAAAAACATGCCTAACCAAAATGAAAACAACGATACACCACATACAGTTGCATGGCTGTAAGAGGAAGAGTAACAGAAACACACAGACAGTTAGAGACATCCATATAAAGCAAGAACTAAACAAGAAAAGCTGCAACCTGTTGTTACTTTCTCCGAGAAGGGACCGGGAGTGACTGCCAAACTATTATTGTACAGCTAGTTTGGGCAGGTGCTACTACATATGTTCTGTAGGTGGATAATTTGCCAGTGAAAATGCAGTGTGATTATAACTATGGTCAGAGTGAAGAGCCTTGGTGAACGCTACAGCCTCTTTGATAAACCCTTAATATTGTAATGGAACACTAAGTATGGAACTGTCCTGTATGTACTTTAAGAAGTTGCTGGTCAAAGTTTCTATAAAAATATGTATTTTCTATCCTTGAAGATTGTTTTCATTATTGCAAACAGTGTAGATCCTGGTAAAATATCGCATTATGTGCCATTTCATCAAGGCCTTTACTGTTTGTTAAAGTACCTGTTATGGAAAAAATTATGGTGTACAACCACATGAAATGTATAAAAAGCAAAAAAAAAAATGCAATTTGCAAAGAATTCATCAAACTGTACTGTTTTAGAGAAGATGTCAGCTCATCCTTGAAAGTATTGGTTAAGTGCATATTGGTTTCTCCAATACTGCTTAGTGAAGTCTTCCATAGAAATTCATAAATGTATCTTTGGCCATGCTGCAATACTCCAGTACTGACTGACTCAGTTTCACAAAGCTTTTCTTCAATTCGCATCAACTGGATTATACAAAATTAGTTGACTTTGTAAGTTGAATAAAATGTTTTGCAAGATTATATAAATAGGTTACCTAAGCTACTTATCTACCCCTGATTACCAGTACTGACTGGCAGGTTTTACCCCTGAACTAGATCCCAACCTGAAAACCCAAACCCATAGCAATGCCCAAACCAACCCTGGGAGCCCATATGGAGAAATAAAAAAAATAAAAAAAAATATTTAAAAAAAAAATGAAAATAAAAAAGAAAAGGGAGCTAACTTTGCGAATCCTCCCTCGGAGGAATCCGCTTGTTGACGAGCTAGCATGAAAACATGGCTCGTGGTGCATAACACCTAAAGGAACTAAACTTAAAATGGACAACTTAAGCAAGATTATGTATAAAACATATATTAAACCTGCATGGTTTTTGTTTTTTGAGAAAATATCACTATAGTTTCTGGAAAACATTGCTTTGTTTATTTGCAGATAGATATTTTACACAGAATGAAGCTTAAACATTGTGATAATGCCATTGGGCTATTTGACCAAATATTACTAAATGATGTTTATTTCTATATCATGAATAGTAATGTCCCTTGAACACCAAATGATGTCCCTTGAACACAAATCTGCGACTTAAAGGAATGTTAATCCTGTAGATTAATGAGCCCAAATAGCTGAGGGGTCTAAATGGTTTTCACCAGAACATCTATAAGACATTTACCTGTGGGTTCGAAACCTGCCAGATCCTGATTTATTAAACAACTATTTTTATTCTTATTTACTTTAGATTTTTTTTTGCATAATCTGATAATTTTGGAACGTTTGAACATATGATTAATCTATTAATATCTTCAATTATATATGCCGTTTGAGATAGCAAATTAAGATACTTTCCATTGATATTGCACTAAGCACTACGCGGACATTTATGCGCGCCCTATGTATAACAACAATGGCGTGTACATGTACCACAATGGCTATGTATGAGGTACAATATTATTTGAAGAGGATTCCCAGACTCACCAGGCACAAATGAAATATTATTGAGCCAGCACACAATATTTTGGTACCTATTATATGTGCGATCAGCGAAGGCTCTGACGAGTCTGTGCATCCACAAAGGATTGTAAGAGCCTTTGTTACTCGCATACATAAAGTATTGAAGTAGATGAAGGCTCAGATAACTTTTAGGTTTCTACCTCCATTGGCTAGCTGTGCATGTGGGTTTAAAGAGAGGTTTGCGCATGCGTAAGACAGACCAAATGGCTGATCGCGTGTGTCGCTCATGAACTATAAACTTTTTGTGTGAGTTAAGTTCTTATCACATGTGCCGCCCATGAACTTTGAACTTCCTTGTAAGATTCAAGTTCTAATCACATGTGTCGCCCGTGGGCTATGTACTTTCTCGCTAGACTTTAGTTCTAATCGCATGTGTCGCCCATGAGCTATGGACTTTCTTGTGAGATTTTAGTTAATATCGCATGTTTCAACAATTAGCTATGAATGTTTTGTGAGGTTTTGTTCTAATCACATGCGTCGCCCATGGGCTATGGGCTTTCTCTCGAGAAATAAGTTCTAATCACATGTGTTGGCCATTAGCTATTACCTTTCTTGGAATGTTTTAGTTCTAAGTTTTAGCAATATGGGTTGCCTATGAGCTATTAACATTCTTGTGTGATTTTTGTTCTAATCACATGTGTCACCTGTGAGCTTTGAACTTTATCGCGAGATTTTAGTTCCAATCACATGTGTCGCCCTTGGGCTATTAACTCTCTCATAGGAATTTAGTTCTGATCACATGTGTCGCCTCGCCCTTGGGCTATGAACTTTATCGCGAGTATTTAGTTCTGATTGCATGTATCTCCCATGAGGGATGAACTATTTGACAATGTGTGGTTTTAGTTCTAATCGCATGTGTCGCACATGAGCTTTGAACTTTCTGGTGAAGTTTCAATTCTATCACATGTGTCGCCCATGAGCTATGGACTTTCTCGTGAAATTTTAGTTTTGAACGCCTGTGTCGCCCATGAGCTTTGAACTTTGTTGGAAGTTTTAAAGGTTCTAATCGCATGTGTCGCCCACGGGCTATGAGCCTTCTCGCGAGAATTTAGTTCAAATTGCATGTTGAACCAATGAGCTATGAACTTTCTTGTGAGATTTAGTTCTTAGTTCTAGTGGCATTTGTAGCCCATGCGCTATGAACTTTCACTTGAGGTTTAGTTCTATTTACATGCCCATGTGTAGCCACTTAACTATGCACTATCTGATGAGATTTTAGTTTTGATTGCATGGGTCGTCTATGAGATTTGAGTTTTTTCTTGTGATATCTTTGTTCTAGTCGCATGCTCATGGTTATGAGGTCGTAAGGTTGTAGTTCTACATGTAAATGCAAGTGTAAACCATGAGCTATGACCTTTTTGCGTGAGATTTCAGTTCAAATGCATGTGTTGCCCATGAGCTTTAAGATTTTTCTGATAAAACTTTAGTTTTAGACGCATGTACAGCATATTATGTGCAAGAGCTTTTCTAATTGCATGTGTCAACCATGAGCCATGAGCTTAATAATGGAAATTAAGTTCAATCACGCGTGTCTCTCATGAGCTTTTGCATAAACTTACCAGGCACAAATGTAATATTATTGGGCAAAATAAGTAAGGGTGCAAAGATCAGGAAACGATACAATCAAGTACCACACCTGACCCAGGATACCAATGGGAAAGTGACAAACTCACACGAGATTATGGCACATATCATATAGCCCAACAATGAAGGCTCTGGCGAGCCTGCACAAATACGCATTCTCGCCATAGCCGTCACAGCTAGCATACACAAAGTATGGATGTAGATAAACACCCAGATAATGATTAAACATATTCCCACTAGATACGCCAGCATGGACGTTTACAGACGGCTTTTGCGCATACGCAATAAACATCAAACTCTCGAGTTCTAGCCCAAGATACCACAGTGTGAGTGATCTTGCATCATCAAGCGTTCGTACAGTTACGGAATTCAACTTGATGCAGACCAGCGTCCGTCGTTGTCATGGTAGTTGATAAAATAGTCCACACAAAGATGACTGTGTTTTCATCAGCATAACTAACATACACCAATGCTTAGTCACGGGCATGTTTAAAGTCTAAAAGAACACCCATACACTAAATATAGGGCACAGATACTGCGATTTACATTTTTCAAAAGGTACTACTTTCGTGGGCTACCAAACCGGATGTTTTCTTTTGTGAAAATGAAAGAAAAACAAGCACAGCTGTATAAAAAAAACAACATGCCTAACAAAAATGCCACAACGCTACACCACATACAATTGCATGGCTGTAAGAGGAAGAAATAACAGAAACACACAGACAGTTAGCGACATCCATATAAAGCAAGAACTAAACAAGAAAACCTGCAACCTGTTGTTACTTTCTCCGAGAAGGGACCGGGAGTGACTGCCAAACTATTATTGTACAGCTAGTTTGGGCAGGTGCTACTACATATGTTCTGTAGGTGGATAATTTGCCAGTGAAAATGCAGTGTGATTATAACTATGGTCAGAGTGAAGAGCCTTGGTGAACGCTACAGCCTCTTTGATAAACCCTTAATATTGTAATGGAACACTAAGTATGGAACTGTCCTGTATGTACTTTAAGAAGTTGCTGGTCAAAGTTTCTATAAAAAGATGTATTTTCTATCCTTGAAGATTGTTTTCATTATTGCAAACAGTGTAGACCCTGGTAAAATATCGCATTATGTGCCATTTCATCAAGGCCTTTACTGTTTGTTAAAGTACCTGTTATGGAAAAAATTATGGTGTACAACCACATGAAATGTATAAAAAGCAAAAAAAAATTGCAATTTGCAAAGAATTCATCAAACTGTACTGTTTTAGAGAAGATGTCAGCTCATCCTTGAAAGTATTGGTTAAGTGCATATTGGTTTCTCCAATACTGCTTAGTGAAGTCTTCCATAGAAATTCATAAATGTATCTTTGGCCATGCTGCAATACTCCAGTACTGACTGACTCAGTTTCACAAAGCTTTTCTGAATTCGCATCAACTGGATTATACAAAATTAGTTGACTTTGTAAGTTGAATAAAATGTTTTGCAAGATTATATAAATAGGTTACCTAAGCTACTTATCTACCCCTGATTACCAGTACTGACTGGCAGGTTTTACCCCTGAACTAGATCCCAACCTGAAAACCCAAACCCATAGCAATGCCCAAACCAACCCTGGGAGCCCATATGGAGAAATAAAAAAAATAAAAAAAAAAATATTTAAAAAAAAAATGAAAATAAAAAAAGAAAAGGGAGCTAACTTTGCGAATCCTCCCTCGGAGGAATCCGCTTGTTGACGAGCTAGCATGAAAACATGGCTCGTGGTGCATAACACCTAAAGGAACTAAACTTAAAATGGACAACTTAAGCAAGATTATGTATAAAACATATATTAAACCTGCATGGTTTTTGTTTTTTTTTTGAGAAAATATCACTATAATAGTTTCTGGAAAACATTGCTTTGTTTATTTGCAGATAGATATTTTACACAGAATGAAGCTTAAACATTGTGATAATGCCATTGGGCTATTTGACCAAATATTACTAAATGATGTTTATTTCTATATCATGAATAGTAATGTCCCTTGAACACCAAATGATGTCCCTTGAACACAAATCTGCGACTTAAAGGAATGTTAATCCTGTAGATTAATGAGCCCAAATAGCTGAGGGGTCTAAATGGTTTTCACCAGAACATCTATAAGACATTTACCTGTGGGTTCGAAACCTGCCAGATCCTGATTTATTAAACAACTATTTTTATTCTTATTTACTTTAGATTTTTTTTTTGCATAATCTGATAATTTTGGAACGTTTGAACATATGATTAATCTATTAATATCTTCAATTATATATGCCGTTTGAGATAGCAAATTAAGATACTTTCCATTGATATTGCACTAAGCACTAAGCGGACATTTATGCGCGTCCTATGTATAACAACAATGGCGTGTACATGTACCACAATGGCTATGTATGAGGTACAATATTATTTGAAGAGGATTCCCAGACTCACCAGGCACAAATGAAATATTATTGAGCCAGCACACAATATTTTGGTACCTATTATATGTGCGATCAGCGAAGGCTCTGACGAGTCTGTGCATCCACAAAGGATTGTAAGAGCCTTTGTTACTCGCATACATAAAGTATTGAAGTAGATGAAGGCTCAGATAACTTTTAGGTTTCTACCTCCATTGGCTAGCTGTGCATGTGGGTTTAAAGAGAGGTTTGCGCATGCGTAAGACAGACCAAATGGCTGATCGCGTGTGTCGCTCATGAACTATAAACTTTTTGTGTGAGTTAAGTTCTTATCACATGTGCCGCCCATGAACTTTGAACTTCCTTGTAAGATTCAAGTTCTAATCACATGTGTCGCCCGTGGGCTATGCACTTTCTCGCTAGACTTTAGTTCTAATCGCATGTGTCGCCCATGAGCTATGGACTTTCTTGTGAGATTTTAGTTAATATCGCATGTTTCAACAATTAGCTATGAATGTTTTGTGAGGTTTTGTTCTAATCACATGCGTCGCCCATGGGCTATGGGCTTTCTCTCGAGAAATAAGTTCTAATCACATGTGTTGGCCATTAGCTATTACCTTTCTTGGAATGTTTTAGTTCTAAGTTTTAGCAATATGGGTTGCCTATGAGCTATTAACATTCTTGTGTGATTTTTGTTCTAATCACATGTGTCACCTGTGAGCTTTGAACTTTATCGCGATATTTTAGTTCCAATCACATGTGTCGCCCTTGGGCTATTAACTCTCTCATAGGAATTTAGTTCTGATCACATGTGTCGCCTCGCCCTTGGGCTATGAACTTTATCGCGAGTATTTAGTTCTGATTGCATGTATCTCCCATGAGGGATGAACTATTTGACAATGTGTGGTTTTAGTTCTAATCGCATGTGTCGCACATGAGCTTTGAACTTTCTGGTGAAGTTTCAATTCTATCACATGTGTCGCCCATGAGCTATGGACTTTCTCGTGAAATTTTAGTTTTGAACGCCTGTGTCGCCCATGAGCTTTGAACTTTGTTGGAAGTTTTAAAGGTTCTAATCGCATGTGTCGCCCACGGGCTATGAGCCTTCTCGCGAGAATTTAGTTCAAATTGCATGTTGAACCCATGAGCTATGAACTTTCTTGTGAGATTTAGTTCTTAGTTCTAGTGGCATTTGTAGCCCATGCGCTATGAACTTTCACTTGAGGTTTAGTTCTATTTACATGCCCATGTGTAGCCACTTAACTATGCACTATCTGATGAGATTTTAGTTTTGATTGCATGGGTCGTCTATGAGATTTGAGTTTTTTCTTGTGATATCTTTGTTCTAGTCGCATGCTCATGGTTATGAGGTCGTAAGGTTGTAGTTCTACATGTAAATGCAAGTGTGAACCATGAGCTATGACCTTTTTGCGTGAGATTTCAGTTCAAATGCATGTGTTGCCCATGAGCTTTAAGATTTTTCTGATAAAACTTTAGTTTTAGACGCATGTACAGCATATTATGTGCAAGAGCTTTTCTAATTGCATGTGTCAACCATGAGCCATGAGCTTAATAATGGAAATTAAGTTCAATCACGCGTGTCTCTCATGAGCTTTTGCATAAACTTACCAGGCACAAATGTAATATTATTGGGCAAAATAAGTAAGGGTGCAAAGATCAGGAAACGATACAATCAAGTACCACACCTGACCCAGGATACCAATGGGAAAGTGACAAACTCACACGAGATTATGGCACATATCATATAGCCCAACAATGAAGGCTCTGGCGAGCCTGCACAAATACGCATTCTCGCCATAGCCGTCACAGCTAGCATACACAAAGTATGGATGTAGATAAACACCCAGATAATGATTAAACATATTCCCACTAGATACGCCAGCATGGACGTTTACAGACGGCTTTTGCGCATACGCAATAAACATCAAACTCTCGAGTTCTAGCCCAAGATACCACAGTGTGAGTGATCTTGCATCATCAAGCGTTCGTACAGTTACGGAATTCAACTTGATGCAGACCAGCGTCCGTCGTTGTCATGGTAGTTGATAAAATAGTCCACACAAAGATGACTGTGTTTTCATCAGCATAACTAACATACACCAATGCTTAGTCACGGGCATGTTTAAAGTCTAAAAGAACACCCATACACTAAATATAGGGCACAGATACTGCGATTTACATTTTTCAAAAGGTACTACTTTCGTGGGCTACCAAACCGGATGTTTTCTTTTGTGAAAATGAAAGAAAAACAAGCACAGCTTTATAAAAAAAAACATGCCTAACCAAAATGAAAACAACGATACACCACATACAGTTGCATGGCTGTAAGAGGAAGAGTAACAGAAACACACAGACAGTTAGAGACATCCATATAAAGCAAGAACTAAACAAGAAAAGCTGCAACCTGTTGTTACTTTCTCCGAGAAGGGACCGGGAGTGACTGCCAAACTATTATTGTACAGCTAGTTTGGGCAGGTGCTACTACATATGTTCTGTAGGTGGATAATTTGCCAGTGAAAATGCAGTGTGATTATAACTATGGTCAGAGTGAAGAGCCTTGGTGAACGCTACAGCCTCTTTGATAAACCCTTAATATTGTAATGGAACACTAAGTATGGAACTGTCCTGTATGTACTTTAAGAAGTTGCTGGTCAAAGTTTCTATAAAAAGATGTATTTTCTATCCTTGAAGATTGTTTTCATTATTGCAAACAGTGTAGATCCTGGTAAAATATCGCATTATGTGCCATTTCATCAAGGCCTTTACTGTTTGTTAAAGTACCTGTTATGGAAAAAATTATGGTGTACAACCACATGAAATGTATAAAAAGCAAAAAAAAAATGCAATTTGCAAAGAATTCATCAAACTGTACTGTTTTAGAGAAGATGTCAGCTCATCCTTGAAAGTATTGGTTAAGTGCATATTGGTTTCTCCAATACTGCTTAGTGAAGTCTTCCATAGAAATTCATAAATGTATCTTTGGCCATGCTGCAATACTCCAGTACTGACTGACTCAGTTTCACAAAGCTTTTCTTCAATTCGCATCAACTGGATTATACAAAATTAGTTGACTTTGTAAGTTGAATAAAATGTTTTGCAAGATTATATAAATAGGTTACCTAAGCTACTTATCTACCCCTGATTACCAGTACTGACTGGCAGGTTTTCCCCTGAACTAGATCCCAACCTGAAAACCCAAACCCATAGCAATGCCCAAACCAACCCTGGGAGCCCATATGGAGAAATAAAAAAAATAAAAAAAAATATTTAAAAAAAAAATGAAAATAAAAAAGAAAAGGGAGCTAACTTTGCGAATCCTCCCTCGGAGGAATCCGCTTGTTGACGAGCTAGCATGAAAACATGGCTCGTGGTGCATAACACCTAAAGGAACTAAACTTAAAATGGACAACTTAAGCAAGATTATGTATAAAACATATATTAAACCTGCATGGTTTTTGTTTTTTTGAGAAAATATCACTATAGTTTCTGGAAAACATTGCTTTGTTTATTTGCAGATAGATATTTTACACAGAATGAAGCTTAAACATTGTGATAATGCCATTGGGCTATTTGACCAAATATTACTAAATGATGTTTATTTCTATATCATGAATAGTAATGTCCCTTGAACACCAAATGATGTCCCTTGAACACAAATCTGCGACTTAAAGGAATGTTAATCCTGTAGATTAATGAGCCCAAATAGCTGAGGGGTCTAAATGGTTTTCACCAGAACATCTATAAGACATTTACCTGTGGGTTCGAAACCTGCCAGATCCTGATTTATTAAACAACTATTTTTATTCTTATTTACTTTAGATTTTTTTTTTGCATAATCTGATAATTTTGGAACGTTTGAACATATGATTAATCTATTAATATCTTCAATTATATATGCCGTTTGAGATAGCAAATTAAGATACTTTCCATTGATATTGCACTAAGCACTACGCGGACATTTATGCGCGTCCTATGTATAACAACAATGGCGTGTACATGTACCACAATGGCTATGTATGAGGTACAATATTATTTGAAGAGGATTCCCAGACTCACCAGGCACAAATGAAATATTATTGAGCCAGCACACAATATTTTGGTACCTATTATATGTGCGATCAGCGAAGGCTCTGACGAGTCTGTGCATCCACAAAGGATTGTAAGAGCCTTTGTTACTCGCATACATAAAGTATTGAAGTAGATGAAGGCTCAGATAACTTTTAGGTTTCTACCTCCATTGGCTAGCTGTGCATGTGGGTTTAAAGAGAGGTTTGCGCATGCGTAAGACAGACCAAATGGCTGATCGCGTGTGTCGCTCATGAACTATAAACTTTTTGTGTGAGTTAAGTTCTTATCACATGTGCCGCCCATGAACTTTGAACTTCCTTGTAAGATTCAAGTTCTAATCACATGTGTCGCCCGTGGGCTATGTACTTTCTCGCTAGACTTTAGTTCTAATCGCATGTGTCGCCCATGAGCTATGGACTTTCTTGTGAGATTTTAGTTAATATCGCATGTTTCAACAATTAGCTATGAATGTTTTGTGAGGTTTTGTTCTAATCACATGCGTCGCCCATGGGCTATGGGCTTTCTCTCGAGAAATAAGTTCTAATCACATGTGTTGGCCATTAGCTATTACCTTTCTTGGAATGTTTTAGTTCTAAGTTTTAGCAATATGGGTTGCCTATGAGCTATTAACATTCTTGTGTGATTTTTGTTCTAATCACATGTGTCACCTGTGAGCTTTGAACTTTATCGCGAGATTTTAGTTCCAATCACATGTGTCGCCCTTGGGCTATTAACTCTCTCATAGGAATTTAGTTCTGATCACATGTGTCGCCTCGCCCTTGGGCTATGAACTTTATCGCGAGTATTTAGTTCTGATTGCATGTATCTCCCATGAGGGATGAACTATTTGACAATGTGTGGTTTTAGTTCTAATCGCATGTGTCGCACATGAGCTTTGAACTTTCTGGTGAAGTTTCAATTCTATCACATGTGTCGCCCATGAGCTATGGACTTTCTCGTGAAATTTTAGTTTTGAACGCCTGTGTCGCCCATGAGCTTTGAACTTTGTTGGAAGTTTTAAAGGTTCTAATCGCATGTGTCGCCCACGGGCTATGAGCCTTCTCGCGAGAATTTAGTTCAAATTGCATGTTGAACCAATGAGCTATGAACTTTCTTGTGAGATTTAGTTCTTAGTTCTAGTGGCATTTGTAGCCCATGCGCTATGAACTTTCACTTGAGGTTTAGTTCTATTTACATGCCCATGTGTAGCCACTTAACTATGCACTATCTGATGAGATTTTAGTTTTGATTGCATGGGTCGTCTATGAGATTTGAGTTTTTTCTTGTGATATCTTTGTTCTAGTCGCATGCTCATGGTTATGAGGTCGTAAGGTTGTAGTTCTACATGTAAATGCAAGTGTAAACCATGAGCTATGACCTTTTTGCGTGAGATTTCAGTTCAAATGCATGTGTTGCCCATGAGCTTTAAGATTTTTCTGATAAAACTTTAGTTTTAGACGCATGTACAGCATATTATGTGCAAGAGCTTTTCTAATTGCATGTGTCAACCATGAGCCATGAGCTTAATAATGGAAATTAAGTTCAATCACGCGTGTCTCTCATGAGCTTTTGCATAAACTTACCAGGCACAAATGTAATATTATTGGGCAAAATAAGTAAGGGTGCAAAGATCAGGAAACGATACAATCAAGTACCACACCTGACCCAGGATACCAATGGGAAAGTGACAAACTCACACGAGATTATGGCACATATCATATAGCCCAACAATGAAGGCTCTGGCGAGCCTGCACAAATACGCATTCTCGCCATAGCCGTCACAGCTAGCATACACAAAGTATGGATGTAGATAAACACCCAGATAATGATTAAACATATTCCCACTAGATACGCCAGCATGGACGTTTACAGACGGCTTTTGCGCATACGCAATAAACATCAAACTCTCGAGTTCTAGCCCAAGATACCACAGTGTGAGTGATCTTGCATCATCAAGCGTTCGTACAGTTACGGAATTCAACTTGATGCAGACCAGCGTCCGTCGTTGTCATGGTAGTTGATAAAATAGTCCACACAAAGATGACTGTGTTTTCATCAGCATAACTAACATACACCAATGCTTAGTCACGGGCATGTTTAAAGTCTAAAAGAACACCCATACACTAAATATAGGGCACAGATACTGCGATTTACATTTTTCAAAAGGTACTACTTTCGTGGGCTACCAAACCGGATGTTTTCTTTTGTGAAAATGAAAGAAAAACAAGCACAGCTGTATAAAAAAAACAACATGCCTAACAAAAATGCCACAACGCTACACCACATACAATTGCATGGCTGTAAGAGGAAGAAATAACAGAAACACACAGACAGTTAGCGACATCCATATAAAGCAAGAACTAAACAAGAAAACCTGCAACCTGTTGTTACTTTCTCCGAGAAGGGACCGGGAGTGACTGCCAAACTATTATTGTACAGCTAGTTTGGGCAGGTGCTACTACATATGTTCTGTAGGTGGATAATTTGCCAGTGAAAATGCAGTGTGATTATAACTATGGTCAGAGTGAAGAGCCTTGGTGAACGCTACAGCCTCTTTGATAAACCCTTAATATTGTAATGGAACACTAAGTATGGAACTGTCCTGTATGTACTTTAAGAAGTTGCTGGTCAAAGTTTCTATAAAAAGATGTATTTTCTATCCTTGAAGATTGTTTTCATTATTGCAAACAGTGTAGACCCTGGTAAAATATCGCATTATGTGCCATTTCATCAAGGCCTTTACTGTTTGTTAAAGTACCTGTTATGGAAAAAATTATGGTGTACAACCACATGAAATGTATAAAAAGCAAAAAAAAATTGCAATTTGCAAAGAATTCATCAAACTGTACTGTTTTAGAGAAGATGTCAGCTCATCCTTGAAAGTATTGGTTAAGTGCATATTGGTTTCTCCAATACTGCTTAGTGAAGTCTTCCATAGAAATTCATAAATGTATCTTTGGCCATGCTGCAATACTCCAGTACTGACTGACTCAGTTTCACAAAGCTTTTCTGAATTCGCATCAACTGGATTATACAAAATTAGTTGACTTTGTAAGTTGAATAAAATGTTTTGCAAGATTATATAAATAGGTTACCTAAGCTACTTATCTACCCCTGATTACCAGTACTGACTGGCAGGTTTTACCCCTGAACTAGATCCCAACCTGAAAACCCAAACCCATAGCAATGCCCAAACCAACCCTGGGAGCCCATATGGAGAAATAAAAAAAATAAAAAAAAAAATATTTAAAAAAAAAATGAAAATAAAAAAAGAAAAGGGAGCTAACTTTGCGAATCCTCCCTCGGAGGAATCCGCTTGTTGACGAGCTAGCATGAAAACATGGCTCGTGGTGCATAACACCTAAAGGAACTAAACTTAAAATGGACAACTTAAGCAAGATTATGTATAAAACATATATTAAACCTGCATGGTTTTTGTTTTTTTTTTGAGAAAATATCACTATAATAGTTTCTGGAAAACATTGCTTTGTTTATTTGCAGATAGATATTTTACACAGAATGAAGCTTAAACATTGTGATAATGCCATTGGGCTATTTGACCAAATATTACTAAATGATGTTTATTTCTATATCATGAATAGTAATGTCCCTTGAACACCAAATGATGTCCCTTGAACACAAATCTGCGACTTAAAGGAATGTTAATCCTGTAGATTAATGAGCCCAAATAGCTGAGGGGTCTAAATGGTTTTCACCAGAACATCTATAAGACATTTACCTGTGGGTTCGAAACCTGCCAGATCCTGATTTATTAAACAACTATTTTTATTCTTATTTACTTTAGATTTTTTTTTTGCATAATCTGATAATTTTGGAACGTTTGAACATATGATTAATCTATTAATATCTTCAATTATATATGCCGTTTGAGATAGCAAATTAAGATACTTTCCATTGATATTGCACTAAGCACTAAGCGGACATTTATGCGCGTCCTATGTATAACAACAATGGCGTGTACATGTACCACAATGGCTATGTATGAGGTACAATATTATTTGAAGAGGATTCCCAGACTCACCAGGCACAAATGAAATATTATTGAGCCAGCACACAATATTTTGGTACCTATTATATGTGCGATCAGCGAAGGCTCTGACGAGTCTGTGCATCCACAAAGGATTGTAAGAGCCTTTGTTACTCGCATACATAAAGTATTGAAGTAGATGAAGGCTCAGATAACTTTTAGGTTTCTACCTCCATTGGCTAGCTGTGCATGTGGGTTTAAAGAGAGGTTTGCGCATGCGTAAGACAGACCAAATGGCTGATCGCGTGTGTCGCTCATGAACTATAAACTTTTTGTGTGAGTTAAGTTCTTATCACATGTGCCGCCCATGAACTTTGAACTTCCTTGTAAGATTCAAGTTCTAATCACATGTGTCGCCCGTGGGCTATGCACTTTCTCGCTAGACTTTAGTTCTAATCGCATGTGTCGCCCATGAGCTATGGACTTTCTTGTGAGATTTTAGTTAATATCGCATGTTTCAACAATTAGCTATGAATGTTTTGTGAGGTTTTGTTCTAATCACATGCGTCGCCCATGGGCTATGGGCTTTCTCTCGAGAAATAAGTTCTAATCACATGTGTTGGCCATTAGCTATTACCTTTCTTGGAATGTTTTAGTTCTAAGTTTTAGCAATATGGGTTGCCTATGAGCTATTAACATTCTTGTGTGATTTTTGTTCTAATCACATGTGTCACCTGTGAGCTTTGAACTTTATCGCGATATTTTAGTTCCAATCACATGTGTCGCCCTTGGGCTATTAACTCTCTCATAGGAATTTAGTTCTGATCACATGTGTCGCCTCGCCCTTGGGCTATGAACTTTATCGCGAGTATTTAGTTCTGATTGCATGTATCTCCCATGAGGGATGAACTATTTGACAATGTGTGGTTTTAGTTCTAATCGCATGTGTCGCACATGAGCTTTGAACTTTCTGGTGAAGTTTCAATTCTATCACATGTGTCGCCCATGAGCTATGGACTTTCTCGTGAAATTTTAGTTTTGAACGCCTGTGTCGCCCATGAGCTTTGAACTTTGTTGGAAGTTTTAAAGGTTCTAATCGCATGTGTCGCCCACGGGCTATGAGCCTTCTCGCGAGAATTTAGTTCAAATTGCATGTTGAACCCATGAGCTATGAACTTTCTTGTGAGATTTAGTTCTTAGTTCTAGTGGCATTTGTAGCCCATGCGCTATGAACTTTCACTTGAGGTTTAGTTCTATTTACATGCCCATGTGTAGCCACTTAACTATGCACTATCTGATGAGATTTTAGTTTTGATTGCATGGGTCGTCTATGAGATTTGAGTTTTTTCTTGTGATATCTTTGTTCTAGTCGCATGCTCATGGTTATGAGGTCGTAAGGTTGTAGTTCTACATGTAAATGCAAGTGTGAACCATGAGCTATGACCTTTTTGCGTGAGATTTCAGTTCAAATGCATGTGTTGCCCATGAGCTTTAAGATTTTTCTGATAAAACTTTAGTTTTAGACGCATGTACAGCATATTATGTGCAAGAGCTTTTCTAATTGCATGTGTCAACCATGAGCCATGAGCTTAATAATGGAAATTAAGTTCAATCACGCGTGTCTCTCATGAGCTTTTGCATAAACTTACCAGGCACAAATGTAATATTATTGGGCAAAATAAGTAAGGGTGCAAAGATCAGGAAACGATACAATCAAGTACCACACCTGACCCAGGATACCAATGGGAAAGTGACAAACTCACACGAGATTATGGCACATATCATATAGCCCAACAATGAAGGCTCTGGCGAGCCTGCACAAATACGCATTCTCGCCATAGCCGTCACAGCTAGCATACACAAAGTATGGATGTAGATAAACACCCAGATAATGATTAAACATATTCCCACTAGATACGCCAGCATGGACGTTTACAGACGGCTTTTGCGCATACGCAATAAACATCAAACTCTCGAGTTCTAGCCCAAGATACCACAGTGTGAGTGATCTTGCATCATCAAGCGTTCGTACAGTTACGGAATTCAACTTGATGCAGACCAGCGTCCGTCGTTGTCATGGTAGTTGATAAAATAGTCCACACAAAGATGACTGTGTTTTCATCAGCATAACTAACATACACCAATGCTTAGTCACGGGCATGTTTAAAGTCTAAAAGAACACCCATACACTAAATATAGGGCACAGATACTGCGATTTACATTTTTCAAAAGGTACTACTTTCGTGGGCTACCAAACCGGATGTTTTCTTTTGTGAAAATGAAAGAAAAACAAGCACAGCTTTATAAAAAAAAACATGCCTAACCAAAATGAAAACAACGATACACCACATACAGTTGCATGGCTGTAAGAGGAAGAGTAACAGAAACACACAGACAGTTAGAGACATCCATATAAAGCAAGAACTAAACAAGAAAAGCTGCAACCTGTTGTTACTTTCTCCGAGAAGGGACCGGGAGTGACTGCCAAACTATTATTGTACAGCTAGTTTGGGCAGGTGCTACTACATATGTTCTGTAGGTGGATAATTTGCCAGTGAAAATGCAGTGTGATTATAACTATGGTCAGAGTGAAGAGCCTTGGTGAACGCTACAGCCTCTTTGATAAACCCTTAATATTGTAATGGAACACTAAGTATGGAACTGTCCATTTTTATTATTATTATTAGTAGTAGTAGTAGTAGAAGTAGTAGTAGTAGTAGTAGTAGTAGTAGTAGTAGTAGTAGTAGTAGTTGTATTGAAATTTGTATAGCTACTGTAAATTCGGAAATTTTCGCGAGAATTTTATTTTCGCGAATAGCGTTAAAAGACATATTTATGACGCCAAAAATTCGAGACTAGGACATGATTAACATATATCAGTAATAGTAGGGGAGCCAGAGATTCATAAATTGGAAAAAAGTGGCCGGAAAGTAGCAGAATTTTAGACTATATCTCGTGTTAGTATTATGTTTCAGAAGTGTGAAAACAGATATTGCACAAATTTTAAGTCTTGCAAAAGATGGTTATTTATGGCGTAACCATAGCTACCCTCATGCAGGCTTCTACATCCTATGGAGTCTATATCTCTCAACTCATTCGTTTTGCTAGAGCATCTAGCTATGTTGCTGACTTCAACACTCGCAATAAATTGTTAACTCAGAAACTTCTTAAACAAGGCTATCGGTATCATAAACTTCGCAAAACATTTTCAAAATTTTATAGACGATACTATGATTTGATTTCTAAATTCCAAGTTGGACTTAAATCTCTCTTGCGCCAAGGACTTTCGGAACCTGATTTCTATGGTGACTTGGTGTATAAGTTGAAGAAGATTGTTGGCTCTAATAATTTTTCAGCGCAGTCCATTAAAATAATTTCCCATTATAAAAAGATTGGCTATAACATTAATGTATTGCAACAGACTGCATGCTAGGTAGTCAACCCAATCACGGTTGGCAACTTTGCTTTCCTCTTTAATTGCACGCCGGTGGGTCGGACTTCAGACTCTATGATGGTTCCGACTTAAAGACTTATCTATTGATGAGATGGTAGGGGCCTGATGCTTTGGCTGTTTGTCGGGCCCACCGGGGTTTACCTGTTGGATTTCTTTTGCTCCGGTATTCAGTTTAATTTACTGTTGAGTCCTTATCCTTGCTTTATCTCCTTGTTATATCTTGATTTATATGTTTTAGGAGATGATGCATTGATAAGTTAGGGGTCTTTCATGCAAACCAAATATCTATGTGTCTTGATCCACATCTGAATTAAGGGTGAGGTTGGCGCCGTTAAACCGGTTTAAGCCCTCCAGTAAAATATTTTACTGACCGTTCCAAGGCAGTACTTCTTTTGTGGATCTTTTATGTTTTTGTTCTGTCTTGTGTTTGCTATGTTTTGTGCACGTCTGTTTATATGTGCTTTGTGGTCACCTGCTGGGAAAGGGCTGACCTCTTGGCTCTCGTTTGTGGTGTCTTCTGTGAGTTTGTCACTTTCCCATTGGTATCCTGGGTCAGGTGTGGTACTTGATTGTATCGATTCCTGATCTTTGCACCATTACTTACTTTCATGTAGTAGGCTATTGCTACATTACTGAAAAGAAAAGTTATTTAGACCAGATAGGTCACATTACCTACTATCTGCATATTGCTTTACAGTAACTTAATTAAAAGCATCAAACTGACAATAAGTTAAAATGACTTACGCTTACGTAATTGTTATATACGTTACTTACATTCAAATATATTACTATTGTTTACTTGGCCATGGGCAGCCAAAAGACTTGTGGAGGGAGATTTTTTACATTAAGATTTTCTTAACTACTTTATATATTATAAAATGTCTTTTGGCTTTTGATGAACATGTGCAGTTACCATGCAAAAGCAAAGTCTAATACGTTACCATAAGATAATAAAGGAACTCCTAGTATAGTGTTATTATCATTTGCATCGTTTTCTTACATATCGTTATGATTAATATTTAAATAAGATGCAGCTTAATAGCAGAATAATAATATTAGTTTCGGCACCTGGAAGTTCTGTTATACACGTTACTTTCTTTTACAACAATATTTTTGTGCAACGTTATGTGTATACGCGTTCAAACAGCTAGTAGGTTAAAATGAAATTGACTATTATCTTAGTGCTCAAAATTAGACTTGAAATATTGTATTTTTAAATATTTAATATGAATGGGATGCAGCATCAACAAATCATATTTGGTTTAAAGGGCAACACTTGAAAAAAAGTACATAAATGCAATTAAGTATATTGTTTTAGGAATCCTGTAAATAGGATAGTTGATACCTATTTATTATACATAACTAAATTGTTTCAAAAAGCTTAAATGATTCTTTAAAATTGTGCTACTACCATGTATTTGCTTCTTTTTTATGCATTAAATGGCGTGAAATGATATATACAAGACATTTTCGCCGCCAACAGTTCAATGAATAAATAAAAAGCACGCAGTAACAAAGTCAGATCCATCACACCTTGTAGAAGCCATCAAATATATGCATTTATAAACAGTTATTCATTACAGCAGATATATTAAAAACAATAAGGCACAAAATATACCTTTAAACTCTAAAAAATGTAAGATATTCCAAGCAGAAGTCCAAATCAAGAAGTGAAACATGAAAGATACCGTCATCGGTGTCATATGAAACAAAACTGAAGTTTATGGAAATCGTGATGATGTCTGTCTCTGATTTAGCACCCGCCTTAGCTATCCTTGGGGTTATAATCTTTTAATATTTACAGCGTTTCCACTTTGGAAAAAGAGCATTATTTATGTTGGTAACGTATATTACAAAAATTTAAAGATCATTACTTTGATCATTGTGTTGCCTGGTTCTACACGTTTGTGAAGCAATGAAACAGGACAGCATTTATTCTAAATTACCATTTTAATAACGAGCTAAAGCGTTACCTGCCATAGGCAGCTGCGCCGCCAGCGAAGCTGGTGGCGAGCGTAGTTCGTACTATACATATCGCGAGGCACTTAGTAGTCTATCAAAAAAATTTGCAGGGTCATTTCAACTGGTTTTCATTGTCAACTGCGGTCCTCTTTAACTCTTTAGAAAATCCTGGTACCATGTAAATACTAGCTTTAGTTTCGTAAAGACTGGCCATTGCTTTTACTTAGATTACCTTGCGAAAAAGATAGTTTGTAAGGAATATGTGACCGACCCGTCTGAAATGAATTACCGTGTCATCGGCACGTGCATCGCTTCTATTAAAAGCAAGCGACTTTCATGACGCCGTTGGCAATTGACAAATAAGCATCCTTTGCGGCTCTAGATGCCGTGACGCTTTCCTAAATTATAGCATCAAATGCACGTGCAAAGCAAAGTTTGAATTGCGGTATTTATTTCAAATTGCAGTTGCAGCTATAGATTTTTTGTCTTGCGTGAGTTCTCTCCTTTAATTCCGAGATGGCCGAACTCGCTAAGAGTCCTCTCCCAAGTTTATTACCCGTGATGCTAAGAATTGAGATTCTTGACTTCTCTCCAAGATTCACAAGATCTAGCTGAGGTTCTTTCTGCTGAGATTTAACGTAAATTCTGATGCAGCCTTCATAGAGTTTTGTGTTTGAGAAAAATCATTGTACTTTAAGCAAAATGTACCTACATTTACGTGCGTAATCCTGTGTTAGATGAAATACTTGAAGAATTACGGTCCGAGATTTACACAGCACAAGAATTCTGTTGGCCAGCAACATATTGCCATATGTCAACAACACCATCAAAATCAACATTGGATTTACTTTCTTGGTGAGTTATCTTTCTTCAGTTTATTACAAAATCTATAGTCTGCGCAGATTGACCTTAGACTGATTAATTTTCACCAAAATCTTCATGATAATCGAGCGTTTTCATGAAGGACTCCGACCTCTGTCATGCTTTTACCAAAATTATAAAAATAGTGACAATTTATTAATGCAAATGGACTGATAGCCATAGTGGTTACATGTAGCACAGGAGCTTGAAGTTCTATCCTTAAATCGCTTCTAAACCCTAAAACCAAAAATCTCATAATGTCACTACGTAATGACATTGTGAGCTTTTGGTTATGAGGCTATAGGGGTAATTTAAGGACAGAACTTCAAGCTCCTGTACATGTAGTTAGCAACTTGATACCTATAGCACATACCTGGATTGGTATCGATTGAGACAGTAACTAAAGAAAGAAAGATTGAATCTTGGAACAACCTTTTTTTTAAATACAATTGTCAAATGTTGTCAAGATTGCTCTTTAATATTTTAAGCAATCTCGTGATTAACTTTTTATAAAAGTAAATTCATTATTCCTTATTCTAGGCTTGATAAACTCTTTCCTTGCCAGCAGTGACTTCTGTTGTCTGCTCAGTGATAACCTTTGCAAACAGCTTGGACGCAGGTCAGTGTCGACAAAACATCGGTCTTAATCTGGATACTGACTGTTTGCCACTCTGACAGTGATCCTAAATTGTTTTTTGTTTTTTTTGGAAAAAGCTGATTTTTTGAGAAAAAAATCAACAGGTGACAAATATAATTGAAATTACTCAGCGTGCAGAGTTTATTATGCATGGGTTTATTGAAATCATTCACGGCCCTACATGCGCATTAGGTGCATTAAGGATCATTTACATATGCCAGTTTTATATTAAAATATCCATATTTGAAATATATGAAAAAAGACAAATGAACACTGGAATTAGAAGAAAGATATTTAAAAAAAATTGTAATTGTTCGGGATTCGAACCCACATATTTGGTTCCTAAGGACACAGAGTTATCCATTATGCTATTTAGGAAAAATTTGTAGATAATCTCATTCAGATAATTGTAATTAATATAAAGCGCATTTTTTACGAAGAGTGGCGAAGATGGGTGAAAGGCCATTGAATATTCTTATGTCTCAGGTCAATTTTGACTAATAATAGCAAAATCAGTGTTTTGGGTTTTTTTTAAAACCCAAATAATAACCCAATATTTGACCCTTACAAAAAAAATATTTTTCAAATCTATTTTAACAGGGCTGACAATCAGTTGAATGCTTAACTGGTGATTAAACAAGGAAATCTGTTCGCTGATGCCGCGCTGTTTGTGTATAAAATGTGAGAGGTCTGTTCTCAATATTTTGCATAGCTATAGCTAGGATATTGCATTTGCAGATTTGTAGGCTAATTCAGTCTCAAAATTCAGATTCTGCATGTAATCAATTATCATCAAAAAGATAACAAAAAATATTCCACACAAATTCAGTTTTTAAGTTCAGTTTTCCATTAAATGTGAACATGGCCTGTTCTTTATGCTCAACTTGTGTGCAATTTTTTCTGTTTGAAATAAAATCATTCAGCAGAAGAAGCCTTGTGAAAGAGAAAATAATGTTCTATTTCTTTTTGTCCATTTAAATATGGTTTTCAAATAAAGGTTGAAATAATTCCTTCATAATTTAGGGCCAAGAAAACAAATGTGTGTGGTTCAGGTTATCCGACCTTCCCTTAATTTTTACCTCAATAGGCCCCAAACAAAATAATCTGCTATTCTCTTCCAACTTCAGAATTTGGAGAAAAAAGTACATATCAAAATGGTCATCTGAAATGGAAATCAAAATTTCAATGCATTCAGTTCAATGCATTCAGTCTTTGGTATTGGAAGTAAAAGGATTATAACATAGTCATATCTTTAAAAATACACCCTTTTATTAGCTCACCTGAGCTGAAGGCTCAAGGTGAAACTTTTTCTTTAAACAACATCTCCTCCTGAACCACTGGTCCAAATTTCATATAGCTTCACATGAATGTTCCCCATGATGCCCCCTTCAAAGTTGCTTAAATTGTTCCACTCCACTGACCAGGAGGGCCCCAAGAGCTCCAGATAAGAAATCTTTCAAAAGACATCTCCTCCTGAACCACTGGTCCAACTTCAAAATAATTTCACAGAATTGTTCCTCTTGATACCCTCTACCAAAATATGGAAACATTTTTTTGCTCCGCTGAACGAAATGGGCGCCAAAGCTCCAGATAGGAAATATCTTCAAAAGGCATCTCCTCCTGAACCACTGGTCCCAATTCAAAATAATTTCACAGAATTGGTCCTCATTATACCCTCTACCAACATTGCATAAATGGTTCTGCTCCACTGAACAAAAGGCTGCGTGAGCTCCAGATAAGAAATATATTTAAACAACATCTCCTCCTGAACCACTGGTCCAATTTTCAAAATTATTTTACAGAATTGTTCCTCTTGATACCCTTTACCAAAATCGAGAAATGGTTCCGCTCAGTTGAACAAAAGGGCGACCAGAGCTCCAGATTAGAAATATCTTTAAAAGGCATCTCCTCCTAAACCTATGGTCCAAATTCAAAATAATTTCACAGAATAGTCCCTCATAATACCCTCTACCAAAATTTCACAAATGGTTCTGCTCTGCTGTACAAAAGATCTGCCAAAGCTCCAGATAAGAAATATATTAAAATGACATCTCCTGAACCACTGGTACAAATTCAAAATTATTTCACATAATTTTTCCTCATGATGCCTTCTGCCAAAATTCCACAAATGGTTCTGCTTCACCGAACAAGGGGGCTGCCAGACTTCTAGATAGGAAATGTCTTTTAATGACATTTTCTCCTGAACCACTGGTCCAAATTCAAAATTATTTAAAAGAATTGTTTCATATAATGCCCTTTACCAAAATTGCAAAAAAAAAGGTTCTGCTCCACTGAACAAAAGGGCCGCCAGAGCTCCATATATGAAATATCTTTAAACGACATTAAAGGCGAATGATGTATGTAGAGACGGGTCTGTGAGTACCCACAGCATGTTCTTAGCTTACAGGAGCATGAAATGCTCAAAGTGAGCTATGTCCAGGCCGTCATATCTTCCAAAAAATGCTTTAAAAGTCAACTCCAATACCGCTCCACAGATTTTAACCAAAATTCACAGGGATAATGATCATAAAAGAAATTTGTTCCGTCAAGATCAAAACCATTTTTATGGCAATACATTATCCATTGTAGAGGAACAGAGGGTATAATTAAGAAATTACATGCATGATCATGTGATCCATATGTAAGAAAACGTGGAATTAAAACGGTTGCGTTTTTATTGGGTTGAAGTATAAATTGTTTTATTGTGCACAATGAAGAGTGAGTGATTAGATTTAGATGACCTTGACCTAATTTTCAAACTCACCTTCTTATAAATACTGTCAAATCAGGCTCACATACACTGTCTTCTGAAGCAGTGGGCTATTAACCAAAATTAGTACAAACTGCTATAGTTCCATCAGGAGGGGTGGGGGAGGGGAAGTGTTGATTTTATTTTAGATGTGGTACTTGATTGTATCGATTCCTGATATTTGCCACCCTTCTTGCTTTGGTTACCTTGACCTTATATTCATGGTCAATTTGTATTTTATACAAGACTAAAACATGAACATTACTAAATACAGTGAGCCACTTTAGTTACGCACCACTTTTTCAGGGCCCACATTTTTTGACAAAAATGCTGGAATCGAACATTCTCTATGATAATTTATTTATTGACTTTTTATCTGTTTGATAACATCGAAAAAAAAATATTGGAATCACTCATGCGAATAATTCTGCTACTCAAAGGCAATTTTGACAAATTTTGAAAAATGCACGTGCAAGCGGAACGTCTATATTTTCTATTTTTGTTTTGT
Source organism: Loripinus fragilis (assembly GCA_964019695.1). NCBI lineage: Eukaryota > Metazoa > Mollusca > Bivalvia > Lucinida > Lucinidae > Loripinus > Loripinus fragilis. The sequence goes on from OZ026520.1 coordinate 53,375,277, forward strand.
GCTAGGCATTATCCATGGTGATCGTTGTGACAGAAAAACACCACAAACAATTCATTTATTCAAGTAAAACCCCTTTTTTTCGGTCGTTGAATTTAGTAACACCGTTACTTTTTGAAGAAATGCTCGTTTTAACGTCATATTAACGTCAGTTACAATAATCAAACTGAGTTTTCTTCGCAAATTATTTTGTAATTAGTCACTTGTTGACATAGAAGTATCAAAACACTAAAACGTCTTATCATTGACACGTCTCATAGCCTTGGTAGTAGTGACGTCATTACTAACGTCAACACCATGACGCCAATAAATCCTTTATTTTTTTTACGAAAATAAACGGCGGATACATGGTTGTTTAAAATGAAATCATAAAAGAAGTGTTTTGATAAGTAGTTTGCTCAGAATCGTACGAAATTTTAACTAACTTAAAAAAAGGTACTGAAACCAACTTTTTTCAAACCTTCGTCAGCTGGGAACCAAAATAGTAAAACATTAAAAAAAACTATGAAGTTAACAATCACATTCCAGTCTTAGATATTGCCAATAATAAACCGGCTCTTATATCTGGCATAGCAGAAATTCGACCCTGAAAAAAGTGCAATGTGATCTGAGTTTCATTCGAGATAATGCAATGCGAAACGGTGTTTTGAGGGTAGTGCACTTAAAAATCCATTTTCTCCTTCGTTTCTGATCTGATCACAATGAAATTTCAATGGCTAATGCAAATATAAATCTGCTTTACGTTGGTAGTCTCAGAAGAAAAATATCTTATTTCTTTCTCGAGTAATTTTACATTTTATAAGTGGTGCATAACTAAAGTGGCTCACTGTACACCTTCAAAACTATCATATAAAATGGTCTTCGAACGCTTAGCTCGTTTTATAGGTTACACCTATTTATTTCATATTACATTAAGAAACAGACACATGTCTGTTCATAAGTTGGAAAAGATCCCCTGCATTGTTAGTATTGTAGACATTTCTAAATGATTAGACTTCGATAATCAGGACCTTGAGCAAACAACTTTCTAGAATAGGACTTGATTGATCATATATTTCAGAATGTTTGCAGGCGTTTGCTTTTAGCTATATAGCTTATCAGCATACATGATAGAACCTGCTTTAATGTTTGTTTTATTCAGCAGGACACTATTTGTTTTTTACACTCACAATAAGTAATCATAACAACCGTCATTCAGTCCTTAAAACTACTTAATTAATTCCAATAAATCATGTACCAACTTGTTAAACCATGCTATATTTATGGTATATAGATACTTCATGTAATAAAAACAAAATCCATACTTATGCTACTTTCACAGAATACTTTCAGATAGTAAACTCAACAAATGCTATGCTGTATCATACTTATATAAAGTGCAATTGGCAATAGGGACAATGTTATCACTATCTGAGATGAATCATGATACTTTTACAAATTGAACGAAATACAATTTCTTATGCAGACGATTGATAAGAAAGAGCGACAGATAAATTAAACATGCATACATACTTTTTGTTGTTAAGTTTATGCATACTTTCTTAACATACATGTAACATGTAAATTTATTATTTCTGTAAGTAATGATACTAACTATTGTGCCTTCTCTATTATCCATATAATTATTATTTTATTAGCAAAGTATATAATTTAATGTATGCCTTTTGTCTCTATACCTGATGTGTTTACAACTCATTTATTATTTAACGCACATAAAAGGAATCAACTGACAGGATTCCTGCAGCAGTTTGTTAAAAATGGGGTCGAATGCCTGCTATGGTTATATGATAGAACTTAACATCAGCTAATTGCTTAAACTAAGTTTGATCTTATGACTGATATCTCTACTCTAAGATAGTGCTATTCCTATCAACATTCTGATTAACGTAAATAATCTTTTAAACGGTAATTTTAATGTGTCCTAGTTAAATTTGGCTTAAACATTTTCTCTCTCTTGAAATTTTATAAAGTAAATTTGGTATCGTAAATTACAACTGAATAAATCTAGATTTCTTGGATATGAACACTGCCTTGCCATGTAAAACAAATCTTTATGGATGATTTCTCCAATTTCAACGACAATAATTCATTTTGAATAAACCATTCAGTTTTTTTAAGTTTGCATTGCTTTGACAAATGATTAGTAGACATGTTTTGTGCTCATCTTCAAATAATGCTGTGAAAAGCAGCCGATTGTGAAGGTACTGCAGGTGAGTCAAGAGATATCACAAACTTTGGGTGGTCGTTTCAAATCAAAATTTATATACCAGTCATTGCTGAAGGCGATCCTGCTCCACCCGAGTTACTTGATGTGATTCAGTGCAGGGCAAGAAGTGTTCTATGGAGGTTGGGGATGCCACAAGCAGCACGCCATTCTGCAACGGTCATGGGGTCATGGTGGACAGGATTGCTTGAATCCATTCACTGCAACCAGGGAAATTTCCAAAACATCTGAAGAGGACACTGTGAAACAGATTACATTCACAGCAACCTTCCAGATAATTCTGATGATGGTCTTTAATATAACAATGAGGATGAAGGTGTACCAGCCGACACAATTTTGGTCCATTTCGATGCTAGGGAATAAACATAAAGAAATAAAAGAGACATTATACTTTATTTTTTGTTAATTTTGTAATTTTTTTAGTCCCATCCATCTGTCAGTTATATCATTTCTGATTTTCTGATAGAAACCCATATAACACATCATATTACATATGTTAATCAGTTAAATAGTCTATTTTCATGATGACATCAGTCTGCCATCTTCGATATGTCTAAAATGGAGCGTTTAATTGCAAAAAAATAATGCCAGAAATGGATTCTGCATACCAAAAAAAACCCTTTATAGACATATTGGACAACATTCTATGACAATTAGTTAAAAAGTTGATTTTTCGTTGCGTTCATGGCGGCTATCTTGGATTTATGCAAATTGTGGGAGTTGCCCAAATTTGCGGGTCCGGCAATGAAGCCAAATTTGTTTTTGAACACATTTAAATTATAAATCAGCAAAAAGACTTCATTGTACTCAACATTTCTAGGTTCTGAAAATGGGTACTTACATCTGTGCCCACTCATGTATTTCCTTTAAACTTTGCATATTAATAACTCATTATATACAAGCTATGAAAATGTATTTATCGAATTAGATAGTTAAGAATAAGGCTTCGGAAGCAACCCTGACATACTCCACCTTTGAGGTGGTACCTGTCTCTAAATTTCTATGTCCTAAATCTATAGTTTGTTTATTTCTATGATATGTCATCTAGATTGATTCCAAAATACCATAAGCATTATATTCATACCATAAAACCATTTGGATAAATTATGGTTTACGTTATCTGAAGAAGTGATTATAAAATTTCAATATTTTTTCTCAAAAATTTACAAAACATTCAACATTCGATTCCAAAGATAGATATGTTCTAATCTTTGTCAAGATATCATATTATCACAAAACATGCCATATATATCCTGCTGATCTGAGCCAAATTTAATGAAATTCCTAAAATCGTTAACTTTGTCATTTCCTTCATTGTACCTCTTATGGGTAAAGGTCAGTTTTAGAAAAATTAATTATTTAGTTGAAATGAATCAATAACCTGACAGAGGGAGTTTTTTTTAAATCTACTTTCACTTTTCTTAAAGAAGAAACATGTTGAGACAATTAGAAATGCTTCAATGGTCAGAAATACCGAGGGTTATGGCCCAATGTCATGGCACTATGGTGCCAAGACACTGTGTATCACTTCCTCAAGTCCTGCATAATATTGTTTAAGAAACATAATATCACAACAATAAACGTGTGAAAACAAAAAGACCGAATATTTCCTTTACATCCCAACTGAACTAGAATAACCACATTTTGATGCCATGACCAGGATAAAGTGTAACAGAGTCTTATCAAAAGTATCATAGAACAATGTTCTACATGAATAAGTGAGGTCCAAAAACGCAACTGTCTGCCTAGAATATAAAGCCAGCTAAAGTATAACTGTAGCTATTTGATGGAAATCAGCATAAGTTTTACAGAACAGGATGATCAGAGAAGATTTAAGCATTAAATTGGCAATACCTTTGGGGCCAAGAATTCTCTGTGACCAAAATGATAAATTGTAACCAAAAGGTTTGACAGGGGGTTATTCTTGTGAACTAGGTTTATTAATGAACTTTACAGTTATAAAATCATAGCTATAAGGTTCTTCTTATGTATGAACTGACTTGTCATACGGTTTCTCTTCTGTACGAATTGAAATTCTTAATAATGTTACATATTACGTGTAACATTGGTCAGATGTAGTTTTAACGTTAAAAACTAGATGTGGTAAGTACATGTGGCACCATATTGTATCATTTTGGGTAATATTATTGTTTAAGTAATTCATAAAATAAGAATCGTGGCACTAAATATCAAAGAATATTGTTTTTTTTTCTTTGCCAATCCATAATAGCATATCAACTTCTACCAATAAACGTACTAGCATGGCGATTCTAACGTAGCAAGTATTCAAGTATGTTTTACACTGAAACACAATTATTTTTTTTTTACATTTCGATTAATTAGGGCCATGTGTTTACATCAAGTTGAAAAAATGTATTACCGGTCCTTGAATTTCATGAAATTTGGTCTACATATTCTTAACAAATATGGATAGTTTATATGTTGAAATGGTATCTTCACGGGTGGTAAACCTAGGAACTACCACGAAATTGTGTTAACGTAATTTTGTTCCCAAGCCATATCCGGGACAAGTCGTGGTAGTTTCCAGGCCGAAGAATGGATACAGAAAGGTTGGTGTCACTTTCATTTTTGTTTTATTTTACAACTAAGAACGAACTATTGTGAAATCCGACAGTGTGGTTCCGTGTAAATATGATCCAGCGTCCCCTCTAGCCCAAAATTTTGTTTGAAAAATTAGTTTCTTTCCTTAGATTCGTGTTTCCCCACTGAGCATCGGACCAACTTTTCCTAAAGTTCGAAGGATTTTAGCCCAAATCTGTCAAATTAAATGGATTTTGATATCAGTTGACGATGGAAATGATAAAAAGACCCTGAAAAAAACATTCCTACACAGAAGAAAAACTGAGCATTTACTCGTAAACGATTCATGCCCCGTTCGTCCTGTGTGGTAGTTTCCAGCACATCGTGGTAGTTAAAATGCTATCGTGGTAGTTTCCAAGACTTTGTAGGATACGTTTCTGAAGTGTTACAAAACATTATAGTGGTTGTGTGTTTCGCATGATAACCCTCGAACTCGTCAATTAATTACCACGGTAAACACATAAATCACATTTCAACACCGTGAAGAAGCTAAGCTGAGGACTCAAGAGGTTCAATGTGATGCTTGACAGATTGAGATCAAGCCCTGGACTGCCAAACAACACCTCTGGAAATCTAAAGCAAAAGAAGGTCATCAGTTGAGCCGTGGTGGACCAAGCAACAGACAAAAAAATGATATAAAAATTGCGTCACTCGCTACGTTGTTCCATGTTCAGTCAACTTTAAGATAAAACGGCAGGCTAAGACTACTGGCCCAAAGTATTGTTAGTACTTGCGCTTCAGAAAAAAGGGAAATATCCTCAGGTTGGGACATTTTTTATATACATGTGAGTGCGACGATGAACGGGCATGTTATTTGATAATTAAAAAGCATGTTTATTCAAAATCAAAATATGTGAATAGCCCTTCTTTTCATTCTTCTCATCATTTCAATAGCCCACTAAAATTAAAATTCAGACAGTCAGCATTTGTTATCTGACAAAAGGTTGTTTGAAAAGGTCTTTGTATGAATAAGAGGGGTATTCAAGGTTCGGCCCGCACACCCTGTCTTTATAAAAATGAAGTAGCCCCTGAATAGTGAACATCTGCTGATGTGAACAACTGCTAAATTCCTACAAAGTCTTGGAAACTACCACGATAGCATTTTAACTACCACGATGAGCTGGAAACTACCACACAGGACGAACGGGACATGAATCGTTTACGAGTAAATGCTCAGATATTTTTTCTGTGTAGGAATGTTTATTTAGGGTCTTTTTATCATTTCCATCGTCAAATGATATCAAATTCCATTTAATTTGACAGATTTGGGCTAAAATCCTTCGAACTTTGGGGAAAGTTGGTCCGATGCTCAGTGGGGAAACACGAATCTTAAGAAAGAAAATAACTTTTCAAACATAATTTTGGGCTAGAGGGGACGCTGAGACGTATTTACACGGAACCACATTGTCGGATTTCACCATTGTGCGTTCTTAGTTGTAAAATAAAACCAAAATGAAAGTGACACCAACCTTTCTTTACCCAATTGTCGGCCTGGATACTACCACGATGTGTCCCGGATATGGCTTGGGAACAAAATTACGTTAACACAATTTCGTGGTAGTTCCTAGGTTTACCACCCGTGATCTTGACAAAGACGGCAACGCATAAAATTTTTAGTTCCAAATTTAACTGAATACAAAATATACAGTTGAAAATCGGAGTACCATGTCATAGAAATGAATGCCCACCCACTATCCTAATATATACAAAGCCATTTATTGCATCAGCTATCTTATCAATGGTATAGTTATTTAATAAAACATTTCTGCGCCCATCACATGATATGTCAAATACTTTAGAATTGATTATAACTCGTTAACCTAAGGTAATGTAGTGATATCATACACGACGTCATAAATTAGCAATGGAATTCCATTAAAACTCAAATGCACCATAAATATGAAAGTCATACCCCAGACTATTAATAAACATAAAATCATCAAATTTCAAGCGTGGACAGACTCCCATGTTAATTTTCCATACCTTGTAAGAGCCCCTTTTAAATGGACTAAGGGATAACATACTACATCTTAAAATGTGCAGGGGTAGCCGATAAAGTCGATATTTTGTTACCAATATCCATAGTAATAAGATTCTTAATTTCAATATATGCCAAAATTGCGTGTTGAATATAACACTTAGTAAGGTATACTATAAGCAAAATCATATAATTTATTAGCCTATGCTCCAAAGTTACTAAGTGTAGAGAACGATCGTGTAGCTAAGCATAAAAATGTCATAAATCTGATTCATTTTAAACCAATGTAAGAAACATTAAAAAATAATATTCCCTGATTAGCTCTATCAGCTGTTTGTCTGTGACAGATGTGCAATATGTAAAAGATTGAGAAATTGTATATATCGATGGGTTACAGGTTATACTTTCCAAACAAATTGTATTTCTACTGTTCATTCATGATATCTTGGCCAAATGATACCGTAAGCTGCGGACTGAACTATTGAAAATAAGGGAACATGAGATTTTATGTTCATTTACCGTATAACAAAACAGTTAACATGGTTTATATCACATTAGAATTCTATAAAGCTACGTGTCTCAGTCAGTAAAGCGCACATGTACGTTGGTTATATCCTTTTGAAGAGTAACAAAGAGAGATTCGAAACCCAAAAGTAGATATTATTTTATTTTTAGTATATGTTGTTTTGTTTGTTGTGCGTGTTTTATGGTTACAATCTACTCATGTTATAACTTACAACACAGAACCGTAGACCCTAATACATGTACCAAAGTGGTATCTGGTATGCTATGTGAAATGATGCTACGTGATAATACTTTGTTGATATGCCAGTCAGCTTGCTGTCTCCCTCTCTCTATCCTGTGGAAATAGTGTTGAAATACTATACAGCATTCATGGCCTCTTCTTCGTATACTTTTATGTGTAGAAATTTGTATGGCTTGCAGTCGAATGGCCTTTGCAAATCCTATCAAACATTTTCAACAGTTCAGGGAAGCTTGTACAGTGCAAAAATGTGAGAGTGAAAGCATAATTAAGGAGATATATCTTTCAAAAGCTCTTACTTGCATGAAAAGTTTCCTGTATAAACAAAAAATGCTTTTTTTAGGAGACGAATACCTTAGGCCACATTGTTGTATGAACAATTAATACATCTCACAGATCACTTTACGCCACAACATACAGCTTTTGAGCAATCCACAGCATGCTTATCAGTCTTTTTAGAGTCACTTCCTGGTTTGATACTGTTTGCAATATTGTGACACACTGGGTGAACTTTAGAAAATAACAGTTGCATAAACATGAACAACAATAATCTTACTACAATATTTAAAAGTAGTTTCGCCCAAAATGTACAAATTTCCGGTAGACAAATATATATTTACAATTTTTGCTCATGAACTTTTCAAGGTCGAAATTAAAAACTGCAAATAATACTTGAAATACATACATTTTGGTCGAAAATACTTGTAAACATTGTAGTCAGATGATTGTAGTTCATGTTCATGTAAATGTAATTTTTTTCTAAAATTCACCCAGCGTGTCACAGTATTGCAAACGGTATCAAACCAGGAAGTAACTCTAAAAAGACTGATAAGCATGCTGCCGATTGCTCAAAAGTTGTATGTTGGTGCGTAAAGCGATCTATGCGAGATGTATAAATTGTTCATACAACAATATGGCCAAAGGTATCTGTCTCCTTCATAAAAAAGTAATTTTATTTATACAGGAAAAAATTCTTGCAAGTAAGAGCTTTTGAAAGATATATCCCCTTAAGCATGAAAATCGCTAGGAATTAGAGAAACATGAGGGTCTGGATAAGGGGCGTGGGGTCTAGTATACTCTAATCAATCAAAAACGCCCATTATTCTGTCTCATCAAAATGTTCGCTTATTCGTTAAAATGAATTACATTGTTCTTTAAAAAATGATATCTTATATAGTAACGTCGTATTATTAAATGTTATATCCCAGGGTTTTCTCTACCTATGTTTTCCATCTCAGACCACCAGGATTGGTTTGGTTTTCAATGCTCTCAAATTTTTAGTCAAATTTGGTTTATTCTCTATCCTCTTAAAGCTTATCATTCAGCATTCCTTTTCCTGCTATATCCTTCAAAAAGGACAAGTATTTTTTATTGTTGGGGCCTCATTATTCTTTAATCATTTATGCTTTTTTAATCGCTTATCATTATTAAACACTGAACTTAAATAATTAAACCCCATCCAGACCATAATCTGATTGTCAAACAATATAAACTTAAACGCAAAAGTTTCGCAACCGTTTAATATCTGTGTTTTCTTCAGTATGGTCCATGTTAGAATATTCATATAATCATATTTTATTCTCCTGCACAATGTGGAATGATATACCATTAATCACTTTTGATCATACTCTTCATTCTGACGCTATAATGACGTCAGCGTTTTTCAACAATTTACGTCTAGCATAAAGATAGTTATCTCGAGTTGAAAACAAACGGTGCGATGTGATAGCCAGATGTCGTATCTAACGGAAAACATTTTAATGTTTAACAATTAACGTTTATCAACGCTCAAAGTCGCTGCGTTTCTTTGTTAACGTCAACCAATGTATCAAAATTATTCATTTTAATCCGTTATGTCGCTCGATAATTCTGACTGCTATGCAATGTGTTGAAGGCTTTCACTTGTGACATTAAAAAACTCGATTATTGATATTCAGATGTGCTAAAACGGCCAATCGCGTCAAATATTGAATGTTTTACGTTGACGTAATGAACGTTAACAAATGTATAAAATAACCTGCTTTGATTTGTCTGCCCTTCTGCTTTTGAAAAAAGATAATGGTTAAACACCTTTTCCGAATAAAATGTAAGGTGGTGTAACACTGTGACTCGATAAAATGTTAAGGTATTGTAACTCTGTGACTTTTCAAATTTGGGTTGCCTTACTTTGCTTGTTGAAGATCGGCAATCGTAAGTCTCACTGGTCTGATTTTTATGTTGTTTGGACGGCAAATCATTGGACTTGTTAATCAAAATACTATGGAGTAAAATATTTGGCTCAAATAGAATAAAAAATCATTTTAGTAAGAGTTTCGAAACTTTAGCGTTTACGTATATTATGATATAACAAAATAAATCAGAAAAAGATCATATGCGGTGAGGACTTGAACACTATACCGCCTACTTGATGGCCTAAATGAGAGCTCTCGACGCTAACCTCTACACCACTCGGTCTAGTTTAACAAGCTCCATGTATATCTATTTATACTATATCTATCCAAGAAGTAGCACCCCTTTATCAATGTAATGGTCATATCCTCCTAACGGTTTCTTTGAGCCAAGATATCGTGAATGGACAGTATCTCTGAAAATCGTTTTTTGTCTTATCAAACAGTGAATACCCTGATGAAATGCCGCATTATGCAGCATTTCATCTTGGTCGATACTGTTAGCCAAACTACATATTAAGATGCCATTAGTATACAAAGGGTTAAAGGCGTTATTACCTTCAAAATGAACGTTTTACATCCAACCAAATAATCAAATCAACATTAGATATCATTACTATGATTGCGCACTAATTAAAATATTAAAGGTACTTAGAACAAAATTAAAATTCCTAAACACAAAAGGAAATGGCCGTTCTCATTCGTATTGCGTTTAGAATCTGAGAATTCCTCTTAACACCATACCAATAAATGCCCTTTCAGTTCGGCACTGAACGAATTGTCAGTATTTGTTATTAGCCATCAATATGTAATAAGCGTTGGCGATTATTCTAAAATATTTTGAACCTTGTTTAATGATTAGTGAATAATGGGCTTATTTTATGATTACAAGAGTAAAAGTGCAAAAGGTTTTTTATCATATGACGTCGCGTCTGGGAGTGAAATAACGCCATGCAATAAAATCTGTAAACCACTAGTGGTTTATCGATTTTCGGGAAACGTTATGACGTCCATAACAACGTTGCGTACATAATGACAAAATTATAATGTTTTTACGGCAGAAATGAGATTTCAAATTAAACTTAATGTCATAATGCCATATGATAAATAGAATCTAACATTCGTGCTCCTGTATTATTGAATTTATTAAACTCGTTGCGAAAAAGAGATAAAATGCTCGGCAAGCCTCGCATTTTATCTCTTTTCCCCAACTCGTTTAATAAAATCAATAAAACATGAGCACTCATGTAAGATCCTCTATTTATTATTAGAGATTAATGAGATTCTAAAAAATAAAGAATTCTTCTATTTTTTATTGAATGGCAGAAAAACATAATGAATACTGAATAATAAGTTTTACACGAATAAAGAATAAATCAGATATGAATCAAAAAAAAAATATACACTGAACCGAAGTTATAAGTAGCCACCATACAATTTTTGCACCCGTACAGAAAGTAAAAATCACTCTCACGAAATTTAGATTCTATAAAAAGGTCCAAGGCTTTGTCAAGACTCTTCAAATTATGTCATTTCCAAATGGCTTGTAGACCTTGCACATACGAGGTCCGAGTAAAGGTACCATCATTTTCAAAAAGTCACACTTTTTAGTGTGATATAAACTGTTCATCAGATACGTTATCCATTTATATTTTAATTAGTTTGAAGATGTTTATAACAGTTGTGATATAAGATGAAAAGAATCAAACAAAAATTTTGACAATTGCACAATATATTTCTCTTTTACGTTCACATGAAGACAGCCACAGTCAACAAATTAATCAAAGGATTTTAGCTTAACCATGCAGTTTGCATACTCACTTTGCATTGCTCTGTACGCTTTACTATCTGCGGTACAGCAGTGCAATTTTCAGGGGTTCTTCATTATGAATTGTCGTCACTACTTAAAAATTGAAAGAAATCTTTAACAAATGCCATTTAAATGACCTTTAAAGTTTTACGTTAAAATCGGAAGTGGATACCAAATTAGTAAAAAAAAAATATCTTTAGAGAATGGGCTCATCAAGTTGCGTGGTGTTTTGTCAAACATATTAACATTAAATAAAACACATACAATGATTTTAGTGTGTGCAGCTGATGATTTCCGAAAATTTCTGAAAATTTGGAAAATTATCAATTTTTAAAAATTCATAAAAAATCTGTCATAAGCAAAATGCCAAGTGTTTGGAGTTTTTCACGTCGACTAGGCAGGTTTGCAATCACATGTACTTGAATTCGAATAAAAACTGCACTCAAAACGCTTATTTTCTTCAAAAAGTTGATTTTTGCGTTTTTGAACCCAAAAATCGTAAAGTGGTAGAAAACTCTTCCAAAACACCGCTTAACTTTAGTCCATTACAATGCATATATTTGGACAAAAATTAATTTCCATATCACTAGGGCTTAGACAGAAAAAAAAAAGAAATTGAAAAGTGGCTACTTAGAACTTCGGTTCAGTGTATATATATAAGCTATAAAAAATGTTGAAGAATAATGGAATTCTTTTTAAAGAATAAGCAAAAGGTTTAATGAATGTTAATAATACCCCCATCCAGACCATCGTGTAGCATGTGTATGTTCGATGCAAAATACGCATTTTAACAGATTTTAAATGATGGTATATACCATGAATGTAGATAGATAATGCGAAGATGCGCTCTTTTGACTTCTGTTTGATTTAATAAATACACAAGTTTGTCAGAAAATTATTGTGGGTCAGCGGAAAGTGTTTCACTGTTTGACTTGAAATGCTCGATATCACACATCAAAATGCATATGCAGTCGTATGTATAACGACTCAAAAGACAACAAAATAATTATATACTGAGGGAAAATAGTTTAGCATTTAGTTATAATGGGTTTCCCATAGGCCATCATTTTAGCATTAGGTATTTTATTAGCAGGTGCGCAAACATGCCAGGTGTTTGAGAATGGTCCAATTGCTACCCACAAGAGGTCAAAAGATACAAATTCCGATTTCATAGCAAGGATTTGATCTGCAGAGCATTTTAACTTCAAACGCTATTCAATTGAAAGAGAGGTAATTTGAACAATACGGTTTTCAACTAAAATCAGTACGAAATTGGTGAACAGAACATTCAGTTTTAAACCGGTTTTCACTTTTTGGCTTTTAGTTCTAAACATTTGGTGGACTAATGAAACTTTTAGCAGAATAACATTCGCTATATTGCCAGATAAGCTGTTTTAGCAAGGGGACATAAAATTGGACTTTACGTTATGTGAAATGTCAATTGGTTAATTTCGTCATACTCCTAAACGTTTGTAAACATGTATTTTTAATATTATGAAATTAAAAATCCTATTTCTTCTAAACTGTGAATCCCCAAAGTATATTGCTAAACTTTTTCCCTCAGCATAGTAAAATATGATTTTCGTATGGATTTAATGATATGCAAATCTTATACGATGAAAAAGGGCTAATATCAGGTCGATAAGTCAATCTAAATACTGGTCTACCTGCCACAGTGATTGGTGACTTTAATGATAACGATTCAGAGTGATAAAACATAGCTGATAGATGTTTGCATAGGCCTACTTGTTAACATTATAGTGTTGCTTAAAATAGGGATAAACCATGTCACAAAAAGGTAGGTTAAATCATGTTTTGCATGTACATGCAATTGTCTGCTATTTTCATGGCATATTATACTGAAAGTTTTATAGTGGGGTCGAGGTATTTGATGCAAAACAATGAATCTGCTAGATTACACACACACACACACACACACACACACACACACACTTCTTAGTTTCATTTACTATCTGCATAAAATGTAATCACATATAATTCAATTGGAAACATCATCAAGAAATCAACTGCTAATCAAATTATGTTATTTAGATGATTCCTTTAGGGAAGCAGATTCAAACAAGTCTTAGACTTATTTCTGTATCCCTTTCAAATGTATTGTATTGTATATATGATGTATCTGTTGTATCTCGATGTACTTTATATTTGAATAAAATATTGTTTACACTAAACAATGAATCATGAATGTCCGTGAAGAACATTATATAGTAAGCTGACTAATGCCTGTGTGACAGAGCTGCTGATAATCTCTACCAGGTTTGGGTGTCAAATAGCTGATCAAACAATGGCAAGATACACTGTCTATATGTGTTGAGCTAAACTTATTCTAGACTGATATACCGTTAATTTAGACAATATGTACGGTGAATACACACACTCATACACACGGAGTATGATATTCGCGTACATTGACGAATCTGATGAAAACAACACGATGACTGCTTAGGTATATTGATAAAATCCTACTGTTCAATGTGAATGGCAATTCAAAGTTGAGGCCCTCCTATGGTGGGTGGGTTATTCCCTTGTTTCCCCTGATTTGAATTGCTTCCCCCAAAATTAAACATTTGTTTTTATGTTCCCTGTTCCAAAATATTGTCTTTGCTCCCCTGTCCCCCTCAAAATTTGGCATCTATTTCCCTGCGTCCTGAAATATATGCCTCTTTCCCCTGTTCGCCAAAATGGCATCAATGTGTCTGCCTCAGGGTTTCCCAACCGTCTCCTCCCACTAAATGTCGTGTACCCTAGTATCGATAACCTCCACGAGCCCTGCCTTCAGTCCAGGGCCCCCTAACATTATGAATGCAATGATGGTTAACCGAATGTATAACACAGACACTCTTCATTGTTGCATATTCGCTTAAGAAATTATTAGAAATGTTACAGTACAAAAACGGTCTGGACGAAATAAAACAAAACAATCTAAAGACAGACAGACTGGCATATAGACAAAAAGAGGAAAAGAGAGGGGCTCTAGAATCGTTCGTTATCATTGTCCAGTTCGCGATGTATCCTAGGAAAGTTAACAAACCCCTGTCCTGCTGAACGCTGATATATAACCTTATTCGGACAGTATAGATCCAGATCAGATATGCACATCTTTTCATGCAGCTTCAGAATCCACTGTATTATTGGTGCCATCTATGGACTGACAATTTTGAACTGAATGTAGTATATTAACAAGATTGTCAAAATATAAAGTTATAATTTTCTACCAATCTCTACCCGCCCCTATTTTGTATAAAGGGGTATCTTTCTTTTCACGCGGCAGATTTTATTTTATTTATGCGTTGCTTTTATTTCAAACCCAACCCAATGGAGCGGAGCTTTATGAGGGTCCGATGAAAAGAGGTGCGTTTGAAATGATATAGAAAAGTAACTGCTTCAAATTATTTCATTTTCCTTTACCTGTACCATCAAACAGTAATCATCAGTAGCGTAGCGGCAGGCTACTACCTTTGTTGTCCAAAATGGCTGTAGTTTTTTAAGATTCGACATACGGCGTGAACGTGAACAACTGCACCACAGTGAACTATTTGTGAATGGTTTGCTCGATCAAACTATGGGCATGGTCATCCATACAGGTATACATAGGGGATCTTACATGAGTGCTCATAAGCATGTTTTATTGGATTGGTGAAAAGGGATAAAAATGAATGGCTTGTCGAGCATTTTATCGCTTCTTCGCGGCGCGTTTGATAAATTCAATAATACAGGAGCACGAATCGTATTTTTGGCGTGAAAACGTTAGGGTTTTGCCATATGCGTGACGTTAGAAGCGTCATTACATAACGTTACCCGAAAATCTGTAACCCCTTGTGGTTTATCGATTTTTAGTCATGGCAGACTCGACGTCATATGTTATTGCATAACAAGCCGCGTCACGCGCACTATATTAACAGCCATGTTTTAACTGAAAAAAACGCTTGTATTAATTAGGCAATTCACGTGCTGTTGATGCACGACCTTTCTTTTTATGCATTCTAGGCCGTCACAAAAATTGACGTCATCAACAGTAACGTGCATAGAAATGAGCGTATTTTTTAAAATGACGTTTGAATGAGGTACATGTAAGTCGTTGCTCTGGAACATGCTTTTTTTTAAATCTACGAGTCATTCATGCTTTTGCGCGCCATTATAGTAATACGTAAATGAATTTTTCGAAGCGTTTTTCCAAAGTTTTCGGGTGACTCAATTTACTTTTTGCAATAATAGCGATCAAACATGTGTTTTTGATACATTAACATCTGCTAGATCCCTCGGGGATCGTTAATACCCTCACCTTTCAGTCTCAGGTTTCAACACCACCATCAGGGACGAGCAGATGTTAATGCATAGAAAACATGTTTTGTAACTATAATACGTGGTAATACGTGGTCATCCGTAAACATGTACATACATGTAGGTCTGTTGGAGAGGTTGGCGGATGGAGGAACCATGATTGTTGCGGAAGGATATCTAATGGAGTTGGAGAGAAGAGGCTATATGAAAGGAGGACCGTTTGTACCGGAGGTAGTGCTAGACCACCCAGAGCTAGTTCGACAGCTACATGACGAATTTGTTCATGCGGGTTCTGATGTTGTACTGGCATTCACGGTAAATACCGTTCTAAACAGCAAACTATCATTTGGGCCTCGTCGCAAGAAAACCTGTCTTCGGGGTTTCCGACAAAGCGATACTCAAACCAGTCTCCTCAGCTACAGAGACTAGCTAGAATATTGAAATTCTGCTTGAAGCAAGTTTTGATATTATACTTCCTAGGAATCGAAAAACAAAGGCACTGATTAGTGCGCCTGTGTTGTTCGCAAACCCCCCAAGACAGGTTTTCTCGCGCCGAAAAGGCCACTTATTGGCGTTCGTACATGTAATAGTTGTATCATGGTTTGCTCGCCTGTAGATAAAGATAGCCAGAGTTTTAGTGTTTCTACACCCCGGCGTAATGTTTGCTATAAGCGAAGGAAATTTCTCTGGTCGTCTTTACTGTACCATAAGCACCGAACTAATTCAATTGTATAGAGAACACTAACATTCGTATTCCATTTTTCCCATCCTTATCAATTGGACAAGTCCATTGCAAATTTGAGGGTTGTCGGATAGTATTTTTCATTTTTATTCAAATTTTAAAAGGCACATCTGTAAGCAAACATGTAACGGCAAGCCTCGCATTTTATCTCTTTTCCACAACTCGTTTAATAAATTCAATAAAACAAGAGCACTCATGTTAGCTGCTCCTCTATATATTTTCATTGTGATCTGTGGTGTGTGCTATTGCAATATTCGCAGTTACACTAATATGTTTCCAGAGTGTAAGTGACCCCCGTTTTTCTTTTTTTAAACAGCTATAAATTGAACTTAGAAGAACGGCACTTAGCATGTGGATTTAAATGCACACCGCGTAACTAAAACTTATTTTTGGGAAACGCCCTTATTTGTATATGAAGCCCAGCTCCCCTGTATAAAAGAATAACTTAGTTGTTTTTCCTTGTGAATATACCCATGTGTACCCCAATAGATACACGTGGTATATTTGCATTAGATTGGGACAGTTAAGCAATTTTAGCGTGAAGTTGCGGCTGTCTTCATCAGTTCAAACACATGTTTTGGGTGCTCAAAAGAACCGTATCATCGAGACGATTATTTTGAAAACACACCAAATTTTTTGGCAAATATATTTTGGTTGAGAAATAGGAAAAATAATTTTCTGTTACGCACTCTTATCTATAGGACTGACGAATTACCTCCACTGACCCGTATTAGCCATGTTTTATTTATATCGTTAGGTTCACTTGGGGACCATCTTGTCATACCAAGGGTTACGATTCGCTATCTTAACCCTTGGCCTCACAAGGATACTTTCTTCCGATTGAGTATGTCATAAGACGAAAATAGTAACAATTAGTATGATCAATCACAAAGCGCTGCAAAAATCGATAAACACCAGGACTCCAGATAAGACGGCGTAATTAATTTATATCCAGTTTTCTTATTTAACAACTAAAATATATTTTTAAGGTGCTCAAAAGAACTGTCACATTAAAATGGTTATTTTGAGCACCCATAGAATAATTTTTAATCGAAGGATAGAAGAAAATAAGTATTTTTACGACCAAAAGCTTTGTTTATCTGGACTTATGGAGACTTAACAGGTGGTGTATATAAGATGTCGATAAACTGCTACGTTTAATCTGATTGGCAGGAAGGGATTATCGACAAAATCCTTCCTGGCGTTTTCATTGGTCGATTAGCCTGCGCTAATTATAAATTTTGAGGGTCGTGAGGCGAAGGGTTTGTCGAAAAGTAGATACGACGAAACCTTCGCTGGTGAAGATGCTTGGGGACTAATTCAAAGAGGAGCGGCAAAAACACACCAAAATTCCATCAAATCCCAGCCTTTACAAAAACTCACATTTATGTGGAAAAATTAATTTAATTACGCGGTCTATATCTAAATTCATTTCTCTAAATCATTCTTCAATTAAAATCACCATTAAAGAATAATTAGCAAAAAACGGGGGTCACTAAAGTTCTGGAAACACTATAGTTTATGTATTATTCAGATTATCAACGCTTTTGAGAAATATTGTCGTCCTTTTGAATCAACGGATGCTTAGTTGTAAGAGAAAACTCTAGCGCATTATTTCTAACCTATGCAATTTTCTGCTAATGTGTAGCTGACCTGACTACTACTACTACTACTACTACTAGTAGTAGTAGTAGTGAATTCACCAACGTAGGTTGTAAAAATTGAGTTTAAGTGTTGATCGAACGGCCCGGGGTTATTTAACGGGTTTTTATGCTCAACTCACACGAGCGTGGAATTTGTTCTGGTACTTTATTTAAAATGCCAAGAATCGTTTGCATTTCAAAAAGTATAATTTACCCAACAAATTAAATTGTCTACTAATCTTTGCAAGAAAATTGCCTGTTTATTGAATTTGGTATTTGAATATTTATGACGATTTCAAATTTCATGCTCATGTGAATTGCGCATGATATAATAGAGGATCTTACATCTACATGAGTGCTCATTTTTAATGAATTTATTAAACGAGTTGGGAATAAGCGATAAAATGCGAGGCTTGCCGAGCATTTTATCGCTTTTTCACAAAGAGTTTAATAAATTCAATAAACAGGAACACTAATGTTAGATTCTTTTTATCATATGACATAAAATTTGTTTTGAAATAATATTTTTTGGCGTGAAAACATTAGGATTTTGCCAAATGTGTGACGTTAAATCGTGACATTTGTATATCATTACGTTTCCCGAAAATCTGTAAACCACAAGTGGTTTATCGTTTATAGTGCAAAGTAAGAAAGAGAGCAAAGATCAGAAAACGATTTAACCCATTACCACAGATGACCCAGGATACCAATAGGAAAGTAAAAAACTTCACAATTAGACATCACAAACGAGAGACAAGAGGCCAGCCTTTCCCAGCAGGTGACCACAAGGCATCAATAAACAGACGCGCACGAAAGCATAACAAAAACAAGACAGAAATCACATAAATGATCCACAAAAGAAGCACTGCCTTGGAACGGTCAGAAAATGCGTGACATGTATTTCACTCAAAATGCGACGCCATATAGTCAAGTTTTATGATATTGGGGCTATGTACCTTTTGCCTAATTTTAACTCGCGTTAACACTGGAATCGTTTCCGTTTGTCACTTGCGGATATGGCTTTTGTACACTTTGAAAGTCTTCTCAATGTCATGCAATTTTCTCACGTAAAATAATTTATTGTTTGCAGTACTACGCTCACAGGGAGAAGATGCGAGGTATTGGACGAGAGGGAGATCTAGAAGCTATTAATTCAACAGCATTGAAGATGGCACGTGAAGTTGCAGACAAACACGGTGTGCTTATGGCGGGGAACCTGTGCAATACAAACATCTACGATCCTGATGACGTCAGTACTCATACAACAGTAGAGAGCATGTTTAAAGTAAACACATAATCATTTTATCCATACCTACATGTATATGATGTCTAGTAGTGGTCAGCACTAGAGGTTTTAGTACCGGTCGCAAATACGCAAAATCATCACACATCATCATCAAGCGCACATGCTGGCGTACATGTATCCAGATGGGCAAGATGTCTAAAATTTTGTGTGAGTCTTTATCTACAGCAATAATTTGTGTATCCAAAAGGGAATGTTCTGGCGAGTCCTGAGATGAGTACCAAACCAACATTTTCTGGCTCTGTTTCAATTGATATCTCAAGGTTGTACATGTACCAGAATCATGAACCGAATATCCATGCGCAAATCCAGAGGGTATGGCAGGGTGCCGTACCCATCCCCCTGAAAAATCATGTCATCATAGGCGCCATCAATGGCGTTTCGCTAGCGTGCCGATGGTGGCTCGCTTATAATATTGCTACTAACTACCTTTCCCCTCTGTAAAATATGATGACTACAGCTAAAAAAAATCCAAATTTTTGAACCCTCCCTGATAAACCTGTTTTGGTCCACGCCTGAGATCAATCAATGACACCAGTTAAATAATCCAACCGTTGAACGTGCGAAGCACATACTCTTGGCATGAGCTAATTGGTTAGTTTGAAAATAACTCTTTTCAAATTAAAGTCATTAAAATCTATTGGGAGATACAGAAAAACGAGTTCTAAAAACAACATTGGCGTTGATTAAATATGATTATCATACAGGAGCACGAATTTTAAATTATCACATGACATCAAAATTATTTAAAATGCATTTTTGGTATGAAAACGTTAATGGTTTGCCATATTTTACGCAACGTTATAATGAACATCATTACCTAACGTTACTTAATCTGTAACCTACTAGTGGTCAGACCTGGGGCCAAATACGTTGATAGGTATTCAAATACATTACAATTACTTTCACTGATCAATGATTACAATAACATTACAATTACAGGACCTGTAGAAGTTTTAAAAGTTTTATAAAATATATGCTACATAATGCTCAGTTCATACCAATGTGTTTTCAATTTTTTGATTCATCATTCATCAGATCTGACTTTATACTTTAGAGATGATGAGCATGCCACATAGTAAGATATATAATAAAATGGAGATTGTCTGGTACTTCAATATTTTGCTTGGTCAGCTATTTTTAAATTGGGCTGCGGCATGAGATTTCCAACAATTTGACATTTTGGTGAGTGTGGTCTCGGGTGGGCCTCTGCGGCCTCCTTTTAAGCTTGGAAACTCCAGGTGGTGTTTGGTCGGTGGTTTTGCGGTCATGGGGTACTCAGGCGACTAGCAGAGGTTCTGGTCAAGCTGATCTGGGGCTTTGCTGGTCTCACGTACCACATTGTTGGAAATCTCATGCACTGTCTCAATTGTTAACAGATTTTACTTTTAATCATCATAAGTTTTTCAAAAGTGTCATATTTGAGGGAACATAATTCAAAATGGACTAGAACTGGTACTACTATTGCACAAGCATTGATTTAGAAATTTTAGTGATCTGTTTACAACTTGTAACTCCTTATTTGGCCATTCCACAAAAAATGTATTTTTGTGTAATAATCTCAATCTTGTGTAATAATCTTAATCCAGCTTGTACACATATACAGGTAGCTATTTAGAGGGCCATAAGTCCTATTTCACATGCCCTAGCCATATTCTAAAACAAAAGATTTTACCACCTTTGAGATGTCATCTTTTTATGGTCTGAATTTGAGAATTCACTTGTGAAATCAGCTAAGCATGCCAACAATTGAAAGGAGATATAAAAATGCTGTCAGAGTGAATTTTAGCAGAAAAATGTACATTATACCATTTTACAAAATATAATGATCAGAAGCATTTCAAAAATATTTTAATTGAACAATGCGTGTTAATCTCAAACATCTGAATAAAATAGATGTTGATTCTGAAAGTAGCTAAATTTTTAAAGTTTGCTTTTATTAATTTATTGTCCATATTAGGCAGTATTTTTTATATGTATTAATATATCCACAGTGTACCTTTTTTAATTATCTGAATTAAAATAATGCCACCAGTTAGTTTCTAGTGGTGAGAAAATTTTCTTTAGTAAATAGCCTAATGTATTTAAAACGTATCTGAAAGTAATTATAATTACAGCTTAAATATTTTCAGTAATGATTACAATTACATTACAAGTATTTGAGCCAAACCATGATTACAATTACATATGATTACTTTGAAAATTGTATTTGATTGCAGATAATTACAACTACTGTTAAAGATTACTCCAGGTCTGCTAGTGGTTTATCGATTGTATATCACTCAAAGACGCGAAGTCATGTGATAAAATATAATCTGGTAAAATTAACTTAAGTTAGTACAACTCCAGGGTTTAAAGGTAAATTCTTGAGTTTCTACATTTATTACCAAACACGAGTTTTGAAAGTCTTAGAACAATCTTAAAAAGGCCAGGAAGTAGTTACTTATGCTATAATTAAACATTTATACATAACTATCTGGTGCGACTTTATTGGTAATTCCTGAGCCTTTGTCTGAGAACTTTCCTTGTGGATTAACGCAATGAAGGCTCTTGTGAGCTGCACATTTGCACATACTCCATTCGCGGATCCAGAGGGGGCAGGGGTCCAAACCCCCTAAAATCACTAAAATATAGGGTTGCTTAGCAATACTGGTCCAGATCCCCTGAAAAATTATAAAGCTACCGAGCCAGCATTCAATGTTGGGCCATCATGATCACCCCAGCGAAACGTCATTTAAATTGCGTTTTGCTTGCTGGTTTAAACATATTTTATTGCCACATTTTTATACAGCAATGGGGTTGGGTCACAAGTTCTCACAACCTTAGTTACGACCCTTCTCCTACAATCTAAACATACATAAAAGCTAGTAAACATGGCTAAACATGTACAAATACATATGAATACATGTACAACTACATATGAATTTGCTTGCTGGCCTATGATGGCCCGCTGATAGTGGTATTTAGGTCCCCATTCCCTCATCAACTGAAGAAAGAAAACACCAAAACAAAAACGTTGCCATGCGGAATTTTCTGGCTCCGCGTATGTGTGAGTCGTCACTGATCGCATATGTGATAAATACCAAATTCTCATGAACTAAAGCAACTGTTCTTGCTGAAACGTTGTATGGTATTTTTCAGGAGCAGATAGAATGGGCAGTGAAGTACAAGGCTGACTATATGGTGGCTGAGACGATCCATTATTATGGAGAAGCCAAAATTGCTCTTGATGCGATTAAGAAGTATGGTAAAGGTGAGTATAGTTATAGCACTAAACAGTTGTTTGGAGTGTAAAGTTTAAAGTATTTATTCCAGAAATAATTGGAACCAATATCATTCGCACCTCCTTTTATGACGAACGCTACAAATAGTTTACACACTTTGCATTTTAGATCCTTTTCTTAAAAATTCA
Organism: Loripinus fragilis; assembly: GCA_964019695.1. Taxonomy (NCBI): domain Eukaryota; kingdom Metazoa; phylum Mollusca; class Bivalvia; order Lucinida; family Lucinidae; genus Loripinus; species Loripinus fragilis. Next base: position 53,398,220 of record OZ026520.1, read on the forward strand.
ATCATGCACTGTGATACTGTGTGGGACAACTGTTCCAACGAACTGATAATGAAAAAGAGACATTATTCACCTTGTACTTACTTTTATTATTCACCTTGAGGTAGCTGCAATCATATCTAGTGAAACACATTTATGTATATATAACATCCAAATTCTTATATGAGAGCTCATGTTGGACGCCCTTCAAGAAAGACGCTCTAAACATAAACGTATTGTTTTCTATAAGATTATAAATCGACTCACCCCTACCTCCTATTGTTTAAGATAATGTTTTATATAAAATACACAATGCTAATTACATGCAATCGAAAACGAACAAATCTCATTTTTTAAATTCTTTGTTCACATCTTCCATCCGCGCCTAGAATGAATTATCAGACGAAATAAAGGGAACAGACACTGTATCAGGTTTTAAATATCTACTCAACAGAAATAAAAGGAATTAATAACAAAACATTTCATGCTGGCACAAGACGGTGACAAATTTTACAAACAGATTACGCATGGAATGAAACTCACTTAATTTTCATCTTTTCATAAAGAACATTGTCTATAACCAGTCATGTTCTTGTGGTGGCTTTGAAATCCCTTATCACTTCTTATTGTATGGCTAAAATATGGGCATATTAGGAATACCTTTTTGTCCGACATATTGCTATCGCACACATTTGATTTTGTGTATGGTAAGGGGACTGCCAACGACGTAGATAATGAAACTCTTTTCTTGCAAGTGATATTTTTATCATCCATTCAACGCGTTTTGACTGAGTTTGTGATAACTAACATGCCTTGCATGAGTTGCGCTATGGGCATGATTAATTGCAGCACTTTGCTACCTTGATAAAGTTAAACATTAATTTTTGTACCCCGTATACCTCTTATATGCAGATAATTGCAATAAATCTTAATAAAAAATACCCTGTATGTTGGGAGCGTTATAACGTAACAAATTGTATGATCACATGATATAAAATATGTATGTGAAGGGTATACTTGTACTTTAGTATTTGGAATTGCCCAAGTGAGATTTTTTAAACTACTAACCTTGTTATCAACATCAAAAACGAGGTTTCTATCACCAGAACAATCGCACATTGTAGCATGTGACACGCTCGCAATTAATAGTTGTAAGGAGAGAAGGCTGTGCAACGTTGTAAAGCAAATATAAAATGACTAATGTACTCTCTCTTCCTATCTCTCTCTCTCGCGCGCGCTTTGTTTACACCCCCATTCACACAGTAAATGGCATTACTCTTTAACTGTTCACATACGAGGGTCATTTTTTATGTTCGTAGAATCGGGCTGTATCTCTACAAATATAGAATTTACAGTACCATAACTATATATATTTTGAAAGGTCTAGCTTTTGTCTACCAACTGTTACAAATTTTACATCATTAGCGCTTAGTTCGGTCAAGATATATAGCTTTGAATAGGGCAAGAAAAGGACACTGGTCGAAATCCATGCCATTTTAACCACACAGCAAGCAGGAAATTAGACGCTGTTAAGTTCCATCCGCTATGGTGATATAAGCATTTTCCAAGCCGATTTTTCGTTTGCACCATCAAAATTAATTACTCAAACACTAATCGTAGATGAGTGCACCAAACTTATAAGCATGCTGTTTGCTGTTCCATTACAATTTTAAAACACCCATCAATATACCAAAATAATCACAGTCAAGTGCTAGTTATTATGTCTGTTAAAATTACGATTATGAACAAATTTTAAAATTTCTTCTGTTTTTGCATAGCACATGATATACTCAATCATTCGTCAGCAGTTATATTGATGTATCGGTTTAAGCGTGTAGCTTGCAACTTCCGGTACTGGCATACCCCCATGTTATAAAAAGTGGGTGGGGTAAATCAACCCCGCGTAGAAAACATGACAACAATAGGATCTGCATAATTTTCTTATTGCAGTGATTTCAACGGCTGTTTAGAGGCATAAAACAGTTTTAATGTATTTTCTAAGTATAGTAACGGTCCATGGCGTCATTTATGTACAAAATAAGGTATTTTAGCACCCACCTAGGCTATTTATTTTGCAGTTCATTTCTAATAAAACAAAAGCATTAACTTTGTTTTGGGATGAAAGTTACCACAACACTTCCATCTACCATATAAACAAGAAAAAATATAATTCTACTTTACAGCTAACATGTTAAGCCACATTCAAAAGCCCGTATCCAACTTCCACTTGTGTCAACTTTTTACAATAAAAGTTAATATGCCTACTGTTCACTTTGCTGAGGTTCCAAACAAATCTTCCATATACAATAATTGCCGCGTATTTGCTATAATGTTTATATAATATTGTAGCTCGTGGTGTCCTTGATCTGCAGCCAACTTTTCAGAAGCTGTGTATGGCTATGGACCCATTTTCATGCAATTGTTACTGACGTTCTGTCAGAGACTAAGTCCATAAATGTCATATTTCTACCATATTTCCAGTGTGCGATATACAGGTATGTCTTTGCCTCTTAGATGACATTAAAGTAATGCATTTTGAAATAATTTTAGGTTGCATATATAGATAAAAGCTCAATCTTTCCAAATATATGCATGATGTATGCATTTACTTTCGCCGTTTTCATTAAATCTACCTCTCTACGAACATAAAAAAACGTCCCTCGTATCTATTAACTGTTTCTCTTTGTCTAACAGAAAAAGGCTTGTACAAGCTTTTGCTTTCTTTCAGATTCTTGTCCACTGATACTCTAAATGTTGAAATATATATATACACACAGCGTCAAAAGTTAAGCACCACCTAATTTTTGCGGAAACAATTTTCAAACTGCCGTGAAGTTATTTTTATTAAATACCTAACATCCTTACGTGTTGTGAAACTCTGCAGATATATTTAAATGAAACTTTAAAAATACATGTGATATTTGGATTTTGTTACATAATCATGGGGTTTCGCGACGTATCAAAACTTCTCCCTATCGCCATGAATTCTTCAAGAAGTAACCCCCAGCATCCTGAAACAAATTGTGTGCCTTTTTCACACAACTTTTTCAATATTTATTCATCTAGACAAAGTTGTAATGGAAATAAGTTGATCCCTATGTGCTTTTTGTTGAACTCACCATCACATAATTTGGCAATATAGCATGGTTGTTTCACCATCTTAACCCTATATGATGCATTTATGTGCATCGCATAACCTTGCTCAGCAAAAAACAGCTACGAAGTTAGTGATAGTTAACCCTTGACGCTGTGTATATGTCTTAAATGAAATAAATATTTTTAGACCAAAAATTCAAGCATGTTAAAGTTTCATGTTCATATTCTCTGGGTAGCTGCATGTTGTTATTTTAGCTTCTTTGATTTTAGCATGTGAACAGCAAAGGTGCAGACAAGACTTGCGCATCTGTGCAATCTAATCAGTGCCTTTGTTATCCACTCGTATAATATTTGCTACTGCCCAATTTCAATATTCAAGCTGATCTCTGCAGCTAAGCAGACTGCTTTCTCGCGTCGAAGCCAATATAGAAATCTCATTGTCATTCACACCAAATGCTGTATGTTTTGTCATCTACTTAAATGTTTCAGAAGTATCTACGCCAAATTGTGAAGAGCAAGCTCAAACTGCTCTGTTGTTTGTCTCCTTACTTAAATCAATCAATATTTGCAGCAAATTTATGCAGACGACTTTAGCAGACGACACTTTTATGTGTATTTTTGCATGCGTTCTTAATGATTAAACATTCATATTTTTGATGGTAAAAATTTGGCCTCATCGCGAGAAAACCTGTCTTCAGGAGTTTGACATCAAACTGAGTTATGACGTTCTAAAGTTTCATTGAATATTTTGGGTTTTGTGTACTCGTGACGATGTCAAAGTCGCCAAACGAATACATATTTGCCACTTGGAGTCCGTTTATATGTCAAGAAACGTCACTTAAACAGAATGGAAAAAATAAGTTTATATTAGCTCTACTTGCTTTTATTCTTATGTTTGTCTTCATTATGGAGCGCTCAAGTTTTTGGCTGCATCCAATGCTGGAGGTTGCTTACAACCTGTCATTATAGAAATGATGCATTATATATTATGCTCGCCTCAACATATAGTATAACATCACTTACCTTTCAAAATTTATTTATTGAGGTTGGACTATTTTGATTCTTACTTTACAGGATTGCCTGCAGTAATTACTTTGTCGCTGCCACCTACAGGAATTCTTCTGGATGGCGTCTCTGCCGCGGATGCCTGCAAGAGGCTAGAAGATTCAGGTGCTGCAGTTGTTGGTTTGAACTGTGGCATGGGGCCGCCTACAATGCTTCATTTCCTCAAGGAAGTTGCAAAAGTCTGCAAGGTAAGCTATGCATTGAATTTAAATGTAGTCGCTATCACATTTCCCTTAATGGTTGCAATGTTAAGATATACGTATTATGTATTAAATGACCTTAAGTAGATGCATAATAGCTTCAAAATCTAACGAATGCACATTTTAACCCTTTTTATTATATAATATATAAACAAACATCTCCTGATTGGCCCAGATGCATATCCACTTGAGTCAATATAACTACATGTCGCATAGGCTGTGGGGTTTTCCCCATTCAATATTAGTTACTCAAAATAGACTACATAGAAACATTCCATAGCAGGTGTGCTTTAAGCATAAAGCTTGCATGATTTACAGTAAATACAAATCAGTGAGTGATATCAGCATGACATTGACAAGATTTGGTGTTTCATTATATACATGTAATTTAGACTTTGCTGTTGGATATAGTAATCAGAAGAACTCTTAAATGCACTAATGAATTCTACCTGCTGGATTGATGCAATAAACTTGGAATGTTGCGTTGTAAATTCAAGGGGTCACAGGTTACAATTTCTAAATAAAATTGCAGTTTCCTTCTCTGAAGATATTTTTTGTCTTGGCAAACAGTGTGGATCCTGATAAAATGTCACATTATGCGGCATTTGATCTGAGTTTTCTCTGTCTGCAGTTGTAATTATAGATGAATTATGCATTAACTGAATGAAATCAGTTAGTCAACATGTAAAAAAAGACATAGTCAATGGTCAATATTTTATTGTTGTTGTTGCTTTTTTGTTTATAGAAATTATACAATAAAACAATTGTTGACTATTGAGGCGTTGGACATGATGTGATGTTGACCTGAGAATGCCAATATTGACTTCAGCTCTGCCTCAATCAATATTGGTATTTCTCAGGTCGACATCACATCATAGCCAATGCCTCAATAGTCAATAATTGTATAATATAGTGGAAACCCCATAAAGGGTATTTTGGCAAACAGTGAAGACCCAGATGAAACGCAGCAAAATGCTGCATTCATCAGGGTCTGCACTGTTTTCTAGGATTAAAAGAATCTTCAGGGACAGAAATACATCATTATTTCGAAAAGTCGATCGTATGCCCTTAAAGTGCACAATGGACAAGCCCATACTTATTGTATCAATAGAGATGAGAAATTCCATTAGAATTCAAAGGGTTAAGAGCATGTCGAACGCAATATACACTGAAAAAGAAATTGTAAGACACGATATCTATTAGATTAAAGCAGTTTTCAATGGGCACAAGTTTGCTTTAAAATATAGAAATTACTCAAGCAACGAACAGAAAAAAAACATTTAGTCGTATTCTATCAAATTTTGATGATTCAGTGTCTTTTGTCTTCAATGATATACATATTTATTCTTTCTTTGCGTCATCAATAAACAAAGTAATGATTGTATTAAATAAAATTATGATCTTACATGAGTGTTCTTGTATTATTGAATTTATTAAAACGAATTAGAAAAAAAAATAGAAAATGCCAGGCTTGCCATGGGAGCACGAATATAAGAATATAATTATCATGTGAAATGAAAGTCATTTTGAAATTTCGGTTTTCAGTGTGCATGAAAATGCATTAATGTAAATATCTGAATCATGTAACAATAAAACCCAGCCTGCTCAGCTATGGCGATTAGCTATAAAACTGCAATTTTATATATAGCTATTATACTACCCAACGCAACGAACACAACTATATCCAATTTCTTGCTTTAATACGGATAAGACATTTCTTCATGATCATGCTTATTTTTATATACTGCAAGCTATTATGGATATATTTTCAGGGTCCAATTGCAACATTACCAGTAGTTTACAGGACCTCAGAAAAGGAACCTACCTACCACACCCTCACCGTCCCCGGCACAGGTAGGTACATTAGAGAATAATCAAAAGTGTATTTCATTCTTTAGCTTTTCATGAAAGTGAGATCACCCTTCAATTTAATTCTTTATATACTGTTGGATTGTCCAATAACTATTGGATTGTCCGTTATATTATTTAAAGGGGTCACAGGTTGGAATTCCCAAAATTTAAATTAATGAGCCTTGACATGTGATTTCAAACAATGTGGCATCTTGACAATGGTAGACTCAAACGAGCCTGTGCAGCCTTCCTTTATGCTTAGACATTCAAAACGATGTTCGGTCAGTAGCTTAACAGTCATAGAATATTTAAGCGACTAGCAAAGGTTCTGATCAGACTGCGCGTATGCGCAGGCTGATCTGAGGCTTTGGTGGTCGCACATACCACATTGTTGGAAATCTTGTGTCACGGCTCAAATTATAAGCTTTTTAATTCCATGAAGATAAATTTTAAATAAACAAACAGTGAAGACCCTGATGAATGCCACGCTTTGCTACATTTCATCTGCGGTATCACTGTTTGCCAAAGACGCATTTAGGAGTCACAATAATACAAAGGGTAAAAGAAAGTAACACTACTGTAACTTAAAAAAAACAAACATTTTAACAACCTCATAAAATGACCGACCAGGGCCTAGGGTATCTCCATACACTCATACAGTAAAACCTCTGTAAAATGGCCACTCAAAAATAGACAAAACAAATATCTTAATGACAAATGGTAACTTAATGAAGGTCAAACGTGTTGCAGAATGCTCCCCATGGAGCATTTTGCAATACTTTTGACCTGCTTTAAGCGATAATTGGTCTTGAAAACCTATTTGTGGTCTTTTTAAAGTGGTTGTTTTACACAGGTTTTACTGTATGACCTATATTATCTAGCAAGTTTGGAACAAATACCAAAGCAGTTTCAGAGCATATCACAAATATAAGTATGGACTTCCTCAAAGCGTAGTTTGTAGGAGTCGAATTAGAATGCTGCCTTGGATCTTTTGGATAACAATAGAAGGGTCGTGAGTAAGAACCTTTGCCAGATAAGAAAGACTGGGCGGTTCTTAGCTATGATCCACCTATAAAAATCGGTAAGACAGAGTGTAGTTATTCGCATGTGAAGCTCTTTACACATGTATACCTGTGAATTATACCTGTAGTAGTTTTGAGCCCCTTTTTAAGAAAAAAGGCATTTAGAATTAATTTGGATTACAAGAAGACTGGCTGGTCTAGAGATATGTGCCCGGACAATGTTTGAAATATTAACTATTCAAATTATCTTACTGAATAAGAAAATAAAATAATGGTCCACAATGGAATTTTAATCACACTTTCGTTTTACTCTAAATTAGGCAGCACGCGAGATGATGGTTCTTGTTACATCGGCTTGTGGCGAAGGCTCCGACGAGACTGCATGTAAGCATGACCTCGCCAGGGCTTTTGCATCTCACATAACAAAGTATGCAAGTTGAAGAAGACTCCGAACAACTTTTAGACATCTAGTCCCTCTGGACACGCCAGAATGAGCGATTATTAGAGGCTTTTTGCGGATATGTGATAAGACCAGATCTCATGTTTGTATGCCCTTTTCTCTTGATCCAGATACTTAACCCTTGTCCCGCTGAATTCTAAGTGGTGATTTATTATTATTGTCTCCAGCTTAAAATTCAAACCAGTTTTGTCATACAGACAGAATTTGAAGATGGTACGAACAAACCCTCCCCCAATATTTCACAACATAGCTATCCCGGTAAATGAAATGCAGCAGGTCCCTAGTAGTCTGGTGTACGGACTCGATTTTTTAAGTCAAAAATACACCCATCGTTAGAAAGGATGAAAGTGGTCTCAAAATCTAGCTTATTATTTCTGCTTTCAATATCCGCCTGTTGACACTTCGAAAAAGTGTAGCGTCATAGTGTAAAATGGGCTGATAACTCTATACCATGCATATCTAAAAAATGACAAATAGTCATTTAAAAGATAAAATCGACTAGTTTTCATTCTTATTGTACTCCAAATGTTTATATTTTCCAAAAGTAAAATCAATTTACAGGAGATCCATACTTTTAAAAATATAATTAAAGCTGTTTTGACGTTAATGACGCCACGTTACGTAACTTGACCCCAAAAAATCGCTAAAATAAACTTTTTCACATTGATTCCTGGGCTGGATATTTAATATTCTATCAAGAATTTTGCATTTTCATATTTCAAAATGTCTAAGCTTTGCAAATATATAAAAAAGTTGTTTCCTACTATTTATACGCAGAAAGTTATACCGCTTTAAAGATACCAACCCCTTTGCGAGCAATTCGCCATATTTGGCATGACTTCATAAGTATATGGACTTCGAATTGGCCCTAAATAATGAGAAAAATACACCACTCATTCGAGAAGATGAATACTGTCTCAGCTTAAAGCATATCATAGTAATAAGGTTGCAAAGATCAGGAATCGATACAATCAAGTACCACACCTGACCCAGGATACCAATTGGAAAGTAAGAAGACACCACAAACGAGAGCCAAGAGGTCAGCCCTTTCCCAGCAGGTGACCACAAAGCACATATAAACAGACGCGCACAAAACATAGCCAACACAAGACAGAACAAAAACATAAAAGATCCACAAAAGAAGTACCGCCTTGGAACGGTCAGTAAAATATTTTACTGGAGGGCTTAAACCGGTTTAACGGCGCCAACCTCACCCTTAATTCAGATGTGGATCAAGACACATAAATATTTGGTTTGCATGAAAGACCCCTAACTTATAAATGCATCATCTCCTAAAACATATAAATCAAGATATAACAAGGAGATAAAGCAAGGATAAGGACTCAACAGTAAATTAAACTGAATACCGGAGCAAAAGAAATCCAACAGGTAAACCCCAGAGGGCCCGACAAACAGCCAAAGCATCAGGCCCCTACCATCTCATCAATAGATAAGGCTTTAAGTCGGAACCATCATAGAGTCTGAAGTCCGACCCACCGGCGTGCAATTAAAGAGGAAACTTAAGTTGCCAACCGTGATTGGGTTGACTACCAAGCATGCAGTCTGTTGCAATACATTAATGTTATAGCCAATCTTTTTATAATGGGAAATTATTTTAATGAACTGCGCTGAAAAATTATTAGAGCCAACAATCTTCTTCAACTTATACACCAAGTCACCATAGAAATCAGGTTCCGAAAGTCCTTGGCGCAAGAGAGATTTAAGTCCAACTTGGAATTTAGAAATCAAATCATAGTATCGTCTATAAAATTTTGAAAATGTTTTGCAAAGTTTATGATACCGATAGCCCTGTTTAAGAAGTTTCTGAGTTAACAATTTATTGCGAGTGTTGAAGTCAGTAACATAGCTAGATGCTCTAGCAAAACGAATGAGTTGAGAGATATAGACTCCATAGGATGTAGAACGAGGAACATCACCATCTTAAAATGGGAAATTGACAATTTCACAATCAAAGTCGTCACGTTTATCATAAATTTTGGTAGAAACAATATCATTAGAAATTGACAAATGCAAGTCTAAAAATGCGGCTTCGGTATCAGAGGCATTGGCTTTATTAAGTTGGAGCTCTGAAGGGTATATTTGACTAACCATATTTTCAAAATAAACATTATTAATATTTAAAATATCGTCCAAATATCTGAAAGTGGTGTTAAACGCATCAATAACATCAGCCTGCTTATCATCAGAAAGAGACATCATAAAGTCCCTTTCATAACAAAACAGGAATAAATCTGCAACCAGGGGAGCACAATTAGTGCCCATAGGAATCCCAACTACTTGTCTATAGAGCTTGGTGCCAAATCGAATAAAAATGTTGTCCAACAAAAAGGTCAGCGCATCACATACATTTTGACACGACCATGCATGATATTTTTTAGGTTTTTCTGAAGTAAAAAATGCATTTCTGTCACTACATGCAAGGTAAGGAGAGCCTTCTCTCTGGAAGGTTCTTTCAATAAGATCAATAAGTTTATCTTTAATTAAATTATGAGGTAAAGTAGTGTAAAGAGTAGAAAAATCATAAGTAGACAAACTGGTCGCATTGAAATCTCTAGCTTTAAGTTTATCTAAAATTTCACCTGAATTTTTAATGGACCAAAATAGGTTTTTACCGGATCTCTCATATACTTTTTCACAATATTTGATAACATGTTTTTTAACAGCTGTAAGACACGAGGTTAACAATTTAGAAAGTTCTGTTGTCGTACAAGAACTAGAATTTGCAATAAATCTTGCTTTATAGGGTTTTTTATGGAGTTTAGGTAACCAGTACAACGTAGGAACTTTGTCTTGATTTTCTTTAGCTTTGACACCAAAATGTAGGGCTGTATGACAACCATGCCCATCAACAATCACCCTTTCACTTAAAGAAGGCTGCAGTTTATAGGCATTCTTTCAATACCCAGGTATTGTCACTTCGAAAAGGTGTAGCGTCATAGTGTAAAATGGGTAGATAACTCGAGATTCGAGATCTATGAGGAAAAATAATGCAATCTTGCAAACCCATTGAAGAACTTATGTTATGTTGTGTGTTTATTTCCATAATGAAAAAATATTAACTATACTTTTTTGATCTTGCCTTAACCGATCTTCCAAAATTTAAAAGGGGTCAAGGTAAAACATCTGTAATTTTATTGGCTATTGAATTCTTAAAAACTATATTTAAAGAGGTTCTTACAAATAGTCCAGGGGCCAACTTAGCTTACCTTGCACTCTTGGACCAATTAACATGGGTACCATTTTTAATTAGGACCCCCTTAATGCAAAACAAAGTTGTCCAAAAATTAAACCTGTTTTGGCTATTAGAAAATGCATGGTTTCCATGGCAACCCATAACAGATTCAAGAATGGGGGTGTGCCTACTAAATTACTCATATCTCAGCTGCTACTTATCCTAGACTGCTTTACTTCATACCACATTAAAGCTTAGACATAGACCTTTTATTTATTTGTCGCATATGCAAATTATCTAATTTGCGTTTTCATAAATATTCATGAAAACATTAAAATATTGATTAAATAATGGGGGTGTACCTACAAAATCGATGATACTGCAGCTGCTACGTATCATATGCTACTAAAATTGGTACCAAAAAAAGCTTAGACACAAGCCTTCATTTCATGGTCAGATATACAGATCATCTTATTTGCATAATTTGAGCATTCATGAATCATAGGTTTTGATAAGCAAAGTTTTTGAGCATAAAAGTGTATATAATTTCTAACTTATCCGTTTAAACATATGTTTTGAGTGCACAATAGAATCGTCTTATTGAAACGGTTCTTTTGAGTACCCACAACATATGTTTTGGTTGAGAAAGAAGAAAATTACTTTTTGGTACGCACTCTTAACTGAAGTCCTGATGAGTATTAGAAAAAACGTTAAAAATAAGGAAGCATCATTAAAAACATAAACATGTTGATTTCACCCCCATTGTATCATTGTTGCATGTTGTTTTGTCATCAGTGATACAATTTGGCTAGTCCATTCATCCAGTGGTCCTATTTGAATATTGTCTTATTTGCAGATTCATGAATATATATAAAATCAAAAAAAAAGGAGGGAAAATCATATAAAATATATAAGCCTGGGGCGAGACTGTTGGTAATTAGACCTAACTTGCACCCTTAGGGCATTTTGTCATGCATGCCAAATGAGAAAAAAGGCTGTTATTAAAAATAAACCTGCTTGGGCTATGTGAAAATGCATAGTTTCCATGGCAACTCATAATGAGAATATCAAGATACCCATATCTAAGCAGTATCTCCTCCTTGAATACTTACTATACATGGTACCAAATTAAAGGTTAAACTTCATTCCCTAATTGGTCATATACGCAAGTGTTCCATTTGTATGTTCATAACTATTAAGGAAAACAATAGAAATGAGAGAAATTTGCAGAAAATTTAAGGGGTGTACCTACAAAATTACCTATATCTCAGCTACTTATTATCCTTTATAACTGAACTTGGTACAAAATTAATGCTACGAAATTACACCTTTAGTTAATAGTCCGTTGTGCAAGTTATCTTTTTTTTACATATTCATGAATATTAATGAAGACATTAGAAATAAGAGGGAAAAACCTGGAAAAATGAAAGGGGTATGCTAACAAAATTAGCTATATCTAAGCTGTGAGGTGTTCTATACTACCAATTTGGTACCAGGTCAATGCTAAGACATAACAAAATTATTTAATTCACTTTTAGTAGTATTAGATAATTAGCAACTGAGATCTTAAGTAGTGATATTATAAGTACACTCCCATTAATATGACTTCGAATAATTCCCTTTTCTTACGTTTTCATTAGCATACATGAATATTTAAATCAGATAATTAGCACATCAAATAACATAGAACATTACATTGACTTTGATTAGGTACAAAGTTTCGAAATTTATGATATATAGCTATTGAGATATCAGTAGTTTTGTAGGTACACCCTCATTAATGTTTTCCACGATTTTCTCTCATTCCTAATGTTTTCATTAATATTCATGAATATCATAATTAGATGATTTGCATATCATATCAACAGATAAAAGGTTTGTATCTCAGCATCTGTTTGGTACCAAGTTTGGTTCTCTAAGGCAATTACCATCTTAAATATGAGAAATTTTCTAGGTACACCCCTACTTTTTTCTCCATTTTTCTCTGATTTCTCATGTTTTTATTAATATTCATGGATATTAAAATAAGATAACTTGCATATAAGTCCCTTGGATAAATTGACTATGTCTTAGCATAAATTTGGCTCCAAGTTTAGTACTCTAGGGTAATTAGCAGCTAAGATAATAGAAATTTTGTAGGTGCCTCCCTTTATTTTTCTGCAAGTTTTGCTTTCATTTCTAATGGTTTCATTAACATGCATGCCGTTTTTAAATTAGATCATTTGCTTACCAAATGACAGAATAAAGGAATAATTGTCTAGGCTTTGATAAGGTACCATGTTTGGAAATTTGCAATAAGTGGTCATTGAGATAGGAGTTTGTTTTTTGTTTGATTTGATTCTTTACGTCCCATCAAAAATCTTTCAGTTATATAGGGACGGGTCTTCCTGGGTCGAACCAGTACTAAGCTAGGATAAATGTGTCTTGCTCAAGGACCACAATGCAGTGACGCCAGTGCGGCTCGAACCCCCGGCCCTTAGGTCTCGAGTCAAGCACTCTACCACTGAGCCACTGCGCTCCCATTGAGATAGGAGTAGTTTTGTAGAAACACACCATTTTTTTCTATGTTTTTTTCTTGTATTTCTAATATTTTCATAAATATTCATGGATATGATAATTATATAACTTGCATATTTTATCATTAGGTAAAATGGTTGTACCTTAGCATATATTTGGCACCAAGTTGGATACTCTAGGGCAATGTGCACCTGAGATAGAAGACATTTTGTAGGCACACCCCTTAACTGTCCTCCAATTTTCTTTAACTACTCATAATTTCGTGAATATTAATGAATATAAGAATTAGATCATTTGCATATCAAACCAGTGGATAAAAGTGCTATAACTAAGCATTGATTTGGTGCCAGGCTTAATACTCTAGATCAGTTAGTAAATAAGATATGAGTAATTTTATAGGTATACCCCCTTATTGTTCTGCAATTTTTCTCATTTCAGTTTTTTTTCATTAAAATTCATGATATTCAAATTATGTAATTTGCATATCAAACCATTTGGATAAGATCGCATTGCCTTTGCATTGATTTAGTACCAGGTTTGGCCTCCATGCGAGCTGAACATTTCTTGTACTTCAACAACAGCAGAATCTAGGGCGAGGACCAGTGGTACCAGTAAAATGCATTTAAGCCCCCCAGTGGCTTGGGCTGCTGTCCGTTCTAAGGTGGTGGTTCTGTTGTTGTTGACTTTTTGTTTATTGTTACTCTCATTGTGGGAGTCTGTAATTGTTCTATGTTTTGTTGTACGTTACTTTACTTCCATTCTAGTATTGCAATCATCTTGATGGGGAAGAGAGAGCTGGTTGCTTTGCTTAATTTGTCTTCCTAGTGTCTCGTGATGGTTGAGCGGCTCTTCCTCACGATGCCACGGGGTTGTCTGCGGTTTGTGATTGTTGTATTTCCTGATCATACTCACTTACTATTTTTGGTAGACTGATATATAGGTAATTTTGTACGTACAAACTTTAATTTTTCTACAAGTTTTCCTCATTACTAATGTGTTCATTAAATTCATCTATATGCGATTTATATACTTTGCAAATCGAGCATGCAGGTAAAAGTACTACAGTAATTTGGTACCAAGTTTTGTATCATAGAATGAGAGTTTAGTATTATATAATGAGTTGCTGGTGAGCTATGTGTAATTTTGTAGGTATACCAAATTCGTTAGGATTGCCTTATTGATTACCATGGAAACCATGTGTTTCAACATAACGAGTTTCTTTTTGTTGGTCCAATTGAACAATTGACACCCATTAGAAATTTTCCTAGGTGTGCAAGGTAGGTCTACCTACCCCCCTACCCCCGTTGCAAAAGGGCTTGTCATATTGTATCATCGACTGTGTAACTAAATGCATCGCTCAATGCTTTTTTATGTTTTTTTTTTCCACAATTGTTTTAACGTTTCATTAATATTCATGAATATGCAAATTAAACATAAAATGATCATTTGCATATCTGATCATGCGATAAACTTTACTTTGGTTTCAAGTTAAGTAAGTGTTGAGATATGAATGAGTTTGCAGGTACAGTTCCATTCTTGGAAATCACATTAGAGTTTGACATGAAAACTATGCATTTTACATAGCCCAAACAGGTTTATTTTTAGAACAACTTGTTTTCGCATTTAGGCTGTCACGATAAACAATTTGGTACCCATGAAAAACTTGTCCTGCGATGCAAGGTAAGTCAAATAATTTCCCAGACTAACTATGTGGAAATATATACTAGGGAACTTTGAAAACGCATCACCATATTTTTGTACAACCAAGATTTGGTATGAATCAGTCGTTAATGTGACTGCACGATCACGCGACGCTGCTGATGACGTCACATGGGTACATACAGCATCCAGCATTTTTTCACGGCACAGTCAGTTGAAGCTTTTTGATTATTTTTAAGTGTAAAACTGTGGCGTGTATAATAGAATACCACTAAAAGTGTTTATAGACATTTTCTCATTAAACGTAATTGATAACTTCAATATTTCGTAAATAAACGTCAAATTTGAACATCAATTTACAGCTCCTTTTAGAAATATCTCCGTAAGTTACATTTATGCACGCTTTCATTACTGATATTGCCTACATACACTGATAATCATGTGGTAAAGACATTTTGGTGTAAATCATGGCAGGAGATATGCTGCCACGTGATCGAGAACGTCTTAAAAATTTACGTTAACGTCACTTGCACAATACAAAATACACGTGAAACAAGCGTAATTTATTCATAATCAGTCATTTTTGTATACCCTTAGCCTTTTCCAACAAAACCGAACGTAAGCAAATCGAAACTTTAAAAGGCCCAAGATGTTGAATTTCATTACTAGATTATAGTAATCAGGGTGGGTGGGGTATGCCGGTATCTTTAAAGGGGTGTAAATTTGAGCATACCGAACTGTGAGTTCATTTAGAATCGTTCAATTAAGGATTGAAATGCAGATTTTAGCTTGCAACATTAGGCTTTTTAATGTCTGTGAAGCCCGAAGGGCATCTCGGAGACATTAAAACGCTAATGTTTTGCATCATCCAGTGCAAGCTAAAAATCTGAATTTCAATCCTTATATTTACATTTTATATTATAAATCAAACATACTTAATTACCTTCCACCCAAATTCGCTGGTAATCCTTGAAAAATGAAATATTTTAGTTGTAACGAAGGTGTTGGAACAGCCAGCCAATGAAAGTCCTGTACATAACGTCGTAGCGATACGTGAATGACGTCACGCAAATGTTGATAAACAAAGAAAGCTATTGGTTGACGTTGACGTTACTCCACCTAGAGGCGTGACATAGACCACGTGACTGCTCAATGTTTTGCATCGAGAAATGCAAGCAGCTAGGAATTACGGTTTCATCTAAGGCAGCTACATTGCGAGTGTAAATATTGGTGAATGTGCAATCGTAAAAGAAACCCAGGACGCAATCTGTTGAATCAGAAATCAAAACTAACGCGTGTTCACTCTGTATGGGCGGTTCGCTATATGTCATTGTTGTATTTCTACGAGAATTCACTCCTCATATGCTGTATACTCCAATCACATTCTGCACTAAGCAAATACAGGAAAGCTGCTATGACATTCGTTTTCGGGTGTTCAGTGTTTTACTGAATTGGCGCTACGTTATGTAACCAACGGTTAAGTTACGTTAGTCTTCCATCGTATCTTGTAGTCAGAAACGCCCAAACGATAATCGTAGATGCTCATGAGAGTTTCAAAAGCACGCACCATTTCTGTTACTTTAAACATTTAATACTTGGCGTTATTATGCAGGATGGTTGACATCGCCAAAGTTTGTCTTTTATGAAAACACGTCAAATATTGCGGATTTCCCGCTAAGGTGTCGGTATCTTTAGAGCGTCATAACCTTCTGCGTATAAATAGTAGGAATCAACTGTTTATATATTTGCAAAGCAAAGACATTTATGGGTTTGATTATGAAAAAATATTTAATAGAATACAGAATATCCAGCTAGGAAATTAATGTGAAAAAGTATATTTAAACGATTTTGGAGGATTGAATTACATATCGTGACGTCATTAACGTCAAAATGATCTCAATGATTTTTTTAAATTATGAGTCTCCTTAAAATTGATTTAACTTTCAAAAAATATCAACATTTGGGGTTCAATAAAAATGAAAACGTGTCGATTTTATCTTTTATATGACTATCTGGCAACTTTCTGACATGCATGGTATAGAGTTATCTGCCCATTTTACACTATGGCGCTACACTTTTTCGAAGTGTCAACAGGCGGATATTGAAAGTAGTGATGATAAGCTTTAATTTGAGACCGTTTTCATCCTTTCTAACGATGGGTGTATTTTTCTCCTTATTTAGGGCCTATTTGAATTTCATACACCACACAGCATACTAAAGATAAACGTTTATCAGGCATGCTAACGTATAACGTTGGTCACCCTTGTCGCCTGCGCTTCAGTTGGTTGCACTTGTAAAGCGTACATAGGCTATTCAACCTGATTTTCTTAAGGTCAAGGTACAGAATGGGGGACAGTTTTTGGGTTGCTAAAATTTCAAATATTTTTTGGGTGCTTGAAATTCCTGAAATTTGTTTGGGATTAACGGTAGATGCTGGGCCCAAGCCTACGTATGAAGAAAAAATGAGAGTACCCCCTCCTTGGCTTAACTCTGTGCCTATTTTATTCTTGCAGATATTCCTGCTTTTCCGAACGATCTTGCTTCCTGTCTTTGTAGCAGTATTGAAATTGAAGAATTTACTAAAGCTTGTAAGAATATTGGTGTGCGGTATATTGGATTATGTTGTGGTAACGCTTCCAACAAACTACGAATTGTAGCAGAAACGTACGGACGAACACCACCTGCCAGTAAATTTTCTCCAGATATTTCTCAAAATAGTTATTATCTTAATCTTAAGGATTCTTACACACAAAGCATAGCACAAAGCTAGACACTATAGGCAGATGTATCAAACTCGCATCTGATGAATCAAATATAAGACGTTGCAAAGAAATAAATGGTGTCTTGGACAATCTGACACATTAGATGATGCCTGATAAATAAAGTGAATTTATGAGTTGCAAGCCTCCAGATAAGAATGTATAATGATATACTAGCCAAAAGTTCTGACCGGCCACCTGCATTATATCAATTTTCTTCCTAACGTAAAATGACATGACTACTCTTTTTAGATCTCGAAATAGCCAGACGTATCATGTACTGTAGACAGTAAACATATTGACAAAATGTTCAACAGTACATGCAGGATGCCAATTTGAATAGTGGTACCCCCATTTTCAAAATTCTCATTTTGGCACAATTTGTGAGTCATGACTTTTTGAAATAACCCCCTTGCACACGCAAATTTCTTTTCATTTCAAAAGCCTAACTCATACTGAACACTAAAGTGCTGAAATGAACACTTCATCTGCATTAGACTCGTTGTTATTGGCCAAATTGTTAAAAATTACCCCACCATCCAATGCATATTCTTGTGAATTTCAAAATTGAGGGTACGTGTATTCGGCGAAGCCTCCCGGATACAATTTAATGAATTTGCTTAGCCGTTTTCTGGTAATGTTTACTGACAGGCTAGCCTATTTGGTAGTGCAAATGAAATCGATATACTGCTTACAGCTTTTCAGAAAATCGGTAAAAATACACGTGGCCGGTTAGAACTTTTGACAAGTATATATGTTTTCCTTATTTCACTGCAAAAACATATGTTGTGTGATCTCATAAGAACCATCTTAATAAGATGGTTCGTTTGAGCATCCACCCATAAATGTGTTTGTATTAATAGGTAAGGAAATACTCACAATTTAACACTCAAAAAGTATCTTTCTCTGGACTTATTGATGTTGCAATATTTCAGTTGATCTCCGATAGGAACAAATGCGCTGTTGTGCTATACAGGTTTTGTTTATCACAAGAATAGCCAGTATCCATTAATGAAACATAAAGTATAATAAGGTTATTGTTGAATTTAGAATATATAAATATTACAATAAATACAAAAGCTATATCTTGTTTTTCCATAATTTATATATAGCTGAAGAACGAAGGGCCGCTGATCGGATATGCCATCATTGTCTTCCATTGTCATATTGAGCAGGGCCCGATGACCCATTACAGTTTAGTACTACCTTTGTAAAGTATTGAATTTCAGGATACGACATATACTGTGATGTCGGTTCAAAGATGCATATTACTGTTCATTCACCATATCTTGGCTCAAAGAAACCGTTGGGTGGATTTTACCATTACATCAATATATGTAGCTTCTTCTTAATGTTCTTTGATAAATATGGTATTAAGCTATATATACGTGATGAATTTTCCTATCAATCTGTGTGGTGTAGAGGATAGCGTAGAGACCTATCAAGCATATTTGATTTCATGTTTTCCTGATCATACTCACTTACTATTTTTGGTGTTCGAGTCATATTGCATTTTTTTTTTTTCATTTTGTCATTCATATCCGTCGATCTCTCTTATGATTTTCATGCTCAATTATTCTTTCACTCACAATGTTTTTCGCTGTGCATACTTCTCTTGGCTGTAGAAATGTCTGATATGCAGACTTTTTGATCGCAAGCCAGACGAATTGCTGCCAGGGACCCTAATTAGGATCCGTGTTACTGCACATATTATTTTTAAAAGTAAGCATAGAAGATGTCATGAATGATGCACTTTTTGCACCATTATCAAATTAAAGTGGGGGAGCCAGCAAGCTGACTGGCATGTCGCGCATCAAGGCTGATTCGGAGAAGGGGGACCTTGGGCCTTGGAAGCCATGAAGCAACAGGATGGAGCTTAGCGACTTTGACAAGTGTGAATATGTATAAATTGTAAAATCACACACAGCAAACAAGACAACAAACTATATATATTCAAAAAAAATTAATTTTGGGTTTTGAACCACTATCTCTTATTACTCTTCAAAAAGATATAACCAACGTGTATGTGCGCCCCACCGACTGAGCTACGAAGACGTTTAAAATTTCAATGTGATATAAACTACTTTGTCATAATTATACCGTTGATATGCATCACACTCCTTGTTCCCTTATTTTCAATAGTTCAGTCCACCGTTAACGGTATCACTGAGCCAAGATATCGTGAATGAACAGTAATAGGACTATACTAGTTTTTATTAAAACAGGTAAATAACGGTAAATGTATTACTACAGTCAGAGGCAGTTAATTATATTATAATATTATACCTCTATAAAACACCCAATACCTGGATTAGTTCATACTTTTTGTTTACAACGATTCTCATCTATCTTTGAACCGATAAAATCGTTTCAAACTTCTTAAAATCAATATTGTCTAATGCATTCTGTAGATCACAATAATATCTTTGACCTTAAAAAGGGAGTTGGGTAGGGTCCACGACAGTTGGTCGAAAGACACCTCGTCGACTACGACATTTCGTCTAATAAGACAACTGGTCGAATGTAACATTTGGTCGAAATGGAAGTTGGTCTAAAATCATGATTCGTCGATATTTGTCTTATATTTGTCTAAAACTGGTCGAAATTATCAAACATTTATCAAGAAATAACTTTATTTTGATAATGGCTGTACTCAATTTTCATAAATTGGGTAAGGCCTAATATCTTATCCTCTTATTCTGGCTATAGACTGTTTCACTTCAATTTGAGGTATGTCAGAGCCATGCATATTGTAGTCCGTTTGCTTCAATACACGATCATCCGACGATGCTATAATGCGGCCCTACATTTCCTATGGTCACACTTCCAATAAAATTTCTTGTGTTTGGATCCAGTCTGCCTTTACCGTTAGAAAGATATAACAAAATAGATAAGTAATTATATAGATGGGACATTTGATAGATCGACGAATAATACAACGACCAATATCTAAACAATAATTGTGAAAAATAATAAGCACTTGACCGCATGCTATGCTTCTTTGAACATGCACGCACTCCTTTCTTGAAATGGATTGCGCATTTGCCAATGACAATTATTAGACAATATTAATATCATTTTAGATTTTTGTTAAATCACTTCTCAAACGAAGTACGCGTTTATCATACGTGCTTAAAAGAACCGTCTCATTGAGACAGCCAAAACAAATGCTACAATATTTTACCATTAGTCTCATTTTGCTTTTGTTTTTAACTTTTTATGCCAAGTAATTTGAATAAAACTTTTCCGATATTTTTCGTTGTAATTTCGATCTTTTTACGATCATTTTTCGATGATTTTGTTATAAGAAAACTCTTTCTATGTATGTATTATGATGGTAATTTTTGGTACTTTGGAATATAAATAAATAATAAAATAAATAACAATTTATTTATTTTATTTATTTATTTATTTCTCTAAATCAATAAAAAAATCAATTTGAATGTTCAAGTGTAATACAGTCGTGTTGGGTATCAAATTAATTGTCGTTTTAAGCAGATGCTGAATTTGGAAATGCTAGTTTGACTAGGAAATATCCAATTTAAAAATGAAGAATTTAAGTTATTTTGCATTTTTAGACCAAAATATGTCTCCTTAATTACTGAGTCGAACCCAAGCTTCTCGCAGGTGTTGACATCAATTAAGGTGATCATATTTTAGCGTCTTACATTTGACGAACAATAGCGCTGTTCACACATGATTCAGTTGTGCAAACATGCTCACGAGAGTTGAGATCACAACGTCTGTTAACCACGTCCGTTTGGCGGCGGCGCTATTGTCCGTCAAAGAAATTTGCTTAATGAGATGTTAATCTAAATGTTTTAGGACCGCCTTATGGCTCTGCCAAGGTGATTGGCGAATGCTGTAAATTTAGAATGTGGGCGTGTCTGTTTTTTTTTAGAATTTTAGTAATTTTGATTTATGAAAATCAGTTAGGATCTACCAACTAAACGATTAAGACGTGATAATTTAAGATAGTTTGGATCTACCAACTCAGCGGTTAAGATATAATACTGTTTGAATTTACCAACCGAAAATTTATGACATTTATTCTATTTTGGTAATTTACCAATTTTGAAGTTAGAGATACAATATTTAGGATTAGAAACTTACGCTTGGAATGTTCCAGCATATCCATATGGTTTAAATATACTTTTTGAATTATACGATAGTTAGAAGAACTTATTGTTATATTTCGATATACCAGTAACTATTATTTTTTGAACGGTTTTAATACATTAAGTTTTGAGCAACGTTAATAGAAGAAAATTGGAACTTGATATCTGTCTCCAGTGTTGTTATTTTATAAAGTATATTGTGAGCCAGGACATACCGCTCACCACACCTCTCACAGCTCGTCATTCGCTAAGTTCCCCAGAACATTCAAAGTGACTGATTTTTTCCACCTTTAAATATGGTCTCAACGATGTTTTGGCTTTTCTATGTTTTGTCGATCTATGTAGTAGCTAAGCAACGAAGTAGACAAAGTGTCGCATTCGACGAATCGTTGTGTACCGAGTTGGGTGATACCTGATGTCATAGGACAGACATGGTTTATTGCGTAACACAATGTCGTGTGTTTGCAAAGAACCGACGTGGTTCATTGTGAAGCACAATGCCCTTTGTCTGCATAGGACCCACTTCGTTTATTGCAAAGTACAATATCAACTTAAACTGTAGCATGACAATGTCGAGCTATTGGACCTTATCACCTTAGCGTTATAAAAGATCCCATGTATCATTGATGTTCATACTCATATGGAATAGGGTATTTGTTGCCCACTTATGATCTGACTTTTTCTGGCGATGCAACTCTGAAGTAAACAACAGGGCTAAAATTATAATGCCTCCTTAAAGTTTAGTACTATCTTATTTAAGCATTAATATTGCAACGTAATATTTTAAATTCTTAATAAATAACCAAGATCGGTGCAGTACGCATGGTTAGAGATGTCATTGAGATCTAGAGAATACATGAAACAATTTTGATTTTAAGAAGTTATGAAGTTAATGTTATTTGTTCGTCAATACTTAACCAAGGTACATGTAACTCTTAACCTTTATGAGGTATTGTAAATGTAGTTTTGGGTCCCGATATGCAATGGTATTGAACAGATGAAGAAGTATGAATTGCCCTGATGCCCATTTTGAAACATATTACATTTTAGTAACTATGCGTTACTCCTAGCTGAGCAAAGACTATTTATATGGTTACACAATGAGGGCATGTATTTAATACTTATCACATGTATGTTGGTATCAAAGGCTCAAATGGGTTTGTACATCCGCACAGTCACACCAGAGCCTTCGACAAGAGGATAAGTTACTATGATAAAATGGTTTAAGCCAAAACTAAGGCTTCTAATTTCACTAGATAACTGTGCATGCATAGTCAAAAAAAATACGTTAAATATATGCGAGTCACGACAAAGACAGTAGGACCAAGAAACGCTATAACTGCAGACCAGCCTGGCTTCGAGGTTATAAAACTTTTTCTATGCTCAACTCAGCTGGGCACGAAATTTATCCTGCTCATAAATGTTAAAATGCCAACAATTGTTGGCATTTTAATATATAATTGCATAATAAATAAACATATGAGAAGCTTAAAGCAAGAAACTTCTCAATTTGCCAATATTTTAGATTTTATGAGCAATTTAAATTTCGTGTTCAGTTGAGTTGAGCATGACATTTTTTTATAACTGCGGGGCCTGAGGCGCTACGAGAAAGGGACATAGCAAAGCAACACAAACACAATGAAAGGAAGGAAACAAGTTCCCTCTCTTCCCCAATGAAATGATTGCAAAACTAGAAAGGACACTGAATACTACATTACAAAAAAGGACCCCCTACGCACAATGGAAGCAACAGTTAACACTACACCAACAACAAAACCACCGCCCTAGAATGGACAGCAAAGAAGGCTACTGGGAGTTTTGGGGGGCTTAATATACTCATGCTAATAAAAAGAAGGCCACCTTGAGCTTAGTATAATGTTTGCTTAAGTTGCATAGTAGTTCTTGTGCCACTTTCCAACCAACGCTATGTGGACAAAGTCCTTCACCCGCCAGTCCTGCGAATCTATCTGACTGTTGAAAAACAATTTTCTCTCCCCGCAAGTCAATGCTACCATACTTGCAATATGGCAAGGAACTGTTTGCAAGCTGGTCATGTTATACCATCTTGACTGACCTTCAGGATCCCTATCGATCTCCGATCGACCACCCCAGGGATATTCTAGACCAGCGGTACATGGTCCTATCGCTTACCACCTGCCACATTTCCCGAATCCAAACAGGAGCTGGTTGAGCAATGACAACGCACTCCACAAGGGGTAGGGTAAAGCCCCAGGCTTCTTTAAAGCATGCACTAAAGGGTCATAGAATGCTTCAATAATGTCTGCGGTCATACAAATTATGACTTACAATATAAAAAAATTGTAATCATAACATGTTCATGTCTGTATTTATTTGTAACAAAGCCCGTGCATTTGGGTGGCCTTCTTTTGATTAACATGAATATATTTTTACCGAATGTTCGCCCTGGATTCCGCTGTTGGTATACATTTTTATTGTTCAGCTTGCAAGGAGGTTTACTAGCTTATGCAATGTATCACCAAGAGAAACCCATCCAGTCAAATTAACTAACGAAGAAAGAGCTGGTTGCTTTGCTTAGTTTGTCTTCCTGGTGTCTCGTGATGGTTGTGTGGCTCTTCCTCGTGGTGCCATGGGTTTGTCTGCGGTTTGTAAATGTGGTACTCCCTGATCATACTCACTTACTTATTGGTTTGCATGGCGTGACATGGAAAGCCTTGTGCCAAGGAATGAACATTTTGCCTATAATTTGGTTGAGCACGACTGTGGCACAGTGACTACTTTAAAGCATTCTAAAATTTGCAAGTTGACGTTGGTTTGTATAGACAGTTCCAGTGTAAAAATGACATTTATAGCGCCAATATCAGTTTGATATTTGAAAATATGTGATATAATAGCTGTAAGTTAAAATGTGTCTCACATGAAGAACTTAACTTATTTTGCAATAATATTATTTAAATAAAACATAACAATTAAGAATTAATCACATTTTATTTGAAAACAAACATGGAAAATTTAGCATATTCATTTAATCACTGCAGTTATATATGATGGCAAACAGAAATATGGAATATTTTGATACTGATGCAATACCAGATGATTTACAGTTCTGTTGACATGGTTGAAATAATGACAAGGAGGATGTATAGAATGATTAAAACATCTTTTATTGCATTACCAAATATCAAGAATCTGTGTATCTGCTTAAAATTAGGAACACAGTTAAAAGTGTTTATTGTATGGTTTGTACATCTGTAGAGGAAGATAATCCACGAGCTTTCGCTAGTGCCCACGAGCTTTAGCGAGTGGATTATCGCCCTGTACAGAGGCACAACCATACAATAACTTGCTTATTGCACTAACAGGCATTTGCACTTTGTAAATTGCGAGATATTTGACTTTGAACAGTGGAACAATGGAAGGCGCAATAAAGTGTTTTAGTATTGATAATGACACCATCACGCCTACCAAACGCTCGAATGCTCAACATCTGGTGGAATATTAAAAACAATTTTCCCAGGAAGAGAATCAAAAATCGGCGAATGTCATGCAACAGACTATGCATTCCTACGATTGTGGTATAAATTTGAGGTCTGAAAGTTCCTCGTTTTGTCATTTTTACATTTTGCAAATCGGTGTACCAGAATTCGACAGGAACGTGTTTATCGCGCGAAAAGTAAATATGACCTAATGAGAATACTTTCTGAGCTCGTATTTATACCACAAACGCAGGAATCCATAGGCTGTTGCATGGCATTCCCTTATTTTTTATTTTCTTCATAGAGCAGTTGTTTTTAATATTCAACCAGATGTTGAGCATTCGAGCGTTTGGTAGGCGTGACCATTGACTTATCGTTATCAATCAACATATATCTTTCAGTATACTGATATTATGTTAAAATCAAGAATCATACTTAATTTTACAGTATATTGCACACATGTTAGGTGTTCGATAATAAACAAATTGCGTTTAGCTCAATTACATAGATGCTGAATTTTATTGAGTCAAAACGATGTAATGGCTGGTAGAGATAAAACTTACAGAATCTGATAAAAGCTGCATTGTTAAACAATGTAGAATTAGAGCTAACACGGTAAACAAGAGTTTTAATTATTAGGATAGGATAGTCAATGAGTCATATTAAGATACAGGAAAAGTAATTGCCATTTCTTTCGGCATACCGAACATTAGAACCTTATTTTGTTTTGTTGTACGTTACTTTATGTCCCTTTTAGTTTTGCAATAATCTTGATGGGGAAGAGAGAGCTGGTTGCTTTGCTTAGTTTGTCTTCCTGGTGTCTCGTGATTGCTGTGTTGCTCTTCCTCGCGGTGCCACGGGTTTGTCTGCAGTTTGTGATTGTGGTACTTCCTGGTCATACTCACTTACCTTTTTAGTCAGGCATACACAATACAGTTCAGTAGTATAGTGTTTGGAAGAAAACAAATTCCCCGGACCAATGTGTGATGCGGTACATCTATCAGTTTCTTGATTATGTCCATATATCTGTGCATGTTTGACCAAAATCCATTAACACTTCCAGCAAGATTGGTTAGAAAAGTCATTTTCCTACATTGATTTACCTTCTGTGACCGTTATATGTGGGTTAAGTCCATACAATCTGAACAGGCCTTTTGCATCTGCTAGATATACATGTGTGCAAGTTTGGTTAAACGCCATACATCCATTCAGAACATATAATGCATTTCTTATATAACATCAGACCTATGGCGACCTAATATATATATATATATATATATATATATATATATATATATATATATATATATATTATATATATATATATATATATATATATATATATATATATATATATATATATATGTTTAAATGATCTGATTTTTTGTCAAAATAAAAACTCTACTGGGTTAATTGTCCATGTTGTACAGTATTCGATCGCGACACAAAAGAAACTGTCTATACCTATGTCCAAGTCATTATTGTTTAACTTCATGGTACTATTTTTCGTTTTAGAAGTAATGATTTCTTTCAGATAGTAATATGTTTTTTATATTTTGAGGTGTAATACTCTGAAGCTGGCGACTTGTCGCCAAATATATAATGTTTAGACATATTTGGGGCATATCTGCTCGCTGGTGGATTTTTGTCGTAGACTTCTGCAACGATTCGTGTGAAAATTGAACAGTTGCCACAGCAGAGACCAACATACTCTATACCAATCTCTTTGCATGCTTCAGCGAATTCAGTGATTTCTATTCTACTACATAGACATGCTGTCAGGTTAAGTGGAAATGCTTTTACATCTGGAATGAAATAAATCAACAATTAAGTCAGTTCATCAGATCTTTGTATTTTTATCATATGCGCAAAACAATTCTGCAAACATACTCGCTAATCTACAATGTTTGTAATAGAGCGAGAGGCCTAGATGTTTGCCTGAGCCTCATCTACGCCACTAAATTATGTGCATGACATGAGGAGGCCCGGTGGGACTGGGAAAAATATGTTGACTTTTTGGAGACAGATCTGTTTGGTTATACAAAAAGAACCATCTTCTACCTATAAAGATAGATATTTAAGGACACTCATATTGCAAAAAGGGATATTGTAGCAAAATTATGGAACCGTTTGGAAGTACCACAATACTCCATTGGTATAGAATTCGTATTTCATATTTGTTTTTAAGCATGACGTGCGCATTATTGTGCTGTAGTGGTCAACTGTTTTTGAAGTTTTAAAATAAAATGTGTTTGAATGGGCGTTGGCATATATGATACATATTATGTGTTCTAAAATACAAATATGTTCTATATTAGATGTCTATTTCTAATTTCATTATGAGAGATGAGTTTCCTTATTTAGAAGTTCATGAAATGATGGACGCCATGGATTCAGTTCATCGTTATTATGTCTTTTTTGACTCTGTGTTACTAGTAATGATAATTGAGCAGTGACATGTGATTTCCAACAATGTGGCATTTTGACAAGTGTAGACATAGACACGCCTGTGCATCATCATTTTAAGCTTAGAAATTCCAAATAAATTTCGGTCAGTAGCTTAACAGTCATCGAATATCTAAACGACTAGCAAAGGCTCTGATCAGTCTGCGCGTATGCGCAGGCTGGTCTGAGCCTTTGCTGGTCGCACATTCCACATTGTTGGAAATCTCATGTCACGGCTCAATTATAACTTTTATAGACATATTTACCTGTACCAGGAACCTTCAAATTAAAGAATGTTGGCACCTCTTCTGAAGTTCTGTAAGTAACTGGAAGAGCAGCAACTGGTCCCTAGGTTTAAAAAAGATCTTATATTTAAAGATTGAAATCCATATTTTTAGCCTGCACTGGATTGTGCTAAAACATTAGGCTTTCTAATATCTGTAAAGCTCAAATGGGCTACGCAGAGACATTAAAAAGCTAATGTTTTGCATCATCCAGTGCAAGCTAAAATTCATATATTTACTTTTTATACTACCAATCAAAGATGCCCTACACTCTTACACACAGCCCCTCTTGTAACCCTTTTATAATGATTGATTATATTTGAAAGGGGTGTTGGAACAGCCAGTCAGCGAAACTCTTGTACACAACATCATAACTATACGCTAATTACGTCATGGTGGTATGATAATTACGTCACAGAAACACGATAAGCAGCCAGTCAATGGCTGGCGTTAACGCTAGTCCGCCCAAGGCGCGTGTCAGATCATGTGATTGTTCAATGGTTTGCATCGAAAAATGCAAACATCTGGCATGTTAGGTTTCATCTAAGCCAACTACGATGGAAAAGTAAATATTTACTTTTGTTCAGCAGCATTTTAGAATTTTGAAGGATACAGTTCATGAGATACTGGTATTTTCAATATGTGAATTTTTATTCTAAACATTTACATGTTTTTGCAGACATCTGGTGGACAACAAGAAGCCTGATGTTTGGCCAAACCCTTTAACTACATCCAAACTTTGAATGTGAGAATAGCAAATATGTTAGTCAGACGGCTTGTCTGATCCTTCTCTGCTTACCTCATTGAGATGTTTTTGGAGTTTCCACAACATATGTGTTGGTTGAAAATTAAGGCCTCCAGATAAGAGCTCGTATTGGAAAATCATTTTCTTTATTTCTCATCCAAAACATTTGTTGTGGGTACTCAAAAGACCCGTTTCAATGAGACAGTTCTTTTGAGCACCCAAAACACACGCTTAAATTAATGGCTAAGAAAGTAATTAAAATTTTACGCAAATAAACTTTCCTTATCTGGACCTATTAATTACTTACTTGTTCAATTACTTACTCTTATTCTGAGGTATGTTAAATTGCAACATAAGCATTAATCATACCCAACTTAATTTGTACTATAGGAACAAAACAGGAAAAGAGTTTCAGGGATGCTCAAAGGAAATAAAATGCCTCCAATTTAGATATTGGATATGTTTCACTTTTCGAAATCTAAATCTTCATTGATTTTTACTGATGCCATGAATGTGTAGTAATTACCAAACGTGTTTGTTGTTTGTTCACGTTTTAAACTGCAATGTTATGTATCTGTTATGTTATAGTAGTAATATTATGCCCATAAAGAGAGAAATCAGACCTCAAGGTCATAAAACTTGAGTTCATTCTCAGACTCAAAATAAAGTACAATGATTGGCTGCTTGCGGACACGTGTCCGCAAACAGCCATTCAGTGTGCTTTATTTTGACTGTACTCAAGTTTTATAACCTCGCGGCCAGGTTGGTTTACTGAGTTGTTGTCCTTGCTAAATGTTCTTCAATGGCAATTATATCTGCTGAGAAACAGGTTGTTTTGTTTATACGTTAGCACACTGTGTATCTAGTAATGTAAAAGGTATACCCATGTTTACATGTAGGTGGTATAAGACAGTCCCTCTGTGAAATTTGCAAACAGATTGAATGAGACGCTCCATTAAGTTAATATATAGTATTTATTTAATAGCGTTTTTTTATAAATACTGATTTCACTTATTTACAAAATCTAAATAATTACATCTATGTTGGATATATGTAGGCTGAAAGAAAGAAACAAGTTCATTTCATTTCATTGAAATTCATTTAAAATATAATGTTTAAACATATTCCGTCCTGACTATCATATTACAGATAAACAATAAGTTGACATTTTAAATTACCTTTTTGTTTTTACTTCTTTACAAAAATCTGCAAATGGTATAAAACAACATCACCTTGCAAACTTTCTTTATTTCCTTGAGTAGAGGTATCATAGTGGCTGGTCCTCTTCCACAGTTCAGGCCAACAACATCAGCACCATCCTCTTCCAGTCGTCTACAAGCTTCTACGATAGGAATACCGTCACACAACACTGCATTCGGTGGTACAGTATATGTGATCACAGCGGGCAAACCTGCATTCACAACAGTAATTTTTGAAAACTATTTCATCTACTTTGAATACATTCACATAACCTGGAATGCAGATCTGGGACCGGCTGACATTTTTATTATGAGTTTTGAAAACAAAGGGTTATCATTTTCTTTGATTAATAGCAATTACTGTTTCAAATATTTTGTATCATCCAATATCATTGAGCAAGAACTTTCATGGCACCATAAATATTCTGCTGATAGCGCAAGCATAAACAAATTACTCCATAAAATTAACTGCGAACTATGCATAACAAACATGAAAGTTTTTGTTGAGTCAAGTTTGCTTAATTTGAAATGCTTCTAGATTCAATAAAAAAGTAGACAAATATATGATAGTGACAAAAAAGTAGACAAATATATGATATGACAAATATTGGTGGTATATAGAAAATGGTGGCAGGTTTGCAGGTTAAGTAAGATTATCTAGAGTATTTATGTGATTGTGTTTGTCAAAATGACTAACTTCTGAAAACATCACAAATTTCTGTATTAAGCATCAAGACCTATGCACTGTATACCTATACTGTATATGGTACTTGTCGAAATTGAACGTAGATCCTTGTAGAGAATGAGTTGGCAATAGCACAGAAAATTCTGAATTAAATTACTCACCATTTCCATATTTCTTGATACTTTCAAGCGCTATTTTAGCTTCACCATAATGACCAAAAGTTTCACCAACAATAAAATCAGCTCCACATTGCACCGCCAACTCAATCTGCTCCTGTAAATATTCATGATCGTGCACACTTTGTTATTTACATCTATCTATCTATCTATCTATCTATCTATCTATCTATCTATCTATCTATCTATCTATCTATCTATCTATCTATCTGTCTGTCTGTCTGTCTGTCTGTCCGTCCGTCCGTCCGTCCGTCCGTTCGTCTGTCTGTCTTAATGTATTATTATCATATAACATAAACTGTTGTACGCAATTACTGTTCCCCAGCATTATGACTGAACACAGCAAATGTTTCTTATAGCTTGTCTACTATACTCAGAAAAATAATTGAAGGATATTTAGATTCAGTTCCATCTCTAACATTTAATACAATAAAAACTAAACTAATTATGCATGCATTTCGTACTTCCAGATATATGCAATCAAAATGAATGTTTGCTTTAAGTCACGCTTCAATGATTAAAGTACAGTATATGTCCAAATGGCGCAACCCTCTATACTAAAAAGTCACAAGCATTCAAAAATGATTGAAACCCATTTTTATCAATTGTATTCCATAATGGCTGGCTCCAAAATCATTGCTGGCTCTCAGCCAAATCTATGACACCTAATTTTGTATTTTTTGCAAGTGTCTTACTTCCAATTTGTTGTCATATTGTCTGGGGTATGCCATATCTGTGCATTTTTGTTGAAAAAGTTGTCACGTTATTAGGTGCAATTACAGATAAATGGGTATGATCACTTGTCTGTGGTCAGATTTATATCATAAGTAATGATCAGGTAAAGGTTGCAGCAAAATATATAAACGCTATTTTTTTGCTTGTGAACTTTGGGTAAAGAGGGTTGATACATTTGAAGTGATACTGTATCGTAACCAATGACCCGTAAATTTTATTTTGCATTCTGCTTAATTGTATATTCGTAGTTCTATTAGATACCAAAATTCCTTGCATTGAAATTATTTTCTAAACTATTATATTGTCAAAAACAACTTTAATATCCTTCAATTGTTTTTCTGAGTATATTACAGTGGTAAAATTATCAGTGAAGTATACAGAAAACGTGGGTAATCAGACAATGAAGGTTCAGATTAGCCCATACAACTGGGAAGTTCATCAGCTGATCTAGACAATTTCACTCCATCAAACATCATATGGCCAGGATAGGTTATGTCATCATAACAAGTTACAGACTAACTTATGGCGCCTTTACAAAATATCACAAGAACCACATTTCTCGCACACCAAATCAGGGTTTCACTTACTATTTTTCTATTGTTTTTACCTATGCGAAGTAATTATATCTCACATACCTATACCAGCCCGTGGGAAAGAAACAAAACGAACAGCCGCACGTCGGCCGTATGTTGGCCGCATGTCAATCCATAATGTCATTGTAATGTTAAAATGACGTCACCATGTCTCATCTCAGCGAATTTGGGATTTTCTGGAAGCCTTTTTATGTTCTTTCAATACAAAATGCGATACATAGTGGCGAGCAAGAAAAATAACACATTATTCGTGTTAGGGTGGGATAGAAAAATCTGTACCTCGTGATCACCGGTTGTCATCACTCAGCAAGCCTCGTGAAGCCAATCAGTGATCCTTGGGGCCAATTATTTATCCCACCCTCACACTCATGATAGATTCTTATAGTAAACGAGCATTTAAATATACTGTAAACCACTAATATTTGTGATGTCAAAGTTTGGCGATTTTATAAGACTGATATATTGGTGTATTTGTTTTTGAAAAAAAATTGGCGGGTTTCCAATGTAATGCCATTTAAAATTATTTTCTATTTTCATATGGGCAACTTTTAAAGGAAAGAACTTTGGGTAGCTGATCCCACTACGTTAAAACATACTCTTCAGTTCAATACTTGTTTTTGAAGATATGGATACCAACATGATATGATTGTGTTCTTCTATTGCTTATTGTGTGAATGAATTCTAAACTGTACTTCACGGTCACATATTTCGGCGATTTTAATAGCTGAAAAGAAAAGTACCTGCTAAATACGCGTATAAGGGCTTAACAGAACAAGTAGAAACAAATCAGCCAACACTCTCTCTCTCTTCCTGGTGGTGATAATATGATCACTAGAAAGTACATATACCACTTCATAACATGAAAAACATGGAATATTTACACCATTACATTATATGGGTAACTGTTAACAAATAACAGCGTTGAAAGCAGCCATAGGGAGAGTCACTGGGTGTCAAATTCGTGCTTAAATACTGTCTTGGACATTTCTTGAATAAAAAAATACCTTACCCTAAATCCAGGCCCCCAGACAAGACTGCGTAACTGAAAATTAC
The DNA here is from genome assembly GCA_964019695.1 of Loripinus fragilis. Classification (NCBI taxonomy): domain Eukaryota; kingdom Metazoa; phylum Mollusca; class Bivalvia; order Lucinida; family Lucinidae; genus Loripinus; species Loripinus fragilis. Next base: position 53,431,506 of record OZ026520.1, read on the forward strand.
TTTTGTTTTTTCTCAACCAAAACATACGTTGTGTGTACTCAAAATAACCGTCTCGAAGAGACGGTTCTTTTTAGCACCCAAACCATATTTTTAAACTGATGGATAAGAAAATAATCGCAAATTTACGCAAATTATTTTTGCTTAACTGGCCCTATGAAATCTTAATCTCATTCATTTAGTGCTTTCTATGGGATACTTAACCTCATATTTAACATTTACCAAAATCACGATACAAATTTCGTCGGCATTAACATGCTCCATAGCGAATTCTCTAACAGTTGAAACATAATTAGTTGGTAGAATATTTATCTGTAGAGATATGCTTGTTTCACACGTGATCTGAACTGCCTGTACGTGTACAGTATCTTCCCACACGTCAGGGCATTTACATTAGGGCATAAAGACAAGACATGACGTAAGTCCCCAAATTACCTTAAACACTTCTTCAACCTTTTTGTAAGATTCTGTGTCATCTGCTATAAAGATTGTAGAATTACATATGTTTCCTGCCATGAGGGCACCATGTTCATCTGCAACCTCTCGTGCTATCTTTAGGGCG